>BRKX01000009.1:20012500-21262500 GCA_026008535.1 Perilla frutescens | reverse complement strand
TCTTTGTCAGAGGAGAGATGCTGAATTTCTCATCAGAACTCATCAATGAGTTTCTGGGATACAATGTTGAGGGGGAGTTTGAAGAAATTGATAACTGGGGGATAGTTGCTGGAGAACTGACCCGGGACATCTTCACAAAATGGCCCTCCAATCCTCAGACGATTCCTTCATCCAAGCTGATACACAAATATGGAGCTTTGTTAAGAATTCTGATTCACAACTGGATGCCTACAAAGCACAGAGCTGCAGTTACACAAGCACATAGAAGATTTCTATATCACCTTGGAACTGACAAGAAGTTCAACTATGGTGAGTTTGTGTTTGGCAAGCTTGTGAGTAGTGCCGAGTCTACAGTGGTGAAATGACCTCTTTGCTATCCTTCTCTAATCTACGGCATCATAAAGCAACAGAAGAAGAATGTCTCAATAAAGAATGATAGAGTCATTCTACTCAAGAAGCCTCTAGTTATCAAAGTTGCTCTAGAGATTAGTGATCATCACATAAGACTTCAGTTGAAAAGATTCATTGCCTCGCTGAAAAAAGGTGATGCAACTGCTAAAGAATCTTCACCAAAGGATCTTGTACTGATGTTTCTGGAATGAAGCCTGGAGTTCCATGCTCGATTGATCTCTGAGCATACTTCTGAGAAATGAAGATTCAAGCTCTGATAGCTGAACTTTCATCAGGAGAAGAATTCGCCTCTCCAGCAGTAGATGTCCCTGAACATGTTCATAACTTGCACAAGCTTGCAAGTACTGTTGTAGTTGCTGCTCATAAGGGATCTCCATCGGTTCCAAATCAAGGTAAAGCACAGAATGTTCAATCTACAGAAAATGAAAAGAAAACTAAAGCTGAAGAGGAAGAATCTGCAGGGGAGGAGCAAGAGGCTGATGAAGAAGAGCAAGAGGCTGAAGAGGGTGATGAGACAGAGTATGATGATGCTGAAGAAGGGTCTGTTGAAGAAGAAGGAGAGCAAGCATCTGACAAATACGAGTAGTATCTTTGACTCATTTGCCTTTTTCGGTGGCAAATAGGGGGAGTAAAGCAATATAAAATTTTAAATTTTCTCCTGTTCAAGTTTTATTATCTTGCATCCATGTTTTTACAAGATAGTTTTTATGTTGATTTGTTGTAATATCAATTTCTTGATATTATATATTGAACATATATGTTTTTATCTGCCTTACTATGATCCTAATCTGCTAAAAAACTGAAACTGCCGATGAAATTGTTGGGAAAATCCCAAATGATGGTTTTGATGAAATGTCAAAACATGTGTGATGATTTAATGAAAAACTACAGGTTATGATAAGCTGGAAATCAAGGATAATGACCAAGTAAGACTTCAAGCTGAGATGAGAGACAGCTATTCAGAAGCACGGTCAACCAGCTTACAGGTTGCCTGATCAGACTAGTCAGAGTAAACTCTTCAAAGCTTGAGATAAGTTGTAAAGGGAGAAGAGAACTTTGGAGACTGGTAGGCATTCAAAGATAAGTTAATCATCAGTCTTAGCAAAAAGCCAAGATAGACTGATGAATAGTGTCAGCTTGAAAGCTGAAACTGATCTAATCAGAGATCAGTCTGAGCTGACCCTAAACTGATCAAAGATCAGTTTACTAGTAAAACAGCTCTAAATGCTTTGAGCCTCCACTCAACTAACTGTAGTTCAGTTTAGAGACAAAAAGTTCAATCAGGTAGCTAACTGATAAGTCTAGAAATTGAAGCTTTTAAGCTTAGCTGATCAGTCAGTTGAACTAGACTATGTCATGATAAAAGCTCAAGGCAGCTGAAGATCTGCCAATTAGACTATCTCAGAGCTAAAAGCTGAGACAGCTGAGAGCCCGTCAGCTGAATGTCCAAGAAATGATAGCCGAATCACCTGCTCCTACTGACAAGCAACTAAAGAAGATCTCAACAGGAAATCTTTATAAGATCCTAATGCTCTTAAAGCAGAGAATATTAAATATAAAACGGCTAGTTCATTAAAAGAGTTTCAAACGGCTACATGCATTAAAATGTCACCGGTGATTTCTAAACATCACCACTCATAACGGTCAAAATTCACTCATCCATTTAAAGAGGGTGAAATCAATTTTGGCCAAGACTTTCGCCAATCTAACTTTGCTATTTTGCAGAACGAGCTATTTCTTTCTCTCTCTCTACAGCTCAAAGCTCAATATTCTCAAAGTGAGAAAATTTTTAAACCGAGAAGGCATGCTTCAAGCTCAAAGCAACCTACTAAGCTGACGCAGAATTCCAGTAAGAGCAAAACTTCTCAGTTCAGTCCCTCAAAGATCAACCACTCAGCTCAAAGAGAAATGAGTACTCCAGGTTGATAACAGTTTCAAGATTGTCTTCTTAAAGATTGAGCGAGATCTAAAATCATGTAAAGATGGGCAATAGCACCTAAAGTCTTAGCGAGCAGTTGGGACCGATAAGTGTGAGCTGTCGACCCAGAAACCGGCTGAGGAGGAGAGTGTACCGACAGGTCCGTTCTTCCGAGACATCAATAGTTGGAAAGGAGGCTGCGTTCGGGTTAAAGGGTTTCATTTTCAGGTCCAACAGGTATTCTTCATTGTATATTTCTAATAAAGAAACTTTACACTTGTATAGTGGATTGCCCTTCTGCGGAAGGAAGAGAGGACGTAGAAGCAAGAAGCTTCGAACCTCTATAAAGATCTGTGTGTGTTGCTCTTACTGTTTTACAGTTTTGCAAGTTCTTTAACTGCACACATTCACACACACAGACTGAACTGACAAGCTTCAGCCACGTCTTCCAGCTATCAGCTGAAAACTGTAATGCTCACCAGCTAAGCCTCTGTTAGCTTCTCTCAACTGATCAATTAGCATAGATAAATCACAAAAGCGAGTCAGGGCCCTATCTATTCCGCATATGTTCTAAAAGTTTTTGAAGTTAGTTTATTCATCCCCCCTCTAAACTGACAAAGGCTCACACCGGGACCAACAAATGGTATCAGAGCAGTTGATTCTAAGGATCAGCCATTTCTGTAGATCATTTGAATCAGATCTATTTATCTGTGCTAACCGTTCTAGCTATGGGAAACCATAAGATGCCTCTCTTTTTAGTTGAGAACTACGACAATTGGAGCAGGATGATGAAAGCTCATCTCTGCTCCATCCATGAGAATATGTGGGAGGTGATCGAAGACGGTCCAATCATCATAATGATGGACAATGAAGCCCACATCATGGATGTCAATCAATCAGCCAGGATCCCAAAACCAACTCATCTTCTCACAGGTGAAGAGAAGAAGTTGAAAAATCTAGAGTTTGTTGCTCAAGCAGCACTCTTTCAGACTCTAGATGAGGATCACATGAAAGACACAAAGAACTGCACAACAGCGAAGGAGATTTGGGACCTTCTTGCTGATCTCTGCAAAGAGTCCGAAGCCATCAAAGGAAACAAGCTCCAGCTGGCAGTTGATAAGATTTCAAAGCAAAGAGTCTTTCAAAATGCAGCCGGAAGAAAGCATCTCGAACCTAGAAATAAGATTTCTTGGCATCATAAGTGAGATGAACAATCTGGGAAGAAACTATCCCAACAGTGAGATGAACTCGAAAGTTCTTGATAATCTCACTAATAAGTGGGATATGAAAGTAATTTCTACTAAAGAGTCGAGAGACTTGAATAACATTACTCCCAAAGAGTTATTTGGATCTCTTAAAGCTCATGAGTATAGCCTGAATTGAAAGAGAGAAGCATCCACTTTCTCTTCTCTTGATGCTTCTTTTTGTGCTGAAAGAAATCAATTCAGAGAAGCCTGCGGAAGAAACAACTTCCGACCAAGAGGCTCGCCTGTCAGAGAGAATCCAGGGGGATCGGTGACTGATCAAAGAAGAAAGTCAGCCGATAAAAAAGAGATCCTGACTGAGGATTTGAATGAGCAAATCCAGTCAATGATAAGATTGCTGGAGAAGCTGAGAAAAGTCAGAGATCAACAATCAACTCAACCCCCAAGCTGATGAAGCTGCTAAAGATGAGAGGAACCAGCAGCCAGCTGAATAATTCAGGATGGCAAACAGAAACATAGAGGAATGTTTCCACTGCCACAAGTAAGGACACTACAGATACGAGTGTCCAGAGCTTCTTAAAGATAAAAAGGCCAAAGTGAGGAGAAGCTTCTTCAAAAGGAATGCAATGATTGCAAACTCTGAGAGTGTTGTGCTTGACGATTCAGACTACCTATCTGGAATCGACTCAGACGGCTACAACTCCGATGATGAAGCTTTATTATGCCTCATGGCCCATAATGAAGAAGAGGTTAGTCAAGCTGACTCAATAACCTCATTCTATCATATACATGAAGCATCGATCTCTTAGAACGAACTGGATGAACAGTTAAGAATCCTAGAAGATGAATTAGCTTATGTATCAAGTATGTATATTGAACTGAAGGGTGAAAATGATGAGCTAAGAAGCAAAGTTGATGAGCTAAGTGCTGAAAATTAAAGACTAAAAAGTCTTGATGCTCAGTCAACAGAAATGGATCAGCTGAAGTTGAAAAATGCAGAACTGGAAGCTCAGAATGAGCAGCTCAAGCAAGAAATTCTTGAAAGAGAGCAATTATCTCTCAAGTTCAAGAAGGGATCCCAGATTCTTGATCAAATCTTGAGTCATCAGAGAACTGAATCTGGAAGTTTAGGGCTGGGATATAGTAAGTACACTGCCGCAGAGAAGGATAAGGCAGTCGTATAGAGCTATGAATCTGAAATCCTGAGAGGATTCACAAGACCAGCTCAGTCCCCCCAGTTGAAGAGTCAAAAGACAAGGGCATCTTGGAAATTCCTCAAACTGAGCCCAGAGATCAGACTGATCATTCAAGAGGGGCAACTCGAAGACAGTCGGTCTTTCAAAGGCTCAGTCTGATTAGTCAAAGCCACCAGTTCAACATCGATCAGCTCAGCAGTCCATATCTACTGATCGGTCGAAATCCAAACCTCATCAGAGGCTAAATTCTCGAAAGCCTCCATATCATTCCAGGTCATCAGTTCAACCAAGACCTGAAGTTCACCCAAGGCTAGTCACTCAGACAAGAGCATCAACTCGAAATAGGTCATCAGTTTAATGATCTAGAAACTCTTCCAGTACATTTCAACCTGGGAGTTCTTCAAACCCCAGAAGAAATGAACACACGAGATTGTATTATGCAAAACAACATAATCCAATTTCTCTGGAAAAGTTCCCTCCAAGTGACCTTGCAATCTAGTACAACGACTTTTTAAACTTAAGGGATGAATCAAGATTCAATCCTAGTTACAATTGGTTTGCAGATTGGCCACACCACAAAAGCCAAAGAGCTCAAAGTCAAATGGTCAGATGAAATTGGCCAAGACAAAGAGCATTAAGGTCACAAGATGAGAGGAAATTAGTTGAAGTCTTCTATCTTGAATCTCATCAGAGGTATAGATCACTGGGCTCAACTCTCAATCGAAGAGTTACAAGAAGTCCAATGCATATCCAGAGATCTAATTCTGAAGGATCTCTTGGAAAAGAAAAGCCAAAAGTGTGGCATATGTGGATTCCCAAACACCTGATTAACCTTTCAGGACCTGATATCATGCGGGTATCTAAACCCTAACTCTTGCTTTGTAGGGAAAGAACATCCTATCCAAGAAAAAGGTCAAAGATACTTGGTATCTGGATAGCAGGTGCTCAAAACATATGACCAGAGACAAGAATGATCTTGACGATTATAAAGGGTTCGTGGTCAAAGGAAAAGTTATCGTGAATGATGTGTCATATGTTGAAGGACTAAGGTACAAACTGCTGAGCATCAGTCAGCTTTGTGACAATGGGTACTCAGTCGACTTCAGCAATAGCTCATGTGACATCAGAGACAAGTCAACTGGAGCCATACTCCTGACTGGAGTAAGAAAGGGCAACATGTATGTAGTTTACTGGTCAACTGGCTATTCAGAAGCTTGCTTTCTCTCCAAAGGATCAACTGAAGCAAGCTGGATGTGGCATCGACGACTGAATCATCTTAACTTCAAAACTATCAACTACCTGGCCAAGAAGGAGCTAGTTGATGGGCTTCCCAAGGAAATCTACAAGAAAACTGGCGTCTGCGAACCATGCCAGAAAGGGAGGCAGGTGAAGTCGTCATTCAAGAACAAAAGCCATCCTCCAGGAACAACTGACATTCTTCAGTTACTTCACATGGACCTGTTTAGACCTGTGAAGCCACCAATCCCTAGAGGTAAAAAGTTTACGCTTGTAGTAGTAGATGACTACTCAAGGTATAGCTGGGTGGAGTTCCTGAGAAGTAAGGATGAAACTTTTGAGAAGCTATCAACATTGATCAGGAGACTGCAGACTGACAAAGGAAAATCAATTCAAAGCATATGATCCGACAATGGAACTGAATTTGTCAATCAACAAATGATCAAGTTCCTGAGTGAACTGGGAATCACTCATGAACACTCTGCTGCAAGAACTCCTTAATAAAATGACGTAGCAAAAAGGAGGAATCACACGCTAAAAGAGGTAGCCAGAGCAATGGTAGCAGATGCCAACATAGCTGAATGCTATTGGGCAGAGGCAGTTAACACAGCCGGCCACACACAGAACAGAAGTGCCATCGTCATCACCCATGACAAAACATCCTACGAGCTATTCAAGGGTAGTAAGCCTTCTATCTCTTACTTTAAGATATTTGGCTGCAAATATTATATCCACAACAATGGCAAATCCCAGCTGAAAGCTTTCAGTGCCAAAGTTAATGAGGGAATCTTTCTCGGCTATAATGCCCCTCATTCTCAAGCTTACAGGGTGTTCAATAAAAGGACACTAGTTGTGGAGGTAACATGTCATGTGTTATTTGATGAGCTTCCCAATGAGTACAGAAACAAAAAAGAGAACTATACATCAGAGCAAGCATTGCCTAGTGAAAGCCTGTTGGACTATGTTGATCACATTGTCCCAGAGCAGTTTGAAGTGTCACTAGAAGATGGCATAAAAACTGATTCTAGACCGGTTGGAGATAACCTGGTCACTGAGGATACAAGTCGTCATGAAACCTCAAACCCCATAACTGAAACAGGGGGAAGAATCAGTGAAAATGAAGAACAAGTCGGAGCAGATACAGCAGCTGAAGAATCGGCTGATAAAGAAACCGAAGGATCAGTTGCTGGAATAACTGATGAAGCAGCTAAAAGCGTAGAGGAAGCAATCATTCCGAAATGGCTCTGAAGCCATCCAGTCGACAAAATTATTAGGGATCCAAGAAGCAGAGTCCAGACCAGAGGGTCAACGGAGCATGCACTCTTCACATGCTTCATCTCACAGATAGAACCAGCCAACAGAAAAGAAGCGCTTGAAGATTCAGACTGGATTATAGCAATGCAAGAAGAGCTGAACTAGTTTACAAGAAATGACGTATAGTTTCTTGTTAATAGACCGAAAACTCAAAAAGTTATTGGGACTAAATGAGTTTTTCGCAACAAACTGGATGAACAAGGTGTGATCACAAGGAACAAGGCCAGACTGGTAGCCAAAGGTTACTCACAAAGTGAAGGGCTTGACTTTGAAGAGACATTCGCACCAGTTGCAAGATTGGAGGCCATCAAACTGTTCATCGTCTATGCAGCTCACAACAATTTCACGGTCTATCAAATGGATGTGAAAAGTGCATTCTTGCAAGGGATGCTAAAAAAGGATGTGTATGTAGAACAACCTCCAGGCTTCGAAATCGGAGACCAAGTCTACAAGTTGAAGAAAGCTCTATATGGTCTGAAGCAGGCACCAAGAACTTGGTATGAAAACCTCACAACATTCTTGCTAGAGAATGAGTTTCAGAAATGAGTCACTGATCATACTCTATTCTGAATAGAACAATCAACTGAGATCTTGATGGTTCAAATTTATGTGGATGACATAATATTTGAATCCAAGAGCAAAGATCACTACAATCGATTCGCACAACTGATGCAAAGCGAATTCGAGATGAGCATGATGGGAGAAATGACATTCTTCCTAGGATTCCAAGTGAAGCAGCTCGAAGATTGAATCTTCATCAGCCAAGCCAAATATACCAAGGAGCTTGTCAAGAAGTTTGGAACCGACAAGGGAAAAGCTCTCAAAATTCTAATGAATACATCAGTGCAACTGACCCTCGATGAAGAAGGAGAATTAGTCAGCCAAACGCACTACAGAGGAATCATTGGATCCCTTCTCTACCTGACAGCCAGCCGACCAGATATCTCCTATTCAGTCAGACTATGTGCAAGGTTCCAAGCCAATCCGAAGAAAAGTCATCTTGAAGCAGCAAAGAGGATTATGAAGTATCTCAAAGGAACTATAAATCTTAGATTATGGTATCCCAGAGATGACAGCTTGAGTCTAACCGGCTATTCAGACTCAGACTTCGGAGGATGCAAAATCGATCGAAAGAGCACCAGTAGAACATGTCAGTTTTTAGGAAACAAACTGATATCCTGGTTTAGCAAGAAGCAGCACTCAGTTGCCACGTCAACAACTGATGCTGAATATGTAGCTACTGGAAGTTGTTGTGCTCAAATCTTATGGATGAAGCAACAGCTCAAAGATTACAAGGTGAAGACTGAAGAAGTGCCAATCTACTGTGATAACAATAGTGCTATTGCAATATCTCAAAATCCAGTATTGCATTCAAGGACGAAGCACATTGATATCTGGCACCACTTCATCAGAGATCATATCGAGAAGAAAGACATATGCATCAGATATGTCAACACGGAGAAACAGATAGCCGATATCTTCACCAAGCCATTGCCAGAAGCTAGATTTGTTAAGCTATGCATCCAATTGGGATTGCTCAAACTAGCTTCAAAAGAGGATGGGAGTGAAGAGGAGCACTCTCGCTGATAATGAGCACTGACTTAATAGGGCATCAGTATTGCAAGTTTTGGAGCTTAAACTGATATAGCCCATATCAGTTCTAAAAAAAATGGCAAAAGGCTGCAAGAAAGCTTTTGAAAATGAGTAAATTGATCTCAGAAGGCATATGTTCTCAATCAGTCATATTCAACTAATGAGAGCAGTTGAATTCTAAACTGACTGATGAAGACAAAGCTTCAGCTGATGGATGCAGCTGACAAGCTTAGATTGAGCAAAGCTGAAGGAGACAGCTTAAGCTGACAATGAGTCAAAGCTAAGGAGACTCCAGCTGGAACTGATCACTCTAAGCCAAGAGGATCATCAGTCAAAGAAGGCAACTGATGATGTCAGCAGCTCAAATGCCACGTGGAGACTGGAGGAGAGCCAAAAACTAGATAAGTTCAAATTGAATTTATTACTGAACGGTAAAGTGACATGACTCTCAAATATTACCGTTGGACCCAATCTCTCTCCCCTCATAAATCTCCATGGATAAATATGAAATTAAAATCAACAGATTAATCAGAAACGTTCGATTTTGATTCGCATTCAAATCCCTCTTTACCGTTGGATTCACCAATTGCTTGAGCCTATAAAAAAGTTAGCTATTTTTCTTAAATTCCCCATGCAGCTGACCACGGGAATTAAGCTCTAAGTCTCTCAAAATCTATCCAAAATCCCTTATTCATCTCAAACTCCACAAACTACCTTGTGTTATTATTTCCAAATAGCCCAATACTCTTCCAACCCTATCAGAGGACCTCACAACTTCAGAATCTATGGTGATGAGCCAAGGGTCTTCTGTGAAGGCCTAGGTCATGACAAAATGCTAATCCCAACTAATACCAGATGATTCACCAACTTCTCTTAGTTAGGGGGGCGATTCTCACTCTGATTGAAAATGCACAACTAAAAAAATACACAGAAAGTGCTCCCACAAGAGTTTATCTAGAGATAGTAGCAGAATTCTTTCTGAACTCCTTCAGTGAGGAAGATTCTTGGTTAATTACGAGTGAAGTAAGGGGGATACAAATTCTAATCACTCCTTTCGTTCTAAGAAACATCTTTGGGTTATCAGAATGAAGAAAAAGATTGGAGGAAACAACTGTGTATGCAAGATACTGCTACAATGGATGGGCTACTACTCCATCGACGGAAGATTTTCAAAGTACCCATTCAACGTCCAGATTCCAAAAAGAATTTTAGATGCTAGCAGCAGTGGCCGCACAGATGATGGTGGGATCGTGTGAAGGACATGATGAAATGTCAAAATTAAAATACAAAGTCCGCAACGCCATCTTGGAAGTAAGAGGAATATATTCGGCATCATTTCTCTTCAAGAAGCTAAAAAGGTTTGTAGACATAGTGGAAAGAGAAACAAGAAGCAGTCTGTGCTTTCCACAAAAGATGTACTACATCAACCGACTTCCTGACTCAATGATGGAGGAAACCATAGTTGAAAAAATTGATCCAGATAACTTTTTTATAAGAATAATCTGATGTTCAACGAAGCTACCAATACAGATCAGAGAATATCAAACCCGGCAGAAATCAGTCAAGAGTCCAGAAATTCTTGAAAAAGGGAAGGCAAAGATGATTGAACCAATAAAAATGGAATCATCTGACTCGGATGAAGAACTTTTCATATTCACGTCATTGGATCAAAAAGAGAAAGGGCAAGCTGAATCAACCTCAGTCAAAAAGACTACTGGAATGACAGTCCAAACTGAGTCTATTGAAAGGAAATCTCAGAGAAGCTCTGAATCAACTCAGCCAAAGAACTCAACATAAGAGATGAAAGAGACCAAAGAAAAGACAACGACAGATTCAAGAACCAAGACAACTGACAACATCCAGTCGGACATCCTACCCAGCTGTCCATCAGTTTAATCCTTCAATCCTTATGAAAAGCTGATCAAACAACTGCAAGATTAGGTAAGATAGCTCTTTGAGTCGATTCAGGAACTTCAAGCTCATACTGGACTCAAAACTTCTAAAGAGGAACTTTATAAAGAAAAATCAAACAGTTCCAAAAGGCCCATTTCCAAGAAAAGAAAAACTGATAACGAGGAGATCTGAAGGCTTCAGAAGTCAGCTGACTAGACGCCTTAGGAAACTTCTTGTAAATCAGTTTATTTCCTAAGTATTTCTTTAATAAAATCCTTTTGGCTCAATTAATTGCTTATGTCAGAATTTAATATTTTGACCATTGGTCCGAAGCTTAAAATCAAAAGCCAAAGGAAAACGACAAAGGGAATTTAATTCTTTCAACAAACACATTTATGAGTCTCCTTCTCACTCATAAAAACCCCTTTTGTCAAAATTTTGAGAGAACACAATACAACAACACATTCATCCACTGTATTTTTTTTAAAAGCAGTCTCTCAAGAGAATTCTTATTCTCTTCTCTTTCAAAAAAAAAAGGGAGTATTCTCTCTTTCTCTAAAAAAAAGGAAAGCTTCAATTCAAACTCAGCCAATAATTTTTAAAAAATGGTTGAAGCTCTAAAAGCTCTTACATCTTCCAAAGAGCAAATGATGAGAGATAAATTTCTGGAAATACAGAAATTTTAACTGATTCTTCAAGAATCAAACAATCATTTTCTTCTGGTCAATATTCACAAGACCGGAAGTCTGCACTACCTAGAAACTCCTCCAAGATTCTTTAGACAAAACTTGGTAAGTGAGTTCTTGCTTCAAGGAAAGGTCACTGCAGATGGGAGTTCACTGCAGTCTGAACCATACTGGAAAGAATGGCGTGCTTCAAATTGCTCCAAGCAATTCAGCTTTACCACAGCTAAAGCTGATTTGAAGCCCGAGTATGGAGTTATGCTCGATATCATGAACAAGATGATGTTCGGCGCCATTGGAAGCTTGATTCAGTTGACTCAAGAAAGATACAAGCTAATGATACACCTTGTAGGACAATTGGAAGGTAATTGGGCAGAATTCGTTTTCTCTCAGTTTAAGCATGAAGTCATCAAAGCCACTGATTCAAAAAGAACTGGGAAATTTGAGTCCAGAGTAGGACTTGTTCTAAGGATGAGCAAGCTCCTGGAAGATATGCTGAATCTTCCAAATGATGACGCACTGCTAATCCTCATATCCGACTAGATTCCCAAGAAAGGGAAAGCACATCTTCAGTCACTCAAGAAGAAGAGGATATCTAAAGCCAAATCTGGCAATACAACTTCAAGCAGTTTAGATGCCAATGAAGTTCCCTCTCCTCACTCCAAAAATGGATCATCAGTTGATTTTAAACCCTGCACTGATCCAGATGAGCTTATTCCCTTCATTAGAATTCCTCATCCAAACTATGTAGTTGAGTACTTTAGGAGAGCCTGCCCTCCTCTCCAACTGACTGAAGACAATATTCACACTTTCTATAGTAGCGAATATGAAGTCAAGAGTGCTCAGAAGGATGTAACGAATCTCCTTCTCACTCACTTCATGTATGTTGCCGAGCAAGACAATTAGCTATTCAAACAACTGCACCGGTATTTTTACTGGTACAACTGGAGACACTCAACGTCAATCCATTGACATTTCTTGCTTACATCCTTTCATGGCATGAGCTTTTGGTAACATGAAGAGACTTGGAGCATCAAATGGATTGGAGCCTCAAATCCATTTCTTCTAAACACTGTGCAAGTCCAGTGGATTATGAAGCATCGACTTGATAACAACATTCCAGCTAAGGCCCTGCTAGTTGATGATCAAGCCAGCTTGAGATCGCAAGTAGTTGCAACTGAAAAACAACTTGCCAACAATCTAGTCAATCTATGTTGCCTGCAACTGAATCCTGATCTAGTTCAGTTAGAAAAGGCACATCTACAAGCTGCGGGTACCACTGAAGAGATAGACAAAGATCTCTCTCATACTCAAGTAGTGGTGATCCCAAGGAGTCAACATCGTGGATAAAGTGGAGTCAAAGACGATGAAGATACTGCCACATCTCCAGATCTCTTGTCCAAAGGCTGTGTTACTCCTCTTATCAAGTCTTGCTCAAAAGCTGCAAAGCTAATGATAAATCAGTCCAGCTCATCCTGCAGAAGAATTAAAGAGCTGACCTCCTTGAAGCTGACTACCTCAGTAGTTGCTCTTCAGCAACTTCAGCATGCTGAGACTCAAGTCGGAACTGATCTTTCTTAGGATATCTCCAGTTCAGCTTCCAAAAGGAAATGGTCTAATAGCTCTAAACAAAGCAGTGAAGCTAGTCCTATTCGAACACTCAAGAAGAGAAAATTGACAAAAAGTCAATCAGCAGCTGCTCAACAAAACTGATTTAATCAGTTAAAGGCGATATCATCAGTTCAGCAGGAAACTGACGCCTCGAGCCCCAAAGTCCTATCTCTCATCAGCTGCCTGATCAACCCTCTTCGATAAGCTTCTCTACTCTCTATTCCTCATAGCTTATTTTTGAAAAAGTTAACGTTAACATTTCAAAATAAGCTTACTGTTTATCTGAGTTGCCATTAAAGTCTCTATACTCAGCATTAAAGTTTAAAGGGATAAATATTCTAAGGTATATAAATAGCAAATCTTCTGGCAAAATATTGTGCTATTTATGGCAACTACTCAGATTTTCAAATCCTCAGATCTCAGCCACTTGATCAAAAAGGCATTATCCAAGTGGACGGCTGAGATGCATACATCATTTATTCAGCTAACTTTCTTTCAAATCAGATAGCTGATCAGCCAGTAAGCACTCGATTGCTCGGTTTAATGCATGCAAACTTACTGTCTTTAAAAGCAGTAGAGAAGATGAATGAAAACAACAACAACAACAATAGAGATAACAATTCTCTAAAAACATTTTCATTTCTTCTCCTTGTCTTCTCACTTATCCATAGCCCCTTTCCTTCTCTTCTCATATCATCGACGAATGGCTTCTTCATTCCAATCGATGAATATAGAGCTTCTTATAAAGCAGCTTAAAATGGATAAGTACATTGATCAAGCATTTTTTCAAGCTCGAATCGGTCATGAGAAGACCAACATGATCTTTTACTTGTTGGAGACATGCGGGCTCTTGTCATTTATGACAAAACAACCCAAAAGGAAGCATCTTCCGTTCGTAGCCGAGTTCTACTATCACATGAAAATCTCAGGACACAACATCATCTCTGTTGTCCGAGATCAGGTTATCATCATCAGTAAAGATGTGTTAACTGAACTATTCTAGCTTCCTGGTCATGGCCCAAAGGTGTTTGAACTAGCGTTTCCTTCAAAGTTTGAGCTGTGGAATGACTGGAAACGTCCACACGTTGATCACAGAGACTTCTTAAACAACTTGAAAGATAGTCTCTCTCCCACCATAGTCCAAATTTTGGACATAGTGATGCACATCTTTCTGAGTAGCATCACCAACGCATAGTTCAATGACAACACCTCTCATCTTATGGCCGCAATATACTATGGATGCAAGGCTGATTGGGCATCCTATATATTGACACAACTTCACTGTCATATGAAGCATGCTGAGATCAATCCAACCTCTGGCACATTCAAAGACAAGTTAGGATTTGCAAATTGACTCAGTCATATCATCATGGAGGAACTCAGAACAGTCCCTGGTGGATACATTCTCACCAGACGAGATCTCCTTCCTACAGTCTACATTCACTGATGACATCAAAATAAAACTAGCTATCCTAGAAAGTTGAGACTTTAGCTCATGGAGGACCACAACCCAGCTAAAGGAAAGCAGCCGCTCCTTTATGCTGATCCTCCAGCTGACGCAGGTCAGTCCTTCACTGATAGTGACTCTTACATTTATACAAGTGACGAATCTACTGCACCTACAACCAGCAAACCTCCTTATGATGCTGCCCCAGAATCTCTGGAAAAAGGCTTTAATGCAAGCCTGGACCAATAACTAGAAAGTTGTTTTGGTCAAATAAGGAAGCACAGTCACTTTCTCTTCGAACACCTTCGAAGATATCTCTAGTATCACCTCTAGAGATACGGGTGGATGATGCCACCATGCTAATGATGGCAAACAAGTGAGGCTACTCATATTAGATTGAGGAAGGTGAATAGAGCCAAAGCTGGATGAACTATCCACTTAATACGCCTCCATCAGTCCCAGAAATCATGGATGCCATGATTAAGAGGTTTCAAACCTCGGTGCGCCATGATGCACCCCTTCCTAAACATGAGCCCTCCAACTCGTTCACAACTCCTCTTCAAGAGGATGCCATCATAACCATTCCGAACGAGCCACTTCTTGAAATCGCATTAGCCTATTCTCTTTGGCAAGATCCACTATCTCTCCCAGATCTTGACCAGTTGATGACAACAGAGGAGTCTTATGCATGGTTGTCTGCTCCTATACCTGCACCCCAAGCTCCCCACTTCACCAACAACTTGTTGGCCATTTCTTTCTCTTCTTTACCACAATTATCACTGCCTCATTATGAATTCCATCAACTCTCCCTTTTGGATAATGCCAAAAAGAGGGAAGGATATATTAATGATGGAAATCATATGATTTTTGGCAGGGTGATATAACTCTTTGGGGTGAGATCCAAAGAGAAGTCCAAAAAGAGGTATAGCTTCAGAGGCAAGCTGCATGATATGATCCTGAAAACCCTTGAAGAATCAAATTCTGAGCTATCATTCAAAGGTCCGAAGATTGTTAGAGTGAGGGCCATCAAAGATTGGAAATCAAGATTTGAGGAACAATACATGAAGATCAAATATTCAGCCCGAGATTGGTCAACATGCTATCAATTAATGATGAAGAAGGAAGCATGAAGACGTGAGAAGAAGAACGACGTCATTTGGACGTGTGCATTAAAAGTTATACGCGTTTGCATGGGAAATCGGGAGATGCTGTTTTTCATGCAAAGGTGGCAACAATAATACATATGGGCCACGAATTATTTATGATATATTGCAGCCCATATTGTGTTATTAAAGGTCCAAAAGTGGCGAAAATAAGAGGCCCAAAGTTAGTTAGGATTTATCCTTATCTAGTTAGATTTAGATAGATTTTTGTTATCTTATTTTTGGTATCTTTTGATTTTATCCTAGATTGATTAGGATTAGTATTTTTCAATGTTTATCTAGTTTTTTAGGGCTATAATTTCGTCCATAATGTCTCCTATAAATAGGAGCACCCTGTGACATTCATAATTCAGACAATTGCAAGAAATAAAGAGTTATTCTCAATCTGTCTCACGATCCTTTGGTTGATCAAACTGTTACCTACAATTCTATTGTTCTAGCAATACAATAGTCTTATTCAAGTTCTTCAAGGTATATTAAGTACTTGGGAGAACTGCTATCCGGAGAATTAGTCGTGCGCGTTCGAGTTGATACAACACGGGTTCGCCGATCCTGATTTATCCTTCTACCTTCCATCACCGCCGAGATTCCTTCCACCATTGTCGTTCGTCGAGTTCCAGCCATTCAAGGGTGTCTTTTCGTGTCAATAATCGAGTCCTTGTTCGTGTCTACGTATCCTAGTAAGTTCTACACATTTCGAGTCCTTTTCTAGTCGAGTTTGTCGTCTTTTCTCTAGAGTCGTATTGATCCCTTACGCATCCGACGTTGTTCCGTTCCTAGCTTCCGCATAACTCGTTCGTGTCGTGTCCCATAGGTCCCGGGTCACATCATAAATTGATAGCATGTTGACCAATCTCGGGCTGAATATTTGATCTTCATGTATTGTTCCTCAAATCTTGATTTCCAATCTTTGATGGCCCTCACTCTAACAATCTTCGGACCTTTGAATGATAGCTCAGAATTTGATTCTTCAAGGGTTTTCAGGATCATATCACTGCATTTCAGGGGGAAGCTACTTACGAGGGGGAAGCTCCCCATCAGGGAGAAGCTATTCGTGATGGGGAAGTCTAACTTGAGCATTGCCCAACTCAAGAATACTGTTGGACTTGAGAGAATGCTCAGCTGAAACAACAGCAAGAATAGGGTATCCACAGCATACCCAGCATCTCTCCCTGCAAGTTTGAAAAAGGAGAATCGAGCAAAAGAAGACGGAACTGAGTGGTGAACAGTTCCAACTGAAGAAGGAAGTTAAATATTAAGTCTTGATATTATCTCTCTCTCTTACTTCCTATAATTCTTCATCTTCTATGCTCAATCAGTTTCTAGAACATACTCTTTTGTTTATAATACAAATTATTCTGATCATGCTGATTTGTCCCTTTTGAATAGCTTAAGGCTTTCCATGCGCTCTAAAAATTTGAAAAATCTGCATGATAATTAGAATTGAGTTGTGTTTAGAACTGAAACATTTGAAGGTTCTCAAGTTGTGCAAACAAGTACTCAAATATCTGAAGGTCATTTTAGCTGTATTTCTCAATCAGCAAATCTCTAATACCTGACAGATAAAACTCCTTGAGCTCATATATAAATGTATGCTCCATTACTCTAGTACTCATCTTTTTATCAAAGCTCTGATGATTATATCAAAGCATTAATACTCATGAATGTTAGCTTTCAACAGCTACAAACATCTAGGACTGTTCTTTTAAACATGGTCTAATTTCAGCTTTGATACCATTACTGGTACAGGCATAGATGCTCATTCATGAATAATAACCTGGCACAGTTTTCCATCATCAAATTAGCTGGTTTTGACATCATCAAAAGGGGGAAAATTATTGAGAAAATCCCAAATGATGGTTTTGATGAAATATCAAAACATGTGTGATGATTTAATGAAAAACTACAGGTTATGATAAGCTGGAAATTAAGGATAATGACCAAGTAAGACTTCAAGCTGAGATGAGAGACAGCTATTCAGAAACATGGTCAACCAGCTTACAGGTTGCCTAATCCGACCAGTCAGAGTAAACTCTTCAAAGCTTGAGATAAGCTATAAATGGGGAAGAGAACTTTGGAGACTGATAGGCATCCAAAGATGAGTTAATCATCAGTCTTAGCAAAAAGCCAAGATAGACTGATGAACAGAGTCAGCTTGAAAGCTGAAACTGATCTGATCATAGATCAGTCTGAGCTGACCCTAAACTGATCAAAGATCAGTTTAATGGTAAAACAGCTCTAAATGCTTTGAGCCTCCACTCAACTGACCATAGTTCAGTTTAGAGAGAAAAAAGCTCAATCAGGTGGCCAACTAATAAGTCTAGAAATGGAAGCTTGTAAGCTTAGCTGATGAGTCAGCTGAACTAGACTATGTCATGATAAAAGCTCAAGGCAGCTGAAGATCTGCCAACTGGACTATCTCAGAGCTAAAAGCCAAGACAACTGAGAGCCCGTCAGCTGAATGTCCAAGAAATGATAGCCGAATCACCTGCTCCTACTGACAAGTAGTTAAAGAAGATCTCAATAGGAAATCTTTATAAGATCCTAATGATCTTAGAGCAGAGAATATTAAAGTCAAAACGGCTAGTTCATTAAAAGAGTTTCAAATGGCCACAGGCATTAAAATGCCACCGGTAATTTCTAAACATTACCAATCATAACGGTCAAAATTCACTCATCCATTTAAAGAGGGTGAAATCAATTTTGGCTTAAGACTTTCGCCAATCTAACTTTATTATTTTGTAGAACGAGCTATTTCTTTCTCTCTCTCTACAGCTCAAACCTCAATATTCTCAAAGTGCGAAAAGTTTTAAACTGAGAAGGCATGCTTCAAGCTCAAAGCAAGCTGCTAAGCTGACGTAGAATTCCAGTAAGAGCAAAACTTCTCAGTTTAGTCCCTCAAAGATCAACCACTCAGCTCAAAGAGAAGGGAGCACTCCAAGTTGATAACAGTTTCAAGACTGTCTTTCTGAAGATCGAGCCAGATCTAAAATAGTGTAAAGACGGATAATAGCACCTAAAGTTTCAGCGAGCAGTTGAGACCGGTAAGTGTGAGTTGTCGACCCAGAAACTAGTTGAGGAGGAGCGTGTACCGATAGGTCCATTCTTCTGGGACAGCAACAGTTGGAAAGGAGGCCGCGCTCTGGTTGAAGGGTGTCGTTTTCAAGTCCGACAGGAATTCTTCAATGTGTATTTATAATAAAGAAACTTTACACTTGTATAGTGGATTGCCCTTCTGCGGAAGGAAGAAATGACGTAGAAGCAGGAAGCTTCGAACCTCTATAAAGATCTGTGTGTGTTGCTCTTACTGTTTTACTGTTTTGCAAGTTCTTTAACTGCACACATTCACACACACAGACTGAACTGACAAGCTTCAACCACGTCTTCCAGCTATCAGCTAAAAACTAATTAGCTAACCAGCGAAGCCTCTGTTAGCTTCTCTCAACTGATCAGTCAGCATAGATAAATCACAAAAGCGAGTCAGGGCCCTATATATTCCGCATCTATTCTAAAAGTTTTTGAAGTTAGTTTATTCATCCCCTCTCTAAACTGACAAAAACTCGCACCGGGACCAACAGTTAGGCTAGAGTTGATCATTGATTTTCTAGTCTATGTTTGAATCTATTTCATACACATTTAGAGGAGTCTCATGAGAGATTTTCTATGGGAACTAGAGGGAGTCTAAGTTGTGAGGGAAGCTCACAATTTAGTTTATCGAAAGAAGTTGTGGTGTGTAGGAAAGGGGTCGACTGATGGGAGGTCATCGTGTAAAAGCCATTGTAACCATACAACAGAGCAGTGGATTGTTTCTCATGGACTTGTGAAGTACCTCTGACATAGATCAGTTGATCGAACAGGGTTATCAACCTCGTGCCATTTACTTACTTACTGTTATCTATTTTTCCCTTGCATGTTCACAATAATGTACATGTACATGATGTTGAACATGTCCCCACAGTTTATGTAACTTCATTCTCAATTCATCCTCTCATTCTCTCTACAAATGTTCCTCCATTTCTGACCTATCAACTATAATTAATTATCTTAATACTACTAGTATAATATTACAAGTTATAACCTAGAAAATATACAAAAAATAGTAGGAATCACTACAGATTAAGATATTTTGAATTTCTATCCACAAGTAGCTGCGTTTGGAGCATATTGGATACATTGTAATACTTGCAATCATTTTTTAGATTTTGATTATTATAGCTCTTCTCAGCTAGCTTCTTTGTATTAGATATTAGTATTAACTTTGAATATGAATGTTTTAGGTTATCTTAACATGTTTTTCGATAATATTTAATCATATTGCATTTTTTGGATGATCTATCATGCTATTATATTTTTGAATAATATTTGGTCATGTTTTAAATTTTTCTTTATTATAATTTTAATTATTACATTACGATGCACAAATGACAAAAAAAATATGAAATATAATATACAACAGTAATAATAGACGCTTACAATGGTATATATCGTTGTATATGGAGAAAATATACAGCGGTAATTAAATTCCACTATTATATAAATGATTTATATACAACGGTAATAAAAAAAATTATTATGTATACTAGTAATATACAACGGTAATAAGAAAAATTGTTACGTATACTAGAAATTTACAACGGTAAATACCGTTGTATATGATGCTTTTATACAATGGTAAATGAAATCAATAATCGTTACATATATTGTGCATATACACAATGGTAAAATAAATAATCGTTACATATATTGTGCATATACAACGGTAATAATGCAATTTACAACGGTACATTACCGTTGTGTACACTACAAAAAAACCGAGTTTTAGCAACGGAATTTTCCGTCGCTGCAAAGTGGATTTCCGCCGCTAGATCTAGTTAGCTACGGACTACCGACATATATAGTCTGTCACTAATAGGCTCATCATTACGCCAAACTAGCGACGGTATTTACATCCGTCGTTAGTGTAGCGACGGATTAACGATGGACTTTTCCATCGCTAATGGTGTTATCGTCGGTCGTCATCCAGAGGTTAGGCGATGAAATCACGGTGGACTAGCGACGAATTTAGTCCTTCGCTACTAGCGACGGACTCCTGTCCATCACTAGATTCTGAAAATACAGTCCGTTGCTAGCTTTCGAAAGTATAGTCCGTCGCTAACATATTTTTTATTCAAATTTTAATATTATATATATAAATTAATTAAAATTAAATATCATAAATCAAATACTAATAATAAAAATACAATGTATTAAATCACAAATTCACAAATAAAATGTATTTATTCTAATATAAATAACACGTATCAGTCATTAGTGTGTGGGACGAGGGCGGGGGTAGGGGTATGGTGGCCAAATCTAGCAAATATCTGGGCCCACTGGGCCTCCATCTAGGCCTGCAGCTACTGGATCTCTGTCTGAACCTCGGACCTGACCTCATCCCGGATCTCGGACCTGACCTCATCCCAGATCTGGGCCCGCATCTCATCAACGCGCTGCTTGAAGGCCTCCTCCGTAAACACGGGCTGCGAGGTGGCTCCTTACCAGATACTGCTATTGTTGTTGTCACCACTGTATATGTGCGATCGAGATCCAGTGTTGAAGATGCGTTTCTTCTTGTTCATCCCTCCAAGCGCTTCTAGACAAAGAGCAATCATATCCACATGAGGCACCTCATAAGTGTCTAGATCTGGCCAGCTCAACTCCTCCTCCCGTTGGAACACCTCCACCTAAACACAACGAGTCATAAATTAACTAAATATAAAAAATTCATTATACTAAAGATTATTTATAAATTAAATACTTACAGCAAGTCGCTCGCTCTTCTTATCAGCGAAGACTCTAGTCTTATCACGGTGGAGTCTTAAAAATAATTCCAATCCAACCTGCTCATTCGGGAGTCCCTGAGCCTGCGTCTGCTCAATTACCATAAACGATTAAACACATTCAAATGAATTGCATAAATTAAAATAACTGGATATATACATAAAAATAATTACCAAATCATCTCTATGTTGCACAGTACATCTGGACCCGTCAGGCCCATCCCTGGTCCATCCGGCTCAGACCTTCTGTTCTCTAAAGCAATACGAGACTTCTTCTTCGACTCCTCACTCTCCCAGTAAGCCAACCAAACAGGCCACACCTCTAAAGGAACGTACGACGACCTCTTCCTATTCCTTCCCTTCTTGATGGTGTAGATCATATCTCTATACCTCGTAGTCGCCTTGATGAACCATAGCTGACGTACCACCTCATCCAATGAGGGCTCCCATGTGAACAATTTTTGCATAAGAAACAAGCAACATTAGTAATTCAACTGATTATTTGACTAAGTACTGAAATTGGAAAATAAATTATACCCTGAACTCCTCAAAATACATCTCCTTCGTAGCAGCAGGCACCAGCTTCCAAGAAATGCCAGCTGGATCTATATACTTCTTGAATATCGCCATCGTGGTCGTCGATACATCATGAGATGGCACCAAAGTCCTATAAAAAACAAAACATCATAAATTATGTATATTTATTTTAATTAAATATAATTAATTATAAAACAATATTAGGAAACTTACATGCCCTGTACAGTGACCACGGTGAGACCATCACGACGTGCTACTGTTGCTGATTCATCAAACGACGGTTGCTCACTAATGTATAGGTATCCTACGGAGGCATAAATGCCTCCGGATGAAGAGGATGATCCGGTGGCACCGCCAGGGATGCCAGATCCACCAACATAACCTCTAGTGCCAGATCTGCTGGCACCACCTCTAGTGCCAGATCCGCTGGCACCACCACGCAGCCTCCCAAATATTCCACCTCTAGGCATCTGCATCTATCAAAAGAAGTTAGTAAAATTACATTTAATGTAAGGCAAATAAATAATGAAACAAATAAGAGCTCACGTAATTAACAACTAACCATCATCTATACTATCACTATCATCGTCTACATCAGTGAAAATCTCTTCTTCTTTGTCTTTTTCTTCTTCTTCTTCTTCTTCTTCTTTTTCTTCTTCTTCTTCTTCTGCATCCCCTTCGTCCTCAATTTCTATCTCACCTCCATTCGGATGAATGAAAACATAATCATCAATGCCTATAACTGGAGGCCGATCATTATGTAGTTCATCCTCTTGAAAAGCTGGGATGTCTACATTTGAGATTGATGTTTCTTGTGGGAGTTCTACATTGGACCTAGCTTTAATCTTACACACGGCTTACGAATCACTTTTTGCTCGAGATAAACTCGGATAGGAATAGTAATAGACTTGTTGTGCTTATTTTGCAAGGACAAACAGCTCATACTTATTGTAGCTACACTTATGATTTATTGAAACCAATTTTTAGTTTGGATGAACCGATGTCCCCTGTGGTGTTGTGTCAAACCACTTACATTTGAACAATACTTTCCTTTTAATTGACAAACCGAGATATTCAAGGTCAAACACTTCTTCAAGGCGGCCGTAATAATCATTCTCATCCGTACCATAATTAGTACCTTTTACACAAACTCCAATGTTCATTGTACCTCTACATGTGCCGTGATTCATGGTGTGAAATTTGTAACCATTCACATAATATCCATGATACACTACAACACTACGCAGTGTCCGTCTTGAGAGATCTCGAATATATTTGTTCTCTACATTATCGCAGGATCTTGAGCCTATGAACATTAGCGAAGTTGATAAAATGATTAAAGACACATTCATGCATTTAGACATACATACGTGCATTGAGACAAGTACTCACATATTTGGCAAACCAAGGTGCAAAATCCGAAAATATTTTACCCTCAATGTCAACTCTTAGTAAATTATGATGCATTATTTCTATCCAGATTTACAAACAAACTTGACAAATATATATATTCACGTTAATTATAGGAGGACTTATTGAAATAAATTTATGAGAAGTGTTTAGGTACGTACTTTATATTGGGTTTGACCTCAATGCAGTTAAGTAAAATGTATCTTCAGACAGTATTGTACTCTTGATCAGTGAAAAATCTAGTTGACTGTTTTCCAAATGATCATCCAGGATACTTGAATATTGAAAGACAATCTGGATTGTCATTTACTGCATCATCTCTTTCGTCATAATTTCGAGGCAAATTTATGCGCTTTGTTCGCACATGATCTTCTGCTAGATAAGCATTGCATATTGATCATTTAACCCTTGCTTTGTTCCATACATTATTCTTTAGCTTTCGTAAGTACCTTTCAAATGGATACATCCAACGATATTAAACCGGGTCGGTAATACGAGCTCCATCAGCTAAATATACCGGCAAATGCTCCATTGAGTCAAAGAAGCTTAGAGGAAATATAAATTTCGGCTTGCATAAAATGATAGGGATCATGTCATGCAGATGACACATATCCTCTACTTTAATGTTCGCAGAGAACAGATCCCTAAAAAATATACTCAATTTTTCAGTGATTATTTTCCAAACAGCAAGTGGGAGACGTTCTTTAAATGCTATGGGTAGGATCCGTTGTATTAGCACGTAACAATCGTGACTTTTCATTCCAAACATCTTCAGCTTCTGTAGATCTACACATCTACTCATGGTCGACAGATAACCATCTGAAAATTTTAGCTCTTTCACCCATTCACACAAAACCTTTTTCTCGGCTTTGTCAAGCATGTAAGAAGCTTTGCGATATTTGGCCGTCCTGCAATCCCGTTTTAATTTAGGTCGATTGCAGTAGATATTCAATTCTTCTCTTGATTTGGTAGTATCTTTTATATTCCCCGGGACATTCATCACCGGGTTAAATAGATTGTCAAACACATTCTTTTCATTGTGCATAATATCCAAATTAAATTGTGTCGAATCAGTAATGAACTCTAATAAGGTAGATCCCAAAAGATACTCCTTTTCTTCCACCCATTATTTTTCCCAACTCTGAGATTCACTTCATAACTACCAAATTCTGTGACCTTCTTGACGAGACCGCGCATAGAAGCTCGAGGAAGATCCAATACAAGGAAGCTCGAGATTGGTGTCTGTTTTGAAGATTGAAGAAGATATACCCTGCACGGTCCGTGCAGTGGATTGAGTTGAAGACATGACCCTTGTGAGGCTTGAAGAGTTGGAGTCCCGAGAACCCCCGCACGGACCGTGTGGTACTACCCTGTCGAACGCACGGACCGTGCGGCTTGACGCCCTCAAACCGTGCGTGTTTTTGCATAGGATTTTCATACCATACTATAGTATTATTTTATACTATAGTATTTATTTATTTTGAGTCAGTTTTTATTATTTAATTCATGTAATTTTTAGATTTATTAGAGTCAAGGTTGACTAGGTTTTATTTAAGGTAATTTCCTACCTTAATTAGAATTCTAGTCTAGGTAATTTTCTAGTCCACTTTGGACCAGTCTTTTTAATTATTTTCCTTCATATTTTTGGTCCCCCATGATACTATAAATAGGAGATCATTATTACATTAATACTGCAGACATTATTGAAGTTATTTATCTTTGCATCCAATTGTGTTTCAACAAATTAAATCTTTCGGTTATTTTGATTCAAAAACTATCATTATTATAATTAGCACATCTAAGTCTTATTCAAGGGAACCGCTTAATTCACTTGAGAGATTATTGAGAACTTGTTATCGATGATCAACTTAGAGATTTTGGCCTTGTGGTACGTTCGAGATTCAAGGCAACTATCGGGTTGTGATTTACATCGACGTATTCATCCTCCATCCTCCAACACACGACGTCAACCATCCTAACACCTTCGTCCGCCTCCTACAAGTCATCAACACCGTTCGTGTTCCGTCCAAGGAAGCCGATCAAGATCGACATCTAACTCTTTGTGATTCATCCACACGTAAGTTCATCCTATCATTACCATACCCTATCTACTCCAAGCCTTTCATCTAGCCCAAATCTGTCAATCCTATCATTCATATCTTTCCAAACTATGAGCCTACCTTCACTTGGTATTTGGATTTTGTGTTTCATAACTTATGTCATAGTCCAGGTGTCTTAGTTGTCTAGATTAGTTACTATAGAACCATCGATTCCTTTAGTTCTTTAATTTAGTTCGTTTGTTTCGTTCGAGTCTTAGTCGGATTGGAGCCCTTCATTAGTTGATGTGTTGTGTTCTTTAAGTCTTTCGCGCATTATTCATTCGATCTAGAATTTTCCGGGTCATATCATCAATTTAGCATCAGAGCCACGTCAGCATAGCTGGTCATGGTTCAATTCGACTTGTCATTTAATTTTTCGTACGTGTCAATTTTTATCTTACGTGTCTTTTAGTGTCGTTCGTTTTGCATTGGTCTATCGAGTTGTAATAGTTGTGCATTGTTGAACAAAAAAAAGCATATAAAAAAAAGTGATCGGATAAAAAGAAAAGAAAAGAGAGAGATCCGAAATTCAAAAAAATAGAGGTATATTCATTGTTTCCTTTTGAGTTTTTTTTATAGTTCCTTATTGAGTTGTAATTTAATTTTGGCTTTTTCTTTCTAGAGTCTAGTCCAATTTGATATTTAGATTGTGTCACACATTCCAAATTACCTAATTTCCTTTTACCTTCTAATTCCATTTTCTCCATATTTCATTCCTTCTATCCATTGGGGATGTATTCAACCCTAATACACCTCACCGACACACCATCTACCCTATACATGCCACCTCATCATACTATACCCTATCTACTCCAAGCCTTTCGTCTAGCCCAAATCCGTCCATCTTATCTTTCCTATCTTTCCAAACTATGAGCTACCCTAACTTGGTATTTGGATTTTGTGTTTCATAATAGGTGTCATAGTCTAGGTATCTTAGTTATCTAGATTATTTACTATAGAACCATTGAGTCCTTTAGTTCTTTAATTTAGTTCGTTTGTTTCGATCGAGTCTTAGTTGGATTGAAGCTCTTCATTAGTTGATGTGTTGTGTTCCTTAAGTCTTCTGCACGTTATTCATTCGATCTAGAATTGTTCGGGTTGTATCATAAATTTAGTATCAGAGCTACGTCAGCATAGCTGGTCGTGGTTTAATCCGACGTCTCATTTAATTTTTTCGTACGTAATGAGGACTTAGCCTATGAAGAAAAGCCCCAAGCCATCGTGGATCGAAAGACCTAGGAACTGAGAAATAAGGAGATCGATCTGGTAAAAGTAATCTGGAAACACCATGGCTTAGAAGAAGCAACCTGGGAGCTTGAATCCGAACTGCTCAAGAAGTACCCTGATATCGCTTATCATGGTTAGTAAATTTCGGGATGAAATTTTCTTTAAGGGGAGTAGGATGTAATACCCCAGATTTTTGAATAAGGTTCAGAGAATTGTTAATATTAAATTAATTAATTAAAGAAGGAATTTAAATAAGGTTAACTATGGTTGGATGTCAGTCACGACTTTAAGAGTCAGTTTTCGTGAAGATCGTCTTTTCGGAAAATATAATCTTAATTCTTTTATTGCTATTTGTGGTTTCCTTAGAAAGGTTTTAACTCAAGGAGTACACTGGTGTTTTTGGATTTTAAATCTGAAGTCATTTGAGTTCCCGGTGATGGAAAACGTATTTAAAAAGGGGAATGAATAGTAGCAGTTGCGTGCGTTCGTGTTTTGAGAAATTTACAAAATCATCCTCGTTTATCCGAGTTTAGTTCTGTCAGGCCTCTCTTATGGGAAATGATTCAAGGATTCCGTTGGCGTTCATGGATTTTCATTCTGAGGCCAATCGAACGCTCGGGAGCAAAATCTGTCAGTCTGAGTGAATAGTAAAAAGTAATTCCAAAAAGGGAATCGTTGCTCGTCTTCCTTCTGATGACTCTGTCTTCTTCATGAATCGAGTTGGTTCACTAGTGTTCGAGCCAATGAGTCTCCCGGTATTTTTAGATTTCGTGTCTGAAGTCATTTGGATCTCGACATCAAAGAAAGCAACTTTTAACCGAACCCCGGGTAGCTTTTGCAGTATTCCCACACAGCAATGGCTTCCAAGGGAAGCTAAAGCTTCTCCTATAAATAGGAGACCACCCCTTTGGCATTCTTTGCTCATTTCTCATTCACTTCACTTCTAAATCGAGAGGGTGAAAAGCTTTGAAAGCCGAGAAGGTTCTGTCGAAGTAAAAAGCGCTATTCGTGAGTGTTCTTCAAGACGACCAGCGGAGTGGCGTGGAAGGGATGAGGTGAGGGAATGTGCTAGGGGCGCCGTTGAGATCGTAGCTGGCGGCTCTGCCGCCGTTGCGACTCGAACAAGACGCCGAGCTAACCACATTCCTTGAACGCACCTAACCCCGTCCATTCCTGTTCGTCAGTCTCAGCTCCATTTCTTTTCCGTCTTTTAAATTCCGCATTTACTTTCCGTTCTTTACGTTCTTTGCGTTTTTCATTATTGCACGTCTAAAAGTTAACGTTGATGTTATATTTCTCATTTTACTTCCGTTATTATTATTCTAAAAAGATTAGCCTCGTTTATTCCGTTAAATTCCGTTTAGGCCACATTTAACGATTTTGTCATTATTCTAAATATTAAAGGAGGATTATCGTGTATATGTCATTATAATGCCGATTTCTTTTTAAGTTAAGGCATGCCGTTTCATGTTAAATTAAAATTATCGAAGCATGTTTTTTCAAAATTTTATAAGTGTTCTTCATGTTCTTTGTGTTCGTCGAAGGAATCGACGAACACCGAAGAAACCCAGAAGAATTGAAGTCCGCCCAGAAATTAAACGAAAGAGAGAGAAACCAGGTGCCGCAACCGCAGGGCGGTGCGCGGCCGCACAACACCCCCTCGGCCCAGAAGCCCACAGGCGCGGAGGGTGCGCGGGCACGGGGACTGCGCGGGGTGCCGCCGGGGTGCAGTGCCCTCCCCCCGTGTCATCCAACGCTGATTTTCTCTGGCAATTTCCGTACCCTCTTTTTGAGCTTTCGAGTCATGTTTTTCCCGAGTTAATTCCAAGTTTAATTTAAAAAGATTTTTAGGTTATCTTCAGGTTATTTCGAGGAGAACTTCTTAAGTTGTTTTCCGTTTAAAACCCATGTAACCAAGGTGTGATTCTCTTCGAATAAATTCTTCTTGAAACCTTATAAAGTCAAAAGTCATGTTATCCATGTTAAGTCCTAGCTAAGGGAATATTAGCTGGGTATTATTTAATCTCATGTTATTAGAAATTTTTGAAGGAGGCTGCTAAGTCGATGATTCGACTTTTGTAGGGGGAATCGAGCCTCGGAGGAATACTAAGGAAGACCATCAGCTTGTTGCCTCATCTTCCGTCCCGTAATCAAGGTGGGTAAATCTATACTCATCTAAAGTTTGAGCTAATGAGCTCTAGAAGCATGTTAGGGCAAATGAGCTACGAAGCACCAGTACGAATACGGATACAAAATACGAATACGATATGATATGAAGATACGCTCATTTTCAAAAAATCAAGATACGAATACGTTAAAAATACGTTTATATTTATTTGTAATATTTTATATATTAGTAATAATAATAATATTATGAAACTCATATAAACATATTTATCTCAAAATAAAGCAAATAACTAATTAATTAAAACTTAAAAGTCTAAGGTAACTGTCTTACAACAATAAGTTCACACTTCTAATTCAAAACATACTAATATTACAAACAAAGTCATTCAAATTCAAAGCAAACTATCAAGTCATGAAATCCCCCTCATCAACCTTAGTATCTTGTATCCTCATTTTTCTTCAATTACATATCTCGATCGACCTAAGCAATATTTTCAAGAAAAGAAGAAGAAGAAGAAGTCGAACCTGATGCTGATGGATTGGAGGCGGCGTCGGGTGGCGTCTGGGCTGAATGACGGCGGCAATAGCTGGCGGCGGCGGCGATAGCTTGAGGCGGAAGGAGCGGGTTGGAGACTTGGAGTGGAGGAGAGGAGAGAGATTTAGGAATGAATCTCATAATCTGCTGTTTTTTACTTATTTGGCGGAAATACGTATTTTGACTTATAAGAAAACGTATTTTGACCGTATTTTTTTTCATATTTTTAAAAAAAATAAAAAAAATTTAAAATACGTTTTTAATACGTATTTGAACCATATTTTTTTCATATTTGTATTAAATATGTTTTTTATGAATACGTTAACCCCTTGGAGAGTATCTATGCTTCCTAGCAAATGGGATATCCAATAAAGTATTTTTGCTCCGCCTAATTGATCTCTGTACAAGGAAGGAAAAAAGGAAGATATAATGCTTTACATGAGCTCTCAAGCATGTTTAGAAATGATAGAACTACTAAAGTATTGTTTATGCTGTTTAGAATTATCTTTAGTTTCGATTCGTATTTATTTACGTTCTTTTCCCGAAATCGAATGTTTATGCTTGTTAAGATCACAGAATTAAGAACTAAGGTTTGCCTTGTTAGGGTAGCATTAAATCCCTTGTACGCCGAGATCATACAGTAATAAAGGATTTGCCCTTAGACGTTGTTCTAAGTTTGATGTTGCTAGCAAGGTTAAGAAATGAAGGAACTTAGCTTTTCACTTAAGCAGGATTTAAGCTCAGAACTCTTAAGGGAGTCACTGTTGGGTTTTTCCCTAGCAAACTCATTTGGATATTTGAGGTAACCCCTCTTCTATCCTATGGCATGCCTAAGGGTACAGTTGACGTCAAGTTTGAGCCAAGATTTTGCGGATATGGCGAGGACTTTAGCGTTTTGCTCTCCATATACCGTCAGTTGATTATTGGATATCTTGAAGTTTATTAAAGTGTTTTACTAAAACCCACTGAGTATATTAGTGCTCATGCCCCCTCTTTTTCAAATGTTTTACAGGTTGAGATGCTGAGGATGTTGGTGGCTGTGGATGTGGGTTGGCTGCCAAGACTATTTTGTTATTATCTAATATTTTCTTGAAATCCCACTATGTGATATGCTACTCTGATACACTCTTTCTAATTCCGTTTTAAGTTTTATTATGATTATCAAGACTCTATGAATAATCTCCCCATACATAATTATTTGAGTATAAGATGCATACTAAGTTCTATTTCTACTACCCGAGTATGATTTCCTTTCATCTATCAATGGGCTTGCATGTGTTATTAACCATCATCATCTATGTTGAGTGGTATCTGTTTATCCGTTTAATTAACCGTCTAGTAAAAGTGAACCCGAGTATCCCCGTCTAATCCCCAAAATCATATCTCGATTGTAAAACCAACTTATTAATCTTCCGTTTTATCCAATTAACCCCTTAATGACACCCCGTCCCCACTCGTTAATCCCTATCTCGGGACCGGGCTGTTACACAAAGGAAATTAGGTATTTGAAGACTCGCAATACGGCATTTGGGTCACGTTTCGGGGTCGCATTTCGACTGAAGGCCGAGACGCGACCCTAGTAACTCGCGTTTGAAACCCGCGTTTCGTGAAAAGGAATTCGGGTCTTTGAAGCCTCTGCAAAACAGGCTTTGGGTCGTATTTAGGGGTCGCATTTTGGCTCAAGGCTGAGGTGCGACCCCCCTTGGACGCGTTTGTTCCTCACGTGGCGCCGTGTTATGAAGCGCGACCCCCTTCGGTCGTGTTTGGGGGTCGCGTCTTCAATACTTAGTCATTTTCTTGCTCATTTCTTCATCATTTCATGCCTTGTGTACTCTTTGTTTTTGTTCTTTATAACCCAAAAATTCCCTATATTGGTCACATTACAAAAAAATATAAGATTAAATCAAAGATTAGCAATATATACATCGTATATACAAGATAACCAAGTGCAAATGTACTCAAAATGAGTTTAAATGAGTGTAATTTATGCACTCATCAACTCCTCCAAACTTAAATATTTGTTTGTCCCCAAACAAAAACAAGAGTAGAAGGATAAGGTAATTGAGCATGTTGGAATCAAGATGGCAACTTGCTTCAAAAATCAAAAGATAAACAATGCATAGATGATAACGACAATCAGTCATAAACAAGAATGTCAAAATCATCATTATACAATTTGTGAAGTTCAAACTCTCTCAAGGTTCAATAAATGCTCATTTTCGAGTGTACAGGCTAGAAGTGTATCGCTCAAGGTCGAGAGTGCACTAGAATCCTACCATATGCTTACAAAGTGACTACAATCTCCACTACTTAGTGTGTGTTCGCAACCAAGAATCATCAAGGTCTTTTTAGATTGTAGTAAAGGCTTTTCGGAAAGGTAGGTAAATATTCGTCCAAGTGACTTCCCTACATTACCAAATTCATTACCAAGCAAGTAGAACAAATCAAGTTCTCTTCTACCCTTATTGCTTCGCAACCCATATCTCTTTGAGATTTTCCAAATTTCTTTTAACATTTCATACTCTCTTGTTTGTGATTTACATTTAGAACTATCTTTCTTTTTCTTCATTTTCAATTCTAATTAAGATGGTTCTCTTCTTTGTGTTCTTTTCATCACAAGAGTATTCATTGTTTTACCTTTTTCCATTCTACAAGATTTCTCAAAAGTTTTATTTGAAAAGTCCACACAAATCCTGCCAATTATTCCATTCCCAACCCAATCAACATCAATAAAATAATTTCAAGGCTCAAAGGGCTTGCAAGGGATTAAATTTATATTGGAAGGTCAAAAATTTGGATTGTTATGAGGTTTAGACAACAAATGGCCTTAAATCATTTTCAAGAGATCAAACACACCAATGTAATCTCAATTAAGTCACAAAGCAAGTTCTAGAGAAAACTAGTGCACTATGAAGACTATTAATCACTCATCAAGGAAAAGATTACACAAGTGTAATCTTTGGATCAAAATCTCCCCACGGTAAGTTTTTCCTTCACAGATTGTACTTTTGAGACATTAAAGAATTTTGTTTACAAAATCATGCCTTGACATCATGCTTTTTTATCAAAATTTTGCAAAAAAATTTCAACATACGCTCATGCTCATTATGGATTCCAATTTCATCAATAATCATGCTCTCATAACCCCTATTATTGTTACAAGAGCATACACCTATTTAAGTCAAAACATCCCTAATCCACAATCATAAGGCAATTGATCAAAAACATAGATAAAATATCACATGCTCATGAAGCAAAACGGAATGCGATCTCATTATCTATCAATTACCATCATCCATACATCCAATGAAAACATAAAAATCATAATATGATCCAAACATAAATAAAAACATAAGCATGCTAGCATACTCCATTATCCGAAAGCATAAATAAATAAACAAGTCTTATGAAATAAAGTGGTAAAAATGATAGAAATGAGCAGCAAAGATCCTTGCCAACCACTACTCTCTCCCCCTCCCCCAAACTTATTTTGATCCAAGTGAGAAAATAAGTTTGGAGGCAAAAAGGTGGTGGCAAGGGTCACTAACGGCTCAGTGGGGTGGATGCTGCTGGTGATGCGGAGACTGTTACGGGAACTGCTGTGAAGTGGATGACAGCATGAACTATGAGGTCTAGAACTGCTGAAACTGCTGAGATGAGGTAGCCATGAACTGCCCCGTCGGCATCTGCTGAAATTGCTAGGAGGAGGATGAGGACACCAAAAACTGTCCAGTCGGAAACTAATGCATCGACTGGAATGGCTGCTGCTGGAACTGCTGCTGTGGCTGGTAGGAGTGGTAGGGAGTCATCTACTGGTGCTGAGATGGAGTGTAAGCTGTTGCTGTGACCCAAACCCGGTGTTCATTCCTCTGAAGAGTCCAGCTAGGTCCTGAATCGCAGACCGAAACGAGACCATGTTATCAGCTAGACCCCTGATGTCACCTCTGAGGCCCGTGAACCTCTCGTCAATATCCGTTTGTATGGCATGAAATATGTCATCTACATTAGACTGAATCTGTCCCATCCTGCCATACATGTCATGTGGAATATCATCGAACCTCGTGTACATGTCTTGCCTTAGTGCTCCGAACTCATCGTACACGTCACTCCTCCAATGCTGCATGGTCTCATCCATGGAAGTCATGTACCCATCCAATGCATCAAAATGACCAGCAATATGTTCTTCCATGTAGCGCCGCCCTCGTCTAAATGCGGCTGTGGAAGATCCTTCTCCCCCATTATCACCACAAGCCTCTCCTTGGTCCTCAACAGAGGCTCGTATCCCTCTTGGTACTCCAGCTACAGCAATAGCCGTCAAATGAGCTACTGTCTTCATCTTCCAATTTATCCTCTCTTGGTAGTTCGACACATGAGTAAGTGCCGTGTTGGGCAATGAAAATGTCCCCCAGTTCTTATGTTCAGTAGATATGTGTTCAAATCTGAGCTCAAGATCTTCACATTTCTCAAATTATTGAGGTTTAACAACCTCGATCCTCTGTTGTCAAGATAATCCTCAAGATTGATGCCGAAGTGTTCGGCGATCGGAGTGATCATCCTTCTAATGCAAATGTGCCCGCTGTCAAAGTGTGATTGTCTGTAAAGCTACTCCATGAGGAAAGCACTAAAGCTCAAATGGACCCCATTCAACATGGCCCAAAGTGCAAACAGTTCTGAAGTCCTCAATCCGCTATTTTCTTATCGAGCAAACACTGTGTTCGCCAAGATGCGGTACATGTATCGGAAAATCGGGTTAGGTATTGCAGATGCCTTTGCTGTGCTGGAGTTGTATTTTTCTGTGTCCGACTCTGTGAGGCATAGGAAGTGGTAGGTAACATCTTGATTGTACTCCCGAGGTTGGTGATAGATACCGTCAGTAGGAGCATTGAAAATCTCGTTCAATTGGTCAACAGAAAGCTCACGATCTGTGTTACCCATCCGGAAGGTACATTTGACAGGCCCCCTCCTTGTCTTCCTCTTCATCTCAAATGTGCTCAGTAGCTCTCTAACCAAGAGAGGAAATGTTATGCAGTTCCTATCCATGGCTTGGAGCCATCGCATTTCGTCTAAAAGCCTCCACACATCGTCTTTGATCTCAAGGGCCTCATACGTGCCGCTGCACATGAACCTTGTTATAACAAGGTTGACATTGAAAAGACGTTGCCAATTCTCGTAGTATTCATCACTGCCGAGGTAGATGCGAAACTGCATCGGATGATTGACTGCCAAATCCTCATCTTGTTCTTCTTCTTGGGCTTCTATCTCCAGATAGGACTCGGATTCGGGTTCGGTTCTTTTTGAAGATTTTCTACCTCTTCGTCCCATTTTTGGTGTACGGGAGTGGTACCTACAAAAGATTTGAACCAAGTTTAGGCGAGGGAGTAGAAATCATTTCACAATGGAAACAAAGTAGAAAGTGATTTAAGCATATGACAATAGCTTAACACATTCACTTTAAAACTTTATTGCATTTAAAGTTTCCAACCCACATTAAGCAACTCATGCTTTCTATGGTTGTTCATTCGTCAAAAACCATCCACCTTACCAACAACAAAGCATAAAACAAAGAGCACAAATTTATCTTGACATAAGAGGTCTCAAACCATATTTAACAATATCAAAAGTAAATGCAAGATAGAAGTGCCTCCAAAACATAAGCATTGTAACCATTTTCACAATGGAAGGACCTAAATAAATGTGACAAAATCAACACACACAGGACCAAAACATTATGTTCAATGCCATCAACAATCATTGTCTAATGGTCTAACAATTTATAACAAGACAATATTTGGGCACACGGGTCTTCAATTTAATATGACAAAATCCAAAACAAAGAGCTCATCAAAACATGTTTCTCAACAATACTCGTACTCATGAATTGGCTTAGAACTAAAAGGAGATGAAAATACAACATTAACTTCATTAAGAAAGGCATATTGTGCAACAATTTTGACATAGTGTACTTCATTTGCATAATCAACTCAATAATTATTTTGTATCAACCTAAATATTTGCATTGGAGTCACAAATGGTCTAAAGTTCATGCATTATGGAAATGACCACCATTAAAGCAATAATTGGACAAGAACAATCAAATAATAATGAAAATTGAAGTTCACAATGTTCTTTGCTCAAATTCATGGTCAATTTCAAACTAAAAACCACCAAAATTCAACAAATTCCACCATAAATCATTAAATTGATCCCATACATGTTAAACACATGTCATTAATCTCATAATTCTTCGAATGTAAGCACAATGAAAGCATATTCATGAAAAAATTCATCCATTTCAACCAAGGGCACCAAGCATGAATTTTCCCCAAATTTTCAAAACATAAGGACTTGTTAATTCTAAGAAACATGTTTTATGTATAATGTAAAAGATATCATGGCGTAGGTTTAGAAATTTACCTGGAATCCTTGTGAAATGGAGGAATGTTGGAATTTCCGTGTGTGTTCGAGTGAAAGTGAGTGCGAGTGAATAGAGTGTATGAAATGAGAGGAAAAAGGGGTAAAAACCCGTCTGGATGCAGCGGGGCGCGACAGGGTTCGCCCTTAGTGCCCGCGTTTTGTCCTTCTTTTGAAATGCGACCCCTGAAAGTCGCGTGTAGGGGTCTCATTTTTACTGAAGAAAGTACCGTGTTTGAAGGCTCTGCAACACAACCTATGAGTCGCGTTTTGTGGTCGTTTTTCGACCTGTTGGTGAAACGCGACTCACGAAGCTCGCGTTCAAGGCCCGTGTTTCAGCTGTTCGTCAAAACGCGACTAAGAAGCTCACGTTTCATACTCGCGCCTTCAGACTTTTTGAATTTTTGAGCATTTTTTGGGATCCTTCTTCAAACTGCGTACACTTCCATACTTCAAACACCAATTCCTACAATATTTCACCCTAAAAACACATCAAACGTAATTAACAATGCCTCCTCAAGGCAAATATATAATTTAAACTAATCTAACTAGACAAGTAAATCAACATAAACCAAAATAAAGGCAAAGTAAATCAACAAAAATTAAAAACCATTGGGTTTCCTCCCAATTAGCGCTTAATTTAACGTCGTGAGCTCGACGGGATACGGTTCTTCAAAGATTTTTCAAATGGAGGACAAACACTCTGGCTTGCTCTTCTGCAATGTAGAATTTCTTCACACATTGCCCATTGACAACGAATAGGCTCCCATATTTGGCTTGCAATTCCACTGCTCCATTCTCCAAGATCTTTGAGATGAAGTAAGGACCTCCCCATTTTGTTTTGAGTTTCCCGGGAAACAACTTCAACCTCGAGTTGAAAAGAAACACGGCATCTCCGGGTGCAAGTTCTTTCTTTCTTAGGAACTTGTCATGATAGAGTTTGGTCCTCATCTTGTAAATGGAAGAATTTTCAAAAGCCTCAAGCCTAAATTCATCGATTTCATTCAAACGGAAAAATTCTTTCTTTTCCAGCCATCTCAAAGTCGAGATTGAGCTTCTTAGTGGCCCAATACGCCTTGTGAGTGAGCTCAATCGAAAGGTGACATGACTTACCAAACACCATTTGATAAGGAGACATGCCCAATGGAGTCTTATAGGCCGTTCGATGAGCCCATAATGCTTCATCGATATGGCTCGACCAATCCTTCCCGTTTGTCTCCACCACCTTTTGGAGGACTTGTTTGACCTCTCTATTTGCAAGCTCGGCTTGCCCATTGGCTTGTGGGTGGTAGGGAGTTGTCACCTTGTGCTTCACTCCATGTCGTTCTAGGAGGCTCGTCATCCACTTATTGCAAAAGTGAGTGCCTCCATCACTAATTAAGGCTCTTGGAGCCCCAAATCTTGTCAAAATATTCCTTTGAAAGAACTTTAGCACAATCTTCGAATCATTAGTCTTGGTTGGAATTGCTTCGATCCATGGTGAGAGATAATTAACCGCCAAGAGTATGTAGAAATTTCCTTCGGACACCACAAACGGTCCCATGAAGTCAATCCCCCATACATCAAACAATTCCACTTCTACAGTTGCACTCATCGGCATCTCAGCCCTCTTTGAAATTGAGCCTATCTTTTGGCATCGCTCACATGTCTTCACAAACTCTTCATAATTTCTAAAAATGGAGGGTCAATAGAACCTGCTTTGTAGAATCTTCCTAGCGGTTCTATTGGAAGTAAAATGGCCCCCAGAAGGAGAATCGTGACATGCCTTTATTATCTCAATCCATTCTTTCTCCGGCACACACCTTCTAAGGATGGAATCGGCACAACTCTTAAAAAGATAAGGTTCCTCTCATATGTAGAATTTGAGATCTTGGAAGAACATTTTCCTTTGGTAGCTCTCCATCTCCACGGGTTTCACTTTGGCAACTAGAAAGTTGATAATACCCGCAAACCACGGCACTTTTGTTAATGCCGACATGATTCTCTCATCGGGAAAGCTTTCGTTTATTGGCCTATTAGTCACCTCTTCTCCTTTCATATGATCTAACCGTGACAAGTGATCCGCCACCACGTTCTCGTATCTTTTTCTATCTTTGATCTCAACATCAAACTCTTGGAGAAGAAGAATCCATTGGATAAGCCTTGGCTTTGCATCCTTCTTGGCAAAAAGATGCCTCAAAGCAGCGTGGTCGGTGTGCACAATTGTTCGGGCCCCAATGAGATAGGGCCTAAACTTGTTAAATGCATAGACGACCGCCAAGAGTTCCCTTTCTGTGGTGGTGTAGTTGACTTGAGCGGGATCCAAAGTCCTACTCCTATAATAGATTACTCGGAAGAGTTTGTCCTTCTTTTGGCCAAGTGCGGCTCCCACCGCTATCTCACTTGCATCATACATTACTTCAAAAGGCTCACTTCAATCGGGTATGATAAGAACGGGTGCTGTGATTGGGGCCTTCTTCAACGTCTCAAAAGCCTGCAAACAATTAGAATCAAAATCAAATTCAACGGCTTTTTCAAGTAGACGACAAAGAGGTTTAGAAACTTTGGAAAAGTCTTTTATAAAGCGCCTATAGAACCCAGTGTGTCCCAAGAAGCTTCTAACTCCCTTTTCATTTGTTGGTAGAGGTAGCTTTTCAATGGCCATTATCTTGGCCCGGTCCACCTCTAAACCTTCACCCGACACCTTTTATCCTAGAACAATGCCATCTCTCACCATGAAGTGGCATTTTTTCCAATTGAGCACTAGATTAGTATCTTTACATCTCTGCAATACTTGTGTTAAATTATAGGCATATATCAAATGAATCACCAAACACAGAAAAGTCATCCATAAACACCTCCATGATATTTTCAATCAATCCATGAAAGATGGATATCATACACCTTTGAAAGGTTGCGGGTACATTACACAACCCGAAAGACATCCATCTACATGCAAATATGCCATAGGGATAAGTAAAAGCGGTCTTTTCTTGGTCTTCGGGAGCAATCATGATTTGGTTGTACCCTAAATACCCATCTAAGAAACAATAGAACTCATGACCCGCTAACCTATCTAGCATTTGATCAATGAAGGGTAATGAAAAATGGTCTTTTCTAGTGTAAGCATTTAGAGCCCTATAATCTATACACATTCTCCAACCGGTTACTACTCAAGTAGCAATCATTTCTTTGTTCTCATTTTCTATCAATGTCATTCCCCCCTTTTTAGCAACAACTTGAGTAGGACTCACCCACTCACTATCCGAAATAGCAAATATTATACCGGCATCAAGCAACTTCAAGACCTCTTTCCTAACAACTTCTTGCATAATAGGGTTGAGTCTTCTTTGGTTTTGCACCTTAGGTTTATAATCTTCCTCAAGCAAGATTTTATGCATGCAAATAGAAGAATTAATGCCTTTAAGGTCGGAAATTGACCATCCTATAGTGCTTTGATATTTTCTCAACACCCTTAACAATTTATCACATTGTTCATCAGACAAGAGGGACAAAACGATTACCGGTTTTTGCTTGGCTTCATCAAGGAAAGCATACCTCAAATGTGTAGGTAGGGATTTCAACTCCATTTCCTCCTTTGCTTTCAACTCGTCCTCTTCCTTTGATGTTTGGTCCTTGTCTCTCAATGGCAAGAACTTTGGCTTCCTGAAGTATGATTCCTGAAATGAATTCATCATAGAAACGGAATCACATAGACCAACATCATCATTAGGTAAAGAATAGAGTTACAAATGCAAATCTCAAGAGGATCTTTTAGGCTCCTCAACTCTTCTTCCTTTATGCATTCATCCACCATCTGGAGCACCTTGCACTCCTTGATATTCTTTGCCTCCTTTTCCGGATGTTGCATCGCTTTTTGAAGGAAACATGTGATTTTCTCTTCATTCACTCTCAAGGTAAGTTCTCCCTTCTCCACATCTATCAAGGCCTTACCCGTATTCAAAAAAGGTCACCCTAAGATGAGGGGAACTTCCTTGTCTTCCTCCATATCAAGAACCATAAAGTCTACCGGGAAGATGAATTTGTTGACCTTCACTAGCACATCTTCTACCACGCCCTTTGGATATGTCAAAGATCGGTCAGCCATTTGGAGAAAAATGGTGGTAGGCTTGATCTCTCCCATCTTCAACTTTTTAAAGAAAGAGAGAGGCATCAAATTGATACTTACCCAAGATCACACAAAGTCTTCCCAATGTGATTTTCTCCAATGGTAACCGAGATGTTGAAGCTTCTCGGATATTTCATCTTTGCAGGCAACTTCCTTTGTAGTAATGCACTACAATTCTCGGTCAAGTTGACCGTCTCATACTCCCCCAATCTCCTCTATTTAGAAATCACATCCTTCAAGAATTTCGCATAATTTGGCATTTGTTGAAGTGCTTCAACAAGAGGGATGTTGATTTGTACCTTTCTAAAGATGTCGAGGAACCAAGAGAATTGCTCGTCACTCTTCACCTTTTGGAGTCTTTGTGGGTAAGGTATAGGCATTTTGTATTCTTCCGGCATCACCTTTGTTGGTTCTTCTTTCTATTTCCCTTTGTCAAGGGCATCATGTTTCTTTAATTTGGGACTCCAGTCCTTTTGACTCGGTCCCTCTTCCTTCTTCTGCTCACATGGTTTCTCATCAACCTTTCATTTGCTTTCTTCTTCATCCGGCATCTCGGGGCCATCATAAGCGGTTCCACTCCTCAAGGTAATTGCCTTGCATTGATCCTTCGGATTCACGGTAGTGTTGCTTGGGAACTCGCCTTGTTTATGTTGGCTTCGCAAGATAGTTGCAAATTATCCCATTTTCTTCTCCAAGGTGTTAACTTGGTTGCCAATTGCTTCGACGGTATTTTCTAACTTCCCCATTCGTGTTTGAGAGTCTTTTATGTAGTTCTCCGTCTTCCCCATAAATGCCATTAAGAGTTCATCCATCTTGGGCTTCTTCTCCTCATCAATTACACCATTTGTGACCGAGAAGCCCAGAGGTGGTTGGATAGCATTATTCGGGTTATCATAGGAGAAGTTCGGGTGTTGAGCTCTATTTTGATAACCTTGGTTTCCACCATATTGACCTCTGTATTCGGGCTTGTACCCCGGATTGAATGGTCGTTGTTGATTTAAATAGCCTCCTTTGTTTACACAGTTAACCTCCTCAAATTGTCGTTGAGATGTCTCGGCTTTTGGATTTGTAAAGGCTTCAATTTTTGAATTTAAGGTTGCCATTTGAGCCGCCACAAGCCCAAGTGCATCCGAGCTTGAAGTAGAAGCCACTTTCTTTAAAATCTGGACTCCCTCTCTTTCCGCCGGCCATTGAAAGGAATTTGAGACCATCTCTTCAATTATTCTCAAGGCTTCTTCCAGCCCTCTTGCCAATAATGATCCACCTGCGGCCGCATCCATGAGTGTTCTCACTTCGTCTTTGCTTCCTCCATAGAATATGCATACTTGATGATAGGTTCCAAAATCATGTTCGGGGCACTTCCTTAGCATCTCCCTAAAGCGTTCCCACTCCTCATATAAGCTTTCTTCATCCTATTGTTTGAACACGGTGATATCTCCTTTCAACTTGAGGGTTTTTCCGGGTGGGAAAAACTTGTGTAGGAACTTTGTCACCAATTGATCCCAAGTTTGAAATGTTCCTTGAGCATGGCTCAACCACCATGTTTCCGCCTTCTCAATCAATGAGAATGGAAAGAGTCGGATGCGAATTGCATCCTTCGGCACTTCATTCATCTTCATTGTCCCACTAACATTGAGGAATTTACGAATATGCTCATGTGGATCCTCCATTGGTGTCCCTCGGAATTGGTTTTGTTGGATCATTAGTATGAGAGAGGTCTTAAACTCAAAATTGTTGGCTTGAATGAGTGGTCCATTGGCCACCCCTTGATCAACGACGGGTTGGAAAAGATTCCGGATTGGTGCCTCCACATTTCGATTGTGAGCCTCCTCTTGGGCTCTCAATTGCTCTTGCATCACCTCCAATTGCCTTTGCATTTGGGCAATCATCGGGTCTTGAACCAGTGGAGGTAGATCCGCCATTCTCCACCGTCTACGTGCGTTGTTGTGGCGAACCTTGCTTCAATCTCTAAGTCCAATGAAATAGGTGGTTCTCCTTGAGAACGAGTGTGCACACACTTCCTATCAAAAAGGACAAACAAATCAAGAACAACTCTTTCAAATAAAACAAGTAAAAATGTCTAAAGTAATCCACTCAATCGTTATCACAATATTGCATTTATCAAATTAATTCCGTTTTCCCGGTAACGGCGCCAAAAACTTGATAAAGACTTATTCACCTCTAAGATTCGTTTCAATATTTATAAAACTCATGTCATGCCTACAAGTGTATAAGCATATGATTGTAGATATGATGATACGAGGTCGATCCACAGGGAAATGGAATAGAAATTAGACAATGCAAGTACCACGACGAAAGATGAGCGAAATATCTAGACGAACAATAAGGAGAGGGTGTGTTTTAGCCTAATTACAATACCAAACAAGAACAAAAGACATAAACACTTAAACAACAAATAATTATCAATATAATTGGCACTCAAGAGACAATACCAAACAAGGGAGAGCTTTGAAGATGGTGAATGAGGAGAAACTCTAGGACATTGCTACACAATGCTCATATTGATCTACAACAAGGGATTACATACACATATATGCAAAGTTCATAGATAGGAAGACCGCGAATATAGTAAGAGCATCTCTCGAATATCTCTTAAATTGTGAATGCGACAAGGATGACTATCTCTAATGCATTCCAAGGTCGCACCTACCAAAGGCTCTAAGGGTCACATTTTCTTCCACATAATGACATTCGACTAAGAAGATAAATATGTAGATTTGATCCAAGCATGCTTATGATCACGGGATTGACTAGATGCAAGTGATTAATACATGTGATGTTAGTGAGATGGCCAACCAAACAACACCATTCAAGCCCTAGCATAGATCAAAATCTTGACAAAGCAATAACATATATATAAATCCCAAATCAAAGATCAATATTCATATTGCTTCACCACATCCTAGAGCCCTAAGGCTCTAGCCAACCATATTCACAATAAAATCAAGATTACAAGACAAAGAACAACAACCCATTCTAAATACAAGTTTAAGAAGAGAGAAGAAGTGATAAAACCCAATGTAGAACACTCTTCTTCAATCATATGGCTTGGATGCTCAAATGGATGGTTGAATCTTCCTCCTTCCTCTTGATCTTCAAAATCCCCAATCTTGGTGTTTTCTCTAAGTATATTTCTTGTTCTAGGATAGATGGATGTGTATTTTGAAAACCCCAAATGATATATAAAAGAGTGGACCACTGATTAGATGCCAAAAGTCACTTTCAATTTCCGTCTGTGCGGAACTCGACCCCAAGAACTCGCATTTGAGGGTCGAGTTTGGAACAAAGAAAATCAGGTCTCTGAAGGCTCTGCAACACGACATGTGGGTCGCGTTTCGACTGAAGGCCGAGCCGCGACCCCAGTAACTCGCGTTTGACACCCGCGTTTTGTCCAAAGGAATTCGAATCTCTGAAGCTTCTGCAAAACAGGCTTTGGATCGCGTTTGGGGGTCGCATTTTGGCTCAAGGCCGAGGCGCGACGCCCCTTCGTCGCGTTTGTTCCTCGCGTGGCGCCGTGTTATGAAGCGCGACTCTCTTCCATCGCGTTTGGGGGTCGCGTCTTCAATAGTTAGTCATTTTCTTACTCATTTCTTCATCATTTCATGCCTTGTGTACTCTTTGTTGAACCCACTATCAATTTGACTTTGTTTTTGTTCTTTATAACCCTAAAATTCCCTATATTGGTCACATGACACAAAACATAAGATTAAATCAAATATTAGCAATATATACATCGTATATACAAGATAACCAAGTGAAAATGCACTCAAAATGAGTTCAAATGAGTGTAATTTATGCACTTATCAGTCAACGGTAATATTTGAGAGACACGTCATTTTACCGTTCAGTAATAAATTCAATTTGAACTTATCTGATTTTCGGCTCTCCTCCAGTCTCTACGTGGCATTTGAGCTGCTGACATCATCGGCTGCCTTCTCGACTGATGATCCTCTTAGCTTGGATTGATCAATTCCAGCTGGAGTCTCCTCAGCTTTGACTCATTGTCAGCTTAAGCTGTCTCCTTCATCAGTCAGTTTAGAATTCAACTGTTCTGATTAGTTGAATATGACTGATTGAGAACTGATGCCTTCTGCAATCAGTTTACTCATTTTCAACGGCTTTCTTGCAGTCTTTGGCCATTCTTTTAGGACTGATATGGGCTATATCATTTTAAGCTCCAAAGCTTGCAATACTGATGCCCTCTTGAGTCAGCTCTCATTATCGGCGAGAGTTCTCCTCTTCACTCCTTCTGCTAGATGATCATCATTTTCTTTTGAAGCTAGTTCGAGCAATCCCAATTAGATGCATAACTCAACAAATCTAGCTTCTGGCAATGGCTTGGTGAAGATATCGGCTATCTGTTTCTCCGTGTTGACATATCTGATGCATATCTCTTTCTTCTCGATATGATCTCTGATGAAGTGGTGCCTGATATCAATGTGCTTCGTCCTTGAATAAAATACTGGATTTTGAGATATTGCAATAGCACTATTGTTATCACAATAGATTGACACTTCTTCAGTCTTCACCTTGTAATCTTTGAGTTGTTGCTTCATCCATAAGATTTGAGCACAGTAACTTCCAGCAGCTACATATTCGGCTTCAGTTGTTGACGTGGTAACTGAGTGCTGCTTCTTGTTGAACCAGGATATCAGTTTGTTTCCCAAAAACTAACATGTTCCACTGGTGCTCTTTCGATCGATTTTGCATCCTCCGAAGTCTGAGTCTGAATAGCCGGTTAGACTCAAGTTGTCATCTCTGGGGTATTACAATCCAAGATTTATAGTTCCTTTGAGATACTTCATAATCCTCTTTGCTGCTTTTAGATGACATTTCTTTGGATTGGCTTGGAACCTTGCACATAGTCCGACTGAATAGGAGATATCTGGTCGGCTGGCTGTTAGATAGAGAAGGGATCCAATGATTCCTCTGTTGTGCGTTTGACTGACTGATTCTCCTTCTTCATCGAGGGTCAGCTCCACTAACGTATTCATTGAAATTTTAAGAGCTTTTCCCTTTTCGGTTCCAAACTTCTTGACAAGCTACTTGGTATATTTGGCTTGGCTGATGAAGATTCCGTCCTTGAGCTGCTTCACTTGGAGTCCTAGGAAGAATGTCATTTCTCCCATCATGCTCATCTCGAATTCGCATTGCATCAGTTGTGCAAATCGATTGCAGAGATCTTTACTCTTGGATCCAAATATTATGTCATCCACATAATCGTTCTATTTTGAATAGAGTATGATCAATGACTCCTTTCTGAAACCCATTCTTTAGCAAGAATGTTGTGAGTGTTTCATACCAAGCTCTTGGGGTCTGCTTCAGACCATATAGAGCTTTCTTCAGCTTGTAAAACTGGTCTCCGATTTCGAAGCCTGGAGGTTGTTCTACATATGCATCCTCCTTGAGCATCCCTTACAAGAATGCACTTTTCACATCCATTAGATAGACCGTGAAATTGTTGTGAGCTGCATAGATGAGGAACAATCTGATGGCCTCCAATCTTACAACTGGTGCGAATGTCTCATCAAAGTCGATCCCTTCACTTTTTGAGTAAAGGGCTACCAGTCTGGCCTTGTTCCTTGTGATCACGCCTTGTTCATCCAGTTTGTTGTAAAAGACCCATTTAGTCCCGATGACTTTTTGAGTTTTCGGCCTATCAACAAGAAACCATACCTCATTTCTTGTGAACTGGTTCAGCTCTTCTTGCATTGCTATAATCCAGTCTAAATTTTCAAGCGCTTCTTTTATGTTGGCTAGTTTTATCTGTGAGATGAAGCATGTGAAGAGTGCATGCTCCATTGACCCTCTGGTGTAGACTCCGCTTCTTGGATCCCCAACAATTTTGTCGACTGGATGGCTTCGGAGCCATTTGGGAATGATTGCTTCATCTGCACTTTTAGCTGCTTCATCAGTTGTTCCAGCAACTGATTTTTCAGCTTCTTTATCAGCTAATTCTTCAGCTGCTCCTTCGCCTGCTGTATCTGCTCCGACTTGTTCTTTATTTTCACTGATTCTTCCCCCTGTTTGAGTTATGGGGTTTGAGGCTTCATGACGACTTGTATCCTCAGTGACCAGGTTATCTCCAACCAGTCTAGAATCAATTTCGATGCCATCTTCTAGTGACACTTCAAACTGCTCTGGGACAATGTGATCAACATAGTCCAACAAACTTTCACTTGGCAATGCTTGCTCTGATGTACAGTTCTCCTTTTTGTTTCCGTACTCATTGGCAAGCTCATCAAATACCACATGACATGTTACTTCCACAACTAATGTCCATTTATTGAACACTCTGTAAGCTAGAGAACGAGCGGCATTATAGCCAAGAAAGATTCTCTCATCAGCTTTGGCACTGAAAGCTTTCAGCAGGGATTTGCCATTGTTGTGGATATAACATTTGCAGCCAAATATCTTAAAGTAAGAGATAGAAGGCTTACGACCCTTGAATAGCTCGTAGGGTATTTTGTCATGGGTGATGACGATGGCACTTCTGTTCTATGTGTGGCAGGTTGTGTTAACTGCCTCTGCCCAATAGCATTTGGCTATGTTGGCATCTGCTACCATTGCTCTGGTTACCTCCTTTAGCGTGTGATTCTTCCTTTCTGCTACGCCATTTTGTTGAGGAGTTCTGGCAGTAGACTGTTCATTAGTGATTCTCAGTTCACTCAGGAACTTGATCATTTGCTGATTGACAAATTCAGTTCTATTATCAAAACATGGTTCATTAATCTCATAAACTTGGTTGGTGCATTAGTGAGACCAAAAGGCATAACTAACCACTCATATAGACCATGCTTTGTTTTAAACGCAGTTTTCCATTCATCCCCTTCATGCATTCTAACTTGAAAATAACCAGATCTTAAATCTATTTTAGAAAACACATTAGAGCCACTTAATTCATCTAGCATATCATCAAGTCTAGGGATAGGAAATCTGTACTTAACCGTGATTTTGTTGATGGCGCGACAATCCATGCACATCCTCTATTCGTTCTTCTTCTTTGGCACTAGGATGACTGGAACTGCACAAAGGCTCATCGACTCTCAGATTTGCTTCTTCTCCAACAGCTCCTTCACTTGGCAGTCAATCTCCTTCATCTCCTCGGGGGACGTGCGGTACGCCGGTCTATTGGGTAGGACTGCGCCAGGTACGAAGTCGATCTGGTGCTCGATCCCACGAACTGGAGGTAATCCACTTGGAATCTCTTCCGGGAACACGTCCGCGAACTCCTTCATAAGGGGTTGTACATCACAAGGCAAAGAAACACTATTAGTAGCACTGTCCTTATAAGATAAAAGAACGAAAGGTAAACCTGCTTTAAGTGCTTTCTCTACGCCTTTAACTGAGATGAACAAAGACCGATTTTCTTCAACTTTAGGGGCTGATCCGGATGATTTGCCACGAACTAAGGCATCATTAGAGGCCTTCGAAGGGGCTGCATTAGCCGAGTGTGAGGAAGAACTCGGCGGTGAACATTCGGCCGAAATTTGGCCATTCACGACGGCGGTCCGGGCGGTGGCTGCGGCTTGCTTTGCCCGTTCTTGTTTAAATCTCTCTTACATCCTTTCTTGATCCTCTGCAATAGCTTTAGGGGCGAGTGGCTTGAGCACAGTAGTTCGGCCATCCATGTTGATCGAGTAGGTGTTGGCCAAACCATCGTGAACCGCTTTTCTGTCGAATTGCCACGGTCTTCCTAAAAGAATATGGGCTGCCTCCATAGGAATAACATCACAAAGAACAGTGTCAGAATAACGACCTTTAGTAAATGAAATGTGTACCTGACCTGTAACTCTGATGGAACCTCGATCAGTGAGCCATTGCAGCTTGTATGGCTTTGGATGCTTTGTTGTGGTAAGGGCGAGTTTATCAACGGCATACTGGCTGATTGCATTGATTACATTCCCACTGTCTATGATCATCGCACAAGTCTAATCCTTGATTGCAACTCGAGTGTAGAATATGCTCTCACGCTGCGATTGCTCTTCGTCTTCACGATTGATGTTCAGACTGCGAATAGACACTAAGCTGACATGAGGCAATTCGGCCTCCTCTTCTTCATCGTTGACTTTGGGTGGTTCGACAACATCATGGGTGACGTCCTGGGGCTCCTCTTCGTCTTCACTGGCTGATTCAAGTCCGTTTTGTTCATTGAGAAACAAAACACGACGGTTCGGGCACTGATTCTCAAAATGGCCCCAACCTTGGCATTTATGACACTGGATGTCACGGGCTCTGAGATAAAATAGTTGAAGTCGAGCTAGTAGAAGTTGGAACATTGCCATGTTATGTGGGAGCTCTGCGTCTCCCGAGCACTCGGTACATGCGGCGTCACGTAACACACCTAGAGGTTCCGGCCTACTCCTGGGTTTGGAAAGTCACAAGTCAAATCATGAATAGTGATCCCTTTAATATAAAAACCTTACCCCACAAAATCTCCACTATCACTTTCACTCGCCTTTTGAAAATTCAGAACCTTCTCTCTCTCGATTTTCCTGTAACCTTAATCTCTAAAAACCTTCAAAAATCCAACAATGGCGAAGACAAGAGGCAAGAAGGTCGCACCAAAAGCTGGACCTAAGGCACGCCTGGATTTTGAGATCCCCGCTGTCTCTGAAGAGCCCTCTCCAACTAAGGTCGTGAAGAAACCCTCTGCAAAACCCAAGGAGAAGGCTGCGTCTGAAGCAGCCGCTTCGAGTAAGCTTCCAAAGGAGACCCCACCGAAATAAAAGCCCGCGCTTGAGGTTGAGGCGATGGAAGAAAGCTCTGCGACTCCGACTTAAACGGAGCAGCAGGAGGATAAGGCGACTGCAAAGGGCATGCAGGAGGAAGAGGCTACTGAGGAGGAAGGTTGAAGAGGGCACTTCATCCCCTATGCCTAAAAGAGGCAGAGGGGTGGGGAGCCCCATACCAAGTAAGCCCAGCAGTGGCCCGCCACCAGTCAGGGGCATCATCAACTCAAAAGGAGTCCACCGTGAGACGCTTGCAGCTCTTGGTATAGAGCAGGAGGTAAGGGATTTGTTTTCTGCAATTGGTTGGGAATGATTTTTAGATATGGAGTGTGTTATATTTCCGTCGTTGTCTCGTGATTTTGTCCAAAACTTGAAAATCAAAGCTGTGAACAAGCCTGCTACATCCACCAGGGTTTTATCTTTTAAAATGATGGGTAGGAGTTATTCTTTGTCTGCTGATGATTTAAATATGTTACTGGGCATCGTAACATACTTGGGCCTCCAGGAGGAGGAGTTTATCGATGACGTGACTGTAGTGCCCGACTCTGCAGAAGGATTCGATGCAAAATGGGTAGATATTAGGGATGGATCTATTTTTCAAAGCGGATCCACAAAGGGATATTGTTTAAATAATGGTGCTTTGAGATTCTGCCATAGGGTGTTGGCCTACAATTTTTTCGGCCGTAAGGATAGCTCTAATTCAATCACCAATCAGGAGCAATTTATTTTGTGGTGCATGGTTCATAAGATCAAAATCAATTTTGGTTCTGTGGCCATTGCACATTTTCGGGAAATCAAAACACACCCTAAGCATCGTATCTCTTGTGCCCAGTTAATCACCCAGCTTGCTGTTAGACATAGGCTCCTTGATTTGCATGATACTGATTTAACCCCCCTTCCCTGTGAATATTTTGATCTTAACTGCCTGAGAAGAATGCAAGATATGGTTGACGATGAGGATGGAAAGCCTGTTTTCTTTGTACCGGGGGCAGACCCCTCGAGCATGCTTTTAGCTATGGCAGGTACATCGAAGAAACCACCAGTAGGGAAGGCACCGCAGAGGGAGCACCCAGTCGCAGTGATCATGAAGAGACTTGAGTTGATAGAGAATGCCTAGTTCCAGACCAATGAAAAACTGATTCGAATCGAAGCAGCCCTGAAAGCCTATTTCAAGCATGTTGGGTTCTCCTACCCAACGCCTGCAACCGATTAACCTGGTTCTTTCTGTCCTTTTAGATTAGGTTTTGATTTATTTTTATTTTTTCTATTTTCTTTGTTGTCTTTTCGTTTGAGTCTGTGTCCACACTTTGCAAGTTACAAAGTGTGTGGGTGGGTAGTTGAGTCAAAACATGCTATTGTGTGAGTAAGTGTGGGCATTTCAGGTGATGATCCAATTTAATTGCTTTACAGAAAAAACAATCGAAAGGTCTTAAATCTTCAGGAATTAGGATATGTTTATGTTCATCGACGTTGGAGTCGAGTTTTTGCTTAATTAATTCAGTAAGTTCTTATTTATTTTTATGTCTTTAAATTCTGCAATTTCAATTGTGTCTAGCCTTCTCGGCTATATCTTTAATTTTGGCATTTGAATGATGAAATTGGTTTGAGCATAAATCTGGACTCGTGAGGCCAAAATGGGCATAGTAATGCATGATGAGTTTCCGTTAATTCTTGTGCCTTGTTCCACGTGAGTGTGTGTCTGAAGTGCCCAATGTGGCTGATCACTCGTTAGGTAAAGAGGGCACACCACTATTAATTGAATGGGCGAATCGTGACTGTGTGTCGGTTCATATAGTAATTAGGAAATTAATGGGTTGTTGTGGGCACAAGAGGAATCAGTTGAACACAACAGATCTGGGTCCGTCTAGGGCACACTGCTGCTTGTTTGCTTACATCTCTTAGAGGAATCGGGAGGTGGGTAACTGGTTAGGGGTTTAATCGAAGATGAATCACTTTTAAACCTAAAATGAAAGGATGGATGAGGAGACACAAAGAGGAATCCGGTCACCATAACTAGATGACCTATCATGTATGAAAATCGGTGTGCCCATGATCGAGTTGTTTTATGTTTAAATCAAATTCTAATTCAAATGCCAGAACCTTTTGTTATTTGATATTTTCTTAGTTTCTTTTGCAGATTTACATTTAGTTTAGTGACAACACCAAAACCCCCTTTTGATTGGTTACTTGAAGATAGAATCGCAACAACTCTCTGTGGGATCGACCCGAACTCATTGGCTAGCTAAGCTCGCTGTGGGCATAGGAGTTTACAAATATATTTTTGAGCGTGAAACGACCGCACGTCAGTGGATCTACAAGCGCAAGAGAAGAGCTGACAGGAAGGTTGAAACCTACAAAGCTAGATTGGTGGCAAATGGGTACACTCAGAAAAAAAGATCGATTATGAGGAAACCTTTTCGTTGGTAGCCATGCTTAAGTCAATCCGGATTCTCTTGTCAATTGCCGCTCATTTAGATTATGAGATCTGGCAGATGGATGCCAAGACAGCTTTCCTAAATGGAAGCTTTCACATGAGACAACCAGAGGGATTTATTGCTAAAGGCCAAGAGCACTTGGTGTGCAAACTTAAGAGATCCATTTATGGACTTAAGCAGGCATCGAGATCTTGGAACATCCGATTTAACGAGATTATCCAGTCATATGGATTCGTGCAAAGTTCGGATGAGAGTTGTGTGTACAAGAAATGTGATAGAAACGTGGTGTCATTCCTCGTACTTTATGTTGATCACATCTTGCTTATTGGAAACAGTAAGAAGGAGTTATCTAACATTAGGGTGTGGTTGTCCAAGCAATTCGATATGAAGGATCTGGGTGAAGCCGGATATGTCCTTGGCATCAAGATCATTCGAGATCGCCAGAAATAGATGTTATGTCTGTCCCAGGCTATTTATATCAATACAGTACTAGCTAGGTTTAGCATCCAAGATTCCAAGAAAGGTTTTATACCTTACACGCATGGAATTCATCTATCTAAGGAAATGTGTCTCCAAACACAGTCTGAGATAGAGAAAATGAAGAAAGTACCATATGCTTCAGCTATGAGAAGTTTGATGTATGCTATGCTATGCACTAGACCTGATATATGCTATGTCGTAGGCATGGTAAGCAGATATCAGTCTAATCCTAGACAAGATCACTGGACTGCGGTCAAAAACATTCTCAAGTACCTTAAAAGGACTCAAGACTATATGTTGGTTTTCCGCTCTGATAGTCTAGTACCTTTGGGTTATACGGACTCAGATTTTCAAACTGACAAAGATCAGAGTAAGTCTACCTTGGGCTATGTGTTTACATTAGGAGGTGGAGCCATCGCATGGAGGAGCATTAAGCAGAAAGGCATTGCGGATTCCACCATGGAAGTTGAATATGTAGCTATCTCTGAGGCTGCAAAAGAGGCTATCTGGCTCCGCGGGTTCCTAGAGGGCTTGGGAGTGATTCCTGGTTTACCTAAGACTATCACGATATACTGTGATAATTCTGGTGCAGTGGCAAACTCGAAGGAACCCAGAGCTCACAATGCAAGTAAACACATAGAGAGAAAGTACCATCTTATACGAGAAATCATTAAGAAAGGAGACATGGCGGTGATCAAGATTGCATCGGAGGACAACCTGGCTGATCCATTCATGAAGAGCCTGCCGGCTAAGACCTTTGATGGTCACGTGGAGAAAATGGGAATGAGATGCAGACCTAGGGGCGCAGTTTGAGTCGATAGTTTTGATTCACTACTACAAAAACATGAATAGATAACACTAGATATATAACGGTTTTAGCTAAAAACCGTTACGAACGAAGCATACGTAACGGTTTTTAGAAAAACCGTTACGTATGTGCGTGTATTCATTGATATATGTAACAGTTACTACTAAACTGTTATGAATTGATGTATTATACGTAACGGTTTTTATGTGACCGTTGCATATGTGCGTGTTTTTTAAAAATCATATGTAACAGTTTATTTTATTATTAAACCGTTACCTATGTGTGTGTTTTGTTTTTATAACGGTATGCTAACTCTTCTGGAAAACCGTTACAAAATCTTTGGCCAAAATTTTTGAAAACCCCAGATTGGAGAATTTTACAGATTCTCAGACCTTCTTGCACCCTCTTCTCTCTTCCCATTCACAGCCGAACAGTTCAAGGTAGGGTAATGACTAAAGAACCATCCAAAACCTTCTCTTTCCCAAATCGCAAACTCTAAATCCCTAGTTTCTTTCTTCTTCTCCCTCATCGCGATGACCATCCACCATCCACCATTGACCGATGACCAACCTCACCCTAGTCACTATTCTTTCGATTCAAAGTCCAACAGATCCCTCTTCAAAATCACCAAGAACCCTTGGCTTTTCTCCCACAAATCGTTTCACTGATTTCTGTCACCGCTCGTGTATTTTTAGTTTCCGACCTCCACTGAGCCATTACTTGAAGACCTGGTGCACTTCACTTAAGAGTTGGATCTCTCATATATAATTTGTAATATTTTATGTTTGTAGTGCATCTGATTTCTCACTCGATTTCTCATCATTATGGAACAAAAGCCCTAAAATTTGAAGCTCCTCGCTAAATCAATCGAGAGAAGTGACCGAGAAGATGAAGCAGCACAACTTAGTTTAATCACTAATTGGTTTCAGTTTAGTGTAAGACATTTTTTTCTAAGGTTTGTTATTTTAATTTAATATTTTTAAATCTGAAGCTTGTCCATATTCTGCGGGTTCATATGGAGATCCTATACCTCCCATATTTATCATATTTTAATCATTGACTTTCATTTGTATTAAAATAAAAGGTAGAGTTACTCTACAAATGACTGCGTATGTTGAGTTGTTAATCATTCACTTTCATTTGTATTATGTATTTTCGTGAAATGACTGCACAAGTTGAGCTTCAATATAAGAATAACTATTGTGCTTTGTATCTCATATATGGGAATAACACAATTATGGTTAACTACTACAACCCCTCACTCTAATTAATTCATAACTCCTCACTCGAATTCATTGTTAGCAGTTAATTTCTACTTCGAGTTGACTTTGGTTATCTGATTACTGGGTTTTGGTGCAGATAATTCCAGAAGAAGTAAATGATCTATGTCTTGTTCATAATTTGATAACAGAGGGAGATAATATAGTAGCCGTCACAGTCAGGTAAATTTTTTGTTGATATGCTAAATGTTTTCAATTGTCCAGCCTTGTTGAACTTTTAAATAAATCTCACAATTTTGTTCATTTGAAAAATATTATGATAGAGAAGGAATTGTCTTACGCATACGTGGGAATAATGTTTTGGAGAATTTTGAAATAAATCTCACTATGCTTATTAAAGCCCTCCTATTTTAGAAATTTTGGGCTCGTTGGAATTATATGCATATATGTTCTTTACTAATCATCTGGTATAGACCCACTAACATTTAATTTCTTTCTCTTTCCTTTTAGATCTATATGATCTAGACTAGCATTTAAGTATACTCAATAGAGTATCAACAGAAGTTAATGCATTTACTTCTCTCTGCCCTTGTGGGATTATAATCGTTGTATGATAACTTGAGTTCTAATGTACTAATTGTGAATTTATATTGTTACTCTATATATATGCAGGATGAGATGCAATGCTGATTATTTGACTAAATTACTTTTCTTATACCAAAAATTCAGGCTCAAGCAGTAGGTGCCCGTGTATCTATAGCGAAGGTGTTTATGTTATTTGAATGTGCAAGGTGACAGTACATATATCAAATATAGCACCTTAAAACCTGAGAGGAAGCCTTGAATCTATGAACCAATTTTAACTTATGCTAACTTACTGATGCATTATTAGTTTCAATTTTTTAACTTTTCTAGTTTCGAATATTAGGAATGGATAGTTTAATTTAATTAGCTATTGTCCTCTTTAACTTTCAGTAATTATTAATTCATTTGTATTTTTATAATTTGCTCGTTTCTGGTTTTTCTAGTTTGCATAAGATGAAGTGGAGCTTAAGATTGAGTTGTCAATTTTGTGTAAAGGAGATGATGTTCTCCTGGGGAATGAAAGCAGTTTTAACCCAATTTCTTTGTTAGCATCAGTACACTACCCTGTCCGTACTTAAGTTTTTTGCATGGCACATAAGTTGTTAGTACACACAGGTATTAATTTTACACTAGAACCCTATTAGTTGAGTTGTTGGGCACCTGGTGACAGAACTTCTTGTATAGTTAATAGGTTCATAGTTTGATTTGTTATTTGATGTCAGAATTTTTGTGTTTTAGGCTAAAGATAAAGCAAGAATTCTGAATAAATGGCTCCTTGTCACCATGCAGTCCATCAAGGAATTTAGCTCCCATATGGTACTTGATTTCCATTCTCCCTCGAATCTTTCTCTCTCTTTAAAATTTTATTTTCTGCTGTGAAGCTTAACCGTGATACTTGGGAAAATGAAGATGTTGCTCAGACTATCAAGACAAACTTCATCTTCTGGCAGGTTTGTATTATTGTGTTTTAAGTGTCCATTTGAGTCTCTGTGGTTTTACAATTGGTTTACATTTTAATGGGTCTTTTTAACTGAAATTGTAAAAGAAATGCATCTATTGTTGCTACTTATAATATTATATATCTAAGGGATGGAGTTTCTGTCTGTGGGCATCTAAAAAAAGAACTACGTAATTTTCTTACACTTCAGTTCCTTTGATATTTAGTTGAGCTCTTTAAGGTATAAGACATCTGAACTGGTATGTATAGAAATGATTAGATAAGTGAATCTATTTTTCTTTTATGAACTAAAACCACATGGCAAAAACTATTTCTCACAATTAGTAAACATATAAATCTCTGTTTTTCAGTGCTAAAGAGAGTATTGTATGCTGACAGAAATAGTACTTAGTTATTTGAGACCAAGAAGCTGGAATTTCTTGTTATTCTGTAGTTTGCATAAATCTTGTGGTGATTCATAAATCTTGTTATTCATAATCTTGTTGTTTCACTTTCTATTTAAGTTAAGGTTTTATACCTGTTGTACTATTGCAGGAAGTTTTTAGGATGTTGAATTTGTGGAGAAATAGGAGGGTTCAAGGTTGCTCAATTCTTCCATTACCTGTTGAATTTGTGGTTAATTCTTTTTTGGTTAAAAAGATTGGAACTTGGATAAATTCTTCTTATTGTCTATTGATTTTAGGATTTTATTAAATTTGTATTGAATTTTTATTTGTATTTAAATATTGATACTTGATAATGTCTCGTTATTATAATTATTTTACGTTTTTGCCCTTAATTTGAAAGATTATTTAGATTATTTACAATTTGAAAATATAATTTTATTTTTATAAAAATTGTGCAGAACAACATTATACGTAACGGTCGAAAAAAAAAGCGTTATCTAAACACAAGAATATATAACGGTTTTAAAAAAAGTGTTATCTAAATACAAGAATATGTAACGGTTTAAAATAAAAAGTGTTATCTAAATACAAGAATACGTAACGGTTTTAAAAAAAAGTGTTATCCAATTGAAAGAATATGTAACGATTTTTCATTAAAGCGTTATCTATGCTATGGAATATGTAACGGTTTCTAAAAAAGCGTTATCTATGTTATGAAATATGTAACGGTTTCTCCAAAAAGCGTTATATAAAAAATATAATACGTAACGGTTTCATAAGAAACCGTTACCTATAATATATAATAGGTAACGGTTTGTTATAAAAACTGTTACGAAAGATCATAATACGTAACGATTCATGCAGTATACATAACGGTTATAAACCGTTACGTAAAGTGAGTATAGATAACGGTTAATAACTGTTACGTATACTGGGTAGAATACGTAACACCACTATACGTAACAGTTTTGAAATGGCATACGTAACGGACAATAACCGTTACGTATGTGCGTTTTTGTAGTAGTGATTGGAGAGTTAGCCTGTTAGTTTTTATGCTTGAAAGACATGCTTCAAGTATAAGTGGGAGATTGTTGGTTTTGTATACTAGAAGACTTGTCTTTGGATACTTTTCTGATGATATGAAATGAAAGTTATTGCAGTAACTGTTTGCATTTAGATTATGTTTTATAATTGTTCTATGCAATGTTCCATATACTTACATTGTAGATGATATGGTGTGGGGAGTCACACGGTAAGATCATATCATTAGAACCTTGTAATGTATTAAAGAAGCTCACGGCTTAAATGGTCCTGAACACACCATCGGTACACCGTAGAATAATTTGATAAGTTAGTTTATCTTGACTAACTGATTATTCTAGTACACTTGTTAGTGTATTGAGGAGGATCACGATAGAATACTATTCTCTATCTCTGACCCGGTTACTGAGAGAATAAAGATCCACAGAGTTCGGGTTCTGAACTCATGTGATATTGGCGAGCTTATGTTTGCGTTGATTATTACTTTGATTTATCAATGAGTGAGATCTTTTCGTAGATCAAACTTGATATCTTGGGTAATAACAATGTATACATGATGTCTCGAGCAGTATGCATGAGCACCGTGTCCTGGTGCGCCAGGTTGATGATGTTCTCTTGAGGAAACACAAGTTCATGTTGAAACCCTGCAGGTGGAATTTATTCCTTACATGATAAAGCCTGTGTGGTACTACTCAAGGTTTTAGATGTTAATTAATTATAGCTGTCAGAGGCTGACATAATTAATTAATGAACATTATATCTTAAACACGGGGAATGGTTGAACTAAAGGAGAAAGCATATTCGTAAATATGTATTAAATTGGTAGGTCAGTTTTACTTCTCTAGTGGAATAAAAGTAAAACTTAATTTATTTAATTATATCCTAGGTTTATTGGATATTGGATATTAAATAAATTAGTTGGCCAATTTAATATTCTTCTAGATCCCTGTTGTAGCTCAATTAACTGATAGTGGACTGGATATAGAACTTGAGATAGAGGTCCAAACCCAGTAGGGTTGGGAGACTAAATTTCGCCCACCCCCTATATAAATAGGTGGGGGGATGAAATTTTAAGTATAATTAATCAGCCCCTCTTTGTCTCTCAAAGTTATCCACAATATTCACAATTCTATCTAGTAGATTTCAACCCATTCTGAATCTAGATACAGTCCGGGAATACAACAGAAGATCTTGTAGTAGAAATTGCAGTGGCCGATTTTGAGATAAGGGTGCCTATCATTGTTCATTCAACAACAAGATTAGATCTTTAATCTTGTCCACAGACCGTCTGTCAAATTGTAAGTAGATTCGTTTTCTATGTTTTTGCTTTATTAGATTCGAATCTACTTTGCATGATTTGTTATTAGACTGTGATAAACATGCATGTTACATAAAATTATGATTTGCATGAACAAGGATTAATGAACAACCAAATAGATCCTGCAGTGGTTTAATTCGAAAAAACCCCAACATTCTCAGTTTCCAGTTCTGCATTCCTCAACTTCAGCTGATCCATTTCTGTTGACTGAGCATCAAGACTTTTTAGACTTTCATTTTCAGCACTTAGCTCATCAAATTTTCTTTTTAGCTCATCATTTTCACCCTTCAGTTCAATAGGCATACTTGATACATAAGCTAATTGATCTTCTAGGATTCTTAACTGTTCATCTAGTTCGTTCCTAGGGATCGATGCTTCATGTATATGATAGAATGAGGTTATTCAGTCAATTTGACTAACCTCTTCTTAATTGTCGGCCATGAGGCATAGTAAAGCTTCATCATCGGAGTTGTAGCCATCTGAGTCGATTCCAGATGGGTAGTCTGAATCGTCAAGCACAACATTCTCAGAGTTTGCGATCATTGCTTTTCTTTTGAAGAAGCTTCTCCTCACTTTGGCCTTTTTATCTTCAAGAAGCTCTGGACACTCGTATCTGTAATGTCCTTGCTTGTGGCAGTGGAAACATTCCTCTATGTTCCTGTTTGTCATCCTGAATTGTTCAGCTGGACGATCAGCTGGCTGCTGGTTCCTCTCACCTTTAGCAGCTTCATCAGCTTGGGGTTGAGCTGATTGTTGATCTCTGACTTTTCTTAGCTTCTCTAGCAATCTTATCATTGACTGGATTTGATCATTCAAGTCTTCAATCAAGATCTCCTTTTTGTCGGCTGACTCTCTTCTTCGATCAGTCACCGATCCCCCTGGATTCTCTCTGACAGGCGAGCCTCTTAGTCGGAAGTTGTTTCTTCCACAGGCTTCTCTAAATCGATTTCTTTCAGCATAGAAATAAGCATCATGAGAAGAGAAAGTGGATTCTTCTCTCTTTCGATTTAGGTTGTACTCATGAGCTTTGAGAGATCCAAATAACTCTCTAGGAGTAATTGTATTTAAGTCTCTCGACTCTTTAGTAGCAATTACTTTCATATCCCACTCATCGGTGAGATTATCAAGAACTTTTGAGTTCATCTCACTGTTGGGATAGTTTCTTCCCAGATTGTTCATCTCGCTTATGATGCCAAGAAATCTTATTTCTAGGCTCGAGATGCTTTCTTCCGGCTGCATTTTGAAAGACTCATATTTATCAACTGCCATTTGGAGCTTGTTTCCTTTGATGGCTTCGAACTCTTTGCATAGATCTGCAAGAAGGTCCCAAATCTCCTTCGATGTTCTATAGTTCTTTGTGTCGTTTATTCGATCCTCATCTAGAGTTTGAAAGAGTACTGCTTGAGCAACAAACACTAGTTTTTTCAACTTCTTCTCTTCACCTGTGAGAAGATAAGTTGGTTTTGGGATCCTGGCCGGTTGGTTGACATCCATGATGTGGGCTTCATTGTCCATCATTATCATGATTGGACCGTCTTCGATCACCTCCCACATATTCTCATGGATGGAGCATAGATGAGGTTTCATCCTTCTGCTCCAATTGTCATTGTTCTCAACTGAAAAGAGAGGTAGCTTATGGTTTCCCATAGCTAGAACGGTTAGCACAGATAAACAGATCTGATTCAAATGATCTGTAAAAACGGTTGATCCTTAGAATCAACCTAGCTCTAATACCACTTGTTGGTCCCGGTGCGAGCCTTTGTCAGTTTAGGGGGGGTGAATAAACTAACTTCAAAAACTTTTAAAACTGATTGTGAAGTAGATAGGACCCTGACTCACTTTTGAGATTTATCTGTGCTGACTGATCAGTTGAGTGAAGCTGACAGAGGCTTAACTGGTGAGCTGATTAGTTTTCAGCTGATAGCTTGAAGACGTGGCTGAAGCTTGTCAACTCAGTCTGTGTGTGTGATTGTGTGCAGTTAACGAACTTGCAAGACTGTAAAACAGTAAGAGCAGCACACACAGAACTTTATAGAGGTTCGAAGCTTCCTACTTCTACGTCCTTTCTTTCTTCTGTAGAAGGGCAATTCACTATACAAGTGTAAAGTTTCTTTATTACAATTACACAGTGAAGAATTCCTGTTGGACCTGAAAACGACACCCGTCAACCCGAGCGCGGCCTCCTTTCCAACTGTTGCTGTCCTGGAAGAACGGACCCGTCAGTACACTCTCCTCCTCAGCCAGTTTCTGGGTCGACAACTCACACTTACTGGTCCCAACTACTCGCTGAGACTTTAGGTGTTATTGCCCGTCTTTATACAATTTTAGATCTCGTTCGATCTTCAAGAAGGCAGTCTTGAAACTGTTATCAACCTGGAATGCTTCTTTCTCTTTGAGCTGAGTGGTTGATCTTTGAGGGACTGAACTGAGATGTTTTGCTCTTGCTAGAATTCCGCGTCAACTTAGTAGCTTGCTTTGAACTGAAGCATGCCTTCTCAGTCTAAGACTTTTCGCACTTTGAGAATATTGAGCTTTGAGCTGTAGAGAGAGAGAAAGAAATAGCTCGTTCTGCAAAATAGCGAAGTTAGATTGGTGAAAGTTTTGGCCAAAATTAATTTCACTCTCTTTAAATAGATGAGTGAATTTTGACCGTTATGATTGGTGGTGTTTAGAAATCACCGGTGGCATTTTAATGCCTGTAGCCATTTGAAGCTCTTTTCATGAACTAGCCATTTTGACTTTAAAATTCTCTGCTCTAAGATCATCAGGATCTTTCAAAGATTTCCTATTGAGATCTTCATTAACTACTTGTCAGTAGGAGCAGATGATTCGGCTATCATTTCTTGGACATTTAGCTGACAGGCTCTCACCTATCTCGGCTTTTAGCTCTGAGATAGTCCAGTTGGCAGATCTTCAGCTGTCTTGAGCTTTTATCATGATATAGTCTAGTTTAGCTGACTTATCAGCTAAGCTTAAAAGCTTCCATTTCTAGACTTATCAACTGGCTACCTAATTGAGCTTTTTCTCTCTAAATTGAAATATGGTCAGTTGAGTGAATGCTCAAAGCATTTAGAGCTATTTTACCAGTAAACTGATCTTTGATGAGTTTAGGATCAGCGCTAACTGATCTCTTGATCAGATCAGTTTCACCTTTCAAGCTGACTCTGCTCATCACACTGATGATTGACTCATCTGTGGATTCCTACCAGTCTCCAAAGTTCTCTTCCCCCTTTACAACTTATCTCAAGCTTTGAAGAGTTTACTCTGACTGGTCTGATCAGGCAACCTGTAAGCTGGTTAACCATGCTTCTGAATAGCTGTCTCTAATCTCAGCTTGAAGTCTTACTTGGTCATTATTCCATGATTTACAGCTTATCATAACCTGCAGTTTTTCATTAAATCATCACACATGTTTTGACATTTCATCAAAACCATTATTTGAGATTTTCCCAACAATTTTCCTAACAGTAGGGAAATAGGGATTAATTTCCCCTAAGTTTGCTTTTAGGATTTTTGCTTCATTTTTCCCAACAAAATCTTCCACAAACCCTACACATTTAATGCTCCCTTACCATCATATTCCATCACCTTTTCTCTCTCTTCCCATCTCTCTCTCATTCTTGATTCTCTCTCTCTCTCTCCCATATCTTCAATTTGATTTTGGGGATATCAAGCCACTCACTATCATTCATAATATCCATTCATTCATTCACCACTCTCTCACCATGCAACATGGACCCTACCATGCAACAAATGCCAAAGGAAAATAGAAATGGTGGGAGTAATACAATCATGCCAAATGGACCCGAAAAGAGGCCGCTCGGGCCGCAGGTACCTGACCTGATCCCAAGCAGAGGTCAAAGAGAACACACCAGTAGAAGTTAAATTCCACCGCACACTATCCCTCTCTCCCCACATTACAGGAGTCCGGCTCAACGAATCAATCAACCCATCAGGCAAAGCAAAGTGAGCACATAAAGCATACAGAAGAGGCATAGACCACGACTCACCATCAACGTACTAGTCAACCGACATATGATCAAACACAGTAGCAGGACAAAAAGCAGATAAAGGTAAATTATCATACCAAACATCATCCCAGAAGCTCACCTCACCGGCCCCCAAGATCCATCTGATATGCTCCTGAGCCTGCATGCCAACTCTGACAAGCCTCTTCCACACCTTGGTATTGGACTTCCTTAAAGGCACCCTCTCCGGGTGAGACGAACCACAGTACTTCTGCCTCATATACCGCGCCCATAGAGATTTCCGAGCTCTGAACCTCTACTAGAGCTTCCAACTGAAAGTTGTGACTAGATCTTCAAACCTTCGAATACCCAAGCCACCCTCAGACACCGGCAACCAAATAGTCTCCCAGCTGATCCAGTGCATCTTCCTCTAATCCCCTACCGACCCCAGAAGAACGGGGTGACCATCTGCTTAAGCTGATGGAGCACCCCCTGAGGGGGATCCATCACCTGGAAGATGTGGAGAGGGAGAGTGGCAAGAGTGCTCTTAATGAGAGCCAACCGTGGATCCTGGCACTCAACTGCTGTCGAAGAGGCAAGAAAATAGAAGCCTTCAGAGCACCTCTGTAAATTGGGACACCCAGATAAGTGAAAGGTAAAGCCCCACGCTGATACCCACAAACAGACTGGATCTGCTAGTGCCAGGTCGGAGCAAACTTCTCTGTAATATAGAAGCTACTCTTCTCCCGGTTCACAAGCTGACCCGAAACCTCCACATAGTGATCAAGACACCCCATCAGCCTCTCCAAGTAGGCAGACGAAGATCTCGTGAAGATAATGATGTCATCTGCATAGAAAAGATGAGATATAGAAAAACCCCACTTTATCATCTTGAAAACCATATCCGGCTCCCCACAGATCAAACGATCTAGAGTCCTCGACAAATAATCAGCAGCTAACACAAATAGAGAAGGAGATAGATGATATCCCTGCCGCAAACCCCGAGAAGAAGGGAAAAAACCAGCCGGTGCCCCATTCACAAGAATCGAGAACCAACAATCTCTGATGCATCTACTAATCATATCAATCCACATCGAAAGAAAACCCATGTGCCGAAGAACACCCAAAAGAAAAGGCCACTGCACTCGGTCATAAGTCTTTCCCATGTCAAGCTTCAGAGCAATATTTGGGATCTCAGGAATGACGTGAAGGTCCTAAATTATCTCCTGTCCAAGAAAGACATTATCGCTGAGCAACCGACCCTTGACAAAGCCACTATAATTCGGAGCTAACACTGCAGGCAAAAATATAGCCAACCGTGTAGTCAAAATCTTCATGATGATTTTATTGGTCACGTTGCACAGAGATATAGGGTGAAAATCTGTCCAAGCAACTAGTCTCTCCTTCTTAGGTAGGAGAACAATGGTCATGGCAGTAAAACTGCGCGTCATGTGGGCACCCGAGAAGAAATCCTCCACCGCCCCCACAATATCAACAGCCACCAGATCCCAACAATGCTGAAAGAACAAAAGCTAAATCCATCCGGCCCCGGAGTACTATCACTACTGATACCAAAAACCGCAGCCCGAACCTCCTCAATATCTAGAACAGCACGCAAACCCTCAGTATCTATCTAGGACAGGATCCCCTGAAGACAACTGAAGTTCGGCTCATCTAAATGAGGAATGGTGTCCTGCTCCTCCAGTTAGCTACATGGTGCCCTGCTGCGGGAGCCTCAACTTCTCAACACAATTTCTGTTAGCGTGAGGTCTCACCTGGTACTCATCATAAATAATCTGAGCTCATTTGAGCTCATCCTTGTCGATACTGTACTGATCAATCCTAGTTTGGCCATCTGGTGCCGAGCCATTTTCTTCAAGCACCTCAAGTTTCACTGTCAATGCTGAAGTGAAGGCACAGAAAGAAGAGTGTTGGACGTCTCGTTGAAGCAACCCTTGATAGCTGACCAAAGAAAGGTAGAGGGGCAAGCTTTCTTCTTTTTCTTGGCACACCACAAAAGATAAACCTCCGTTGAATTCACTTTGTTGGCCTGCTCCTTTCCACTGACATTGTAGATCAAGAATTTATGCACCATTGACAGTGCGGGGTCATAGATATACTTACTTGACGTCTCCTTGGGGTCCCAATGGTGAAAGCCCGAGATTTCATACCAAGCTTTGGCAACATTGAAGTCTGATAGCCGTTCTTTTATCCTTTTTGATGAAAAACCAAAATAATCTTTCATGTTGGGCAATGTAACCTCATATGTTTGCTCCAGCATCCTAAAATGAATCCTCTTCTTCTCCCTCTCGTCATACTCAAAAGATACCAAAAATTCAAGACTTAAACGATCAAAAACTTTGAATTTCATATTTGCAAATTGCTCCAAGCTCAAAGCTTTGAGATATTTGGTAACTTTTTCTCAATCCCCAAAGATTGCATCAACCTCCAATCAATATAGCGCGGAGAAGTAATTTCAAATTTTTGGAAGGTCGTGAAACGCTTACCTTCTTCGGGATAGATGAGAAGGAAGGGGACTCCAAATTGGTGTGCGTAGTTTGTCACTTTCCTTGGGTGAGTGAGAAGGAAGAGTGAGATTTTTAGTCTTGGGTGCCATGGCAATGGAGTGGAAGATAGCAGGTTTGTTGGTGCAGGAATTGAATGAGAGCTCGGCGAGGGGGGAGGAGGGCGCGGCAGCAGCAAAGGTCGCGGTGGCGGTGGTTTGCGCAGCAGTGGAACGCGTCGGTGGTAGAGGTGTGCAGCAGCATGCTGTAGCGCGGTTGAGCTGGGGAATTTTCTGAGAATTGGAGCTGTGTGCTGGAAATTGTTCTGTGGTGTTGAGAAATTGGGAGTAGCGGCGCAAGAGGTGGAAAGAAATTAGGGTTGAAGTGCTGGGCCCTTTTTATATTGGGAAGGGGAGCCGCGGTCGCGGGACCATGCACGCCCGCGCGGTGCCTGAGGTGAGAAAAAGGACGCGCTCGCGTATAGGACTTCACCGATGGGGTCAGAACGCGGTCGCGGGTGACTGTGCGCTCGTGGGCTGAAAGGATGGGCCGTGCTCACAGGGGAATTCTTAGAGTTATGCACGGGCGCGGCTTGATGTGCTCGTGGAGAGGGCTGGTCGAGAGGTGGTGTGCGCGGCAGCGGGCCTTCTGCGACGGCGCCCTTAACGTGATCAATTGCCTCCCTTTTTTTTTGGTCGAGCATCCCCCATTTCACTCTGCCCCTGTTAATCAATGTAAAAACCCCAAAATTTAACAAAGTGCTAAAACAATTTATCAAAATAAAATAAACACATAGAATAATAAAATCATGGGTTGCCTCCCATGCAGCGCTCATTTTAACGTCTCAAGCTAGACATGGCCTCTAGGGTAACTAGTTGGAATTCTCGAGCTTGAAAGCCTCGACATCGGCTTCTTGGGGACGTCCTTCAAAATACGGCTTGACTCAGTGACCATTCACTTGGAATGTGGAGTTTGTTCCCGGATTTTTCAATGTTACCACTCTGTAAGGGAACACTTCTTCAATGATGAATGGTCCACTCCATCTAGACTTGAGTTTTCTCGGAAAGAGCTGCAATCGAGTATTGAAAAGGAGGACCTTCATGCCCGGAGTGAGATCCTTCTTGACAATGCGGTTATCGTGAAGCTTCTTCACCTTGTCTTTGTAAATCTTCATATTGTCATATGCTTCATTCCTTAATTCATCAAGCTCGGTTAATTGCAAGGCTCGTTCCTTTCCTGCACAAGTTAGATCAAAATTCACCGCCTTAAGGGCCCAATAGGCCTTGTGCTCAATCTCAATCGGGAGATGGCACACTTTTCCATACATGAGGCGGTAAAGGCTCATTCCCAAGATCGTCTTGTAAGCCGTCCGGTAAGCCTAAAGAGCATCAATTAGCTTTGTAGACCAATCCTTCATTGTCACATTCACTTTGTGATCACGCCATTCTTTCTCATCAACTTTTCGAAAAGCTTGTTAGTGAAGTGCGCTCCACCATCACTTATAATTGCTCGAGGGAATCCAAACCTACTCAAAATGTGCTCCTGCACAAAGTTAATAACCACATTAGCATCACAAGACCTAGTGAGAATTACCTCAACCCACTTTGACACATAATCGACCGCTAATAGGATATATTCAAAGCCAAATGAGTTAGGAAATGGCCCCATAAAATTAATACCCCAAACATAAAAAATTTCAACCACAAGGTTGACATTCAATGACATTTCATTCCTTCTCCCTATATTTCCAAGTCTTTGACATTTATCACAAGAGAGACAAAAAGCATGAGCATCTTTAAAAATAGAAGGCCAATACAAACCGGATTGCAAGATCTTTCGGGCCGTCTTTTGCCCTCCAAAGTGGCCACCACAGTGTGAGGTGTGGCAAAAGGCCAAAACATCGGTTTACTCCTCCTTCTGGACACATCTTCGAATTGCCTCGTTTTTTCCCAAGTGGAAAAGGTAAGGATCGTCCCAAAAGTAGTACCTACACATTGCCAAGAATCTTTTCCTTTCTTGAAAGATAAAGTTAGGCCTCATTTTATCACAAGCAAGATAATTAACAATGTCGGCATACCATGGAGAGGAATTAAGCTCAAGAGCATGCTCATAAGGAAATGAGTCACAATCAACACCTTTCTCATGTGATAAATCAAAATTTTCATCAACAAGAAGGCAAGATAGATGATTTCGACATCAAATTCTTGCACAAGCAAAATCCACCTAATGAGTCTAGGTTTAGCTTGGGGCTTGGTCAACAAATGCCTTAAAGCCGTATGATCACTATGCACAATTACTTTAGAACCTAAGATGTAGGATCTAAATTTATCCAATGAAAACACAACGACAAGCAATTCTTTTTCAGTTGTAGTGTAATTTACTTGGGCACTATTCAAGGTGAGGCTAGCATAATAAATTACACGAAGAATTTTCTCAACATGTTAACCTAAAATGGCACCCACGGTGGAATTTGATGTATCACACATAATTTCAAAAGGCAATGACCAATCATGGGGAATGACAATGGGTGCAGTGATCAATTTCTGCTTAAGAGTATTAAAAGCATGCAAACATTTTTCATCAAACTCAAAAGGAACATCTTGAGCAAGTAAATGGTATAGAGGTTGGCTAATCTTGGAGAAGTCCTTAATAAACCGACGGTAAAAACCGGCATGACCTAGAAAGCTTCTAACACCTTTAACATTGACGGGTGGAGGTAATTTCTCAATTACATCGACCTTACCTTATCTACGCTCATTCCTTCTTTTGAAACAACATGCCCAAGGACTATGCCACTAGTAACCATAAAATGACTCTTTTCCCAACCAAGAGTAAGGCTACTTTCAATGCATCTCTTCAAAACAAGTTCTAACTTATCTAAATAATCGGAAAATGAAGACCTAAAGACGGAAAATTAATCCATGAATACTTTAATAAAATCACCAATCATTTCGGAAAAGATAGAAAACATACATCTTTGAAATGTGCCCGATGCATTCCATAGTCCAAACGGCATTCTCTGACACGCAAAAGTGCCAAACGGGCATGTGAATGCGGTCTTGGCTTGGTCCTCCAGTGCTATGGCCACCTGAAAATAACCCGATAAATCATCAAGAAAACAGTACAAACTATGCCCGGCCAATTTGTCGACAATTTGATCGATGAAAGGAAGGGGAAAATGGTCTTTTCTAGTGGCGGCATTGAGCTTTCGGTAGTCAATGCACATTCTCCACCCGGTGGTGGTTCGAGTAGCTACATGCTCTCCTTTGTCGTTCTCCACCACCGTGATTCCTCTTTTCTTTGGCACCACATAGACCGGGCTCACCCATTCACTGTCGGCTATTAGGTAGATAATCCCCTCCGCAAGGAGCTTGAGAATCTCCTTCTTGACGACCTCCATCAACACGGGGTTGAGCCGCCTTTGTCCTTCTCGCACCGGCTTAGCCCCTTCTTTGAGAATGATTCGATGCATGCAAGTCATGGGGCTAATGCCTTTGATGTCGGAAAGATTCCACCCAATGGCTTGTTTGTTTCTCTTGAGTATGGCCACTAAGAGTTCTTCTTCTTCTTTTTCAAGCCCCACAAAGATAATCACGGGCTTCTTTTCCTCTTCGTCGAGGTACACATATTTGAGGTGAGATGGGAGCTCATTTAGCTCAAGATCGGGAGAAGGTTTCACTTCCTCCTCGGTCGAGGGTAAGACTTCCATTAGGCTTACGCCTTCTCTTAGAAAAATCTCCATTTCTTCATCATCCAACTCGTCTCCCCCACACTTGAGGTAAGATTCTTCCATAGCAAGTTCCTCGGACAAGACTTCACTCCTCTATTGGGAGCCAATTTTCCTGCAAGAAAACCTCCTCGGCCAAGGCATCAATAGTATCTTTTCCTCAAATGAGGAGACGGGAATAGCTTTGTTTTCATGTATGGAAAAAGACACAGTCTCTCCTAACATCGACATTTTTAAAATTCTATTTTTAACATCAATCAAGGCATTTGTTGTATCCATAAAAGGTCTACCCAAAAGAAGTGTGTGCTCTTTTTCCGTTTCTTGGACATCACCCGCATTCAACACAACAAAATTAATCAGTATTATCAAACCACCCACTTTAACTATAATGTCCTCTATTATGCCTCTAGGATATCTCACAGACCTATCCGCCAATTGTAGACACATTCTAGTTGGTTTCAATTCCCCTAACTCTAGTTGTTTGAAAATAGAGTAGGGCATAAAATTAATTTCGGCTCCTAGATCTAGCATACCACATGCTTCTTTACCATTTCCCAAGGTAATTTTAAGAGTAAAACTATCTGGATCACGGAGCTTGGGCGGTAGTTGTTGTTGTAGGATTGCACTTGCCACTTCGGACACGACAATCTTCTCATCCTCCGTAAATTTCCTCATTTTGGAGGCTAGTTCTTTAAAGAACTTGACATAGGCCTGTATGTTGCAGATGACATCCAAGAGTGGAAGGTTGACATTTACTTTGGATAAGAGCTTGTAGAACTCTTGGAATTGGTTGTCTTGCTTCTCGTTCCTCAATCGGCTTAGATAAGGAATTGGAGGATTATAGGGATTGGCGGCCTTATGGAGTGTGAGCTTCTTCACTTCTTCATCTTTTAGTTCGAGCTCCTTTTGTTCTTGTTGAGGAGCCTTCTCTTCTTTTTCAACTTCTTCGGTTGGGCTAGATTCTCCAACCTTGTTATCGATCACCTTACCTCCTCTAAGGATGGTGATGGCTTGAGCTTGCTCCAATTGGCTCAGAAATTTGTCCGATTTGGCTTGCTTGGCCAACTCTCCAATGGTCCCGGCTATTTTCCCCACTTAGGTCTCGATCCTTTTCACAGAAGCTTCCACGGATTCGAACATTTGTTGGGTAGCTTAAATAAAGGATTGCAAGGTGTCTTCCAATGTCGACCTAGGCGGTTGGTTTGGTTGAGTTAGATATTTCTAGACTTATCAGTTGGCTACCTGATTGAGCTTTTTCTCTCTAAACTGAACTATGGTCAGTTGAGTGAATGCTCAAAGCATTTAGAGCTAGTTTACCAGTAAACTCATTGTAACGCCCCAAACTACTCCGTTTGGCCACGTCACTTAACATACAATTTACTTATATATATTTTTGTGTGCTTATAATAAAATGAGCGGAAGCTTAGGTCAAAAAGCATGACTAGGCATGACGTCATAATTCTAAACGTAAAATTTTCGCGAATTAGCATGCAATCGTCTAACTTATCGGGCTCATAGGTTGTCATAACCCGCCCGTCCAACATCCTAAATCAACATGCAAGTATAGGGTCGACAGCATACTTCATACGTAATAGGCTCCAAGGTCGAACGACCCGCCTTTAAATTGTTGCACAATATCAAGTTATATACATGATAACCTACAAAAGATCGGGCTATTCCCATCCCCAATAATCATTGATCATAAGAAAAAATAGTGATCAATGTAATAATAACAATAATAATATGAGTGTTATCAAAAGAAGAGCATGTAAAAAAGATAACACAAGCTTGTGGGGTTCTCTTGTGTTCACAACGCTCCTACTCGGGCTCCGACTCCTCAACCTGAAATTCATTGAATGAATGGGGTGAGTATTTAACAACATACTCAGTGGGGAACACTGAAAACAGTTATAGCTAATTGCACAAGTGAAAATATAACATATGGACTTTTCTTTACATTGTGGAGACTAGTCTCAACCCCGTATGGTCCAAACATCATGATGCCCCCGTTAATGAACATCTTTGGCCATGTAAGGATGCCTGCAGACATACTACCCCCCAGGGAGGACATTAACAGGTCTATATTCGATCCCAAAGGATCTCTGCCCCGAAGGGTCTCTTTGTCGACCCCGAAGGATCTCTTTCATTCACCGGTCCGAAGACCCTTCATATTTATACAATCAAAGCACAACAATAACTATAACATTACACGTGTTCACAGTTTAGAGTTACCCCACCTTATGAGACGCTTTCACAATTTTTCAACCTTTGAAATACTTCTTGGCCGTGCACAAGTTGTCCTCCTCGAGCTCCAACACGTCACCTAGCACCCTTTTCAATCATCTTTCATTTTAGACGTCGAGTTATTTAATTAAAGCATGGTTTAGACCAACTCATGCTATACTTTGCTTTAAAGTCTTCAAACATATCCATGTACACAATCATGGATATACAAGCTCATAATATGATTTTGGACTCAAAATACGCATTAAAACTCTTTGAAGCATTTGATCGAACACGTTACGGGCACACATTTATACCACATGCTCATAACTCATTTTAAATCCTTTAGACCCAACATTTCAAATACAAACACCTTCACCCTAGGGTTCTGACATACTTGAAATTCAACCCCAAACAACAATCACAACACCTCCAAACCACATCATCAAAATAAGGGGAAATTAGGGCAAAAACTCTAAACCCTAGCATCAAAGAACCATAGGAATTTGATATGACTTCACATATAGCTTCAAGGAGATAAATAAACCATATGTTTAAGATGTCAAGGCAAGAAGATCAACAAAATTCCAAAATCCTCAAATTTGGATACAAACCCTAGTTTCCAAAACAACAAGAAATGGGTGTTTAATCCCTAAGAAGGAGAGGTGTAGAGATTACCTTTGTTGATGGATGATGATGGAAGAATCTACTTCAAAAGATGAAAGATTTGTAGAGAGAAGGGGGAGGAAAATCGCCCATATGGAAAGGAAATGAAGAGGAAATGAATAAGTGTTGTATTTATAGGTAGAAAATCCCCGGACCCGCGCGACCGCGCAGCCCCCGCGACCGCGGAACCCCTCTCTCGGCCAACACTCCCCGCGAACGCGCAGCCCCCGCGGGCGCGCGTCCCTCGCCAGCCCCGCGGGCGCGCACCTCCCCGCGAGCGCGCGACATGCCAAAAATCATCCCTCTTATTTTAAACCACTCCTTTTTCCTTTAAATTTTCAAAGCACTTTTAATACATACCGAAAAAGCAGGGGGCGCTGCCCCCTAGCCCCCGTCGGGGCGCTTCGCCCCCTGAACCCCCGACTCGCTGACCAGCGAGACCCCCGATCAACTCAGCGTTAGGGTGTTCAAGGTATGGCAAAACACATAATCAATTATAATCACCCCCACTTCATCACCATATAACTCGAAAAATTTTAATATTAAATGTTATCATATATTATACACTTAGTATAATACCACCGTGCTATGACGTATCGGCTCAAGTGAGACAACCTGCAACAAATCAATGGCACAATATACAAACATACCACATGATTATAATTCAACAATATCAATTCGAAATCATTTTACTAGAATTACAAATTATAATTTAGCAAAAATGATCGGGGTATCACACTCATCTTTGATGAGTTTAGGATCAGCGCTGACTGATCTCTTGATTAGATCAGTTTCAGCTTTCAAGCTGACTCTGCTCATCACACTGATGATTGACTTATCTCCGAATGCCTACCAGTCTCCAAAGTTCTCTTCCCCCTTTACAACTTATCTCAAGCTTTGAAGAGTTTACTCTGATTGGTCTGATCAGGCAACCTATAAGCTGGTTAACCATGCTTCTGAATAGCTGTCTCGCATCTTAGCTTGAAGTCTTACTTGGTCATTGTTCCATGATTTATAGCTTATCATAACCTGCAGTTTTTCATTAAATCATCACACATGTTTTGACATTTCATCAAAACCATTATTTGAGATTTTCCCAACAATTTTCCTAAAAGTAGGGAAATAGGGATTAATTTCCCCTAAGTTTGCTTTTAGGATTTTTGCTTCATTTTTCCCAACAAAATCTTCCACAAACCCTACACATTTAATGCTCCCTTACCATCACATTCCATCACCTTTTCTCTCTCTTCCCATCTCTCTCTCACTCTCGATTCTCTCTCTCTCTCCCATATCTTCAATTTGATTTTGGGGATATCAAGCCACTCACTATCATTCATCATATCAATTCATTCATTCACCACTCTCTCTCCATACTTCATCTTCTGCATCCTTCATTTTCTCTCTATTTTCTCTCTACACAAAACCACCACCTTCACCATTTCCTACGGCATTTTCGCCATCTCCACCACCATTCAAGAGAAGAAGAGAAGAGAAAGAAAAGAGACAAGCAAGATAGGGTTGAAGAGGAAGAGACGAGAAGAAGTCCTGACTCCGAGCCGTCCGCGGAAGCTAGGCTCGTTAGGAGGCTTTCTTTTGGTATTTTCTTTCTTAAACTTAGATGATTTGTGGGGGTTTTTCCCAAACTCTTGAAGAATATTGGATATTGTAGAAGTGTATGTTATTTTGAGCATGGTTATGGGCTATGGATATTGTAGAAGTGTATGTTATTTTGAGCATGGTTATGGGCTAATCTCTTCATTAGGGGGGTAGATGATCGATTTGGTTTTGATCTATGCTTGTTATGGTTGGTTGTTGTTGTTGGAATTGTGATTATTATGTTGAAGTAATTGATCACTACTTAAACATTGCTAGGTTTTAGATGAGACTGAAATGAGATTCTAAATCCCGGCCTAGGTTCCTTCAACGTTAGGTGGACTGGGTTCATAAGCTTAATTTATTGATCTTGCTTATATGATATAGCCGATAGGGGTTTAATGGATAGACGATGACAATAATTGAAGTTAAACCACTTGAGGGGTCTATTATGTGTTTGAGATTAATAAAACCAACTTGAAACAAGCTTAGTGATAAACCTACACCCTAATACTCGTATCATAATTTTTTCCTTGATCTTGATCTTATTGTTATTTGCATCTTATTAGATGAATTGCGTATTTAAATTTCTTAGTTTAAGTCATTGAGAGAATCTACACCCTAATACTCGTATCATAATTTTTTCCACGATCTTGATCTTATTGTTATTTACATCTTATTAGTTGAATTACGTATTTAAATTTCTTAGTTTAAGTCATCCTTCAAATCCATGAGTATAGTGTTTAGGTTTTATTTTGATGGTTCAAACACGTTGCATGCATAGTCTAGAGACAATTGCCCACACGAAGTCTTCCTTAAGAGATTGACCCGGGTTAGCTTGTCGCGTCTACAATTGACCACGTCCAATTATGGGTTTGATTAGAAGTAGTTTGTGTGTCGAGTCTAGACCGGAAAATACAAATTTGGACGTAACAGAACACGTCCGGTATCTCGATGAACTGCTTTCCCAGAAATAAATTTGTGTGGTGTGAATTGGAAAGCTCATAAGATACATGATATGTTAAAGAAAATGGTCGATTTCCCTCGTAGCTGATATCCTTTCTTTTGAAGTCTTGGTACAACGTTAGGGCCCGACTGAAATCTCTATCTTTCAGATTATAGGATATTTTTGGATAGATCACCCCTATAATCTGCTTGACACAGAGATTTCCCTAAATAGTTCCCAACAAGAAATCTATGTGATTTCTGATACGCTTATCGCATATTGCAATATCAATGGGCGTATCAACAACTGCGGGTAGTGCAGATTTGAGCACTATCTGGATAGCCCCGATGTGGATCCAGGATATGGTATCATTTACCTCCGGCCTCATCCTTCCTAACTCTTCTTGAACTTCACTATAGGGAATTAGTTGTAGTTCAACTTGATTCCCTGTAAGCTCTATGGGAAGCGGCATCTCTTTTCTGGTAATCTTATAGATTACATTATGCTTCCTGCTTTTCAGACTGAAATTGCAGAGCAATTGATCAATCTGTCCAGCTGAAAAACCTTGATATCTTTGGATATTAAGGCTCTTGTTCATGATTTTGTCAATCATGCTCTGTGAGATAGTGGTTTGACTGGAGTATCCAGTTTCGTCCACTTGTTCTTGATGGAAAATCTCAGCTCCAGTCTGATTCAGAGTCTGATCTTCCATCAACACTTTCTTCGCTAAAGACTTCTTCTTCTTCGTATATACTCTCATCAGAGGGTATATCCTCGAATTGGTAGAGTTGTACCAAGTCTTAGTAGTAAACCGCTTCCTCGATGTCTGGTGCACCTTTGAAGCTTTTGACTCCTCTCTTTTATGGACAATCTATTGAGATATGTCCTCTTGCACCGCAAGTCCAGCAGTTGCAATCTTTGAAACTTTTATTTGCCCTTGTATGGGCTCTTCTGAAAGTTTTTCTCGCGGGAGTTCGACTTGATGAACTCTGTGGTGTCCTGTCTTTGGAAAGACTCTTTCTTTATCCAGATTCGTAAAATCTGGCCTTTTGCCTGGTCCATCTGCTCCTTGGTTTCCAGGTCCTTTTCCTTGAGAATCCTTCTCTAGCATTTTTTGAACTTTGTGTTTCTTATTCTTCCGTAGCCTTTGCGATTCTCCTCCAATGATGGTCGGCAGATCATTGGCTGTGTCAAGAGGGGAATATTTATTCATCCTCTTTAACCTCTTGTAATTCTTTTGCAAAATGGCATGTCCGCACCATTCAGCTAGCTTTTGTTTGACAAAAGACATCCTCCTCTCCACATTGTCAGGATCTCCTGGAATATATTCTCTAATGAACATTTCCTTCCAGGGACTCGGGAACTTTGTGAGGAAAATCTCCACACAGACCTTTTCATTCACATCTGAATTCCATTGATAGATGTGGTATAACTTGAAGAATTGGTCAATTGACTCCTTCTCTATGTTGTTCAGTCTCAAGTTTAAAATAACATGAGAATAATTCTTCCTCTTTTCAGAATCTGCACTTTCGAAATTGTCTGCTCCCAAAAAGGTGAGCTTAAACCAGAAATCCATTCTATCCACGATCTCCGTGTATGAGGCTAGCTCCAAGGTTTCTTCTTTGACTGTTGGTGCAACTCTTGACCATAACATTTTCGCTATACCCAACAAACTCATCTCTAACAGCTTGATGAATCCCTCCTTTTTCTAGATCCAACATTCCTGCTGCTATTCTCATCGATGATGACCGATCATCAATAATGATATCGATGTCCTTGAAGTCAATATCGTCATATTTAGCATGAGTCCATACGGATGTATGGGATCAAGGCTCGTTCTCCCGAGATGTGTATCTCGGAACTTAGGGATCTATTTCCTCACCCTAGTTCCCGTAAAATTGTTCATATTGGGCCTCTCTCTCCTGTGTTGATCTCCAGCATGAAAGTCCTCGCGGGCTCTCATGAGAACGTCTTGTGTTGGGCCTCCTTCCTGTTGCTGTTGGGCTGGTGGCACCTGCGGCACTTGTTGTTCCGGGGGTACCTGCTGGTATCCACGAGGGATTAAAGTCCCATCTCCTGTATTCATCTTCAGATCTACCATCTTCATATTGGCAAATGACTCTGTCAATTCTTGTAGATCTTTCAATCTTTTTCCTTTCAAGGGACGTCATTCTTTGATTTGTCTTAACAATTGGCAAATCCTTTCGTCCTTCGATTTCTTGGGTTCTTTTTTGGCCTTTGGTGGGAAATTCACTTTGCCAAAGTTGATGGGTTTCCTTCTACTAGAACATGTCTGATTTAATTCTAGTGTTTGGATCTTCTTTTGAATTTCTGACAAGATGGTTATAATTTCATCTTGTTTTATAGAAATTCGGATGGTTATAATTTCATCTTGTTTTATAGAAATTCGCCTTACTTCTTGTGGGACTCCATACGTGTTATGTCCATAATTTTATACCGTCTTCTGGATCTCTTGTAAATCCTCCGATATTTTAGATGTGCTGACACGATCTCTTTGAATCTTGGAGTTATCTCGTAGTTTCTTTGTTCCATCAACCATGGTTTTGGTGTGCCCTTTGTTGATGGTTCATTAAGTCGCATTATAGCAGATTATTCACCATTAACAAGTTCATTTGTGCTCGTCTTTAGGAAATACATTGCTCTATTTTTTCCAGGCTTGACTCCGATAGGAATCGCTCTTCGTATTGGGCTTCCCAATAGGATAGCCTCTCCTTGTGACTTTCATCCAGTTCCTTCAAAATTTGAAGGTACCTTCTGAAAATAAAACATCTCGAACAATTGTTCGGATCCATATTTTCTGGGTGTCTCCTCCGTTAGGATATTACTTTTAATAATAAATAAAATATTATTCCCAAATAAAATTACCTAGGGCTCTGATACCATTTTCTCGCGCTAGTGGCAACTTAAGATAAATCAAAGAAATTTCAAATATAGGCAAATAGGACATTTTTCTCATATGCCTTATTATATTCAAAATTAAGATCATAGGCAAATAAGACATTTTTCACAAGTGCCTCATTACATTCAACATCATGATCATAATAGTAATCTTTCTTCAAATATCCTAGAAAACTACTTACTCTTAAACCTTGCCTCCTTTTCCATTTTTATTTTTGCTTTTGTCTACTTTTATATATTACACATTCTTTTGGCTTAGTTTATATAAACATCGACTTAGATGACTTAACGTCAGCTGATTTATGCTTTTAGCCTAGTTGCTCTATACTTCTATTACAGGCTAAGTACATTGAAAAATGATCTAATCTATTTGTTTCACAACACTCAAAATTATAATACAATTTTCCGAACAAATTTTTTGACATCGAATCTCTATAAACCGTTGTATGTTATATTGTTATTGCTTTACTTGATTTTTACTTTTTGTACACACACAAGGTATCACAAACAAACTGACGACAGGTACAAACAAGGTCTATATCTTTCCGCACGATATCTAAGGTTTAGAAGTTGTCCACTGTAAAACTTAACAGACCTAACAATCGATTGAGTATAAGTCATGTACAGCTCTTCGAGCCTTTTTGAGTTTACAACGGAATTGCGTTTTTGAAAAAAGAGTATATATTCACCACCTCTAAACATACATTAACTCATTTGGGACCTCCTATGTGAATAATGTATGTGTGATAGTTTATGCAACACAATTACCGAATTACGTCACCAATGGACACATTGGTAGATGATCCTTATCTTAATCTTTGTAATGGCCCACACTTTTTGTAAGCACCTATTTTTCCGTGCACTAGGTTCATATCAGAAGGTCAACCTGCAAGAAAAAAGTCAGTAAAAATGATCATATTTTTTTGAATTTTAAGTGATATTTTTAATTTATAGTTGATATTGATTTTGACGGTTTTAATTTTTTATTGTTTTTCTCTGATTGATTTTTTTAAGAATACAGGTGTTACTTTTGAGCTTTTAAGTGATACTATGTTACGATTGATACTGATTTTAATTTTATTTTTATTTTTGCAAGTTGATCTGCATTGTCCATCTAATGTGTGCAGCTAGTACACACAAGACCTACTCTTTTGAAAGTTAATTTGCTTCATTTGTTCATCATATTACGATTATTGCATTCTCTAAATTATTTTTTCTTACATTCTATTTTAATATTTAATATCATTACACACTTAAACTGGGTAACTCTTTTTTTTATGTCAATGGTAATCTACAATCGTTATCGTGGTGCGTACTGAATAAACTCCGCCCATATGTAATAGCCTACAAACCTACACAGGGGAGGTAAATCACACTTGGTAGATCAGGTATAACAAGCTCATACCTAATGGTGTTTGGTGGTGGGTCAAATTTGAGTGGCGTTGTAATGGACCTAGAGAAAGGAATTTTGTTCCAATGGGAAGATTCGATGCTGCCCGCAAAACCAAATTAACAAATTTTAATTATAAAAATATTTTAAAAATATTTCTATAAATAATTATTTTGGGACATATCTTCCTTTGTAAAAGATGTTAATTTTGTTTGGTCTCATTTTTCTTTTTTTATCTCCTGCTATGTTAATATAATGTCAATGCTATGTTTTTTTACATAACATCATTAAAAATCACAACAATATTATTGTGTACATATTAGAAGACGAGAAAAAACATCATAACTAACATAATTAATATCTATTAATATGACCATTAATATTCTCAAACAATTATTTATAAAAATATTTTACAAATATTATTCTAATTAAAATTAAGAATTTGGAATCTTTCGAGTGTTCTGTGTTTGAAGCTTTCAGCCTAATCTGAATATCGTAAAATCTGCAGTTTTCTATTAAATGGAGTCCAACACAATCAGAGGGCCCATAATCCCGCTATGAAGGGTCCTATATTTATTAGCAAACAGGCAAAATGCACATTTATAATGTAATATTATTTTCTTTCAAATATTTTTCATGGAATCCCTTTATCTCACATTATAGTGACTCATTTGCTAGACGGTATCGTTTGACTGTCATATTTTAAACGACTATGTAAATATTAATATTATGTTTATTTAAATACATTAAATTATCAGTAATTAATAAATTATTAATAATATAATTACCAAACTCTACAGGATCAAGCTATCTATATCAACTATGAATTATAATCGTGAAAACTATAATACAAACTATGAAAGTGAAGATGGGGATAGTGTATATATAATTAGGGATGTCAATTTAGCCCGAAACCGATGGGTTGGCCCGAATAGACCGAGAAAAATATAGGGTTAGGGCCGAAAAATTCCAGCCCGAAAAAAATATTAACCGAACGGGCCAAACCGGTCGGGCTGGCGGGCCAAACGGGCTGGCCCGGTCGGGCCGCGGGTTGGCCCGTCGGGCTGGGCTGGCAGCCTTCGTTGTTTTCGTCATAACTTTTTCTAGAAAACTCCGATTCACGAACGGTCGGAAGCGTTGGAAAGCTAACTCAATTATCTTTCCATCCATATATTATACATTTATAGATTCCAAGTATGCTAAAAGTTATGAATTTTTAAAGTTACAACTAATAGTAAATGAGTTTTATTCAATGATGCAATTTTTCATTAAATGTTATATTTTCATTTATGACATAAATTATTGCATTTATCAATATTATAACTTATAAGTGCTTAGTATGATGTATAAAACATGTTGTTTATTCGTTTGTTACTTTTTGAATGTCAAAACCTTTCACTTTAATTTTTTTATTATTTTATTTTATTTTTGTTAAGAAAATTATCTTTCACTCGTTATCCATCTATTATTATATAGTATTGATGTTTTAAAGTATTAAAATTATATTATTTATCATGTTTTCAATAATTTAATTTTATATACATTCTAATGTTATCGTTTGTTTATTGTATAAGAAAAAATACAAAAATAAATGAAATAAATAATGAAGACTTTAAAAATGAAATATGAACATGAAGTTGAAAGATCTTCAAATATTATTGTTGAAATAGAAGAAGATTGTATTTCCAATTAGTTCGGAGATTGAACTATAATTAGATTTATGATTTAGTTTGAAATTATTATTTTTGAAAGAACAAATTATGATTGAAAATTATTGTAATTTATCATTTCATGTACCGTTGATTTCTTTATTTGATGCACTATGATGTTAATGAAATTTTATATTCGCCATACTTTTTTTTCATTTTATGTTATTTTTGGGAAGGGTAAAAAGAAAACTTGTTGGTTTCAAGAGTAAGAGATGGTGACTATTTTTTAGAATTATCAAAATATAATTTATACATGTGAAAAAAATTCGTTAGCATGTTGGCCCGACGGGCTAGCCCGAAAACCGAAGGGTTAGGGTTAGGGCCAAGAATTTTTGGCCCGAAAAAAATTTTAACCGATTCAGCCCGAACCGAATTGGCCCGAAACCGAAACGGGTTGACCCGAAACCGAACGGGTTGGCCCGATTGACATCCCTATATATAATGGTTATAGTGGAGATATAATGGTGAAAGTGGAGATAGTGGAGAAATACTACACCATCTATGGTTGCAAATTATAGAAGAGAGTAGATAAGAGTGCTAGAATGCGGAAGCAAGTTGTGTGCTTCTCCATGAATAAGCTCCCTTTTATAAGCATCAAATGGATTCCAAATTCGGACTTCAGTTTTAGTTGATAAATAGTACTTCATGAATTATTGTGCGGATTTTATCTTCGGATCTCAAAAATTTTGAAGAACAATATTCTCCATTATTTCTGACAAAACTCCAAAGCTCCATCATTTCAGATTCCTTTAAGGACAATTGTTGGCAGCCTTATTGCGGATTCTTCGTGCTTTAACGCTCATGGGAATTTTGAGCATCTTGCATCATGACATCTGAGTCACCACCAGCTGTAGAATCATCATCAACTGTGGCAACGTCATCATCTGAATCAAATAGAGCTTTAAGCTGTTCCTTCAACTCCTTTTTAGAAGAATTTTTAGAGAGGAGTTCTTTAACAATTTCTGAAATATCCTTTTTAGGTTCAACTATTGGGGAGGTTCTGAATTTATCAAACTCTTTCTTGAAAAGATAGTCTTCAAAGAAATTAAATTTATCCCACCATTTAATAAAAACTTGTCTTCCTAAATAAGGAATATTTCTAAAATTTATGCCATGCTTTGAAAGAGATCTTGGGGTTATAATAACATTCCATTTAACAATCTAAGGTACTTGGTAAAGGACTGTAAACATTAGTCCATGATTTTCCATAGAATGATTAGTTTTAATAAAATCATCAAAAATGTCTCTCACTCTCTTTGGTAAAATTAAAGGATATAATCCCCAATTAGAAAACCAAATAATAAACCATTGAGGGAATTTTAACGTCTTAACGTCTTCTGTTCTCCAAATTTAACAAACCAGCTATGTTTTCTTTGATTGTTATTACAGCAAAAAGCAATATCCCAAGCTTTGATATAATCATAGTAATTAAAATGAACTTTATTCGTTCTAGAATATCTAGAATTAGAAGGGATCTCTTTATATCTAAAAAGATCTCTACCCCATGCTTCTGGAGTTAACACTTGATTAATTATAACTTTAGAATAAGCTAACTCACCTCCTCCTCTAGAGGTTGAATAAAAAAGAACTGAACAAGTTGCCGAAAGAATTTCTTGATAGAACATGAAATCCTTTGGAAAGAGAAATGGGTCTGTATAATTTTTTAAATAAAAATTCATAACTTCTTCAGCTGTTAAATTTCCATATTTATGCTCAATAGGAGATATCCATAAAGTAGTAATAGGAATATAAGGATAAATATATTCCTTGGCAGAGGTTGATTTAGCAGCGATGCTATAAGCATCATTTCTGAATTTCATTTCTTCTGAGACTTGACTTAAAGCCTCCTATTTGAGTGTTTTTTCATCCTTAGATATTGCAGACTTATAAGTCTGATTCTTTTTTACGTAAGGGCTTATCCCTTAATAACTTCTTTCCCTTTATTTTTGCCCATTATTTCGCTACAAAAATTCACGAGTTAAGAAATCAGGTAAAGAATTATCTGATCCTTTAATAAACTCAATATCAAAATCAAAAACAGATAAAATTCCTTGCCATCTTGCAAAGATTTGTTTTGATGCTAAATTTTTAACATCCTTTTGCAAAATATTTTTTGCGGATTTACAGTCTACACGAATAAGAAATTTCTTATTAAGAAGATCACTTTCAAATTTCTAGATGCACAAAACAATAGATAAAAATTCTTTTTTAACAGTTGAGTAATTAACTCTTGGTCCTCTCCAGCCCTGAGGTAAATCTCACAAGAGATTCTTTATTATTAATACTCTGTTTAAGGATTCCACCATAGCCTATATCTGAAGCATCTGTTTCAATTATTTTATATGCATCTAGTTGGGAAATAGCTAAACAAGGAATTTCCTTAATTTTGGCTTTTATTTTTTGAACAGCTTTAGTGTGAATATCTGTCCATGAAGGAGGATTTTTCTTTAATCTTTCGAATAAAGGTTTAGCATCTTGAGCTAATTCTTTATAAAATTCAGAAACATAATTAAGGCTTCCAAGAAATCTTTGTAGTTGATTTTTATCTCTAATTTCATCAGGAAAAATTTTCAGCGAATATTATTGCTCTATCAATGGGAAAAATGGTTCCATTTTTAATAATATGTCCTAAAAATCTTATTTCATTTTGAAAGAGTTTAATCTTTCTTGCTGAAAGTACAAGACCTGTTTTCTTTACAGTATTTATAAAAATATTTAAATGTTTAAAATGTTGTTCAATAGTTTCATAATAAACTAAAACATCGTCAATATATACTATAATAAATGATGTATAAGCACTGAATATGTCATTCATAATTTTCTGAAATTCAGAAGGAGCATTTTTAAGCCCAAATGGCATAACGTTCCATTCATAATGTCCTACTGGGACTGTAAATGCTGTTTTATATCTATCCTTTTCAAGGATTTGAATCTGCCAAAATCCAGATTTCATGTCAAATTTTGACATTATCTTTGCTGAGTAAAGCCTATTTAATAGATCCTTTTTATTAGGGATTGGGTATCTAATCCATCTTAAAGCTTTATTTAAAGGTTTATAATTAATAACTAACCTAGGGCAACTCCAAGGGCTCTTGGAAGGTCTAATAAGCTTTTTAAGTAATAACTCTTCGATTTCTTTTTTACACAATTTTAAATGTCTAGAACCCATAGCTATAGGCCTAGCTTTTGTAGGGATTTGACTTTCTTTAAAGTCTGGTTCATAAGGTCAAGAAACTACATGTTTCTTCCTCTCCCAAAATGCATTCGGAATATTCGAACATATTTCTTTTTCAATTATAATTTGTAAATCTTTAATTCTTTTTTGTAAAATAGGGGAAGAGAGTTTTTCTTCAATTTTTTTATAACAAATTTCATGTGATAAGGAATTTAAAAATTTTTCTTTTCTTTTTATAGTCTTTTGAATAGTATCTATCTCGTGAGAACGAGGTTGAGACACAAAATTAAATTCTAATTCTTGTCCCTTTATATTACTAGTAATTCCATTTTTTGTAATGCTTTTAATAAGATAAAGCATATGTAGGAAATGATTCCCAAGAATTACATCATGGGATAAATTTTTAACCATTAGAAATGACATTTCTAAACAAATTCCTTTATTATAAACAGAAGTATTTTGGAGTTTATATTTAACTAGTAATTTTCTTCCATCTGCAGTATTAAGAATTTCAGTAGTTTTTGCAAAATATCTAGAGGGTACTAACCCTTCATTTATACAATTTAAAATTGCGCCCGAATCAACCATGACTATGGCCAAAAAGTAATATTCTTTATGAACTATTATAGTGACCTTAATATGCCATTTATGAGTAATTACTCTATCTATCATGTTTATAAAGGTTAAATAATATAATTCTTCTTGCTCTAGAACAGCTTCAGTTTTACTTTCTTCATCTTCCTCTTCAGAAGGATTATCAAAAGTTTCTTTTGATTCTAAAGTAATAACTCTAGCTTTTTAAGTTCTTTTAATTCTTCTTTTAGAATTTTAACTTCATGTTTAAGTTCAGAAATAGTCACTTCTGATTTAGAAGTGTTTTCAACATTAGAATTTTTTAACTCTTCTAAGTATATCTTTAATATTATACATTTCTTTTGGTTCTGTAATCCTTTTTTCTTCATTTATATTTTTATAATTTTCTTCAATATATTTTTGAAGTAACTTTCTTTTTTCATCTGGATCATTAATCTTATCAATAAGATCAAGGAAAAAAATTTCTTCTTTTGTAATAACAAATAAACCATTAGCTTTACAGAAAGCTTTATAATAATTACAATCTCCATCACAATCACTATTAACATTTTCTTCTTCCGTTTCTGAATCATCAGAAATATCAGTTTTTTCTTCTGTTATAACAGAGATTTTTAAATTTTCTTTTTCAGAATCAGTATTATCTGAAAAGATATTTAAAAGTGATCTTTTTAATTCTTCATCAATTTGAAGACTTTCAATCTTCTTTTTTAATTTACACTTATTAGCGTAATGACCAGTTTTATTGCATTTATAACATACTGGAATAAATTTCTCATTTCTCTTGTTATCTTTATTCCGACAATATTTTTTATTTCTTTTAGGATTATAATCCTTTTCTTTTTTCTCATTTGCAATATATTCATTTTTTCTAAATTTTTTCCTTCTAGGAAATTTATGACTAATCTTTTTATTTAATTTTTTATCTTCAGGTGATAACCCAATTTGTTCACAAAAGTCTCCTAGGATTTATTTTCCTAGAATTTTCTCTTTCTTTATTTGTCTATGTAATTTTATTTCATTACAAAGACATATTCCTTCAGCCACAATTTCGGCAACAAGGTCGCCATATGTATAAATAGAATAAGGAATTATTCATTGATGTTTTTCTTTTATTCAAGTTTTAACTCGTTCTGCAAACATGTGGGGTAATCCCGCAAGAAATTTTTCTTTCCAAATATCATGTTTACTATCCTCTCTCATATATATTTTTGAAAAGAACACATCTTTATACCATTTGAACTTAGATAAAGTTGGACATCTTAGACTCATAAGTTGCTCTTGTGTTTTATCAAATTGCAAAGATGCAGTTCCAATAAAATGTTTTGCAATTGTATAAATTAGTGTATTAACACTATCTGCAATACGATTTTCTCCTTCATATTTTATAGCATTAAGTATATGTTGTTTAGCTTCATCATTTAGATGAAAATCTCACCAACCTTTTAGTTGGCATGTGAATCCTTGAATTATTGATTTAGCAATATTGATATCATTAGTATTTTTTAATCTACAAGCAGTAGCGAACATAGTCATATACTGTAATTTTGTCTGAATTTGATATTCTGAATGGCCATCAATATTCCATTCTGTGATGGAAGACCCATCAAAAGAAGCGGCCATATAATTATCTTGTTCTTCAAAGAGAAGATCAACTGGAGTAGACATGTGATAATAAGGTTTTCCAGGAAAATTATAATTTTATTTTGAAATCCTACCTTATTTATTTCATAAGGTTCCTTTTGTTCTTTTAAGAACATTTCTTCTATTTCAGAAATCTCATTAGTTTCTGATTCAGATACATTATCTGATTCATCATTATTCCCTTCAATTAAAGGGGCAATATGTTTTTCTTTACTAATGCTAACATTATTAAGCCTTTTTATAATTTCTTCTAACATTTCAGAATTCTCAAGATTTGTATTAATCTTGATATCTAATTTTTCAGAAGGAAGGGGTTTAAATAAAACCTTTTCTGTACTAATTACAGGATTATCTGTTGGTTGAACCAAAATAGTTTTAGCAATATTATTATTAACATTATTTTCAATTCTAATTAATTGTTTTCCAATTGTCTGTAGAGACAAGTTAGTAAAATTATTTTGTTCAACAACAGCTTCTAATGTTCCAGTTTTTCTATAAGGAGTCGCAATAACTTCGTCTTCTCTAACTTTAACAGATAAGTTAAACTCAGGAGGATGTACACTCCTAATTACTTCTCCATTTTTAAGGATAATTTTTTTGTAAACAGATTCAATATTATTGATAGTCTTTTCTGATTCAAAATCTGGGAATTTTCTATTCTCTATTTTATAGAATAATTTCATTACATCAAAGAAATCGTCAATTTCAACACTTCCTTTAATAAACTCTTTATAGGTTTCAAACCATTTCTTTTGACTTTCTATTTTCTTTATGGAATAGAACCATTTTCTCTTTATCTCATTTTTATGGGAATAAAACAATTCTCTAGCTTTTCCTTCACAAGGAAAATTTACTTCAAATTTTTTATTTGTGGTAATGGTATAAATACCAAAGGTACTTCTATCATCATACCCCATATCAGAGGGTGTAGGAGATCTAGCCTTCAAAGAAGGAATTTCAACCTTATATTCAGGTTGACTAACACCGTCCATTGTTGTATTAATTTTTACATTTTCCTTTTCAAATTGAAATAAAGGAACGGAAGAAGTAGAATTTCTACCAGGAGTATTTCTACCCAAATTAAGGCGAGTAACTCTTTCTCTAGAGAATCTAATTTCAACTTCTCCATCAGGATACTCAATAATTTGTTCTAATTTTGAATTTTGCTGTTTAATAGGTTCATTTGCTTCTTCAAGGGTCAAATTTTCAGGTAATTTAACCATATCCCAAGTTATTGTTTTTGGAACTACAATATTGCTTTTAGCAACATCTGTAATAAACAAAGTGGTAGTATTTTTATTATTTGAAGAAATTTCCCTAATATCCGGAAAAGTTGTATTCATAACTTTATAATATATTATGTAAATAAAAATAGCATTCTGAGCATTTGATTTTAAACATAACCCTCAGTTTTAATGTCTAAACATAAAGAATGATAAATAGTAGGATCAGATAATGATACTATAAAATTTGGGAAGCACGAAAAATATATCGGTCCATCGCATAAGCTTGATTCAACTATTCCCATGAAATATATTATGCCTATAATTAATTATTAATAATCCAATACATTTATACGAAAGGATATTTTAATCCAATACATTTAATATCTACATTATTACATATCAAATCTCCAGAATGAAATTTTTTATTGATATTATCTGCAGTATTGCATATCAAGTCTCCAGAATGGAATTTTTTATTGATAATTAACGGATGAAATTTATAATCAAATACAGAGCGTTACCTAATTATGCACGTTAATTTTACAATCAAACCAAATATTAGCCTTGGAGAAACGTTATGCAACATCAAATCATGCGGTGCTATCACAACGCACCAAACACACCACTCCCCAAAAGGGCCAAAAAAAAGCTTGGAGAAGAGAAACTTCAAGATCAATATATAATTATTCTCTCTCCTTTACAAGATTGATGATCTTGACACGCTTACAATTTACAATTTTATTTAACAAAGGAAACTAATCGATAAGTAGCATATTCCTCATCATTTATGCATGGACCAACGCTACTCATGAGCCACGCCTACCGGATTTACCCCGCCGTCCTTTAATGACTCCACCCGCGGAGACCTGCAACCATCAAACTATCTTAATCACATTTTTCATCTCATGTTTTAATAAGTAAGACTAAATAAAATTAATTACTATATTACAATTTCCGATCATTTTATAATATATACGATTAAACACAGACACACTTATATAACATAATTCATGTGAGTCATAGAGCCAAATATGGATAAAGATTCAAATTCAAAACTCAATATTCAATAGCAAATTTATGATTTTTCGTTTAAAAACTCACATGAAAAGCACATTATTCATAATATCTCTTTTTGATTTGATGATTTCAAATTTGATCAAGATTCATTTTGTAATTTTGAAAAAAAAATTGAGGGTAAAAATTAAATTGGGCACGTACTTGGTGAAAACATCGCCGCGGATGGGATGAGATTGAGACACGAGTTCGTGGCGGTATGAGTCTTGAATATGTGCAACCTTCCTAAAAAAGGAGTGCTTGACAAACTTCTCCGCCTCCTCCGCCACGCGCTCCGGCTCTACCACCTCCGGAATCGTTTCCCTCCTCGATTTCTTCACGTATATGTTCGGCCCCCGCCCCAGTTGATGCCACGCCGTGAACACTCCAAAACTTGCCGACAAACCAATCATCCCCACCGCCATCATCACTGGGAAAAAATCCCCCTTCGGTAACCTACAGATCGATCATGCAACAACATTTCCCACAAATTATAAATAACCGATTGAACAATTCCTACAAAATATATACAGCTGCAGTATATATATATATACATATATATATTTAATAATTGTATAGTTTTATTTATCTTACTTTGACTTTATGCCTCCTGCAGAGGGATGAATATGATCAGCTGGGGGCGCGTATGCTTTCATTTTGGGCACAGTTGATGTCGTAAAACACGAACTCGAACTCGAGCTTGAACTTGCTCGAAGACCATTTACCATAGATTTCCAATAACCCTACAAGTACAAGATCAAAGATGCATTCATACATTGTCTCGACAAATTAATTTAAAAAATTTGAAGTAAACAAGAATTTGCAGTATAAACTTAATTACCGCTGTCCGAAATGCCATGTTGGAGTTTAAAGTTGCAAAATGTTAAACGACTACGATTTACTTAGATAATTTAAGAGTTACGTTGGTGCAGTAAAAAGATCCAAGACTTTATTATTTTTGCTTGTGTTAGAATTGGATAAGAATTAGTAGGCTCTTTATAAGATCACTGTTGGATGAAAATGGAAGTTTCTAGGGTAAAGTAGACATGCAGAAAATGCCACTTGTCAAAAAATTGAGGGGACAGTGTCGCCAGCGGAAGCATCATGAACAAACACGTAAATTCTAACATATTTAATTATTCATTCTTTTTTCATATAATATATTGAACTGCATTACCTATTTTAAATTTCAGTTAATGTAGTGTGCCGTACGTGGATCGAGATTAGATGAGGTAATTTTAATTTTAGGCCTATAGTACAATTAAAAACTTGTTTTAGTCACTTATAACATAAAATACTGCTACTTCAGTTTAAATTTAATTCTGGTTTTAAAATATTGCTCATTCCGTTTGAAATTTAACAATTTTGATAAAGAGCAAAATGTTAAAATTGACATTTGCATGTACGTAAATGGAAAAGGCAACATGATTTAAAATCTAAGAATTTACTCGACAATCTTAATTTACTTTTCACAATATTTATGTAAGGATCTCACAAAATCAGTTTTTTACTTTAAAAAACTGACACGCGACTGGGGAAGGAATAAATTTCTCACTTTTAAATTTAATTATCCCAACAATCCACCTTCTCTCTCCTCCTCATTGCATCTTATTCACAAACCCTACAAACCTCGATTTTTTTAAACAGGCCCTTGATTAATTTTGCAAAAAAACAGCCGACGATTTACTCCATTTAAAAAAAAAAGGCCACATCTCCACGATTAACACATCAGCCTCTCTTCCTCGATTGAAAAAGGGTCAGCGATTGAATTTAAAAAAAAAATTGGCGATTGAAAAACGGTGGGCGATTTACACAGCAGCCTCTCTCCGACGCTTGAAGGTTACTCTCTCTCTCTCTCTCAAACTCACGGTATTCATCTCTCTCAGTTGAAAACTTACGCCGGCGCCGGAGATGGAGAGAGAACCCGGAGAACCACCGGAGGCGACGTCATCTTCTCAAGTAGGCCTTTGGATTAAACTTGTGCTGTTTATTTTCACAGATTATGCTTTATAAGCGTGTTAGGGGTTTTGAAATTAATCGAGATTTGTATGTTATTTGTGAAGTATTATGCTAATCGTAGATTTATATGTTATTTATATGTTAATTGTAGATTTGTATGTTATTTGTGACTTATTATGCTAATTGAGGACTGAATTATGTTAATCGTAACTTTTGAATTTAATCGAGGCACACATAAAATCAATCGAGGAAATTATTAATACTAATCGAGGCTTAATTAAAAACAATAATCGAGGCTTAATTTAATACTTATTGATAAAGTTTAATCGAGGATTAAATTAATCGAGGATACTAAAAAAACTAATCGATGAATATTTAATTAAAAAAACCTAATCGACGATACTAAAAAACCTAATCGATTAATTTAAAAAAAAACCTAATCGATGATACTAAAAAACCTAATCGATTAATTTAATTTAATACTAATAATTTAAAAAAATAACTAATCGAGGCACGCCTCGATTAATTTTTAAAAAAAATTCGATGTTTTAATTTAATAAAAAAAACTAATCGAGGAAGTTTTAAAAAAAACTAATCGATTAATATTTAACATTATTCCTCGATTAATATTAAATTTTCCTTAATCAATATTAAATTATCCTCGATTAATTTTAAAAGTAGCTCGATTAATTTTAAAAATTGCATTTTCTAATATTTAATTTAAATTTTATAAAATTTCAATTTCTATGAAATATTAAAAGAGTTTACTTTAATAATTGTAATTTTGAAAATGCTGTTAGATTGATTGGCTTAGACTGCCGTTACAGAGCTTGAGGCCATCGGTCGTGGTGTATGCCCAATCGGAGGTTGTTGATCTGATCAGAGCCACACTGGAGGAGATAGGTGGTGACGACGTCATCCGGCTATTTAGATCCGGTTGTTTCGGACATTTTCTGAACTACAAGGGTGGTGACTGTTAGGGTTTTTTCAAATTAAACCACCGCATGATCTATTTGGTTATTCGTCAATTCGTGTTCATGCAAATCATAATTTTATGTAACATGCATGTTTATCACAGTCTAATCAAATAGCATGTAAAACATATTCGATTCTAATAAAGCGGAAGACATAGAAAACGAATCAACTTACAAATCGACATACGGTATGAGGACAAGATTACAGATCTAATCTTGTTGTTGAATGAACAATGATAGGCGGCACTTATGTCAACAAAATCGGCCACCACAATATTCAACTCCAAGATCTTCACTTGTATTCCCGAACTGTATCTAGATTCAGAGTGGGCTGAAATCTACTAGATAGAATTGTGAAATCTGTGGATAACTTTGAGAGACAAAGAGGGGCTGAATTCTTATGATAATAATTGTATAAATTTCGTGCCCCCCTCCCCTTATATATAGGGAGGGGCGAAATTTCATGTTCCAGCCCTACTGGGCTGGGCCTCTATCTCAAGTTCTATATTCAGTCCACTTTCAGTCATATTGGGCTACAACAGGGATCCAGAAAAATATTAAATTGACCTATTAATTTATTTAATATCTAATATCTAATAAACTTAGGATATAATTAAATAAATTAAGTTTTACTTTTATTCCACTAAAGAAGTAAAACTGACCTACCAATTTAATACATATTTGCGAATATGCTTTCTCCTTTAGTCCAGCCATTCCCCGTGTTTTAGATATAATGTTCATTAATTAATTATTTCAACCTCTGACAGCTATAATTAATTAACATCTAAAACCTTGAGTAGTACAAACAAGCTTTACCATGTAAGGAATAAATTCCACCTGCAGGGTTTCAACATGAACTTGTGTTTCCTCAAGAGAACATCATCAACCTGGTGCACCAGGACACGGTGCTCATGCACACTGCTCGAGACATCATGTATACATTGTTATTACCCAAGATATCGAATTCGATCTACGAAAAGATCTTACTCATTGATAAATCAAAGTAATAAACAACGCACACATATGTTCGCCAATATCAAATGAGTTCAGAACCCGAACTCTGTGGATCTTTATTCTCTCAGTAACTGGGTCAGAGACAGAGAATAGTATCCTATCGTGATTCTCCTCAATACACAAACAAGTGCACTAGAATAATCAGTTAGTCAAGATAAACTAATTTATCAGATTATTCTACGGTGTACTGATGGTGTGTTCAGGACCATCTAAGCCGTGAGCTCTTTAATACAATACAAGGTTCTAATGATATGATCTTACCGTGTGACTCCCCACACCATATCATCTACAATGTAAGTATATGGAACATTCCATAGAACAATTATAGAACATAATTTAAATGCAAACAGTGACTGCAATAACTTTCATTTCATATCATCATATCATCGGAAACGTATACAAAGACAAGTCTTCTAGTATACAAAACCAACAATCTCCTACTTATACTTAAAGCATGTCTTTCAAGCATAAAAACTAACAGGCTAACTCTCCAATCAAAACTATCGACTCCAACTGCGCCTCTAGGTCTGCATCTCACTCCCATTTTCTCCATGTGACCATCAAAGGTCCTAGCCAGCAAGCTCTTCGTGAATGGATCAGCCAGGTTTTCCTCCGATGCAATCTTGACCACCGCCACGTCTCCTCTCTTAACGATTTCTCGTATAAGATGGTACTTTCTCTCTATGTGTTTACTTGCATTGTGAGCTATGGGTTCCATCGAGTTTGCCACTGCACCAGAATTATCACAGTATATCGTGATAGTCTTAGGCAAACCAGGAACCACGCCCAAGCCCACTAGGAACCCGCGGAGCCAGACAACCTCTTTTGCAGCCTCAGAGATAGCTACATATTTAGCTTCCATGGTGGAATCCGCAATGCATTTCTGCTTAATGCTCCTCCATGCAATGGCTCCACCTCCTAATGTAAACACATAGTCGAGGTAGACTTACTCTGATCTTTGTCAGTTTGAAAATCTGAGTCCGTATAACCCAAAGGTACTAGACTATCAGAGTGGAAAACCAACCTGTAGTCTCGAGTCCTTTTAAGGTACTTGAGAATGTTTTTGACCGCAGTCCAGTGACCTTGTCCAGGGTTAGACTGATATCTGCTTACCATCCCAACGGCACGATATATATCAGGCCTAGTGCATAGCATAACATACATCAAACTTCCCACAGTCGAAGCATATGGTACTTTCTTCATTTCCTCTATCTCAGACTGTGTTTGGGGACACATTTCCTTAGATAGATGAATTCCATGCCTGTAAGGTATAAAACCTTTCTTGGAATCTTGCATGCTAAACCTAGCTAGCACTGTATCGATATAAGTCGCCTGGGACAGACATACCATCCTTTTTCTGGCGATCTCGAATGATCTTGATGCCAAGGACATGTCCGGCTTCATCCAGATCCTTCATATCGAACTGCTTGGACAACCACACCCTAATATTAGATAACTCCTTCTTACTATTTCCAATAAGCAAAATGTCATCAACATAAAGTATGAGGAATGACACCATGTTTCTATCACATTTCTTGTACACACAGCTCTCTTCCGGACTTTGCATGAATCCATATGACTGGATAACCTCGTCAAATCAGATGTTCCAAGATCTTGATGTCTGCTTAAGTCAATAAATGGATCTCTTAAGCTTGCACACCAAGTGCTCTTGGCCTTTAGCAATAAATCCCTCTGGTTGTCTCATGTGAATGTTTTCTTCAAGACTTCCATTTAGGAAAGCTGTCTTGACATCCATCTGCCAGATCTCATAATCTAAATGAGCGGCAATTGATAAGAGAATCCGGATTGACTTAAGCATGGCTACCGGCGAAAAGGTTTCCTCATAATTGATCCCTTCTTTCTGAGTGTACCATTTCGCCACCAATCTAGCTTTGAAGGTTTCAACCTTCCCGTCAGCTCCTCTCTTGCGCTTGTAGATCCACTTACACCCAATGGGTTTAATCCCATCTTGTGGTTCTACGAGCTCCCAGACTTGATTGTGATCCATAGATCCAATCTCAGATTCCATTGCAGTCTTCCTCTAAGAATCGAGCATTTGTGCTAACAATGATCTTCTGATCCATAGGACTATAAAATAAACCACCTTTCGTTCCTCTAGGATATCCAACAAATAGCCTTACATCAGTATGAGGAGCCAGCTTATCAGCTTGCTTATCCAACACATGTGCAGGGCTACCCCAAATCCGAATATGGTTCAAACTGGGCTTTCGTCCAGTCCATAATTCTGTGGGCGTAGAAGGAACTGATTTTGACGGAACCAAGTTAAGAATATAGGCTGCTGTTTCCAGGGCATATCCCCAGAACGAAATGGGCAACTCAGAATAACTCATCATCGATCTAACCATCTCTAATAGTGTACGATTCCTTCTTTCTGCCACACCATTCTGTTGTGGTGTTCCCGGCGCAGTCAACTGGGAGGTAATCCCATTCTCTGCCATGTAATCCCTAAATTCACTCGAGAGGTACTCGCCACCATGATCAGAACGTAGTGACTTGATACTTCTGCCTGTTCGTTTCTCCGCTTCTGCCTTAAACACTTTGAATTTCTCAAAGCATTCAGACTTGCGACGTAACAGATAGATATAACCGTATCTAGAGTAATCATCAATGAGAGTGATGAAATACTCGAACCCTCCTCGAGCTTGAACTGACATAAGGCCACACAGGTCAGAGTGAATCAAATCTAATATCCCTTCAGATCTATTTCCTTTTGACTGGAAAGGACGCTTGGTCATTTTACCTTCCAAACAGGATTCACACAAAGGAAATGATTCCAGTACCAAAGAAGACAATGGTCCATCATTTACAAGTCTTTGTATCCTCTTAAGGTTAATATGACCTAGCCTTAGATGTCAAAGATAGGTTTGATTCAATTATGAAGGTTCTTTTCTCTTATTAGGGTTTATGATCGATGTATTCAACAATTGTCTTTGCGTAGTGTTTTCAGTTGGTTTAAGAAAGTATAAGTGTCCATCCAATGTGCCAGAATAGATAAAATGTTTACCACTAAAGATAACTACTTTGTTATCAAAAGAAACAGAATATCCATCCATGATCAATTTAGAAACTGAAATTAAATTTCGCCTAAAACCAGGCACATAAAGACAATCTTTCAAAACCAAAGTTCTATCACTACTGAAAGGTAAAACAATGACTCCCACTGCAATAGTCGTCACTCTTGTACCATTGCCCATGTAGACGGTGATCTCATTCTCACTCAGCTGTCTTTTTACCAGGAACCCCTGTAAAGACATGCAAACATGATCAGTAGCTCCAATATCTACTACCCATGACTGGGTAGAACAAGTTGCTAAACATGTTTCTACAACCAGAGTGTGAGATGTACCTCTCTTCTTCTTCTTTTTAGGACACGCTGCCTTCCAGTGACCTGGTTGGCCGCACTTGAAGCACTTAGTCTTCGACTTGAATTCCTCGGGAGGAATCTTCGCCTTTGGCTTCTTTGCCTTAGACGCCTCATCTGTAGCCTTCTTAGGTGCATTTCTCTTCTTCCCTTTTCCACCAGAAGAAGACGCTCATTTTTTAGCTATGTGGGCCTCAGGACTGCTCTTTTGGAGCAATTCAGCCGCCTGAAGGTCTATGAGCAGTTCAGTCATGCTGACATCCCTTTTAATCATGTTAAAATTCAGCCTAAACTGCTCAAACTTCGAGGACAAACTAAGAAGAACAATGTCGATTTGAGAATCGCCATCTAGCTCTCCACCCAAGGTCTCGATCTCAGATAAATACCCCATCATCATGAGAACGTGATCCCTAACAGGTGTGGAGTCAGACATTCTCGCATCCATTAGTTTTTTCATTGCCAAATGGTGTGCCGAGCGGTTCTAATGACCGAATAGCTACCTAAGGCTGTACATGATATCATAAGCGGTTTTCATAGGCTCATGTTGATGTTGCAACACACTTGACATAGATGCCAAGATGTAACAGCGCGCTATCTCATTAGACCTAACCCACTTATCATATGCAACCTTTTGGGCTTCGTCAGAACCCTCATCTCGCGTCTAAGGACAAACCTCTTCAAGTACAAACTTGTGTCCCTCAGCAACAAGTACCAAGGTAAGGTTACGAATCCAGTCATTATAGTTTTCACCGACAAGTTTATTTTCTTTGAGGATTGAGGACAGATTGGAGAGTGTCATTGATGATATGAAATAACTGAAATTAAAACATGCAGTACAGTCATAAAACACGTTTAGGATAAACAGTATATAATCGAAAACCTCATAAAAATTATATACTTTTCCACCGACACTTTAAAAATGATTTCTATAAGCCAAGATCATGTGGACGTTTATAAATCTCATTTTTAAATAGGTTAAATCTTTAATTTGCCTCCAGTTGAATTTCCTTACAACAAGCAAATTAATAGCCGGATAAAAACACGGTCATGTAATCGTCTAATTGATAAGTCACGATCGTGTGGACGTTTATCAATAAATTACATCTAAGTGTGCATACCATTATCTTCGCACCAAGATCACTATTCGAATTTAACCGCTCCAGATGGAGGAGTCAGTTAGTTCTAATAGTGTTCTACAACTATCCATTTAGGAAATTTAATTTCTAGAGAAATCTGTGATATGACACATCCGATATGGAGGAAGACCGATGTCAACGCGTATGCCCATCACTTCTAAATTAAACCTGATATTAATAGAGACCGTATGAGATTTCTACAAACTTTGGTATGAATCTCTCCCACTTAGTTATTTATGTTTGAGGTTTCATTTTATCCCATTTACGAACATGCAAACATCACATAAAATGATAGACATCCATTGCATGCTTCAACATAATAAGCAATAGTAATATTCCAACTATCATGGCTTATATCTCATGTTGATTGATGAGATAAAACTGGAAAATCAGCTCCGGACGCCCCTTCACCGTGCCTCGCCGAAAACCCTAGCTCCATTTAGGGTTTCGGGACGTGAACCGGTGAACCTTGGTGCTGAACTACTTTCCTTCTTTGAGTTGTCTCTGATCTTTATTCAATACAGACTATCTATTCCAAAAGGAAAAATCTAATATTGCTAGAATAAAAATAACAACTCAAAACTCGGTCTAACAGTTTTATATCTATTACATTAAAACATCGTAAAATAAAACTTAGACCTAATTGATGGATTTTCTCATGGATAAAAATCACGTAGCCAAACCGGCATACGACCAACATTCATTCAATATAAACATACATCACATAAAATAAAGGAGCCATGATAGTTGGTAAACCTGCAAACAAACACAGTCTACAAATCCAACAATCATTTATTAAATGATCCACATAAAATAACATATGATATCTATGCATGAATATTAAATAATAATTGAATTTAACAATTAATTAAATTAATTAATTCGTTATTATCCACAAGATAAAAAATTGAAAATTAAAATAATTATCCACCAATTTTAATCTTGATATTTTCGAAAATATATCTTAAAATAAATATGGAAATTATTTATAATTATCTACCAAATTTATTTAATATTTTCAAGCCACCCTAATTAAATAATAATTGGATATATTGATATATATCAAAAATCTAATCCAAATATTATCCATAAGAATCTAAATATTTAAGAATAAGGTTTTTGAAGATTTGATCCCAATCCAAAATCTTCCAAAACTTATCCAAATTTAAAATCTTATCACAATTGGATTTTGATAATTATTTGTATATATCCAAAATTACCTTATCCAATTTTAATCACTAGATTTTCGAAAATAACACAAATAATAAATTTGAAAATTTGATCCACTTCAAATTCTTCCAAATTTAAAATTCTATTTTCAAATCTATCTAGATTAAAATTAGGTAAATTAAGATATACATCAAATAACATCAAATCTTTAATCCAACATCCAAATTTTCGATCTACATTAATTAATAAATCTGGAAATTTGATTTTCATCAAAATGTTCTCCAAATTAATTTATTAAAAATCGAAAATTACACTATATTTCACATTTGGAAATTTTGACATTAATCAAAAAACTATTCCAAATTATATACCTAGGTTTCGAAATTTTTAAGAATTAAAAATCTGAAATTTTTGATCCACTTCAAAGATTACCAAATTTAAAATTCTAATTTCAAACTTATCTAGATTAGAATTAGGTATATTAAGATATAATCAAAAAATACTTATTCCTTTTCTAATCTACATAATTTTCGATCCACACTAGGAAATAAATCTGAAAATTTGATCTTGATCAAAACTTCATCCAAACTTAATTCCAAAAGTCCCGAAAATTACTACACCAAATTAGGGAATTTTAACACATCAAAATTCAAAATTTTGATGCTTATATTTTCGATCCATATGACATAAAATCTGAAAATTTGAAGATCATCAAATATCATTCCAAATCTTATTACATAGTGATCAAAAATTCAAGCCTACTCAAAACTAGAATTTTCGAACTTAATCAAAAATTCTTCCAGGTCTTGAATACCATAAAAATCGAAATACATAGCCAATTAAATCTAAAAATTTACACACCATAAATTCATCATCAAATTTAATCATGCAATTCGAATTTATGCTCGGATTAAACCTAGAACAGTGCCAAAACCTGGCTCTTATAACACTGTTGGGGTTTTTTCGAATTAAACCACTTTAGGATCTATTTGGTTGTTCGTTAATCTGTGTTCATGCAAATCATAATTTTATGTAACATGCATGTTTATCACAGTCTAATCAAATAGCATGTAAAACAATTCGATTCTAATAAAGCGGAAGACATAGAAAATGAATCTACTTACAAATCGTCAAACGGTCTGAGGACAAGATTACAGATCTAATCTTGCTGTTGAATGAACAATGATAGGCGCCACTTATGTCAAAAAAATCAGCCACCACAATATTCTACTCCAAGATCTTCTGTTGTATTCCCGGACTGTATCTAGATTCAGAGTGGGCTGAAATCTACTAGATAGAATTGTGAAATCTGTGGATAACTTTGAGAGACAAAAAGAGACTAAATTCTTATGATAATAATTGTATAAATTTCGTGCCCCCCCTCCCCTTATATATAGGGAGGGGAGAAATTTCATGTTCCAGCCCTACTGGGCTGGGCCTCTATCTTAAGTTCTATATCCAGTCCACTTTCAGTCATATTAGGCTACAACAGGGATCTAGAAGAATATTAAATTGGCCTACTAATTTATTTAATATCTAATATCCAATAAACTTAGGATATAATTAAATAAATTAAGTTTTACTTTTATTCCACTAAAGAAGTAAAACTGACCTACCAATTTAATACATATTTGCAAATATGCTTTCTCCTTTAGTCCAGTCATTCCCCGTGTTTAAGATATAATGTTCATTAATTAGTTATTTCAGCCACTGACAGCTATAATTAATTAACATCTAAAACCTTGAGCAGTACAAACAAGCTTTACCATGTAAGGAATAAATTCCACCTGCAGGGTTTCAACATGAACTTGTGTTTCCTCAAGAGAACATCATCAACCTGGTGCACCAGGACACGGTGCTCATGCACACTGCTTGAGACATCATGTATACATTGTTATTACCCAAGATATCGAATTCGATCTACGAAAAGATCTTACTCATTGATAAATCAAAGTAATAAACAACGCACACATATGTTCGCCAATATCACATGAGTTCAAAACCCGAACTCTGTGGATCTTTATTCTCTAAGTAACTGGGTCAGAGACAGAGAATAGTATCCTATCGTGATTCTACTCAATACACAAACAAGTGCACTAGAATAATCAGTTAGTCAAGATAAACTAATTTATCAGATTATTCTACGGTGTACTGATGGTGTGTTCAGGACCATCTAAGTCGTGAGCTCTTTAATACAATACAAGGTTCTAATGATATGATCTTACCGTGTGACTCCCCCACACCATATCATCTACAATGTAAGTATATGGAACATTGCATAGAACAATTATAGAACATAATCTAAATGCAAACAGTGACTGCAATAACTTTCATTTCATATCATCATATCATCAGAAACGTATACAAAGACAAGTCTTCTAGTATACAAAACCAACAATCTCCCACTTATACTTGAAGCATGTCTTTCAAGCATAAAAACTAACACGCTAACTCTCCAATCAAAACTATCGACTCCAACTGCGCCCCTAGGTCTGCATCTCACTCCCATTTTCTCCATGTGACCATCAAAGATCCTAGCCGACAAGCTCTTCGTGAATGGATCAGCCAGGTTTTCCTCTGATGCAATCTTGACTGCAATAGAACAATTATAGAACATAATCTAAATGCAAACGGTGACTGCAATAACTTTCATTTCATATCATCATATCATCAGAAAAGTATACAAAGACAAGTCTTCTAGTATATAAAACCAACAGTGACATCCAGAAGAGGGTGATTCACGCTTTGATGACGTACGAGGTGCACGTGTCGGATCGTGCACGAGTGGGACGGGAGGCATGGTTCCATATTCATCACTCCCAGCCGTGTTTCGGTGCGAATGAGTACAATCTGGTGTCAGGTTTATGATTCGGCAAATCAACATTTGATCCGAATGGCGATCATATTGTTCAGTCGAGATCTGTGTACCACCATTTGTTCAAAGAGAAGCGCACGACCGTCCGTCAGATGGAGGACAGGTTCGGACAAATTAGGATGGCCAGAGACTCTCCGAATTATGTGAAGGTTGTGAACATATTGTTCGTATACCCGATGATTCTGTGCCTAGATCATAATTGGGTCGTGGATCCATGGGTGTGGGCGCTAGCGGAGGATGTGGAACGATGAAACTCATTTCCATGGGGTGCATATTCTTACCAGACGCTGATGCACTTCATCGGCCTCATTCCCAGGACTCGATAGGCTATGGACGGGAGGATCCGGACAGTATCATTTTTACGGGCCGATCTGGGCACTCCAGGTAATTAGTTTAAATTTAATTGTTCTAAATTAATGATGCATATTGAAATCAAGTGAAATGTAACTAATCCATTAATTCACTTTACAAGTATAGGCTTGTGAGGTGATACCGGAGTTAGCCCATGAGACTGGTGTGCATAGTGGACAACTCACTGTGCCTCGATGTTTGAGGTGGACATTCATTCGCCCTGCCAATGACCCAGCCACCTTATTACAACGAGCGGTACGTTTTGAGGTTTCTTTATCTATTTAGAATATTCAATCTATATTTGATAGTTCATCTTAATGATATTATTATTAATTCCATGCAGTCACGTGTGGTTATGTTGGTACCATCTCCCGAGGAGACGGGGACTTTATATTACCTGAGAAGGTTGTCCCCCCATCAGCCCGATGCACTAGAGCTACTCGGACACCATAGAAGGGTCGTCAGGCGACCAGTCGACCCTCGAGCCGGGCATTGAGGGACGAGCCAGATCCAGACTACATACCTGGTCTCTGACCCCCCACTAAGGAGGCAGCAGAGCACACAGCAGATCCAATTCATCGAGAGAGCCCTCCTCGAGCATTGGGAAAAAAGCGTTCGAGGAGGGATCGATCTCAGAACAGTGGGGAGCCCTCAGAGAGTTTCCTGCAGAGGGTTGTGGATGTTGTGATGCCCCGTGTCCAGGAGCTTGTGGACCGGACTATGATGCACCGTGTCCAGGAGTATATGGACCGAGCTATTGCTCAGGCATTAGCTGGTCTAAGTAGCCACACTCGGAGGTCACCCACGCCTCAAATGGGCCACCACAGCCCAAAGCCGAGCGACCATAGTGCACCCACCCCACGTCCTGAGAGTGTCTGTCAGGCTCCACAGCAGAGGGTCCTAGCACCAGCACATCCGTACCATGACCTGGTGGATACAGCTCGACATAGCAGCTCTGGAACGCTGCTGATGATGCGGTCCTCACGACAGCTTACGGACGCTTTAGGCGCCTGGGCCCCGATGCGAACGTCATGATTCAGGTCAACAATCTTCTAGTATTTCAGTGTTTGTTTGACGAGCTTGAGGACCCGAACGCTGAGATACATGAGATGATGCTTAGCTACTTCCTGACCACGACCAGTCTTCGAGTCAAAAAAGACCCCAAGTGTAGGACGGTCGTGGCTACTACTAGGCTATATGTTAGTTCATTTACTTTTTTTTCCGAGCTTATTATGTAATTGATTTTTGATTGTGAGTTAATTGTGATTAATTTTTTGCAACAGCTACTGGGCTACTGGGCTATCTCACAGCAGCACTGGGTCGTGGTCCGTGTTCGGCTGACAGACTGGGTAGTGGAGTTGTATGACTCCTTTCTGTTTCACATGGACGATCCGAGTGACATGAACATGTACCAGACGCGAGACAGAGAGTTGATGCCTCTACTTTGTCTACTACCACGTCTACTCTGGCTCGTCGAATTTTGGAGAGGTGGTCGTATGCCATCTCACTGTGCTTTTGTGATGACTTTGGACAAGAGCATCGCAGATCAGTATATGCAGACGAATACAAGAGTTGTGGAGTATATACATGTATGTATGTGGATTGTCTACTGGGTGGAGGCCCTGACCTTAATTTATCGGAGCCCGAAGTACATGTTTACCAGAAGGTGATAGGGGCTAGGATATACTCGTTGACTTATTCTGATAGGCCTACTCTTTGAGCATGTGACATTGAGGATATGTATTTTTGATGTACCCTTTTGACATTTCTTATATTAGCGTTTGCTGTTATATTATGATTGTTTATAGACATTTATCAATATTAGTTCAATAGATTTCACATAAGATCCAAATATCAAGAAATTCAATAGAATTCACATAAATCCTAGATAATCAGTCGATAGATTTCACAAAAGATCCAAATATCAAGAAATTCAATAAATCCTATCGTACCGACAATTAATCTAAAACAATTACATCGACTAAATGTCGTCGGCCGACAATAGAACCGAACATGTGGGATGTGTATGCTCCGTACTATCGCATATGATGCACTTCTTAGGCGCCCTTCTCCGCAGAACATCTTCGGGTGGTGAATTCAGATCAACACCGCCAATAGGCAAATGGGCTGTGCACACACGCCTGTTGTGCCCCTGTCCATGGCATCTAGTGCAAAACTACCTCCGTGCACTGGATGAGGCCTCAAACGGGGCTTGAGCTCTGGATGTAGATGGACGCCCAGCACGTCGTTTGATCTCTGGCGCCAAGACCACTCGTGATCCAAATGCATCGGGCATAATCCATTGTTCTGGACAAGATAGACCCTTGATGACTGAGTTATACATGATGTCCAAGCTCTCCACCTTGTAACACCTGTCCACATAATCATATACGGCTGCCTCAGTACAACTGCGAAAGGGAAAATAAAGTTAAACACAGTTGATTAGGTACATGTGAAAAAATAAGAATAAATAGAGGTTTAAATGTCATACCAGATGACCGTTGCCGCGTGAGAATATGGGATTAAATCCAGCTCGAACTCACGACAGTCACAGGTCCGGTTTTGAAGATCAACCATGTAGACCTCCCTCCCAACCTTGACTTTCCATAAAGTTGCTAATGTAGTGGGCCGCACGGCATAGCAGCGTCCCTTATCGACATTCCCCAAAAGCTTCAGCGCGATGCCATCAGTCAACACATTATTCGAGCCCTGTGCTGCCGCACGTCGCTCGACGAACCATTGCTCAACAATAGATCTAAACATCTCGAATAGTGAGCAAACAGGTAACCTCCTCACCCACAACAGACGAGCATTGAGACTCTCCATCGCATTAGATGTCACAAACCCGTAGCGCCGTACGGGATAGTGTGAATGAGACCAATGCACTGGGCCAATATTACACAGCTTCTGATAGGCATTTGGACAGACCTGCTCCAACATTGACATACTCTCCTGGAAGGTGTCTCTCCGATAGGCGTAGGCAGCCTCCTAAAATAGCGTCGTCACATGTTTCCCTCTCTTCGTCATCTTATTCTTCAAATGGTAGTAGCATAGTCTGTGCATCGCTCTCGGGAAAACGGCCTTTACAGCATTTTTAATGCTCTGATGTTGTTCCGAAACGATGAGAATATCATCTATATCACCCAGAGCCATGTGCAAATGGGCCAGGAACCATATCCAAGATTCATCGTTCTCTATCGGTCTGAGCCCAACTGCAACAGGTAAGATCTGTTTGTTGTCGTCCTTCGTCACAGCAACAAAGAGAACCCCTTGTTATTTCCCTTTAGGTGGGTCCCATCGATCACAAGTACTGGACGAGCATACTGGAGAAATGCATTGACACATGCACTAAGAGCAAGGAATGAATGCTTGAACCGACCATCACTCGTGATCTCCATGTCTACTACAGTCCCCGGATTCATCAATTGCAGAGTGTGAAGGAATGTGGGCAACTGTGTGTAGGACATGTCAAAGTCTCCATATACCATCTGAATGGCAATGTTCCTCGTGTGCAGAGCGAACCTATAATTGATATGGATGCCAAACTCACGCACAAGCTCCGCCATCATCTCCTTCGGCTTTAGAACAACCCACTCGTCCACTAATCTACGGGTGAAGTATTTTCTGAGCACTCGTCCAGGAACCTGTCACGGAGCAATTCAACCCATATCAAGATGGCATGTGTGAGTGCCGTTGAACTTGTATATTCTCCACATATGCCCATCAGCAACGGCAAAGCACTTGAACAGGCAATCACTGCCATGCTTGCAAACGTAGCCCAATCATGACCTGTTCGAATGATACACGACATACTCTACTCGATTCTGCATGTGATAGATACTGACCGCCAGAGCCAGATCATCCTTCGTCTGGAAAATGGCTCCCTGGTGCAGTGTATCTGATTGTGTTGCTAGTCCTTCATCCCAAGACAGTGGGCCCGCAATGTCCCAATCAGCAAGGGGAACCACCCAATTACTCGAAGGCCCGTTAGCTCTAAACGGAACACCAGTGGTAGATGGTGGGACGACTCCCGTCAAGCACAACAATCTGTCTGTACGATCAACAGAAGAACAAAGCCAGCCACTGAATTCTGTCAACAGTGATTTCACCAACCTCGTTCTATCATTCACCTCTTCTTGTTCTTGTCCTTCATCCTCTTCTTCTCCTTCTCCCTCTTCTTCTCCTTCTCCTTCTCCCTCTTCTTCTCTAGTATCAACATGTGTCTCTGCTTGTGCTTCTTCATCAACAGGGTTACTCAAACCCTCATAGTACTGTGGAAAGTAGGGAACATAGTTGTCCCTCATAGATGGCCCGGCTCCAAAACCATCCAATTGTCTTGAAATCACGTACACGACCATCTCAGTAGTCTGCTCGTGAAGCAAATCGAGCAAATCTCCATCATCTTGCAAAGTTGCTCTGATCCGTCTACCAGTATTGGTGCTGGTGAGGTAAAATAATTCATACTCGATCCTATTCAAGTTAGTCTACAACAACTTGTGAACCTCCCTCAACAGTGAGCTAAAACACAGCTTATCGGATGACATCGTCATGAGTTGCTCGTCCCCATCCACATATTCTGATCTCTCCCATCGTCCACTGTGTCGTACAATAATACGATGGCTAACCATTTGCAATTTATAAACAATGCTACATGAGATCACAATTTAACCCTAAACCTTATTAAACCCTAAACCCTAAATCCTATAAAACCCTAAACCCTAAAACCCTAAAGCCCTAACCCCTATAAAACCTAAACCCTAAAACCCTAAAACCTAAAACCTATTAAGGCAAATAGCATGAACTAAAATCTTGAATAAAATAATAGTCATGATTAATAATGTTTCTTAATAGCCATCGATTAAAAATTTGAATAAAAACAGCCTCCATTACTTTTACTTGATTAATTTAAATAATTCCAACTAAGCCTCGAGTACTTTTACTCGATTAATTTAAATAATTCCAACTAAGTCTCGATTAACTTTAAATTAACCTCGATTAATAAAATATCCTCGATTAATTCTCATAGCCTTGATTAATTCTAAAAAATGCATCGATTAATTCTAGTAGCCTCTATTAATTCTAAAAATGCATCGATTAATTCTAAAAAATGCCTCGATTACTTTTACAATGAGCATTGATTAATTTAATCTAAACCTCGATTAATTTAAATTATTCATCGATTAATTCTAATAGCCTCGATTAACTCTAAAAAATGCCTCGATTAATTCTAATAGCCTCGATTACTTTTACAATGAGCATGGATTAATTTAAAAGAACATCGATTAATTGCAACTAAGCCTCAATTAATTTAAATAATTCCTTGATAAATTTTAAATTAACCTCGATTAATTTAAATAATTTCTCGATTAACTTTAAATTAACCTCGATTAATTCTAATAGCCTCGATTAATTCTAAGAGCCTCCATTAATTCTAAAAAATACCTCGATTAATTCTAAAATAGCCTCGATTAATTCTAATAGCCACAATTATAGTCTACCACATGCAAAGCATCAATATATCATCAATATATTAAAGATTAATTCTAATATGTCGTCTATTTTCAAATTAAATCTAACAACACATGCAATATATAATCAAAACAATAAATATTTACAAAATAAGTTCAAAACACTAGAGAGTACAAAACGTACCTTTTATAATTGGTGGAAATTTTCGTGCACTACGTATTTCTTCAGAAAAATCTTTCGCCCATCTTGCTCCAAAAAATTTCTCGAAATTTTGCTCTTCTTAGTCGATTTGTATTGTAGTGTGAATAAGATCGTATTATAGTGTCAATGAGCGATCGCATGTTGTGTCTATTTTTCAAAAATTTAATTTAACTTACCTCGTTACAAAACATTAAATTCGGTCCTACCTTCCCTTCTTTTCATTAATTCAGTCCTACCTTCCTCTTCTTTTCATTTAATGAAGCATGTAACCTTTCTTTTTTTTTTTTTTATTGAAACTCAGTACCTACCTTACACAAGAAATAAATGCATTCATTAAAAAAGTCACGATTAATTGTAGGGAACATTGCCTCGATTCATTTAACTGAAGGCCTCGATTAAATGACATTAATCGAGGATAGTTAGATATTAAACGTGGCTAGTTAGATATTAATCGAGAATCTCTTAAAAGTAATCTAGTTATTTTTTAAAAAATATACAAGACTTTTTTAAAAAAATGATATAATTTTAAAAAATAATCGAGGCTATCTAAAAAACAATCGAGGCTTTTTAAAAATAATTGAGGCTTCTAAAATAATAATCAAGGCACTTTTTAAAATCAAGATAAATTTTAAAAAATAATCGATGCTTTTGAAAAAATAATCGAGGCCTCTTAAAAATTGATCGAGGCTTCTTCAATAATAATCGATGCACTTTTGTAAATTAATCGAGGCATTTCAATCGAGATAATTTTTTAAAAAAATCGAGGCTTAACATATATATCAATCGAGAAAATTTTAATCGAGGCTTGTAATATCAATCGAGACTTACAATTTCAATCGAGGCAATTTTCAAACAATAATCGACGCTCAAGAATAATCGAGGCGCAAAAAATAATCGAGGCATTTAGAATTAGGGTTTCGGTTATTAGGGTTGTGCATTGATAATGTCTGATAAAAGTACAATGTGCCAATCATTGGGTGTGGGGACCAAGTCTAGTATAGTACAAATTGTCTAACAAACTATTTATTTTTAAAAGTTGTTATTTTTTCCCAATAACTATTTACTTTTGTTCACTTTTATCTATTTAGACTTTGATAAATATACTTAGGTCTCTCCAACATATATCAAATTATATTAAATATTATTTTTACTGATTAATGTTGAATTTTTTTTCTCCCGAATAAATGCAATGTTAAAACTGAGAGAGAGATGTGTGAAAATATGGTTAATGATATATATATTTTGCAACAAATCAAAATCTAAAATAATAATTAATTTAAAATGAAAAAAGAAATATTTTTTAATTATTTTAGATAAAAAGAAAGAAAAGATTCATCTTCTTCCCTTTCTCTCTCCCTCCCCTTCCAAGCTCTACAAACAATCGGTGCGGATGTTGACTCAACGCGGGTAGCGACATGCTCCTTTCTTTTTCTTTTCTTTTTCTCCTTGCCGTTTTATCCTAGTTTGAGTGAATTAAAGTATTTTTTATTGTGCATGAGCTCAACTTTTTATGTGTTTGAACTTAATATATAATTTGAATGCAAGATAAATTATCACTATAAGAAAATTAGGATTTAGCGATGGAATGTAACGACGGATTGTAATCCGTAGCAATTAACGATGGACTAATGACGGCGTGTCCATCGTTAATGGTTTCACATTTAGACTTTGGCAGGAAGGATTCGTGTTTAAGAATAATATTTATATTTTAATTAATTTTGGGGGTTGTGAATAGAATTGACAATAAAATAATCTTGAATAAATCAATTGTGCCAATTTTAATTTAAATAAATTTGAAAAAAAAGAAATTATGGGCTTAAATAATTTGATATAAGAAAATTCTAAATACAACCCTATTTTTCTCTTTGTAACCTCAATATTAATTTAAGTATTAATAGTCTATTTTGCACTTATACCATATGTTCATTTATTTTTCAATATCACATTGGTATAAGTCAGCGCTGGTTTTAAGAGTACCCCACGCGAGTGGCCGATTTAAAAAAAATCCATTCATTTTTTTTTAATTTTAGGGTTCATTAAATCAATTCAAGGTATATATTTATTTTAAAAAAAATTAAATTAATTTATTTCAATTTTAAAGTTCACTACTTATATTTTAGAGTATACAATTTCAAGTGTGGGGGAACAGAAAAATTGCAAAAAAAAAATAATTATAACGCGAATAGGCCAGATTTTTTTTTTACTGTAGGGCTTTATTGGGCCTAGGTCAGTGTGACGGACCAAATCCATACACCACATGTATAGGAGAACTTTTCTTAAAACAAAAGGAAACAATTGCATGTATAACCCCCGCTGCCCCATTAAAAAGAAAGAAGAAAAAAATGTATAGCCTCACGGGAAAAAAAAAAAAGAGGAACAAAGCGTATAGGCTATAGCCCCGAAGAGGCCAAGATCTAAAGAAGAGAGAGAGAGAGACCAGAGATGGAATTGTTGATTATTTGAATGGATTAATTTGAATCAATCTATCACTCTGTTGTAAATTTAATTCACCATCGTTCGTCTTAATTGATCCACAACTATGTAAGCAAGAGAGAAAGAGAGTTAATGTATTCGATGATGATTAGAAGATGCATAAAACTGCACCGAAACATATACTGAAGGTCATGTACAAGGAACTCATTGTATATTTGTATGAAATTAATGAAGGCATGTGATGCTTTTTATAAAATTGAAAATTAGTGGTTAAAAGGGCAAAACGGGATTTATAAAATTGATTTTATTTAATTAATATTGGGGTTGTATAGAGAAAATTAGAACTGTAAGAGAAAATTGGAGACTGTAATTTAGAATTAATTACCATTTGGCTCTGTGGAAATTTGGCCCAATGATCATTAATGGGCTATTCCATTATTTGATAGCCCAATTTTCCTAATTGGCCCAAAACCTCTAATTATGCCTTAAGCTTCTCCTTCTCGATAAATTGCTCCCGCGCCGCTCTAATTCAAACTAAGCTTGAGAAATATTCACATTGATATTGGGCTCTACTATTCCCGATTAAATCTCCACACCGGATTCCCTGTTCATCAGTTTCATGATTGGCTTGGAGAGTGTGAGAAGCTTCGTGAGGGAGATTCTGAGTTACCTTGGCTGATATCTACATTGCCCTTTTCTGATTCTTGGGCTACTGTAGCCTTTGTTCTTAATTGAGGCTCGATGGATCATTATTTGTTGCCGGAAGGAAGCGCCACCATTCTTGGATCCTGAGCCAAATCCTTCTTCATTTCTCCTATTTTTTCCTTATTCTATATATAATATATATATATATATATATTTGTTCATCTTGTTTCTTAATTTACAGTCATATATATATATATATATATATATATATATATATATATATATATATATATTGCCTTAGGATCCATACCTATACATATACATATTCTATTTGATTGATTTCCGACGTTGATTCTTTGTGTTTTGCAGCAGTCCTACATCCATATTCACCTCATGAGAACCTCTCGACGCCTGCAAACGACACCCATATAGCTGCTGCATTTTCAGTCGAAGGAGAAGACGCTGCTAGTGACGTCGCTGCTGCACCTTCATCGCCGGAGAAGACAACTAAATTCCCAGCAGCTCTCTGCAAGTCTCAATGACGGCTGCTGCATCACTGATCGATGGAGAAGACGACCAGAGAGAGACATATGCCACTCTGCCGTCATCATTTGCCGGAGAAGACGTCGGCGTATCGGCGCTGTGATTGTGAAGCGGCTTCGCTGCTATGAATCAAAGCCACGGATTCTTTCATCCAAACATCATCTTCATCTCTCTTTTCTGTTTTATCTCTGTTTTATACCTTTTGCTAATTTATTGATATTAATCTGATCTAGTTGATTAACTTACAGGTCTCGATCACAAAGATCACAACACTGCTGCTGCCGTGAACTTTGAAGAACAGAGATACTGTTCTTGCTGCTGGAGTAGGCAAATTAAAGGTGAAGCATCTTAAAGTCGCTGCCACTATTTTTCGAAGCCCAGGCGATCGTGTGGCTGACACGACGAGTCGGAAACCAAGAAGTTGAACCCTGGCAAGGCACGGATACCCACAGTGGTATCAGAACCACGGGGACCTTGCCAGGGCACCCTCGGACTCTCACCAGCCCACCCCGCCGCCATTAGTTGCGTCGTTTCCCTCCCGACGAGCAAGGAACACGGTAGGTCAGATTTCTCCCTTTTCCAGGAGGATCTACTCTAGTAATGTGGCGAAACTCTAAGGTCCTAGTTCTTGGGCTTGGTTTTGTGGAGTTTGGGAGAATATTGGAGTTTTGTGGTGTTTTGGGAGAATTTTGGAGATTTGTGTTGTTTTTTTAGAGAATATTGGAGATTCATGGTGATTTGTGATAATATTGTTAATTTGTGTTGATTTGGGAGAATTGTGATTTTTTTTGTTGAATTTTTTGGTAAAGTTTGAGATATTCTGCTTTGAAAATATATATTTGTTGTATCTCTGCTATTTTGTTCGGTATCTTGCGATCCTATACCTTGCTTCTGCATTTCTTTATTTTTCTGTGATATCTGTTAAGTGTTTTACCTTCTTGCGAACCCTATCATTCCACGCTTGAGAGCTCTGTGCTCTAACTGCCTTGCTTACGGTCTAGTTCGTCTGGATTCCTTTGTGGGTTTCCTCGTGTGAGTAGCCTGGATAGCAAGTGTAACATCCCAAAATTTCAGAATACCTTAGTGAGTTTTCTAAATTTATTTAGAAGACTAAAGAAAATAATTGGAGCTAAAATAAAGTAAAACAGATGTAAGTCGCGACCTTTTCGTGTATTTTATGTGAAAATCCTTTATGAGATTTTGTGTTTGCCGCCGGAAAATAGTCAATATTGGTCTTTTTTGGAATGTAACGACCTAAAGGAAGCTGTTGGTACTTTCAGAATTTTATTCTGACCTCTATAGCAGTCCCGTAATTGAAACTCGTAAAGTAAAAAACCTATGAATAGTAATTTATGCGAGCGTTCGTGATTCGAAAAATTTACGAAATCCTCCTCATTGATCTGAAACATGTTCTATCAAGCCTATCTTATAGGAAATGACCCAAGGAATCCGTTCGTGTTCACGGATTGACAATTTGAGGTCAATCGAACGCTCGGTAGTAAAATCTGTCAGTCAAAAGGAATGGTAAAAATATTTTTTGAAAGGGAATCTTTCTTCATTTTTCTTCAGACGACTTCCTCGTCATCCCGAGTTGGGTTGGTTCAATAGTACTCGAGCCAACAAGTCTCCCGATATTTTCAGATTTTGTATCGGAGGTCATTTGAACCTCGCCATTGAATAAAGCAACTTTAATTGAATCCGAAAATCACTTTATCAGTATTTATATCTGAAAAAGTTATACCCGCCCCGGAGCCACTTTTCCTATAAATAGGGGGCTTGGGAATTCATTTATCTTGCTCATCTCTCTCTCTTCTCTTCTCTTTCTCTCTCTAGTTCGTGTTGATGAACGAGAGAAACCCGGGCCTGCACCGAGTAAATCGCGCATGCGGGCCCAGGTTAAGTTTTATTTGGGGAAGGGGTGCTGCTGCTGCGGGAGCAGCTATCGAGCGCCGAAAGGCTCCGGAGAGCCGCCGCCGCCGCTGCCGTGGATGGCCGGAATTGCCGTCTTCGTGTCGTCGCGCCGCCGCTTCGGATATTTCGTTTCGGTCCATTTTTCATCCTTTATAGTTGAAATTTTAATATGTTGTGTGTTTTAAATAGTGCTTCATTTCGTATGTTGATTGCGTTGTCGTCCGGTAGCTGAAAACCGGTGAAAACGCCGGAAAACGTGAAAAATAAAGGGGCGCCGATCAATTTCAATTTTTACCCGTTTTCATCCATTTTGGGTCGTCAAATCAAAAAAGTTTCTTCTATAAAGTTGCTCGAAAAAATATGTCCTATAGGACTGCCAAGTTTCATAATTTTTCGATAAGTTTTGATTAAAGTCGATTATTTTAATCAGGCGGTTTTTTTTATAACTAAAGCATGTGATTTCAGAAAATTCCAAAAATTGTATAATTTAATAAAGATATATGTGGGGTCATGCCTGATTATTTTCGTAATTTTTGGACAAGTAAAAAGTGCAATCGAGGTTTGTTGTGTAAAATTGGATTAAAATGGCAAGTTACGAAAAGTGGCCTCTGACAAATCTTTTGGTCCCATCAAATTGGAAATTATATTTTGGAATTTATTTCCTTCTCTATTGAAGTTGTATGTGGTCTCTAGAGTCGCGCATTCTTAATTGAAATATGATTAAAGTAAATAAAAGCTCTAATTAAATTAAAGTCCAGTTCTGAAAATTAGAGTAGCAGTCCTAAAATAAGGTTTGACCTTGTAGGACTTGTTGAGCCGATCAGAGAAGCTGACAGATGTGTATCGAGAAGTTTGATCACCTGAGTTGGTCTAATCGAGGTGGGTTTATTTGCAACACCTATCTATATTTGAGTTATTAACTCATAAATGTGATAGTCATAGTTAGAATATCCAAATAAAATATTTGAGAAATTATATGCTCAAGTCTCTGCTAGAGTAATAGTATTATATTGTTGTTTAATTAATGAGAGCATAGTATTATACTGTTGTATAATTAATGAGAACATAGATTATGCTTCATCTTAATTATTGAGAATATAGATTATGATTTATCACAATAAACGAATATAGATTATGCTTTGACATAATTAAATAGAATAGATTATACTTTGCCATGTAGATTATGCTTTGACATAATTAAATAGAATAGATTAAGCCTTGTCATAACTAAAGTATATGGGTTAAAAGTTAAGGTTATAGTTTAAAGTTTATAGTTTATAGATTAAGGTTAGAGTTTGTGTTTAAAGTCTAAAAGTCATAGTTTAAAGTTACAGTATATTAAATGTTTATTGTGTATTGATTATACTTGTGTATAATAAGTTGTACTTTTTAGCTTGTGCTTTTAGTGTTAAACTCAAGTTAAAGAATGATTTCCGTTTAATGAATAAGAAGCATAATTGAACTAAGTTGCTAGAGGAATTAAAGGTTAGCCTGGTTGCTATATTAAGAGAATAACATAGTTTTTGTATTTATGTCATATTACGGCTTTATAGAGAACATAGATCAAAGAATAGGCAGGAATTGTGATTCTTGCAGTTGTGATGTTAATCACTAAAGGTGTCACTGTGAGGTAACCCCTGCATATACACGTGATCTGGGCATCACTATAGGGAGTCAATGCTAGGTAACCCCTGGTATACTTAGGGTCAATGTTAGGTGATTCCTGGTACACTCTTCTCGGATTAGCAAGATAACCCCTCCCTTTTCCTATCAGCGACATGTCATAGAGTGCAGTAGACGACAGAAGGAGCTACAGGGTACCAAAGAGAAGTAAAGGTTTGCAGAAATGGAAAGGGCTTTCGCGTTTTGCTTTCCATTATCTGTATTTATATTTTGGATATTCTGTTACAGTTTTTATTAAAGATTGAGTTAAAAGTTTAACCCACTGAGTGCTTTAGTACTCACGCCCAAAATATATTCAAAATGTTTTTCACAGGTTGAGATGCGGGAGGTGATGGCTCGATGTACTGTTATGAGTTGATCATGCCTTGTTGTCTCGTTCAGACTAAATTATTGCTCATGAGTATGTTGCTATGTGATACAATATTACTCCATTGTTTTCCGCTTAAACTCTGATACAGTTGCCCCATAGTATGATTGCATGCTATGTTTTATTTTTGGGCTTATCTGAATTGTATTCTTTATTGAATTATAATAATAAAGTCTCACTTCTTTTCATAAATCTAAGCATGTTTCATTACAGTTTTCGACCTATGAGTTGGTCATATTTGGTTAAGTCTTAGATTTTGTTTATTTTCCAGTTGACCTATGAATGGGTCTTATCTTGATTAATTATTTTTGTCCTATGAATAGGACATAAAATAGTTTATTTGCCTCTGACCTATTGATGGGTCTTAGTTGTTGTGACCTATGGAGAGGTCTTGTTTATTTGAAGAGTCGGAATCCTATCTATTAATTGTTGGATTCTGTTTGAATTTGATTAGCTTATGAATAGGCATTCCTTCAACTTGTTTGAACCATTTGACCCCTTTGATTCGTTGAAAATGATAAGTTCTTCATAATCATAAAATTATGTTGCCTAAGTTTTTGAGGTGCTAACTTAGCTTAATTCTAGAAACACCCCCATGTATTTCCAATTTTTAGTGTTATTTTACGCACAACAACCCCATCCCCATCCTCGGGACCGGGCTGTTACAGCAAGTGTAGTGAAGGGTTCGCCGGAAGTTTTTGAGTTGTTGATTGGATCTGTCTTTATTCTCTTATGAGTTTTTCATGCTCTGTAAGTATTTTAGCTGTGTTTGGTGGTGAATATCTGTTGAAACTCCAAGTTTTGTGAGTTTCTAAGAAACCGACTTTGATAATTGAGTCAGTTGTTGTTGAAACAAGTTTTGGGGTTGTCCCGAGTGAATCCTTGCCCCACAGATAAATCTGTGCTGAGAACTAGGCTAGCCTCAGCACTTTATCCCCCGGGTGTACTTGTTTCTGTGTGTTGGAGGTGATTCTTCCTTGTTCTGTGAGCTTTCTGCTGTGTTCTCTGTTTTTTAGGTAATTATAATCATGAATAATCTTCATATAGCTCCCTTTAATGATAGAGATGACTTTCAAGATTGGAAAACTAAAATTGAATGCATTTTGGTTAAAGAAAAGATTAATAAGGCCATTTCTACTAAAATTGATGATTCCGTGGAAGATGAGAAACTGCATGAAATTAATGATAGTGCTAGGGCCACTATTTTGTTGATCTGTGCAGTATTGTGGTTAGAAAAGTGTCTCATCATAAATGTGCCAAAGATCTGTGGGATAATCTGATATCTTTATATATTGCTGCTTCTGAAGAATCTATGTGGTCTTTGCAAAATCAATTTATGTCTTTTCAAATGGATGCTTCTAAGGATATTAATGTCAATATGGATGAGTTTTATAAATTGTTGCAAGATCTGAAACTTGCTGGTGATGATTCCCTTGAAAAGTATGCTCCTCAAGTGTTGCTTGGATCTATCCCTGAATCTTTTGCTGAAGTTAAATCTGCTTTTAAATATGGTGGTTCTAAGGTGAATTGTGATATGATTGTCACAGGTCTAAAAACAAAAGAAAGTGAAATGAGGAAAATGAAATCTCAGCCTTTGCATAATGAAATCCCAGCCTTTGCATAATGAAATCATGTATGTGAACATAAACAATAATAGAAATCCTTCTCATGGTTTTAATAAACCCTTGAATCCTGAGAATCCTAGTGTGCTTGCTGCTGAAAGACATAGAAGGGATATGCAATTAGGGTAAAACCAACATCAGAATCAGAATTATGCTCAAAATCATAATCATGCTCATAATCATACTTTTAACCAGAAGCCTAGGAAAATATGTTGGAATTGTGGTAAACCTGGTCACTTCTCTAATAGATGTAAACAACCTAAAAGAAATAAGGGTTATGAGAATTATGAACCTAAACAGCATGCTAATAATGTGTTTAAGGATGATGGTATTTATATGGTACATGATGCATATGATTTTCAGTTCATCAATTACACTAATGATATGTCAAAATCTGTTTCAAATAATGAATGACTCATTGATTCTGGTTGCACTTTTCATGTCACTCCATTTAAGCATCTATTTCATAACCTACATTATATGAATTCTCGACATGTAGCTCTTGCGGATGGTCAAAATTGTGATATTCAAGGAAAAGGTGATATCTACTTGAGATTTGAAAATGGGAGCATGATTACATTAAATGATGTCAGATATGTGCCTCAATTGAAATTCAATTTGTTATCTGTGTCCAAAATTGCTGATAAGATGCTTCATGGTTCTGTGAATTCTTTGATATTCAAATTTGAGAAAGATTCGGTGCTTTATTTTATTGCTCCCCGAAAGGGTGATTTGTATGTTGTCCAAGCTGAGTCTGTGTCTCTGTCTGTTGTTAATGTGATTCAAGAAGATAAGACTGTATTATGGCATGCTAGACTAGGACATATGAGCAATAAGGGTCTTGCAATTTTGCATAAAAATGGTGCATTTGGCAAAGACAAAGTGACTGATGTACCTTTCTGTGAACCGTGTGTTATGGGCAAGCATCATAAAGTTTCTTTACCTGTCACTATGCCTTATCTTAGGAAGCATGTTAGTTCTGAAATTCTTGAATATTTGCATGCGGATGTTTGGGGCCCAGCCAAAGAGCCCACTCATGGTGGAAATAGTTTTTTCCTGTCTATTATTGATGATTTTTTTAGGGAAACTTAGGTGTTTTTAATGAAGAACAAATCTGATGTGTTTATGCATTTTTCTAAATGGGCTGCTGAAATTCAAAATCAAACAAAAAGGAAAATTAAATGCATTAGAACTAATAATGGGCTTGAATTTTGTAATAATGCTATGGATAATTGGTGTTCTGATCAAGGTATTAAAAGGCATAAAATTTTTCCCTACACTCCACAGCAAAATGGAGTGGCAGAAAGAATGAATAGAACTCTGCTTAAGAGAGTTAGGAGCTTACTTATTGCCTCTGGTCTGTCTAAACGTTTTTGGGGTAAAGCTCTCATGACTGTGACTTACTTGATTAATAGATCTCCATCTGTGCCCCTGCTTGGTAAAATGCCTGAATCTGTCTTCTTGAATAAGCATATTTGTTTGTCTAATTTGAGAGTCTTTGGGTGTGCTGCATAGGTTCATCAAAAACTGAGCAAACTTGATCCTAGAGCTAGGAAGTGCATGTTTCTAGAATATCCTGAAGGTGTAAAAGGGTATAGATTATGGGATAGAAATATGCCTGGATTTAAAACATGTGTTAGCCGCGATGTAATATTCAATGAGCATGATTTTCCTTGTTTGCCTGAATCCTCACCTTATGTTGCTCCAAGTGAGGTGGAGAATTTGAAACACTTGGATAAGAACTTGTTTGATTTTATGCCTACTCTTCATGTTGCTCCAAGTGAGGTGGAGGATAATGTGGAACATGTGACTCTTATGCCGTCTGAATCTAAAAATATGTCTCATGATTGGTATCACTGAGCATGAGTCTGATAATCATAAGGTGGATGATTCTATGTCTGAGCATGAGGCTAATGAAGAGCCAATTAATAATATGCATGTGTCCGATTCTGAATCTAGTTCTAGCACTGAGAATGAACATGAGACTATTCCTGAACCTGAGAATTTGAACAATTATCAACTTGCTAGAGATAGGGTAAGGAGAAATGTGAGATTACCTGCTAAATATGATGATTATAATTTGTCCTCATATGCATTTAATGTATTTAGCAATGTTAACCAATTTGAGCCTAGAACTTATAATGAAGCTGTCAAATCTGATGAATCTGATAAATGGTTTGCTGTAATGAATTGTGAGATGAAATCTTTGCATGACAACAATACTTGGATACTTGTTGAAAAGCCTGATGATTGTTCTATTGTTGAATGCAAATGATTATTTAAAATCAAGCATGAAATTGATAATGTGAGATATAAAGTGAGATTGGTAGCAAAAGGTTTTACACAAAAGGAAGGAATTAATTATAATGAGATATTTTCTCCTGTTGTTAAGTTTACTACTGTGCGAATAATGCTTGCTCTTGTTGCTCACTTTAATTGGGAACTTAAGCAAATGGACGTTACTACTACTTTCTTGCATGGTGAACTTGAAAACAACATTTACATGAAACAGCCTGAGGGCTTTGTTGATAAAAACAAACCTGAGCATGTGTGTCTGCTAAAGAAGTCTCTATATGGTTTGAAACAATCCCCTAGGTAGTGGAATATTAAGTTTGATCAATGCATGAAAAGCATGAACTTCACTCGTAGCAAATTTGATCATTGTTTATATTTTATGGAGACTGATACTCCTATGTTTTTGCTATTATATGTGGATGATATGTTGCTCATTAGTCCTTGCATCAAAACTGTGAAATATGTTCAAAAGTGTCTTTGTGATAATTTTGATATGAAAGACCTAGGTGACGCTAGGAAAATTATTGGCATGAATATTGATAGAAATAGAGAGAAATCCACTCTTGTGTTGCATCAATCTGCCTATGTGGAACAAGTTCTCAAGAAATTCAATATGGAAGATTGTAAGCCTGTTAACGTGCCTCTTGCTTCTCATTTTGTGTTAAGTAAGGATCAGTCCCCAAAGACCGACTCTGAAATGTTTGAAATGCAAAATGTGCCTTATGCCAATGCGATTGGCTCTGTGATGTACTTGATGATTAGCACGAGGCCTGATATTGCATATGCCGTGTCTTGTTTGAGTAGATACATGGTTAATCCTGGATTACCTCACTGGGAAGCACTTAAGTGGCTTCTCCGATATTTAAAATCCACTATGAAGAGTGGTCTGACTTTTGGCAAGTCAGCAAATGGTGTGAAATGTGTGGGTTACGTGGATTCAAACTATGCGAATGATAGAGATAATAGGAAATCCACAATATCTTATGTGTTTACTTTATGTGATTCGTGCATTAGTTGGAAATCTCAGCTTCAATCTATTGTTGCTTTATCTACAACTGAATCTGAATATATTGCTGCAACTGAAACTATGAAAGAGGCTATATGGTTAAATGGTGTGTTGTCTGAGATTAAGCTTATTGATGATAAGCCTATGGTCTATTCTGATAGTCAATCTGCTATTCAACTGTGCAAAAATCTTGTGTTTCATGATCGAACTAAGCATATTGATGTGAGATTATTCGAGATGTTGTTGAAAAAGTGAAAGTGTTGCTTGATAAGATCCCCTCTGAATTTAACCCTGCGGATACGGGCACTATGTGCCTTCTAGTTGCAAAGCTGACATCCTGCAAAAGATCACTGAACTTTGATCTTGGTTGAATTCTTTTATGTGAGCTTTATGTGATGGTATTCTAGTCTTGGGGCTGGATACCTTATTTGTTTTCTGTGATTTTTTACTTGTTTTTATGTGTTAGTTAGCCTTTTCCATTGGTACTGTGCTAGGTTGCATGTTAGTCAAGGATAGTCATCAATTGACTTGAGATGATTTGCAAAAAGGTTGGTCTCTAGTGTTGAGATTGAGTTCAAATACGCATAGTATTGTTCTCTCGCTCTCCTTTCTTATCTTCGTGATAGATGGGAGTAAAAATAGGCGATGATGATATCCATGTTAAGGTGTGCGGTGTTTTCTTCATTGGCGACTTAATGATCAGTGGGCCAAAGGTGGAAATGTGGAAATTTGGCCCAATGATCCTTAATGGGCTATTCCATTATTTGATAGCCCAATTTCCCTAATTGGCCCAAAACCTCTAATTATGCCCTAAGCTTCTCCTTCTCGATAAATTGCTCCCGCGCCGCTCTAATTCAAACTAAGCTTAAGAAATATTCACATTGATATTGCTGCTATTCCCGATTAAATCTCCTCGCCGGATTCCCTGTTCACCGGTTACCTGATTGACTTGGAGAGTGTGAGAAACTTCGTGAGGGAGATTCGAGTTACCTTGGTCGATATCTACATTTCCCTTTTCTCATTCTTGGGCTACTGTAGCCTCTGTTCTTAATTGAGGCTCGATCGATCATTATTTGTTGCCGGAAGGAAGCGCCACCATTCTTGGATCCCTGAGCCAAATCCTTCTTCATTTCTCCTATTTTTTCCTTATTCTATATATATATATATATATATATATATATTGCCTTGGGATCGATACATATACATATACATATTCTATTTGATTGATTTCCGACGTTGATTCTTTGTGTTTTGCAGCAGTCCTACATCCATATTCACCTCATGAGAACCTCTCGACGCCTGCAAACGACACCCATATAGCTGCTGCATTTTCAGTCGAAGGAGAAGACGCTGCTAGTGACGTCGCTGCTGCACCGTTCATCGCCAGAGAAGACAACTAAATTCCCAGCAACTCTCTGCAAGTCTCAACGACGGCTGCTGCATCACTGATCGACGGAGAAGACGACCAGAGAGAGACATCTGCTGCTCTGCCGTCGTCATTTGCCGGAGAAGACGTCGGCGTATCGGCGCTGTGATTGTGAAGCGGCTTCGCTGCTGTGAATCAAATCCCCGGATTCTTTCATCCAAACATCATCTTCATCTCTCTTTTCTGTTCTATCTCTATTTTATCCCTTTTGCTAATTAATTGATATTAATCTGATCTAGTTGATTAACTTACAGGTCTCGATCACAAAGACCGCAACACTGCTACTGCCGTGAACTTTGAAGAACAGAGATACTGTTCTTGCTGCTGGAGTAGGCAAATTAAAGGTGAAGCATCTTAAAGTTGCTGCCACTATTTTTCGAAGCCCAATCCCCTTTTTGTTTTCTAATTTCTGCATTCTAAACTCAATAATCTATACTATATATAAAAACAGAAAAAATCCAATTGAAATTGATTTGAAATTGATTTCAAATTGATTTCTCAGATTAATTAATGGCAATTTTGTAATAAAATGTTAATTTTGAGATCAATGAATTTCGATGTAATATTCATTTAATTAAATATTATTAATTTTTTTGAAAATCAATTGCTGAAATTCGGGAACGTGTGCTGATGACTACATAAATATTTGGAATTTATAATATATATATATATATATATATATATATATATATATATTTGGAAAACGTGTGTTTCACTTTTGGTTTGTTGGAGAACGTGTGTTTCACATAATTAATTTAATTATAGAAAATTACACAATATCTATACTAAGCGAAAGTAATTAACATCTCAAAAAAAAACAATGAATAAAATAAATAAAGAAAAACAGAAAATAAGCCCACTAACTAAAATTGTTAATCCACTTCCCACTAATTGTAAAACTGAAACATAAATGAAAACATAAAGATGTTTCGTAAATCATAATTCAGAAAGTAACGCAGCCTCCATATTTTCATTTCCTCTCAAGGCATCAAACCACTTTCAAACTTTTCAATCCGCTGTCACAAAGTTTGAAGATAAATGGCTCCGGTTTTTGGAACTGTGCAGATGCTGAAATCCGGAAGAAGTACATTCGGTATAGAACTAAGGTTGATACGATGGTATGAAAATACAAATGCATTTAGTCTGGAATGCATCTTCCATGACCGAGAGGTACGAAAAAAATATCATAATATTGTCCATTTTTTTTGTTTATGATTTCTGAAATAAAAACTTATACGAGTTATTTTTTTCATAGGGTCGACGAATTCATGTTACAATTCCAAAGGCAAATATCGAAAAGTTTAAAAATCGGATGATTGAAGGCCATGTTTATGCTATAATCGATTTTGTTATTAGAATCAATGTCATGAAGTACAAAACAACTGGGAGCCTTTACAAGATTATTGCATTTAAGCAAACACGAATATTTGAGGTTTATCATGATGAATTTCCACATCATTTGTATGAGATGAAGACTTTGACTGATATTGCAAATATGGAGAACATGGGAGATGCAGCGTTATTTGGTAAGACATTTCAATATAGTTGATAAAAAATTTTGTAACATGTATCAATGAGATTTAAAATAATTTTTTTGTTCTTTGCCAGATGTAATGGGAACAATAGTGTCTCACTATAGACCTTTCACAAGAGAGATAAACGGGAAGCCTATGAAATTGATGGATTTGGTGCTGGAAGATGTGGAGTAAGAGTTTTAAACACTATATATTTTTTTCATTTATTTTTTAATTATTCTCTAATTATTTTAAAATTTTTGTAGTGGAAATACAATTACAGCAACACTTTGGGAAAACTATGCAGAAGAGATGATACAATTTTTGAAGACTTGCCCTGAAGCGCCAGTTTCTGTTATTCTACAGTTTTGCAGAGCAAATGTATACAGAGGTAAAATTTTCTTTATTTTAATGTAATGTTTACTTATATATTCTGCAGTTTTCTAGATCATTTAATGTAAAATTTCTGACTACTTATATATTACAATAGGTGATGTACGAGTTTCATCTTTGTTTAACATTACAAAGATTGTACTGGATCAGAAAGTTTCAGAGATTGCAGATTTCAATTATAGGTAAAATAAAATAAAAAATTTGAGTTTCAGTTAAATAAATTTACTTTAATGTACAGCTGAAAATGTTTAATATATTGCAGATGTTTTATTTTGTTATAATGTTTCAGAGATAGCATTCAAAACATGTTAGATTATGGGCTTTGTTGTTATTTTTATTTGTGTATAATTATGTATTATGTAATTATGTATATGTATTGAAGATACATTTTTCCACAAAATATTTCAGATGTTTTCTTTTATTAGAATGTTTCAAACACAGTTTTTTTTCCGGTTATATAGTTGTGTTTCAGAGATAGATTCTTTTTTTTAATATATAGTAAAGATTTGTTTATAATTATGTATTGAACATTCATTAATATTAATTTATAAAATATTTATTGGAGGTACATGGCCACTGGGAAAGTTAGATCAGCAACTATCTTCACTCTTACATCATCATCCTCAAGGACTATAAATGAGGAAATTAGAGATGGTGATTTTGAAATGAAGACCATATCTCAAATAATGACAGATGGAAAGGTATTTTAAATATTTTTTCATTTCATTATAAATTGTTTTATATTAAATTCATATTCACAAATAAAAATTTCTTTAACATAGATTGGCAATTTCTGGATATATGCAACGATTCTGTGCGTAGAGACTATTGGAGACTGGTCGTATTTGGCTTGCAAAAGGTGCCAGAAGAAGATTAAAACAAGTGGGACTCAATTTTTCTGTGAAAAATGTCAGTCTTTTGATATTACAGGAAAACTGAGGTAAATTAAATTTATATTATATTTCATATTTTTTAAAATGTGTTCTAATGTGTTCTATTACATTTATAGGTATAAGCTCACTGTGAGGGTTGTAGATGATAGTGGAACGACCACATTCTTAATGTGGGACAAGGAAAGCATAGCACTAATTGGAAAAACAGCTACAGAATTAAGTGTGGTAAAATTAAAAAATTTAAATTCCTAAAATGATTATTTTAAGTAGATGGTGATGAAATTTTTTTATAGGGTCGAAGCACTGAAGGAATTCCACCAGGGCTCAAAAAGTTGGCTAACAAAAAAGCATTGTTTAATGTTAGTGTTCAAGATGGACAGACAAGAAACTACACTGGATCTTACAGTGTAGCAAGGATTTGTACAGACAGAGAAATCATAAAAAAAATGTGTGGTGAAGATTTGCCATTTGAGGTATAAAATAAACACATAAAATTTTATTTTTTAATAAATGCTTTTATGTCTTTACTTAAAACAGTGTTTTTGTGCAGGAGGAAGACTCCATTTCAATAAATGGATCAGAAATTAATGAAGAGATGGTAATTTATCTTGGAAAATGTACATTTTTAAGAGAAAATTAAAATTAAAATTATAAAATAATGATTATTTTAAATACAGATTGGTTCATCAAGTTTCAAATCAGCTGTTCAATCAAAGAGTCATGTTGTTATGAAGAAAACAATTAAGCAAATCATGAAAGATGGGGAGGTAAACTATAATATTATTATATTTTTTTTTTCAATTAAAATAAAAATTATAATGTGAACATTTATTAACATATTCTTTATGAAATTCAGAGTGGGAAGTTTATGGTATTTGCCACCATTAATGACATTGAAGACGTCATTGGCATGTCTTATCTTGCGTGCAAAATATGCCACAAGGAGCTAGATCCATATATTGAATTGAAATTTTTTTGTGGAAAATGTCAATCATTTGACATTTGCGGCATAACAAGGTTCTTTATTATCATATATTTTGTCATTTTAATTTAATGAAAAAACTTTACAGATTTACGTATTTTTTTTTAAAATACAGATACAAATTGAATGTGGAAGTGAGTGATTCTACTGCAGTAACAACATTTCACATGTCGGATATGCAGTCCATGGAATTGCTTGGACAGAAATTACCAGAGGTATTTTTGTGCATATTTTAAAAACTACTAAATATTTTTACATAAAATAATTTTATGTGTTTTATAGGATGAAGCACTTGAAGTACTACCAGCTGATATTGAACGCATAGCAAACAAAAAAGGTGTCTTTACTATTATTGTCCTGCCTGGGCAGGTCAATAATTATAAAGGACCATATGGTGTTGTTAAGGTTGCGAGTGAGGACATAGTACAAAGTGAAGGTTCTGAAAAGCAGGTGGATGTTTTACTACTAAAAAATATATTAGTGTAATGTTTAACAATTACTTACAATTGTATGCATTATGTAGGGAACATCATCAAAGTCAAACAAAGGAAAAGAGAAGGTTCATGAGTCTGCGGATGAGGTATGTTAATTTTCACATAAGATTGTATTTTATATGTTTGTACTATTTTTTATACAGAACATTATTTTTATTTATTAATTTTTTTTATGATTTCAGGATAATTCAATTAGTGATGCATTACTGACACCAAGAAAGAAGAACATCATCACAAGTAATGGAGTTGTACTTATGGATGATGATGATGTAAAGAGAAAACTCATTGATGAGTTTTCAGCAACTACTCAAAAGAGGACTAAGAGATCACAGAAGAAAGAGAAACAGTGAGCTTAATTAAAAAGCTGGCAGAAGTTTTACAATGAGAACAATTGGAGTGGATTTTTTTAATTTTATTTTTCGGCTTTATTTACAAAGACAATTATATTAATTTTGTGATATTAGTTTTAGGACTTTGTTTATGTTTTCGATTTTCAGACATTATCTTATGTTTAGATAATTTATTCATGTTTGCCTTTATGTTCAGTTATTCGATTTGTAGATAGTTTATTTAATGTTAAAGATAAAACATAAATTACAGACAATTTGAATTCTGTAAATCATAGTTTTAGAATATTAATTGACAAAATAATTTACTGAAATTTAAGTTTCACCTCTTTATGCAGCTTCACTACAGTAATAAAAAAAACATACCATCCACTACATGAAAAATATGGCACTTTATAATTTTAAAAAAATAACTGCAAATAAATATTGTCACGATTTAAATATAAATTCAGAACATAAATATGTAATTCTGCAATAGACAAGATATCAGACACCATTCATGTAATGTTTAAAGATCATCTCAAAAGAATTAAATATTAAGTCGAGAAATGCGATAGATCTAAATCACAGATTATCAACCATTCAAGAACCCATTACGAGTAAGTGGATTTCCCTGTTCACAATCACCCGTTTGAACGGGGGCGCAGGGGGTCACACAAAGTCTAGGGTTCTATCAGGTTAAACATAGTGATTCAGACCAAAACCTCTATTCAAGAGATTTCGCATAGATCGTTCTGAAACAGAACGGTCACAGATCACACTGATCTAGGATACAAAAGGACATAGCATAGCATATACGCATTCAAGCATACATAAAAAAATATTCAACCATACATAGAACATATTAGTACTTATAAAATTGAAGCATATATATAAATTATGAAACATTGAACCATATAGAAAACTATCAGGAACATTAAATTAAATTAAACAACATTAACAGATTTATAATAACGGGAACAGTAAATTGAAAAAAAAAATACAGGAAAAGTAATTTAAGTTAAATAACATTAACATATTTTTTAATCAAGTTAACAAATGTGTAGCACATATAAACACACATATATATACACATTTTTATATAGATAAGTATATATATATATATATGTGTGTGTGTATATATATATTTAATACAGCACATATATACACACATATATATACATATCCAATACATAAATATGCAGATGTGAAGATATAAATGAAAAGACATTATTATCATAACATACAGTTTCATAATTTTCATTGCACATTTATATACACATAATAAACAACAAATACATTTATATAACAATTTCAAATAGAACAATATATAATTACAGCAATATATAATTAATATATTGTATTAAATACAACAAAAGCAAAAGAAATAAATATATATATAAGAAAAAGTTCAATAAAATAATGAAGTAATCCGTACTACATAAAAATACAATGCATATTTTTTTAAAAATATTTATAAAATTAATAATGGCATTTTTTTATTTAAAGAAAATTAAATTATACCATAAAGATTAGATAATGCAGCTACGTTTTATCATAAAAAAATAATATTAAGAAGGAATAGATCAAATATGCAAAAAAATCCTTTACTGGACAGCTTAAAAAATAAATTATCTAAAAATATGCATAAAATAAAATAAATTATCTAAAAATATGCATAAAATATATAATAAAATAAAGCAGAAATAATTTTTTTTAAAAAGAAAGAAAGTTAGTGGGTAGTGTAAGAAGATGAAAAACCGCCATCCATATTCAAAGAAATTTAAATATTTAAATTTCAGATGAACACACATTTTAACCAAAAACAAAAATGAAAAACACAGGGATGCAACATACAATTTCAAATGGCACATATGGACAAAAAAAAAAGGAGATTGACGTCACACTCATGTCCAGGTATGTTTAAATCATAATTTAGTTTTAATCAGATGATAAAAAAAATTTATTTTTGAAAAACATTGAATGTCAATAAACAGAAATGTGAACATACAGTCATGGTTTATTAAAACAGTGATTGAAGAACATATACCTTAAGTTTCCGATGTGTATGTTTATTGCAGATATGGATTAATGCAGATACTATGTTGCCGATGTGTGTGTTTGTATGGTTACCTGCATAAAAATTTGAAAGAGTTAGTTTCAAGTCTTCATACAGAGATTAGTGTATGTGTGTGTTAATCAGTATTATAGCTATAGATTACCATTTAGAGACTTATCTTTTTTGGGTTATTGCTCAGTTTGTTGGACTAAGTAGATGAATGTGTAGACGAAAATTTGAGGGGAGAATCTGCAAAAAAAAGAAATAAAAATTAGTAACATATAGTAAACTGATTGAACATATACTAAAATAATGGACCAGAGACTCATCTCTTTGATTTCCTCGGCAAAATTGTTTAACTGAGGACATAAATTTGTTTATGAAAAAGTGAGGAAATAACCTGCAAAACAACATAAAAGAAATTCAGAAAAAAGTAGTAAAAGTATAGAACAGATACACTGCAAATCTGCTTGCATCTCATGTCTTACAGTTCAGATATGTTTGAGATCTACTTGGAGGTGTGTGTATGTGTTACTCAATGTTATATACATAAATAAAGCGACTTACTCATCTTTCTTGGAGTGATGCCGTGATTTGGAAAATTTTACGGAGTAAGAAATGAGCTAAGCGTTGAGGTAGGGTCTTCAAAACACTGTAAAATTACACTATACACACAAAAAAAAAGAGTGAGAAATAGTATCAAATATATACTTTTTAGATTTGTTCAGTTCTAAGTTTTTTCTTTGGAAATATCTGTGTGCATGTGTTATGCAGCGAAATAGACACAAAAAAAAACAAGAAACTTATCTTTTTTTTTCCTGGCGGATATCAAACCCTAAGTCGAAGAGTTTTAGCCGCTTCTCACTGAGACTGAAATATTTATAGATCTACAAACACCACTCGGATATTTGCAAGAAAATAAAGATTCAACCTCTGAAGCCAAAACTTTCATATCGACACCAACAGAAGTCAAAATAGTTTCAGTGAAGAGGGAAAGATATTTTGCAGAAACTAGGGCTGCCGGAAAATATATATTTACAAAATTGCAATGAAAAATTTAGAGATGTACAAAACTTTAACTCGAATATTACAAAGAAGATACAGATTCAACTTCAGAAAAAAAAATTGATATCTACACATACAGAGAAGGGGAAATAGATTCAAAGTAGGGAAAACAATTTTCTGTAGATATTAGGCTTGCCGGAAAACATATATTCAGAGAACGGCAAAGAGAAAATCGGAGCTTTTTTTTTTCAGACAGAGATGAGAGAATTTTGGAAGAGAGAGAGAGGAGGTAGGCGGCGGAAATTTTGCAAGAGAGTGAAATGAGGTGAATAAATTTGTGAGGGTATATATATCTAGGGTTGACTTAATTAGGGTAATTAATTATTAACAATAATAACAATACTAATTCTAATATACATATAATAATTACAGAAATGTGAAATTGGAGTGGACCAAAAATAACCCGGCCCAATAAAAATTATTATATGTATGGATCATGGCCCAATAATAAATGATGATCTATTTAAAATATCTATAGTATATATAAGCCCAAATATGAATTTACATAATTAAATTTTAATTATTTTACATAATTCGATAACAGTTTGTATTTTTTAATTATTTACTTAAAAAATTAAGGAATTTAATTAATATATAATAAATATATTATATAAAATCTTTTGAAGCTTTTACATATTTAATTAAATATGACATAATGTAGGGAATACTTTACTATATATTTAAATATTTTAAAATATGTAATATTATTTATTTAAATCTAAGATTATTTAGGTAATATTTACAAATTAGAAGATTATGTAATATAATTAAATAGTTTATATTTTAAGATAATTAAATATTATTCAATTTTTATAAATAAGATACTATTTAAGTATTTAGTTAATGATTATATAATGAGTATGCAAATATATAATTAACCATTTATTCTACATAATTATTTATATTTAGTTAGTTAATATAATTATGTATTTTTAATCTGGATATTATCTAAATAATATTGTTAATTATTATTTGATATAGATAATTGTGTATCTTTAATGAACAATATTAGTTAAATAATTTTTTTATGCTTAAACTATAAGGTTTATTTTTTTATGTAAATTTTTAAGTCATTATTTAATTTAGGTAAATATTTATTTTATGCTTAAATTATGTCCTTAATTTAATTTTTCATTACAGCTTATTCAATAACGGATGAGCAATAGGATACAAGATTAATTGACATACATGTTGAAGAGATTTCTAATATAGGTATTCTTTTGATTTTATTACATTTTTAAATAACTTGATTTTACTTAGTCAATTCAAAATTTCTGTAACTTTGTAAGCAAATATTTTATATATTTTCCTCAAATTTATATTATTATTATTATTATATGTATTCATATTAGTTTAAATATGTAAAATCATGCTTAAATTATTCAAATACAGGTGAGGGCACAAGTAAACCCGATCAGATTGTTGATTTAACAATTAATGAAGCATTGGAGGATGCTCAATTAATTGATATACACGTTACACAAATGTCTGATATAGGTACTAAATGTAATATATATTAAGTAAACAGTAAATATAAAATTATATTAATATTTAAAATAATGTTTTTTTTTTGCCAATTAGGTAAACAATATGATCGTAATTTGGAACAACATTGTACTGGTAAGTTATTAATTCTTTGCAATTATTAATATTATTTTAATTTAATTATACTTAATGTTTAATTTTTCTTTTTTCAAAATATTTATAGCAACACATAGAAAAACTATTAGGAATTCCACTTTTATTGCTAGAGTTAGAATATTTTTTTTTTACCAAAAATTTATAAAATATATTTCATTGCAAATACAGGTGAAGCCAGAAGTAAATCCGATCAGATTGTTGATTTAACAATTAATGAAGCACTGCAGGATGTCCAATTAATTAATATACACGTTACAGAAATCTCTGATATAGGTACTAAATTTAAAATATATATATATATATATTCAGTAAACATTAAATATAAAATTATAATAATAATTAAAAGAATCTAATATTTTTTTCCCATTAGGTAAACAATATGATTGTAATTCGCAGCAATATTGTACTGGTAAGTTATTAATTATTTGCAATTATTAATATTATTTTTATTTAATTATAATTATTATTTTATTTTAATTTTTAAAAAACATTTACAGCAAGACATACTAAAAATTCTTCGGAATCCCACTTTTATTGTTACATTTAGAATATATTTTTTTTAACCAAAAACATATAAAATATATTTTGTTTATAATATATGCTTTTATAACTATTTCCATTTTCATTTTTAAACATAGTAAATATTTTATTCAAATACAGGTGAAGACACAAGTAAATCTGAACAGATTGTTGATTTAACGATTAATGAAGCACTGAAGGATGTTCAATTAATTGATATACACGCTACACAAATGTCTGATATAGGTACTAAATTTAAAATATATATATTAAGTAAACATTAAATATAAAATTATACTAATTATTAAAAGAATCTCATGATTTTTTTTGCTCTATTAGGTAATGAAGATGATTGTAATTCACAGCATCATTCTATTGGTAATTTATTATTTCTCTGCACTTTTAATTATTACTATACTTTTTTATATTAGTTTAAATACTTAAAATTATTCTTAAATTAATAAAATAAAGGTGAAGGAACAAATAAAAGTGAACAGATTGTTGATTTAACAATTAATGAATCACTAGAAGATGATGAATTAATTGATATACATGTTACACAAATGTTTTATACAGGTAATAAATGCAGTTTATGTTAAATAAAATTATAGATTAAATTATAATAATGATTGTATGAATCTGATGTTAATATTTTTTTATGCGTAATAGGTGAACAGTATGATCGTAATTTGCAGCAGCATGGTATTCGTAAGTTAATAATTATGTGCAATTTGAATTTATTTTAATTTTTATATTTAATTATTTTTTTATTTTTTTATCTTGAACGTTTTTTCAGTAATGACAAATAAAATATTGTGTAGCACACTTTTGTTGGAAAATTTAGTATATATTTTTAGAATTTTACTTTTTAATTTTTTTTTCCAAATGATATATGAATTTACAATTATTATCAATGTTATTATGAGTAATATTACATATTTATTTAACATTTACCATTCATAACAGTTTTAGATTACTCCGATCTTGGTGATCCAAATTTTATTTGTGAATTTTGTGGGGCACATTTTTGGTATGATGAGAGGTTGGGAAAAAATTCAAAATCACGCATTACGAAATACTCATCATGCTGTATCGGAGAAAAAATTAAATTGCCACCTATTCAAAGGCCTCCTGAAGTTTTGGAAAATTTACTCTATCAACATGATCAAAAGAGTAAACATTTTCTTGATAATATACGGTCCTACAATAGTATGTTTGCTTTTACATCAATGGGAGGCAAGATAGATTTAAGTTTAAATATTGGTAATTCTCCACCGACATTTTGATTGAATGGTCAGAATTATCATATGATTGGAAGTCTACTGCCGCCTCAAGGTTCTACACCAAAATTCGCTCAGTTATATATTTATGATACTGAAAATGAAGTTGCAAATAGAATGATTTCTGTCAGGTAATTTATATTTATTGTTACAAATTTTAAAATATAACTGTCAATATTATGTACGTTCTTTCTAATTCAATGTTATATTTTTTGTTTATGTAGGAACAAGAGAAGCATCAACACACTTCATGCGAAGGTTGTTTCTGAACTTAAAAGCATGTTGGATGAACATAATGTTCTTGTGAAGTCATTTAGGATGGCAAAGCACAACATTGTAGATCTTGGTAAATGTGATGTTAAGTTGAAACTTATTGGTAGACGCGGAGGTGATGCTAGAATGTATAATCTTCCAACTGTGTCTGAAGTGGCCGCGTTAGTTGTTGGAGATTTTGATCAATCTTTTGGAGATAGAGACATAATATTGGAAACTCAAACTGGAGAATTGAAACGCATTAATGAGTTAAATACAGCTTATTTGGGTTTACAATATCCTCTTCTGGTTCCATATGGTGAAGATGGTTATAGAGAAGATATACCATTTTCAGATTTGAATTCTTCATCAAGTTATGGCAGAAAAATGGTGAGCATTAGAGAATATTTTGCCTATCGATTGCATGAAAGAGATTGTGATGCAAACACAATTCTAAGCTCAAGGAGATTATTTCAACAATTTATTGTTGATGCATATACAATGATTGAATCTGCGAGACTTTTATACATACGAACACATCAACAATCATTGAGATGTCATATGTACAAAGGTCTGGAGGAGGTTCTAACAAGAGGTGAGATAAATTCCGCAACTCAAGGAAGACGAGTTATCTTGCCTTCCACATTCACTGGAGGAGCTCGATATATGATTCAAAATTACCAAGATGCTATGGCTATTTGTCAGTGGGCTGGATATCCAAATCTATTCATCACATTCACATGCAATCCAAAGTGGTCAGAAATTGTAAGATATGTGCAGGAAAAAGGATTGAAACCTGAAGATCGTCCCGATATTGTTTGTCGAGTGTTCAAAATGAAGTTGGACAGTTTGATTTATGATCTGCGCCAAAACAATGTCTTTGGAAATGTTAAAGCAAGTATGTGTTAATTTTTTTCAAATTATTCTATGAAACTTTTATTTTAATATAACTTACTTTTTTTTACTTTCAATTATAGTGGTATACACTGTTGAATTTCAAAAGAGAGGCCTTCCACATGTGCATATCTTGCTTTTCATATCCAAAGAGGATCAGAATCGCGGATTAGAAATGATTGACCAAATTATATCAGCTGAAATACCTGATGAAGACCTAGATCCACAATATTACACAGCTGTACAGGATTTCATGCTTCATGGTCCATGTGGTGTTGCGAAAAAAAATTCACCTTGCATGAGAAATGGACGTTGCAGTAAATACTTTCCAAAAAAATTTACTGAGACAACAAACACGGATGAAGATGGATATCCAATATATAGACGCAGGGATAATAGAAGAACAATTTTGAAGAATGGAATGCTGATGGATAATAGATATGTGGTTCCTCACAATCGATTCCTTCTGATGAAGTATGCTGCTCATATAAATGTGGAATGGTGCAATCAGTCAAGATCAATAAAATATTTGTTCAAATATGTGAACAAAGGTCACGATCGTGTTACCGCAGTATTTTATCAGACTGCTCAAGATGAAGAAAGTGGAAAAAATATTGATGAAATAAGTATGTACTATGATTGCAGATATATTTCCCCCTGCGAGGCTGCATAGAGAATATTTGGATTTCAAATTCAATATAAATATCCTCTCGTTGAGAGATTAAGTTTTCATCTTGAGAATGAACAGACAGTTTTCTTTGAAGATTCTGCTTCAATTGATGATGTCCTCAATAGACCAACGGTTCATGAAAGTATGTTTTTAGCTTGGTTTGAAGCCAATAAGAAGTATCCGGAGGCGCGGAAACTTACTTATGTTCAATTTCCAACAAGGTTTGTTTGGAAAAAAGCTACAAAAGAATGGGTACCGAGGAAAAAAAAAATTCTCAATTGGAAGAATTTTCTTTGTTCCACCGGGCAGTGGGGAAATGTATTATTTAAGATGTTTACTTAATGTAGTGCGGAGCCCTACGTGTTATGAAGACATCAGAAAAATTAATGGTGTGCAGTATGCTTCATTTAAAGATGCATGTTATGCTTTGGGATTGTTAGATGACGATAAAGAATTTATTGATGGGATTGTCGAAGCAAGTTATTGGTCATCTGCTGAATCTCTCAGAAAGTTATTTGTTACATTGTTAGCCTCTGATTCAATTGGACGTCCAGAAGTTGTGTGGAATAATTGCTGGATGTATTTATCAGATGATATATTATATAAGCAACGATCAATACTGCAACACCCTGGTACTTCAAATTATAATTGCTTAATCTTTGTTTAACTGTTGCATAATATATTAAATTCCATTATTAACTATTCTTATAATTGTACAGAATTGCACTTGACTGATGAACAAATTCAAAGTTATTGTCTGGTGGAAATTGAAAAGTTGATGAAGAGTTTTGGAAGGACTTTACGAGAATTTGAAGGTATGCCATTTCCAAGTTCTGACTTTTTTCAATCTCAGGAAAATAGATTGATAAATGATGAAATGAGATATGATAGAACAGAATTGGAAAATGATCACAAAGTGTTTGTTAGCAAACTAACAGATGAACAGCACAATGTGTATCGAATTGTATTGGATGCTATATCATCGGAATCAGGGGGCATGTTCTTTCTGTATGGATACGGAGGTACTGGAAAGACATTCATATGGAAAACATTATCAGCAGCGTTGAGATCAAAAAGAGAAATAGTTTTAAATGTTGCATCAAGTGGTATTGCTTCTATATTATTACCAGGTGGACGGACAACGCATTCAAGATTTAAGATACCGTTAAATCCAAATGAGGATTCCACCTGTAATATTATCCAAGGAAGTCCGCTAGTAGAACTAATTCTTAGATGCAAGTTGATAATTTGGGATGAGGCGCCTATGATGCACAAATACTGCTTTGAAGCTTTGGATCGAACACTTCGAGATATAATGCGTGTATCTGATTCTTCAAATGCACGTAGAATTTTTGGAGGAAAAACAATCATTTTTGGAGGAGATTTTCGACAGATCTTACCAGTTATACCAAAAGGAAGCAGACAGGATATTGTTAATGCCACAATAAATTCTTCTTATTTGTGGAAAGACTGTCGAGTCTTAAGATTAACAAAAAATTTAAGACTGTCGAATTTGGGGCCTAATGATGTAGCTGATGAGGTTGAACAATTTGCAAATTGGATTGCTGGTATTGGAGACGGTACAATCGGTGGCCCAAATGATGGACATGTGAATATTGACATCCCTGATGATATTGTATTGAAATGGTCAGGAGATCCAATTTCAGCAATTGTTCATAGCACTTTTCCATCATATGATATTGATATTGCAGATACAGTTTATCTACAAGAACGAGCAATTCTTGCACCAAATTTAAATGCGGTTGAATCTGTAAATCAATACATGCTTTCTCTGAACAAGGGTGAGGGCAGATTGTATTTAAGTTGTGACTCGACATGCAACTCAGATAACAATACGGGTTTGCTGCAACAAGTTCATACTCCGGAATTCTTAAACAGTATAAGATGCTCAGGGGTTCCGAATCATGAATTATTTTTGAAAGTAGGTACTCCTGTTATGTTGTTGAGAAACATAGATCATGCAAATGGTTTATGTAATGAGACTCGATTAATGATCACAAGGCTTGGCAAACATGTTGTTGAAGCAAGATTTATCAGTGGCCAAAATGCACAGCAAATGGTACTAATTCCAAGAATGTCTCTTACGCCTGCTGATCCCAGATTGCCATTTAAGTTTCAGAGAAGGCAATTTCCTCTGATGCCCTCATATGCAATGACGATAAACAAGAGCCAAGGACAATCACTGTCTCACGTTGGTTTATTGTTGCAGAAGCCAGTATTCACTCATGGACAATTCTATGTTGCTGTTTCAAGGGTTAGAAGTCGTGGTGGATTGAAGATCTTACTTGATGATAATGATTCAAATACCACCACAAATGTTGTATATAGAGAAGTTTTTCAAAATTTGTAAAATTCCTGCTTTTTTTTTAATAGTAAATTTGATTTTTCATAGCATAAAGTGTATATAATTTAAATATGAATTAATATTCATTTAAAATGTTAAGAATTATATAAATACCTATTATATATATATGTGTGTGTGTGTGTGTGTGTCATGTAAATTTGTGTTAATAATTGGTTTGGTAAAATTAATAATTATTAGCGATCAATTTTATAAATTTATAAAAAAATTAAATACCAATATACGTAAAATTACAGAGAAATATAACATAATTTTAAATTTAAATATATTTGTATTGCAAATAACGCAACGGTGAAATAACAATTCGCTTCCATCGTGCAATGTACGTCTCACATTTGGCGTTACTTCCATCACGCAACGCGCGGGCACTATACTAGTTAACTATAAAATATAAATTACTGTATGGGATTTATAAATGGAAATAAAAATTTAATTTTGAACATGCTGCCTAGGTTTTTGTTAGAAGTTTCATCGTGATTTTTGTGTGAGCGCGCTGAGGGAGAACAAAACAGTTGATGATGGTGTTGATTGGTGTGAAGTTGGCAATAGAGAGTAATCATTTGCTGACTTGCAAAAGAGAATTAAACAAAGTGACAGGTGTTATTGTGTAGTTGTGGTTTGATATGTACTAATTAATTAAAAACACATAATTTGAAACTGTATTAAGTAGTAAATTACATAATCCATGATAAACATAATATATATGTAAGTTGTAAACAGTAAAAATGATGAAAAAAACACCGATCTCTAAACGAAATGTAAATTAATTTCCATATAACTAGGGAGATATATAGAAAATACGTATATATATAATTAAGGAAGAAGCTAAAAGCCTAAAACAAAGCGTTTGAACAATCATGCTCACAATTGCATAAATAACCCGGATTTCCAGGAATACTATCGCAAGAACCAATTGGATGAAGACCAACAAGTTTGATGTCACACTTTTTTATACAGCATTTCAAATCGCAATTTTCAAAGCTTCATGGACCTAAATTTGTTATACACCTATGTCCCGCCGTCCTCTCACATGACCCTGCATTACCAAAACAAATTAATTGTTAGCACAATCCTATATATATATATATATATATATACAGCAACATATTTTACAAAATAGAAATTTTGTAAGAGATGACTGCATGTACCAGTTTGTGTCTAAAAATGATGACTATGCTTGATAGTAAATTTGATTATGTTTTATTGAAATTATAGGATATATATATTTCGAAAGAAACTCAATACTGAACATAAAAAAAAATATTTGGCAAATATATTTTGAATTGATAGCAACGTATACATATATGTATATTTGTATGTAGATGATAAGATATAATTGTACCTGAAGTGAAAAGTAGGGCGATGATGAAGAAAGAGGTTTGGAGAAGGGAGGCCATTTTCTTGCGATCCAGACACTGTCAATTTGATGATAGATATACTGTATACATCTATATCTCCTTATGGCTTATATAGGCAAAATTTAATCATCGATCTCAAATCTCAAATTGAATTTCATGAGATAAATACCATTTATAATTCTCCTATATATTTTAATCAATTTAGAATAATTATATTACTTAAGTAATTAATTAGAAAAAAAAATTGTCTCATATCAAAATCAATATAATTAAATGAAACCCACAAATGAATCTGAACACCATAAATGATGCGATTGACTATATATTCGTATCATTAATCACATGAATCATAATTAAGGTAACTTAATTACATGCATACAAAAATATCGATCAATTAATAGCTTATTTGCTATCAATCGAGCACAATATCTACATACTAATTAAATCTCTACATACTATATTGATGCACTATATATTTTTATTGATCCTTGTTTATATAGATCTATATATGATCAAATATAATTCTACGATCCCATTAAGGCTCATTTGTTAGACATCATAAGATAACGTATGATACATATTATTAGGATGTCTTTGATATATTAGGTATTAATATGATGTTTGCTTGAATGTATTAAAATATTTATAAATTATATATAGATATAATCTATTATTTGATTGGAAAGTATTAAATTTCCCATATAATTACAATTCCAAAAATACCTTCTTATATTATGCATGAGAGAATTTATTATTGGACATTAATTAATATGAAGTGGGGCAATTTAGTTCAATAATTATAATAATGATCTTCTGTATTACATATCTCACCTAGAAGGTAGGATACAAAATCCTACTGAATCCTGCAGATCTTTGTTAGAAATATTGGATCCTTATTTAATAAAGGGTTTTGAGTTGTGAACCAAAAACTTATTAAGGGCTTTGATGTAACTATTCATCTTTATGTATTTCACTTTTGGTGATCAAAATATTTTTAGTCATAATTATAATTTTTTTTGGTCCCAAGAGAATTTTCTCAGATATTTTTAGTCTTAAATGATATGTTTCGACGTTTTTAGTCTCAAAAATAACTGGACACTTAACAGGCGTTAAATTCTGGGGAAAAAAAATGTCAAAACATATCATTTGGGACAAAAAAAAAACGTTAGAACAATTAAAGTATTAAACTTTCGCCATAAGAACTTACGGTTGGAACAAAAAATGTATATTTCAATTTTTTATTTTTCTTCATTTTTTATTGTATTTCAATTTCTTGTACTTATTTTAATTTATACATGTTATTTAGGATTCATCCTACTCAATTAGGATTCATTATAATATTTTATTATTTATTTTTCAAATAATCCATTATTTTTTCCAAAATAAACCAAATAAAATATTTAAAAATAAAAATTGAGGGAAATTTTAGTAGTGTGGCTAAAATAATTTTTCAAATAATCAATTAATAATTAAAAACTAATATTAAATACTAAAAAATTATAACAAATCATGATTTGGTAGGATGAAAGTTGTGGGAGTTTTATGATTTATCATCGTCTAAAACGGGCTCCATTCCTACTCCAACTTCAGCGGTATAAGGTTTTTTTTAATAGTATTTTATTTTTCATTATTTTGTGCATGTTTTGTTTGTAATTTATTTTATATTTTAAATAACGCGTTGTGAATTAGTATTAAAGTTAGTTATATATGATAAATTTAATTAAATGCAAATGTTGAAATATTAAATTACATTCAATAAAATTACACCAATACTAAAAATTTATTTAAATAATTATTATGAATGTTGAATTTTCTTTTAGATTGATAGATATCCATGAAATGAAATTCATATATGTAATATGTTAGCAATTATCAAATTATAAAATAATAATTATAAAGGAAACATTGTAGAATTTTCCCTTTGATCGATGTAGATATAGTGCAGGCTGTTGAATATGAATAAGAGATTCTCCATTATTTTAGTGATACAAACAAATATTGTATTATATTTAGGGGTGTGCAAAACCGAACCAAAAATAAAAAATTGAACCAAACTGAGCTATTTGGTTCAATTGGTTTGGTCATTTTTTCTTTAATTTTGGTTTGATTTTGAATATTAAAATCAAACTATAGTTTGGTTTGGCTTCGGTTTAGTAAAAAATATTTTGGTATTATTAATTTAAATGGTATTATATATCTAAAGGACATTATAATTCTAATATTTAATTTTAAAATTTTTAAAACATTTACTTATTTAATATATCATTTGTTATCTATTGAGTGCATGCTATTTTATTTAGATAATTGTTTCGGAAAAATAAAATAATCATTGAAAATTCGATTAAATAAAAAACCAAACCAAATTAACCAAAGAATTATGGTTTGGTTTGGTTCGGTTATATATATTATTTTGATTGGTTTGGTGTGAATTCTTTTAAGAAAATTTTTATTTGGTTTTGTTAATTTAGCTCAGTTTTACATTGAACCAACCATTTGCATACCCCTAATTATAGTCAGACCACTGGAGATAGGGATGACAATGGGTAACGGACCATATGAGTATTCATAAAAATTACCCACAATGTGTATGGGTAAAATTACCGGTAAATTTTGACGGGGACGGGTACCTTAGTACCCGCACATATGTTGTTGTTGTTGATGTTTTTAGTGTCAAATGATATATTTTGAGACGTTTTTTGCTCCAAAATTTAATGGCCATTAAGTATGCTGTTAGTTTTGGGACGTGAAAATGTCAAAAGATATCATTGAGGATCAAAAATGTCTCAAAAATTAAACTTGGGTCCTAACAAATATTTTGACGCAATACTAAAAATCTGAAACAACATATATTTTGAGATAATAATTAGGGAAAGGGGAACTTAAATTTCAATTAAAATATTTCGACCAGACGACGATGTAAGCCCAGCTCCAGCTGCTAATAATCGGAGACACATGCGTAATAAGAAACACATAATCCAAGATAAAGACAATATATATAACTATAAGTTGTTAGTTAACATAATAAAAAAGATGAAAACAAAATATATAGCAGTATTAATTAATTTCCATATATATAAGTATAACTGAGGAGATCGATAAGAATTACATATAATTAAGGAAGAAGGTAAAACTAATTAAGCGGTTAAACAATCATGCTCACAATTGCATACATAACCCGGATTTCCAGGAATACTATCGCAAGAACCAATTGGATGGAGACGAGCAAGTTTGGTCTCGCACAATTTTATACAGCATGCCAAATCGCAATTTTCAAAGCTGCATGGACCTAAATTTGCTATGCACCTGTTTCCCATCCTCGTCTCACACCACACTGCATTACCAAAACAATTAAACTAATTAATTGTTAGCACAATCCTAAATTAATATATATGCCCTCTAATTATATATATCATCTCAGACATATATATCACCACGGCAGCCAATTTTACAACATAGGAATTTGTAAGAGATTATTATATATGGATATGCCGTCTGAGGGTCTCAAGTGTACGTACAAGTTTTGTGCTTAAAAATGATTACTATGCTTCATAAAAAATTTGATTTTTATTTTTTAAATTATAGGATAAATATATTTTTCGTAAGAAACTCAATGCTGAATATAAAGAAAAATATTTGGCAAATTATATTTTGAATTTCATGGCAACGTATACGTATATGTATGTTTGTATGTAGTTAGATAATATATAACCGTACCTGAAGTGAAAAGGAGGGCGATGATGAAGAAACTGGTTTGGAGAATGGAGGCCATTTTCTTGCGATTCAGACACTATTAATTTGATAGATATGTTGTATACATGTGTATCTCCTTATATAGGCAAAATTTTAAGACACACAGACATATATATATTAATTATAGGCGACAAATCAACTCAAATCTCAAATTGAAATTCATGAGATAAATGCCATTTATAATTCTCCTGTATATATTAATCAAGTTTGAATATTTATATTACTCAAGTAATTAATTAGAAAAAAACATTGTCATATCAAAATCAATATAATTAAATGAAATCCGCAAATGAATGTGCATAACATAAATCAATTGATTGACCACATATATATTCTTGATTACCATTAATCACTTCAATCATAATTAAAGTAGTAAATTAATTACATGCACGCAAAAATTTCGATCAAATTGTTCGCTATCAATATAATTACGTACTAATTAGATTTCTACAAAATTTGATGTAGAGATTTTTATGTCCTGTTTCTTTATTTATGTTCAAGCTATACATATATATATATATATATATATATTATATGATTCTGCAATCCCAATATTCATGTAACTATTCATATTGAAGTATGCGAGCGCAACATGTAAGATTGAGTTATATGATGAATTATGTAAAGGTAATACAAGTCCAATAAGCATATGAATTAATTAGTTGTTGCGAGGACCTTGATTGCCTTGCCACCCAATTGGTTGCACCGATCCCAGTGGAATGAAGGGCTTTCCAAATCTGGGAAAAATGCAGATCAGATCTCCTGTTACATTTGGTGTTATATCTGGTGTTCCACTATCATTAATACATGTCATGTGTACATTTGTGATGTCATGGTGTGGAAGTTACTACACATGTCATCCATTAATGAAAATGGAACACCAGATATAACACCAAATGTAAGAGGAGATCTGATCCGGAAAAATGCATGCTATTTTGGGGACCCACCCTTCTCCCCACCATTATAGTCTATAGATATATACTACTTATCTCATAAACGATCCAATGTTAATTAACACCAAACAAGATTAATATATGCATAATAAGATGGATTGATTGCTTTATTAAAACATGCATATATATACATTTGTTGAATTTAATTATGACGGTCGATGTCATTATATATATATGTTAATGGACTGTCATATTTTTTAAAATTTTGTATGTAATTCAACATGAGAATATTAATGATTGTGGAATGAGCTATTGTGTCACTAGTAAAGTGCACATATTTGGATAAAATATTATGACAAAAATTATAAAAAAATTAAACGTATAAATTTTGGAATATTTTTTTTGTGCATATAGTTAACATTCTTCATCAATTTACAATTGAAAACATTGTAGTTTAAATTTTGGAAATTATACATTCATCTGTGTATATTAATTTATATTTATCTATTAAATTTTGAAACGATTTTAATTAATCCATAGTTAAAGGAAATGTAAATTGATTGCAATAAAATTTGTTTAAAAGTTATAAGAAAATAACATCATTTATTATTTGGAAACTAATTTTAAATTTGTTGGTTATATAGGCTATAGATATAACTGTACATTTTCATGAAATGGGCCAAATTGTTTTATTATTAATTCCAATTCTTAAATTAATTTATACAATAATTAATATTTATCTTTTTTCTTCATTTACACTATGACGAAAAATTGTGTTAGACTGGCGCCTATGGGTCAAAATATGTAATATAGGTGAAGATCCTCGTTCAAACACATATTATATTCAATGACATATATATTTGTAGTTATGTTGGTATTCTGTTATGCTTAGATCCTAATCTTTAACCGTCGTACAAATTTTGATCCGTAAAACGGTCTCACACAAAATTTCTTGAACACTATTTGTCGGTTTAAAATAGATATAATTAACTTTTAATTTAGAAAATATACACTTACAAACAACCACTCAAAATGCATCATATTGTTGATGCTGAACAAATACTCCGATAAATTAAAATTTGGAAAATCAAACACTTCAATAATTACTAAAATGTGCGATTCACACTTATGTTAGGATATGTTTATTTTAGTTAAGGAAATTTATAGAATACTGCTGATTTTACTATTTGCACTTCAGTTACTTAATGCACCACTGATTTTATTCTTTGTACCACACATTTACATTAATGCCCTTTCAATTAAAAATATTTGTTTTAGTAAAAAAAAAAAGTCAACAACTCCTCTTCTCCTCCAACCCTCTGTTGTCGCACCGCACTTCTTCTTCCCCTCTCTTCATAGTCCCAACCCCTTCTCCTTCTTCTTCTTCTTCTTCTTCTTCTTCCCGAAGTTACACTAGAAGCCGGTCCCAATACGGTGATGGAGTGTTTGTGGTGGATGAGAAGGCGTAGATGGCTTCAGTGGAGTGGCCGGGCCGCTTGGTGTTGTTTTAGGTAGATAATGTGATGAGCCTGTTGGAGATTTCGGTGGTGCTGTCGGGCCGTTTGGAGGTGCTTTTGGTGGATAATGTGACGAGCCCAGTGACGATTCTGGTGGAGCCACAAGGCCGCCCAGCGGGGTTTTTGGTGGATAATATGATGAGCCTGACAGTGATGCCGGGCCACTTGCTGGTGGCATTTTTTGCAAACTAGAGACAACAGACGAGAGCGAAAGCTAGAGAAGAAGACTCCATTTCCTATTTTTTATTTAAGTCAATTCCAAATTATTATTTTTTATTTTTTTTAATTTGTGGTATGAAGAGTAAATTTAGTATTGCAAATAGCATCTCTCTTTACTTAAACTGATGAATTCCTCATCTTAAAATACAAACTCTTAGTTCATAGTTAATTATAATTTTTAATGCCAACATTCTACTCACAAATAGATTTAGCAACAACCCCATTTATGAATTTTTACATGTATAACATATATGAAACTCGAGCTCGAGTTAAGATCATGGGCTATCAGCAATCAAGAATTTATTTTATATTTGTATAAATATTTTACTCCATCCGTCCCAATTATATAACCTCCATTCTAGTCACACATAGATTAAAAATATTTATGAAAACAAGATATTAAAGTTAAATTTTCAATAATACCCTTATTGAATATTTATGACTTTCAAATTTAAGTGGTTAGTTTTTTAATTTTCAAAATTCAACAAGAGTGTATTTGTACTCTAGTAAGTCAGAAACCCTAGCCGCGGGGGTTTCTACTCTGATATTGACCGAATAACCCTTAGTTCTTCTAGGGTTTTCTGTGTTCTCTGTAAAATCTTTGTGATTTCTGTTTGAATCTATGTGATTCTTCTTGAATCCTTGAATATCTGTGTGGTTTCTGTGATTTTGTGAATCTTTGTGATTATGGGTATTTTTTGTTCCTGGCTCTGTGCTTGGCTCTCCGAGCTTCCTCTATTTTACTGCTTCTCTCTTGCTTGATAACTTTTGAAGTGCATGCTCTGTGACTCACTTTCACCCACTAAAAAGGATCCAAGTGAACTCTGTACAGCAGGTTAACCTGGTCTGTAATATGGGCTCTCCTTGGCTTTCTCACTGCGTGTGGGTGTGGTTTTTGAAGTTTTCATCATCCCCGAGCCTCTCCTTGGCTCTCTGCTCCTATATTCTTTTGTGCTTAATTGTATCTCTGTGATTAAAATGGGTTCCTGATATCGTACTGCTCCTTTTGATGGTAAAACTGACTTCTAAATTTGGAAAATAAAAATGGAATGTATTCTTATCAAAGAAAAAGTGTTTAAAGCTATTCTTGATGGATGTGCTAAAACTGAAGAAAAGATTGAAATGAATGCAAGTGCTAGATCTTCAATTTTGTTGAGTTTAGGATAACTTGTGCTAAAGAACTATGGGGAAAATTGAATGAATTATACACTCAAACTTCTTTTCAGTCACTGTCTTTTTTGCAAGAATTTTTTTTTTTTCAAAATCAGGCTTGATATGACAAAAGATATTGATGCTAACTTGGATGATTTCAATAAATTAATCCAAGCTATGAAACTAGGAGGTGATGAGACCATTGAGAAATACTCTGCTACTGTGCTTTTGAATGTCATTCCTGATAAGCTTAATGATGTGAAATCTGCTATTAGATATGATAGAGATGTTGTGGCATTTGATATTATTGTTAATGACTTAAAATCTAAAGAACTTGACATAAAGCATGAGCATGGCAACAGTAACAAGAATAATGGTGAAATTATGAATGTGAGAGGGAGGCCTACTGGTAAAACTAGAAATAATGATTCTTCTGAAAAGAAAAATCCAAAACATAGGTCTAAATTGAGACCTGGTAATAGGAAGTGTTACAACTGTAATGAACCTGGTCATTATGCCAACAAATGTGATAAACTCATAAATCAAAGAAAAATAAATAGAAAAATGAGCAATCCAGTGATAATAATTATGCAAATGTGGCTATTGATTTTGAGAAATGTGGTGATGTTCTTATGATCTCTGATTTATTCTCTAAACCTTTTGTGAACTCTATATCTAATTTTTTGTCTGAATCTAAATGTCTAATTGATTCTGGACGCACCTACCATATCAGGGACAACACCCAAACCAATCAACTGAAAACCGAAAGTCGTACAACGAATTACATCAACTGTTAACGTATCATCATTTGATTCCCCCTTTTTTATTTTCTTTCTTTCTTTCCTTCTTTTTTTCTTTTTTTTTTTATATTTTAAAATTTCTCCAGATAGTTACTCAGAGCTCTACTTTTCTTCACTGACAAAGACATTTATTCTTAAATATTACCTTCTTTTTCATTACAAAAGTTGTAAAACCATTGATTTCTCGATGATTTCTCCTTCGGAAAATCCAAGAAAACTCGCCTTGTTTTTTTTTGTTCTATCGAACTTCTCCGTTGGCGCTTATAAGTTTCTTAAATCGGCGGTTTTCTTAGAAGGTGGGATTTCTCTCATATCCTCTGTAGTTTAAGTGTGGCGGATTTAACATAGATTTTGTCCGATTGTAGGAGTACAGCTTTTTATAGTTGTGTTGCATTGATAATTTTATTATAGTATATAGTCAACATCTCAACAGTATATATAAATAGCTACGTAACATTTGTTAATTGGGTCGGCTGCAGCCAGAAGATTGTGACAGAGATGGTGCAAACTCCATTTACATGGCGCTATGGCGGTTGTCATGTCTTTCTCTCCGGTTCCTTCAATGGGTACTTTTCTTTTTCTCAATTTCAATCTCTACTGTGTTTTTTGTGGGATGAGAGAGAGAGAGAGAGAGAGAGAGAGAGAGAGAGAGAGAGAGAGAGAGAGAGAGAGAGAGAGAGAGGTGCTGAACTGCTGGTGATGATTTTCTTGTGCTCTCTATAGGTGGAGTGAGAGGATACCTCTGGTTTTAATGGAAGGTTCGGAAACTATTTTCCAGAAAATCATCGATCTTCTGCCCGGATGTTATCAGGTATATATGTGTATGAGACATTATCAACAATAACTAGCATTGTCAAAGTTCAATTTGATTATAGTTAGAAGGGAATTAAAGTTCATGGAGTTTATGATTTCAAATTTGTTTCATTTATGGCACAAAATTTGATTAATATGTATCTAAATCCTGCATCAGTTTTGATTTAAAGTTCGTTCCTCCAATAAAAATGCAATCTTAAAAGTATTTGGGATTGAGTTGATCATCTTATGCGAGCAAATGCGCATCAACTGGAGAGATTTTCCTCAGCTATTTCATGTTATATTTAATTGAGTTTTGGTGCCTTTTTGCAATTTGAAACCAATAAACAGAGCATACACTGTGGAAGTGTGGGGACTATAATGTCTAATTAATAGCTTTTCTTGTTCTTTATTAAGTAAAGTAATGAATATTCTTCTGTTGTCGAACATTGTGTGGCAGTACAAATTCTTGGTGGATGGTACGTGGAGAGTTGATCAGCAGCAGGTTTGTGATACAGATGAGTATGGAACTATAAACAACATAGTTCTAGTGAGTGCAACGGGCTTTATTTCTCCGGGCATTCAAGCTGAAGTAGTCATGCCATCTGTGGTCTGTGTCTGAATTATATGCTGTTTTATTGTTCAGATTTGTTGAGATGGATTCCCACCGGAATTAACATACACACGTACACACATTCTTGCAAGCAACTAGTCGATATTCTCTTATACTAATGCTTTCAATGCTACTCTGGTTGATGACAAGGGCTCATCTTCAGGCATTCCCTTCAATGAAACAGTTCAGCCATTGGTTGAGGGTGAGATGGATGTTTTCCGACAAGTTCTGTCCATGCATTTGCTATCATCTACATCATATGAGCTGATACCAATTTCAGGCAAGGTTTGGCTGCAATTTTTCTTCACTTTCATGTACATAATATGAGCTTCGATTAGCACTGTAGCTAGTCTTTGCCATATTCTAATTTGGCAGGTTATAATTTTATGGTATTCAATTGAAGTATAGGTTATTGCTTTGGATCTTGAGGTGGATGTGGAACAAGCCTTCCATGTTATGTATGACTTGGTATAAGTTCTTAGAACTATTGATCTTAATGTCTTTGTCGTTATGTATGTTAGGCGTAGTCAATTTATCATAGGAATAAACTTTTAATTCTGTCATAAATACCCAAAGGAGATTTTTGTGTTTTCATGTAAGGATATATAACTTGTCATACCTCTACATCTTTTTTCCAAAATATTCATTTCAAAATGATAATTCAATATTATAAGTAATGGGAGACAGAATTTAATCTTTTCTGATTGCTCTATTCAGGATTTGATTTATCCACCCTTTTCTTTTTCACTTTTTCTAGTTGAGTGACTTGATTAAGTAGATGAATGCTATTTATTATGTTAGAGCATTTATATTGTATATACTGGCTTTTTCCTACAACTTAGCTTTATTTTTTGCTGTAAATATTCATCATTCTACACAGTTTATGTATGTTTTTGACTCCGCATTTTCACAATATTTACATTAAGTTGTGTATTATTTATTAGGGGCTGATGGTTGTGCCTCTATGGGATGAGAACAGCCGACAGATGGCAGGAATGTTAACTGCTTCTGATTTTATTTTGATTTTGCACCAGGTAGTGTATCTCTTTTAACTGTTTATGAAAATGGATGTTGATAATTTAGAATGTTTCTCCCCATGTTTTACACATTGAGTGTGAGATGTAGTATATTTATACAGTAGAAGATGATGCGTCTTTTTGATGTTACAGCTTCATAGAAATGAAGCAATGTTTGCCAATGAAGAGCTTCAAGCACGAACAGTTTCTTGGTGGAAAGGCTGGAAGCTTGGACATCATAGAGATATGATTAGGACTACGACTCATCAGAGAAGGCCTTTAATTCATGTAAATTCTCTCTAGCTAGTGTATGATCTATTGAGTTCATCATTGGGAAAATGCAGTTGTATGACACGAACGAAGTCTCGATTTGTGGGACTTAAACACTTTTCTGAGTACATTATCATTGGAAATGCAATCCACATCGACTCTGTTACCTGCAGGCTGGTCCAGATGAGTCCTTAGCTGGGGTGGCTGCAAGGATTCTGCAGAATAATATATCTGCTGTTCCCATTATACATTCAGTAAATGGATCGAGTCCTCGTTTGCTACATATAGCATGCCTTGCTGGAATACTAAGAAGTATGTTGGAAGACTATAGATTTTCAGAGTTTGTTACATTGTAATTACTTATGTTTTTTCATTCTTATGTTGGAGTTTCAGATGTATGCAACCATTTCAGGCACCATCTTGGCTATCTGACTCTCTTACAGCAACCAGTTGGCTACCTTCCTGTTGGTGCTTGGGCTACTGATGTTCGAGCAACATTTAGCCGTCCTTTGATAACGTTACACCCCAATGACACCCTTAGTTCTGCTCTGGCCTTATTACTCGAAGGTCAGTATATCAATGCATCTTGATCATATATCTTGTACACTAGCATGCAGGGATTCATGATCAAGAAAAGTTTACTTCTTACAACCTATTGGCTACTTGCTCAAGTTTCTGATTCATTTCTCTTATGTTTTGTTTTATTACAGCTCAAATAAGCTCAATACCCATAGTCAATGATGGGGGCAACTTTCTAAATATGTACTCTAAGAGGTAATAAATCAGTTCTCCCTCCCTCCCTCCCTCTCTCTCTCTCTCTCTCTCTCTCTCTCTCTCTCTGGATTGAATTATCTATACCAGTTTTATGTTGGAAACCATGTTTACTGCAGTGATATAACCTCATTGGCAAGGGACAACATTTATACTCGCATTCAACTAAATCAGATTACAGTATCTCAAGCAAGTCTTGCTGAAACTTTATTAGCTTGAGCAAAGCAATTTTATGTTGTGTAAATATCCAAGTGAAGTTGCAATCATCTGCAGGCACTGGAACTTACCGGAGAAAGAGGCCAAACTCGATACAGGACAAGCACTAGGTTCGACTCTTTGTACCGTGTAATGGAACTTCTCTCAGAGCCAGGTTAGCATCCTAGTGAAGTAATGATCTACATTTTGTTTCATGTAATGCATATTTAACTGCACCATGTTTTCCTCTTTAGATGTGCGCCGCGTAGTTGTGGTGGAGGCCTCCAGTCGTCGTGTTGAAGGCATAATCACTTTGAGGGATGTATTCGGTCTTTTCTCTAGTTGAATTTCTCATCAAAAGTTGAACCTAAATATGCCAGAATGCCCATCAACTGTAAGTAATTAAGAGTTCCATTATGCAGCAATATATGCTACGAAAATAGTAAAAATTGAATGTGACGTCTATAAAAAAAAACAGAGAGAGAGATTACTAATACAGCACAATCATACAACATCCAGTTTATGAACCATGAGTTTCCTCACTTCCGATCTCTCTAAATCATATTTCATCTGGTGTTTTAACTAAGAAAACTATCACAACGACCACAAAACTTGAACTAGCTACTCGTAAATTCACACTAGCAATATATAAAAAACCTAGCTATGACCGAAATTACTAAGTATCTCAAGAAAACAATATCACAGTGATTTTACAATATTTGTCCCAATTTCACAAATAAATGAACAATTCATATAGGTTCCAAATAATGAAGGAAGGAATCTTCAAATCATATCAGAATCCACAACTAGCTCATTTACTATAAGAATATATATCTGCTAGAGTAGTAGTTGGGATTGATGTTGCTGCAAAGTGTTCAGACCAAATATATCTCTTTCATTCACGGATGCAAGCTATCTCCCGCAACAAACTCGTGCCTGATTCCATCCAACTAGATCCAGCTACACCCAGGGCTCTTCTTGATGCCTCTGCAATTCTTCAATCGATGCACCTTCACTACATCATCCCACCGCTCTGAATTAGCGTATATATGTGTTAGAACCGAATATGCTGAACTATCCCCAGGTTTCATCTGCATCAAGTGCTTGGCTGCCTCCTCCGCCCCTTCAACATCTCCATGTTTCTTACACCCTCCAAGCAGAGCTCCCCACATGAATGCATCTGCTTCCATCGGCGTTTCTTCTATCATCTCCCGGGCTTCTTTTATCAAACCTCCATGCGCAAGCACATCAACCATGCATGTGTAATGCTGTGGCTCTCGTGGAACACCACACACACTCTCCATCTCTACAAAAATTCTCTTTGCATAGTTGATAAGTCCCAAGTGACTGCAGCCGAAAAGAACAATCAGAATTGTTGCTCCATCTGGCTGGACACCATCTTCTACCATTCTTGACAAGTATTGTAGCAATGATCCGCCGTCACCATGTATAGCCAATCCCTTGAGCATGGTATTCCACAATGCCATGTTTTTTTCTGGACATGACCTGAATACTTCTTTAGCCATCTCAATGTACCCACATTTTGCATAAAGATCAACCAATGCAGTTCCAATGAATGTATCTAATTTAATCCCATTTCTTTCTATGTAGCCGTGTATTTCCTTCCCTTTGGCTATCTTTCCGTGCTGTGCACATGCTGACAGTAATGAAAAAAGGGCAGCCCTTTTAATCTGCAATCCCAAATCCATCATACTATAAAACAAATCAATGGCCTCAACCCAACGACTCAATTTCGTGTACCCCACCAAAGGGCGCCCCAAGAAACTGCATCTCTTTCAGGCATTTCATGGAACCGCTCCCTAGCATGATCGATCTCTCCAACCTTAACAAACCCATCTAGCATAACATTATAACTCACGACATTCCTAAATGACCTTGGCATCTCCTCGAACAACACCCTAGCATGATCAATCTCTCCAGCCTTGAAAAGTCCATCAATCATGGTGGTATAACACACAACATTCCTAAACGAGCTCGCCATTACGTCGAACAACTCCCTAGCAAGTTCTATCTCTCCAGCCTTACAAAACCCATCAATCATAGTAGCATAACTTACGACATCCCTAAACGAGCTTGGCATTTCGTCAAACACCTCCCTAGCATAATCAATCTGATCTGCCTTAACAAACCCATCTAGCATAACATTATAACTCACGACATTCCTAAACGACCTTGGTATTTCTTCAAACAGCACCCTAGCATGATCCGTCTCTCCAGCCTTAAAGAATCCATCAATCATCGTAGTATAAGTCACGACATTGCTAAACGACCTTGGCATTTCGTCGAACAGCTCCCTAGCATGACCCATCTCTCCAGCCTTAACCATAGCACCATAAGTCACGGCATCCCTGAACGACCTTGGCATTTCATTGAACAGCTCCCTAGCATGACCCATCTCTCCAGCCTTAAAAAATCCATCAATCATAGTATTATAAGTCACGGCATTCCTGAACGAGCTTGGCATTTCATCGAATAGCTCCCTAGCATGATCAATATCACCTGGCTTAACTAACCCATCAATCATAGTATTATAAGTCACAGCATCCCTAAACGACCTTGGCATTTCGTTGAACAGCTCCCTAGCATGACCCATCTCTCCAGCCTTAAAAAATCCATCAATCATAGCATTATAAGTCACGGCATTCCTGAACGAGCTTGGCATTTCATCGAACAGATCCCTAGCATGATTAATCTCTCCACCTTTAAAATGCCCATTAATCATAGTAGTGTAACTCACGACATCCCTAAACCGGCTTGGCATTTAATCGAACAGCTCCCTAGCATGACCAATCTCTCCCGCCTTAACAAACCCATCTAGCATAACATTATAACTCACGGCATCTCTAAACAAGCTTTCTTCAAATACCCCTTTTGCGCCATTAACGTCACCAAACCTACAGTAAGAGCAGGAAAGAGCGTTGTGAACATAGACATCATCCAAAAACCCAAACTTCGTGACTTGAGCATGAAGAGCCTTCGCAAGAGAATGCGAGTTCTGCAAAAGCTCACAAGCTTTAAGAACGACAGGGAATGTGAGGGAATTCGGGTCGATATGCCTCCGCCGCATTTCGAGGAACAAAATCAAGGCGGTATGAGGAGAGTGGAGAAAGGTGTGGGCTCTGATGATGTCATTGTAGTTGAAATTTGAAGGATTTGGGATGAGATTGAAAATCTTACTGATGTAGATGAAGCTATAATTGGTGTTTTGTTGAGGGGAAGAAAGGGGGGAGGAATGGAGAATATGAGTGAGAAGGGGAGAGGGGTAGAGAGAGAAGAGGCCACTGGTAAGGGCTTGAGCATGGACTTGGTGGATGTGTGAGGTAGTTTTGCATCGAGGGTGTCGTTGATGGCAGCTCCAAGGGATATATCTTAATTGTTTTATTTTTTTAATAAATTCTTGAAATAATTTAAAGTATTGACCAATTCTTGATGTGTTTCTGTCTATATTTTATTAATCGCAAATTCTCTTGTGCATCAGATGCATGGGTCAGCCTGTGAGACGGATCCGACCCGTACCGACCCGACCCGCGCTCCGACCAGCCATATAAATAGATTTTTGGGCCACTGTTCACTCATTTGCTCCCTTCATCTCGCCTGCAAAAAAACCCTAGCCGCGTACCCCATCCTTTCTTCCTCACCGCGCCGCCTCTTCTCCACCGTGACCCGTAGCCGTCTAATCTCCACCGTGACCCGTAGCCACCTCCTCTCCACCGTGACCCGTAGCCGTCTCATCTCCACCGCGATTCCAAACCTAGCCGCCTCATCTCCGCCGCGACATCTCCTCCACGATTCGAAACCCTAGCCGCCTCCCTAACCCTCTCCGGCGTCCATTCTTGCTCCGGCATTCGGTGGTTCGGCACACGACGGTCGTACTCAGGTTTGTACTCAAACCCTTCTCCCTTTGTTTATTTTGGTGCTCGATCTGAATTTTTTTGCCTTTTATTACCCTAAAAATTCTGTTTTCGGATTCATCCAATATTATGTGTATATATTTTATTTTTCTTAATAACGAGCAAAATTGTTAACTTTGTTTAGTTCTCTTTTATTGGAAAGCTAGGTTAAAGATGCTATTGATAGGCTTTCCTATCGTTTTTTTTATTTTGAATCGGATTAGATTCATTTTCCCTTTTTTTGTGGTTTTGATTTCTCTCGTCTGGGAGGAGATACGGCTGTCTATGTTCTCCATCTCTCTTTATTTGATTTTTTGTAGTTGATTTTATTTATATAACCCAAATACATTCTGTATTAATTTTCTGAATTTAAGATATTTTCATCAGATTTTCTAGAGTTTGGTTTTGTAATTTTTTAGTGTTAAATTAAATAGATTTCTATGCCTTTAGATTTCTAGATTATTGATCCTAATTATAATACAGTATCTTAGTGAATTGAAATTGTTTCGTTTTGATCATCTTGTTTAATCAGAATGGCTTGATTTTGATGTCACCTCTACGAATGAATTGATTCGTGCTAGTTAGTATGTGTTGAAAATATTTATTTGGAAAAATGCAGATTCATGGAGTGTTTGAGTTGAGTGTTTAATTTGAAATTTTATATAATTATTATGTATTTTCATGTTAAGTGTCAATTACAATGCTTATTAGTATCAATTGGAATCAGCAGCATGTATCAAAATTTTCATAGTTTTTGTCTGATAAATATTTTATTAGATGTTATCTTTATGTGTTTAGAATTCAGTCTAGGGTGTTTTTGCCTCTTCCATTGTTTGAATGTGTGTGAATTTGTGTATGGAGTATCAATTCTGATACTGTTTAGTACCAAATCATATGCTCACAAGTATCAGAGTTAGGTCCTATTTTATTTTCTGTGTGCAATTTTCATTTTTTCCCTCTGGAGTATCAAATGGGAAACTGAATGGTACTGTTTGAGGTGATTGTATGTATCAGAGTTATGCTAGTTTTTATTTTTTATTTTATGTGTGCAATTTTCATTTTTTTTGTATGGAGTATCACTTTACATTCTTATTAGTATCAAATCATATGCTCACAAGTATCAGAGTTAGGTCCTATTTTGTTTTGTGTGTGCAATTTTCATTTTTCCCTATGGAGTATTAAATGGTAAAATTGAATGGTACTATTTGAGCTGATTTTATGTATCAGAGGTCAAATTTTTTGTTTTATTTTATGTGTGTCTAATTTTCATTTTTGTGTCTGGTGTATCACTGTACATGCTGATTAGTACCAAATCATATGGTCATAAGTATCAGAGTTATGTCAGATTTTGTTTTGTGTGTGCAATTTTTATATTTTTTGGTATGGAGTATCAATTTTGAAACAGAATTGTACTATTTGAGTGGACTGCATGTATCAAACTATGAAGTATTGTGCTGTATAGTATGTTATGATTTTTATACGTGCATGTATGAGGTCAGTTTTGATATGCATTTATGATTTAGTTAGGGTTATAGGTTTATACGTCTATATTTTTATCATCGTGTGGTGTAGTATCAATCTTTATGCTTGTTGTACCATTTTATATGCATAGTTGTATCAAACTATTTCATACAGTAATTATGTAATCTATACTTTTCATATTTTGTGTGTTTTAATATTTGTTTTCATTGACTTATATCAGGTTAGTTCAATGAAGAAGAAAATGTCCAAGAAGAAAAAAGCTTCCAAGGGTGTGAATATAACCGTGAAGCTGGGTGATGAGGCTACTTCTTATGCTGTAGCAGAGTCATCGAAAGTTGCTGTAAGTAAGAGGTTCAAGGAAGCTGTTGAAGAGAGATCTCCTGTCAGGTAATTCAAATTTTATTTTATAATATGATCTTATTTAGTTGATGTGTTCTTATATTCTGAAGTGTTTGATTTTTCTAATTTTTTTTCCCTTTAAGTTCTAGGGAGGGGAAGAAGCTGAAAAAAAGGAAAAGAGACTCGATTGATCCTTCTTTTGCTGGGGAGAGCAGCGAATCAAAGAAAGATCAATCCACTCTTGGGAAGAAATTGAAGGACGAAGCTGACAGGTATTTTAGTTATGTCAATGAATAATTTTTTTATGCTTTTAAAATATCGAGCATCTATGTCACTGTACATGTTTGAAGCTTTGTCCAAGTTTTATTTCCATGTTTTTTTAGAAAAAAAAAAAGTCTGCTGCAGTGTGGTTTTGGGTAGCAATTAATATGTATGCATGCATGAAATGAGAGAAGAATGGTTTTGATCCTTTTCTTTTTTCCTTATAATGTTTCCATGCAGTAGCATTGTCGAATATTTTAGTCATGTTATAATTTTTGTATTTTTTTGTGTGTTTTTTCTCTTTACAGCAAGCATGATTTAACTTTCAAATGTCGACCTTCCTCTCTTTCTACCCTGATCCCTTTACTTTCTAATGAACAAAGGATAGCCATAGAGGAGATAGGGTTTGGGGGTCTTCTTTATATTCAAGATTTTGCATATTTGTTGTGGCATCATATGTATTGGTTTTTTGAACATTTTAACCCGGTCAGTCGTATGTTGTGTTTTGCCAATAATGAGAAGTTTGTTGTCACACCTTTCGATGTTTGTGATGCATTCTTATTGCCTATGAATGAAGGTAGGGCTGTCCTTCGGGGGAAGGATGAGCCCTTTTTGAAGTCATTTATGAAGAATTAGGTCAATCTATATTCTGAAAAGAATATAGTTTCTTGTTCTGGTCTGCGTAATCTGTTGTTGGATGCGCGTTTTTCTGGTGGTGGGGATGATTTTAAGCGTTTTTTCGTTTTGTATGCTATGTCTGTATTTTTGGCACCGACCATGAATGGGTCTACCGATCTATATCTGTTGAAATCAATTGTGGAAGTCAATTTGATTTCAACATTAGATTGGTCATCTTACGTGCTAGACCGGCTATGTAGAGCCATGTCATATTTGAAGGATAGGCCTTCAAATAAATATGTGAGTGGTTGTTGTCTTATTCTCCCTCTTTTGTACTTCCACCGTCTCAAGTGGAAGGGTTTAGTTGTGTCGAGTTCCTTGCCTCTGATTAGGCATTGGAATTCAAAGAGTATAAATAAAAGGCTGTTAGAGGAGTTAAAGGCTGGGGGGGTTTGGTCAAGGGAAGTTTGTAGTGGGAGTTTATCCAATCAGTCAAGTAAATCAAAATGAGGCAGCATCTACTCAGCGTGTCCGTACGAGGAATGATGGGACAGATACATCGGGGACGTATGTCCGTTATTTTCTCCCCGCTGGTGAGAAGACGGATGCTGAAATTAAGCATATTGCTGCGGATGTAAGTTTTATGTTTTTATTTTATTTTGTTTTGTTTTAGGTTTGTTTCTTTTAATTCATGTGACTTACAGTTTTCTTCTTTTATTTTGAGGCCTTGGAGGAGTCGTTCTTGCTTTTGAAGTGAGATTTAAACATAGTCTCCCACGCACACATGGACAGGTTGAGAGACCGGTCAAAATTTTTTCAGCGTCGTGAGCCTGAGGAGGTCGCATCTTCATCTAAGGATGCGGGGACCTCCAATGACGATTTCTTTAGATCAGACAAATTCTGCATGCTGGTTGATTAAGCCTACAGATTAATTAACACTTCTTACTAATTATTGTTATCGAAGTAGTATTTTATTGATTAGCCTACAGATTAATTAACACTTCTTACTAATTATTTATTCGAATTGGTGACATTCTGGACGTGTTTGATAGTCCCAAAAAAAAACATACAAAGCTTAATAATATATAAGATTTAAGTATAATTATCAACTAAAAGTCTAAAACTCAATACTTTATAAACTTTTCCTAAGTTCCAAAAGTGCATTCACTGTATGCCACAATTACTTAATTCACTCAATTACATACACTAAAATAAAATAAAACTATGAAGTAACAGAGAATGAGAGAAAATGGGAAATTCAATGGAAATAAATGAATTTTTAAACAAATCAAAAAAAAAAAAAAAAAGAGTAACAAAAATGGAGTAAAATTAATTACTTCAAATCATCTTTTTCGTCAAAACCATTTTAAGAAGAAAACGAATACATTTTATGTTGGAAATTAAACCGATCCGAAACAAATTTCGGATCGAATAAAATCCGTCTTTTCGATCAAATCGAACGGGAGCGGAAGCGGTATAAATCAGACAATAGATTGTGATATAAAAATATAATATCCATGCGAATTAAATTTATTTATGCTAAAGAAGAGATAAAGAAAATACCTTTTTCTTAAATCTCCTTCGTCTTCTTCGATCAACCTTTGAATCTTGAAGCTTGTAAACACCACGATCTTCCGATTCAATCCTCCTTTTGAACGGTAGTGAGTGGGCACCAAAATAAATCTATTAAGTTCCCAACTTAATTTTTCTACGATTATTTCAACACATGAAATCATAGAATTGAGCTATAATATTGGGAGGATATTTAATCTGAATTAAATATAAATCGAAAGAAGAAAAGAAATTGAAATCAAATTCCTTTCGATTTCACCAAATAAAAAATTCACGTCTACGTGAATTAATTCTCATCAAATCAAAATTCAGGTGAATCAATTCTAATCACATAGAATTAATGAAGTAATAATTTAATTTGTGATTTCAATACTAATCACGTCTCACGTGATTCTCCAAAAAAAAACTGCTTCTTTAATTCTTTTCTCCGATGTTATATTTATAATTAGATTTAGGTCAAATCCCAATACAAATCAGTTTCCTATCTTAAACAGATTCAGAATCGTGTAGATAAGGAAACAAATTAATAATTATCTCATATAATTATTAATTATCACTAATATGTAAATATTATAAATATCTTATATTTATTTAATTCCTAGCACAGTCAAACTGTGGAATATCATATATTCCCGGAATTAACTAATATTTACACATAAGCCCAAACTTTATGAAAACTTATTTTTCATAACACTTTAGGAACTTAAATATTATTATCAACCCGTCAATAATATAGGAAGGCGAATCGGGGACCATGAACCTATAATCAAGAGCTCCAATAAATCAAATAAATAATTAAACTCTTTAATTGATTTATTCAACTTATTAATTCCGATATTATTCCACTAAAAATTCGGAATTGCACTCTCTTTAATTATAGAACATATTTACTCTACGAATTTGAGCAGTCCATTGATTTAATCATTTCATATGAATTAATCCTCCATAGATAATTCATAATTGAAGACAGGTAATATCCGCTAACCTCTTCAATTATTTCTTTTTCCTCATTTACCATTAATTCATTAGTGAGCGATTAATTTATAAACGATTTATAAATTAGAGATCTCTAATCACTCAGTTCCAGAATTAACAAATGAGAGAATTATCTTTCTGCTTCTCAAAAGAAGGAATGGATTCCATATCTGTAAATTACATTCCCAGCTATTTAATTCAAACGTGAATCTAAAATGCAAGTTTAGAGAATGTTGGCAAACAAACTTTAACGAGCAAATTAAGAATCACATTGAAATAAACATGAGTTTATAATTACTCAGGATTAAGATTATTCATATATGATCATCTTGTCATTTAATTTAATATACTTTTTCTTTAACGGAATTTGAAGGAATAATTAAATTAAATCGGTCCAAGTCATGTATGATCATATCATATATAAATGCACCCAATTGGATGTCTCCACATCAACGGTTTGGATAAAACAGTCACATTCATAATGTCATCGGGCTGCATTAGTGACATTTTAATTAAAGATCCCATACTTTAATTAAATTCGTCACGGACTTCATTTTTAGTTTATTTTCCATAATCTTAATCCTCTTGTATATAACACTTATATACTAAGATTATGGTAACATTAAATAAACTAGGAATTTTCTGTGATGTAAAATAAATGCATACAAGAAACATATTGTTCGAAAATAAATATCGCTTTTATAAATAAGATAAAAACAATTCACAATTGCTTTAAGGGCACAATCCCCAACATTTTATTGTTCAAAATTGAAATAAGACTCAGGAGGAAACATAATAAACTTTCAATTTCATATCTTATTATATACATCTATTTATTTATCTTTATGAATTGAGATGCTTACGACAACCATCTGTTTTCTCATAATTCCTTTCCATTTTTTTTGTTATGAATAATCGGGATAAATGACCATCATTAATTCAATTAAATGCTATTAAAATTTAAGATTTGAGGAGAAAGAAGATTACCTCTGAATTCCAATTTTTGGTTTAAGGTTATAGATTTTGCGTAGATTGATTTGTTGCACACCGTTGTAAACTACGGAGAAGACTACACGGAAAATGATAATTACTATAAGATTAATACAACTTAGAATGATATTTCGAATTTGATTTGTTTACCTTATGTGAATTATAGCAGAAACTTCTTCTCGCTTCAAAAGTGAAGGAATTGATTTGAGTTTGACGTGTTTGTAAAGGGAAAATTGATTAACGTTTGGATGATGGACGGTTAATTGATGAGTGATTTGGAGAAAAAAAACTATTAGGACGTGATTGGTATGGTGGAATGGAATTAAATAAAATAATCATTGTTATGTCCATTCTCATTCCACTGATTGATATGGTTCAAAATCGGAAATCACCATTCCCAATGGAATCACTATTCCCAAAAGAAGGGAAATAGTCACTCCATCTACCTCCACGAGTTTAGCTATTCCTAATGACCAAAAAAATAATATATGATATATTTATACATAATCATGTTTTATAATATTATTTTATCATATTTAGAAAAATAAATCAAAAATCAAATTAAATAATTTATTATTATTATTATTATTATTATTATATTATTTATTTATTTTCAAAATATAATTTAAAAATATATGTTAAAATCAAATTTTGATAGCTTTTATAACTTTGTTGAAGAAAAATGAAAGTGATGCCGAAATAAATATACTATAAAAATATGTTATAATACAATATAAACTATTTATGTATTTCATATAATTTAATATATTCAAATGAAAAATTGAAATGTTAAAGTATTTTTCGATGAAGTTAAAATATTTTTATTAACTTGTACAAATTATTCTATATTAATTAATTAAATATTTTATAATAAAGTTTTTCAATAAAATAAATAAATTATAATTTGCTAAAAAAATTAGAAAAAATCATATACTAAAAAAGAAAAATGACATTTAGAAATATAAAAGATAAATTAAGGCACGCGTTGATATTTATGAGTTACTACATACACTTTATTCAATTATAAGAAAAATTTTAAAGTACATAAAATATTTATTATATAAGATAAAAAAAAAAGTAATATTTCATTCCGTGAACATACCAATCATAAGAATCCTCATTCTATTCAAACCCTCATTCCATTCATACCTAATTTTATTCTATCATACCAATCACCCCCTAAGTATCTCCAAGCGTGCTGCAGTTACACAACCATTTTCCATATTCAAAAGAGCAAGCTTGTTTGGCAACACAAGTATCTAAAAGTTGGAGATTTGCTTTTGAAAGTACCTGAATGGTATTAGAGGTGCAAACTTCCATATTGAGAATGACCGAGGACGAACCTGTACATATCTACAAACCCAGAATGTAAGCATATTCTTACAAGCTCTTGAAAAAAATTCTTAGGATATATCCTTTTAATCAACAGTACTTCAGTATTCATATCTTTTTTGCTTATTCATTTTCATTTTAGACAAAATGAAAGGATTCGCTTAAGCAATGAAGAGATAATCACATGCAGACAAGCTCTTACAGGAATGGGAACATTGAACTCAAATTATCCCACTAACTAAACAAACAGACCACCTTAGAAATAGCAAAAATAGAAAATGTATTTTGATCTATCTGAGCTGAAACTGCTCTCTTCATGAATAATGCTTTGTGTTTCCAGAAGGTTGACCTAGATAGTATGCTAAATCAAAAACAATGCACACTCAGAGGAACATTAGTTTGATTTTTCCATTGCAGATAACACGATGCCAATAATTTCAGCATAATTATTAGAGACTTTTGATAAGGCATTTTTTTTCTGAAGCATTAGTTTGCCTAGTTTCTTCGACTAGTGTATAAGGTGTATCCAGAGGCTTCTCATTAACAGGGCACTCAGTTTCAACATAAATTTTCATCACAGGTCGAAGTTCCTAAAAACTGCGAAAGCAACTTACTTCTTTTACCATTTCAATTACAATTTACAACACTCTCCATACAAAGATTTCAAGATGCTCCTTCACATGAGAAAAGCAAATAAGAAGAGATAACTTATCATGGCGTGATTAGTTCAAACAAGTGGGAAGAAGAATATGGGATAAACTTGATTCTTACCTACCAAAATCAGGCTCGTTTTGAGTAAAGATTCAATTGAGATTGTGTTTCAACTTCTTAAGTTTTACATTCATGATTCATCAACCACACATGGTCTCCCTACACTCTCAAAATGGTGGTTATAATTTCTAAACACAACCACGATAGAAGTTTCGGATTAAAAATAAAGGTGAACCTGATAACCTGATCATGGATTGCCACCGAGACTTAATATGGGTTAATACAAACCTATCAATCATAACAACATATAATTTATTAATCCTAGAGTGGTTGAGATTGATGCAACTGCAAACCATTCAAGACCATGTATATCTCTCTGGTGCAAGGATGCAAACGATCTCCCGAAACAAATTCATGCGCCATCCCATCCAACTCGATCAAGCTACACCCTGCGCTCTTCTTGATCCCCCATCTGCAATCTCTCAATCTCCGCATCTTCACTACGTCGTCCCAACGCTCTGCATTAGCGTACATATGTACCATAACTGAATACACCGATCCATCTTCAGGTTTCACCTCCATCACGTGCTCAGCTGCCTTCTCTGCTGCCTCAATATCTCCATGTTTCTTACACCCTCCAAGCACCCCTCCCTACACGAACACATCTCCTCCCATCGGCATTTCCTCTATCATGTCCATGGCTTCTTTTATTAGACCTGCACGCGCTAGCAGATCAGCCATGCATCCGTAATGCTTCAGCTCTCGTGGAACACCATACACATTCTCCATCTCCACGAAAATTCTCTTTGCCTCGTTGATAAGCCCAGAGTGACTGCAGCCGAAGAGAACGACCAAAATTGTCACCCTGTCTGGCTTGGCACCATCTTCCAGCATTCTTGAGAAGTATTGGAGCAGTGATACGCCATCACCATGAATAGCCAATCCCATAAGCATTGCGTTCCATAACGACACATTCCTTTCTTGACACGACCTGAAAACTTCCGTTGCAATTTCAATGCATCCACATTTGGCATAAAAATCAACCAACGCAGTTCCAATATAGGCATCTAATTTGATTCCATTTCTTTCTATGTAGTCGTGTATTTCCTTCCCCTTTGCCACCTTACCGAACTGAGCGCATGCTGAGAGCACCGAAACCAGAGCGACATTGTCGAACTGCACTTTCAAATCCATCATGCCATCGAACAACTCAATGGCCTCAACGCACCGATTAAATTTCGCGTACCCCGCCAGAAGGGTGCCCCAAGAAACCCCATCTCTTTCGGGCATTTCGTCGAACACCTCCCTAGCATTATCAATTTCACCTGCCTTAACAAATCCATCAATCATAACATTATAACTCACTACATCCCTAAAGAAGCAACCTTCAAACACCCCTTTCGCGCCATCAACGTCGCCCAATCTACAGTAGATGCAAGAAAGCGTGTTGCGCACATACACATCATCCAAAAACCCCAATTTCATTACTTGAGCATGAAGAGCCTTCGCAAGCGAAAGCGAGTTCTGCAGAAGCCCACAAGCTTTAAGAACAAAGGGAAATGTGTGGAAATCCGGCGCCACCGATCTCCGGCGCATTTCGAGGAACAAAATCGAGGCGGTATGAGGAGAGCAGAGGAGGGTGTGAGCCCGTATAATAGAGTTATAGTGGAAACTTGAAGGATTAGGGATGAGATTGAAAATCTTGGAGAAATAAATGATGCTATAATTGGATGGAGTGGTGGCACTTTTTGGGGGCAAATAATTAAAAGTGAAGGATTGGAGAAGATGAGAGAGAATGAGAGAGGGATAGAGAGAGAATAGGCCTCTGGTGATGGCTTGAGCATGGACTTGGTGGATATGTGCAATAGTTTTGCACCAGTGTTTGAGAGTGAAGAGGAGATGGGAAGTCTGCTTGCATATTATTTGCATTTGGTGTTTATCTACATGGGGTCTGTTGGTATCGTTTGATTTGTTTCGTTCTATTTGTGAATCATCCCGTACCTCCTAGTCTTTATTTAGTTAACAAAAAATTGGTCTAACGGGTATTTTGTGTTAGACAGATCAAATAATACACTTATTCGTCCCAAAACCCGTCCCCACGCGCGGCGGGTGTAGCTCACGTGCTTGTAGCATTTTTTTTTTCTTGCGCGCGGCAAACCAGTTTTTTGGCTTTTTGTATATTTATTTTCTTCTTTCTTTCTTCTTGCTTTCGTTAGTTTTAACTTTCTTCTTTTCTTTTTTTTTTTCCCCTTTTTTGTTTTAATAATTATTGTATATCAAGCGCAATATACATGTTTAAATAAATTTTATTTTAAAAAATAAATTAATTCAATTTAATTTTAGGGTTCACTAATTTCATTTTAGGGTATAAATTTATTTCAAAAAATATATATATGTATATTTTTTCTGGTGGTTGACTAATTATTGAGCCAAAAAAAAGAAGTGATAAAGTATCATTATCTATGATATAAAGTATCAGTAGCTCTGAGGTTAATTAAACATTAATTATCAAACCAATAACAAGAAGTATCAGTAACATTAGCTATGAAATGAAGTATCATTAACTATGAAGTTAAGTATCATTAGATATAAATTTAGCAAAATATCATGAACTATTAAGTGAAGTATCATTCGATATATATATCTGGTGAAGTATCATTAACTGTGTGTGAAGTATCATTAACTCGAAAGTGAAGTATAATATGATATTATTGATGATTAAACATTAATTATCGAATCAAGAATAGATAAATGTCATTAACTATGAGTGGAGTATATCATTAACTCAAGTATCATTATTTATGAGGTGAAGTATCATTAACTCACATATGAGTATCATTACCTGTGAAGTGGAGTCTCATTACTATGGAAAAAAGGATCACTAATTGCAGAAGAAAGTATCACTAATTGGACGAAAAGTATCACTAATTGCTGAAGAAAGTTTCACTAATTAGAAAGAAAAGTATCAGTTCAAACATAATCTCAAATTGAGATAAATATCATTAACTATTAAGTGAAGTATCATTAGATATATATCTGGTGAATTATCATTAACTGTATGTGAAGTATAATTAATTATGGATCATTAACTCGGAAGTGGATTATAATATGATAGTATTGATGATTAAACATTAATTATCGAATCAAAATAGATAAACTAACTATGAGTGGAGTATCATTATTTATGAGTGAAGTATCATTAACTCACATATGAGTATCATTATTTATGAGTTGAAGTATCATTACCTATGAAGTGGAGTCTCATTACTATGAAAAAAAGTATCACTAATTGCAGAAGAAAGCATCACTAATTGGACGAAAAGTATCACTAATTGCTGAAGAAAGTTTCACTAATTAGAAAGAAAAGTATCAGTTCAAACATAATCTCAAATTGAGATAAATATAATTAACTATTAAGTGGAATATCATTAGATATATCTAGTGAAGTATCATTAACTGTATGTGAAGTATCATTAATTATGGATCATTAACTCGGAAGTGGATTATAATATGATAGTTATGATGATTAAACATTAATTATCGAATCAAAATAGATAGACTAACTATGAGTGGAGTATCATTATTTATGAGGTTGTGGAGTGTTGGCCCAATTCCCGTTTTCTTTTTTCTCTGTCTGGCCCAATTTCTTTTACTCAGGCCCAAACTCTCTCTGAGCCCAGGTGATTAACCCTAGCCCACTACCCGGTACCTCCCATATATATCTCCCTAACCCTAATCTTCTAAGATTAGAACCCTAATCTCTCTACAAAAGCTGCGCCGCTCTCCCCATTCTCTCTTAAGTCTCATCCCTAACCTTTCAGCATCGAGTAGCCTTAGCTGATATCTCTCTCTCTATTTCTTTTGGCCGGAATCCTATCTGTGGTTTCCTGAGTGGCTGTGAGTTGAGAGTGATAGCCTCGATCTGTGAGTGTGAGAGCTTCAGGCCTTGTTCCATCAAACCCCTTGTGGTCTAGGGTCTTTACAGTCGTCGGAAGTGCAATGCCACTGTGTGTGGGAAAATATGAGCCAACTTGTGTTCCCGAGACACATTTTCCCACTTTTCAACTCACTGATTTTTCTCTTCTCTGTTCTCTCTTCATTTTCTGTTGATGTTCTCTTCAGATTATTACTTCTATTTGCTACTAACTGTTCTTGTGTCCCTAAGTGCAGATCTAGAATCTAGCAATCGACCTGTGAAGAAATCAAATAGATATTAAGAAATCTCCAAGTCTAAGGTTGATCGGCTGCCTAAGCAGCAATGACCGGAGACACACGACCGGAAAACAAGTGGTGAACCTCGATTAGGCTGATGCCTAACAGTGGTATCAGAGCCAGGTTCCCTAGCCGGGGCACCTTCTGACTGAATCTCCGGCACCCCACCGCCGGTAAGGGCTGTGTCGAATTGCTCCGACAGGCAAGAAGTTGGTAAGTCCGGCCTTTCCCCTATCTGGGAGAGTCGGCTCTGGTATTATTCTGAAACCCTAGCCTCTTTTGAGTGGTATCTTGTGATCCTGCTCTTTTGCTTCTATGTTCTCTTCTTCTGCTGTGATCTCTGAGAGGTTTTGAGTTTACTTCTGTGAATCCTTGGTATTCAACACTAAAACTAACCCTAGCTTACGGTCCAGTTCGTCTAGATTCCCCTTTAGGTTTCCTCGTGCGAGTAGCCTGGATAGTAGGGTTTAGTTAAGGGTTCACCGGATGTCTCAGACTTGTGTGGTTGTTTTTGCCTGGTCCTGTTGTTTTCTGTCCGGCTATTTCTCTGTTGTTTTGTGATTTCTCTGTGTTGTGTGAGAAATATGGGTGAAACTCTGTGTTTTTTGGAGTTTCTGTGGAACTGACTCTGGTTTTTGGGTCATTTGTAACTAAAACACGTTTTGGGATTGTCCTGAGTGATTCCTTGCTCCACAGATCAATTTGTGCTGAGAATTGAGCTAGCCTCAGCACTCAATTCCCCGGGTGTACTTGTTTCAGTGTTCTGGAGGTGTTTCCTCCCTGTTCTGAGAGTTTTCTGTTGTGCTCCCTTGTGATTCTGGTGGTTTTTTGCCTTCCTGTTGCCTCTGATATTGCTGGGCTGTGTGTTCTGCTATGTTCTCTGTCCTCTGTGTTGATATATTGGTGTTTTGCTTCATCTGTGCCTGCTTTTCATCATGAATAACTTGCATATGGTACCTTTTAATGGCAGAGATGACTTTCAGGATTGGAAAACCAAAATTAAATGCATTTTGACAAAGGAAAAGATTCACAAAGCTATTTTTCAAAAAATTGATGAATCTGAAAAGGATAAGAAATTGCATGAGATAAATGATAGTGCTAGGGCCACTATTTTACTGAATTTGTGCAGTTCTGTGGTCAGAAAAGTGCCTCATCATAAGTGTGCAAAAGATTTATGGGATAATTTGAATTCTTTGTATACTGCTACTTCTGAAGAGTCTGCACATTCTTTGCAAAATCAACTCATGACTTTTCAAGTGGACACTTCAAAAGATATTGATGCTAATATGGAAGAATTCAATAAATTACTTCAAGATTTGAAACTTGCTGATGATCACACTCTTGAAAAATATGCTCCTCAAATTTTACTTTGTGCCATTCCTGAGTTATTTTCTGAGGTCAAATCTGCTTTGAAATATGGTGGTTCCAAGGTTACCTGTGATATGATTGTGACTGACTTGAAAGCTAAAGAAAATGAGCTTAAAAAGTTAAAATCAAAACCTTTACATGGTGAGATAATGTATGTCAACATGAATAATAATAGACAACCTATCACAGTTTTAACAAGCCTTTGAACCCTGAAAATCCCAGTGTTTTGACTGTTGAAAGGCATAGAAAAGAAATGCAGGCTCATTCTTCTCAAAATTAGAACTAAAATCATTTTCAAAATCAAAATTTTGACCAAAAGCCTAGAAAGACTTGCTGGAATTGTGGAAAACCTGACCATTTTTCAAATAAGTGCAAACAACCTAAAAGAAATAAAGGATTTGTGAACTATGATCATCATGCTAATAATGTTTATGAAGAAGATAGCATATATATGGTGCATGATACTTATGATTTCCAGTTCATGAATTATACCAATGTTGTTTCTAAGAATGTGCATAGTAATGAATGGCCAATTGACTTTGGTTGCACATTTCGTGTCACTCTCTTTAAACACATGTTGCACAATCTGCACTATTTGAACTCTGGTCATGTGGCTTTAGCTGAGGGTCAAAACTGTGAGATATAAGGTAGAGGTGATATATGTCTTAATTTGAAAATGGAAGCATGCTCACTTTAAGTGATGTCAGATATGTGCCAAAATTAATATTCAGCTTGCTATCTGTGTCTAAAATGGCTGACAAAATGCTTGATGGTTTTGTGAACTATTTGAGATTCAAATTTGAAAAGGACTCCATACTTTATTTCAATGCTCCTAGAAAAGGAGATCTTTATGTTATACAAGCTGAGTCTGTGCCATTAGCTGTTGCCAACATTGTGCATAAAGATAAGACTGCATTATGGCATGCAAGACTAGGGCACATGAGTAATAAAGGACTTGAAATATTGCATAAAGCTGGTGCATTTGGAAATGATAAAGTGACAAGCATGCGATTTTGTGAACCTTGTGTGATGGGAAAACATCATAAAGTGCCTTTGCCGGCATGTGTCTGTTCCTTATCCTAGGAAGCATGTTAGTTCTGAAATTCTTGAATACTTGCATGCTGATGTCTGGGGCCCTGCTAAGGAGCCCACCCATGGTGGAAACATGTTCTTCTTATCTGTGATTGATAATTTTTCAAGAAAAACTTGGATGTTCCTCATGAAGAATAAATCTGAAGTTTTTCAAAAGTTTTCTATGGGCTGTTGAAGTTCAAAACCAGACTAAAAAGATCATCAAATACCTCAAAACTGATAATGGTCTTGAATTTTGTAATCATGCTATGGATAATTGGTGTTCAGATAGAGGTATAAAGAGGCATAAGTTTGTACCCTATACTCCACAACAAAATCGGGTAGCAGAAATAATGAATAGGACTCTCCTTGAGAGAGTTAGGAGCCTTCTTGTTGCTTCTGGTCTTGATAAACAATTCTAGGGTGAAGCTTTCATAACTGTTTGTTATCTGATAAATAGATCCCCCTCTGTCCCCTTGCTTGGTAAATTGCCTGAATCAGTGTTCTGGAATAAACATGTTTGTTTGTCCAATTTAAGAATCTTTGGCTGCACTGCTTATGTGCATCAGAAATTGAGTAAGCTTGAACTTAGGGCAAGAAAATGTATCTTCCTTGGATATCTTGAAGGTGTTAAGGGTTACAGACTCTGGGATAAGGGTGTGCCTGGGTTTAAAACTTGCATAAGCAGAGATGTTTCTTTTAATGAGCAAGATTTTCCTTGTTTATCTGAATCCTCACAATCTGCAGCTCCAAGTGAGGTGGAAAACTTGAATAATATGAATCAAAATATGCATGACTTCATGTTTTCTTCTACTGTTCCAATTGAGGTGGATGTTCAAACTCTTGTGCTGCCTAATTCTGATAATAATGATGCTTCTAATATAGAAAATGAAAATGAACATATGTCTGACAATCATGATGTGAATGATTCTGTGTCCAATCATGAATCTAGTGATGAACCTTCTAATAACATGACTGTGTCAGACTCTGAAACAAGTTTAAATTCTGAAAATAAGCATGAAACCTTGCCTGAATTTGAAACCCTGAATAATTATCAGCTTGCTAGAGATAGGCCAAGAAGAAATGTGAGACTGTCTACAAGATATGATGATTATAATTTATCTCTGTATGTCTTTAATGTGTTCAGTAATGTTGACAAATTTGAGCCTAAAACATATTCTGAAGCTGTGAAATCTCCCGAGTCTGACAAATGGCTTGCTGCTATGAACTGTGAAATAAAGTCTCTGCATGATAACAAGACCTGGGTGCTTGTTGAAAAACCTGATAATTGCTCTATTGTTGAATGCAAATGGTTATTTAAAATCAAGCAAGAGATTGACCATGTCAGATATAAAGCCAGCCTTGTTGCGAAGGGATTCACTTAAAAAGAAGGCATAGATTACAATGAGATATTTGCTCATGTGGTAAAATTCACAACTATTAGAATTATGCTTGTGTAACATCCCAGAATTTCAGAATAACTTAGTGAGTTTTCTAAATTTATTTAGAAGACTAAAGAAAATAATTGGAGCTAAAATAAAGTAAAACAGATGTAAGTCGCGACCTTTTCATGTATTTTATGTGAAAATCGATTATGAGATTTTGCGTTTGTCTCCGGAAGATAGTCAATATTGGTCTTTTTTGGAATGTAACGACCTAAAGAAAGTTGTTGGTACTTTCAGAATTTTATTCTGACCTCTACAAGAGTCCCGTAATTGAAAATCGTAAAGGGAAAATCTGTGAATAGTAATTTATGCGAGCGTTCGTGATTTGAAAAATTTACGAAATCCTCCTCATTGATCCGAGACTTGTTCTAACAAGCCTATCTTATAGGAAATGACCCAAGGAATCCGTTCGCGTTCACGGATTATCAATCTGAGGTCAATCGAGCGCTCGGGAGCAAAATCTGTCAGTCGAAATGAATAGTAAAAGTAATTTTTGAAAGGGAATCTTTTCTCGTTTCTCTTCAGACGACTTCTTCGTCATCCCGAGTCGGGTTGGTTCAATAGTACTCAAGCCAACGAGTCTTCCGATATTTTCGAATTTTGTGTCTGAGGTCATTTGGACCTCGCCATTGAATAAAGCAACTTTTATTGAATCCGCAAATCACTTTATCAGTATTTTATATCCGAAAAAGTTATACCCGCCCCAGAGCACTTTTTCCTATAAATAGGGGAGGGGGGAGCTCACTTTTCCTTGCTCATTCTCTCTTCTCTCTCTCTCTTTCTCTCTCGTTCGTGTTGACAAACGAGAGAAACCCTGGCTTGCGCCGAGTAAATCGCGCATGCGGGCCCATATTAAGTTTTATTTGGGGGGGAGGGGTGTTGCTGCTGCGGGAGCAGCTATCGAGCGCCGGAAGGCTGCTGAAGAGCCGCCGCCGCTGCCGTGGATGGCCGGAAACGCCGTCGTCGTGCCGCCGTGGCGCCGCCGCTTCGGACGTCTCGTTTCGGTCCATTTCTTATCCTTTATAGTTGAATTTTTAATATGTTATGTGTTTTGAATAGTGCTTCATTTCGTATGTTGAGTGCGTCGTCGTCCGGTGGCTGGAAACCGGCGAAAACGCCGGAAAACGTCAAAAAATAAAGGGGCACCGATCAATTTCGGTTTTTGCCCATTTTCGCCCATTTCGGGTCGTCAAATTGAAAAAGTTTTTTCTATAAAGTTGCTCGAAAAATTATTTCCTATAAGACTGCTAAGTTTCATAATTTTCCGATAAGTTTTGATTAAAGGCGATTATTTTAATCAGGCGGTTATTTTTATAACTAGAGCATGTGATTTCAGAAAATTTCAAAAATTGTATAGTTTAATAAAGATATATGTGGGGTCAAGCCTGATTATTTTCATAATTTTTGGATAAGTGAAAAGTGCAATCGAGGTTTGCTGTGTAAAATTTGATTAAAATGACAAGTTATGGAAAGTGACCTCTGTCAAATCTTTTGATACCATTAAATTGACAATTATATTTTGGAATTTATTTCCTTCTGTGTGAAAGTTGTACGAGGTCTCTAGAGTCGCGCATTCTTAGTTGAAATATAATTAAAGTGAATAAAAGCTCCAATTAAATTAAAGTCGAGTTCTGAAAATTAGAGTAGCAGTCATAAATTAAGGTTTGACCTTGTAGGACTTGTTGAGCCAGTCAGAGAAGCTGGCAGATGAATATCGAGAAGTTTGATCACCCGAGTTGATCTAATCGAGGTGGGTTTATTTGCAAAACCTATCTATATTTGAGTTATTAACTCATAAATGTGATAGTCATAGTTAGAATATCCAAATAAAATATTTGAGAAATTATCTGCTCAAGTCTCTGTTAGAGTAATAGTATTATACTGATGTATAATTATTGAGAACATAGATTATGCTGTGCCATAATTACTGAGAACATAGATTATGTTGTGCCATAATTTGAGAACACAGATTATGCTTGCCATAATTACTGAGAACATAGATTATGCTTTATCATAATTAGCGAATATAGATTATGCTTCGACATAATTAAATAGAACAGATTATGCCTTGTCATAACTAAAGTCTATGGGGTAAAAGTTAAGGTGTAGAGTTCAAAGTTCATAATTTATAGATTAAGGTTATAATTTATATTTAAAGTCTAAAAGTCATAGTTTAAAGTTACAATATATTAAATGTTTATTGTGTATTGATTATACTTGTGTATAATGAGTTGTGCTTTTTAGCTTGTGCTTTTAGTATTAAACTCAAGTTATAGAATGATTTCCGTTTAAAGAATAAGAAGCATAATTGAACTAAGCTGCTAGAGGAATTAAAGGTTAGCCTAGTTGCTATATTTAGAGGATGACATAGTTTTTATGCTTTTGTCATATTACGCGCTTTATAGAGAACTTAGAGCAAAGGATAGGAAGGAACTGTTATTCTTGCAGTTGTGATGTTAATCACTAAAGGTGTCACTGTGAGGTAACCCCTGCACATACACGTGATCTGAGCATCACTATAGGGGTCAATGCTAGGTAACCCCTGGTATACTCAGGGTCAATGCTAGGTGATCCCTGGTACACTCTTCTCGGATTAGCGAGGTAACCCCTCCCTTTTCCTATCAGCGACATGTCATAGAGTGCAGTAGACGACAAAAGGAGCTACAGGGTACCAAAGAGAAGTAAAGGTTTGCAGAAATGGAAAGGACTTTCGCGTTTTGCTTTCCATTATCTGTATTTATATTTTGGATATTCTGTTACAGTTTTTATTAAAGAATGAGTTAAAAGTTTAACCTACTGAGTGCTTTAGTACTCACGTCCAAAATATTTTCAAAATGTTTTTCACAGGTTGAGATGCTGGAGGTGATGACTCGATGTACTGTTGTGGGTGGGTTGATCATGCATTGATGTCTCGTTCAGACTAAATTATTGCTTATGAGTATGTTGTTATGTGATACAATATTACTCCTTTGTTTTCCGCTTAAACTCTAATACAGTTGCCCCATAGTATGATTGCATGCTATGTTTTATTTTTGGGCTTATCTGAATTATATACCTTATTTGAATTATGATAAATAAAGTCTCATTTCCTTTTCATAAATCCAAGCATGTTTCATTACAGTTTTCGACCTATGAGTTGGTCATATTGGTTGAGTCTTGGATTCTGTTTATTTTCCAGTTGACCTATGAATTGGTCTTATCTTGATAAATTGCTTCTGTCCTATGAATGGGACATAAAATAGTTTATTTGCCTCTGACCTATTGATGGGTCTTAGTTATTGTGACCTATGAAGAGGTCCTATTTATTTGAAGAGTCAGGATCCTATTTATTAATTGCTGGATTCTGTTTGAATTTGATTGGCCTATGGATAGGCATTCTTTGACTTGATTGAATCAATTGGCTTCGTTGATACGTTGAAAGACGTGGATTTCTTCCAATTACAGAGGTTATGCTGCCCAAATTTCTGGGAAAAATAACCTATTCTTGTTCTAAAGCCATTTCATTTGATTGTTCTATATCATATTCCTTTTTAAGTGACACCCCGTCCCTCATTTATTTTTCTTCCGGGACCGGGATATTACTAAGGACCCCCTGTATTTAGAGTTATGCTACCTTTTTCCTTCTATTATTCCTGTAATATCTCCGTCCCCATCCTCGGGACCGAGCTGTTACAGCTTGCCTTGGTTGCTCACTTTGATTGGGAACTTAAGCAGATGGATGCGACAACTGCCTTTTTACATGGTGAACTTGAGAATAATATTTACATGCATTAGCCTAAGGGTTTCATTGACAAGTCTTTTCCTAATCATGTTTGTTTGCTTAAAAAGTCCTTTGATGGTCTGAAACAATCTCCTAGGTAGTGGAATATTAAGTTTGATCAATGCATGAAAAGCATGAATTTTACCAGAAGCAAATTTGATCATTGTCTGTATTACATGCAATCTGAGGTGCCTATGTTTTTACTTCTTTCTGTGGATGATATGCTATTGATTAGTCCCTGTCTGAAAGCTATCAAGCATGTGCAAAGTTGTATATGTGCAAACTTTGATATGAAAGATCTTGGTGATGCTAAGAAAATTCTTAGAATGAACATTGACAGAAATAGAGATAATCATACACTTGTGTTACATCAATCTGCCTATGTTGATCAAGTTCTGAAAAAGTTTAACATGGAGCAATGTAAACTTGTTGCTGTGCCTCTTGCATCTCATTTCATACTTAGTAAAGAACAATCTCCTAAGAATAAATTTGAATTAAATGAAATGCAAGGTGTCCCTTATGCTAATGCCATTGGCTCTGTCATGTATTTAATGATTAGCACTAGACCTGATATTGCCTATGATATTTCATGCTTAAATAGATACATGGCTAATCCTGGTATGCCTCATTGGGAAACATTGAAATGGCTTCTCAGATACTTGAAATCCACTATAAATAGTGGTCTGACTTTTTCTAAGTTAGCTGATGGAGTAAAATGTGTGGGTTATGTTGACTCTAATTATGCAAATGACAGAGATCAAGGGAAGTCAACAATCTCCTATGTGTTTACTTTATGTGGTGCTTGCATTAGTTGGAAATCACAATTGCAGAGTATTTTTACCTTATCCTTTATTGAATCAGAATACATTGCTGCTACTGAGGCTGTAAAGGAAGCCATTTGGCTTAATGGTGTGTTGTCTGAAATAAAATTCATTGATGATATACCTTTGATTTATTCTGATAGTCAATCTGCAATACAACTATGCAAAAACCCTGTTTTTCATGACAGAACAAAACACATTGATGTGAGATTTCATTTCATCAGAGACATTGTGGAAAAAGGTGATGTGCTACTGGACAAGATCCCATCTGAATTCAATCCTGTAGATATGGGCACTAAGTGCCTTCTAGTTGCAAAGCTGGAGGCCTGCAAGAGATCCTTGAAAATGGATCTGGGTTGAAGTCTGCAATGTGGACATGATGGTATTCCAGGCTCAGTACCTCGATACCTTACCTGCCCTCAAGGGGCATCTTGGTTCTTGGTTATTACTTTCCCTGTTGGTACTGTGCTAGGTACAATTCAATCAAGAAAAGCCATTGAATGGCAGGAGATGGATTGTTGGGTTGGTCCATACCAATTATCCCTTTATTGACTTCGACCTATTAAAAAGGTCATACCTGATTTCATATTAGTATATGTTTACTTCCAGTCGACCTATGAATTGGTCTTATCTGCTATTTTGCTTTTGTCCTTTGGATGAGGCTAATCTTATTAATACTTAAGGTAAATGGATCTTTACTTGTTGGTATCTGTTTATCACATTGTTCTACCCATGTAAGGACTTGTTGGATTCTGTGCCGTTCTAATTGTACTCCTATAAACTGTTATAAAACGAGGACTTGTTCTAGTTACAGAGGTTATGCTGTCCAAATTTCTGGGGAATATAACCTATTCTTGTTTCCAACAATTATTTTGTTAATAATTATTCCAAATCCTATTCTTTTTAAGTGACACCGTCCTTCATTTATTATTCTCTTCGGGACCGGGGCGTTACAAAAGAAGAAGAAGAACAAAAAAAGAAAGAGAAGCATGTTTGTGCTAAAGAAAAAAGAAAAAAGAGAAAATAAGGAAGATCACGTTTGTGCTATAAAAAAAGAAAGAGAGAGAGCACGATTGTGCCCAAAACAATTGAAAAAAATTAAAAATTAAATATCAAAGAAAAGAGGGGAAGGGGGGGAGACCATTAAAAAAAATGAAAAAGAAAAAGAAAAAGGAGGGGGGGACCACTTTGTTGGGTCAAATAATATCCGTCTAACGCATGGGGATCCGTTAGACCGTCTTATATAAGTGTGCCTCAATTTAGAATGGGCATTTTACATTTTTCTCCCTTTTCATTCCTTTTTTTATTCATTTTTTGAACTAAAACATATGAATTTCCAGATAATTATAATGAAAATTATGAACTCATGTAATCTATATCAATATGGGAAGAGAGGCTTGATTTGGTGCGAATTCAATACGATTTGAAACTTAAAATTATTTAGAAAGACGAAAATTTGGATTGTCCGGTAAAGGGGTGGGGCCTTTATTAGAATATATTTATATGTAAATATATTATATATTAGTTTTTTCGTTCAATGAGAATAACTAAATTTATGGGGATGGAATGACTATTTTCTTATTTTGGGAATAGACGAATAGTGATTGCTTCAGGAATGGTGATTCTCGATTTTATATTATACCAATCATAGGAATAAGAATGGATATAGAAATAATTATTCTATTACATTTTATTATATTCCACCATATCAATCAACTCTTTAGTTCATTAATGTTGTTTATCAAGTTCAATTAATTTCACATCATATATACATGTTACTATTAATTCAAATAATTTTCACATGAGTTATGATGGTTAATTTGGCATTATTTATACATTTTATTGATGGGCTTTGAAACATGCTAGAATATGAGTACTAACCAGTATAAAATTAGAATATAAAAATTACGATTTTATTGTTAAGGGATTGAAGGGTGTTAGAGGGGTTAATTAATGGGTAAACCGGGTTCATATTGACCCATTAAGGTGAGTTTAATTAAAGGTGATGAATTATTTTTGGGTGTTGCTATATAAGCCTCTAAAATTTCTAAATAGACCACATTTACTAAATATATCACCATTTTAGTGGACACCCTGAAGACCAATGAACCAGTTGACCTAAGTGGAACGTTTCTTCAAAGCCACAATTTCATCGATAACCTCTTGTAGTGTGATGTGATCTCAGCAGTAGATCGAAACCGGATGAATATACGCGCGGAAGACTTAGTGTTAGGAAAAACTATCAAGGTTTTTCTTATAAGGGGGTTTGATGAGATGTCAAAATATGTCAAAATATGCAAAGAGCCTTGAAAGAACTGAAAAGAAATCAAGCAGAAAACTAAGGATGATCATACAAAATCAAGCTGTTAAAGCCAAAAGAAATGATCAATCCATGTGAAAAGAAAAGAGAGAAAAGAATAGAAAGAAAAAAGAAAAAGACTGTAGCTTGCTAGAATAGTTAGCAAGGCAAGCTGGAAGATGCAAGTACCAGCAAGAGAAGTACAGATTGCCACCAGTCTACAGTGATGAACTGATGGACATACCAATTCAAGGCCAACACCAGCTGAAGAGATGTTCCAGCTGAAGAGAACTGATGGACATACCAGTTCTAGGCCGACACCAGCTGAAGAGAACTGATGGACATACCAATTCTAGGCCAACACCAGCTGAAGAGATGTTCCAGTTGAAGAGAACTAAAGGACATACCAGTTCTAGTCCAATACCGACTGAAGAAATGTTCCAGCTGAAGAGAACTGATGGACATACTAGTTCTAGGCCGACACCAGCTGAAGAGATGTTCCAGCTGAAGAGAACTGATGGATATACCAGTTCAAGGCCGATACCAGCTGAAGAGAACTGATGGACATACCAGTTCTAGGCCGACATCAGCTGAAGAAATGTTCCAGCTGAAGAGAACTGATGGACATACCAGTTCTAGGCCGACACCAGCTACAGAGAACTGATGGACATACAAGTTCTAGGCCCACACCAGCTGAAGAGATGTTCCAGCTGAAGAGAACTGATGGACATACCAGTTCTAGGCCAACACCAGCTGAAGAGATGTTCCAGCTGAAGAGAACTGAAGGATATACCAGTTCAAGGCCAACACCAGCTGAAGAGATGTTCCAGCTAAAGAGAACTGAAGGACATACCAGTTCTAGTCCAATACCGGCTGAAGAAATGTTCTAGTCGAAGAAAGATCCCAGCTGAAGGAAATACCAGCTGAAAAGAAGAACTGAAGGACATGTCAGTTCTAGTTCAATCCCGGTTGAAGAAATACTAATTGAAGAGCACATCAGTTTGAACTGATGAACATGCCAGTTCACGATGACACCAATTGAAGAAGACTGCCAGCCGAAGAGAGGATGATTTCAGCTGAAGGAAATACCAGCTCAAGATATTCCAGCTGAAAGAAATACCAGCTGAAGAAATGTACCAGTCCAAGATCCAAGCTGAAGCAAATGCCAGCTGAGGATATTCCAGTTGTAGGAGCATACCAACTGAAGAGAAGACCAAGGTACAAGCTGAAGGAAAATGCCAGCTCAAAGGATACCAGCTAAAGAATGAAGTTCCAGCTGACGAAGTACCAGTTCGAAGGATACCAGCTGAAGATGCATCAGTTTTGAAGTCTAACTGATAAAGCGCCAGCAACCGAACTGAAGACTAGTCCATGAAAGTTTAAGCTGAAGGGACACAAGTCCAAAATGCCAGCTGAAGAACACTGATTCAAATTGCCAGTTGAAGCAAAGCAAACTGGAGCTCAGAAGGTATCAAACCTTGCCCAGAACTGTCAGCTAAAGAAAACCAAACTGAAGCTCAGAACGTATCAAACCTTAGCTCAGAATTGCCAGCTGAAGCAAAACCAACTAGAGCTCAGAAGGCGCGCATTAAGCCCAAGCCCAGAACTGCCAGCTGAAGATGATCTCAACTGAAGCTTTCCAAACTGCCAAGAGACGCGCAGAACTAACAGACAAAGAAACTAAAGATTCCAACTGCCAGATAAAGCTCAGAACTGAAGATCAAAATAGGAGCCGTAACTGAAATTCAGAGAAACCAAAGAAGATCTTGAAGTTAATGCAATCGAGATCTTGGAACAATAGCTCGTTAGAAGAGCAAAGACAACTCAATGGCCCTCTTAAATGAAAGCCCCCCAACGGCTTTATCATTTATGATCACATATTGATCATCAGTGGTCACCACTCACCCATCTTTAAAAGGTGAGCTACCCCAGAGAAGACCGCAGACTTTTGAGAATTTTAGAGAGAACATTAGTTAAGACTTCCGTGAAGACGTTCGCCAAAGCACTAAAGCCTCACGCTCAAAAACTCTGAAGAATCAAAAGTTCTAACTGATAAGAAGGAGCCTTAACACTCATCAAGCTAGTTGTTGAAGATTTTCAGCCATTCTATTCTATCAGTCCCAGTACTTTAGTGATCAACTACCCAGCTCAGACACCGACGTGCAAAGGAGCACACCAGTTGATACCAGTTTCAAGACTGTACTCTTGAAGATCGAGCAGATCTAAAATCGTTTAAAGATAGGTAATGGCACTTTATCTCTCCAGTGAGCATTTGGGGATCACAAGTGTGAGCTGTTGACCTACCAGCTGAGGAGGCTGAGTTCGTTGGATCGCAGCTTCCGGGATAGCACCAGCTGAAAAGAACACCGTGACTCGTAAAGTTGTTGTTCATCAGGTTCAGCAGTTGTCTTCACTGTGTAACTATAATAAATGAATTTTACACTTGCATACTGAATTGCCCTTCTATGGAAGGAAGAGAGGACGTAGAAGTTGAGTTTCGAACCTCTATAAATTGCTTGTGTGCTCTGCTTTAATTTTCAGTTCAGTTGCATGTTTTTAACTGCACACTCCAAGCACACACAATACTCCGAGCTAGCAGATCATCTCAACTGATCTCCCCAAAGCACGGATAATATAGTGAGTCAAAACGGGCCCTTATTATTCCGTATCTAGTTCAGTTTTTGTAATCAGTTTATTCACCCCCTCTAAACTAATTCTGACTCACCCCGAAACTAACAAGTGGTATCAGAGTGGTTGATTCTAAAGATTAGCCATTTCTGCAGATAAACTGAATCAGATCTAGTTATCTGTGCTAATCTGTAAGCTATGGGAAACCATAAGCTACCTATCTTTTTAGTTGAGAACTACGATAACTGGAGCAGGAGAATGAGGGTGCATGTCATCCATGAGAATATGTGGAAAGTTATCAAAGATGGTCCAATCACAATTATGATGGACAATGAAGCCCATGTTGCTGATGTCAATCAACCAGCAAGGATCCCGAAGCCAACTCATCTTCTCACGGGTGAAGAGAAGAAGTTGAAGAACCTAGAGTTCGTGGCCCAAGCCGCGTTGTTCCAAACTCTAAATGAAGATCGCATGAAGGACAAAGAATTATAGAACTGCCAAGGAGATATGGGACTTACTTGCAGATCTGTGCAAAGAGTCCGAAGCCATCAAAGGAAACAAGCTCCAGCTAGCAGTGGACAAATACGAGTCCTTCAAGATGCACTCAGATGAAACCATCTCTAGCCTTGAAACAAGATTTCTTAGCATCAATAACGAGATGAACACTTTGGGAAGAACATATCCCAATAGTGAGATGAACTCCAAAATCTTGGACAATCTCACAGAGGAATGTGATATGAAGGTGATTGTTGCAAAAGAGTCAAGAGACTTGAACAACATCACCCCAAGAGAACTATTCAGTTCTTTTAAGGCTCTCGAGTATAGCCTAAACCGAAAAAGAGAGGCATCCACATCATTCACCCAGGATGCAACCTTCTACGGTGAAAGAAATCAGTTTAGAAAAACTCGAGGAAGAAATGTCTTTCAGCCAAAAAGTTTTCAAGCCAGAGAACAACCAGGAGGCTCAACTGATCGCAGAAGAGAAGCAGTGAAGAAGAAGGAGAGCCTGACTGAGGATAGCAATGATCAAATCCAGTCAGTTGCCAAGCTGCTAGAGAAGCTCAAAAGGATCAGAGATCAGCCATCAATTATATTTCAAAATGATGATGAGCCTAGAGGTGAGAGAAACTAACTATCTGCTGAACAACCCAGGGCAGCCAACAGAAGCATAAGAGAATGCTTCAATTGCCACAAGCAAGGACACTACATATATGAGTGTCCAGAGCTCCCTGAAGATAAAAAGGCCAAGGTGAAGAGAAGATTTTTTAAAAGAAAAGCTATGATGGCCAACACAGAGAATGCCGTCCTAGATGACTCAGATTATCCATCAGGAATCGACTCTGACGGCTACAGCTCTGAATAAGAGGCATTGTTCTGCCACATGGCTGACAATGAAGAAGAGGTTAGCATAAGCGATTCCTTAACCTCTTTTTATCACATTCATGAATCTTTCATTACTAGCAATGGAATAAATGAGTAATTAAGAATCCTAGAAGATCAATTAGCTGCTATTTCAAGCATGCATCTACAACTAAAGGAAGAAAATGATGACCTAAGAGATGAGGTCAAAAGACTGAGAAGTGATCATGATAGAACGAATCACTTGAAGCCCAGTCAATTGAATGTGAGAAGTTGCAGCTCAATTTTGATGAACGAGAGGCTCTGACAGGAGATCTAGGAGAGAGACAAGATTTCTCTCAAATTTAGAAAGGGATCTCAAACTTTTGATGAAATTCTAAGCCATCAAAGAGTTAAAATTGGTAGTCCAGGGTTAGGATACAATAGGTACATTGCCTCTGAGAAAGGAAAGACAGTTATTCAAACCAGTCAAGAAGGAACCCTTCCTGGTTTTATCAGACGCAGCCAACCCAACCAGTTGAAGAGACTGAAGATGAGAGAACTGAAGACATCCCTACAGATCCGCCTAAGAGGTCCAGCCAACCCTCCTAATTGAAAGACGCAGTCCAGCCATCTCAAAGAAGGCCACAAGCTCAAAATAGGCAGTTCGCCTATCAGCAGAGGCCACCAGCTCAGTAAAGGCATCCAGCCTATCAACAGAGGTCGTCAGTTCAGCCAAGGCCTCCAGCTCATTAAAGACAGTCAGTTCAACAAAGATCACCATACTTTCAAAGGCCCAAAGCTCAGAACCAGCCTGTGGTGAACAAAACTGACTGGCCCACTGGAGTAAGCAAAAATACTCAGTTTGGACCGCAGTCTCATCGAGATAGGGCATCAGTTCATGAGAGAACTGCTCAACCAGCCTATCCTCGAAGACATCCAGGAAGTCAACCTGGAAGAGAAGTTGACTCAAGGAGAAACGTGCCCACAAAGCTATATCAAGCACGCCAACATTCTCAGATCCCTCTGGAAAAGCTCATTCCAACGGATCTCGCAACACAGTATAGTGAGTACCTCGACTCAAGGGAAGAATTGAGAATCAACCCTCACTATAACTGGTTTGTCAACTGGCCATACCACAAGAGCGATAGAGCTCATGGTGATAAAAGGAATTGGCCACAGAAAAGCAGATAGCTGACATCTTCACAAAGCCCTTGAAGCAAGATCTATAAAGATATGTATCCAAGTGGAGCTATTAGAACTAGCATCAGAAGATGAAGATGATAAAAAAAAAAGAAAGAGAGCAGAAGCTGAAACTGAATCAAAAAGTGCGTCAGTTCAGTCAGCAAAAGAATTCAAAACTGCTCAAATCATCAGTTCAGATAAAAAGCAAGTTGAAAAGTTTGTAAACTGATGAGAGGCGTGGAAGCTGAGAAATCAAAAGACTAGAACTGATCAGATGCTCAATCAGTTCACAATGGATATAACAGCTCGTGATCAGCTGAAGCAAGCAACTGAACTGAAAGGAGAGCTAGAAGCCAAGTCAGCAAAAAGAAGAGTTGAAATGAAAATATCTCAGTTGAAGCCGATCATGCCAACTAAAGATTGCCAGATATAGCTAAATCATCTGATGATGTCAGCAGCTCAAGGGCACGCGGAAGCACCAGAGAGAGAAATTCAAACAGATAAGTTTGAATTTACCTTGCTTAAGCAGAACGGTGAAATGACATGTCTCACAATTGTTACCATTGGACCCACTTCATCTCTCCGCATTTACTCTCAACGGATAGATTTGCATATCAATCGACTAATTTATCCTATCGTTGAAACTGGAGCATCAACTTATCTCAATCGCTGATTCACAATAAATAGCTGAATCGCCAAAAGTTACCCTACTGAACCAAAAGTTGAAATTTGCTCTATCTCTCACAAATCTCAGAAAAACCAAAATACCCAAAACTTTCTATTGTGAGAAAATCTTATCAGCAACCAAGCTCCCAAAATTCCAACAAGATCTCCATGGATAAGAAAAGCGTCCAAACTATTCGACGAAAGTTCAACTTTAGAGAAACTGGAGAATCATCTCAAAAATTCTAAGTGAGTCTCTAAAGAGAAAAGTTCCTACATGAAGCTGCATTAAGAACGAAGTGTTCAAACTCTCCTCTATGCAACTTCATCATCTCCAAAATCAACCATGTTGGGTTGTGAGAGTTCACCTGTAGTACTCTTAGCAAAATCTACCCAGAACCTGTCTGTGAATTCTATATGAACTCAAAGGCTCACAAAGATAGAATCACAATGGAAGTGACAGGAATACAGTTGGAGATTACCCCAGAATCACTTGGAAGAATATTTCATCTCACAACTGAAGGAATTAGACTAGAAGAAGTGGAAGTCAATCCGCTGGAGATCTACGATAGCTGGAAGGATGCTAAATGTCAAGAAGCTTTCAAGAAAACCACTTCCATTATGTGCTTCCAAGAAGAATACATGATTCTAGCATCAGTGGCGACCAGAATGATCGTCGGAATTACTGGAAGTCACTCAGAAATGACAGCTACAAAGTACAAGGTATGCTGGGCAATATTTCAAGGGATCAAGGTGAGCTGGGCTCAATACTTCTATGATCAAATCAAGAAGTATGTAGATGCTATTGAGAAAAACTGGAGTGACAAGGAGTTCAAGCAGAACATGTGCTTCCCCTGCAGGATAAGCAAACTGCTAGAAGAAGAACTCAACTTCATAGCTGCAGAAATTGACACTCTCTCAATAGAAGAGACTGATTTTATACCAACAGTTGCTAGAAGACAGCAAGGGTCAAAAGCCTTAAGTCTAAAAAATGCAGAAAAGAGCGAAGAATTGATCAGCAGAAAAGGAAAAGAAAAGAAGGTAGATGCAGAACTTCATCAGGACAACTCAAACTCAGAAGATCATCTACCACTATGTCATCTGATCGGAACACCAATCCGAGCTCAAACTTTACAGCAGATTACCTTCATCACAGACAGCCCAGAGATTATTGAAATATCTCACAACAAGAGAACTACAAAGGGATCAGCTCAATCAAGAATAGAGCTGGAAAATCTAAGAAGGAGAAGGAAAAAAAAGAAAGGAATTGAACCCTTATCTCCACTGGGGTTACCACCTCTTGGTATCAAAGTATTTGAAATGGCACCAACTCTGGAATCTATAGTGCCATACAGAGGAGTTCTACCACAAAGCTCTAAAGCTGACTACTTCAGAATAACTTGTCCTCCATTGGATAGGACACCTGGAAATAGAAGAGCTCACTTAGAAGCAATGACAACAAAGTAAAGAGCCGATACAGAAGTAGCAGAGTTCATCAAGAAGAATTTTCATGAATTTGTGGCGGATTCCGAAGAACTGCACAAAGCACTCACACGGTACTGCTACTGGTACTTATGGAGAGATTATCTCAATTCAGAGACCCACTTCCTTCTATCAGCTCTACACGGAATGAGTTTCTGGAGAAGAGAAGAAAAGTGGAGCATACAGTGGTCAGGACAGAGAAGCCCTGAACAAAATCCAATTGATGTGCTAAAAGAAATGCTAGATCTTTGGAGATGTCATTCAAAGCTAGGCGAGCAAACTCTGGCTGAAGTTATGAATGATCTTATAAGTTGGTCTGGGATTGAGCTGTCAGAACTACAAACTCAAGAAGAAAGAGAGCTCTGAATAGTCCCCAAGTACATTAGTGCTGGGTGTTAAATGAAGTCTACAAAATCAGAGTACAACAATAGGAACAAATTGTTGGAAATATTTAAAGGCAAAATCAACAAGCGCATAATCAACCAACAACAACTGGAGCTTCAATATCTAGATCTACTGCAATACTTCAAAGTTCAGAACAACCTGTATCTGAAGAAACTCCTCAGGAGGAAAGAAATACTATCAATGTCATTGCAGACTCTCCAGAGCACAGAGTACCCACTACAGAAGAAACTCACAAGTATATCACTGACTTGGAGTTTGAAGAGTTGCTAAAATCACCAGTTAGACCAGATGAAGGTCAAACTGAAGGGCCAACTGAGCTAGAAAATGACCAAGAGGAGTTCCAAAATGCTTCTACTACATAGCCAACTAAAGAGGCTCAAGTCACTGAAGAAACTGAGAATGAGACAGATTGTCAACTGCTGCTTGCAGCTCATGCCAAGTCAATCTCTCAGTATAACTCTCCAGTTCAAATACCTCTTGCTGAAGCAACTCATGAGCCTATTTCTGAAGAGACAACAACTGATCATGTTGATGAGGTGCTAGATTTGGAAAATCTGACAGATCAGTTGATTGAAGAACAACCTCAAGGCTATACACGCTCACTAGCTATAGTGGTGTACAAAGATCCAAACCAGCAAACATCAGAAATCATGCTACCACCAATAGAGAAAAGCTATGGCGAAACTAAGAGCTTGGAAAATCCTGAACAGACCAGGACAATTCCTTGTGATGAGCTAAATGAAATAGAAGATGGAGATGAAGCCACGTCAAAAGATGATAAATTCATACTTGAAGGTCTCATTCTTCATGAAAAAGAAGTAGTAGTGACACAGCTCCAGGAACAACCAGAAAGCTCCCTTGCTAAGTGCACAGATCAACACGAAGAGCAATTTCGCAGCATTCAGGAGCAGCTAAAGCTTCACAGAGAGCTCATCCAGCAGCTGCAAGATCGATTGAATGCTCAACAAGTTGCAGCCACACCATCAAGCCATGATGAAACTGGTGAGCCACCTACTAAAAGGCAGAAGACAGAGCACAAGAAGGATTAGAGACTAATCAAGCTTCGCTGATTAGAACCTCTAAGTGTTCTTCTTGTAATTAAGCTCTGTAACTCTTTTTGATCAATAAAATAAATATTTTATTGATAAAATGCCACATCAACAAAACTACGTGAATTCTTACCGTTGAAAATCTGACAAAGGCATTTAATACCACAAACAAAAGCAAGGGACAATTTTTCAAAGATATATGAGTACCTTTTCATTACTCATAAATCAGTTCAAATCTAGTCCCCCTCCCTTGCAAAGAGAAGAGACATACTTATTTTCCCAATCTCACTCAAAGAGTCTTTCTCTTTCTCTCTCTCATCTTTCTCAAAAATTCTAGCTAAATTTTCTTCAATGGCAGAATTGCTTAGTTCCCCCAGCTCTTTCAAAAATTAGATGATGAGAGTTAAATTCCTTGAAAGGAAGAAATTCCAGGATATTCTACAAAATTCAAACGGCTAGAACTTGCTTGTTTCTCTTCACAAGACAGAGATTCTTCACTACCTAGAAACACCACCCAAATTCTATAGACAAAATTGGGTGTGTGAATTTCTTCTCAAAGCACAAATCAGTGCTAATGACAAGGAAATTACATCAGTTATCCAAGGCCGACCTATCAAGATAACTGAAGGAACCATTGTTGAAGGTTTTCAACTTCCAAGGCAAGGAACGACCGTTCAAACATTAAGTGAAGCGGCTGAACCATACTGGAGAAGGTGGAAGACCCCTACCTGCAAAAAGGCATTTAGTTTTACCACAACTAAAACTGATCTAAGACCAGAGTATGGAGTTCTGCTCGACATCACCAACAAGATGATTTTTGGAGCAATTGGAAGCCTAAGACAACTTACCCAGGAGAGGTACAAAGTGATGATACACCTAGCTGAAGGACGCGGACAAACTGGGCAGAGTTTGTATTCTCACAAATGAAGCGTCAAGTTCTCAAGGCTTTTAACTCAAAGAGAACAAGGAAGTTTAAGGCCATGGTAGGACTTGTTCTCAGAATGAGCAAGATGATTGAAGACATCTTGAAGCTGCCAAATGATGATGCATTACCAAGACTCATCTCCGATTGGATTCCCAAGAGAGGAAGCATTCATCTTCACTCACTCAGGAAGAAAAGGCTAGGAAAAGGTAACACAAGTGCCTCAGCCTCAAATACCTTAACTACCAATGCTGTCCCATCATCAGTGTCCAAGAATGGATCAACAGCGGACTTCCAAGACTGTTCTGATCTAGATGAGCTTATTCCATTCATCGAAATTTCTCATTCAAATTATGGAGCTAACTACTTCAGGAGAACTTGTCCCCCTCTCCAACTGACGGAAGAAGATTTTCGCACTTTCTATAGTGGTGAATATGCAGCCAAAAAATGCACAAAAAGAGGTAACCAATTCACTTCTTACTCAATTTGTATTTGTGGCCAAGCAAGATCAAGAGCTTTTTAAACTTCTGCACCAGTACTTCTACTGGTACAACTAGAGACACTCAATGTCCATCCAGTCTCATTTCTTGATCATTGCTTTTCACGGCATAAGTTTTTAGCAAATAGAAGAAGTTTGGAGTTTGAAATGGATAGGGTCTTCAAATCCATTCCCTCCAACTATCGTGCAAGTACAGAGAATTATGAGTCATAGATTGACCAAAAAAATTCCTCCAACTACCCTACTTGCCGAATTGAAAATTGACACCAATGGTCAAGAAGAAGCAAGAGCAAAGCAGCAAGAGATCTGCACAACCAGTCCTGCCTGCAGAAAATTAAATTTTGGTACTCCATCAAATCAGTTAGCTGAGCCTAATTGACCAACTGAACCTGCAACTGTACAGATGCAGTGAGAGCCACCTCTCACTCCAGTTGTAGTGAGTCGATCGTGTCATGATGAAGACACTGCCACATCACCTAATCTCTTATCAAAGAGATATGTCACCCCACTAATTGCTTCAAGCGACAAGACATCTGCCTAATTGAACCAGCAGGAAGTTCAGTTCAAGTCATCCTCAAGAAGGAACTTGCACAGAAGACGAAGGGTCACATCAGCCAAAGCTAAGCATCGGACTCAATCCATGAAGACAGCAAGGCCAGAGAAGCCTGCTGAAGGAACTGGATCTGCCTCCAAGAGGAAGAGGTCAAACTGCCCTGACAAAAGCAGTGAAGAACATCTAGTTCAGCCCATCAAGAAGAGAAAACTGACTGAGATATGATCCAGCAGTTCAACAACTGATGTCATCAGTTCAATGATGAATCAGTTCAAGGGGCCAAGAAGAAGATATGACTAGAACTGATCGATCAGTTGTCACATCATCAGTTCATCAAAAAGTCATTAGTTGGATGGGGTATCCCAACTGTCAAGGATAAGTTTAAAATGGTTAATTCTTTAAACTTGTTCCTCTGTAAAATTAATGCCATCAGCATTATTTTCAAAATGAGAGATCTCTCAAGATAGCAAGCTTTTAATGCTATTGAGCAAAATCAATCACTAAAGTAGAAATTGAGTTGATAGCCTAAGAGATATAAATAGCAAAATCCTGCACAAAATATTTGCTATTTATGGCAACTACCCCATTTTTAAATGGATAAAATCTCAACCACTAATCTAAAAGTTAAGCCAAACTTGTTGACGGCTGAGATGATCATCTCATTTATGCCAGCTGAGCATCAGTCAAATCCATTAAACTGATCAGCTGATGCGTACTGGAGTACAATTCGAAGTACATGCATGCAAAGCTTCTTTAAATGCTAAGGAGATATTGATCAAAGATCACATATCAGTCTCAAACTCTCCTTGCATTTGCTTTGCATCTCTCTCTACTCCATTCAATCTCTCTCAAAGACTCTGTTGCAGAATGGAATTTCCCGCTCAATACATCGATCCAGCTAGGCTTGCTCTCAACCTGAAAAAAGACAAGTTCATAGAACTGGACTTCATGATGAAGAGACTTAAACCTAACAAGTTCTGTTGCTTAATCTCAGCAGCGGAGGAAACTGGACTCTTTCAATTTCTCATAAGAGGTCCAAGATTTGGACGATGCTTTCCTGAGTTAGTTGCCAAGTTCTATATCTTCTCCGACATCGCAAAAGATGGCAACATCATTTCTTCAGTCAACGAAAATCTGATCGTGATCTCTAAAGAAACTATGATGGAATCACTCCATCTTCCTGGAGCAGGTGAATAGGCAGACTCAATAGTCATGCCTAACCATGTAGAATTGTGGTGTCAATGGACGAAATCTGGAGTTGAGCACAATGACTACTCTCACAGACTGAAAGACAGTCTTCGACCAGAGTTCATCCAACTCCTAGATATAGTCATCCACTGCCTGAGAGGTAATCTAGACTATACTCGCTTCAGTGCCAACCATGCTCATCTGATGGCAATTATCTACAACCGATGCAGAGTTGATTGGGCATCACATGTGCTATCACAACTACGCCAGAATGTTCGCAAGGTCAAGTTTGACCACCAAACTAGAACATTCACAGAGAAACTAGGGTTTCTCAACCAGATCAGCATAATCATAAGTGATTAGATCCAAATTCTCAACCAGAGAGACGAGTTGTTGGACAGGAGAGATTATCTCCCCATAATTTTTATCAAAAGGAGGAAGAATCTAAAGCCTTTTGGCAAGCGATCGAGGAGGCAGTGCGCGGTAGAAGAAGACCCCTCCACTCAAACTGAAATGACTTATAATAGTTGAGGAATGTAGATCATGTCAGATGATGACATGACATCAGAGTCAACTGCGCCAGCTGAGTTTGAACCAGCTGTAACAAACTTCATGGATAGTGTTGAAGAAAGCTTCAACATAACTCTCAACGATCTGCTCAGCAGATTTCAACTCATTGAGAGCTACGACTCAGATCTCTTCTATCAACTGAGGATATATCTTAGATGGTCACTCTAGAGATATCACGTTAATGAAGCAGTTATGTTTGAACTGCTTGACAGGAAGGGACAATTTTTCTGGAGTCAAAAAGGAAATTGGAGCAGAAATTGGATGAATCATCCATCGACGGCCACTCCCACTCTTTCAGAGATCATGGATTTAATGATTCACATAATCTGAAATGGAGTACCAGCTGCAGGTCCACTGCCGTTTGCAGAGCCATCCAACTCATCCTCCACATCAATAGAGTTCAACCATCCACCTCCAACTGAAGAACTCCTCCCACGCTTGGTCATGATGACAACTGAACTTCAAGTTCAGTCTCTACTGCCAGATCTACGGCAGTTCATGCCCACTGAAGAAGCATCCAACTAGCTACTCTCACCACCAAGAGAACAACCATACCCCTTTCGTTTGAAGGTAACTTAGCTACCACATTCAGCTTGTTACCACATGTTCTCATTCCATCCTTTGATCTACACATGCACACCCTTTTGGATGATGCCCAAAAGAAGAGATTGAAGAAATTGAGAAGGATGATAGAAGAAAGTTTTTGAGTCTCTGGGATGAGATTTAGGGGGAACTCTCGCAGTTTCAGGGGGGAGTACAGCCTTAGGGGGAAGTATTGAGGACTATAGGAACTGCTCGAGAAAAGAGGCATCAGCCTCAGGGGAAAGTCTGAGGAGCTATCTGGAGAAATGTTGCCAGGAATGAGAGACAATTGTCTCAAGGGGAAGTCTGGAGAAATGCTAGTGGTAGAGAAAGAGGAGAGCCTAGAAACTGGTGGAATAGGTGAAGAAGGAGATGAGATACCAGCTGAAGAAGCGCAGCAGCTGAAGAGCTAGAAGCTGAAGAAGAAGAAGAAGAAGAAGAAGAAAAGAAAAACAAACTGTTGTAGATTGAAAGATATCTAACCAGTTTATATAATCAATTTCTTAGCTACACAAGTTTTCTCGCTTGATTGTGTCCTTGTTACATAGCTCAAAAATTTCTCAATCAGTTCTTCTATCATTGCTCAGTTTTGCCATGTTTTGAACATCATCAAAAAGGGAAAAATTGTTAGGAAAAACTATCAAGGTTTTTTCTTACAAGGGGTTTTGATGAGATGTCAAAATATGTCAAAATATGCAAAGAGCCTTGAAAGAACTGAAAAGAAATCAAGCAGAAAACTAAGGATGATCATACAAAATCAAGTTGTCAAAGCCAAAAGAAATGATCAATCCATGTGAAAAGAAAAGAGAGAAAAGAATATAGAAAAAAAAGAAAAAGACTATAGCTTGCTAGAACAGTTAGCAAGGCAAAATAGAAGATGTAGGTACCAGCAAGAGAAGTGCCGATTGCGACCAATCTACAATGATGAACTGATGGACATACCAGTTCAAGGCCAATATCAGCTGAAGAGATGTTCCAGCTGAACAGAACTCATGGACATACCAGTTCTAGACTGATACAAGCTGAAGAGATGTTCCAACTGAAGAGAACTGATGGACATACCAGTTCTAGGCCGACAACAGCTGAAGAGATATTCCAGTTGAAGAGAACTGATAGACGTACCAGTTCAAGGCCGATACTAGCTGAAGAGATGTTCCAGCTGAAAAGAACTGAAGGACATACCAGTTCTAGGCCAGCACCAGCTGAAGAAAACTGATGGACATACCAGTTCTAGGCTGACACCAGCTGAAGAGATGTTCTAGCTGAAGAGAACTGATGGACATACCAGTTCTAGACCAACACCAGCTGAAGAGATGTTCCAGCTGAAGAAAACTGAAAGATATACTAGTTCAAGGCCAGCACTAGCTGAAGAGATGTTCCAGTTGAAGAGAACTGAAGGGCATGCCAGTTCTAGTCCAATACCAGCTGAAGAAATATTCCAGTCGAAGAAAGATCCTAGCTAAAGGAAATACCAGCTGAAGAGAAGAACTAAAGGACATGTCAGTTCTAGTCCAATCCCGGCTGAAGAAATATCAGTTGAAGAGCACATTAATTTGAACTGATGAACATGCCAGTTCATGATGACACCAACTGAAGAATACTGACAGCTGAGGAGAGGATGATTCCGAGCTAAAGGAAATACCAGCTTAAGATATTCCAGCTGAAAGAAATATCAGCTGAAGAAATGTACCAGTCCAAGATCCAAGCTGAAGAAAATGCCAGCTCAGGATATTCCAGTTGATTGAGCATACCAACTGAAGAGAAGACCAAGGTACAAGCTGAAGGAAAATGCTAGCTCAAAGGATACCAGCTGAAGAATGTAGTTCCAGCTGACGAAGTACCAGTTCGAAGGATACCCTGTTGGGGTTTTTTTTGAATTAAACCACCGCATGATCTATTTGGTTGTTCATTAATCCGTGTTCACGCAAATCATAATTTTATGTAACATGCATGTTTATCACAGTTAGGGGTGGGATGGTAAGGTATACCTTACTTTTTTCACCATACCTTTACCTTACCTTACTTGTACGGTATGGAGAAAATTCATACCGTTACCTTACCTTAAGGTTCGGTATACCTTCCAACGGTATACCTTAAGTTCGGTATGAAGAAATGGCATACCTTTACCGTACCTTTATTTCGGTATACCTTACCAATATCGGTATACCTTATAGGTCGGTATACCTTACCGACATCGGTATACTTTATCCTATTATCTCATATATTTACTAAATATATTAAATACCCCTAATAGCGATCAAAATTCAACAAAATAAAATAAATATTTTCATACCACGATAATTAAACTCCAATAAAACAAAATATATATAATAATTCAAATTTAACACTCCAACAAAATAATTAAAATAAAAACAACTATATGATATCCCAACAAATACTAGAAATAAAAATAAATGGAGTCTATAATATTTCTCAAAAACTAAGTATTGTATATCAATCATGTTTTTATAATTAAATTAAATTGTATAAAATATTAAAAACTTACTATATATTACAAATTTCAAATCGTTTACTTAGAAATCGTAATAATTATTTACTAATTATTAATTAAGAACATATTTAGAATTACTATACATTACTTTTTTAACATAAGATTAATTATAAGTGTTTGATATTGTAAATTTACTATATATTTATAAATGTAGAACATATTTACTAAGTATTATATATCAATCATGTTTTTATAATTAATATAAATTGTATAAAATATTAAAAACTTACTATATATTACAAATTTCAAATCATTTACTTAGTAATCGAAAGAATTATTTACTAATTATTAATTAAGAACATATTTAGAATTACTATACATTACGAATAATATAAAGATTAATTATAAGTGTTTGATATTGTAAATTTACTATATATTTATAAATGTAGAACATATTTACTAAGTATTATATATCGATCATGTTTTTATAATTAATATAAATTGTATAAAATATTAAAAACTTACTATATATTATAAATTTCAAATCATTTACTTATAAATCGAAAGAATTATTTACTAATTATTAATTAAGAACATATTTAGAATTACTATACATTACTTTTAAGATAAGATTAATTATAAGTGTTTGATATTGTAAATTTACTATATATTTATAAATGTAGAACGTATTTACTAAGTATTATATATCAATCATGTTTTTATAATTAATATAAATTGTATAAAATATTAAAAACTTACTATATATTACAAATTTCAAACCGTTTACTTAGAAATCGTAAGAATTATTTACTAATTATTAATTAAGAACATATTTAGAATTACTATACATTACGTATAACATAAGATTAATTATAAGTGTTTGATATTGTAAATTTACTAGATATTTATAAATGTAGAACATATTTACTAAGTATTATATATCGATCATGTTTTTATAATTAATATAAATTGTATAAAATATTAAAAACTTACTATATATTACAAATTTCAAATCGTTTACTTAGAAATCGTAAGAATTATTTACTAATTATTAATTAAGAACATATTTAGAATTACTATACATTACGTATAATATAAGATTAATTATAAGTGTTTGATATTGAAAATTTACTAGATATTTATAAATGTAGAACATATTTACTAAGTATTATATATCAATCATGTTTTTATAATTAATATAAATTGTATAAAATATTAAAAACTTACTAAAGGTATACCGGTATATACCGTTGGTGCGGTATACCGTAGCACATGTATATACCGTTGATGCGGTATATACCGTTATACCGTTATAACGGTATATACCGTATCGAAGGTATATACCGATACAACGATATATACCGTTCCAACGGTATATATCGGTACAACGGTATATGTTGAACTAATGGTATATGCCGAACCAACAGTATATACCTTAAAAATTCGGTATACCGTCGGTATCGGTATACGCCGGTATACCTCGATTTTTAAAATTCTATACCGTTACCTTACTGAAAAATCTCGGTACGGTATCATACCTTACCAAAAATGCCGGTATACCTTAAAGTCCGGTATTCCGGTATTTTTTTCGGTACAATAAGTACGGTATGATGGTATGTTTCTCCAGCCCTAATCACAGTCTAATAAAAACATACAAAACAGATTCGAATCTAATTAAAGCGGAAGACATAGAAAGCGAATCTACTTACAAATTGATAGACGGTCTGTGGACAAGATTGAAGATCTAATCTTGCTGTTGAATGAACACAGTAGGCGCCTCCTTTTTCCTCAAAATTCGATCACTATACAATTCTACTCCAAGATCTTCTGTTGTATTCCCGGACTGTATCTAGATTTAGAGTGGGCTGAAATCTACTAGATAAGGTTGTGAATTCTGTGGTTATCTTGAGAGACAAAGATGGGCTGATTAATTATGTGTGTAATTTTTGAACCCCCTCCTATATTTATACAGGAGATGGGCGAAAATATCATGCTCCAGCCCTACAGGGCTGGGCCTCTATCTCAAGTTCTATATCCAGTCCACTTTTAGTCATATTGGGCTACAACAGGGATCTATTAAATTGGCCTACTAATTTATTTAATATCCAATATCCAATAAACCTAGGATATAATTAAAAAAATTAAGTTTCACTTTTATTCCACTAAAGAAGTAAAACTGACCTACCAATTTAATACATTTTTGCGAATATGCTTTCTCCTTTAGTCCATCCATTCCCCGTGTTTAAGATATAATGTTCATTAATTAATTATGTCATCCTCTGACAGCTATAATTAATTAACATCTAAAACCTTGAGTAGTACCACACAAGCTTTATCACGTAAGGAATAAATTCCACCTGCAGGGTTTCGACATGAACTTGTGTTTCCTCAAGAGAACATCATCAACCTAGTGCACCAGGACACGGTGCTCATGCATACTGCTTGAGACATTATGTATACATTGTTATTACCCAAGATATCGAGTTTGATCTACGAAAAGATCCCACTCATTGATAAATCAAAGTAATAAACAACACATACATATGTTCGTCAATATCACATGAGTTCAGAACCCGAACTCTGTGGATCTTTATTCTCTCAGTAACTAGGTCAGAGACAGAGAATAGTATCCTATCGTGGTCCTCCTCAATACACTAACAAGTGTACTAGAATAATCAGTTAGTCAAGATAAACTAACTTGTCAGATTATTCTACGGTGTAGCGATGATGTGTTCAGGACCATCTAAGCCGTGAGCTCCTTTAATACATTACAAGGTTCTAATGATATGATCTTACCGTGTGATTTCCCACACCATATCATCTACAATGTAAGTATATGGAACATTGCATAGAACAATTATAGAATATTATCTAAATGCAAACATTGACTGCTATAACTTTCATTTCATATCATCATATCATCATAAAAGTATACAATGACAAGTCTTCTAGTATACAAAACCAACAATCTCCCACTCATACTTGAAGCATGTCTTTCAAGCATAAAAACAAACAGGCTAATTCTCCAATCAAAACTATCAACTCAAACTGCGCCACCAGGTCTGTATCTCACTCCCATTTTCTCCACGTGACCATCAAAGGTCTTAGCCGGCAGGCTCTTCATGAATGGATCAGCCAGGTTGTCCTCAGATGCAATCTTGACCACCACCATGTCTCCTTTCTTAACGATTTCTCGTATAAAATGGTACTTTCTCTCTATGTGTTCACTTGCATTGTGAGCTCTGGGTTCCTTCGAGTTTGCCACTGCACCAGAATTATCACAGTATATCGTGATAGTCCTAAGCAAACTAGGAACCATGCCCAAGCTCTGTAGGAACCTGCGGAGCCCGACAGCCTCTTTTGCAGCCTCAGAGGCAGCTACATACTCGACTTCTATGGTAGAATCCGCAATGCATTTCTGCTTAATGCTCCTCCATGTGATGCCTCCACCTCCTAATGTAAATACATTGCCCGAGGTAGACTTACTCTGATCTTTGTCGGTTTGAAAATTTGAGTTCGTATAACCTAAAGACACTAGACTATCAGAGCAGAAAACCAACATGTAGTTTTGAGTCCTTTTCAGGTACTTGAGAATGTTTTTGACCGCAGTCCAATGACCTTATCTAGGGTTAGACTGATATCTGCTTACCATGTCTACGACATAGCATATATGAGGCCTAGTGCATAGCATAACATACATCAAACTTCCCACAGCCGAAGCATATGGTACTTTCTTCATTTCCTCTATCTCAGACTGTGTTTGGGGACACATTTTCTTAGATAGATGAATTCCATGCCTGTAAGGTATAAAACCTTTCTTGGAATCTTGCATGCTAAACCTAGCTAGCACTGTATCGATATAAGTCGCCTAGGACAGACATAACATCCTTTTTTGGCGATCTCGAATGATCTTGATGCCAAGGACATGTCTGGCTTTACCCAGATCCTTCATATCGAACTGCTTGGACAACCACACCCTAATGTTTGACAACTCCTTCTTATTGTTTCCAATAAGCAAGATGTCATCAACATAAAGTACGAGGAATGCCACCACGTTTCCATCACATTTCTTGTACACACAGCTCTCATCCGGACTTTGCACGAATCCATATGACTGGATAACCTCGTCAAATCTGATGTTCCAAGATCTCGATGCCTGCTTAAGTCCATAAATGGATCTCTTAAGCTTACACACCAAGTGCTCTTGGCCTTTACCAATGAATCCCTCTGGTTGTTTCATGTGAATGTTTCTTCAAGACTTCCATTTAGGAAAGCTGTCTTGACATCCATCTGCTAGATCTCATAATCCAAATGAGCGGCAATTGATAAGAGAATCTGGATTGACTTAAGCATGGCCACCGGCGAAAAGGTTTCCTCATAATCGATCCCTTCTTTCTCAGTATACCCTTTCGCCACCAATCTAGCTTTGAAGGTTTCAACCTTCCCGTCAGCTCCTCTCTTGCACTTGTAGATCCACTTACACCCAATGGGTTTAATCCCATCTAGTGGTTCTACGAGCTCCCAGACTTGACTGTGATCCATAGATCCAATCTCAGATTCCATTGCAGTTTTTCAAGAATCCGCATCTTTATCTTGAATTGCCTCGTCATAGGTCATGGGATCCAATTCATTTAGTCCCTTTGGGAAATCTGAAGCCTCTCCTAGCCCAATGAATCTATCAGGTTGGCGTACAACCCTCCCACTGTGACGAGGCAGTTCCTGTACTTCTGTGACACGTTGTGCAGTGTTTGGTGATTCCTCTTCTTGTACAACTGGTGTAGGATTCGATCCTCCCCTTAACTCCTCAAGGATGATTTGACTCCTTGGTTTGTGGTTTATGACATAGTCTTCCTCTAAGAATTGAGTATTGGTACTGACAATGATCTTCTGATCCTTAGGACTATAAAACAAACCACCTATCATTCCTCTAGGATATCCAACGAACAACCTTACAGTAGTACGAGGAGCCAGCTTATCAGCTACCTTGTCCAACACGTGTGCTGGGCTACCCCAAATCCGAATATGGTTCAAACTAGGCTTTCATCCAGTCCATAATTATGTGGCCGCAGAGGGAGCTGATTTTGATGGAACCAAGTTAAGAATATAGGCTGCCGTTTCCAGGGCATATCCCCAGAATGAAATGGGCAACTCAGAATAACTCATCATTGATCTAACCATCTCTAACAGTGTACAATTCCTTCTTTCCGCCACGCCATTCTGTTGTGGCATTCCAGGCGCAGTCAACTGGGAGGTAATCTCATTCTCTGCCATGTAATCCCTAAATTCACTTGAGAGGTACTTGCCACCACAATCAAAACGTAGTGACTTGATACTTTTACCTGTTCATTTCTCCGCTTTGGCCTTGAACTCTTTGAATTTCTCAAAGCATTCAGACTTGCGACGTAACAGGTAGATATAACCGTATCTAGAGCAATCATCAATGAGAGTGATGAAATACTCAAACCCTCCTTGAGCTTGAACTGACATAGGACCATACAGGTCACAGTGAATCAAATCTAATATCCCTTCGGATCTATTTCCTTTTGATTGGAAAGGACACTTGCTCATTTTACCTTCCAAACAGGATTCACACAAAGGAAATGATTTCAGCACCAAAGAAGATAATGGCCTATCGTTTACAAGCCTTTGTATCCTTTTAAGGTTAATATGACCTAGCCTTAGATGCTAAAGATAGGTTTGATTCAAGTTTGAAGGTTCTTTTCTCTTTTTAGGGTTTATGATCGATGTATTCAACAATTGTCTTTGCGTAGTGTTTTCAGTTGGTTTAAGAAAGTATAAGTGTCCATCCAATGTGCCAGAATAGATAAAATGTTTACCACTAAAGATAACTACTTTGTTATCAAAAGAAACAGAATATCCATCCATAATCAATTTAAAAACTGAAATCAAGTTTCGCCTAAAACCAGACACATAAAGACAATCTTTCAAAACCAAAGTTCTATCACTACTGAAAGGTAAAGCAACGTCTCCCACTGCAATAGCCACCACTCTCGTAGCATTGCCCATGTAGACAATGATCTCATTATCACTCAGCTGTCTTTTTACCAAGAACCCCTGTAAAGACATGCAAACATGATCAGTAGCTCCAGTATCTACTACCCATGATTGAGTAGAACAAGTTGCTAAACATGTTTCTACAACTAGAGTGTGAGATGTACCTCTCTTGTTTTTCTTGTTAGGACACGCCGCCTTCCAGTGACCTGGTTGGTCGCACTTGAAACACTTAGTCTTTGACTTGAACTCCTCAGGAGGAATCTTTGCCTTTGGCTTCTTCACCTTAGGCGCCTCATCTGTAGCCTTTTTAGGTGCGTTTCTCTTCTTCCTTTTTCCACCAGAAGAAAACGCCTCTTTTTCAGCTATGTGGGCCTGAGGATCGCTCTTTTGGAGCAATTCAGCTGCCTGAAGATCTATGAGCAGTTCAGTCAGGCTGACATCCCTTTTAATCATGTTAAAGTTCAGCCTGAATTGCTCAAACTTCGAGGACAAGCTATGAAGAACAATGTCGATTTGAGACTCGGCATCCAGTTCTCCACCCAAGGTCTCAATCTCAGATAAATACCCCATCATCATGAGAACGTGATCCCTAACAGGTGTGGAGTCAGCCATTCTCGCATCCATTAGTTTCTTCATTGCCAAATGATGTGCCAAGCGGTTCTGATGACCGAATAGCTGCCTAAGGTTGTACATGATATCATAAGCGATTTTCATAGGCTCATGTTGATGTTGCAACACACTTGACATAGATGCCAGAATGTAACAGCGCGCTATCTCATTAGACCTAACCCACTTATCATATGCAACCTTTTGGGCTTCGTCAGAATCCTCATCTGGAGTCTGAGGACAAACCTCTTCAAGAACAAACTTATGTCCCTCAGCAACAAGAACTAAGTTAAGGTTACGAAGCCAGTCATTGTAGTTTTCACTGACAAGTTTGTTTTCTTTGAGGATTGAGAACATATTGGAGAGTGCCATTGATGATATGAAATAACTGAAATTAAACATGCAGTGCAATCACAAAACTATTTAGGATAAACAGTATATAATTTGAAAACCTCATAAAAATTATAAACTTTTCCACCGACACTTTAAAAACGATTTCTATAAGCCACGATAGTGTGGACGTTTATAAATCTCATTTTTAAATAGGTTAAACTTTTAATTTGCCTCCAGTTGAGTTTCCTTATAACAAGTAAATTAATAGCCAGATAATTAACACGGTCATGTAATCATCTAATTGATAAGCCACGATCGTGTGGACGTTTATCAATAAATTACATCTAAGTGTGCACACCATTGTCTTCGCACCAACATCACTATTCGAATTTAACCCCTCCAGATGGAGGAGTCAGTTAGTTCGAATAGTATTCTACATCGTTCCATTTAGGAGATTTAATTTCTAGAGAAATCTGTGATATGACACATCCGATATGGAGGAATTTCGATGTCAACGCGCATGCCCATCACTTCTTAATTAAACCAGATTTTAATAGAGACCGTATGAGATTTCTACATACTTTGGTATGAATCCCTCCCACTTAGTTATTTATGTTTGAGGTTTCATTTTATCCCATTATCGAACATGCAAACATCACATAAAATGATAAACATCCATTGCATGCTTCAGCATAATAAGCAACAGTAATATTCCAACTATCATGGCTTATATCTCATGTTGATTGATGAGATAAAACTAGAAAGTCAGCTTCGGAAACAGGCTTGGCCGCCGCCCCCTTCACCGCGCCTCGCCGAAAACCCTAGTTCCATTTAGGGTTTCGGGACGTGAACCGGTGAACCTTGGTGCTGAACTACTTTCCTTCTTTGAGTTGATCTCCGATCTTTATTCAATACATACTATCTATTCCAAAAGAAAAAATCTAATATTGTTAGAATAAAAATTACAACTCAAAACTCGGCCTAACAGCTTTATATCTATCACATTAAAACAACGTAAAATAAAACTTAGACCTAATCCATGGATTTTCTCATGGATAAAAATCACGTAGCTAAACCGGCATACGACCAACATTCATTCAACATAAACATACATCACATAAAATAAAAGAGCCATGATAGTTGGTAAACCTGCAAACAAACACAGTCGACAAATCCAACAATCATTTATTAAATGATCCATATAAAATAACATATGATATCTATGCATGAATATTAAATAATATTTGAATTCTTCAATTAATTAAAATTAATTAATTCAATATTATCCACAAGATAAAAATTGGAAATTAAAATAATTATTCACCAATTTTAAATCTTGTGTTTTTAGAAAATATCACCAAAAATAAATCTGGAAATTAATTATAATTATCCACCAAATTTATTTAATATTTTCAAGTCACCCTAATTAAATAATAATTGGATATATTGATATAAATAAAAAAGCTAATCCAAATATTATCCGTAAGAATCTAAATTTTTAAGGATAAGGTTTGGAGATTTGATCCACTCCAAAATCTTCCAAATCCTATCCAAAATCAAATTCTTATCACAATTGGATTTTGATAATTATTTGTATATATATATATATCCAAAAATCACCTTATCCAATTTTAATCCATAAATTTTGAAAATACCAAATTAATAAATCTAGAAATTTGATCCATTTCAAATTCTTCCAAATTTAAAATATATTTTCAAATCTATCTAGATTAAAATTAGGCAAATTAAGATATACATCAAGAAATATCAAATCTTAATCCAATAACCAAAATTTTCGAACCATCTTAATTAATAAATCTGGAAATTTGGATTTCATCAAAATCTACTCCAAATTAATTAATTAAAATCGAAAATTACCTATATTTCACATTTGGAAATTTTTTATATTATTCAAAAAACAATTCCAAACATTAAAGCTGTAGGTTTCGAAAATTTCAAGAATTAAAAATTTGGAAATTTTGATCCACTTCAAAAATTACCAAATTTAAAATTCTAATTTCAATCCTAATTAGATTAGAATTAGATAACTTTAAGATAAACATCAAAAGTACCAAATCTAATTCCAAAAGTCATGATTTTCGAACCACACCTAGAATTAAATCTGGAAATTTGATATTGATCAAAAAACCATCCAAGATTAAAATCCTAGGTGCTGAAAATTATAGCCAAAAATTAGGGAATTTTTAACACATCAAAATGTGAAATTTTGACATCCAAATTTTCGAACACACCATGAAATAAATCTGGAAATTTGAAGCACATCAAATATCATCCCAAATATATTACATAGTGGTCGAAAATTCTCAACCATCCAAAACAAGAATTTTCAATTTTTTATACATCAAAATTCTTTCACGTTTTGAATACCATAAAATCGAGATATATGCACAATTAAATTTGAAAATTTAAACACCATAAATTTATCATCAAATTTAATAATGTAATTCGAATTCATGCTTGGATTAATCCTAGAACAGTGTCAAAATCTGGCTCTGATACCACTTTTGGGGTTTTTTCAAATTAAATCACCGCATGATCTATTTGGTTGTTCATTAATCCGTGTTCATGCAAATCATAATTTTATGTAACATGCATGTTTATCACAGTCTAATCAAAAACATGCAAAACAGATTCGAATCTAATTAAAGCGGAAGACATAGAAAAATGAATCTACTTACAAATTGATAGACGGTCTGTGGACAAGATTAAAGATCTAATCTTGTTGTTGAATGAACACCGTAGGCGCCTCCTTTTTCCTCAAAATTCGACCACTACACAATTCTACTCCAAGATCTTCTATTGTATTCCCGGACTGTATCTAGATTCAGAGTGGGCTGAAATCTACTAGATATGGTTGTGAATTCTGTGGATATTTTGAGAGACAAAGAGGGGCTGATTAATTATGTGTGTAACTTTTGAACCCCCCTCCTATATTATATAATGATGGGCAAAAATATCATGCTCCAGCCCTATAGGGCTGGGCCTCTATCTCAAGTTCTATATCCAGTCCACTTTCAGTCATATTGGGCTACAACAAGGATCTAGAAGAATATTAAATTGGCCCACTAAATTATTTAATATCCAATATCTAATATACCTAGGATATAATTAAATAAATTAAGTTTCACTTTTATTTGACTAAAGAAGTAAAACTGACCTACCAATTTAATACATATTTGCGAATATGCTTTCTCCTTTAGTCCAGTCATTCCCCGTGTTTAAGATATAATGTTCATTAATTAATTATGTCATCCTCTGATAGCTATAATTAATTAACATCTAAAATCTTGAGTAGTACCACACAAGCTTTATCATGTAAGGAATAAATTCCACCGGCAGGGTTTCAACATGAACTTGTGTTTTCTCAAGAGAACATCATCAACCTGGCGAACCAGGACACGACGCTCAATCATACTGCTCGAGACATCATGTATACATTGTTATTACCCAAGATATCGAGTTTGATCTATGAAAAGATCTCACTCATTGATAAATCAAAGTAATAAACAACGCACACATATGCTCGCCAATATCACATGAGTTCAGAACCCGAACTCTGTGGATCTTTATTCTCTCAATAACTAGGTCTGAGACAGAGAATAGTATCCTATCGTGGTCCTCCTCAATACACTAACAAGTGTACTAGAATAATCAGTTAGTCAAGATAAACTAACTTGTCAGATTATTCTATGGTGTACCGATGGTGTGTTCAGGACCATCTAAGCCGTGAGCTCTTTTAATACATTGCAAGGTTCTAATGATATGATATTACCATGTGACGCCCCATACCATATTATCTACAATGTAAGTATATGGAACATTGCATAGAACAATTATAGAATATAATCTAAATGCAAATAGTGACTGCAATAACTTTCATTTCATCTCATCATATCATCAGAAAAGTATACAAAGATAAGTCTTCTAGTATACAAAACCAACAATACCAGTTGAAGACGCATAAGTTTTGAAGTCTAATTGATAAAGCGCCAGCAACTAAACTGAAGACCAGTCCATGAAAGTTCAAGCTGAAGGGACACAAGTCCAAAATTCCAGCTGAAGAACACTGGTTCAAATTGCCAGCTGAAGCAAAGTAAATTGGAGCTCAGAAGGTATCAAACCCTAGCCCAGAACTGCCAGCTGAAGAAAACCAAACTGAAGCTCAGAATGTATCAAACCTTAGCTCAGAACTACTAGCTGAAGCAAAGGCAACTGGAGCTCAGAAGGCATCAAGCCCAAGCTCAGAACTGCTAGTTGAAGATGATCTCAACTAAAGCTTTCCAAACTGCCAAGAGACGCGCAGAACTGACAGACAAAGGAACTGAAGATTCCAACTGCCAGATAAAGCTCAGAATTGAAGATCAAGATAGGAGCCGTAACTGAAATTCAGATAAGCCAGAGAAGATCTTGAAGTTAATACAACTGAGATCTTAGAACAAAAGCTCGTCAGAAGAGCAAAGTCAACTTAACGGCCCTCTTAAATGAAAACCTCCTAACGGCTTTATCATTTATGATCACACAGTGATTATCAGCGGTCACCACTTATCCATCTTTAAAAGGTGAGCTACCCCAGAGAAGACCGCAGACTTTTGAAAGTTTTGGAGAGAACTTTAGTTAAGACTTTCCGCGAAGACGTTCGCCAAAGCACTAAAGCCTCACGCTTAAAAACTCTGAAGAATCAAAAATTCAAACTGATAAGAAGGAGCCTTAACGCTCATCAAGCTAGCTGTTGAAGATTTCTAGTGAAAGCTATTCTCTCAGTCCCATTGCTTCAGCGATCAACTACCCAGCTTAGACACCAATGCGCAAAGGAGCACACCAGTTGATACCGGTTTCAACACTGTACTCTTGAAGATCGAGCAAGATCTAAAATCGTGTAAAGAAAGGTAATAGTACCTTATCTCTCCAACGAGCAGTTGGGGATCGCAAGTGTGAGCTGTCGACCTACCGGTTGAGGGGCTGAGTTCGTTGGATCGCAGCTTCCGGGACAGCACAAGCTGAAAAGGACACCGTGACTCGTAAAGTTGCCGTTTGCTAAGTTCAGCGGTTGTCATCACTGTGTAACTGTAATAAATGAACTTTACACTTGCATAGTGAATTTCCCTTCTGCGGAAGGAAGAGAGGAGGACGTAGAAGTTGAGCTTCGAACCTCTATAAATTACTTGTGTGCTCTGCTTTAAATTTAAGTTCAGTTGCATGTTTTTAACTGCACACTCCAAGCACACACAACACTCCCAGCTAGCAGATCATCTCAACTGATCTCCCCAATGCATAAATAGTATAGCGAGTTAAAACGGGCCCTTAATATTCCGCATCTAGTTCAGTTTTTGTAATCAGTTTATTCACCCCCCTCTAAACTGATTTTGACTCACCCCGAGACCAACACTTAGGAATGAACACGACAGTGGTGGAAGGATTCCATCCAAAGTATTTATGATATGGATGATATTAGGGCTAAATTTGGTGAAGGAATTTGCTAATTTGAATGTTTTGGACTATATGTGTTATTTAGCTCAAACCGGACATGTATAAGATCTGGATTTGAGACTGACTCGGAAATGATTCTAATGACTTGGAAAACTCTTAGAACACGTGTAGGGGCTGGGAAAGGGATGATACAGACATGTATGGTGGGGAAGGGCTTGAGTAGATAGGGTATGATAGTGATGAGATAAACTTACGGTTTTGATGAAGATAGAACGATCTGTGTTGAAGGCTTGATGATGACGAGCTCTTGTTGATGAAGAACTTGTGTTGAAGATGATGAACTCGCGAAGATGGATGTTGGTGAGGATGAATTCAGTTTGATAATGGATCAACGACGATGATGATGATAGCAATGAGTTGCAACCCGGCACAAACCCCGTAGTTTATATACTACGAAATGTGTGTCTTGAAGTAGCTTCTCAGATTTGTAGCAAGACCACCCTAACACTTTAATGTACTAGAATGATACCCTTGAATAAGACTTAAAGGTGCTAATCTTTAAGAATGATAAAATTCAAAACCAATAAAAGGTTTAGGAGACGATGTGATTTAATCAAAATATCCAACAAAGTCTAAAGCATAATAGAATACACTGGTATCCTATATATACTGATGGATGGACAAAAATAATAAAAGAAAACTACCTAAACTAGAATTCTAACTAGGAAATAAGTTCCCATAATTAAAACTCTAATTACATAACTAATGAGACCTTCTAGAAGATCCCTTAATTAAAAAAAATGAAAATAATACTAAATAAATAAAAATCTGAATTAAAAACATCTAAATATATCTAATATCTAATGGATAATGATCGAGACCCTAAAATGGCATAGGGTTTAATTTTGGTCCTCTCCAACTCGCCATGCACGTCGACTTCATGTAGGTGTTCATTTTTCATGCATTATTCTTCAAACCTTGATCTTTAATCTTTAATTGTTAACAAAGTAACAATGTTATGGCTGCATTTAACTCCATCTTCTTCTTCAAGCTTCTTGCGCACAAATGCTTGAAAATATCCTTGCAATTGTTTAGCTCTCAATCTTGTAATTGGTCCTTTTAATTGCATCTTCGGATTTAGCTCTTTAAAGTTAGTTATGGCTTCATCATTCCTCTCCTCTTGAAAAGAATTCATCCTCGAATTCGATCTACCGGGATCAAAGACTAACACGAATCAATCATCAATCTCTTCCACCACAAGCTACACATGACATAACTTCAAAATCTTCCATCTCGTGTTAAATGGGTGCAACCTCAACTGCATAGAATGCCCGACCATAGAATACACAAATAAATCAGGTGGCACATCAGCTTTCAATGGTACTTCTTCAACAACCTGTAAAATAAAGACATCACAAGAAAACAGTTGGCAAATAATGTTAGAACTCGGCAGCTCTTCCATGCTTGTTTGGTCGAGTCCTTTGTGATCTTCGATCATTCTCTCACTGATGTCATTCTCCTTTTTAGAACATGGTTGTATCTCCAACAACTTTTCAACTACTTCGACTTCCTCAACTGTGACATTGATCTTCAAGTTCACAATTTGTAGTTTGTCCATCATACAATCTTTAGGACTTGTCATTTCCATGGACGAAACTTCCAGTTTGCAATCTTCTAGAACTAACTCCTCCAAAACTGGCATCTTCACATTGGCTGTTTCTATCATGTCCATCTCTGGCTTAGATTCTTTAACTATCTCATCCTCTAAGCACATGGAAACAGATGGCAACTCATTAATAGATGCTTTAACAATGTCAAGAATTGGTACCTTCGAAGTATAATCTTCTTTGATGGTGATGAACTCAGTTGGTATCTCAACATGGATCTCCTCTTGACTTGATGTTTCGATTTCCTTTCCTTCTTCATAAATCAATAGAACCTGTCAATTCGGACATTGGTCTTTAGAGTTATCCCAATATTTAAGGCAATGAATGTCTCTGGCTTAGATTGGGATAGCGGTAGGCGGCTGAACTGGCAGTGTGGGCCGTGTAGGTGGCGGCGATGTAGCAACAGATGGCCAAATTATTGGGATAGACCGTGCGTATGCGGGTGTTATAGACTCGGGCCTACAACTGGGCTGTGGTGCAAAATGATCAAATCGTCTCACGGGCTGTCTGGGCTATCCTCGGGGTTGTGGAAATTCTGAATATGTTGAGGACGACTTGGGTTGACTTCAAGGGAACTGAGAACTCGTGATAGTGTGGGCTGATCGGAGTCGAGCTTTAGGCAGTGGAGGCGGTGCTTCCATGTGTGGAGACGCTCAAACTGCTCCATTAACTTGGCCATTCGATTAACCAGCTTGTCCTCCAACGACTGTGTACATTTATCCAAGCTTTTGAACAATGCTTCAAAATGGTACTTCGCATCCCATTTCGGGGGGTGGGTTTGATGATGATGGATCGCTGTCGTCTTTCTTCATAGTACCTGCACAAGTAACAAACGTAAAGAAATACAAAGGACCTCACAAAATCCTCACGTTCTCTCATTTATTTTCACTCTTTCTCTTTCCTCTCGTGTATCATTCAATATATATAGTGCATATGTGTGTATATAGTGTGTATGTATCAAAGAATATGGGGTGAGATCAGCTCCTTGTGATGACCTCTCACAAGCTCGAACTAGACAATCAAGTAACCATAGTCTTGCTACTTCTCGGATGTAGGGCTGCTGTATGGAATGACGTAAATCAGCGTATGTGTATGGTAGATGTATGTATGGGCGTGTAGGATGGGAATTGGAATGGTATTAGGATAGAATTTTAAATCCCCAAATAGAGTAGGAATCAAAATTAAATCCTAATAGGTAACAAGGAAAGTTTTGAAAAAGAAATAAGGAACAAAGATGGAAAGATTAACAGATAAGGAAAATAAAGGTGGTAGATAAGGAAAGTTAGATTTGGATGTATATCACAAGTGTGAACAAAATCTAAATAACCTAATCAACCTAGGAAACAAACTAGCAAAGTACCAAAAATAAAACAATACAACAAGGAAATAAAAATTTTGATTTTTTTTTTCAAACTGTTCTGTTTTTTTTAACAGTTTTTTTTTCACGTTTTTTTTTTCAGATCAGACCTAACACAAACAACCCTATATGAATGATACTAAGAGATGGATTGAACCACGACCAGCTATGCTGATGTGGCTCTGATGCCAAATTTATGATGTGATCTTAGTAGTAGATCGACACCGGATGAATATACGTGCAGAAGACTTAGGAACATACACGATAGTGGTGGAAGGATTCAATCTGAAGTATTTATGATATGGATAATATTAGGGCCGAATTTGGTGAAGGAATAGGCTGATTTGAAGGTTTTGGACTATATGTGTTATTTAGTTCAAACCGGACAGGAATAAGATCTCGATTTGGAACTGACTCGGAAATGACTCTAATGACTTGGAAAACTCTTAGAACACTTGTAGGGGCTGGGAAAGAGATGATACAGAGGGTATGGTGAGAAAGGGCTTGAGTAGATAGGGTATGATAATGATGAGATAAACTTACGGTTTTGATGAAGATAGAACGATCTGTTATGAAGGCTTGATGATGACGAACTCTTGTTGACGAAGAACTTGTTTTGAAGATGATGAACTCGTAAATATGGACGTTGGTGAGGATGAATGCGGTTTGAGAATGGATCGGCGATGATGATGATGATGATGATAGGAATGAGTTGCAACCTGGCACGAACCCCATAGTTTATATACTACGAAACGCGTGTCTTGAAGTAACTTCTCGGATTTGTAGCGAGACCACCCTAGCACTTTGATGAATTAGAACAATACCCTTGAATAAGACTTGAAGGTGCTAATTTTTAAGAATGATAAAATTCGAAACCAACAAAAGGTTTAGGAGACAATGTGATTTAATCAAAATATCCAACAAAGTCTAAAGCATAATAGAATACAATGGTATCCTATATATACTAATGGATGAATGAAAATAATAAAAGAAAACTACCTAAACTAGAATTCTAACTAGAAAAGAAGTTCCCATAATTAAAACTCTAATTACCTAACTAACGAGACATTCTAGAAGATCCCTTAATTAAAAAAATGAAAGTAATACTAAATAAATAAATATTTGAATTAAAAACATCTAAATAAATCTAATATCTAATGGATAATGATCGAGACCCTAAAATAGCATATGGTTCAATTTCGGTCTTCTCCAACTCGCCATGCACGTCGACTCCATGCTAGTCTTCATTCTTCATGCATTATTTTTCAAAACTTGATCTCGAATCTTGAATTATTAACAAAGTAACAATGTTATGGCTGCATTTAACTTGATCTTCTTCTTCAAGCTTCTTGTGCACAAATGCTTGGAAATATCCTTACAATTGTTTAGTTCTCAATCTTGTAATTGGTCCATTTAATTGCAGCTCCGGATTTAACTATCCAAAGCTAGTCATGGCTCCATCATGATGTGAATGGAGTCTCATGCATGTGTGTGAGTTCTTTCGTAATACCAAGAATGATGTAGCCCATCCGGATCGTGTTCGTCAAATCCTGCTGAAAATTGTCTCTGACCAGCATATGAACAAGCGAGTCTCTCTCATCTGTGCTCCATAATCTCCGACCTGCCATTGTGGTGGTTGTGTAGGTTATGGTGAACAAGTAGAGAATAGATTTGATGCATATATATAAACTTTAAATTGAATTTAGAAATTAATATGGAGTAGGTGAAGAAATGACCCATATTTATTGTTAAAGATTTTGGACGCACAATTTTCACATTTGTGGCTAAATTTTGTGATTGGAGTATGCAAAATCTCTTCATGTAATTAATGAAAGTGTTGGAAAGTCTTCCTCAAGACCTCATCCAAAAGTGATTTATGGGATTGATTTTTTCATTAGTAAAAACTATTGAAGTCGCATGCATTAATATTATCGATCCTTAAAGAAATCATTTTGGTAAAGATTAGTTTAACTAGATTTTTTTTTTAATTTGGTATAGATTATTTTAATTAGATATTTTTTCATATATATTATAATTTTACTTAATTTCATGTCATTTCCATTATTATATTTGTAGAGATTTAAATTTATAGACATATTTAATATTTAAGTGGATATGAGATATATATTACATAATAATTTAAATATATATTAATCAAGGTTTAAATCCGTCATAAAATATTCATCATATTGCTTGGGTAGCAAAGAATAAACAACACCTCATATTGTACACGTTTTCTGTCACAAACTATGTCATTTGATATTCATTTTTTTCTTCAATTTTAATCTCATTTTTGTAAAAGCTAGATACTGCGAAATTGCAATAATTAAATAACAACTTTATTTCGAAATTAAAATGAATGACGACAAATGATAATTACTATGTAACCAGTCATCAAAAAAATGATGAATTAACTTATAACATAATAATAAACCCCACTTAGAGAAAAGTCAATCATAATACAAATAATTAACTAAATCAGCAATTTTTTTTCTTTCTTTCATAGACACGATTTATTATTATCTTTCATTTTATATATTTACCTTTTAGGTAATTCATTTTTTATTTGATTTTTGGTTATATAATAATCAGGATTGGGTATGGTATGTGAAATACAATGACAAGACTCTGTAATAAATGAATGTTCACTTAATGACCTTTCACATTTATGTGTGAATGACTCCTGCATTTAGAGGGGTGTATTCAATTAGGATTTTGATGGACTTTAAAATGTACATGAATTTTTATGGATTTTATAAATCCATAGACTCCACATGGAGTCTCCCAACTCCACGTAGAGTCTGGCGGATTTCGTGTATGGATTTCGGACGATTTTGAACGATTTCAATGGATTTCAAATCCATCTCGCCAACGCTCGTTGGAACACAACGATCGGTGTATCCGAAAAAAAAACTAAACCCAGCGGCCGCTAGAATCAAGCGACCTTGATCCCAGCGGCCGCTGGCTGGAGTGCCATCATCGGCAAGACCAGCGGCCGCTGGGGTCGGGTGACAGCTGGGGTGCCCGATTTCAACTCTTCACCGGCCGCTGGGACACAACGCTTGCTGGGTTTTCCAAATCCATCGAAATCTCGTGTCCAGAGGTCGGATTTCATCCTTTGTAATTTTCACGTGAAATCCAGCTGAAATCCAACGAAATCAATGACTTTTTAAAGTCCGTGGATTGTTGAATACCGCAAAATTTTAAAGGACTTTTAAAAGTTTGGATTGAATACACCAAGATTTCGTTGGACTTTTAAAAGTCTGGATTGAATACACCAAGATTTCGTTGGACTTTTAAAAGTCTGGATTGAATACACCCGGATTTTAAAAGTCCAACGAAATCCAACGAAATCTCAATCCAATACATCCCCTTAATGTAACTAGTTCCAAAATTTATTTTCAACGAAAATGTATATTTTTGCAATAATGACACTATCTTTTCCAAATTTATATTATAATAGTATTTTGCATTAGAATGCGGAAAGTTACCAATATATAGAAATCCAAAAACATATTGTTACTTTAATTTTGATCACAAAAAATACCAACATATCTAGCATATACAACTATCACAACTATATATCAAGAATCTAACGCATGCATATTTTGATCACAAAATAAATAAATGTTTTTAACAGTGTAACATATATATTATAAACTAACAAATACCAACATATAGCAAATACAACTTTCACAACTATATATCAAGAATCTAACGCATGCATTAAATGTAATAAGTAACATGAAAAATATCTTTAAAAAAAGCATGGAACGGATTTGAAAAATAAACACAAAATGATATTACGGGCAAACCATTCAAATACATAATATCAAAATATAAAATACTAATTAATTAATTGTTCTGGCCAAAATTATAATTTGGAAACTTTAATTGAACATATAATAAACTAAAAAAGATGATATAATAATTAACAGAGTTTTTTAAAACATTAATATTATCTAGAAACCCAGCCATCCAACTATAGATGAGAGAAGAGTTTAATCGCGAGCGCCGCCCTTTCTAGTGAATAATCCAGCACTGATGCCCCAATTCTTTTTTGGCATCTCGTTCATCTCGGGCAACACAACCCTTCAGACGTCTGCTAAAGATGTTACAAATCCCACAAAGTCAGATAAATAAAAAGTAAAAATGTGTCCGTGTGGAAAAAAAATAAAAAATAAAAACATATAACATAAATTGACTTAACCTGGAAACTCTTCATTAGCCAACTAAAATCCGCGCGATTGGCCTCTCCGACCAAGAAGATCTGACGGAGATCGGGAAACAAAGGTTCACCATTATAGCGGAAGTGCTTCATTTACAAGGACTCCTAAATTGTGCCGGCATAAAACATGCGATTATATTTAACATATAACAAAATGATAGATGAAGAGATTTGGGATTATATATCATAACTTATAATCTTGCTTGAAGTACTCTACAGTAACGCCAATAATATTTTCATCCTCTTTTTGGGTCACTCCCGGCAGTCCCAAGAACCAATTGAAGTTAAGCAGACGGTCCTTCATTTCAGGATCTTCACCACCACATCCTGTCGGTTGATCACGCGGTCGAATTTCTCACTCATGCTATTGGCAGCACCCAGAACAAAGTAGCCCATCGTGTACGTGTTGGTTAGATCAACCCCCGTTACCACAAAAACGTTCATACTCTACGGCTAAAACCCGTAGTCTTAAGGGATTTGCGACCGTATAGAAAGGTGGTGTAGAGATAGAGTACCCACCTACTCTACGGTTTTTAACCGTAGTCTTAAGAGCAAATCGACTACGGTTATGACAGCGTAGTCATAAGACTAAAAATACCGTAGAGATAAGGCAATTAAGACTACAGATTACGCTTCGACTGTAGATATTTCACCCCATTTGGACCTGAAAACCGTAGTAAAAGGTACCTTAAGACTATGGTTGTGTTTTACACCGTAGTATTTATCGATTTCTTAATACTACGGTTTACTAAACCGTAGTGATTGTTTTTTTAAATCTACGGATTTTTTTATACTGTCTACGTTTCTGTTTTGTAATGTCTACGAATTTTTTTATTATCTCTACAGTTAATTTATCTGTAGTCCATATATTTTCAAAAAAATAAAATAAAATTACAATAAATTAAATTCGTAACAATTCAGAATAAAGCTCAATACAGATTCAATATTCAATACAACATCCAATATCAAATACAATATCCATAATATCAAATAGAGCATCATTAATATCCAATAAAACTCATCCATCATTAATATCCAAAATGTAATCTAAACTCCAAAATATTCAATATTCAAAATACAAAAAATGGCAATATGCTCACTTTGATTCCAAATGCCAACATCCTATATTTGTCATCATCCTAATGAGATTGTGACATTTGTCTCCATCCTATTGGCCAATTAATTTTATTTAGATTTATTGATAAAATTAATATATCTTTTATATAGTATAATAAAAATAAATAAAAAATATGCCAAAATTCATATTTTTTCATTTTCTATAAATAAACATTAATTTTGCTATATTTCAAAACATTTTGAAATATCGTTTAATGAGTCTAATTTTATTTTCTGTAATTTTAGGAAATGTAATTTAATTGGTGTGAAGCATGTTATAATTTATGTTATTAATTTAGTTTGTAATATTTTTGGTATGGACTATTTATTTCAATTCATTGCTGGATTTTTCTTTTTGGAATCTTTTCATTTTCTTGTTATAATTATAATTTTTATATTATTTTTATTACAAGTAATATTTTAATCTTAAAATAAAATAAAATAAAATAATTTTATATAATGGCGTGGTTGGGTGGTCATGAATAAAACATGTAAAATAGATGTGGTTGAGTTGGATGAATATTGATGATGTTGAAGGGAGAAAAATGAATTAAATATTGAAGTGATTGGGTGATTGAATGGTTTGAGTGGTTTCTATTATTTGTAGTCTTAAGGTGGTGTGTAAAGAAAAAATTAAATGAAAAATAATAATTTTGTGCTGCATAGAAAGATTGTGCTATATGAAGAAAATAGTGTCGAGTGAATAGAAATTAAATACCCTATAAAGAAATCTAATATATCTAACAAATTTTTTTAATTAATCAAATTTAAAATATTAGTTGAAATTTATATTTTGTCCAAACATATATTCCATTATTCTAACTCAACGACCTTAAGAAACTTATGCTGTGCCTACAATTTCGCCACAATTTGGAAAATTATGTACTCAAATTATGTTACACACAATGTATCAAATTTATTAGTTATTTTTCCATTCTTTATTCGATTTTAATTTTATTTGTTTTTGTTTAATATAAATCTGCATGTGTTAATTAACGATTCATTCTACTCAATTATGATTTATGATTATTCTCAAGCATATAATTTTTATTTTATCATTATTAATTAATTATTTAAAAATTTAATACTAATAATTTTAATAAATATTAATTGAATATAAGTTATAATAAAACACAAAAAAATGAAATCAAGATAATTGGATTTGGGAGCTAGCTTTAGGGGGGGGGTGTATTGGATTATGATTTCATTGGATTTTGATGGACTTTTAAAATCCAGGTATATTCAATCCAGACTTTTAAAAGTCCTTTGAAATCCTGGTGTATTCTATCCAGATTATTAAAAGTCCTTTAAAATCATGGTGTATTCAATCCAATCTAGACTTTTAAAAGTCTTTTAAAATCCGGAGGTATTTAAAAATCCATGGACTTTAAAAAGTCATTGACTTTATTGGATTTCACCTCAAAATCACGTCAAAAATAAAAAGGATGAAATCCGACCTCCGGACACGAGATTTCAATGGATTTGGAAAATCTGACGAGCATTGTGTCCCAGCGGCCGATGGGGAGTTGAAATCGGGCACCCCAGTCGTCACCCGACCCCAGGGGCCGCTGGCTTTGCCGACCATGGCACACCAGCGGTCGTTGGGTTTAAGGCAGTACACTCTCCTCCTCCACACACAGACAAATCATCAAACACCTTGCGTGCCTCAGACAAACACAAGTGAATGCAATGAACGATATATTCACTAATGTTGTTTGCATAAAACCCCCCAAGGTATATAATTGTTCTTTCATTGCATTAACAATTTTACAAATTTTGAAGTATTTCTACATTATGCATTATAGCTATCGTTCCCTCGAATTAAGTTTCTTGGTTTTATTAATTTTTACAATACCATCATTTGAGTTCATGCATACTTAACTCCAGGAGCTGGAATAATCAAATATGAAGAACATATACATAATTAATTAATTAGATTATTTGATAATCTTATGTGCAGGACCAAGATCTCCTGAATACATTTGTTAAGCAGATTGAAGAAGACAAATTAACAGTGATATCAGAAGGCAACTTAAGTAAACTACATAAGGTATGCTTATAATAATAATGTTTGAGCTTTGGTTGTTTTCGAGTTGAATCTTTATCGCTACGTACACTTATAAAATTCGCCCACTGGCCACTACAGGTTGTCAAGAACCATAACTTATCATGCATGCACTTGGAGCTTGCAAATGTTGTAGATATGATATTGACAAAGCAGAGTAAGAATTCATATGTTTCTAAAATCATTTTGCTATTATCTGATCAGAAGACCATCTTCATATATATATAATGTTCATGGGTACAGAAGCAGAGAAGATTGTTGGCTGGGCTACAAATCATTACATCTCATCGTGCCCTCTTCCTCGTGTTTATGGAGAAAAATTGCATATCCTGCATGAGAGGTAAATATTCAATATTGTCCCCATATATAATAATAGGACAATCAGCCTTTTTGAGTTAACTGCAGCCAATTACCAGATGCAGCATCAAACTTGCAATTGTTCTTCCCACAGACGACGCCAATTGTCGATCTTTGTTCCTCAAGAACTGATAACCCAAGAATGAGAATAGAAAAGGTTTGAGAATGAGTAGATAATGAATGAAAAACAGAAATCAACACAGCAAGATTTATAGTGCTTCGATCATAATTGATCTACATCCACTTTGAGGTGCCTTGATTGTATTGATACTTCTTGTAGTTTACAGATTACACTTTCTTGACTCTCGAAGCTATGCTACACTTGAGATCTCACTCTACTCAACAAAGTACATGAAATATAGAGAATAATCTGTGTTACACTACAAATGAGAATGAAAGACAGATATATATCCTAAGTTCCTAACCCTACTAACAGCTGCTTCTTCAAATCTCAACTGCAACGACTTGATATTCCTTGAGATTCCAATTGCTATCAGTAACTGCTTGTTAGCTTCAACTGCTGCTAACAACCTTGGGAATTAATCCGCTGCATGACCATTCTCAAACACCACAGCTACACCCGCTGCAATCCCATGCACACCTTGTTTATTTATGTATTGATTTGGCTACTTTATGCATGAAGATGTTCTTCACAAATATTATATACACATAATTTAGTTTAATCTTTCTCACATATACTGGGAAGATAACGCAATTCATATGCAACCAAGACAACCCAACGGCGGCTAAAATGGCTAATTATAATACTCTGGCCGGATGTTGGCTATCTTCGATTTGTGACATCCAACCTTTGGTGGATTAATTCGGATATTTTTGGCAAAGATTTGTCTATTAGAATTATTTTAAGTTAAATAACAATTTGATTCTTAGTATTTTAGAGCTTTAACAAAAATAATTTAATGCTTAAATATTTACAAAATAAGCTGAAACCTTCCCCATTTTAACAAAAAAAATACTCTCGATATATATATATATATTTTTGACAACTGACATACTGATAATTTGACCGATACTTGTCTTTAAAATTAAATTGGATGTGTTAGATATTTTATTTCAATGTCAGATGCTTCTCGGACGAGTAATATATCTGTCAATTTATCCGCATGTCAAATGTAGAAAAATCTGTGAGGTATTTTTGTTGGAACGAAGAAATATTGAAAATTATTTTATAATTATTTAAACATTAAGCTAAGCACCATCTCGAGTCCCGAGCGCCAAAAGACCTGTGGAGTAAGTAAATCGATCCAGCTTTGGCTCACAGTCTATGCCTATCCTATAAAGTCATCGATATTCCACACATTATTCGTCTTTATATTATAAATGAAAGAAATAAAAAAAATATAAATCATCTTTATATGATGATTATCCAAACAAGATATATTTTTGTCAACTATTACTTTGTTACTTTATTTGAGAGTTAGGTCCATGGAGGGGGATAATGTCCCCCACTAACGACTGATTAGTTGGATTCTTAGAATCAGTTGAAAATGAGGTGTCCACAAACCTGTGGTGCTCTGTGATTGTACTCTAGCGAGAGAGAGCATATATATATATAGGGGTTGGTTATAATAAAAATATATTTTGGTGTGTAAACGTGCGGATTGTGCCTGTTTAGTGTATTTTTAGTGCTTTTCTTTATGTATTTTGGTGCTAAAAACACCTAGCACCAAAATACAATAAGAAAAGCATTAAAAAAATTAGTAAAAATTAGCACCAAAATACATAAAGAAAAGTACTAAAAATACACTAAACAAGCACGATCCGCAGTTTACACACCAAGATAAATTTTTATTTGAACCAACTCTTTTATATATATATATATGTATGCGCATAGAAGAATAACCACTTCAACAGAAAATTTTCAACTCTCTTCCTTCTCCAATATTTATTCGTTCACCATTTTGAATGTCAGCATGATTGCTTTTGAGTCATTCACCGAAAGGTTGTACATTATATTTCTTGGGAGATTTTTTTTTTGATAAATTTGCTTAAATTATTGAAAGCTGGAGTAAAAATTAAATAGTAAAAGCATACAAAAGTCAAAAATAATAAAATAAAAGCAATATTGGCATACGGCATGTATTGATTAAATATTAATTATTAGTCGAAAATATAGACTACACCACTATATATGTATATATAAATTATCACTTAATTTTGGCAAAACTATTAATGTGGCCATAATTTTACTCGATTGATAAAAGTAAACGTAATTGATAATTTTGAAAGAAATGACGAAAAAAAAGTAAAGGTAGGCCCTTTTTTTGGCTATTAAGCCAAAATATTAACCTATCAAATTCAAAGTTGTATAGAGTCTTGGACCATATGCAAGAAGGGTGGATTTCATTTGGATTTCTATTTAACTGTAATTACTTTATGGGTAATTCAATTCACAACCCTCATTTATCTGATCCGCAAAATTAATTAAATTAAAAATAAACTTTTTTAGACATTTTTAGATATATGCAAGAAGGGTGGATTTCATTTGGATTTCTAAATAATTAGTTCATATAGGTTTATGTGGGACTGAACATATAGTTCGAGTGCTTATTTAGAACTTTTTTCATTTGTATATTTAATACTTTAACATTGGATTTATTTTATACAATTTTGTGTCCTTACTTTATTTCTGATTCCATATTCAAAAACTTTTGTAATATAATAGAAATAAATATATTTTAATAAATGAATATAGTACAAAATTTTCAAACATGAAATATCTATGACACAAAGTGAGACGTCAATTTCGCTCTTTCATTAAACAAATAAAACTTTTTCATGTATTTCATTGTTGCATTTAATGTAATTAATTTTCTCTTAATTTACACGTTTTAAGCAATGATGAGAAATTTATATACCGTTTTTCTATTCATGGCCCCAAAGTTAATAAAAGTATAAATTTTTTTATACTAGACAATTTTATCCTTATAGCCCCTTATTTAAAAACCATAAGTAAATCAAAATATAGAGCCCCCACTATACATATATAATTAAAATGAAAAAAAAACAAAATAAAATTAAAGAAAACAAACTATTTTGGCCTCACTGAAAATTGTAAAGAATGAGTATTTATCAATGACTAAAGTTCATCTCTATGAAAACTCTATAACTCTTCGACAATGACAAAATTAGTTCATATTTTCATGACTTCATCTTTTTACATTAAATCTGCAGAATTTAAGAAAAGTTGCATCAAAACTCTTTTCCCGGATTGTTGCACATATGCCAAATATTTTGACATGTAGTTTTTCTACTTGAAAAGAGGCGCTCACTTGTATAAATGAAATTAAAGGAAATTGAATCTAATAATTTTTATTTTATTCTTTGAGAAAAAGAAATTGAGAAATATCACATTGATATAAAATACAAGAGTTTGCAACATATCCCAACAATACAAATTATACAACGAACATTAATCCGTCGGTTGACTGAAAAACATTAAATATAAATATAATTAAGGCTCCAATATTTATAGAGTAGTTTATCAAAAAACATAAATTAATAAAAAAGAGGCCGAAAGAAATAGAGATGATGTTTAAAACAAAGATAGGATATTATTTTTTTGTCTTCCCAAGTTATGAAGGTTGGGGATTATGGTATTTTTATTAGGATTTTAAGTTTGGGGCTAATTGGCTATGGGGTAAGAAAGTCTATTTAATTGATATTTATATTATATTACATTATGAGGGCTATGCAAAATAAAATGGGGATGTGAAAGGAATAATAATTTTTTAATTAGCATATTATATTATACCAAGATTCAAATATGCGAGAGCATGTATTTGAATATTTCTATACTATCTCATTTGATCCAATAAATTATTTATACAACACATTTCAAATTTTTAATATTTTTATTTAATATTTAGATATCATATGTGTATTTTACATAAAATACATAAAACATGACCAATGTTTAATTTTAAATTACATATTGACTAATGTTTTACAGTAATGTAGTTTAATACATTCATACTCGTGTGTAAAAAGACATAAAATATATGTTGTTGAAGATTAATTTTGAGGTATTATTTACAAATAAAAGAGATCATGATGAAACGTTAACTAAATTGTGGAAGCGTTGCTCAAAATGTGACAACTCTCCGTCAATGATGTCCTATTCGCTTCACAATATTTGGAGAGATGGCGACGATGTATATATAATAATTTTCTTAAATGTGTTTTACAGTGTCGTGTAATTTTCTTCTTAATTTTTCGCAGTATGCCTAAAATTATAAATGATTTCAATTATGTATATAATGGATTTCGGGAAAATCAATTTTTGTATTTGTTTTATTGGGCACAATAATAAAAATTATAAATTTATTCACGGATATAGATTCCCTGTTGACAAAATAGAAAATAAACTTGAATATAACATTATATTATTAATATATTTTATAATATTTATGTATTAATTAGTTAACTATAATTTAGGTATTTTATTTATATAAATTATGTATATATCTATCACCGTGCATCGCTCGAGGTGTGATACTAGTTATATTCACAACCCTCATTTTTCTCTTTATGGTCCGCAAAATTAATTAAATTATAAATAATATTTTTAGACATTTGTATCCTTATAACCCCCAATTAATTAAAATTACAACAAAAGAAAATGCAACCCCCAATGTATAGCCTAGTACTACTTAAATTTATGGCAAAGAAAACTTCAACCCCCATTTTATACCCACTACTTAAAACTCTCCCAAATAGAGTACAACCCCAATGTACAACCCTCCTAAAAATCTCTAGTAAATTATATTTTATGCGCGGTCGTTTCACGCTCAAAGTGAATTTATAACTCCTGTACCCACAACGAGCGTAGCTAGATCATGAGTACGGATCGATCCCACAGAGAGTTGTGATTTTACCTTCAAGTAACCAATCACTAAATGGGGTTGGTTGTATTGTCATCTTACTGAAATTAAATCCGCAAAATAAAAATAAAGAGAATATCAAATAATAAAAGTTCTGGTATTTGAACTAGAATTTGATTTAAGTCTAAAACTACTCGATCATGAGCACACCGATTTTCATGCATTAATAAGTCACCCAGTTATGGACATCGGATTCCTCTCTGCATCTCCTCATTCATCTTTTCATTTTAGGTTAAAAAGCGATTCCTCATCAAGTCAACATGTTAGGAAAATTGTTGGGAAAATCCCAACTGATGGTTTTGATGAAATGTCAAAACATATGTGATGATTTAATGAAAAAGTGCAGGTTATGAAAAGCTGGAAATCAGGGGTAATGACCAAGTAAGACTTCAGACATCAGTCTAGCTGAAATGAGAGACAGCTATTTTGAAGCATGGTCAACCAGCTTAAAAGGTTGCCTTGATCAGACCAGTCAGAGTCAACTCTTCAAAGCTTAAGAAAAACTATAGGGGGGAAGAGAACTTTGGAGACTGATAGACATCCATAGATGAGTAACCATCAGTCCTAGCTGAAAGCTAAGACAGACTGATGAGAACAGAACCAGCTTGAAAGCTAAAACTGAACTGATCAAAGATGAGTCAGTCACAAAGGGTTAACCCTAAACTCATCAAAGATCAGTTAGACGGAAGAAAGCTCTAAAAAGCTTTGAGCCAATACCGAACTGACCAAAGATCAGTTCAACGAGAGAAAAGCTCAAGCAAGTAGCCAACTGATAGTGCAGAACTGAAAGCTTTTGAAGCTAAGCTGCCAAGTCAGCTGAACTGGACCATCTCAGGATTGAAGCTCAAGGCAGCTGAAGATCTGCCAACTGGACAATCTCATAACTGAAAGCCAAGATAGCTGATAGCCCATCAGCTGAATGTCCAAAACTGATAGCTAAAATATCTGCTCTCTCTGACAAGCAGTCAATGAAGATCTTGACAGGAAATCTTTATAAGATTCTGATGATCTTAGAGCAGAGGACATTAAAGTCAAACGACTAGTTCATTAAGAGCTTCAAATGGCTACATGCATTAAAATGCCACTGGTGAATTCAGAATATTCAACAATCTCAACGGTAAAAAAATCACTCATCTATTTAAAGAGAGTGAACTCAGTTTTGGCCAAGACTTTCGCCAACCTAATTCTTGCTATATTTTGCAGATATTGAGCTTTCTTTCTCCCTCCCCACAGCTCAAAGTGTAAAACTCTTAAGTGTGAAAAGTCTCAACTGAGAAGGCGTGCTTCAAGTCTAAAGCAAGTAGCTAGCTAACGCAAAATTCCAGCCAAAGCAAAGCCTCTCAGTTCAGTCCCTCAAAGATCAACCACTCAGCTCAAGCTAAAGGAGCATTCCAGGTTGATAATAGATTCAAGAATGCCTTTTTGAAGATCGAGCGAGATCTAAAATCGTGTAAAGACGGGTAATAGCACCTAAAGTCTCAGCGAGTAGTTGGGACCGGTAAGTGTGAGCTGTCGACCCAGAAACCAGTTGAGGAGGAGTGTGTACCGATGGGTCCGTTCTTCCGGGACAGTAACAGTTGGAAAGGAGGCCGCGCTCGGGTTGAAGGGTGCTGTTTTCAGGTCCAATAGGAATTCTTCACTATGTAACTGTAATAAAGAAACTTTACACTTGCATAGTGGATTGCCCTTCTGTGGAAGGAAGAGAGGACGTAGAAGCAGGAAGCTTCGAACCTGTATAAAGTCTTGTGTGTGTTGTTCTTATTACTTTCAGCGTTACATGTTTCTAAATTGCACACTGATTGGTTCCGGTTTGTCCTACATAAACTACAATTGATCTGAACCCGTAAGAGGACAGGGTCGATTGTAGGGCGGAGAGATAACTCGGGTCATGTCTCTTAAGGAAAGCTTTGTCTGGGCAATTATCTTTCTATGCTACAACTGTTAAAAAGTACTTGAATTGAAATACAACCTAAACACTCTAAACAAGGGTTGGATGGCTTTGACAAAACTACCAATTAAAAGCGAGTAAAATTAATTAAGCAATACTAACAATAACAAAGATTAGGGGAAAGATTATGAAAAGAGCATTAGGGTGTAGATTCTCTCATTGATTCTCTCCTAGCTTGTTTTGATTATGATAATCCTAGACGTACAATAGACCCCTTCAAGAAGCTTAACTTCATTTACTGTCACCGTTAATCCGTTAAACCCCCATGAGTTATATTATACGCACAAGATTAACACTTAGGCTTATGAAACCCGATTCATCTAAGGTTACTATTAGGCTTACAAAACCCGATTCACCTAACGTTGAAGGAACCTAAGTGGGGCCTTAGAATCTTCTTTCGGTCTCAACTAAAGCCTAGCAATGCTAAGTAGTAATCAAGTACTCAACGTAAGCAAGCACAATTCCAACAACACGCAACTAACCATCACAAGCATAGATTAAAACCAAATCGATTATCTACCCCTAATGAACGGAATTAGCCCATCATGCTCGACACAACAAAAGAGTCATAAAAGTTGTCCATTTCATAAATCGAAAGATAAATAAAATATAGAATTCTACAATAATTGTTGTCTAGAGAGTTTAGGAGAAATCCCCATAAATAAGCTAAGCTAAGGAAAGAAATACCAAAAGGGAAGATCCTCGACCAAGCTTAGCTTCCGCGAATAGCTTGAAGTTGGACTCCTCTTCTCGTGCCTCTTCCTTGAGCTTGAGCTTCATTTCCTGTTCTCCTCCTCCTTCCTTTCTCTCTGGAACTGTGGTGGTGGTGAGAACTGGTGTGTTGAGAGAGAGAAGTTGTCAATTCCCTCCTCCCAGAGGCGTGTCCGAATGAATGGAGATAGTGGATGATTTATTGGTGAAGAGAGAGAAAAGTAAAAGGTGGAGTTATTGCTTGGTGTCTCCCCAAAACTCCTCTTGCTCCTAGCTAGAAGCTAGAACCGTGTGCATTTAATCCTCCAACTGACCAAGTGGTAGAGAATTAAAGAAAAGATCTTCTGAAGATTCAACTTGAAACTGATCGAACTGGCGCTTGAACTGATCAAGGGAAGCAAAACTGATCGCGGCTGAACTAATTAAGGGGGCTCGAACTGACCACTGCGCGCCGGCAGCGTGCCCCATGCTCATGGGACGTGCTCGCTGTGGGCACTCTCCCACAGTCGTGGGGGGTCGAGCACTCACAGGGCGCGCTTCAGCTCCAGCTCCCGACTTTTTCTTCAGTTTGGTGCTCTTTAGTTTATCCATCAGTTTTGGCTTCATCAGTTGAGCTCGTCAGTTGACTTCTCAATTAGTTCCCTTCAGTTAGCCCTCTAGCTCAGCTCTTGGTTCTTCAATTTTGTTCATCAATTGGGGTCTTCAGCTGATCCCATCAGTTGTGGCACCAGCTCAGCTCCAAGCTCTCACCTGCAGCTTGGATTTATCAGTTTGACCCCAAAACTGATTAGTTTGGGATACGACTTGAGCTTGGCCATCAGTTTGATCCATTACTGTCGGGCCGGGGGTGAAGTGGGTGATTCAGGACCTAACAACAAGTTGGAGCTTCAGTTGGGAGCACCAATCAGGAGTTTTTCTTCCTAGCCACTTTTTGGCCATAAAATCCTGCTTTTTGACATAAAAGCTCAAGTTTTGTACAAACCTGACCCAATTCACCAAAAGAGAAAATGTGAAGGAAACAACATAAAAATCACACAAAAACACAGGAAAAACACATACTAAAGATATTAAATTCCTATGATAAAATAGGACAAATAAACATCAATCACACATCTTCACACACAAGCCGCACTGACGAGCTAAGCTAAGTCTTCAAGCTATCAGTTTTAACTGATCAGCTTACTAGCTAAGCTCTAAGTCAGGCTCTCCCTCAACTGAAAAGCGCACAGATAAAATATCGAAAGCAAGTCAGGGCCCAAATGTTCCACATCAGTTTAACGTTTTTGAAGTCAGTTTCCCCTCTCTAAACTGACATAGACTCGCAGTGTGCCCTAGACGAACCCAAGGTGTTGCGTTTACCGATTTCTCGTGTGCCCACACAACCCACTAATTTCCTTATTACTATATAAATCAACACACAGTAACGATTCACTAATTCAATTAATAGTGGTTTGTCCTCTATGTGTAACGAGTGATCAGCCACATTTGGCATTTTAGACACACACTCACATGGAACAAGGCCAAGAATCGACATAAATCTTTCGTGCATTAATATGCCCATTTGGCCTCACGAATCCAGTTTTTACTTAAACCATTTTCTACTCTTCAAACACCGGAATTAAAGATCTAGCCACATATGCTAGATGAAACTAAAACTACAGAATTTAAAGACATAATTTAAAGTAAATACATACTGAATTAATACGAAAAAGTACTCAACTCCAGCGTTGAGCATTAACACAAATCATACGTCCCAAAGGCATAAGGTGTATTGGATTGTTTTGCTGCCTTAGTAGCTTGGAAAAATAAACAAGAAACTAAAGTGCATAAAGTAAAATATTGTAGCAGTGTTTTCGGTCTCCCAAAAGCCCTTATTTTAGAAAATAAAACTTGTTTTTATAGATACGTTTCCGAATTCAAAATTTCCCCACAAGCAGGGGTCTTCAACTGCCTTTCGGGTTTGGCATGTCCTCTGCAACTGATTGGATAAGCCTTATCTAGTTTGTTGATCAAATCCCTATTTTTCAAGGATTGAGCTTATCTGTTCATTTCCATGCCTTCCAACAGTCCAGCTTAGCAACAACTCTTATCAGATTTGTATCTACTTCTCACACCTCTTTGACTCCAACTGATTTTCGGAATTTCCGCATGTGCCCATTTCAGGTCTGTAGTCGAGTCTGCATGAGAAAGGTGGGCACGGCATCATCTAGTCAGCTTCATCCTTAGCATTGTACCTATTCTGCTTCCTGAATATTGGATGAATGCTGAAGAAGTTCCTTGTGCCTCTGAGTGCTACTTATGGCATTTAGATGGTCTTGAATATTAAGCATAAAATGCCTCTTTCGCCAGACTCGACCTCTGAAATGCCCTTTGATTGCAACCTGGTTCTTTTCGACTCAAAATAGACTAAAAGGGACATTTATATTGAATAAAATACCCATGGAAACATGAAATAAATGGACTTATCATCACACCCACACACTTTAGACATGATTAACCTCAATCATGGGATACAACGTGTCCAGAAAAAAAAACCAAACGAAAAGAAAGAGAAAAGAAACCGACTCAAAACACAAGCATGCAAACTGTTAATCAGTGTGGGCACATCAACTTCAATATTTCAACATAATTGCAAAGTTTCAACACACCAAAAATAGGTCAAAAATGAGTAAAGCGTGGTAATCCTCACAATCTCTCTTCACTCAGTGTTTAGGCTCAGTGTATACACTCAGTTCAATGCATTATGTACCTATTGATCCCATAGGCTTGCTAATGTTCTGCTTTCAAGTTCAAGAAACTAAAGATGCATAATTATCAATAGGGCTCCTTTTGAGCTGAAGTGAGCATTTCATATAAGGTGGGGCTTTATTAACTGTACAGTGCCCCATTTTTCTCTCTAATCAACTACCCTCTTGTGCCTTGTTCAGACAATGAATATTCCTTTACTTGGGTATTCTGAACACTTAACACCAGGAGGAATTTATTCTTTCTCTTATTTTTTTTTACTTTGTTCCCCCTATCTTTTCTAGCCTTCTTTCTTTTAGCGTATCCTCCAACAACTTTACCCTCCCCTTTTTTTATTTTTAGGCTCTTGTGATGCCTTGGCTATATATAACCATCCCAAACAAAAAATCTGCCAGGGCATTTCATAGGCTCAAAGGGCTGCAAGGCTGTGTTGTTGGTGGGTTAGTTTATATCAAAGTGGCTCAGCAAAAGGTGACCTAAATCATCTACAAATGCATCAATAATTCAAAGACTTTTAGCAAAATAATAGTAAGTTTTAGAATTTCTAAGCACAGAATGTTAACACACATGAAGAAAAGAGAGCTGTGAAATGGGCATACAGCTATAGGCTCAAAACTTCCCAGGGCATGCTAAACTCATTCGTCATCCCTATCTTACTGTGGCATGCTGATTTTGATAAAGTAAATAAGTTGAAGATATGAAATGCAATGGCCACATGAACTTCACAGAAGTATGCTTAAACAGACTCTGACCACCAACACACTTTGAACGAGGTAAAGTTTTTAAATAGACTCAACATAAAAACAAGACAAACAAACTGAAATGCCCTCACTCACACAATTTGCATGAGGTAAAGTGGGTGAAATAGGGACGACACACAATCAACAAAAACAAACAAAAATAAAAACAAAAACCTAATGTAACGAAAAGAAAGAACCAGGTTAATCAGTCTCGGGCATTGGGTATGAGAACCCAACATGTCTAAAATATGCCTTCAGGGCTGCTTCAATACGGGTCAATTTCTCATTTGTTTGGAACTAGGCATTCTCCACCATCTCCAGTTTCCTCAGCATCACTGTGACAGGGTTCTCCCCTTGCTATGCCCTCCCTGCTGGTGGTCTTCTTGATGTACCTGCAGAAACAAGAAGTATTCTTGAGGGGTCTAGCCTCGGCACAAAGAAAACAGGCATCCCTTCCTCATCATCCACAACATCTTGCATTCTTTTCAGACATGTAATATCAAAATATTCAACAGGTAGATGAGTCATCACAGTGGTATGTACATCGAGCAGTCTAAACCTAACAACAATTTAGGTGATCAATTAGGCACATGAAATGTGATGCATAGGGCATGTTTTAATTTCTCTAAAGTGTGCAATGCCACAGAACTAAAATTGATTTTATCTTTTTTACCATGTACCACAGAATGTACAGTTCTTGGTTAGTGATAGAATTAGAACTATCTTTTCTTCCGACGAAGCTATATTCAATCACCCTATGACAGAACCTCAAAGAATCATTATTCAAACAGTACCCTTTTGTGGCTCCACTTTGATAAGTGGAGCCATCCCCAATGTCTGCCCATTTTGCATCAACTCCTTCAGTGGAGTTGGGCACAACAGTGACTGCATTAACATACTCATCCTCCTAGAGGTCCAAGTATGACACAATGCCCAACATCATATTAGTTCATCAGCAGACAAAGAAAAAGACTTTTCCAACATTCTAAAATTCATAACTCTAGTAGATGTGGCAGGCTTATTAACATCTTTAATTTTCAAAGACTGAACAAACTCTTGTGAAAGAGAAGCAAAAATCACATAATCCATGTCAATGAAGAATTCCCAACCTATGGCAGCAAAGAGTTCTCTTACCTCCTACTCTATTCCTAGAGCGACTAAGGACTCACGATAGACTGCTTTGGAGTGTATAATGCCCTGAACTAGCGGTGGACCGCTTCCTGGCTTTCCTGGTGTAGGGCTCCCCACCCCTCAACCTTTCTTTACCACGGGTTTGGGTGTGCCCTCTTCAGCCTTCCTTTTCCTTGAAGAGAGCTCTCCAGCCAACTTCTCTTCAGCCTTCATGGCCACCGCTTTGCCTATCATCTGCTTGGGCGGCGAGTCCTCCGAGGGCTCATCTATAAGTGTGCGAGCCTGGGATGGCTCGCTTGGCTCTTGCTGCTACTCAGTGGCTTCGTACATGGTCTCTCTCTGTTGGGACTCCTCAGGCTGCTCAGATCTCCTCGGAATGGGCTCTTCAACTTTCTTCCTGCCCTTCGCCTTCTCTAGTGCCCACGTTTTTATTTCATTAGGTTGAGCTTCTTCCTCCTCTTCCTTTTGATATTCCTCAAGCTCTTCAAGGTATTCATCCAGTACAGCATCATCATTTTCATCCAAGACTTCCTCGTCCTCAGTAACTTCCACAGATGGCTTAGATATTGGAACCCTAGTCGGTTTCTTTCCATTCTTCACAACAGTCTTTTCAGATGGCTCCTTCATGGGATCTATACCCACTTTCTCTTCAAATGTGCCTGTCGTAGTATCCTCCTCCTCCGGCTGCTCTTCTTGTGATGGTGTAGCAGAGCTCATCTCCGTCGCTTTAGCTACAGGTTCCTTCTCAGGCAGTACCTTCTTGGAAACCTTGCTCGGTACTTCCACTTCAGTCATGATCTTCTCCTCGGGCTTTACAGCCTTTTTCTTTAGAGTTTTGCTTGGGATAGGCTCTTCAATGACAGTAGGAGTGTCAAACTCCAATCGGGCCTTTGCACCTGATTTTGGGGCTATTTTCTTATCTCTGGTGTTCACCATTTTTGTAGCTTGCGAGAAGGTGAGAGGTTTTATTGTTATAGGGTTTGGAGAAGAAGGTTCGGAAGTTTCAGAAAAAATTTGAAGAAAGTGAGAATGATGGTTTGGATTTTGTGGGGCCTGCTTTTAACATAGTGTTACTGTTCCTTGATGTGACCGTGACTTTTCAATTTCTAGGGTTTTATGCTATCAGCGTGCTCACAGCAAATGATAAGCATTATCCTCAAAAAAATAAGAACATACTATATCTCTTCAGAGTGCCCTTCTTCAAAATCTCTATTTTCAAGGGATCATCTTTATCTCTTGCTTTCCCTCTCCTTATCTTAAGCTGCAAATCACAACTTATCCAAAATAAGCGTAAGATTGCTCCTAAACTAGTTTAATTAACTGGAAATTTCATTTAATTAAATTAAAAATGAATTAAAACAAGTAAACTTGGGTTGTCTCCCAGTAGCGCCCTAGTTACTATCGTGGGAATGACACCATCCCTTCTCAGGTGTAAATGGGCTCCCTAAGCCAGACAACTCTGGCATCCTAATCCGAATGCGCTAGGTAAGGTTTCAGACAGTGGCTATTAACTTTGAAAAACACTCCAGTTTTGGGATTTTTCAGCTCAACTGCCCTATTGGGGCATTTCGCATACACTTCAAATGGACCAGCCTACTTGGTCTTCAGACATTCTCTTCATAAGTTTGAACCTGGAATGGTACAAAAGAACTTGCTGCCCTGGAAAGAATCTCTTCCTCCTAATCACTTGATCATGGAGTCTTTTCATTTTTTCTTTATATAGAACAACATTATCGTAGGCTTCCATTCTCATTTCTTCCAAATCTTGAATTTAAAACTTTCTGAAATGCCCGGTTGCATCCTTGTCCATGTTCAGCTTCTGAAGTTCCCATCATGCCTTGTGTTCCAGCTCTACTAGCAGATGGCAACACTTTCCAAACAATATCCGGTATGGGGACATCCCTATCGGAGTCTTGAAAGCAGTTTGGTATGCCCACAAGGCATCATCCAGATGAATACTCCAATTCTTCCGACTTGGATTCACTACAAAAATGACTTTAATTTCTCGATTTGAGACTTCAGCTTGGTCATTCCCTTATGGATGAGAGGATGTTGTGACTCTATGATTTACCCCATACTTCTTCAATAATTTTTCCAATGTTTGGTTGCAAAAGTGAGTCCCTTGATCACTGATGATGGACCTGGGCACACCAAACCAGCTAAAAATGTGGGATTTCAGAAATGCGGCTATCACTCTTGCATCATTGGTAGGAGCAACCTTGGATTCTACCCACTTGGACACATAATCAACTGTCAGGATAATGTAGTGGTTCCCCTAGAGTTTGCAAGGGGTCCCATGAAATCCATTCCCCAAACATCAAAAATCTCCACTGGCATGATAGGTGTCATTGGCCCCCAACTTATCTATTTTAGAGAGTAGGTCAAAAATGTACTTTCTTTGGGATAAGAAAATGCCTTTGTTACTCCTGGTGACTTCAACTCCTAAGAAATACCTCAGTCTTCCCAACTTTTTTGTATTAAACTGAGTGTGAAGAAAAACCTTCAATGAGTCAATGCCTCCAGAGTCACTGTCTGTAATCACTATATCATCCACATACACCAATAATAGAATGAGACCACCTTCAGATTGTGTTTATAGAAAATCAAGTGATCTGACTTACTCTTCTGCATACCAAATTTCTCAACTGTTGCAGTGAAAGTGTTAAACCATGCACGAGGACTCTAATTCAAACCATACAAAGTCTTGTGTAGATAACAAATATTTCAATTCTCCCACTGAGCAACAAAACCCGGTGGTTGCTCCATAAAAATAGGTTCTCGGAGAGCACCATGAAGAAATACATTTTTAATGTCCAATTGATGAAGGGGCCATTGATGTGAAGCCGCCAGAGAAATCAACAGCCTGATAGAGGTCAATTTGGCAACATGAGAGAAAGTATCAAAATAGTCGATGCCATAGGTCTGACAGTACCCTTTTGCGACCAGGTGAGCTATAAGACAAGCAGCAGAACCATCAGGACTGACTTTAACTGTAAATACCCATGTACACCTAATAGGGCATTTTCCAGAAGGGAGATCGACAAATTTCCATGTCCCATTAGCATCCAAGACATTCATTTCCTCTACCATCGCATCACGCCTACCTGATGGGCTAAACCTTCAGACACAGAGTTAGGAACAGAAGCAACAAAGGTAACAAGAGAACGAGATGAAGGTGACAGGTGATCATAAGACATAAAAGATGAAATAGGATAAGTACATGAGTGTTTACCTTTACAAAGAGCAATGGGACGATCATCACTTAAAGGCAGATCTGAAAATGAAGATATGGGCACATCAGAGGTAGTAGGTGACACATCTGGAATCACAGTTACCTCAAATTGTTGCCTACGAGAATATGTATGATTAATTAGAGGCCGGACATGAGGGACGGCAGGGGTGGGAGAAATAAGGTTGGGGGGATACACATATATAAGGAAGTCATCAGCAGGCTCCCCCTGACGAGGAGCAAAATCAAGAGATAAAAACGGAGTATGCTCAAAAAAGACAACATCAACCGACACAACATACTTTTGCAAATCTAGACTATAACACCGATATCCTTTCTGGACACAAGAATAACCCAAGAATATACATTTGAGAGATTTGGGATCAATTTTGGTAAAGTGAGGATAAACATCTTAGACAAAACAGGTACACCTAAAGATCTTAGGATCAATAGGGAACAGAGACTTGGAGGGAAATAAAACATTATAAGGTGACTCACCCGAGAGAATAGTGGAAGACATCCGATTTATGAGAAAACAAGCTGTAGACACAGCATCCACCAAGAATTTCTTCGAAATCTGCATCTCAAACAACAGTGCTCTAACGGTTTCAAGAAGGTGCCTATTTTTTCTTTCGGCAACACCATTTTGAGATGGAGTATCAACACATGAAGTTTGATAGAGAATGTTATTTTTGAGCATAAAGTCATGAAACTGGGCAGACAAATATTCTTTAGCATTATCACTTTGTAATGTTTTTACAAGAACACCAAATTGAGTCTATATTTCAGCACAGAAGGATGAGAAACGGGTAAACAACTCAAAATGGTTTTTCATTAAATATAACCATGTCATACCAAAATCGATAAATAGAAGCAATAGGACAAGGACCCCAAACATCAGAATGAACTAACTCAAAAGGAGCACTTGCTCATTTATTAACTCTAGGACTAGAGCTAGGATGATGATGCTTAGCAAACAGACACGACTCACAATCTAAAGATGATAGACTGGAAAATTAAGGACAAAGCTTCCTCAATGCTGAAAGAGATTGATGACCCAACTAATAATGGACGTCAAAGGGAGTGACAGAGCTCGTGCAGGTAACATGCTTCGGTAACTGTGTATCTAGAAGATAGAGGTCATCCTACTTACACCCCTTACCAATAATCTTCTTCATTGACAAATCTTGAAAAACACAATGGTTAGAAAAAAAAAACACAACAGTTTATGGAGCGAGTGAGGCAACTAACATAAATCAAATTAAATGATAACTTAGAGAGGCTAAGGACAGATGACAAAGATAAAGAAAGAGTGGGATTAACAGTGCCAGAGCCAACAACAGGAGAGTGTGAACCATCAGCCAAAGAAACAGGAGGACTGGAATCATGAGACGTAAATGAAGAGAAAATGATGGGAATACCTGTCATGTGATATGTGGCACCAGAATCAATGTCCCATTCAGAAGACATGGAAATAAGGCAGGTGTTTGATTTACCTGATTAAGCAATGGCAACAGTTAGTCAATGGCCAGTCATAGTCTGCAGATGAGCACTGTTAACAGTTGGCGAAGTGACAGAGGAGGCAACATTAGTGGACGGATGTCATTTTTTTTAGGGCAAGTGTTTTTTAGATGACTAATCTCATGACAGTAACGACATTCAGCAGAAGTAATCCATTCAAAATGATTCACCGAAGTACTACCAGAATGTTTGGAATGAGTCTGGAGATCATATGGAGGGCGGCGACCAACAAAAGCAGATGGAACATTCAACAACGAGGTAGGTGGCTCAGCTTGAAGAACTTGACAAAATGCTTCATCCAGCGATGCAATCTTAGAATCCAAAAGGATTTGAGATTTAGCAGTCTCAAAGTCAGAAGGTAACCCAGCCAAAAAAACTCATAAGGGCCATTTTCTCATGATGGGCTTGTTGAACCTTAATGTCTGTACTGAAAGGGAGAATCATATTCAGCTCCTCATAGGTCTTCGTGAAGGCCATAAAGTAGTCTGTAAGGAACTGATCACCCTTTTCCAGCTTATAAAATGCTTGGCATACTGTATACATACGAGAGATATTTTCCTTCTCAGAATACAGAAAGTCAAGATAGGCAAGGAGAGATTTAATAGTACGATAATGAGACACCATCCCAATAACAACAGAGTCTATAGAATTCTGAATCTGCAGAATTAGATGGGCATCGTCCCTCAACCAAGAGAGTTTCGCATCACCACCAACATGCGGATCATCAGTCAAATGTGGATCTATAGAGACACTCAACAGGTATAATTCAATAGTATTGTGCCAATCCAAATAATTGGACGCAGTAAGTTTGTGATCCGTGATCCAAGGCATCACGGGAACAACCTCTATAACATTCTTTGAAGGGCCGATAGTCATACCATAAAGACAAATCATATATCAATGAGAAAGAAGATAGAAAACAAGAGACAACCGGAATGTGACTAAAGATATGACGTTGACTAGAACGGAGAACACCAATCTACCAGAAATACTGAGGCGAGACGAAAGACAGAAGTCAGGTCGCTGTACTGGATGCAGATTTTTTCTCTCGACGGGGCCTAGGGCTGTCACGCGTGGATTTTGGTGATCGGATGGTGGGAGGAGGTCAGATTCTATACGGCGAACCTTATGGAGGTGGAGGTGTCGACTAGTGGCAGCCCGAAACAAAATGGGTAGCAAAACCCTCTCGTTAAAAAAAATTGAAATCTAGAATTGGAACCCTAGAAAATTTGGAATTGGAACTCTAGAAACGAGGGTTTGATACCATGTTATCTAAATGAGAGAATCATATTATTGTATTTCAATATGGAGAGATTACAACAGTATATATACAAGAGTAACAGATCTATTCTAGATAACTAAATAATCTACAATAAATAACTACCATATATATATCTACAACCCTAGAATAACATCTCTAACACACAACAATGATTCTAAAAATAATTTTGTTCACACGTTGTGTCCATTTCAACCTTGAACCATATCTCGAATTCATAAATGTTTTGAATTCTAGCGGCCACACTTCACACTTATATAGGTGATCTCCTATCAAGAGTAGCTCTGCATACTCCACCTTTAATAAGGTATAGGAATCATTAAAAAGGTGTTAAACTTATCTTTACCACTTTGTAGTAACACTTGGAGCATATCTAGAATGAGTTTTTAGAATATTTTAATTCCAAGTGTGTAACTGAACTTTCATAACTTAGTTGTCTCATTGAACCATTTTCTTAAGATCTCCAGTCTCAATGGTTGAGTTACCGCTATGTACGTCCTTTAGTGCGTGGTTTTTGAAACTTATTCCCTTTACTGCACTATATAGTATATCTCTATTTTCCCTTTCGTAAATGGATCGGCTATATTTCTTTTAACTTTACATAGTCAATAGAAATTGTTCCGTCATATATCATTTGTCTAACAGTGTTATGTCTTCTCCTTATATGATGTGATTTACTATTATATACTGTGCTCTTCCTATAACTGACATACTATCACAATGTATTAAGATAGGAGACACAAGTTTATTCCAATAGGGAATATCCTCTAAGAAATTCATTAGCCGCACGGCTTCTTCACATGCTTTGTCTAATGTATAAACTCCAATTCCATTGTGGATTGAACTATGCATGTTTGTTTATAGGATTTCTATGCAACTGCTCCACATTCAATGGTGAAGACAAAATCACTAATAGATTTAGAGTCTTGTGTGTCAGATATCCAATTAGCATCAATGTATCCTTCAACTACAGCTGGATATCTTGTGTATGATAGACCATAATTTAAAGTATGTTTTAAATACTTAAGCACTCCTATTAGTGCATTCCGATGATTTTTACTAGGATTACTCATAAATCTACTTAATTTACTTACTGAATATGTAATATCTAGATGGGTACAATTTGTTAGATACATTAGACTTCCAATAATTCTTGCATATTTAAGTTGAGATACGGGTTCTTCTCGATTTTTAGCTAAGTGTAGACTCAAATCAACAGGAGTCTTAGCAGGAGGTAGATCAAGAGCTTTGAATTATCTTAGAACATTCTTAATGTAGTGAGATTGTTATAAGACAACTCATTCAGATGTTCTAGAGATCTTTATCCCAAGAATTGCGTCAGCTTGGCCTATATCTTTCATCTCAAAGTTCTTCTTTAACATATTCTTAGTTTTCACAATTATATTGTGATTGTTGCCCATGATGAGCATGTCGTCTATATATAAACAAACAATGACATATTCAAGAGGTGTGCATTTAATGTATAACTTTTTATCACACTCATTAATCTTAAAGTCATTTGATAACATAGTTTTATCAAATTTCCCATGTCATTGCTTTGGTGCTTCTTTAAGTCCATAAATGGTTAACACATGTCGGACCCTTGCATAATCATGAGCTTTAATATTGCTAACAAACATAATATTAGGGTGTCATAGGTATCAGTCACACCCTTATACTATCTAACAAACAAGCTCTAAGTATTATAAACTACGGCAAACATATCACCTCATATGTATATAAGTATCATTAGTTTATGTGTCTTTTTTCATCCATGAATCTGGAGTATTTATACATATGTATTTCCGTTTGTGGTTGTTAATGTTATGTTTCATTTATTTGTATATCAAATTTTCAGAATGAAGAGAAAGCTCAACAAGAAGGAAATGGAATCGAAGGGTGTCGCTATATATAATGCTAAAGTTGTTAGCTGAGGCGGATTCTCATGTTCAATCAGAGAATGAGGAGGTGACAATGGAGATGTTGATGAATATTATTGATACATTTTTGAATTCTTATTGATACTTTTTCTAATATGTTAATGTTACATTTATGAATTCTGGAAGATATTTTTGTGTAATGTTGATTTTGTATTTTTTTATTCCTAAATTTTGTAGGTTTATAATACCCCTTCTTGGCTAGATGTTTTGATGTGGGCGTGTAACAGCCCAGTCCCGAGATAGGGATTAACGAATGGGGACGGGGTGTTATTAAGGAATTAATGAAATAAGACGGGAGATTGACAAGGAGGTTTTACGAATCAAGATGTACTTTTGAAGAATAGACGATGGCACTCGGGTTTACTTTCATTAAAATGGAAACATGCTCAAGCGGAATGAAACGGCTAACTAGTCAGATACCATCAAGTATAGACCCATCCATAGGTCAAAATGAATAACAGATATCAATGTGTATAAGCCTCTTCATTGGCGAAAGGAAATCATACTCGAGAAATAGGAATAAAACTTAGTATGCATCTTATATTTATATAACCATGTCTGGGGAAAATATTCATAGAGTCTTGATAATCATGATAGAACTTTAAACGGAAATAGAAAGAGTGTTTCAGAGTAGCAGATCACATAGTGGAATTTCAAGAGAAAATCAGATAATAGCAAAACAATCTTGGCAGCCAACCCACATCCACAGCCACCAACATCCTCAGCATCTCAACCTGAAGACATTTGAAAAAGAGGGGGCATGAGCACTAATGCATTCAGTGGGTTTTAACAAAGACAATTTAATAACTTGGAGATATCCAACAATTAACTGACGGTATATGGAGAGCAAAATGCAAAAGCCCTCTCCATATCCGTAAAACCTTTTCTTTTCTTTGGGCCTTTCCTGGCTAAATCTGATGTCAACTGCACCATTAGACATGCCATAGGATAGAAGAGGGGTTACCTCAATTATCCAAATGAGTTTGCGAGGGAATTAACCCAGCGGTGACTCCCTTAAAAGTTCTGAGCTCAATTCTGCTTAAGCGAAATGCTAAGTTCCTTCCTTTCTTAATCTTGCTAGCTAAACCAATCTTAGAGCAACGTCTAAGGGCTGATCCTTTAATATTGTATGATTCTGGCCTATAAGGGATTTAACGCTACCCTAACAAGGCAATCCTTAATTATTAACTACCTGCGCTTTAACAATCATAACATTCAAATACAAGGAGATGAACGTAAATAAATACGAATTGTAACTAATAAAACTCTCTATATATATATATATCTCATTCTAAGCATAAATAATACTTTAACATTCATGCTCAAGAGCTCAATTATAACATAATATCTTCCTTTTCTTCCTTCCTTGTACAGAGATCAATCAGGCAGAGCAAAAATGCTTTATTGGATATCTCATTTGCCCTAACATGCTTCTAGAGCTTACTAGCTCAAACTTTAGATGAGTATAGATTTACCCACCTCGATTACGGAGCAGAAGATGAGGCAATGAGCTGGTGATCTTCCTTTGTATTTCCCTGAGGCTCAATTCCTCCTACAAAAGTCGAATTATCGACTTTGCGGCCTCCTTCGAAGATTTCTAACAACATGAAATTAAATCATATAACACCCAACTAAAATACCCTTAGCTAGGACTTAAACATGGATAGCACGAATTTATGATTTTATAAAGTTCCGAGAAGGATTTATTTTATTTAAAGAACATCTCGTCTTGATTTCTCAATTTTTAGACGGAGAATATCTTGAATAGATTACTCGAAATATAACTTGATTGCTTTTCTTAATTTTAAACTTGAAAATAACTTGGACATAACACGACTTGAAAAGCTCGAATAGCTTGGAAAGAGGGTACAAAGAATAGCCGGACAATCGGCGGAAAACAACACGGAACGGGGGGCGCCGCGGCGCACATAGGCGTCGGAGGGCTCTTTGAGGGTCGAGGGAGGTGTGGCGCGGCGGTGCACCCCCCTTCCTCGCGGGGCTTCTTTCTTTCTCTCTCTATTCCACCTAGTTCCTGGGCCTCATTTCTGGGTTTCTTCAGTGTTCGTCGATTCTTTCAACGAACACGAAGAACAATCAATTTTTTTTTAAAAAGACAACATGCCTCGATAATTTAAAATTAGCACGAAACGTTATGCATTTAACTTAAAAAGGAAATTGGCATTATAACGGCATAAACACGATAATCCTCCTTAATTTTAGAATAATGACGAATCGTTAAATATAGCTTGAACGAAATTTAAAAGGAATAAATGCGGCTAATCTCAAGAATAACAACGACATGAATAATGCGAAAAATATAACGTAAACGTTATTAACTTGGAACTTCAATAAGAATCGAAATATAACTTAGACAGAAGATAAATGAGCAATAATAAAGAACGTAAAGAACGGAAAGTAAATGAGGAATTAAAAGACGGAAAAAGAAATAGGATTGAGACCAATGAACAAGAATGGACGGGGTTAGGTCCGTCGAAGGAAGGTGGCTAGCTGGGCATCTCGTTGAGTCGCAACCGCGGCAGAGCCGCCTGCTATGACCCAATGGCGCCCCTAGCATATTCCCTCACCGCATCCCTTCTCGTCGTCTTGCAGAACACTCACGAAGAATGCTTTTTACTTCGGCAGAAATCTCTCGGCTTTCAAAGCTTTTCACTCTCTCGAATATAGAAGTGAATGGGTGAAAATGAGAAAAGGAATGTAAAGGGGGTGGTCCCTTATTTATATGAGGGATTTTGACTTCCTTGAGAAGCCACTCCAGTGCGGAAACACTGCAAAAGTTACCCCGGGTTCGGTTAAAAGTTGTTTTATTCGATGTCGAGATCCAAATGACCTCAGACACAAAATCTAAAAATACCGGGAGACTCATTGGCTCGAATACAAGTGAACCAGCTTGATTCGTGAAGAAGACGGGATCGTCAGAAGAAAGACGAGCGAAGATTTCCTTTTTGGAATTACTTTTTACTATTCACTCAGACTCACAGATTTTGCTCCCGAGCGTTCGATTGACCTCAGAATGGAAATCCATAAACGCCAACGGAATCTTTGAGTCATTTCCTATAAGCGGGGCCTAACAGAACTAGACTCGGATCAACGAGGAGGATCTCGTAAATTTCTCAAAACACGAACGCATGCGAAAGTTATTATTCATTCACCTTTCAAATACGTTTTTCATTGTCGGGGACTCAATTGACTTCAGAATTAAAATCCGAAAACTCCAGCATACTCCTTGAGTTAAAATCTTTCCAATAAAACCATGAATGGTCATAAAAGAATTAGGATCACATTTTCCGAAAAGATGATTTTCACGAAAATTGATCCCTAAAGTCGTGACTGACATCCGTCCACCACTAACCTTATTTAAATTCTTTCTTTAATTAATTAATCACCATTAACAATCCTCTAAATCTTATCTGAAAATCTGGGATGTTACATCCTACCCCCTTTAAAGAAATTTCATCCCGAAATTTACTAACCATGATAAGCAATATCAGGGTACTTCTTGAGTAGCTCGGATTCAAGTTCCCAGGTTGCCTCTTCTGAACCATGATGGTTCTAGATTACTTTCACAAGACTGATCTCTTTGTTCCTTAGTTTCTGGATCATTCGATCCACAATGGCTTAAGGCTTCTCTTCATAGGCTAAGTCCTCATTCAGGACTATTTCTTCCTTGCTAATCACGTGCTTTGGATCAAACACGTACTTTCTCAACATTGAGACATGAAAGACGTCATGAACGTTGCTCAGGTTGGGTGGTAAGGCCAACCTGTAGGCTACTTCATTCACCTTCTCTAGAATTTCAAAATGTCCAATAAACATGGGCCTTAACTTGCTTCGTTTGCCAAAACGAACTACTCCTCTTGTCGGGGATCCCTTTAAGAACCACTTATCTCCAACGTTGAAACTGAGCTCCGTTCTCCTTTCATCTGCATAAGCCTTCTGTCTATCTTAAGCCTCCTTGATTCGTTGACGAATAAGCTCGATCTTCTGGACAGCTTCCTGGACCATTTCAGGCCCAAGTATCCTTCTCTCTCCAACTTCGTCCCAATACAAGGGCGATCTACACTTCCTTCTGTACAGAGCTTCATAAGGAGCCATGCCGATCGATGACTGGTAGTTGTTGTTATATGCAAACTCCACCAAATGCAGTAATTCCTCCCAACTGCATCCTTGATCGATGACTACTCCTCTAAGCATGTCTTCTAGAATCTGGATAGTCCTTTCGGACTGGCCATCCGTTTGAGGATGAAATGCTGTGCTGAAATTCAGCTTTGATCCCATTGCTTCTTGTAGGCTCCTCCAGAACCTTGATGTAAATCTCGTATCACGATCCGATGTAATCGAGACCGGCACTCCGTGCAAATGCACAACTTGTTTAACATATAGCTGGGCTAATTGATCTAGCTCATCCGTCATTTTAATAGCAACAAAATGTGCTGATTTAGATAATCGATCAATGATTACCCAAATAGCGGTATTCCCCCGCTTAGACTTTGGCAAACCTACTACAAAATCCATATTGATATGATCCCACTTCCATTCAGGAATTTCTAAGGGTTGGAGCAAACCCGAAGGTTTTTGATGCAAAGCTTTCACTTGTTGACAGTTTAGACACCTTTCTACGAAGGCGGCTATTTCTCTTTTCATGTTATTGCACCAGAAGTTCCTCTTGAGGTCTTGATACATCTTGGTGCTTCTGGGACGTGCTGTATATGGTGTGTCATGTGCTTCGCACATGATTTCCTCTTTTAGTTCGTCTTTGCTTGGCACACAAAGCCTTTCTTTGAATAAGAGCGCATTATCGGCTGTGAGAAGTCCAATTTCTCTCGTATTTTTGGAGTCCTTTTCTCGTTCTTTTGTCCTTGTTTTTGTTGTTTAGAGTCAGAAAAAGCCAGAAATATGAGCAGGGGCATGAAGAGAGTAAAATCACGCACTGTGGGCATTTTGGAGCTGAAATACGATGATGCAAGCTCGATGAGATTTTCATAGCATTGATCTCCATGAAATGTGCGAGCTTGCAGAGTCCATCGCATTTCAATGTTGCTGAGAAATGGCCGTTTGCCCACAAGGCTCAAAGAGATTCTAAACTTGGCAGACTTGTTATGGGCACAACGCGAGAATTTCAGCAGAAGTCATCCAAGATATTCCAGATTTCGTTCAATAAGAAAAGAAAATCATGTCAAAGAGGATATTACCAAATCTGGATCTTCAAGCTTCTAGAAGATCAATCTTTTCCACAAGGAAAGCGTCCTCCTGTGGACGCGAGCTGAAGAGATAGAATCAGAATCTACTCTGCAAGGAAAGTTGACCTGTCCATACAAGGAAAGTACAGCTGCCAGAAAAGGAAAGAATGGGCACGCCGACAGACAGTCTAGAATTAAGTCTTTTCATGGGCCGATTTGAGCTTCAAACTTACTTGTGGCCCAAGGATGCTAGAGATTCGACCTACCTATATAAATACCACTAGAGAGGATCATTCACACATGAATGAAAAATCCGAAAACACCACAAATTGTCCAGATATATATTTTTAGTTTTAATCCTTTATTTTCTAGTTTATGTTATTAAGTTCGACGTTTGAGTCAAGACTCGTTTCTTATTTATTTCAGTAAGTTTTTATTTAATTTCATGTCTTTAAATATTGTCTTTATGATTATGTCTAGCATGTGTGGCTAGATCTTTTATTCCGGATTGAATGGAGATGATAACTTAACAAACATGTAAAAACCGTGAGGCAGTTTGGGCATAACACTGTGTGAATTTGGTTTCTGTCGTGTATTGATTTCTTTGTTGCACTAAAGCATGTTAAGCTAATTAATGTGGCTGATCACTCGTTAATTGGAATTGGGCACGCTGAATCTATACATGGTCAATGAATCGTAATTGTGTGTTGATCATAAAGGGACTGGGTACATCACGGGGTATTGTGGGCACACGAGAAATCAGTGTTTGCAATAGATCATAAAGCTGCTTATTGCTTACAACCAAATGAAAAATTGGGGTTGGGTAACAAGTTAGGGTTTAGGGGATGAGAAATCACTTTTAATCTAATCTGAATGGATGGATTGGGCACAAATGAAGAAATTCGGGTGTCTATAACTGGATGATTTAATTCACATAAGAAATATGTGTGCCCATGATCGGGATAAATGTTTGTTAAGTTTGATTCGAAGTTTCAATCCGGAATACTTTACTACTAATTATTTTCTTTGTTTCTTTTTATTTCTATTTTTTGCAAGATTTACTTTAAAGTATTTACATACGAAGTACGGAGACCACAACAACTCTCAAAACTTTAGAAATAGTGACATTGGAAGGTAGAATTCACAGCTCCTCGTGGGATCGACCATTTACTCACATTGTTGGCTACGCCTGCTGTGGGAAAAAGGATAAGTCTCTCTTGAGATTTATTCTGACCGCAAAATGACCGCGCGTCAGAATTAGCGCCGTTGCCGGGGAGCTGATTCAAGTAATTCTATTTTTTAACCTTGTTAGCCTGGCCGGTGGATGCACAACTCCTCTACAAAGTTCTACAAGTACGATCCAGAATTAGAAAGGACTTTGCAAAGGAGAAAGGCAGATGCACGGAGGGCACGATAAGCCGAAAGACTTGCTCGTGAAACCATCATGGAGAAAGAAGAACATTCTCAACCAGAGCACGAAGTAAGAGAAGAGCAGCAAGAAAGAGCAACTATGGTTGGAGAGAGCCGAACACTAAGGCAATTAGTCTTTCCGACTAACATGAACCTCTGTCCCATGGGTATTATGCTCCCAACTATCACTGGAAATTGAGAACTAAAGGCAAATTTCATCCAAATTTTGCCTAAGTTTCATGGGACGACTAGAGAAGATCCTCAGAGGCACATACAAGATTTTGAGATGGTGTGTCAAACCCAACCCATGGATGGGGGAAAAGATCAATATGTACGACTGGTGTCATTTCCGTTTACTCTACAAGACGGGGCACGAGACTGGTTGTACACTTTGCCGACTGGCAGCGTGATCACATAGGCGCAGCTGCAACAAAAGTTTTTAGAGAAATACTTTCTCGCATCCAGAGTGCAAGAGATGAGAAAAAGAATTGGAAGTCTGAAGATGGGCACAAATGAGAGCTTCTACAACTATTGGAGTCGCTTTCAGATGATGCTGACAAAGTGCCCACAACATCAGATCTCAGATCATGATCTGATTCAATACTTCGTATCAGGCTTGAGGGCGCATGACAGGACCATTGTCAATGCCTCTTGTGGAGGATCTATTCTGAACAAATTACCAACCGAGGCCTTTAGGATTTTAGCGGAAATGGCTGATGAGAATCGAGATGAGAGTGCCGAGGACATAAGGACAGTTGCAGATGCTAGAACATCAATGCATTTTGAGGCCAAGATGGAAAGGTTCTTTGAATAAATGGAGAGGGTTTTGAGCACAACAGGAGTACAAAAGAAAAAACCATGTGAGTTCTGCAAAAGTGTAGCCCACCTTACTGATGAATGCCCAACGCTGCAGGAGGAAGTTTCTGAAGTAAATGCCTTCGGAGGGCATAACAACAGTCAAAGAAGATATGATCCATATTCTAAAACATACAATCCAAGTTGGAAGGATCATGAGAACTTCAAGTGGAAAAGGTCAGATCAAGGCCAACCACAAAACCTTCCTATACAGCCACCTTTTCAAAATCAAAGGCAAGGACCTTCTTTGGAGGAGCTGGTCCAAACCATGGCACAGGAAACATTGAAAGCCCAGCAACAAATATTGAGGGCACAACAAGAAACTGAACAATTCAAGCACTATGTTGGCGAATAACTTTCACAGCTTACCCAAACCATCAAGCAACTTGAAGAGAAAAATAGGCACTTACCATCTCAATTGGTAAACCCCCAAGAGCAAGTGAATGTTGTAACCTGGAGAAGTAGAAAAGAGCTACAAGAAGCTGTTGCAGAACCAGAAGTTGAGAAGACAGAAAACAGTGAGGGCACAAAAGAAGAGGAGCAGGAAGAGAAAGAAATGGTTGCAGAGCCCAAGATGAAAAAAATAAAGGCTGTCGGAAAACCACCTTTTCTAGAGCGTCTTGCCCACAACAGAAAGGAGGAAGAAACAAAAGATCTTCTTAATATTTTTCGAAAAGTATAAATCAATATTCCAGTCTTGGATGCAGTTAGGAAAGTACCTCGATATGCCCGAATCCTCAAGGAGCTCTGCACCAAAAAGATACGATTTGAAGATGGTGCCAAACTATTTGTGGGAGAGAATGTTTCGGCAGTTTTATAAAAGAAAATACCCAAGAAGTGTGAAGATCCTGGTATGTTTATCATACCATGCATCATTGGAAATAGAAGGATTAAGAAGGCCATGTTAGATCTCGGAGCATCCATAAACGTCATGCCCATGACAATTTATGAGGAACTAAAATTGGGACGACTTAAGCAAACAAGGGTGATCATTCAGCTCGCGGACAGATCTAATGTCTACCCCGAAGGCCTGATAGAAGATGTCCTAGTCAAGGTGGGGGAACTGATTTTCCCAGCTGATTTTTACGTGCTCGATATGGGCACGGCAACACCCACCTCATCAGTGTTACTACTCAGAAGACCATTCATGAAGACTGCTCGTACCAAGATTGATGTCGATAAGGGTACACTGACGTTTGAATTTGATGGGCAGATCGTCATATTCAATATTTTTGAAGTAATGAAATACCCTCAAGACCCAGAGTCAGTCAATTTTGTGAGCCAATGTCATGCCCAAGCCACGGTTTCCAGAATGAACAATTAAGAACCATTAAAATGGGCATTACAGGCTGGTCTAACTGATTGCGATGCCATCAATGAAGATGGCGATATCAGAGAAGTTATCATGATGTTATATTCCCTGGAGGAAATACCATGTGGAGTGGTGGATTACAAGTTTTCCACCACGAGTCAGATTGAAAAAATGATACCCTCTGTGCAGAGGGCACCACAGCTGGAACTGAAAGATCTTCCTGGGCATTTGAAGTATGCCTATCTAGGAGAGAATGAGACTTTACCGGTGATCATAAACAAGGGTCTGACCCTCGCTGAAGAAAATCAGTTGCTTAGACTTTTGAAATTATACAAAAAAGCCATCGGATGGACTCTAGCCGACATCAAGGGCATTAGCCCTGCTGTGTGCATGTATAAAATCTTTTTGGAAGATGATGCAAAGCCGATTCGGGATCCACAACGTAAGTTGAACCCCGCCATGAAGAAGGTCGTGCTCAAGGAGATACTCAAGTTGCTGGACATGGGCGTCATCTACCCCATTTCAGACAGCAAATGGGTCAGCCCAATACATGTCGTGCCCAAGAAGTCAGGGATCCAGGTGGTAAAAAATGAAAAAAATAAGCTTGTGCCCACACAGTTACAAACTAGATGGAGAGTCTGCATAGACTACAGGAAGCTCAACATGGTCACAAGAAAGGATCACTTCTCACTGCCTTTCATAGATCAAATGTTGGAAGGATTGGCCGGAAACAAGTTCTTTTGTTTCCTTGATGGATATTCAGGCTACATGCAAATTGTGGTGGATCAAGAAGATCAAGAGAAGACCACATTCACATGCCCATTCGGAACATTTACCTATCGGAGAATGCCTTTTGGGCTCTGCAATGTCCCAGGCACTTTTCAAAGGTGCATGATGAGCATTTCTCGGATCTTTTGGAAAATTGCATTGAAGTGTTCATGGACGACTTTACAGTGTATGGGAGTTCATTTGATACTTGCCTTGGGCACCTTGAAAAAGTGTTAAAAAGATGCGTGGACAAATGCTTGGTTTTGAACTATGAAAAGTGTCATTTCATGGTTCATGAGGGGATTGTCCTTGGGCACGTCATTTCAGAAAGAGGCATAGAAGTAGACAAAGCGAAGGTGAAGATCATTGAGAAGCTTCCATACCCTACCTCAGTAAAGCAAGTACGAGGGTTCCTTGGGCACGCTGGATTTTACCAGCGATTTATTCAAGATTTTGCAAAAGTTGCCCAACCGATCACACATCTTCTTCAAAATGATGTGCCCTTCGTATTTGAATCAACATGCAAAGAAGCATTCCAAACCTTGAAGAAGAATTTGGTCACAGCCCCCATCATCCAACCACCAGACTAGGGCATGCCATTTGAAATTATGTGTGATGCCAGTGGTTACGCCGTGGGCGCAGTGCTTGGACAAAAGCGAGGAAAAGAAAATCATGTTATCTACTATGCTTCCAAGACGTTGAATCATGCCCAAGCAAACTATACCACTACTGAAAAGGAGCTTTTGACAGTAATATTTGCTTTTGAAAAATTTTGTTCATATTTTCTTAGAGCCAAGAGTGTCGTCTACACCGATCATTCCGCTTTGAAGCATTTACTCGCAAAAAAGGAATCAAAGCCAAGGCTAATATGGTGGATCTTACTCTTGCAAGAGTTTGATTGGGAAATAAAAGATAAAAGTACTGCCCAAAATCAAGTTGCAGACCATTTGAGCTGAGTTATCAATGAAGAAGATGCGTTGCCCATCGTGGAAACTTTCCAGATGAACACCTATTTTCTTTCATGGGCATAAGGCCTTGATATGCAGACTTGGTAAATTACATGATTGCAGGAGAATTGTCCAACAGGCTCACAACTTATCAGAAGAACAAAATTCGAAGTGAGAGTCGGTACTATGTGTGGGATGAGCCCATACTGTGGAGAAGGTGTGCAGACCAAGTGATTAGACGTTGTGTGCCCACCGAAGAAACAGAGAGCATCCTTGATCATTGCCATTCAGAAGCATGTGGAGGGCATTTTGGAGCAAAAAGAACCGCAAAGAAAGTACTGGATTGCGAGTTTCTTTGGCCAACCTTTCACAAAGATGCCTATGAAGTTTGCAAAAGATGCCCATGCTGCCAAATGACTGGGAGTATCTCAAAGAGGAATGAAATGCCCATGATGCCAATTATGCCAGTTGAAATTTTTGACATTTGGGGAATAGACTTCATTGGTCCATTGACCAAGTCAAATGGACATTTATACATCATTTTGGCGTATGTGTCAAAGTGGGTCAAGGCAAAAGCTACTACCACTAATGATGCTCGTGCGGTAAAGACATTTCTGAAGACCAATGTGTTCAGCCAGTTCGGTGTGCCCAAAGCACTCATCAGTGATCAGGGAACCCATTTCTGCAACATGGTCATAAGGGATTTGCTCAGGAAGTATGGAGTGAGGCACAGTGTGACCACGGCATATCATTCTCAAGCTAATGGGCAGGTCGAAGTGTCCAACCGAGAAGTCAAATCCATTTTGCAGAAAGTGGTGAATCCGAAGAGCAAGGATTGGAGTTTTAAGCTGGATGATGCATTGTGGGCATATCGCACTGCCTAAAAAACAACCATCAGGATGTCCCCATTCCGCCTTATTTTTGGAAAGAATTGTCATCTACCTGTTGAGATAGAGCATAAGGCGTTTTGGGCAATACAAAAGTTCAACATGAAATTGGATGAGGTCGGGAATGAAAGAAAGCTTCAGTTGCAAGAGTTAGAAGATATTAGGCTTGTAGCCTATGATAATGTAGTGCTCCACAAAGAGAGAATAAAGAAGGCTCATGATCAGATCATTCGACATAAAAGTTTCGAGTGTGGGCAAAAGGTTCTGCTGTTTAATTCCAGACTCAGACTGCTAGGAGGCAACCTCAGGTCCAAATGGACTGGTCCTTTTCTGGTCCATGCCTCATGTCCAAATAGAGCCGTGGAGTTAACAGACATGAACACTGGAGGAAGGTTCAAGGTTAATGGACAGCATCTAAAGCACTACTATGGGCACAAGGACCCTGTTTTAGGATCTGTCAGGCTCATCGAGCCCATTTATATGTGAAGAAAGAAGTAAGCGTCGTGCCCACGACAATAACTAGGGCGCTGACTGGGAGGCAACCCGGGTTTTTTTATTTTCTTGCAACTTATTTTAATTCTGTTATTTCCTTTTAAGTTTTTTTGTAGTGGATAGGATGAATTTTACGGTTTCCTCTAGTTTTATTTTTGCAGTACAGGGCACAAAAAAGATGGCTACCATTCTGGAATGCATTGGCAAATGCCTCCACGCCACATCAAGCAAGCCTGATTTACCGAACATCGTGCCCTCTCTGATCTGGTTCTCTCTTCCCATTAGTTTAGTTTTTTTTTCTTTCTTGAGTTGCCCTTGTTCACCCACTTTGCCTACAGCAAAGTGTGTGGGTGGCGAGGGCATTTGAAGTCTGTTTGCTTTTGTTTGTTTCGGTGACCACCTTATTCACCCACTTTGCCTAAGGCAAAGTGTGTGGGTGGGATGGCCACTTAGTTTTTATTGAGTTTTTGGTTTGTGAAATAACTCTTTTCACACCCACTTTGCCTAAGGCAAAGTGTGTGGGTGAGGATTATTTCACTTTCTTTTGTTGATTAGAGATGAGTCAAGCATGTATAGATATTTGAACTCGAAAGCATGGGTCTAGGGCCATGTGACCATTAGGCAGCTTGTTTAATTGCATATTCATGTCAGCTTGCTCATAACACTGTTTAAATGATTAATGAACTAAGTACCCTGTGAGGAATTGAGCCTATCTTCATGATGTCTGCAATAATTCTTTCGTGTGTGATTTTTGCATCTTTGAATTTAGGAGAACCAGAATTTGCTTCTGCTCTATTCCGAGATCACAATGAATTTGGGGGTACACAAAAAATGCTTAGGCAATTTTCTTTTGGAGCCACAAGACCAAATAAAACCACCCTTTCAATCATCTTTGCAGCCCCTTTTGAGCCAAAATTCACAATGCCCTGGTCATGTTCCTTTCACGAAACCTACAAAAAGGACCATGGGCACAAGGAAAGGATAATATGGTGTGCCACAAGGCATGAAGTGCACAAAAACAAAGAAAAAAGAAAAAAAGAAGAAGGGGTCGAAATGAAACGAAAAAAAATGATAAAGAAACCCCAAGAAAATTAAGTATAGAATGCCCACAAAATAAAAAAGTCTAGGACATGTGCTTCATAAAATGGGCACGGTGGCAAAGGCCAGTAAGAGTCAAAGTAAATCCTTCCAAAGGGAAAACCTTACTAAATTGAGCCCAGATCCAAATATTTCCTACCTATGACCCGTAGCCCCATTACAACCCTCTAAGTCTTTAGCATATGTGTGTTCTCAATTCTAAAAAATGGTGGAGGAAAAAAAGTAGTTGCAAGCCTATGGTGACACTCAATTCAAATATGTTTTACTTGAGCATATACATTGAGCCCAAAACACTTTGAGTAAGAAAAATATGAGTGAATCCATCACTTGGTTCATTTTGATTCGCAGTGGGCACAATGATATGTTAAGCAGTTTGCATGTTGTTGTATGAGATCAGTAACTTAGCATCTATGTCCGATAGGAATTATGTCTATGCATGCTTTGTGTCGAGTCTTTATTTGTCTGTCTTTTTCACCTTTCTTTTATTTTTCTTTCTTTTCTCTTGGGCACATTGTACCACATGCTTAAGGACAAGAATATCTCAAGTGGGTGGGTGTGACAAGTCAAATTTCTTAGGTATTTTTGGAGTCTTTTTCTCGTTCTTTTGTCCTTGTTTTTGTTGTTTAGAGTCGGAAAGAGCCAGAAATATGAGCAGGGGCATGAAGAGAGCAAAATCACGCACTGTGGGCATTTTGGAGCTGAAATACGATGATGCAAGCTCGATGAGATTTTCATAGCATCGATCTCCATGAAATGTGCCAGCTTACAGAGTCCATCACATTTCAATGTTGCTGAGAAATGGACGTTTGCCCACAAGGCTTGAAGAGATTCTAAACTTGGCAGACTTGTTATGGGCACAACGCGAGAAGTTCAGCAGAAGTCATCCAAGATATTCCAGATTTCATTCAATAAGGAAAGAAGATCATGTCAAAGAGGATATTACCAAATCTGGAGAAGATATCTTGAAGCTTCTAGAAGATCAATCTTTTCCACAAGAAAAGCGTCCTCCTGTGGGCGCGAGCTGAAGATATAGAATCAGAATCTACTCTGCAAGGAAAGTTGACCTATCTCTACAAGAAAAGTTGATATGTCCATACAAGGAAAGTATAGCTGCCAGAAAAGGAAAGAATGGGCACGCCGACAGACAGTCCAGAATTAAGTCTTTTCATGGGCTGATTTGAGCTTCAAACTTACTTGTGGCCCAAGGATGCTAGAGATTCGACCTACCTGTATAAATACAACTAGAGAGGATCATTCACGCACGAATGAAAAATCCGAAAACACCACAAATTGTCCAGATATATATTTTTAGTTTTAATTCATTATTTTCTAGTTTATGTTATTAAGTTCGACGTTGGAGTCAAGACTCGTTTCTTATTTATTTCAGTAAGTTTTTATTTAATTTCATGTCTTTAAGTATTATCTTTATGATTATGTCTAGCATGCGTGGCTGGATCTTTTATTCCGGATTGAATGAAGATGATAACTTAACAAACATGTAAAAATCGTGAGGTAGTTTGGGCATAACACTGTGTGAATTTGGTTTCCGTTGTGTATTGATTTCTTTGTTGCACTAAAGCATGTTAAGCTAATTAATGTGGCTGATCACTCATTAAGTGGAATTGGGCACGCTAAATCTATACATGGTCAATGAATCGTAACTATGTGTTGATCATAAAGGGACTGGGTACATCACACGGTATTGTGGGCACATGAGAAATCAGTGTTTGCAATAGATCTGGGTCTGTCTAGAGCATAAAGCTGCTTGTTGCTTACAATCAAATGAGAAATCGGAGTTGGGTAACAAGTTAGGGTTTAGGGGATGAGAAATCACCTTTAATCTAATCTGAATGGATGGATTGGGAACAAATGAAGAAATTCAGGTGTCTATAACTGGATGATTTAATTCACATAAGAAATCTGTGTTCCCATGATCGGGAAAAATGTTTGTTAAGTTTGATTCGAAGTTCCAATCCGGAATACTTTACTACTAATTGTTTTCTTTATTTTTCTTTGTTTCTTTTTATTTCTATTTTTTGCAAGATTTACTTTAAAGTATTTACATACGAAGTACGGAGACCACAACAACCCTCAAAACTTTAGAAATAATGACATTGGAAGGTAGAATTCACAGCTCCTCGTAGGATCAACCCTTTACTCACATTGTTGGCTACGCCCGCTGTGGGCACAAGGATAAGTCTCTCTTGAAATTTATTCTGACCGCGAAACGACCGCGCGTCAGAATTGGTGCCGTTGCCGGGGAGCTGGTTCAAGTAATTCTATTTTCCCAACTTGTTAGCCTGGCCGGTGGATGCACAACTCCTCTACAGAGTTCTACGAGTACGATCCAGAATTAGAAAGGACTTTGCGAAGGAGAAAGGCAGAAGCACGGAGGGCACGATAAGCCGAAAGACTTGCTCGTGAAACCATCCTGGAGAAAGAAGAACATTCTCAACCAGAGCACGAAGTAAGAGAAGAGCGGCAAGGAAGAGCAACTATGGTTGGATAGAGCCGAACACTAAGGCAATTAGTCTTTCCGACTAACATGAACCTCTGTCCCATGGGCATTACGCTCCCAACTATCACTGGAAATTGAGAACTAAAGGCAAATTTCATCCAAATTTTGCCTAAGTTTCATGGGACGACTGGAGAAGATCCTCAGAGGCACATAAAAGATTTTGAGATGGTATGTCAAACCCAACCCATGGATGGGGGAAAAGATCAATATGTACGACTGGTGTCATTTCCGTTTACTCTACAAGATGGGGCACGAGACTGGTTGTACACTCTGCCGACTGGCAGCATGACCACATGGGCGCAGCTTCAACAAAAGGTTTTAGAGAAATACTTTCCTGCATCCAGAGTGCAAGAGATGAGAAGAAGAATTTCTCAAAACATGAACACACGCAAAAGTTACTATTCATTCACCTTTCAAATACATTTTTCATTGTCGGGGACTCAATTGACTTTAGAATTAAAATCCGAAAACACCGGCATACTCCTTGAGTTAAAACATTTCCAAAAAAACCACGAATGGTCATAAAAGAATTAGGATCACATTTTCCGAAAAGATGATTTTCACAAAAACTGATCCCTAAAGTCGTGACTGACATCCATCCACATCTAACCTTATTTAAATTCCTTCTTTAATTAATTAATCACCATTAACAATCCTCTAAATCTTATCCGAAAATCTAGAGTGTTACAGGGTGTCTTTTATGTTTTGTTACATTTTAGTAGGGAATGATAATTTTTGGATATTCTGTGGTTTGGGGTTGGTATTATGTTGTTGGTTGCTTGAATATTTATAAGAATTTGTAGTGGTTGATGATTTGTGTTGAATATTGAATATGTTTTTTGTCTATGTTATGTTCGCACTTCCCTTCTCCCAATTATTCACATTTTATGAATATTTGATAAAGTTTTTGTCATTTGTTGATCAATTATATAATTTTTTAGGCAAAACACATCATTAAGTCTCTATACTTTTATCTTTTCTTTCAATATGTCATTGTACAATTTTTATGCATGTTTTTACTAGGTCCTTTTACTTTGATGGTACACTTTCTTAGGTCCTTCTACTTTGATATTTTATTTCAGTAGATCATTGTACAATTTTTTTTAGTAAGTCCTACTTTACATATTTGGCATCACCAAGTCCTTAAATATTCAATGAAAGTAACAGAGTCTCACTTTTCCATTATTTAAATAAGGGTTAATTGCATATAAAATCACCACATTTCACCATTTTTTGGTTTTAGACGTGATTTTTAAATTTTGACAATAATATCACAACTTTACATATTTTTGAAATTAAAACATAAGTGACTTTTCAAATAAATTAAAATTGATGTGACATTAAATATGACACGTGTAAATATGATATGGAAGTTAATTGTGATGCTAAGTCTACCATAATGTGTGAGAGTTGCTTTCTATGTTATTTTCATTTATAATTTAAGAATAATTGCATAGGATAGAAGATGTAGCATGCATTTGTTATAAATAATTATATCTGTGAAAGATGTTACTCAATTTTAATTGGTTCTGTAAACATGAGGGAAGTAGTGAATTTGGTTTACTGTAGGTCTAATTACTAAATCTAATGTAGTAAAAAATAATTTGATTGCACGGTGATCAAATATGATTGTTTTGGTTCAAGAAATTACCACTAGCTCCTTAAAACTATCTCCATGATTCAAAAAATTAATTGTAAATACAATGTATAAAAGAGAGATAAGATTTTGCTTTTCTGAGTGGTCTCCTCCCGTAGCTTACAGGTTCCATGGTTCGTCAAGGCGCGGTGGCGCCCGTCATGACTTTCCTCTCTACGATTTATTTTTGTGTTTCTCATATTTATAGAGAGGGTAATCGTGTGGCTGATATGTTAGCTTCTAGTACTGTGCCTTCTAGTTTTTGGTTTTCTTCTATTTCGTGTATTGTTGACATTGTTAGACAGGATTTTTATGGTCCTACTTATTTTCGGTTTTCATAGAGGAGTACTCTTTTTCCCATATGGTTTTTCCGAGGTGGGTTTTCCATATGGGTTTTAATAAGGCTACGGTTTTAGAGATATTGACTTATGATATCCGAGACTTTTAGGTCGGGTCAAACTTTTTGTTTTATTTATACAATTCAAAATGGAATTGCACAAAAATATGTAAAGTTGTTATATTCTTGTCAATATTTAGAAGTAATGCGTAAAACTAAAAATTGGTGAATGATTGTGATTTTATATGAAATTAACCCTTTAAATAATAAACCTGAAGTTATTAAAATATTTTTTATGTTATTTAGTTTTCCATTTTTGCTGGTAATAATATATTTAAAATAAGAAAGAATTGAGAATTTCTGTCATAATAGGGATTCACATCACAATATTATCTCTTCGCTTATTGGGTCAATTCATTTTTTATAAGCACTTTAATTCTAATTTTCTATTTATATATTCAACTGAAAAGGTAATAATTTTTAATAAAACATAACCCACTAAATAATTATCCCTAATCAAGTTTAATTTCATATAATATAAAAAATATACTAAAGCTCTTGAATTAATTTCAAGAAAGGATGGCCAATTATATTTCTTTTTCATCTTTTAATTTGGTTTTCATTTTTTTAATTATTGATCAAAATTTATTAGTAATTTGCAATGGTTGGATAAGATTAAATAAAATAACAATAACAAATTCATTAGTTTTGTTAAATATTGGCTACTTTTTTTAGTGAAATAAGAACTTGATAATATTAAATATAAAAGTAGCTAGAAGGATCTATTAAAATATAAAATTAAAATATAAAAATTGTAGAGGGACCTCTTGAAACCAAATAAAAATGTATAGGGATTTGAAAAAAATGTATTTGTAGCAATTGATTTATTATTCTTAGTTGAGTCATCGAGTATCACAATAGCTTGTGCATCATCACCCACATTCTCCTCAAATTTTATAGGGTTCCTCAAATTAAAATATTGGGAATTTCCACACATATTACAAAAAATTAAGGAACATCAAAAGTAATTCCAAAGTTTAAATTTATATACCAAAAAATTGCATAAAATTTGTGTATGTTTTATATGAATTTTTCCAATTTATGTTTTAGCCAAGCTTATCTTCAAAAATTATAGAGTTGCAGCAAAAGGTGTTTATTCAGGGGGGTGACGGTGTCTTCACAGTGGTTCATCGGTGACGGCAAAAAGACCAACAACAACGACGACCTTCTCTTCGCGTTGCAGAGTGGCGGGCATTCACCAGCTATGATTTTTTCTTTTATTATGTTTTTATTGTTTTCCTTTTTATTAGGGTTAGTATGAGTTGGCCGACCTCTAATGGGCCAGGGCTAACCCGTCTGAAACTATCCCCCTGTCAGATGGGTGCGCATGAGTCCAACGGAGACGAATGAGATTCTATGTGACAAACCATGTTACATTATCTGTTCCACTATTAATATTTTTAGTTTTTTTCTTTATTTGTTTTTTATTTCATTTTTTTGTGCTTTCATTTAGTTTTACAATTGTTACTCAGGGTTTATTTTGTTAGGAAATTTTGGATTTCCTATATAATCTAAACTAGCATTTCACATGTGCGATGCACGAAGTATTATATTGAGTAACATTGAGTCAGTTAATAATCTATATATATATATATATATAGATATTGAACATGAAATTATGAAGTAATGAATTCTAATATTAAAGTGACTTGTTTTTTATTTGACGACTCGTGCACTGCGTCCGACAATTAATTCTTTTGAAATAAATATATACCGTAAAATTGAATTAGTGAACCTAAAATTAAAGTGAATTAATTTAATTTTTTTAATTTTGACAATTCACGCAGTGCATTGGCGCAACGCTAATGTGTGAGCTCCTGCATTATGCTAAATAATTGAAATGGAATTAATGAACCCTAAAATCAAAGTGAAATAATTTGATTTTTTGTATACGACTAATGCAGTGCACTCACCCAAAGCTAACGCATTGGCTTGTGCACTGTGCTCGACCATTAATCTATTTGAATTATATATAAACCCAATTTAGATATATTAAATCAATAAACCCTGATATGGATGTAATAAACTCAGATAAGCGAAGTGGTACGTTTTAGTGGTATGAGTGATATTTTTTATACTGAATTTTGTTTTTGCCGAAGCGGGGAGGGACAGGGGTAAGGGATCCATTAGGCGGTTTGATGGAGTGTTTGCCTTTAATATATGAATAGTGATTTTATAATGAGATAATATATACTTCATCCATTTTAAAATATGTATGTTGTTTTAGAGCTTTCCTCCCAATATAATATAAAATTAAAATATATTTTATTTTCTAAATAAATGCATATTTCTCTCTCTCCCTAATAACTGTAGAGTTACAATTGCAAAAGTGGGTGTAAAAATATGTTCACAAACTAAAAATTATGACACGGATTGAGTAGAATTACTAAAAGACAATTTTTTATAACTTATTATAATAAACAAATATAAAAAATGTAAACGGTCAAAAAGGCAAAGTAGTTTTTGTTTATGACATTCTTCATTAATTTGCAATTAAAAATCATGATTACCAAATTTTGGAAATTATACAAATATTTACAATAGTCTATATTAATAGTTCCAAGGGAAAATAAACAAAAAATAGTATGTTGTGAAAAAATAATCATATTTGTGAGTTCAATATAGATGTGCAGTTTATAATGTCAATCAAATTTATTAGTGATAGTATCTCCTTTCTCGTTACAGTACTTGATTATTAAAATAAGGCATCTCATTTAACTCGTTTTAATTCAACTTACTCATATAACAATATCAGTCCGACAATATAACTTTAAATTATAGCGGTAAATATAATTTCTTTGTAAAATCAAAATGTATTAAATAGAGATCGAATTATAAATGCATATGTGTTGGTGTTTGTCCACTAAATTGTTGCGTCTGAGATTAAAAAATTGCTTTCATAAATTAAATTATCCAAATAACTTATTATGTGTTAATACTCTTATACAATTATTAATTAATATTCTTCTAATAAGTTTTAAATAATTTTAATTAATCTAGTACTGGAAGGAAATATAAGTTCATTACAAAAAATGCCCACAATTAAAAAAAAATTAACTTCATTTATATTTTGGGAATTTAATTGATTTTTTTTTTTTGTTGGTTACACCTATAGATATAACAATACAATTGCATAAATTAAAGGCCTAAACTATTTTATTATCAAAGTTTGTTCATAAGAACATTCATAACATTGCTTCTTGTATTTAAGCTAGGTCATTTTTTTTCAAGGTATATGAAGTATACAATTACAAACAAACATCATTTAAAATGGACTACCTCGCTGATTCTAAACAAATATCTAGAATTAAAAAATTGGAAAATAAATGCTTCAATATCTCAAATTTGATTTTACATGTGCATGGATAAAGTTAATTATTTAGTTTATTAAATTACTGAACTCCTCATATTAAAATAAAAGAGATTTATGGTTCACTTGAAATTTGGCAAAATAAAAAGAAGTTAAGTGAATATATATCTTATATCTCGGGATTTTGTTGAGAAAATAAATAAAATTAATCTAATGACCATAGTAAAATAAAGATTGTGGAAATACAGAAGTTGTTTATGCAAAAGTTCCCTTCACAATTAGAAGTATATCTCATTAATGGAAACAGAAATTTTATATATTTCAATAAAAAAGCAGTACGTTCATTAATACTCTAAGAATACTACATTAATTTATATATAAATATAATATAAAATATTATATGATTGATAATATAATATGAAACTCAAACATATGTGAAACTTTAAGTTTACAAACTCACTCACTACCACCTCGGCTCATCTTCTCTCTGCCTTACGAACTCAAACTCCAACTAAAATGACTCAATCTCATGTGATAGACCAAGTTGGTCGATAGAGAATAAAATATCAAAGAAAATGTAGATTTATTTGTTTATTTATTTTTAGGTCAACTAACATTATATTTTACTAATTGAAAACACAATTGTGATTAAACAACAATTAATTATTAAACACATCTAATTATTTTCATTAAGTAAAAATTCTCATCACACAAAAATATAACATAACTTGGGCCAAAATGACTCGTTGCATGGCCAAATATTAAAATATATTCTAATTGTTCTACAATTTAAAGTACATCATTAAAGAAAAATATAAATAAAAGTTAAAACTCAAAATTTATGTGGCACTCTTTTTTCCCATTATTCTTCACAGAAAACTTAAAGTTCTTCAATATCCCTACAAAAATTAAATAAAAATGGTTTCATTAGTCATTCTACCTATTCAAAAACTTTCAATTTTCAATTATTTTAACAATCGCCCAAATTTATATCCGGTCCAATTAATTGTAGATGAAATTCATCTTCACTCATAAAATTATAAATTCACATATAAATTGAAAAATAAATATTTATATAGGAAGATCAAGTAATTCTTACCTCTTTGAGACTCTCATCTTTGCCTTTTTATTTTCTCAATTCTCTACTTCTAAAAGTGATAGTGGTGATATATATTTTTGTTCCAACCTTTTAAATTGTCTGTCCGCCAATCATTTTCGTCATCTCTATCAAAAAATATATTTTGTTCCATCTTCACAAATTAAAGAGTCGGAACAATAAATAGACGAATGTATATTTTTGATGTATTTCAATAACCTATATAGTATTAAATAGTAATACACAAATGTTTAACGAATGTAATAATCATACATGAATATTGAATAATATCGATTCCATATAATTACGCTAATTATATAATCCATGTAATCTTTCTATATATGCATTAATTAACGTTATTGAATATTAATTTTGGTACCGTTGCCGGGGAAGGTTTTAAGCATATTGTATTTTTGTGCTATAATTACTTTCGTGCTTTTTTTTGTATTCGTAACTTTGTATTTGTCTAGTACGTATTTGTGTTTTTCTGTTGTTTTGTGTAGTTGGTGTTTGTGTTTATTTTCTTGTGTTTGTATAATTCCATCTCTCGTTCCACAGGTGCGTGTGATCTCTTTTGTATTTTTGGTTGTGTATGCTAGGGAGATGAATTTTGAATCGGAGATTAGCCTCCGTGTTTGACAACATCTATAGACCAAGAAGGTTCGATGTGTTTGCTTGGGAAGAAGAGATGGAAGCCCACCAACTCAACCCCAACAACGCCAATGCTAATGCAGCTAGGAATATGAGGAATTTCTCTTGTCCCGTGATTGGGGAGTCGACATCATGCATAGTTCTTGGAGAGGCCGCAAGGAACTACGAGTTGAAGAACATCCACTTTAGCCAACTACCAACCTTCTACGGGATGCCGGCCGAAGATGCTTTGAACTTCATGCTGGAGTTCTATGATGTGGTTCAAACCTTTCCTTTACAAGGTTTGAACGAAGACCAATGGAAGATGAGGTGTTTTCCATATACCTTGAAGGATCGTGCCAAGATGTGGTTTATGTCACTCCCAGCTAATTCGTTGGCCAATTAGAATGTCGTCTACGAGAAGCTCATGGCCAAGTACTACTCTAATCAAAAGACCCAAGATTTGAGAGATCAAATTGTCACCTTTGCCCAATCTCCGGGTGAAGCTTTCCATGAGGCTTGGGATCGTTTTAGAGGTCTCCAATAACAATGCCCGCACCACCACCTCGCACCCGAGTTGCTCAATCAATTCTTCTACAACGGGCTTTCTCAAAATTTCCAATACATGGTGGACAATGCCGCGGGAGGAGACATTGGAGGCCGGACCGCGGAAGAAGTTTCAAACATCTATGAGACGATGGCTGTGACTTCTCAATAAAAGAGTGCTAGGGGGAAGAGAGCTTCTGTCAATGAAGCCAACCCTAGTTATGATGTGACAAGACAACTTGCCGAGTTGACGAGGTAAGTAGAGATGCTTCGGACTTCCGAGAGACCACCTCAACAAACAATGACTGTTGAAATTTGTGGAATATGTGGAGAGTAGGCCACGGGGCCAATGTTTGTCAAAAGATGATCGAGCCATAATCAAGTGAAGAAGCTCATTTCTATGCTCTTCAAGAGCAAGTTCATGCTCTTCGAGGATTCCAACCTCGTCAACCTTACAACTCATACTCTCAATCATACAACCCGGGATGGAGAAACCATCCAAATTTTTCTTGGAGGCAACCTCAACAACCACCACAACAACCACCTCCACCTCAACAACCCGGAGGTGTCCAAGCTCCACCTTATCCAAGGCCGCAACAATATCCGGCCCAACCAAACTAACCGTCTAGGCCGACATTGCAAGATACCTTGCAATCTTTCATTCAAGCCACCCAACAAAGGTTCGAATCCGTGGAAGCTTCCGTTAAAAGGATCGAGAGCTAAGTGGGGCAAATAGCCGGGACCGTTGGAGAGTTAGCCAAGCAACCCAAGCCAGGTAAGTTGCCAAGCCAACTAGAGCAAGCTCAAGTCATCACTGTCCTTAGAGGAGGCAAGGTGATCGATAACAAGGTTGGAGAATCTAACCCAACCAAAGAAGTTGATAAAGAAGAAGAGGCTCCTCAACAAGAGCAAAAGGAGTCCGAGAAAGAAAGTGAACCAAAGAAGAAACCCACACTCCACAAACCCACCAATCCCTACACTCCTCTGGTTCCTTATCCAAGCCGATTGAGGAACGAGAAGCAAGACAACCAATTCCAAGAGTTCTACAAGCTCTTATCCAAAGTGAATGTCAACCTTCCACTCCTCGAGGTCATCCGCAATGTGCCGGCATATGTCAAGTTCTTTAAAGAACTAGCATCCAAAAAGAGGAAATTTGCGGATGATGAGAAGATTGTTGTGTCCGAGGTGGCAAGTGCAATCCTACAACAAAAACTACCGCCCAAGCTCCATGATCCAGATAGTTTTACTCTTAAAATTGCCTTGGGAAATGGTAAAGAAGCATGTGGCATGCTAGATCTAGGAGCCGGAATTAATTTGATGCTCTACTCTATTTTTAAACAACTAGAGTTAGGAGAATTGAAACCAACTAGAATGTGTCTACAATTGGCTGATAGGTCTGTGAGATATTCTAGAGGCATAATACAAGACATTCTAGTTAAGGTGGGTGGTTTGACTATACCAGTTGATTTTGTTGTGTAGGATGTGGGTGATGTTCAAGAAACGGGCAAAGAGCACACGCTTCTCCTGGGTAGACCTTTTATGGCTATAACTAACACCTTGATTGATGTTAAAATGGAACCTTGAAAATGTCAGTGTTAGGAAAAATCATGTCCTTTTCTATGCATGAAAATAAGGTTATTCCCATCTCCTCATTTGAGGAAAATTGCTCTTTTATAGATGCTATTGATCTCTTGGCCGAGAAAGTTCTTTTGTAGGAAATTAGCTCCATATAAAGGAGTGAAGCCTTCTCCGATGAGATAGCAATGGAAGAAGCAAGCCTCAAGAGTGGAGAAGATGAGTTGGACGCTGAAGAGATGGAGATTTTGCTTGGAGAAGGCATTAATTTGATGGAAATTCTAACCTCAGCCGAATAGTAAGTGAAGTCTTCTCCCGATCTATAGCTTAAAGAGCTTCCATCTCACCTCAAATACGTGTACCTCGATGAAGAGGAGGAGAAGCTCGTGATCATCTTTGACGGGCTTGAAAAAGATGAAGAAGATCTCTTGGTAGCCGTTCTTAAGAGAAACAAACAAGTCATTGGGTAGAATCTTTTCGACATCAAAGGCATTAGACCCACGACTTGCATGCATCGAATCATTCTAGAAGAAGGGACTAAGCCGATCCGAGAAGGACAAAGGCGGCTCAACCTCGTGTTGATGGAGGTCGTCAAGAAGGAGATTCTCAAGCTCCTAGCGGAAGGAATCATATACCCAATAGCCGATAGTGAATGGGTGAGCCCGATCCATGTGGTGCCTAAGAAGGGAGGAATTACGGTGGTAGAGAATGACAAAGGAGAGCACGTGGCTATTCGAACCACCACCAAATGGAGAATATGCATTGACTACCGGAAGCTCAATGCGGCTACTCGAAAAGACCATTTTTCCCTTTCCTTCATTGATCAAATCCTTGATAAATTAACCGGGCATAGTTTTTATTGTTTCCTTGATGATTTATCGAGTTATTTTCAGGTGGCCATAGCGCCGGAGGACCAAGCTAAGACCGCATTTACGTGCCCGTTTGGCACTTTTGCATGTCGGAGAATGCTGTTTGGACTATTGCAATGCACCGGGCACATTTCAAAGGTGAATTTTTTCTATCTTTTCCGAAATGATTGGTTATTTTATTGAAGTATTCATGGATGATTTTTCCGTCTTTAGGTCTTCATTTTCCGATTGTTTGGATAGGTTAGAACTTGTGTTAAAGAGATGCATTGAAAGTAGCCTTACTCTTAGTTGGGAGAAGAGTCATTTCATGGTTACTAGTGGCATAGTCCTTACGCATGTTGTTTCTAAAGAAGGAATGAGTGTAGATAAGGTTAAGCTGGATGTAATTGAGAAGTTACCTCCGCCCATCAATGTGAAAGGTGTTAGAAGTTTCTTAGGCCATGCCGGTTTTTACCATCGGTTTATTAAAGACTTCTCCAAGATTAGCCAACCTCTATGTCATTTACTTGCTCAAGATGTTCCTTTTGAGTTTGATGAAAAATGTCTGCATGCTTTTAACACTCTTAAGGAAAAATTGATCATCGCACATGTTGTCATTCCCCTGATTGGCTGTTGTCTTTTGAAATTATGTGTGATGCATCAAATTCTGCTGTGGATGCCGTTTTGGGTCAACGTGTGGACAAAATTCTTCATGTAATTTACTATGCCAGCCTCACCTTGAATAGTGCTCAAGTAAATTACACCACGACCGAAAAAGAATTGCTTGTCGTTGTGTTTTCATTAGATAAATTTAGATCCTACATCTTAGGTTCTAAAGTTATTGTGCATAGTGATCATGCGGCTCTAAGGTATTTGTTGACTAAACCCCAAGCTAAACCTAGACTCATTAGGTGGATTTTGCTTGTGCAAGAATTTGATGTTGAAATCAAAGATAGAAAGGGGTGTGAAAATGTGGTAGCGGATCATCTAGCTCGCCTCCCTGTTGATGAAAATGTTGATTTATCACATGAGAAGGGTGTTGATTGTGATTCATTTCTATATGAGCATTCCCTTGAGTTTAATTCTTCTCCATGGTATGTCGACATTGTTAATTATCTTGTTTGTGATAAAATGAGGCCTAACTTTACCTTTCAAGAAATGAAAAGATTCTTGGCAATGTGTAAGTACTACTTTTGGGACGATCCATACCTTTTCCACTTGGGAAAAGACGAGGTAATTCGAAGATGTGTCCCGGAGGAGGAGCAAACCGATGTTTTGGCCTTTTGCCATGCCTCACACTGTGGTGGGCACTTTAGAGGGAAAAAGACGGCCTGAAAAAATCTTGCAATCCAGTTTGTATTGGCCTTCAATTTTTAAAGATGCTCATACATATTGCCTTACATGTCATAAGTGTAACATACTTGGCAATATAGGGAGAATGAATGAAATGCCTTTGAAGGTCAACCTTGTGGTTGAAATTTTTGATGTTTGGGGTATTGATTTCATGGGGCCATTTCCTAACTCATTTGGCTTTGAATATATCCTGTTAGCGGTCGATCATGTGTTAAACTAGGTTGAAGCAATCCCCACTAGGTCTTGTGATGCTAATGTGCTTATTAAGTTTGTGCAGGAGCAGATTTTGAGTAGGTTTGGATTTCTCTGAGCCATTATAAGTGATGGTGGAATGCACTTCACCAACAAGCTTTTTAAAAAGTTGATGAAAAAGAATGTCGTGACTCACAAAGTGGCTATTCCATACCACCCTCAAACTTCCGGCCAAGTGGAGATGAGCAACAAACAAATCCAAAATATTTTGAAGAAGACCGTGAATGTGACGAGGAAGGATTGGTCTACGAAGCTAACCGACGCTCTTTGGGTGTACTGGACGGCTTACAAGACGATTTTGGGAATGAGCCCTTACCGCCTCATGTATGGAAAGGCATGTCATCCTCTCGCTGAGATCGAGCACCAGGCCTATTGGGCAATTAAAGTAATAAATTTTGATCTAACTTGTGCAGAAAAGGAGTGAGCCTTCCAATTAACCGAGCTCGACAAGTTAAAGAATGAAGCCTACGACAATGCAAAGATATACAAAGACAAGGTGAAAAAGCTTCACGATAATCGCATTGTCAAGAAGGAGCTCACTCCGGGCATGAAAGTACTCCTTTTCAACACTCGTTAATGGCTCTTTCCCGGAAAACTCAAGTCTAGATGGAGTGGACAATTCATCATTGAAGAAGTGTTCCCGTACGGAGTGGTAACCTTGAAAAATCCGGGAACGAACTCCACATTCCAAGTGAATGGACACCGAGTTAAGCCATACTATAAGGGAAGACCCCAAGAAGCCGACGTCAAGGCTTTTAAGCTCGACAATTCCACCAAGCTACCCTAGAGGCTTCGTCTAGCTCGAGACTTTAAAAATGAGCGCTGCATGGAAGGCAACCTATGATTTTATTGCTTTGTGCTTGTGTTTACTTAATTTTGTTAAATTTTATTATATTTTGTAGGGTGTATTCTTAAAATTGTTTTCAGCTTTCACAGGAGCAGGGGAAAGAAAGGGTTACTTGGAGAAAAACATAAAAATCGGCTAAGTATAACGCACACACCGCCGCACCACCCACGCGACCGCGGTAGGATGCCCTCGGCCTTTGCAGCCCGCGAGCGCGCAAAGCGTGCGGGCGCGCGCCATCAATTTCCCCCCGCGAGCGCGCATAGACGCGTGCCCCTCGCCTCGGCCTTTCCGCGCGGGCGCACATAGCCCATGACCGCGGCCCCCATTTTCCTTCTCTCCACTATAAACAGGGCCCTCACTTTCGAGCCCTAATTTCTCACATTAGTGCGCCGCGGCTCTCAATTTCTCCCCACAGAAAAATTCCCACTCCAAATTCTGCACAAAGTCAACCAAAACCCACGCCATTCCCCCCAACCCACGCCATCTCCCGCCGCACATAGTAGCATCGTCGCGCCCAAGCCGCCACCGCACCTTTACCCACTTCCGCGCCCTTTCCCTTGCTGTATTTCTCCATTTCACACCTCCACTCCATTGCCATGGCACCCAAGACTAAAAATCTCACTCTTCCAAGAGAAGAAGCCGGCTCCAGCTCAACAAGGGAAGTGACCAACTATGCACATCAATTTGGAGCCCCCTTTCTTCTCATCTCCCCAGAAGAAGGTAAGCGTTTCACGACCTTCCAAAAATTTGAAATTACTTCTCTGCACTATATTAATTGGAGGTTGATGCAATTTTTGGGGATTGAGGACAAAGTTACCAAATATCTCAAAGCTTTGAGCTTGGACACATTTGCCAAAATGAAATTTGAAGCTTTTGATCATTTAAGTCTTGAATTTTTGGTATCTTTTAAGTATGATGAGAGGGAGCAGAAGAGGATTCATTTTAGGATGTTGGACCAAAGATATGAAGTCACACTGTCCAACATGAAAGACTATTTTGGTTTTTCATCCAAGGGGATAAAAGAGCAGCCATCGGACTTCAATGTTGCAAAAGCTAGGTATGAAATCTCGGGCTTTTACAATTGGGACCCCAAGAGGACATCGAGCAAGTACATCCAGGACCCCGCACTATCCATGGTGCACAAATTCTTAGCCTACAATGTCAGTGGCGAGGAGTAGGCAAACAAAGTAAATTCAACGGAGGTCTATCTTTTGTGGTGTTCCAAGAAAAAGAAAAAAGTTTGCCCTTCTACCTTCCTTTGGTCAGCCATCAAGGGCATGCTTCAACGAGATGCCGAACTCCCTTTTTTCTGTGCCTTCACTTCAGCATTAACGGTGAAAGTTGGGGTGCTTGAAGAAAATGGCCCGGTGCCAAATGGCCAAACTAGGATTGATCAGTACAGCATCGACAAGGATGAGCTCAAACGAGTTCAGATTATTTATGATGAGCACCAGGTGAGACCTCATGCCAAGAGAAATTGTGTTGAGAAGTTGAGGCTCACCCAACAGGGCACTATGCAACTTATTGGAAGAGCCGGCACCTCATCTGCACAACAGCATGGTCTATTAGATGAGCCCGATGAAGCGGGCAATGAGGAATCTGAAGAAAGAGAGGAGCATGATGGAGGAGAACAAGAAGAAGAGAAAGAGCAGTACCACTACCAGCAGCCCCCACATTATGGGTACCAAATGTCGAACACTGACTGGAGCTCCTTCCAAGGATACTTCGACACTACCATGGGCCAGTTTCAGCAGAATTTCCAGCGATCACTTATCGACACCATGGGCCAGTTTCAACATCAAGTACTAGACTCGATATAGGCAGGACCACATCGCTCACATGGTGCAAAACTAGCAACGTATTGACACCTCCTTTCAGGCGATCCACGAGGAGATAGGCGCAGTGCGCCATGATGTTAGAGGCCTCTACACTCGCATGGACATGCACGAGGAGTGGATGATGGCCCTGGAGCAAAGCTGGAATGCATGGACCCTCACCTCCGCCGCCTGCCCGACGCCATCTCGTCTATCTTATAATTCACCGCTTTTTCCACCACCGGAGCAGTGAAGTCTTTTGTGTTTTGTGTTCTTATTTTACGTATTTTATGTATTTTTATGTTCGTGTGTGTTGTTCAAACTCTTTTCCTTTTAGTATGCTTGTGCTTTGTTGCGCGTTTTGTAGTTTTATTTTGTAGGAACCGACGCCAGTCCTGGGCTTCTACAAAATTGTGATGTTCTCTCTTCCCTTTTACTTTTATTACACATTGTTTTTCATACATTGAGGGCAATGCATGATTTAAGTGTGGGGGAGGTTGTGATGTTTATTATCATGTCTTAGCATGGTTTAATGTTAGTATGTCATTAGATCAACAAAATTGTTGGATTTTGTCTTGTTTAAATTATGTCACTTTTGTTTTAATTTTAGATTTTTATTGTGTTGTGAAATTCTCCCACTTAGCATTATGTTTTTGTCCAATTGTCAAACTTGAAAATTTTGGATATGAATTTTTAAGAAATTATTTTCAAGTTGATCATTGTCGAACGAATTGTTATCGTGGTTTCACTCTTAAGCATGAATTGTCCTTGAATGTTGATCATAACTTGACGATTTGTGTTGAGGGGTCTTGTTCTTGAAGGATTAGGAAGCATGCTAGCCTCGTTTCATGAAATTGTCCCCTATTCATTTATCCTCATATGATAAAAAAATGAGAAAAATAAGAAAATGGGCAATAAGGATCTCTACTCCTCTAGTTGATTAATTCGACTATGAGTATGGAAAACCACACAAGGACACTAGGGATTTTCTCCCTAAGGATTTTACCTTGTGAATTTTGATCCACACCCCTTTAATGTGTTTTAATAAATGGGATTGCATTCTGGATTCTACTCCTCTCATGTATGTCAATTCTTTTTACATTTTGTATGATGAGTATGGGAAACCACATTAGAAAGCTCGGGTAAGCTCAATGATTATACCTAGTGATCCTTGTCCTATGTTTGCAATCCCTATTATTGTTGAAATTTTGTTTAAATTTCGTGGGGAATTAAATTGAAATGATTTGAGTCTAATTTATTTTTCTTAGTTTTGAGAGGGCAAGCAACTCACTTTATTGGATATTATATTCACCTTCTTTGATGATGAATGCTTTAGTGGGAACCATGAGACAATTTTCCATTTAGCATGATTGCCTTGCAAATTTTTCCTTCTTGATTCATGTTTTAAATTTCTTGTTTGCTTGAGGACAAGCAAAAGGTTAAGCGTGGGGGAGTTGTTTAGTATCTAATTGTGTTGTTTTATTATAGGAATTTTGTAATGTTTAGTAAATTATTTTCTAGTATTTTATGTTGTCAAGTGTTGATTTTGTGTGTTTATTTTCATTTATTGCTCTAACGGTGGATCATGCCAAGTTGTGCAAAACTTGAGCTTTTGATTACAAAAGCAGGATTTTTAATGGCATTTAGGTGTCGAGTGGAAAAGCCGGAAATTGAGTTCGAATAATGGAAGGAAGAATCAAAAGGCTGAGGAAAAACAAGAGGGTAGGAGTTGAATTGCACTCAATTGCACTCAAAGATGGAACACGGAGTGGAAGGACCCGGTCACGGCGCCCGTGCACACGCCCCCTGCACGGCCGCGCGCAAGCCTTGCACCTGCCGCACGGCGCGGCCGCGCCCTTCCCCGCGGCCGCACGGGGGAGCTCTTGGCGAAGCCGGCCCCGCGGGCGCGCATATCATCTCAACCCCGCGGGCGCGCATGCACCCTGCCGGCGCGCGGGGTGCCCTTTTTCTCTCCGGATCAATTTTTCCACCTCTAATCAGTGCAATCCCACTTCATTTCACCTCTATTTCACAGCTGGACAATTTATTGATGAAGGCTTTTGTGGCTCTATTAGTAGTAGGGAAATAGGGATTAATTTCCCCTAAGATTGCTTTTGAGAATTTTTTTGCTTCATTTTCCCCAACGAAATCTCCCCACAAATCTTGCACATTTAATGCTCCCTTACCATCAAATCTCATCACCTTTTCTCTCACCTCACTCTCTCATCGCATCACTCTCGATTCTCTCTCTTTAGATATCCCCATTTTTTATTTTTGGGGATATCATTCATCATCACTTTTACATTCTCACCACCCCACCTCATCTTCTCCAACTCTCCATCTTACATTTTCTCTCCACTGACCATCACCATTTTTCTTCTCCATTTTTTTACCATCACCACCACCATTCAAGAGAGGGGGAGAAGGAAAAGTCAAAAGGGAAGAAAACTAAGGTGGAAGAAGAAGATAAGAGAAGAAATCCGACTACGAGCCGTCCATAGAAGCTAGGCTCATTAGGAGGCCTTTCTTTTGGTATTTTCTTTCTTTAACTTAGGTGATTTGTGGGGGGGTTGTCCCAAACTCTTGAAGGATCGTGAATATTGTAGAAGTTTATGTTATTTTCATTTGATTATGAGATGATGCACTTTTATGATATTTTTGTTGTTTTGAGCAGGGTTATGGGCTAATCTCTCCATTAGGGGGTGGATGATCGATTTGATTTTGATTTATGCTTGTGATGGTTGGTTGTTATTGTTTGAATTGTGATTATCATGTTGAGTACTTGATCACTACTTAGCATTGCTAGGTTTTAGATGAGACCGAAAGGAGATTCTAAATCCCGACCAAGGTTCCTTCAACGTTAGGTGGACTGGGTTCATAAGCCTAAAATATTGATCTCGCTCGTATGATATAGCCGATAGTGGTTTAATGGATAGATGGTGACAGTAATTGAAGTTAAACCTCTTGAGGGGTCTATTGTGTGTTTGAGATTAATATAACCAACTTGCAACAAGCTAAATGATAAATCAATGAGAGAATCCACACCCTGATGCTCGTATCATAATCTTTTCCTCGATCTTGATCTTATTGTTGTTTGCATTTTATTAGTTGAATTGCGTATTTAAATTTCTTAGTTTAAATCATCCTTCGAATCCATGATTAGAGTGTTTGGGTTTTATTTTAATTGTTCAAACATGTTTGCATGCATATCCTAAAAAGATAATTGCCTACATGAAGTCTTCCTTGAGAGATCGACTCGGGTTAGCTCATCACATCTACGATTGACCCCGTCCAATTGCGGGTTTGGTTTGAAGTAATTTACCGTGTTGAGTCTATACCGGAAAATACAAATTGGAAGAAACAATGTATTAAGATATTATATGTTGTCTATATATCATTATATTATATACATATATGTATATTTGGTCGATCATATCAATACTATTATAGACTTTATAGCGCAGTTTTTTTGTGAACTTAATTAATGCTTTCATCTAGCTAGTATCCGAACATTAGTTAAAAATTTTGAATACACTATGCATTACAATCTATATCTATATAATATATAAATTAAAAGATGGGGAATTTCAGTGTAAATGTGTAATTAAAGCTATAATTTTAGAAAGTTATAAAGATGACAGTTTTCCAAATTTTATTGATTCAATTAATAAGGTAAAAAAATATGAGTTAATTAATTAATTATTCTTAAAAATATAATTTTATTTCCATATTTAGAATTATCATTTAGGCGGAAAAACTAATATTTTCTACTTTTGGATGCGGAGTCGTTATTATATATTATATAGATATGGGCATGTATTTTAATACAATTAACTATTGAATTATTATGAACTTATTTTTATCATAAGTTTTTTCTATTTAATTTTTAGTTCTTAATTATTAATTGATTATTTGAAAATTTAAATAGTAAAAAATTTAATGAACTCTAATTAACCAGTATAAAATTGAATTATAACATAAGAATTGAAATTAGTGAAAAATAGAGAAAAAAAATACAAAAAGTGCTAGTGGAACATGAGATGGAAAACATTTAATGAAATTTTGAAAATATCATGAATTTAATTACATAAGCATCTCAACTTTTAAACTTTTAATACTAATTAAGATGAGAGTTCTAATTCCTATTGAAATTCCGCGTGAGATATATATGGGCCGGGTATGTAGATATGCTTAATTTGGATTATATATTAAATTGACAATGTATGAGATTGAATGTTTGAAGGATTCAAGTTTTAACTTTGCAACGTCCCGATCCTGAAAGACCGTGGAAATGGACGCCGCGGGGGTTGGAATTAAGAAGCGGGAAAGAAATGGGGTAAGTTGATCAATGAGAACTCAATAGAAGACTCAGAACAACCAAACATGCTTTATAATATAAGATATATTTATCCATAACACCAAGAGTAGAGTTCTTAGTGCTTATCAAAATAATATTACAAGTGCGCAAGCTCCATTTATTAACATGATACTTAACAAAAAGAGATAGTGAAAAATAGGTAAGTAACAATAGCCCATGTCTCAGCATTATCACATCCACGCGCCAGCCTACAGATCTGAAAAATGTTTGGAAATATTTGGGCTGAGTACTAGTGTACTCAGTAGGCAAGTTTTCACAATTCAAGTTATGCAAATCATTTTGTTAAAGTAATCTATCTGTGTTCATGCAGGTAGTGAAGCTTAGGAGGTTTTAAAATTGAAAGCAACCTAAGTTCACCAAAACATTTTATCGTGAAGCGCTTAAGAGTATAATCAGTCACTGCCCGCAACCCGTACTACATCACCAACGCGTAAAGTTGAGTATGGCCATAGTATACCCAATGAGTGTAACCAATAAGTGTTTCATTTTAGTCATCTCAACAGGGAGTATGGCATAATGAATAACGCATGCATACTGTAGCTACTCACATTGACACAGCGCTGGTTTATGAGACTCCGACAACATACAGCAGCACGTAAATATTTAACACAGATAGTCACATATGCAATTTTAGCAAAGCAGAGCTTAATAACTCAAAAGATACAATTTGGAAAGATATAGTATAGCCCACCTGGATAGAAGATAAACTTTCAAATTCTGGGTTGGTCTAGCACAGGTCCTGCTACTTCTTCTGAGCCTACAATAACAAGTTTTGGCTTAGCTTTGCTAAAGGATCCTATCAAAACTTAGCCCCTAATTTTCCTTTTAGTCATAATCAAACATTTGTATTTTATTTAGTAGATCTTGGATTTCAAACTTAACTAGATTCTTTTAAAATGTATATATATATATATATATATATACATATATATGTAATTCCTGTAATCAAACCGTATTTAAATTTCCATCACAAACATTAGATCCTAGTTCTATATCTTTATGTTGAGCTATTTAAATTCTTGCTTGCGACACTAGCTAGATGTTTTGTTGAGGAATATGCATAACAAATTTAGTTTACAAAATCGGATACCCAAATGTTATTATAAGCCTAATATTCTGAAAATTTTATATTTGATTTGTTTTAATTATGCTTGATAATTAGTTAATTAAGTAAATGAATTCAATATTTTAATTTAGACTAATACCGAGCTTTTGGTGAATCTTAAAATTAGAACTAAAGTTCTAATATATATTATTCTTTTTAATTTGTAAAAAAAACGTGAAACATAGCTAATTGATTTTACCAAATAGATAATTAAGAGAAACCCACCTTAATGATATAACAATTACTGAAAATCCTAGGATGGTCAAGTACATAAACTAGTTGACGAGAAGCATTTTATAAAGTTTAGAAAATGACCAATTTTCATCCCTACTCTTATTTATATTTTAATAATATAATATAAATTTCTACTTAATTATCCTCCAAGCATTAGTCATCAACTTACAAACCTCATGACACATCACTCTAGGAACTCCACCCCATGACACGTATAGTGGGGGAAAAACTCTAATAATTCCAATCCATGTGTCTGTGTATATATATATATTGTTTTTTTTCTTTATTGTTATATTAATTAATAAGTACTATTTTCGCGCGCGAGCACACACATATATATCTACGTTAAATATAAATATACTATATATATTTACACTCAATAACTAAAATAAACTAATTAAACTAATCTCGAAGAATTCTAAATAAAATTACGAGAATGTCTCAGATATTGCTAAACCACTTAACGGGCACACTTTATCTAATAATAATAATAATAATAATAATATAATATTTATAAGGGCCCATTTTCTTCCCTATCTTACTCTTAAGATAATCATAGACTATTCTTTTATATAGAAAATATTTGGACATTACACTTGTTCTAACCATTGGATTTATATTCCTACTCAAATTTAGATAATAAAATTTTAGGGTATTACAAAAATTGTTCAATCCATTAACATATATGAAGAATTAGACTATATTATTTTCATCAATCTAATCTATCTAATTTATCCTCCAAAGTAAATGCCCACTTGTGTAAATTAGAAAGCTTAAATTAATCTCCATATATATATATATATATATATATATAGTCCCTTTTTTTATTTTTTATTTTCAGAACTATATCCTTCCACATTGAACCCTCACCATTCTATCATAATTCCGTCAAATATAATATTTTTTCATACAATGAATAGATTATAAATGTACGTTATTCTGTAAGCTCGAGATTATGTAGATCGCATAAACCTAGAAATTAGTTTTTAAAATATTAAAAGGATATGAGATGAAGAACAAATTCCAGAACAGTCCAGCATGCCCACGTGTACCCACTTTACAACGCTCTCATTCATTTGCTCCTAATCAGCATCAGTTTAACATGTATTTGTATATATTTAAGTAGTGTACTACAGCTTATTTTATTCATGTTCCTTTTACAAATACAAATCTTTCATTACGATATCATCCTTTTTCAATAAAAAATGTAGTATTAATTACAAAAATACAACATTTTTAGCAGTATTTTTTAATAAAATAAATATGATACTTTTCAATATTATAAGTGATTTCTTTTTCGTTTGATATTGGGCATATATACAATTGGTGTACACAAAGCCAGCCATATGACAAATTTTCTTGTACAATGGTTGTATATAAATCTTACATTAGACGGATATTTTTCATTATTAGAAATGATACTTTTCATTATTAATTAATAGTGATACTTTTTTCAGTTCAAAAAATATAGTAATAATTATAAAAATGTCACCGTCTTTTTTTATGAAAAAATACAATACTTTCCAATAAAATAAATGTGATACTTTTCAATATTAGATGTGATACTTTTTTCGTCCGATATCATACCTTATATACATCTTATACATATTTCATATTTGTAAGGTCTGCAATATTTGTTTAAATATTTATTTCTTTAAATTTGAAAATGGTATAATGAAAAATGTATGTTAGAATTAATATTGTTAAATTATTATGGTATTTGGGAAAAGTATAATGAATTTATGAGGTTTTTAGACTATTTACTAAAGGGGAACTTTTAATTTGACACCTCGTGAAGAAAAAGAAAATAAATGAATTGTTTTCTATATAAATGAGGTTTTAATTTAGTTGATTTATTATTTTATTTTATTTTTTGAATATATTTGTTAATTTATTCCAAAAAAAAGAAAATAAATAAATCAACTAAATTAAAACCTCATTTATATAGAAAACAATTCATTTATTTTATTCTTAGCATGTGAAAATATTTCATAGTTGATGCCGTTTCAATTCATATTAAGTGAAACTTCATCATATAATTAATGATACTTTACTTTATACATAATGATACACGTGTAGAGCCCACACACCTGACTGTTTTTGCGGATTTGGACGGATTTAAATGGATTTTTTGGAAGGATTTGAGTTCTATTTAATTCGTTTAACACAAGAGACCTGTCATACAAGTTTTTGTTAAAATTTATAACATACAATATCCAAGATAACTTTCCTTAACTTTTATCTCTGCAATTAGATTAATCTTTCTTCCTTGATTTAAAAGAACAAAAAATACTTGTAGGGGTGGATGAGTACGACATATTATAATGCATATTGAGAGAGAGAGAGAGAGAGTATGGCACCATTAACAAAAAAAAAATGTTCATTAAGTATTGGTAAATATTTACTTTGGGTTGAAGATAAACATATAATAATATTACGAAAGAATCTAACTTAATTCCTCTAATTACAACCACAAAGTTATACACACACACACATATATATATATATGCATATTTTCTCACACACTCCAAGAATTGTCCTCAACAACACCACATCAACATTAAGGTCGTTGTAAAGATATATATCTTGAACAACAACATGAAGAAGAAGAAGAAGAAGAAGAAGAAGAAGAAGGACGAGGGGAGGAGGATGTATATATAAGAAGAAGAAAGAGAAATTAGATGATGATGATCGAGTGTGATGGTGGTATTCGTGTTATGTATACTACGAACCCCTCTCTCTCTCTCTCTCTCTCTCTCTCTCTCTCTCTCTCTCTCAGGAGAAGAGATCGATGAAGAGAAGAAACAAAGGCAAGTCAATAGAGGCAAAGGGAAGGTGATGCCTTTCTTCCAGGCTTTTTATTTTCCCCCCTTTCTTTTCCCTTTCTTCTTCTTTTTTTTTTTTTTTTTTTTTTAATTTTATGGCCTTTCTTTTAATTTCCTCTATCCCACATATTGGGGTATGTTTGTTGTTGAATTACTGTATGACTGGTGTTTGAGTTAGATTATAGTTTACTGTCGTTTTCTTGCATTTGTAGTATTGGTTTTCTTCATTATGAGTAACGCGCAATATTATGCATATGCATAAATTTACGTATGTGAGAGATGATAAATGCTGAAAGGTATTTTGTATCACAAAATCAAGTAGTATTTAGAAAAGAATGCGTGTACAAGTAGCTAGCAATTCATGTACTTAATACATGTATTGCAGTATTAATTGGATTAATTTATATTTAAATATATATATATATATATATATATAATATGGCCGTCTTAAAGTTTTGGTGCCTTCTGATCTAATTTTAAAAATTGACCCTAATATTAAAAGAAAACTCAATTTCAATTCCAGATTTAAATTTCAAACTACTTTATTTATATTGTTAACATACCTAATACAACTTTAAATCAATCTAAATCTTCCACTTAAAAAGTGACATTCTTCTTTAAAGCAAATTCATCAATCAAGTCTTCATATTCTACTTTATCCAATAGATCATTTTCAATAGCAATCATCGTTACTTCATTAAGTCTTTCTTATAACATTGTCGAACGCAGATATGACTTTAACAACTTCAATTTTCAATAGCAATCATCGTTACTTCATTAAGTCTTTCTTATAACATTGTCGAACGCAGATATGACTTCAACAACTTCAATTTTGAAATGCTAAAGTCTTTTTTATAACATTATCAAACGCAGATATGACTTCAATAACTTCAATTTTGAAAAGTTTCTTTCTGCAGATGCAATAGTGGTGGACGTCAAGCACCCACCCTTTTTTATTTATTTTTTATTTTTATTTTTTCATTTTTGTTTTTTTCCCAAAAATATATATTCCTTAAAATTAATTAATTTAATTTGACGAGTCGCGCCGTGCACTCGCCTGATGCCGAGGCGTGGGCTAGTGTGTGCTCGACAATTTTTTTTAATTAAATATATACACTAAAATGAATTAGTGATCCTTATAATTTAATTGAATGAATTTAATTTTTTTGATTCGGTGACTCACACAGTGCACTCGTCTGATGATGACATGTTGGCTTGTGCACTGGGCTTAATAATTACTCTCTATAGAGAAGGGGGGTCTTGCTATTGGGACAGAGGTAGTATTTTTTTTGAATTAAATATAAATGTTAATCGGTATTAATAAACCCTAAAAAACCTAAACCCTAAAAATATAAAAGAAAGACAAAAAGAATTCTAAAAAATACTAAACCCTTAAGCTCTAAGTATTAATTATGATGAAATAAATCATAATTTGAATTAAATAAATTTATTTTAGCCACTTGACATTGTAAAAAATTATTTTAGCTACAAACTTAATAAAACTTTATTTTAACCAGTTGAGACTTTAAATGCAAAGAATACCCTTAATGAAATTACAAATAAAATTAAAAAGTTAAAAAACCAAAACTGAAAAAAAAAGTGCAGATCGTTGTCTTCAGCCATCGTCTTCTCCAATCTACCGCTGGACTCCAGTCCGTCGTCTTCTTCTATCAAGCGTCACCGGTAGATTGCAGGTTATCATCTTCTCCACAGCTCGACTGCACTCTGCAATCCCTTTATCTCGAACGCCAACCCATCGCCCATTCCCTTTCTTCTCTCGGCTGTTTGGAGTGCCATCGGTCGTCACCGTGCATCAGAAAGCCAACGGCACAACTTTGCAAGTTTGAGCATATTGTTGAGTTCTTGCGGAGTTCACGAGCTGATTGAAGTGCTGAAGCTCGACTTATATCGAGTTTCTCCAAAGTAGTGAGGTGGCGCAAGTGCTGCAACAACTTCAATGAATGATGCTCGAGTGCTTGAACTCGAAGTAGTCGAGCACTCAAGTCGCAGCCGAGTGCTCACCACCCTTCCATTAACATTATTGTTCGAGTGCTCCACGTTTGAGCACTTGAGCATTCTGCATATTTTCTAGTATGCATCCTCCATTTTTTTTCGGTGATGATGTAGATCAGAGTAGAGGAAAAGAAAAGAAGATGGAAAGAAGAGAAGAGCTAGCTGCTGCGTTGTTGGAGGCAGCGGGGAGAAAGGTTAATTAATCGTAAGATATAGGAGATAGATGGCGGCGGTGGGTTGCTGGAGTGGTTGGGGCGGAGGCGGAAGAAATGAAGAATTATGTTACTTGGAGAAGAAGATGCATATTTCATCTTCTTTTTAATTTGTTTTTTGTTTTGTATTTTTTTTTAAGTAAGGGCATGCTAGTAAATTTATCATAAAAATGGCTAAAATAAGATTTTATAAAGTTTGTAGTCAAAAAAAGTTTTTTGAAAAGTCAATTGGCTTCTTTCAAATATTAACCCTATTACACAATATATATAAGAGAATTATAAAATGTTTATTAAATTGGTACCGTATTCGATAGCATGTTAGAAACCACAAAACAACACAACACCATAACTTTTGTGTTCGTATCGCGTTGAGATGAACACAACAAAACAAAACATTAATATACTAATTTCGATTAGCGTGGTGTTGTGTCAAGATATGGGTGGAAACTGAAAACCACCAATTGATACTCTGGCCAGGCCCTATTACAAATGTTGGGAAATAATGCACAAGAAATCTGAAGTGCATATGGACTTCTTTTTTCTTTTCTTTTATTTTGGATTATACCTGCGACGGCTAAAAAAAAAGGGAAATACTATTCAGAATAAAAACGAATCTCCTAATAACAAGGGGCCTATGATTCATGAATCATATCGACCATGAGTACGGAATTACGGAGCAGCACTATTATGTAACACGATAACGACACAATATGATAACCCTAAATACGATGCACATTAACTGAAATCCACACTCAAGTACCATTCGTATGCTAACATTGTTATCCATTACGAAGAAGCAACGCAATAAGATAACAAACGCACATGTATAAGAAGAGTTCATTGTATGCTATGCACCAAAGAATTCATTAGATAAAAAAGAAGAAATTGAATGGGGAAAATATACATCAATAAACCAGTATTACTCAACATAGACGTATGTATATGTCCTTACCTCAATGCAGCAGGTCAGTCCAACCCCCCAAAGGATTGTCACCTCTCTTGATCGATCCTCTGGGATTGATAATAGAAGTGTGAGTAACCTCAAGAATGATCACCAATTCGGCATTCTTTAAATTTATCATCATCATCAGCAGCAGCAGTAGCTTCTTACACAAGCATAGCCGGTAAAAAAAAGAAAGAAATTATCAACTAGTTTAGGTGCAGACTCTTTTTCATGGCTTCGTAAACAAGATATGTAATGCTTGCTGATGGCACAACTTTGAGAAGATTCGGAAAAAGTCCTTTATAGAAGCCCCTCAAACTTTCACTCCGATATGTATTCTTGAATACGTCTGACATGGTACTCTGAGTTTGTTGAGCCTGCATCCTGGTGAGCAATTCTTGTTGGTAAAATAACAAAAAAATGAATTCAGGCTTTCTACAAAAAGGTAACTAGCTTGATGCGTTACCTTGTCCTTACCACCTGTAGCGGGTAAACACACGTTGCTCCAAGGGTTCCTGATATTGTTCCACAACTGAGTTGCACAAGAACACCAGGTTCTGCACAATACATATGTCTTAGACTGTTCCAGCCATAATGAAGATTCTCATCAAAGGAAATATTAAACAAGTATATGACAAAAAGAGAACCATAAAAAGCAAAGCATCTGCACCATACCGCCATCGTGAAGAATATATTTCCTGGACATATCTTTCAAGGTCTCATAAGCAGCAAGGTCAATGCCTGCATAAGGAATAATACCAAGAAGTGATGGCATCAGCCCTTTATAAAAGGCTCGAGGTCCCTCCTGAACCCAAATATCTCTTGCTAACTTCCCCAGGTTTGGAACACTCCCTGTGCCAGAAGAACAAGTTTGTAATCGTGTTTTGACAAGATCCATTGGATAAATAGAGGTTTGTGCCACTGCTCCGGCCAACCCACCAGCAGTCAGACGGCCCAAAGTTCCTATACCCCCATTATTATCTCCAATAACACTTTTCAGCATTTCATAAGTATAAAACTTGATAGCACTCTCTGGTGAAACCTTTACGACATTTATTCCATTACCGCGAAAGAAACCAAAAATACCACCTTCCTTCCATATGCTTTGAACAGCAGGACCAATCGAAACGCATTTAGTCTGAACTTGAAAAATCACCTTTAGCAGATCAAGAGGCGCAGTGGCAGTTCGAGAAGCAGCTCCAGCAACTCCTCCAGCAATTAGATACTTAGTTGCACTAACATGTTTGCTTATACCTTCAGGAATCACAGCATGCTCACCAATATCTACTAGATACACCCTTTCCCAATAGCGATAGATGTTCTCTATGGTAGCTTCATGTGGATAAAGCAGCAGAAAATCCCTCCACTCTTCGAAAGTAATAATTCCATTATTGTCTTTATCTACATGATCCACAAAACTTGCAAGTTCATCATCATCAAGTTCTATCCCTGCAAAAAGAGAACTGCCACAACTTATGAGATGAAGACAACTTACACCTCTAGAAGAGGCCAAGATACAGGACACACATTAATCCACAAATAATAGTCTCGAAGGTGGTAAGCAGAAAAAGAGAAAGGAGAGGAAGGCACCAACTACCAGAAATATTACTAATACCATGACAACAAAAGACTTGTAATGGCACAGACATTATACGATGGAGAGTAAAGTAAGAGGCATTTTTAGTCAACAAAAGGCAATCTGATCAAAGTCTTTGATTTGATGCCAGATTAGTTTTTACCATCAGAAAGCCACATTTGGGATAGCATACTCAACAAAATGCCAATCTGATCAACTGTCTTTGGCTCTTAACTATATAGCTCGGAAGCAAAGATTCTAATCCCAGTTAGAGAAAAAAATTCAGCACTAGTGATATCTTCAAAAGCCAATTCAACAATAGGACACATCACACCAACATATGTTAAACATCACCATTGTCCACGGATAGCTCAACAGCATTTATCTTAGATTGTAGGCATAACCGATATTTACACTATGAAAATTCACCAAAATATCATATTTTTATAAATCATCTAATATCTAAAGCCTTCTGGAGATCCCCAATCCACCTCTTCTGTTTCCAGTCTGTATTCAATATTGGACATATCATCCATTAAATAATCTCTTCAAAAGTTTAAAAAACACGAGTTGCAATGTGAGTACTTAAAAATCCCCATTTATTTCATCCTAGAATCAGCACCCCCGTCCTCCTTATTAATCAAACATCATTTGCTGGGGATATGTATAACATGTGAATACGTGTCAGATACATTAAACTCCATCACCAAATAGACATAACTCGAACATGACGACCCGTACTGAGCAAGATAACTTCATTTCTAAACCAACAATTTATATGAATCGCTTAGAATCAATTGCAAGGAAAGCACATTATCCCACGGTTTGTCATCCCTAAATGCTAAAAGAGAATCAAAATCTTCCTATAAGGATAATAAGAACAGTAACAGGAAGAAACTCAAGCACGTATTCCATTCAAATATTCAATCTCTTATAAACAATGTACACCATCGTGTGTTATAACATCTCCATCATTTGTACCTGAAGCAGCCCTGTACAATAAAATGAAGACTTGCGATATATCTTCTTCTTCACGATTAATACATAACTGCAATACGCCATCACAAAGACCAAACACAAAACTCGTGCATGCCCTCATTAGGGCGAGAATTAGGGAAGACGAAAAACGCAAGACTTCGCAATTCAATGATCCTCAAGTCGTTTTCCTATTGCCATTCACCAAATTAGTCCCCATCTCAATTCCAATGCACTATTCCTCCATCTACAGGCACTCAAACATACTAATATTTGGTATAATTCTTTACCACCTCTACCAACAACATTTCACGATTAAAAAAATCCAAAATTGACAAATGCACTGGAATCAACAAAAGTAGGCGAGGAACTAACAAAATGGTTCACAGCAGTGAGAATATACCAGCCTTAACAAGAGCATCCCACAACTCCTCCGGCAAAATGCAGCCGTTGTGCTCGACGTCGATGGCCTGAAAAATCCTGTACAATTCGAGCTCCTTATCGTCCATATACTTGCGAAACTCATGGTAATCAACCGTACCATCATTATTGGCATCGCACACATCCAGCAGCTCCTTCGCGAACTTGTATTTCGCCGGGATTTGCATCTCCGACAGCCCCCTCTCGATTAGGGCGTAATCGAGATGCCCTACATTTTGGGAGTCGAAGAAACTGAACAAACTCCGGATTCTCGCCTCTCGCTCCTCCTCCGTCTCCCGCGACGCGGCGAGGACGTGGTCCATCGATGCGGCCGCGCGTTTCTTGGCCGGGCCGGGCCCCGTTTGGGCCTCGGAAGCCATTGTTGCAGCAGCTGGTGCTGGCAAGTTCGCATGCTTCTCCACTCCCGCCCCAGACATATATTACATATATAATATATAATTTTATTGAAAGAATTGTAAATAAAATTTTGGGCGCGCTTTTCAATGAATGGCGAAATGAATTTCTTCTGCGGATCTCTGTGTTATTGACAAATTGTTTATGAGAAGAATTTTTTATTTTTATTTTTTAGGGTAAAATTGTGCAGAGAAGATTGGAGGATGTATTGATGGGAAATTTAGATTCATACGATTCATTTAAATCACGAGTATCTATATAACTTTTCGTAACTTTTGTTGTAAAACGTGTTTTTTTATGATCTATAGTGTAGTTTATTTTCACTTTGATTAAATGAATTGAGCTACTATTGATTTGATATTCAAATTCGTTTAGTGATATGAGCACGATAAGCTTTATAGAATCTAATCCGAAGCTATAAATATGTGATTCAATTACACGACTTCGAGTAATATAATTGCAAGGATATTTCCAAGCATTTATATGTAAGAAGTTTGAAGATGGCAAATAAGTTGAAAGCAACCCAAAAATTGTTACTTTGCTAGTAATTAAAGATTGGAGATCAAGGTTTGGACAACAAAACAGAAAGAGCACAACTGCAGAGATAAGATCAAGTGCATGAAGAGATGAAGATGAAGAGTACGCAGTCAGTATGCCCATACTGACCAGTTTGGCCCTTAGTTTATTTAACTAGGGGTTGATTTTTATCTAGATTATAGTATTTATTTATTTTATTTAGACTATAGTTTAGATCATATTTTTATTTATTTTATTAAGTAATTTTCGTTCTTTTTAATTAGAAGTTGACTAGAATTATATTTAAGGCATATTCCTACCTTTAATAGAATTCTAGTTTAGGCAGTTTTCCTAGTATAGTTAGGATTCTTTTTGGATTAGATTTTTTAGGTCTTTTTAGCTCTAAATTTCGTGCCCCTTTGCATTATAAGGTTACCCACATCAGTCACCTCATCCAACTCAACCTTCAAATAAAATATTAATTTCTCTCTCCTCCACATACACAAACTCTAACTTTATATTATTTATACTCCCATCAGTGACCTCATTCAACTCAACGTTCAAATAAAATATTATTTTTCATTTTCTTCCAACCTACATAAAATATTTATCATTTTATTTTGTTAATAAGAACATATTATTAAAATAATATTTTTCTCTTACATTTAAAAAAATATTAATTAATTTATTAGAATTTTTTTAATTCATAATTATAAAAAAATTACCGATACAATTATAAATTCATAATTTACTTCACAACAAAATAAAAATTACAAGAGTGAAAACATAATTAAATAAACTACAATGAGACACATGAAATTTTAAATTACGAATGCATAAAACATAAATTACATATTCAATTAGTGCCGAATTTTTCCCATATGTGCTCGATTAAATCCTCTTTAAGAGCTTTATGAGCCTCTCCGTTGTGAAGTTGATCCCTATTAGTCATATAAGCCGATAAACTTGCGATGCGTTCACTAGAGTAGTGGAAAGGTTCGGCATCTCCTCCTGAAGACTTATCTGTCAAAAACTATGTGGGATCATAATAGTTTTGGTATGTATCTCGTTCATCCTCCACAATCATATTGTGTATGATGATACAAGCCATAATAATTTTTCCCATCAAAACCTTATCCCAAACAAGACATGGGCGTCGAATAAATGCGAAACAAGCTTGTAGAACTCCAAAGGCCCGTTCTACATCTTTTCTAGCAGCCTCTTGGTGTTGAGCGAACAACTTGTGCTTTCGAGTTATAAGAGATGTGATTGACTTGACAAATCCGGCCCATTAAGGATATATGCCATCGGTGAGATAATTTGCTATATCATTTTGGCGACCGTTGACGATGTAACTAACCTGTGGTGCTCGGCCTTCTAAAACATCACTAAAAATTGGAGAACGGTGGAGAACATTAATATCATTGCACGCACCTGGTGTTCCAAAAAACGCATGCCATATCCATAAATTATATCTTGCAACAGCTTCCAAAATGACTGTTGGCTTTCCACTTCTCCCTGTAAATTGCCCAGCCCAGGCATTAGGACAATTTTTCCATTCTCAGTGCATGCAATCAATACTACCAATCATGCTAGGAAAACCACGTTGCTCTCCAACATAGAGTAGTCTTGCTAAATCTTGTTGATTAGGCTTCCTAAGATATGTGTCACCGAAGTGGGAAATGACACCTTCTACGAAATGGATAACAGTATCTCTTATTACCATTGCACTCATTCATAAGTATTCATCAACGACATCGGTTGATGCCCCATAAGCCAATACCCTCATGGGTCTTGTACATTTTTGCAATGGTAAAAGACCTTTTCTACCTGTGCAATCTGGCCTCTGTTGAAAATAGTCATCATTGGTAGTATCGACCTCTACTATACGAAGCAAAAGTGATTTCTGCATGCGAAATCGTTGTCGGAAGAGCTCCTGAGAATACGTCGGATTAGAGACAAAATAGTCTTTCATCAAACACTCATCACCATTCTTGTGTTCCCTATCACAACACCTTCTTCTGACTGTGGAAGTTTGAGCTCCTACAACCAGATTTGGATTGTTTATGAGCACATTCTGGATTACACTATCAACTTCACGATATTTTTGATAACCTCGCTCTAGCCATTCATCAAGTTCGTTAGAATCAGCTGAATTAGAACTTGAGTTTGATTCAACATCAGAATTTTCATGTGCAGACATTTTTCACAAGTGAAGTTGAAAGACGTGGTAAGGTATTGAGGATTTTGTTTGAGTTTCTTTTGATGTGTATTTTCTGAGATATGTATAGACAATGCAATGCATGTAATTTTATCAAGAAAATAATTTCAAATAAAGTGGAATCCAACACATGAAATGGCCGACAAAAGCATGTTATTTTATCAAGAAAATAATTTGATATAAAGTGGAATTCAATGCATGAAATGGCTGACAAAAGCATGTGATTTACCAAGAAATCAATTTGAGATAAAGTGGAATCCAATACTCTCATACCGGACAAGAGCATGTGATAAACTTATGCATGAGGTTTGTACAAAAAGAAATTAACAAGGCATAAGAATCCAATGCATGATTGAGACTTATGCATGAGGTTTGTACGAAAAGAAATTGGCAAGGCATAAGTATTATTGTTAGCTTTACTTTTGCATGTGATATACTTAGCTTTACTCTTATGCATAATTTGATATAAAGTGGAATCCAATGCATGATTGAGACTTATATATGCATGTAGGTTTGTACGAAAAGAATAAGAGAAATAGATATACATAAAATACATTAATTATTTATAGAGTGAGGAAAATACATCTCACAATTACAAACACACACATCTCATAATTACTAACACATACATATCATAATTACTAACCTACATCTCACAATTACAATTACATTAATTTAATTTTGCCCAAACACAAGGGCAAGTAGTCGAGTTTCGTCTCTTCATCTTCTGGAGATAAATGATCTCTCGCCAACAATGCATGCAACATTTTTTTCTCCATCTTCAAGTGATTCATTTGTATCTTTTGTCTATCCAATTCAAGTTTCTTAGCAAATAACTCATTTTCACTTTCTCTGGTGAGCCTCAATGCACGAAGTTCTGCAGCAACTTCAGATCCAGATTGTGTTGCCTTACCTTTTCCTTTCTTCTTTGACCTATCTCTTCCCATGGGACGAGAAATAGTCGAACCTTCATTAGTTGGAGTTTCTAGAGTCGAAGGAATATTATATTCCCCATCTTCAGAAGTCCTTGATCTTTTGGTGTTGCCACCACTTTCTTCATCATCTCCCATTTCGATGTCTGGGCAGAGTCGTGTTGCATCATAATGCGAGGATGCAACCCACCTTGGATGTTTACTCATAACATCATTATAAACAACCAAGTCTTGAAATTTGTTGCCACCTGCTTCATAAATTGTATGGGCTTCCATCTCGATATCCTTCTGGCTCATTCCACTTCTTTTCCTCTGATTTGCTTCCTCTAGAGTAGCAACCCACTTGCCTGCATTTTCATTAAGTCGTTTGAAATAACCTTTCATTGATTCGATATTTTTTGGGTTGATCTCATCTGGATTTTCTGCTTGAGTTTTGTGATACTCTGCATGCACATTCGACCACATCGTCTTCTTCTTTTGACTTTTTCTACGCACACTATCTTCGCTGAAATAGAGCCAAGCTAACATAAGGGCTACATCTTCTTTCACGCACCAACTTACATTTTTTCCTCCTTTCTAATTTCGATTTGGGTGTGGAACATTTCCAAACAAATTGCGAGAAATATTTTGTGTCGTGGGAAATTCTTCAGATGTAGGAATTTGAGTAAGGTTTGGCGAAAATTGAAAATTTTGTTGATTTTCTGAATTTGAAAAATTTTGTGGGTGAAAGTATGATCCAAAGTTTGACAAATTTTGGGAATCATCATAATAATTTGGGTGGTTTGGATCCATAGCTTAAAATGAAGAAGAAATGTAAGATTAAGAATTTGTAGAGAGAAAATATGTGAGGAAAAGATAGTTTTAAGTTTTGTGTAAAAAATATAAATATTAGGCTATATTTATAGATAATTTTTTTTATGAATTTTGTTGTAATTTTATTTTTTTAATTTTTTATAATTATATAAAATATTTATGTTATAAATATATCTCTATAAAATAAAGTAACATCCAATGAAAGGGTGCCACATGGAATCACTTTATCTCTTACCCTCAAGGCGGTGGACCGCCTCAAGTCACGAATATTGGTGACTTTTGAATTTTTTTTTGTCTTATTCAAGTGACCTTTGGAGAAAGGCACCGATGCGTAGGGATGTAAATCGGGCTAACCCGTTCGGTTTCGGGCTAACCCATTTCGGTTTCGGTCCTATTCGGTTAAAAAAAATTTTGGGCTCAAAATCTTCGGCCCTAACCCTAACCCTTCGGTTTTCGGGCTAGCCCATCGGGCCAACATGTTTATGATTTTTTTTCCACGTGTATAAATTATATCTTGATAATTCTCCTAAATAATCATTATCTCTTATTCTTGAAAAAAATTAATACATGAAAAATAAGATAAAATGAAAAGAACATGACAAATACAAAATTTAATTAAGATCAAACTATATCAAATGAAAGAAAACAAAAATAAATGACATGAAAATGACAATAATGTTCAATCATTATTTGTTCTTCCAAAAATAATCATTTTAAACTACACCACAAATCTATTTATACCTTAATCTTCCATCTAATTTGAAATACAACCTTCTTCTACTTTAACAATATTTGAAACCTTTTCAACTTCATGTTTGATTCCATCTTTAAAATATTTATCATTTATCAAAAGAAATAATAATATTATAATATTATAAATTAAATAAATTAAAACATGATAAATTATAATAACTAGTTAGTCTAAAGAAATATAGGTAGGGATGTCAATCGGGCCAACCCGTTCAGTTTCGGGTCAACCCGTTTCGGTTTCGGGCCTATTTGGTTCGGGCCGAATCGGTTAAAAATTTTTTCGGGCCAGAAATTCGTAGCCCTAACCCACATTTTTTTTGTCTGTTTTTTCGGGCCGGCCCATCGGTTTCGGGCTAAATTGACATCCCTACCGATGCGGGTGGCCTAAATAGGGGATCCATTGTACATTATTATTTAGACGTTGATTATATTTGAAGTTTATTTTCAATTGTCTCACGATCCTTTGGTTGATCACTCAAACACTTTTGTTGATTTAGTCATAAATCACCATTCTTAGAGGATAGCATCTTTAAGTCTTATTCAAGGGAACCTCTTAATTTACTTAAGGGATTATTGGGAACTCGCTATCGAAGATCAATTTAAAGGTTTTGGCTTTGTGGTACGTTAGAGATCCAAGGCAACTATCGGGTTGTGATTCACATCAAATTATCCATCAACCATTCTACATCAACGACGACAACCATCTACCATATTTTGCACGCCTCTTATCTTCCAAGTAAGTCACACGATTTTAATCTTTCCATCAATCCATAACAGAGCTATCCTTGTCCATCACCAATCCATTCGATCATCCACTTCATCTATTTGTTTGGTTTTGTGTTTTAGCTGAGTCATAATTCTAGGTGTTCTTAGGTTATTTAATTCATAGAGTCTAATTCTTCAAACAAATCGAGCTTTATTCTTTGTTTTAGTCGAGTTTTTAGTCTAGTTAGTCGAGTTGAATCCTTCTTAATTCTGACGTGTTTCGAGTCCTTAAGTCTTCCGCTACGTTTCCTCTAGATTTGGCTTAGACATATCGTCCGGGTCACATCATTAATTCGGCAGCTTTTCTAAGCTTGCTTGATCAAGTCCTTGGTGTTCCTCAATCACTTCCTCACTGATATCATTCTCCTTTTCAGAACATGGTTGTAATTTCTCCAACTTTTCAATTACTTCAACTTCATCAACCTCGACTGGTTCTTTCTCGGATTTGATGTCAATGAGAAGCTGCTTTAATTCTTCTTCACGGACTAGATGGATAGGGCTTTGTTTGTCACATGCTAGACTTGACGGAATAATGGCTGGCTGAACTGGTGATGCAAGCCGTGTAGGTGGTACATAGGTACGTAGAAACTCTGAGAATGACTCAGGTTCGCTGCAAGTGAACAGATATCTCGTGGTCGAGCGGTCCGCTTGGCGTTGAACTCTAGGTTATGAGGGTGATGTTTTTTTGTGTTGAAATGCTTAAGCTGCTCTGTTAACTTGGCTATTTGAGTACTCAGCTTATCTCTCATTGATTATGCACTTTCTTCCATGCTCTCAATCATTGCATCAAAATGGTACTTCGTATCCCATGCAAGAAACTGGCTGGATGACTCGAGTGCATCGTACGGATTCATGGTACTTGGATGGATTAGGCGGTTGGTATGGTGTAGGTAAATCGGTGTAGGGACCGTGTGGGTATACGGGTGTATGGTTCGGATGGTGTATGGTGCTCACAGTGGTGTATGGAAGGATTTTCGATCCACTAAGGGTGATATGGACGAAAATAAGGGAAAAGGAAAGAAAAAGAAAAGATAGGGAAAAATAAAGATGAAATAAGAATAGATAAGGAAAGAAAAGATGTAGATAAGGTAGTATCTATTTGGATGTGTTTCACCTAGATGGACACAATCTAAATAGTCTAAGTTATCTATTAAGGAAGGAAAGAGCCTAAAATAACCTAAAGAACAATGAAAAAAAATCGAAAATAACAATGCAGATTTTTTTTTCAGATTTTTTTTTCCGTTTTTTTTTCAGATCTGTTTTTTTTAACAGATCTCTTCTTTTTTTTTTCCAATGAATGACTAATTATAACTCAACGACGCGTAGTACAATACGAGACACGTATGATGACACGTCGAATTGAACCACTACTAGCTATGCAGACGTGGCTCTGATGTCAAATTAATGATGTGACCCAGACGATATGTCTAAGCCAAATCTAGAGGAAACGTAGCGGAAGACTTAAGGACTCGAAACACGTCAGAATTAAGAAGGATTCAACTCGACTAACTAGACTAAAAACTCGACTAAAATAAAGAATAAAGACTCGATTTGTTTGAAGAATTAGACTCTATGAATTAAATAACCTAAGAACACCTAGAATTATGACTCAGCTAAAACACAAAACCAAACAAATAGATGAAGTGGATGATCGAATGGATTGGTGATGGACAATGATAGCTCTGTTATGGATTGATGGAAAGATGAAAATCGTGTGACTTACTTGGAAGATAAGAGGCGTGCGAAATATGGTAGATGGTTGTCGTCGTTGATGTAGAATGGTTGATGGATAATTTGATGTGAATCACAACCCGATAGTTGCCTTGGATCTCGAACGAACCACAAAGCCAAAACCTTTAAAATGATCTTCGATAGCGAGTTCCCAATAATCCCTCAAGTGAATTAAGAGGTTCCCTTGAATAAGACTTAAAGATGCTATCCTCTAAGAATGGTGATTTATGACTAAATCAATAAAAGTGTTTGAGTGATCAACCAAAGGATCGTGAGACAATTGAAAATAAACTTTAAATATTAATCAACGTCTAAATAATAATGTACAATGGATCCCCTATTTATAATGCTAAGGGGCACGAAATTTAGAGCTAAAAGGACCTAAAAATCTAATCAAAAAAGAATCCTAACTAGACTAGGAAAACTGTCTAAATTAGAATTCTATTCAAGGTAGGAATATGCCTTAAATATAATTCTAGTCAAATCCTAATTAAAAAGAACGAAAATTACTTAATAAAATAAATAAAAATCTAATCTAAACTATAGTCTAAATAAAATAAATAAATACTATAGTCTAGATAAAAATCAACCCTTAGTTAAATTAACTAAGGGCCGAACTGGTCAGTATGAGCATCTCTTCATGCACTTGATCTTCATCTCTTCATGCACTTGTGCTCTTCATGTTTTGTTCTTTAAACCTTGATCTCCAATCTTTAATTACTAGCAAAGTAACAATTTTGGGGTTGCTCTCAACTTCTTTGCCATCTTTGAACCTCTTACATACAAATATTTGGAAATATCCTTGCAATTGTATTGCTCGAAATCGTGTAATTGAACCACATATTTGTAGCTTCGGATTAGATTCTTCAAGGCTTATAGTGCTCATATTATTTAGTGAGATTAGTTACGAGTTAACTTTGAGCTTGTCGCTACTTAATTCGTGAACAAATTGATGAGTTAGATCGAAAATATAAAATTATTAATTTGATATGTAAGTCATATTATTATACTTTTTAATATGTAACACGTGCATTAATCATCTATTTATTTTATTATAAATTTTTTTTCAGTAAATATATATAAATAAGAATAAAATATTTTATTTTTTTAAGAATATTTAAACTTAAGGATGCATTTAGAATGGTCGTTTCAGTTATATTGAGTGGTGTCCGATAGCTCGAGAATAGCTTGATTGATATCAGCTCATGAATAGCTTGATTTAATTTCACACGAATGAGACCTACGAAAATCTGATCGTGTGTCGCAATCCTACATACCTTGCATGTCATAACATTTAATTTTGCCCACAACAATTGATGGTCTAACATTTGTGACCTGTGACCGATAGCTCGAGATCGAATAGCTTGATTGATATCAGCTTATGGGTATAATTCTCCTTCTTACAATTTTTAGGAGACGCCCTAACGGAACTAATTGCTAATGTATTACGGCAAGTCTCTTGTACATAAGATGTACATGAGACGGTCAACGTGTTGACCGGGTCAACGCGTGTTGACCCGATCAATGCTTTGACCAAAAAATACGTTAAAATTGGTATCATTCATAATACTGAAAAGTATCATTTCAAAGGCTAAAAAGTATCATTTGTATTAATAAAAAGTATTGGGCAGAATAAAAAAATAAAGAAAAAAACTGTTAAGATCAATATCAATTGACACACTAAAAAGTATCATTCAAAATTTAAAAAAGTATTAATTGTATCCTTAAAAATTATCACCAATTTTCACAATTTTTTTGGTCAACGCTTTGACCGAGTCAACGCGCGTTGGCCCGGTCAACACGTTAACCGTCTCATATACATCTTATGCACATGAGTTTTTGCGAATGGATCAAAAACTTCCCTCTAGTCCTCTATAATGTTATTGCAGACAGTTAACGCAGGTAACATATTGATCGGATCAATGCGTGTTAGGACGGTCAACTCACAAAGAAAAATTGGTGACCCGGGTGACATTTTTTGAGGATATAAAAGATATTTTTTTTTTAGTGATATTTTTTAGTGTTACGGTTAATATTAATTTTGACGTTTTTTTTTTTGCTGATACTTTTTAAGGATATAGGTAATACTATTAAACTTTTGAGTGATACTTTTTGATATTACGATTGATGCTGATTTTGATATTTTTTGAATTGACCGGATCAACACGCATTTTTCGGGATTAGCCGATCAACGCTTTGACCCGATCAATACGTCTAATGGTGCATCTAGTGTACACAAGTCGAGCTAGGTGGTGGAGTGGTGTAAGCTTGATAATGAATATCCTGTTTTCCAACTCTTGAGCAGTAGCTACGGTTACTCTCGATATAAAAAAAATCATAATTAAAAATAATGAACAATGGTTTATCTTAAGCTATCAATCATTTGTTAATCATTTGCAAAATTATTATAATGGCAATTAAGAAAAAAGTATGCAGCAAGTTCATATATTGCCACAAAAATTAAACTAATTTGACGTTAAACACATGAAGTAAATTACAAGTGTGCATCCTAGAAAACTCAAATATTGATTTTTATGTATCCACTGCAAATCTACAATGAATCTTAAACTCAAATAACATAAAACATAAAACATAACAAAGAGTGACAATAAATTTTAATTTGAGATTTCTTTCTTATAGAATTATGATAAAAAATAATAAAAAAATTAAAAAGGAGAAATTAAGGGGATGGTTGATTTTATTTCCAACATCAATCTTCAATTTTCAGCACTTCCAACTCTATTTATGAGATGTATTGATTTTTAAAAAAAAATAATGATTTTGTTACGATAAATAATTTAATATTTAAAATTATAGTCTTTTAGGCTTAGAAAATAGAAATATGTTTGTTTGATTATCTTTTCAGTTTAAATTGTAGTTGGGATTAAAAAAATATATATTTATATGATTAGAATGAATTGATGAATATTTAAATAATGAGTACCTTAATAATGATATATAAATGATTGATGATGGAATATATTACCGTATATAGTTTGAAAAATGTGAAAACTGAAATTGAAAATAAGCAAAATAAGGTAACAAACTATTTTGAGTGTTTTGAATAGTAAAAAGATGAAAATTTCCAATTAAAAATGAAAACAGGTTTGAATTAAATGAAACTTTGTTTTTTCATTTTTTTATTATTCTACATTAAATAATTATTAAATTAATAAATTTAACTTTTGAACAACACTTAATAAAAAATTTAAAGTTCAATCTCAGTCGACTAAGTTGGTTTAAATTTCACGAGTCAATTTTGAATTTCGCGATCAGGATTCAATTCATTTATACCTCTATCATGATTCATGATACTTCTGGTCCAGTGGTTTTTATTCTGGCGAGTGAAAACTTTGATGGTCAGCATGTTATTATTAATAAATTTTTTTATCCCCTGAAAATAACTTTTTTTTCCCCTTAAAAAACAATTGTTTTCATCCTCAATAAATAAAGGAAAAACAATGCACGTTTGGCTCTTCGTAATTACAATTTTATCCAAATAATGTTGGGATAGCAATCCGAGTCCCACATCGGAAATATATCCAAGAGTTGGTTTGGATATAAGGAGTTCACCTACCCCATTAGTAAGAGGCATTTTGGGAGATGCCTAAATTGAAAACCGTGCGGGCTTGGCCCAAAGCGGACAATATCGTACTAATGTGGGGGAAAGGTGAACTCGAGGCCCACTAGTCGGTGAACGGGTACCCAACAGTGGTATCAGAGCCACGGGGACCTAGCCGGGGCACCCTCCGACCGCATCTCCAATACCCCGCCGCCATCAGGCTGCGCCGAATCGCCCCCGACGGGCAAGGACTTTAGTTAAGTCCGATTTGTCCCCTACGTGGAAGAATCGACTCTGGTAAAGTGGCTGAAACTCTAGCTCTTGTGTGATATCTTGCGATCCTGAATCGACTCTGGTAAAGTGGCTGAAACTCTAGCTCTTGTGTGATATCTTGCGATCCTTGTATTTGCTTCCGTATTTCTGTTCTCTGTGATCTCTTTGAGGGTTTTTGCCCACCTTCTTGTGAACCATGGTATTCAGCGCCTGTACCACCCCTTGCTTACAGTCTACTTCATCTGGATTCCCCTGTGGGTCTCCTCATGCAAGTAGCCTAGATAACAGGGGTAGTAGAGGGTTCACCAGAAAGCCTTTGGGTGTCTCTGCTGGTTATGTTGTTATTTTTTGCCTGTGTGACTTTCTGATCTGGCGGTTTCTCTGTGATTTGCTGTGGTTTTGTTGGAACATGTTGAAAGTCAGTGATTCCTAAGTTTCTGGGGACTGATTCTTGGTTAGTCCATGTTAAAAACAAGCTAGAGGTTATCCTGAGTGAATCCTTGCTCCACAGATAAATCTATGTTGAGAACTGGGCTAGCCTCAACACTATATTCCTCTAGATTGCTTGTTTTTTCTACCCAAAAGGGCAGTTTTCTGTTGTCTGAGTGTTCTGATGTGTTTCTGGGTTGTTTGTTGGTTATTTGCTTCCCCTGTTGCCTCTGTGATTGCATTTAACCATGAATAATGTGCATATGGTGCCTTTTAATGGCTGACTTTCAAGACTGGAAAACTAAAATTGAATGCATTTTGGTTAAAGAAAAAGTACATAAAGCAATTTTTATAAAAATTAATGATTCTGTGGATGATAAAAAGCTGCATGATATGAATGATAGTGCTAGGGTATAACACCCTAGATTTTCGGATAAGGTTTAGAGAATTCTTAAGAGTAATTAAGTAGTTAAGGAAGAGATTAAAATAAGGTTTAAGTGAAGTCAGATGTCAGTCACGACTTTAGGGGTCATTTTTTCGTGAAATCGTATTTTTAAAATTTTGATCTCAACTCTGTTATGGCCGATTTTGGTCTTGTTAGAAAGGTTTTAACTCAAGGAGTCTGTCGGTATTTCCGGAATTTTATTCTGAAGCCATTTGAGGTCTTGGTGATGAAAAACGTATTTAAAGGATTAATGAATAGTAACTTTTACGTGCGTTCGTGATTTGGAAAATTTATGAAATCCTCCTCGTTAATCTGAGTCTTGTTCAGTCAAGTTTTTCTTATGGAAAATGACTCAAGGAATCCATTTGCGTTCACGGATTCCCATTTTGAGGTCAATCGAATGTTCGGGAGCAAAATCTTCCAGTCTGAGTGAATAGTAAAAAATAATTTTGAAAATGGAATTGTTAGAATTCGTTGCGTCAAATACTATGAAAAACAAAACCACGTGTTGTTGGTCCCGGTGCGAGCCTTTGTCAGTTTAGAGGGGGGTGAATAAATGGACTTCAAAAACTTTTAACACAGATGCGGAATAGATACGGCCCTGACTCGCTTTTGAGATTTATCTGTGCTGACTGATCAGTTGAGAGAGGCTGAAAGAGGCTTAGCTGGTGAGCTGATCAGTTTTCAGCTGATAGCTAGAAGACGTGGCTGAAGCTTGTCAGTTCAGTCTGTGTGTGTGAATGTGTGCAGTTAAACAACTTGCAAGACTGTAAAACAGTAAGAGCAGCACACACAGAACTTTATAGAGGTTCGAAGCTTTCCTGCTTCTACGTCCTCTTTTCCTTCCACAGAAGGGCAATCCACTATGCAAGTGTAAAGTTTCTTTATTACAATTACACAGTGAAGAATTCCTGTTGGACCTAAAAACGGCACCCTTCAACCCAAGCGCGGCCTCCTTTCCAATTGTTGCTGTCCCAGAAGAACGGACCCATCGATACACGCTCCTCCTCAGTCGGTTTCTAGGTCGACAGCTCACACTTACCGATCCCAACTGCACGATGAGACATTTGGTGCTATTGCCCGTCTTTACACGATTTTAGATCTCGCTCGATCTTCAAGAAAACAGTCTTGAATCTGTTATCAACCTGAAGTGCTCCTTTCTCTTTGAGCTGAGTGGTTGATCTTTGAGGGACTGAACTGAGAAGTTTTGCTCTTGCTGGAATTTTGTGTAAGCTTAGCAGCTTGCTTTAAACTTGAAGCACACATTCTCAGTTTAAGACTTTTCGCACTTTGAGAATATTGAGCTTTGAGCTATAGGGAGAGAGAAAGAAATAGCTCGTTCTGCAAAATAGTAAAGTTGGATTGACGAAAGTCTTGGCCAAAATTGATTTCACCCTCTTTAAATTGATGAGTGAATTTTGACGGTTATGATTGGAGATATTTAGAAATCACCGGTGGCATTTTAATGCATGTAGTCGTTTGAAGCTCTTTTAATGAACTAGCCGTTTTAACTTTAATATTCTCTGCTCTAAGATCATTAGGATCTTCCAAAGATTTCCCGTTGAGATCTTCATTAACTGCTTGTTAGTAGGAGTAGGTGATTCGGCTATCATTTCTTGGACATTCAGCTGACAGGCTCTCAGTTGTCTCGGCTTTCAGCTCTGAGATAGTACAGTTGGCAGATCTTCAGTTGCCTTGAGCTTCTATCATGATATAGTCTAGTTCAGCTGACTCATCAGCTAAGCTTAAAAGCTTCCATTTCTAGACTTATCAGTTGGCTACCTGATTGAGCTTTTTCTCTCTAAACTGAAGTATGGTTAGTTAAGTGGAGGCTCAAAGTATTTAGAGTTGTTTTACCAGTAAACTGATCTTTAATCAGTTTAGGGTCAGCTCTGACTAATCTCTGATTAGATCAGTTTCAGCTTTCAAGCTGACTCTGTTCATCAGTCTATCTTGACTTTTTGCTAAGACATATGATTAACTCATCTGTGGATGCCTACCAGTCTCCAAAGTTATTTTCCCCCATATACAGCTTATCTCAAGTTTTGAAGAGTTTACTTTGACTGGTCTGATCAAGCAACCTGTAAGCTGGTTGACCATGCTCCTGAATAGCTGTCTCTCATCTCAGCTCCAAGTCTTACTTGGTCATTATCTTGATTTCCAGCTTATCATAACCTGCAGTTTTTCATTAAATCATCACACATGTTTTGACATTTAATCAAAACCATAATTTGGGATTTTCCCAACAATTTTCCTAACACGTGCAATGTTATATATAATGTTGTAGTCAATGTTACTTACATTACCGACAACATTGTCAGATGAATTTATAAATAGTTTGCATAAAAATATCTTTAAAACACAAGCATAAAACAGCTTGTGAAAAAGGTTAAAATGCAAATAATAGAGTGATGTTGAAGCTAATGTCAAACACTGTGTCTTTAACACGCAGCGTAATTTTAAAGAACAACTTGCACGAAAATTAATTTTAAATCACACACAACACATATATGATTGCCTCAGGGCGAAATTACACTTTACTAGTGTTGAAAATTACAATGCTGATGTTGCCGAGGTTCACTCCCTGGACAACACAGCATACAATACAAGGAACCTATTCTAGTTTCACTCACTTGAATTATTCCTCTCAAAAACACTATCTAACATCTAGATAGCTAAATAATGTATCTACTCGAAGAACTACTAACAATCAATCTAATCAGTACCTACACACACAACTAAGATAAAACCTGTCTCTAGTTGATCCAAATAATAGATCTGATGTCGAGTTGAATGTTGGCAGAGCTCTAGTAGACACAAATGCAAGCTTCAAGTTTTCTCACTACTTCAAGTGAGATTTTCTCTACTTGCATACAATACTGTAGAGATCCAATAACACTTGAAAACATAACTCTCTACAAACACAACTAAGATATACAGATCTTAGTAGATCGAGACAATAAAGAAGATGTTCATTACAATGTCGAAGAGATCTCTGACAGAAAAGTACCGCAGCCTTCAAGCTTCTCACCTTCACTCTGTGATGGTCTCTTCGGCTGGGTGACTCAAGCTCTGGATTTTCTCACTCACAGTGGTGATATTTTCTCTGCTTGAGCTACTTCTCCAATTGTGAATTATGCTCCTTATAAACACTCTTCACTTGGATCAATTGATGGCCATGTCATCCTCTTGATCGTGGGTTGAAAATAACCGCTACCACTTCTATGGTTTGGAAGAAACCGCCCCTTATTGTGGCTGGAAGAAGAGCCTATGTCCTACACCATTTCTCTTGAGTTCCAGCACGTTAATCTCTGAAAAGAAATGGTTAAATAGAAGATAACAAGATACCTAAAAAATAGGAGATAAAGTTTGACTAAATCAAACTTTATTTAAATATTAATATCTCAATCATATATATCCATTTATTTAAAATATAATCTTCGTGGATATATATGATTTAAGATATGCAAATTAAATATAATTTATTAAAAATTATAAATCCTAAAATCTAGGAAAAGATAACATTAGACATGTTAAATGTCACAAATAATTTCATAGGGATTCTGTCTGACATTATGTTCAACATTGAACTCAATGTTATACACCACTTTACAATCTCCCCCTTAATCTTAGTCTTTCTGTACAAAACATACAACTCGATGTATTATGTACACTTAGAGTCGCAACGGAAAAATGGAGATAAAAATCTCCCTCTTAAGTTAATACTTGTACAATAGTATACAACAATTGTGGGTATACTCCCCTTTACAGAAATATACAATATTTTGGGTATTTTTCCCCATACAGAAATATATGTTGAAGCAAAATATAAACAAGATATATGCAAGCATATATCAAAACATTAAGATGAATTAACATCAAAACAGGACATGATCAAAACTGGTCAACATCCAAACAAGATATCCTATGATATCAAAACCAAGGATATAAATAAACCATATTAAAAAAAACAAGGAAAGAATAGAGCTTAGATAAACACATGTTAACTATTACGGAAATGATGTTAACATCAACTCCAACATTGAGAAATGTTAAGGAGTTGATGAAAACTTCATTTCCAACAATAATCTCCCTGTAACACGAATTTTTGTATTTAATTTTGTAAAACACAAAACAGTGTACAATAAAATGATTTCGGATCAAAAGTTCTTATACGGATCCAATCTCTATTTTTTCCTCTGATTCTTCTCTTCAAAACTTGATTTTCAAACGGTCTTTGAAATCTTCAGAGTAAATTTGTCTCTTTGATTTTCTCAAACTTGTTGTTTGAACTTGGCCTTCGAAGTTTTCGGGGAAGATTTGTATCCTCGATTTTCTTTGACTTGATCTTTAGTCTTGATAACGTTAACTCGGAGGGCCGACGCCTTGTTTCCGGATCAAACGCTAATTTCGAAATGAATTTGATGAAGAACGTCTTTGACTGCCTTGTTTATGGATCAAACATCGTCTTCGGGATGATTTTGATGAAGAACGCCTTGAATATCTTTAAGAATTTCACTTATGGAAGTTCTCAAATTCTTGAACTCTTCAAATGACTTCTGGTGTGTTTTTCAACTGATATGGAGGCCCCTATTTATAGTTGTGGGAAGAGAGATCTAGAGCTGATGTAACACTATCTCATTGGCTATTGGAAATTGATATATATCTTGAAAGATATTTACTTATTTCCAAAGAACTTGATGTTTATCATATAATAATATCTTTATTATTTAAATATTTTATCTAATTTTGGATTTGATATGATTCCAAAACTAAATAAATATATTAAAATCAATAAAAATATTATTTATAATATTGTAAAATTTCGCCACCTACAAATGCCCCCTCGAGACTTGTTCATTGATGACTTGTGATTTGAAATGAATGAATCTCGAAAATTGATTAGATAGTGTAAACTCGTATCAAGGAGTCTTGAACTTGAATTTATTAGATAGTTTATACTCGTGTCAAGGAGTTCTTGAATAGTTTATACTTATATTCAAGAGTTCTTCAATTTGAGTTTATTAGATAGTTTATATTCGTATCAAGGAGCCTTCAATTTGGATTTGAATTTAGATAGTTTATGCTCATATCAGGGAGCTTTCTTGAACTTGGATAGTTTATGCTCATATCAGGGAGCTTTTTCTTGAACTTGGATAGTTTATGCTCATATCGAGGAGCCTTCAACTTGAATTTGGACTTTGTAAACCTTTTATACTCGTGTCCGTGAGTACTTGGATTTGAATTTGGATTTGTAGACATTTTATACTCGTGTCAAGGAGTCTTGAATTTGAATTTGTAGACCTTTTATACTCGTGTTAATGAGTCTTGAATTTGAATTTGTAGACCTTTTATACTCGTGTCAATGAGTCTTGGATTTGAATTTGAATTTATAGACATTTTATACTAGTGTCAAGGAGTCTTGGTATTTCTTAAAGAGTTTAGATAGTTTTGGCTCTTATCAAGGAGCTTTGGAAGATAGTTTAGGCTCTTATCAAGGAGCGTTGGAAGATAATTTAGGCTCTTATCAAGGAGTTTTGAAGATAGTTTAGACTCTTATCGAGGAGCATTGTCCTTTTTTATTTTCATTGATTGTGACATATGTTGAAAGACTTGAATTGGCCCATGATTAGATTTGTAGCCGTTTGATCATCATCATCATCATCATCATCATCATCATCATCATCATCTTCATCTTCATCTTCTTCTTCTTCTTCTTCTTCTTCTTCTTCTTCTTCTTCTTCTTCTTCTTCTTCTTCACTTGGAGATTCCTCAAAATGTTTGGCCCCATCATTTATTTCTGACTCTTCTTCAAAGTTGTGATGCTTTTGTATCGACAGTTCTTGAACTTCATTTGCAGCCATGCTTAACTCCATGTCGTAAGCTCTAGTGGCCAATTCCTCGAAAGTCTTTGGTTGAATCCCTTTCAAAATATATCGAAGACCCCAACACATGCCTTGGATGCACATTTTAATTGCTGAAGTTTCTGATAATTGATCTTTGCAATTCAGGCTTAAGTTTCTCCAACGGTTGATGTAGTCAATGACGGACTCTTCTTTTTGTTGGTTTGTATTTGTGAGTTCAACCAAGCTTACCGACCTTCGAGTACTGTAGAAGTGGTTCAAGAATTCTTTCTCCAATTGCCCCCAACTATCAATTGAATTTGGCTCCAAATCAGTATACCAATCAAATGCGTTATTTTTTAAAGAACGAACGAATTGCTTCACCAAGTGATCTTCGTATGTCCCAGCATCATTACAGGTCTCTACAAAGTGAGCCACATGTTGTCTTGGATTTTCTTTGCCATCAAATTGTTGAAACTTTGGCGGCTGGTAGCCATCTGGCATCTTTAAGTTGTCAAGTCTTGGAGTATATGGCTTGTTGTAAGTCCAGAGTGATTTATGGCTCTCTCCAGACTTGTCTTTAATTGTCTTCAGTATGAAATTTTTGAGTTGATCAACTTGTATTGAGCCATCAGACGAGATTTCAATTTCTTTGGCTGTAGATTTTCCACTTTTGTTGGCATGTAGCTTTGTAGATATCTCAGTTTCAGTATCTTCATTCGCTTGCTCGCCACCAAAATCAACAACCCATTCTTTGTTCAGCTTCAAGATTTGAGCATCATGTTCTTGTATTCGCTTGGCAAGTCCTTCGGCAAGCTTCGTCAAATTTGCAATTTGCTCTTCCAAAATTGTAGACATCTTGATGCTTGAGAAAATTGGCGAAGAGAAGAGATGAGAGGTAGAGATTGTCCCACTGGGCGTGCCAAAATTTGTAACACGAATTTTTGTATTTAATTTGGTAAAACACAAAACAGTGTACAATAAAATGATTTCGGATCAAAAGTTCTTATACGGATCCAATCTCTATTTTTTCCTCTGATTCTTCTCTTCAAAACTTGATTTTCAAACGGTCTTTGAAATCTTCAGAGTAAATTTGTCTCTTTGATTTTCTCGGACTTGTTGTTTGAACTTGGCCTTCGAAGTTTTCAGGGAAGATTTGTATCCTCGATTTTCTTTGACTTGATCTTTAGTCTTGATAACGTTAACTCGGAGGGCCGACGCCTTGTTTCCGGATCAAACGCTAATTTCAAAATGAATTTGATGAAGAACGCCTTTGACTGCCTTGCTTATGGATCAAACGTCGTCTTCGGGATGATTTTGATGAAGAATGCCTTGAATATCTTTGAGAATTTCACTTATGGAAGTTCTCAAATTCTTGAACTCTTCAAATGACTTCTGGTGTGTTTTTCAACTGATATGGAGGCCCCTATTTATAGTTGTGGGAAGAGAGATCTAGAGCTGATGTAACACTATCTCATTGGCTATTGGAAATTGATATATATCTTGAAAGATATTTACTTATTTCCAAAGAACTTGATGTTTATCATATAATAATATCTTTATTATTTAAATATTTTATCTAATTTTGGATTTGATATGATTCCAAAACTAAATAAATATATTAAAATCAATAAAAATATTATTTATAATATTGTAAAATTTCGCCACCTACACTCCCCCTTAAGTTTTATTCTTTCTGCATAAAACTCATAAGCAAAGATATTGCCTTAAAAACATATTTGGGCAAAAAATTTAACAGACATATGTGAGCATATATCAAATACATTTTAAGATGAATCACTTATCTTCTTAAACACAAAGTCAGATAAATCATAAATCATCAAAAATCAATAATCATATTCCATGATTAAAAAAAATAGATATCACATGAATATCAAAAGTAAATATGTATATCGATATACACATCCCAAAAATGATGTTGCACATCAGCAAAATAAAAGTGATGTTTAGTACATCAGTAAAATAAAAACAATGTTTAGCACATCAGCAAAATGAAGGTGATGTTTAGCACATCAGCAAAATATAAGCGATGTTTAACACATCAACAAAATAAAAGCGATGTTTAGCACATCATCAAAATAAAAGCGTTCAACGCTCATAAACCTTAAAGAGTTCAACTCTTTAAAACATCCACCAGCGTCAACAATCTACTTCTCCCTTTTTGTGTAGAAAGAAAGACTTTGAAGTCTCCTAACACATCCACCATATCATTGTTCAGAGAATGTGATGTGGTGAATTAGAACATCTGGGCAGTATTGGCTTCAATATCTGTATAATCATTAATCAGAACATTAGTAATAGAAGGAATAGATGTAAACAACTGAATCAATTAGGGTACCAATCCCCTCAACAACATCATCGTCAACATTAACATGAACATTGACTTCTGGTGGGATAAAATAGAGAGTGCAGTGACAAATATATGGTAGATCCACAGTACGATCTCCCTTATCATGAACAAACACTGCAGTGTACATGTTCTTGCACGAGAATCCTACATCAGGCACTAAGTTAAAAAAATATCCAATATAACATTAGCATTAAAAGGACAAAACTTAGTTACCATCTTCCAAAGAGGTCTCTCCACAAATAATCATCCATATCATATTTCTTAAGGCTTAGCAGTTCAATGAATTTCTCATATTTAATTGGTCATTGAGACGCAATTTGAAACACATCATGGATCACATGAGATTAACAAAAATTTGCTAAACGCCTTTAGAAAAAAAGAAAAAACCTGAGGAATAGGTATTGCCTGTATTGAATGATTGAACATCCATTACACTATCATGGTCAGAATGAGCTGAAAAGAAAAACTAAATAACTACTGATGTTGAAACTGGTGTGTCCTGGTCAGAGACAACATCCGCTATAACATTCAAATTCTGGATATTCATATCAGCTTTGTTCCTTTCACTGCATATTTTCTTAAAAAATGATATTTTTCTCTTTTGATTTCTTCTCTCTAGTGGTAGTCATCACATCAGCTTCTTTGAACTTCTTCCAACTCGACAACAACATTGATTTCATGAAACCTCTTTTATATTGATAGAATGCATGATACCCATCATCATTACTCCTTCAGTAGGACATGTAACATTCTGTTACAGATCTAGATCTGTGGGGTTACTAGCATCTCTTAAATGGATAACATTTAGTGGCTTCAGATTCAAAAAGACTTGTTGGAGACATCACTGAGTCCGACATTTTATTATCTTGCTTTTTTATAGACAAACATGGAGCATGAGACATAGTAGGTTTATCCATTTTAGCACCAGCACGTTCAGTCATGGTATGATTTGAAGTGACAGTCGATGTTAAAGTTGATGATGAAATTCCAACCAACTTCTCATACATTTCATTGAACATTGTAAATAACTCCTTTGGATCAGCCATTCTAGCTCTGTGAAGTTTCTAGAGAAGAAAAACTAGAGAAAATGATGAGAAAACATAAGAGCTAATCAAGAAATGAGAAAAATTAAGAGCCACACTAAAATGTTTATAGGAAGAATTTTCTTAAAAATTGGCTTATCAAATCACCATTCACATCAACAAACTCCCCATTTATCCAATAAGAGGTAGAACTTAAGTATCACCCTTTTAGAATATATACATCTTTAGAATTTCAGAAAGCACCATATCTTTTAAGGCTAAACATACACACAAGAAAAATAAACAAATGCATAACTATAAACTAAAAAGACAAACATGCAGTTTAATATAGATATAAATTTCAGAAATACTAATTTCAAGAATAACATCTTAGTGAACATCAGTTGCAACACAGTCCACAAATTTCATTGAATTTCGATGATGAATGAAAAGATCAATTTCTTACCTCTTTTTGAACAGAACACACTGTCGTATTAAACGACATGTGTCTAGATTGAAATCAATCAAACATGTATTACCTTACCACTACTTTACTTGAGTGCATACATTTATATCGTGGACATTTCCTTAAAGAAAGACTGATCATTGAGACATTAAACACGATCAAAGTGCAACTGAAATAAATATCTAAGATTAAACAAAATGCAACATGCATATGGTACAAAAAACATAAACGAAAACAAATGTTGGGAGAATAGACACAACACAGTGCCCAACATCGACTATGCAAACATTACATAACACACAAACCAAGAGATTTCCAAAAAGAATAAAATCTCTAAAAAAAAACATGGGCCTTTATAAAGATATCTTCATTCAATTTTTCAGATGATATATATTCAATGGAAATGATACCTTTGTTCTCCAAATCCTGAATAAAGTGATGACATATGTCAATGTGTTTGGTGCGAAAGTGTTGGATTAGGTTCTTTCACATTTCAATTGCATTCGCATTAACATAGAACATGATCAACACTTTGATTGACATCTCATAATCATTCTCAACATAGCAAGCATATCCAAATACATGAAAGTATTTGAAGTTTTGCTTTCTCTGTTTCAAACTCTCATTTCTTTTCCACAAAGAAAAACCATGTTTTCAATGTGATATGCAGCGTGACAACATCAGTACATAACACAGCTTTTTCAGTAACCTTTTGGACTGCAACATCTTCTATAGTAGTGTTAGATTTTTCCTTTCTTTGCATAGATAACATCACAATCAACATTCTCAAATTTCCTGTCATGGTTAGTTAAAATACAAGAAACACTGGCACAAAATTAAGAATTTATAGCCAAGTAGAGTGTCTTGATAAACTTTAAACACTTCAAAATTTTCATACAGGAAATCAACCTTAAAAAATTAGGAAAAATCATCAACTACAACATGAAAAATATTTTTTATCTCTTAGAAACCAATATACCTTGACAACCATGTGCAAAAATAAAAAATCCACTATGTGTGCTCATAAATCAGATCTAATTTAAACAAAGAGTATGCATGAGACAACATATAAAAAAATCAAATGTAGTGAATGCAAAAAAAAAATACAAGAGAAAAAGAAATGTTGGGTTCAGGATTTGAAATATTTGCCCCAACATCGACAAATCAAGCACTACAGCATACATGCATTGAGAGATTTCTGAACGCTTGAAAATCTCTCAAAATCAAGAGCTTTACTCAAAATACCAACTGATTGTTTTTCAGTAGATATACATTCCAAATCAGATTTCCTCACCCATTTGAGATTCAAACCTTTACGTTTTCGATAGATGTTGGATCTAATATTGGAAAATATTTTATTCGACATTTTAGCAGCAATATTATGCAATTTATAACAAAAAGGCATAATGTGACCAGGAGAAACATAGTAATAACACACAAATTTCTCTTTCCAATCTTAGGTTTATCAAGTTTATGAGAATTTGTGTGACATGTACCACTAGCATTTCCTTTAACAAAACAAGTACACTTAAAATCTTCATTCAAATAATTAGAAAATATTGTGGTAGAAGATTTAACTTGCCCAAGCCCGGATCTATCGATCTTATCAATGGATAATACCTTGGTGGGTGTGGAAGATCCTCTCTTCAACATTTCAAGAGATTGAGAAGCATTTTTGAGTTGTTCCTTAACAGAAATCAACTCCCCATTTTTCCTTGTGAGGATTACTTCCAAATTCGTCACTTGCTTCTTTATTTCTTCATTTTTCTTATTGAGTGACTCTACAACTTGGTTTTGTTTCATCCATTTGGAAAGAAGCTCATCATATGACACTTTTACTTCTTCTATAACCTTTTCAGCTCCAAGGTTGTCATGTTGTAGTGAATCTGACTCACATAAACTAGAAGAATTAAAAGAGTTTGTATGATAATTTTCAGAGCTTTCATACCTATCAAATGTTGTTCTGGATGTTGCCACATCATTCAGGCTAACATCACCATCAAAATCAGACTCATTGACTTTAGCAACAAGTAAGATAACGTGGTCATCTTTTTCTTTCGATTTCGGATCTTCTGATTCATCATCACTCAAATGATTGTTCAACTTCATCTTTTGTCTTCGCAATACGGCTTGATCGAAGATTCTCTTTAACTTTCTAGTTGGTTGAACATAAGCTTTGTCATTTCTTTTCTTCTTGTTCACATCTTTGTTCACATTGATGTTGACACCAATATCGGTTGGACAAGAATCTTCACTGGAGATTGTAGTTTTGAGCAGACTAGAAAACATCACACCTTCAGTTGATGGAGGTAGTGGTGGTTCAAATGTTGAAGACGATGTTGCTCCTTGAACAACAACTTCTTTATGTCGTACGCCTATATATCCTTCAAAATATTCTTGAAGAATATCCTATGCATACTTGGTTGTAGTACACTTTGAGATCATTTTGAAATAAGGAACGTCAACACAAATAGAAATAACATTAAGAGTCTTAGAGTGTAAGTTAGAAATGGTTTGTTCTTCAACACTCCATCGACTTTTAACCTTTTTGACGACTTCTCCAGCTTCATTTGTCTATTTTGGAATAGACCATTCTTTTAAAACTGTCATCCATGCACGTTCATCAATATATTTGATGTACATACGTATTCAAACCTTTCATAAGGCATAATTTGTTCCAAGAAAACTAACAACTGGTGGACGACATTGAGAAATGGAAACATCCATCACAGTAAAAAAATCAACACAATATGTAAGCAACACTGAATCGAGTACTTAGTGTGTCAAGTACCGGCTCTGATACCACTTGCTAGAATTTGTTCAAATACTGTGAAAAATAAAACCACGTGCAATGTTATATATAATGTTGTAGTTAATGTTACTAACATTACCGACAACATTGTCACATGAATTTATAAATAGTTTGCATGAAAATATCTTTAAAACACAAGCATAAAACAGCTTGTGAAAAAGGTCAAAGTGCAAATAATAGAGTGATGTTGAAGCTAATGTCAAACACTATGCATTCAACACGCAGCGGAATTTTAAAGAACAACTTGCACGAAAATTAATTTTAAATCACACACAACACATATGTGATTGCCTCAGGGCGAAATTACACTTTACTAGTGTTGAAAATTATAATGCTGATGTTGCTCAGGTTCACTCCCTTGACAACACAACATACAATACAAGGAACCTATTCTAGTTTCACTCACTTGAATTATTTCTCTCAAAAACACTATCTAACATCTAGATAGCTAAATAATGTATCTACTTGAAAAACTACTAATAATCAATCTAATCAGTACCTACACACACAACTAAGATAAAATCTATCTCTAGTTGATCCAAACAATAGATCTGATGTCGAGTTGAATGTTGGCAGAGCTCTAGTAGACACAAATGCAAGCTTCAAGTTTTCTCACTACTTCAAGTGAGATTTTCTCTACTTGTATACAATACTGCAGAGATCCAACAACACTTGAAAACATAACTTCCTAAAACCCCAACTAAGATATATAGATCTTAGTTGATCGAGATAATAGAGAAGATGTTCATCGCAATATCGAATAGATCTCTGACAGAAAAGTACCGCAACCTTCAAGCTTCTCACGTTCTCTCCGTGATGGTCTCTTCGGCTGGGTGACTCAAGCTCTGGATTTTCTCACTCACAGTGGTGATATTTTCTCTGCTTGAGCAACTTCTCTAATTGTGAATTATGCTCCTTATAAACACTCTTCACTTGGATCGGTTGAAGGCCATGTCATCCTCTTGATTGTGGGTTGAAAATAACCGCCACTACTTCTTTGGTTTGGAAGAAACCGCCCGTTATTGTGGCTGGAAGAAGAGCCCACGTCCTACACCATTTCTCTAGAGTTCCAACAAGTTAATCTCTGAAAAGAAATGGTTAAATAGAAGATAACAAGATACCTAAAAAATAGGAGATAAAGTTTGACTAAATCAAACTTTTTTTAAATATTAATATCTCAATCATATATATCCATTTATTTGAAATATAAACTTTGTGGATATATATGATTTAAGATATGCAAATTAAATATGTTGAGTGCTGTTTGACATTGATGTTCAATGTTGAATGCAATGTCATACAGACTCCCTACAACATTGTCTGTGACACTCGTCGTGACTAATCTTATCATTTTCTAGATTTTAGGATTTATTTTATTTAATAAATTATATTTTATATATCTTAGATTATGTATATATCCACAAAATAATTATTTCAAATAAATGGATATACACATATTAGATATATTATTATTTATAATAGAGTTTGAAAAAGTCAAAAACTCTATCTCTTATTTTTTTAGGTTTCTTGTTTTCTTTATTTAATCCTTTTTCTTTTTCAGAATTTATATTGCTGGAAATTCAGAAAATAGGGATGAACGTGGGTTATGCTTTCAAACACACCATGGAGGCGATTTTTCCCAAACACGATGGAGTGGTGATGAGGGCGGTTATCTTCAACCCACGTTCAAGAAAGAGAAGACGTGAGCCTTATTTGATTCAAGTAAAGATTGCATATAAGGGATATGATCTACACTTGAAGATTTATTCAAGCACAAGTTATCTTTCCCCTGCGTGTGAAGATTGCAAGGCTTGATCACAAAGTTAGCTTTAGATTTCATTCTTCGTTCCTTCTTCTTCGTTTATTGTTATTGTTCAATCACTTCATGAGAATGGATTGTACAATTTCGGATAGATAGTAAGGTTGTGAAATCATGGCTAGTTTGTCTACAAATTAATGGTAGGTTAATTTGTATTTTGAATTCATTTTTGGTTGTTAACTAGAATAGGGTTCATGTATTTTACTTGATGTGTCGAGAGCTCAGTGTATGACATCATAAACTTAACAACTGTGTTGGCTCGTGGTAGCATGATTTCGCCCTGTGGCAATCACATACATGTTGTGTGTGATTTAAAATTAATTCTGGTATTATTATGTTTTTATTTTCCAGCATATTTATGTTAAGATAGTTGTATTAACTATCTGTGACATTGAGTTTGACATTACGATTCTGTGTCTAATTTCAGTGTTTCTCAGCAATGAATTTTATCAAGTGGCATCAAGAGCCGGTACTTAACGCACTAAGTATTTGATCCTTAGATTGCTGAATCACTGAAAATGGATCTTCAAATTAACCAGTGCCATCCTCCGGCATTGGATAGTAATGGCAAGAATTATGCTATATGGAAATCACGTATGAAGATGTATATCAAGTCCATCGATGAGAGGGCTTGGTTGGCCGTGATTGAAGAGTGGTCTCCTCCAAGGATGGAGAGACCTGCTGGAGTATTCATTCTTACTCTAAAGACCCAATGGACTAATGATGATCGAATTATCTCCAACTTCAATTCGAGGACACTCAATGCTATTTTTGTTTCGGTAGATGTTCCGTGTTTCAAAATGGTGTGCATTGCACCACGGCGTATCGGGCATGGAACATACTACATGAACATTGTGAAGGGTCGACCAGTGTACGACAAACAAAGCTCAGGCTACTCACTTCCAAGTTTGAAACTCTGCGAATGTTAGAAGATGAGACTATTTCAATGTACACTGGACGACTGTGTGAAGTGTCAAATGAGTCTACAGCTCTCGGATGTCCGATCTCAAATGAGAACATGGTAAGGAAACTTCTTCACGCGCTTCTGGAGAGATTCAACATGAAAATCTCAGCTATTGAAGAAGCTCACAATGTATCAAACACGAGTTTGAGTGAGGCAGTAAGAATTCTACTCACGTTTGAGATGAATCTTGAAAATCAGAAATCAAACATCTCTTCCAAAGGAATTGCACTTCAGCCAGTGACATCAAGTTCGGATGTTCAACTTGATGTTGAAAACATTCAGGAGATTAATGAAGATGAGCCCCTGAGTGTTGCACTACTCACCAAGAAGTTCAATACCCTTGTTCGATCTATGAAGAAAAGTTCACCTACCTTCAGACCACGAAGACTTTTTTATTCTCTCTCATCGACATTGTCTGGGTTGACAAAATCATCAAAGTCTCCAGATGATACAATAAAGGACATTGACTCAATTCAATATAGAGGATGTTCTGGCTTTGGACACTATGCCAATGAGTGTCCTACTGTTCACAGGAAGTAGAGGAGAAATTACAGTGATGCCGTGTTAAGTGACGAATCTGGTGTTAAAGAAGCTGAAAAACAAACTGTGTTGTTTGTGAAAGTCGATGATGACTTAGATGGAATTATTGATGCTTTAACCGACATGGATGATGGTGCTTTCGACTATGATATTAGTCTTGATCATGTGACCTTAGATGTTCCAAGCAATGTTATGGAGAAAACAATCAAAGGAATTTGGGATTCTCATAGAAGAAAACCAAACTCTAAAACGAAGGGTACTGGACCTTGAAATTTGATTCACTAGAGGTGACCTTGAGCTGAATAAGTTGAGAAATGAAGTAGAAGCTGCTTCAAAAACTTTTCAACAACTCAATTAAGGAACATCCACCCTAAACGAGGTTCTAGCATTGGGACAAACCACTAAAGCAGGTTTGGGATATACTTCAAGTTCGTCAATATCTATCTCTAATCCTATCAAGTTTGTCAAAGGAGAAAGCTCTAATAATGTTCCAGTCAATGTTAACGAAAATGTCAAACCTCATGTCAATGACAAGCCCAATGAGAAGAAATATGTTTGTCATTATTGCCAAGAGCCTGGACACATCAAACCGTATTGCTTCAAATATCATGATGATATAGTAACGGGAAAGACTGTCGTGGAAAATTCTTCTAAAACTTCCAAGAAGAAGAAAAGTTCAAAGAAGGCAAAGATTTCATGCAATGTTGTCTACACCTTCCTGAAAGCTAACACTGCTGGTACATGGTACTTTGACAGTGGGTGCTCACGGCAATGACGGGAAATTCAAAGTTTCTTGATGACTATTTCTCAACAATCAAAGGCAAAGTGAGCTATGGTGGAGGAGCACAAGGTAATATAGTGGGAAAGAGAACCTTGAATGTCAAGAACTTTCCTAAGTTATGCAATGTACTTCATGTCAAAGGCTTAACAGCAAATCTGATCAATATAAGTCAGCTGTGTGATGATGGTATGCATGTCAGATTTAATAAAAATACCTGTGAAGTATTTGACAGCGAGAATAAGTACATTATGTTCGGAAGTCGGGCATTGGATAATTGCTACCATGCGGACAAGAACGAGAAATGCAATGTTTCAGTCAATGTTGAGACTCAACCCGTACATCAAAAACTCAGTCATATCAGCTTTAGAAGTTTGAAGAAGTTAATTAAAGCTAATGCTGGTAGAGGTATTCCACCAGTAAAGATCAATCTTGATGTTGTTTGCAGTGCATATCAGAAAGGCAAACAGGTGAGATCCCCTCATAAAAGTTCCTCAGCTTGTCAAACCACAAAGTGCTTCGATTTGATTCATATGGACATCATGGGTCCAGTTGACACCAAAAGCATGAGTGGAAAAAGATTTATTCTGGTCATGGTGGATGATTTTTCGAGATTCACATGGGTTGAATTTCTGAAATAAAAATCTAAAGCATTCAGAATATTCAAGAAGTTCTGCAGGATGGTGTCAAGGCAGCATGAGTTCAACATCAAGTGCATTAAAACAGATCATGGGCTCGAATTTGAAAACTCGATGTTTGAAGAGTTCTGTGAAAAAAGAGGCATCATTCATGAGTTTTCTGCACCAAAGACACCTCAACAAAATGGGGTGGTTGAAAGAAAAAACCGAACTCTTCAGGAGATGTCAAGAGCGATGTTACTAGCTCAACGACTGTCTAAGAAGCTTTGGGCTGAAGCAGTAAACACTGCTTGTCACATCGGAAACAGAGTGATTCTTCAGCTGGGCAGAACAGAGACACCGTATGAACTTTTGAAGGGCTAAAATCTCAATTTAAAGTATATTCATGTCTTTGGATGTGTATGGTACATCCTGAATGACATAGATCATTTGGGAAAATTTGATCCCAAAAGCGATAAAGGGATTTTCTTGGGATATGCATCTGATAGTCGGGCATACCGTGTGTTTAATCTCAGGATAAAAATAGTCCAAGAATCAATTAACATTATTTTTGATGATAACACATGTATCGCTTCAAAATCTGAAGAGGATGATGTGATTGATCTTATTGACACAAGTGAAATGTCAAGTGATCAGACTGGAAGTGATGTTGAGAACAAGACATCCACTGAGAATGTCAAAGTGAATGTTCCACAGAATGATGAAGTTCCAGTCAAAACACCATCGTCAACATGCACTTCAGACAGTGAAGACGATCAATTGGTGAATGCTGAAGATGAACCAAGAAGGGATCCTCCAAGTTGAATTCGGAAGAATCATCCAGATTCACAAATTATTGGTGATCAATCCTAAGGAGTTCAAACCAGAAGCAAGAACTTAGAGGAATACAAAGAAATGTTGAAACTTGTATGCATGTCCTCTTTAAATGTTTGTATGTCGAACACTTGTTTTCTGTCTAACATTGAACCGAAAAACATTAAGGAAGCCCTTAATGATAATTTTTGGATTAATGTTATGCATGAGGAACTAAACCAGTTCGTAAGAAATAATGTATGAGAATTAGTTCCACGCCCCAAAAATAAAAATGTAATTGGGACAAAATGGATTTTTAAAAATAAAATGGATGAGGCTGGCAATGTTGTCAGAAACAAAGCTCGTCTAGTGGCTTAAGGTTATACCCAAGTTGAAGGGGTAGACTTTGATGAAACATTTGCTCCTATTGCAAGAATTGAATCCATTCGTCTTTTATGTGCAATTGCATGTTATGTGGGTTTTACTTTACATCAAATCAATGTTAAAAGTGCTTTCTTGAATGGTTATCTCAATGAAGAAGCATATGTTGAACAACCTAAGAGGTTCGAATGCCATGAGAAACCTTTGCACGTATTTAAGCTCAAAAAGGCTTTGTATGGTCTCAAACAAGCCCCTAGAGCATGGTATGCTAGACTGAACGATTTCTTGCTACAAATTGGTTTTGTAAGAGGTCAAGTTGATAGAACTTTATTTATCAAGAAAAATAAAAAACATATTACTGTTGCTCAAATCTATGTTGATGACATTGTTTTTGGTTCGACTTGTACTAATCTGCTCAAAGATTTTGTAGAATCAATGTGCAACATGTTTGAAATGAGCATGGTTGGAGAGCTCAACTATTTTCTTGGTCTACAAATCAAGCAAGATAAAGAGGAGATCTTCATTTCTCAAAGCAAATATGTTAAAGGATTGGTCAAGCGCTTTGGATTAGAAAATGCTAAATCTATGAAGACGCCTATGGGATCTTCTGAAAAGTTGAGTAGAGATGATGTTGGTAGCAATGTTGATTCTACCATGTATAGAGGAATGATAGGAAGTTATTGTACTTAACAGCTAGTCGTCGAGACATTATGTCTCTGGCACAATTGGGTTTGGTATTAAATATTGCAAGAGTTCTAATATTCATCTTGTAAGCTTTAGTGATTCCGATTAGGCAGGTGATGTCGATGATCGGAAAAGCACTAGCGGAAGATGTTTCTATTTTGGTAACACCTAGTTTCTTGGTCGAGTAAGAAACAAAATTGTATCTCTCTCTCCACCGCCGAATCAAAGTATGTTGCTGCCGCTAGTTGTTGCTCTGAACTGTTGTGGTTAAATTAAATGGTGCTTGACTATGGCTTGTCTAGTCCTTCGTTGACATTGTTATGTGACAATGTCAGTGCAATTGAAATTTCGAAGAATCCAGTCCAATATTCTCGCACCAAAAACATTGACATTAGACATCACTTTATGCGAGATCTTGTAGAATGAGATATCATCAAATTGGAATATATTTCTATAGAGAATCAAATTACCGATATCTTTACTAAGCCTTTGGATTTTGAGAGATTTTCTTCTCTAAGGAAATCTCTTGGAATGTGTATTTTTTAGTCAATGTTTGACACCCTGATGTTAAAGTAAATGTTATGGTCTTTAACATCAGGACACACACTTTCATTCTGATTAAATAAAACTATGGTACGATGCTATGATTTTTCATTGTGAATTAATTCATGAGAATGAATTCAATCATGACTCGTCCCTATTTTTTATTTGTCTCAGAATGTGTATTTATTATTATTATTATTATTTTTTAAATTCTAAAAATAAATAATTAAATTGTGTTTGATAAGCGGATATACTTATCTGCATATCTTATGATATGATAAGAGAGATAGTGAGATATATCGCTTTCATTATTTAAAAGAAGAACTTTTTGTCTTTCTCTCTCATCAGATTCTCTCTCTCTCTCTCTCTAGCGGTTCATCTTTCCCGCTTCTTCAAATTTTTGTTTTTTGCTTTGTCACCTTCATCAATGGCAGATCAAAATCCATATCACGCCATGATGATGATGCTGAAACAAATGATGGAGATGTCTCAAGGCTCTCCATCATCTGCCTCAACACCAGCACCAAAAGTAAACCCCTCTTGTAAATCAACATCCACTCCAATCGCTACGGCTACCGCCACTCCCGAAAATCCACCGTCGCCTGTCCTTAATTCGCCATCACCTCCAGCAAAATCTGCTACCGAGACTTATATTTTAGATCTAGAAGTTCCCTTTCACACCGAAGTCCTAAACCCTATGCCTCTCCAAATGCATGTGCTAGGAGATCCTTCAAATCCAATTGATCCAGACTCATCTTCTCTCCTCTGCACTCTCTCTCAAAGACGGCGAAGTCCACTTCTCCGATTAGGAAGTCGAAAGGACTCCATAGTGATGTTACTGAAAATCCAGAAGTCGCCTCCTCTAAGAAAGCAAGAAAGGAAGGGTCTAAAGCCTCCTCGCGGTCTCTACGAGATGAATCTGTCTTTTCTGGAGAACAATCTTCCCCTCCTCTTGCTGGTGATATCACAAAAGGTGTCACTCCCACTACTGCTCCCCTAGACGAGGACTATGACACCGACGCTGACTCCCCTCTAGATGTTTCCCAAGTCTTCGGTAAGATTTTCTATTCTGAAAAAGCTGAGAGATCACATGGTCTTTTTGTTAAGATAACTCTTAAAGTTGAGAAAATGATAGATGTTCTTAGCTTTAAGAAATATGGGATGGATATGTTTCTTAAAGAAAGAGGTCTGTGGAAATCGGTTACGTCTTTGATGTCATATGATCCTGATTTTATTCATGAATTTTATGCTAACATTATTCCGGGTATGGGAGATCCTGCAAAATTGTGTTTTAGAACTGTGTATGTTAGGGATAAGATTTATAAGTTTTCCCCTAATATTATTAACACATTCCTTGAATTGGGCAATGAGGACACAATCGTGTCGTTGGACTTGATTGATGATGTGGTGAAGGTGATTACTGGAGGTCTTGTTCAATCCTGGATGAACAAAGTGGCTGCCTACAAACTTACCTTCTTCTACACAGTGCTGTTTAAGCTTACCGTGTGTAATTGGCTTCCCACATCGAATGCTTCTGTTCTCACAGTTGATCAGGTAATCCTTCTGTACAAGATGGGGACACTTCTTCCCTTCAACCTTGGCGCTTACATTTTTTATGCAATTATGAAGGCAGCTTGTAAATCTAGTCCTTCCAATGTGCTTCCTTTTCCATGTTTAATATTTGCTATTCTCAAGATTCAAGGGTAGGAGAGCAAGAAGAAATTAGTGGTTAAGCTGCCCTCACTATCCATTCAAAAGCCCAAGGAGAATGATGATAGGATCATTGACCTCCCTTATCATCCAGCAGCTGCCAAACAGGAGACTCAATCTGCCACTTACTCCTGCTCCCTCCTAGTCTACTGCAGGTCCTGATGTTGAACCTGATATTGCCTCTATGCCCTCTATCCCTATTGTGATGATGCCTTTGGAGACACTTCAACATCAAATTGACCAGCTGGATCGGATGATTACTCATCTCACTGCTATGTGCGATGTCTTCATTACTCTCCTTTCTACACAAAAAGGGAGAGTATTTGATGATGGAGATGGAGATGAAGGTGATGCTGGAACGAGTCACGCAACTGATATCACAGTTAAAGGTAAAGGGAGGAAGATTACAGCAAAGTGGAAGAGGAATATGATTTGAAGCTGCATTTGTTACAGCTTCTGTCTTTACAAACACTGTTTTATTTTTCCAAACAAGGTTTATTATGTTTCTTTATGTGCTGGACACATTTAAGATGCTTGATGCATGTTTATTTTGTTTTGATGTGTGTACTGGACACACTTCTACTTTGATATGTTTTTAATGCATTTCTACGTTTGGGATGCAATTTATATTTGTGTTCATGTTTTTATATGCTTGCCTTGTTTATTGTTTTTGGTATATATTGTATACCATAGTTTTTGGGCATGATTTTGGGATGTTAAATGATTAATGTTCCCTGAGTTATTTGTGTTAAACGTGGATTTAACATTGCTTTTATAACAAGTTTAATTATTTGTTATATGATGATCACATTAAGGGGGAGATTTTATTTATCTCCATTTTCCGCTGCGACTCTAAGTGTGCAAAATACATTGAGTTGTATGTTTTGTGCAGAAAGGCTAAGATTAAGGGGAAGATTGTTGAGTGCTGTTTGACATTGATGTTCAATGTTGAATGCAATGTCATACAGACTCCTTACGACATTGTCTGTGACATTCGTCGTGAATAATCTTATCCTTTCCTAGATTTTAGGATTTATTTTATTTAATAAATTAAATTATATATATATCTTAGATTATGTATATATCCACGAAATAATTATTTCAAATAAATAGATATATACATATTAGATATATTATTATTTATAATAGAGTTTGATAAAGTCAAAACTCTATCTCCTATTTTTTTAGGTTTCTTGTTTTCTTTATTTAATCCTTTTTCTTTTTCACAATTTATATTGCTGGAAATTCAGAAAATAGGGATGAACGTGGGTTATGCTTTCAAACACACCACGGAGGCGGTTTTTCCCAAACACGATGGAGTGGTAATGAGGGCAGTTATCTTCAACCCACGTTCAAGACAGAGAAGATGTGAGCCTTGTTCGATTCAAGTGAAGATTTCATATAAGGGATATGATCTACACTTGAAGATTTATTCAAGCACAAATTATCTTTCCGCTGCGTATGAAGATTAAAAGGCTTGAGTCATAAACTTAGCTTTAGATTTAATTCTTCGTTCCTTCTTCTTCCTTTGTTGTTGTTGTTGTTCAATTACTTCATGAGAATGGATTGTACAATTTAGGATAGATAGTAAGGTTGTGAAATCACGGCTAGTTTGTCTACAAATTAACGGTAGGTTAATTTGTATTTTGAATTCATTTTTGGTTGTAAACTAGAATATGGTTCATGTATTTTGCTTGATGTGTCGAGAGCTCAGCGTCTAACATCATCAACTTAACAACTGTGTTGGCTCGTGGTTGCATAATTTCACCCTGTGGCAATCACATACATGTCGTGTGTGATTTAAAATTAATTCTCATATTATTGTGTTTTTATTTCCAGCATATTTATGTTAACATAGTTGTGTTAACTATCTGTGACATTGAGTTTGACATTACGATTCTGTGTCAAATTTTAGTGTTTCTCGGCAATGAATTTTCTCAAAGTATAATTTATTAAAAATTATAAATCCTAAAATCTAGGAAATGATAAGATTAGACACGTTAAATGTCATATACAATGTCATAGGGATTCTGTATGACATTATGTTCAACATTGAACTCAATGTTATACACCACTTTACAGGAATCTTGACTCGTCCTTCATCTGACGACCTCTTCTTCATCCCAAGTCAGGTTGGTTCACTAGTACTTGAGCTAACGAGTCTCCTGGTATTTTTGGATTTCATGTCTGAGGTCATTTGGACCTCGATATCAAATAAAGCGGCTTTTAACCGAACCCGGAGTAACTTCTTGGAAGCCAAATTCACACCTATAAATACCTCACCACCCCTTTCAATTTTTTCACACCATTTCCATTCATGTCTCAAGTTTAGAGAGTGGGAAAGTTAGAGAGTTGAGAGAGAAGTTCTTGTCGAGCGAGTGACATTCTTCGTGAGTGTTCCTCCGAGATGACGAGCGGAGTGGCGTGGAAGGGATGCGGTGGGGGAAGGTGCTAGGGGCATTGTCGGGTTGTAGTAGGCAGCTCTACCGCCGTTGCGATTCAACGAGATGTCAAGCTAGCTACCTTTCTTCGACGCACTCGACTCCGTCCATTCTTGTTCGTCGGCCTCGAACCTTATTTCCTTCTTGTCTTTAATTCCGCATTTCTTTTCATCTTTCGTTATAGTATTTCTGTTATAGTATTTCCGTTATTATTTCTTGTTTATATTCTCGATTTATTTCGTTTCAGTTCCGCTTAAGTTTCGTATTTAAATTTCATCGTTATTTCATTAATTCTATCTTAGTTTAGTATTTCGATTCTTATCATTATTTTCCAAGTTCGATTCCTCTCTGTTTAAGCCGAAATTTTAGTATGTAGTGCATCTTTAAGTTCTCTATATTTCGTATGTTGAGTCTGTCATCATTCGGTGACCGAAAACCGGTCAGATCGCCGGAAAATAGAAACTGCTACCAGTGCCGATCAGTTTCGATTTTTGGCTGTTTTTCGCCTATTTTGAGTCGTTAAATTGAAAAAGTTTCTTCTAGAAAGTTGCTCAAAAAATTATTCTCTATAAATTTGCCAAGTTTCGTAATTTTTGGACGAGTTTTGATGAATCTCGATTTTTAAAAGTAGACAGTTATTTTTATTCCGGAAGCATGTGTTATTTAAAAATTCTTAAAGTCTCAGTATTGAGTCCTCGTATATATATGAGTATCCCGTATTATTTTCGTAATTTTCAGGTAAGTAAAAAGTGCATTCGAGTCGGCTGAATAAAATGACAAGTTATGGAAATAGGCCTATGTCAAATCAGTTGGTGCCATTAAATCAAGAATAGCATTTTGGAATTTATTTCCTTCTGTGTCGAATTTAATCAAGGTCTCTAGAGTCACGCAATCTATTTTTGAAAGGAATAAAATTAAATAATAGCTCCATTTATAGTAGATTAAATCCCGAAAATTTAGTGGTTCATTTTGGATGTTTTCAAAGGGTTTTTCCAAGCTTTAATCTTCGTGTTTTACTAAGTCGTGCAATATGTGGTTAAATCATAGTTAAGAGTAGATGAGTTAGATATTGTTTAAATTCGTGTTAGATGTTAGAAATCTCGAAGTAGACCGCTAAGTCGATGATCGACTTTTGTAGGAGGAAGTGAACCCCGTGGAGACCCGGGAAAGAATCATCAGCTCATTGCTACGTTCTCCGTTCAGTAATTGACGTGGGTAAAACTATACTCATCTGAAGTTTGAGCTAATAAGCTCTAGAAGCATGTTAGGGCAAATGAGATATCCAATAAAATGTTTTTCTCTGCCTGATTGATCTCTGTACAAAGAAAGGATGGAAAGGAAGATATTATATGTTAATTGAGCTCTCAAGCATGCTTAGATATGCTAGAAATGTTAAGTGTTGTTTACGCTTAGCATGAGATATTTAGAATTGCCTTTAGTTGTAATATGCGTTTATATACGTTCATTTCCTCGTAATTGAATGTTGATATTTTGCTAAGGCTTGTATAGCTAAGGATTGTATTCTAGGGTAGTGATAAATCCCTTAAAGATCGAGATCATGCTCAATTAAAGGATTAGTCCTAGACGTTGCTCTAGGTTTGATATTGCTAGCAAGGTTAAGGGAGAAAGGAATATAGCATTTTGTTTAAACAGGATTTGAGCTCGGAGGACTTGTGATCTTTGATCGTTTAAGTGATTCACTGCTGGGTTTATCCCTTGCAAACTTATAAGGATATTTGAGATAACCCCTCTTGTGTCCTAAGACATGCCTAAGGGTGCAGTTGACATCAGGTTTGAGCTAGGATGGGCCTAAAAGTAAAGAAAAGGTTTTGCAGATATGGAGAGGGATTTTGCGTTTTGCTCTCCATATACCGTTAGTTAATTATTGGATATTTCTGAAGTTTATTAAAGTGTTTTGTTAAAATCCACTGAGTACATTAGTGCTCATGCCCTCTTCTTTCAAAATATTTTTAGGTTGAGATGCTGAGGATGTTGGTGGCTGTGGATGTGGGTTTGCTGCCAAGATGTTTTTGTTATAGTATAAGATTTTGAATCCCACTATAATTCTGATACTCTGATTCACTCTATCTACAAATTCTAAGAATTTCTTCTCTATTCAAGTTCTATGAACAATGCCTTAACATGATCTTATATATATAATGATGCATATTAAGTTCTATTCGTGCTTCTTGCGTATGTTTCCTTTCCGTCTATGAAGAGGCTTAAGCGTATTGGTTCTGTCTGATTGCTTGACCTATGATCGAGTCTATACTTGTTGGTATCTGATTAATAATCATGTTCATTCGTCACATTTTGCAAAGTGTGATTTCTTCAATATCAAGTAAATTCGAGAATCATCGCCTATCGTATCTTTATTTGTAAACCTTTCTTGTAATATTTCGTTAATCCCTTAATTAACACCCCGTCCCCATTCGTTAATCCATCTCTCGGGACCGGACTGTTACATAGGGCCACTATTTTGTTAAATTTATGCAGTACTGTTCTCAAAAAGGTGTCTCATCACAAATGTGCTAAAGAGTTGTGGGATAATTTGATTTCCTTATTGTTAGGAAAAACTATCAAAGAACCCCTAGATAAGGTTTTGATGAGATGTCAAAACTATTCCTGAAAAACTGACCAAAATCCAAGTTGTAGATCTGAGCTGACCAATCCAGAGCCTCAAGAAGGAACTCAACTGAAGCTAGAGTCAACCCAACTGGAGCATGGTCAACCAGCTGGAAGGATATGCAAACCAGTCAAAACTCAATCCAACTAAGGGTTAAAAGAGTCAAACCAGTCAAAACAAAACTGACAGCTAAGTCAGCTGAGCTGAGAGAAAAATCGACAAGACTGAAGAAACTGATAAGAGATCAGTTTAAATTGAAGACTGGAAGTATCCAGCTGATGGCCAAACTTAACTTCAGCCAAACTGAAGTAAACAGACGAATCAATCAAAGGCCAGAACTGAAGTCAGCCAGCTTGTAGGAGAAAACAAGCAAACATCTGACAAGGAAGCTTGAGAAAGATCAGTCAAACTAACAAGCTAGCCAACAGCTTGTGATCAGTCACCACCAGCTCAACACAGAATGCCTCCAATGCAAACTGATAGATCAATCCACTTCAGAAAGAAAAACCAGTTTAGATCTCAAGTCTATCCTGACAAGAAGTTCAATCAGAACACCTATAGGAGAGATCAAAGAAACTCGTTCGAACCCTACCATCACTATAACGAGTACCTGGATTCTAGAAATGAACCGAGAGTTGATCCAGAAGGGTTCAATCCAGTAAATTGGAAACATATAAGGCATTGGCCTGATCAAAGAGCTCAAAGGTCTCAAGACAAAAGCATTTCAGTTGAATTATTTTATCCTACTAACTCTCAACGCAGGTAGCCAGGTACTATTCAACTGATTCAACTCAAAATAGAAGAGTTGAAAGAAAATCTAAACTGATCAAGCGATCCAAATCAGTTAGATCTCTGAATGATAAATAGCCAAAAGTTTGGCAAGTCTGGATTCTAAAGAGCTTGATGTATCAACAAGGACCCGATATGAAACGGGTCCCTAAATGCTAATCCTTATTTTTGCAGGATAAGAGCATCGTATCTATGAAGAAAACCAAAGATATCTGGTATCTAGATAGCGGGTGCTCCAAGCACATGACCGGAGACAGAGAAGATCTTGACGTTTATGAAGAAGTCAAAGGTCCACTTGTCACATTTGGAGACAACTCCAAAAGCCGAACCATTGGAGAAGGGTTTGTGGTCAAGGGAAAAGTTGTAGTAAATGGAGTCTCCCATGTGGATGGACTAAAACACAAACTACTCAGCATCAGCCAGCTGTGCGACAATGGCCACTCAGTTGACTTCAGCAAAAACTCCTGCAACATAAGAGACAAGTCAACTGGAGTAATTCTTCTTACTGGCATAAGGAGAGGCAACATGTATATTGTTGACTAGTTAACCGGCTACTCAGAAGCTTGCTTCCTTTGAAAAGGATCGACTGAAGCAAGCTGGCTATGGCATCGATGACTGAACCCCCTCAACTTCAAAATAATCAACTACCTAGCCAAGAAAGAGCTAGTTGAGGGGCTTCCTAAGGAGATATATAAAAAAACAGGCGTGTGTGGACCATGCCAAAAAGGGAAGCAAGTGAAGTCATCCTTCAAGAATATGAGTCATCCACCAGGAACAACTGAATGCCTCCAACTATTACATATAGATCTGTTTGGTCTAGTCAGACCACAGACCCCAAAAGGAAAAAGATTCACTCTTGTAGTACTTTATGATTTCTCAAGATATACGTGGGTGGAATTCTTGAGGAGCAAAGATGAAACTTACGACAAGCTAACATCAATGATCAGAAGGCTGCAAACTGACAAAGAGAGATCAGTTCAAAGGATTCGCTCCAATAATGGAACTGAATTTGTGAATCAGCAAATGATCAGCTTTCTCAGCAAACTTGGAATCACTCACGAACACTCAGCTACAAGAACTCCACAACAAAATGGTGTAGCTGAACGGTGAAACCGGACACTTAAAGAAGCAACTCGAGCAATGATAGTTGATGCCAATATAGCTGAAGATTACTGGGCTAAAGCAGTCAACACAGTCTGCCACACTCAAAATCGAAGTGCCATCGTCACCACACATGACAAAACACCCTATGAACTGTATAAGGGTCGTAAGCCTTCTATCTCATACTTTAAAATATTTGGCTGTAAATGTTATATTCACAACAATGGCAAGACTTAACTGAAAGCTTTCAGTGCTAAAGCTGATGAGGGAATATTTCTTGGGTATAATTCGCCTCACGCACAAGCTTACAAAGTGTTCAATAAATGAACTCTTGTTGTGGAAATAACATGTCATGTGGTATTTGATGAATTTGCTAATGAGTACAGGAACAAAGAAACGATAGACACATCAGTTCAAGTACTACCTAGTGAAACTGAGAACTCACAGGACTATGTAGATCACATTGTTCCAGAGCGGCTTGAAGTTTCACTAGAAAAAGGCAATGAAACTGGTACTAAACCAGTTGAGAACAATCTGGTCAACGAAGACACAAATCGTGCTGAGACCATAAACCCCACAACTGAAACAGGGGGAAGAACTAATGAAGATGCCGAAACAACTGATGAACGGGTGACTGATGATGTCACCACAGTAGAACCAGCGGAAGACCCAGCTGAAGCTATCTTGCCCAAATGGCTCTGAAGCCATCCAACTGACAAGATAGTTGGTGATCCAAGAAGCCGAGTCCAAACCAGAAGTTCAACTGAGCATGCACTATTCACATGCTTCATATCTCAAACAGAACCAGCAAACGTCAAAGAAGCCTTAGAAGATTCAGACTGGATCATGGCCATGCAAGAAGAACTGAATCAATTCACAAGAAAGGACGTATGGTTTCTTGTCGAAAGACCAAAAACCTAGAAAGTCATTGGCACAAAATGGGTTTTTCGCAACAAGCTGGACGAACAAGGTGTCATCACAAGGAACAAGGCAAGACTGGTAGCAAAAGGATACTCACAAAGTGAAGGGATCGACTTTGATGAGACATTCGCACCATTTGAAAGATTGGAAGCCATTAGACTATTCTTAGTGTAACAGCCCGTTTTTCCGATCACTGTTTAAATAAAATATTTATCTTCAATTATGTGAATTATCAAAATTTGTGAATTTTAATGTTCGAGTTATGATATAGTCTAAGTCGCGCCTCTAGATATATCTTCAATTTTATTTAGTGAATTAAGATTTATTTATTAAAATCATATAGAAAATCATTTTTGGATGAATTTAGAAAAAAATATATAATAATAATTTAGAGGTCTGTGCATATGTGTATACATTTAGTTCATGCCTTAATATAAAATATTTTCATTTTTTTAATCAGGCCTAGAAGAACTTAATATTATTTTCGTTAAGTTTAATTTTTCAATGTATTTAAATATCAGTACATAATGATACCATGCACGCATTTGCATATAATGAGTCATAAAGATTTGATTTGTATTATGATAAAATTTTATGTATTTTGGAAAGCGAGGAATTTCAGATTTTATTTAGGAAGATAATTGATAAATTTTTATAAACTATAAAAAAAATAAAAATTATGTACTAATTTCAACTTTTTTTTTGTAGAGTGGTAATTTCTATATTAGACATCATTGTATAATCTAGGGATTTCGAAAGTTTTAAGTGGGGAGTCAATTCTCCTAAATTGGAAAAAAATTCTAGTACCTTATTTATTTTTGGACAAGAGATTAATCATTTCTTCTTTTCATTTTTTTGTTGTCATTAAAATGGAAAATAGAACCCTAAACTACTAGTATAAATACAAAGAATGAGAGTTCAACCTAGTTTTTTTTAAAGATTTTTGAATGCGGCTACTACACAAGGTACCAACTTTCTGCTTTCTCTTTAAATTGATTCTTTGAAAGTTTTGGTTTTAAAGTTCTACCCTAAAATCTGGTCTTATATAGGAAAAAATCTTAATTACCAAGCATTGAGGAGGATTGGTTGTTTATCAGAGGTACATGGAATCATCTATATTTTCATATAAATGTTTTATTTTTATTTTATTTCTTCTCCATCATCAATCTCACATGGTATTTTGGAATCATGCATTTATGAGTTTCGAATTTATACACGATCATGGCATGGTTGATTTCATTTATTTTACTTAATCTCATTTAGGAATTTGATCAAATCAATTTATGGCATTGGTTTCTGAGTTGCTGTTGTCGAGACTTAAGTACTAGGCGGAGGATAAAATTTAATTAAATTTTGCAACTTTAACTTTAGATTCAATAGATTATTGAATCAGTACTCAAGCAAGCTTAAGGTTAATCGGCCATTTTATTTGTTATTAATATTAATGAGATCAGAGTTTGGTGAGAATTTTATTGGGAGGATAATTTAATGTTTTAAAAATATATCTTAGTTTAGGAATCAGAAATCTATCATAGGGATTAAAGTGGTTAATTAATTTGGTTTTTCATAATAAAAATATGTATGCAGCTTCCATACGTGAGTTATAGCATGGACAAATTCTAAGTAATATGTTTAACTAATTTCTTTAGTAGTAGTCGAATTCTAGTTTTATATTTAAAGTACTACGTCATTATTTTTATTAACCAGCTTAAGATTCTTAGGCTTATATCTGAGTAGTAATAATAATAATAAATATAGATATATGTTGTTTGGCATACTGTTTTCATTAAATTGTAATTTTAAGTATAACATTGAATATATATACTATAATCTTTTGGTAGATATGCTAATGAGAATTTATTTTGTATTACCGAAATAATTTTGGGAATCAGTACGCGAGAGAGTAACTATTTTGTTGAGCTAATAATTTCAATTCCAAATTAGTAATTTTTGTTTAAAATATTATTTTAATTTATTAAGAGTCCTTAATTAATTTGAGATTTAGTTAGTTAATTATCTTTAGTGGATCATACCAATTTTCTTCATTTATTTATTCGCGAACATTTTCTTAAGTATTACTGATTTTCTAGAATTTCCTAAAGATCATTTATAAATCTCATTTAGACCTTAGAGACTTTTCATTATTTAATGTCATATTTCAATTCAAATTTGTTGTAAACTTTCAGATCCAACATGCATCAATTATAGCTATTATTTTATTTTGGTATTCTAGGTGCGGCGCGACTAAGACAATAAGTTACTGTTAGTGTTTGATTCGAAGTTCATCAGTTCAATTAAGGTGTGTGATTTATTTATTTTATGCCATTGATTTATATTTTTGCCCATTTTAATATCACGTGTTGGCCGTATTTCATGTTACTGTCAATGAGCCCGTGGACTATATGTTCATTCATTTAGCTCTCAGTATTTGTGCACAAATGTCAATGTCGCTATGCGATTCAATTAATACTAATGTACTATCATGTTTCAGTACTAATGTACTATCAGTTTTCAGTATCAGTTATATTGGTGCTACTGTTTTATTAACTTGGGCAAATCTTTGCATAATTTCCCACACTGAGTATATTTTATATATGCTCACCCCTCATTAACATTTTCAGGTAACTAAATATGGTGGCGTGTGGGAGATCGAATGACAAGTCAAATCAATTTTCATTTCTTCCGCTTACATTAGTCAAATTTTATTTTAGACAATTATTAATAATTCATGTTTCATGGATCATGTTGGTTCTTAGACATCTACTCATGCTATTGTCTTTTATCTTATTTTATTTTTAGAACTTATGATAAACTTTTCAAATAAAAATATTTCAGTAGCATTGCTATTTTAATTGATCAAGTAGAATTTTATTCTATTAAATTCAAGTATTTATTTTCCTACTCAAATGCTTTAACTAATTTAGTTAGATTATTATTTTATAATGTAAAAAAAAATGACTCACATTTCTGCATCAATTAAAATCATCATTAAAAATCAGTTTAACACTTTAAGAAATTTAGGGTGTTACAGTGTGGTATCAGAGCCAGGTTTACTTTCCTGTAGACTCCGTGAATCATTCATGCATTTAAATTCATTTCATGAGTCATTCGGTCACCACGCGCCCCAGTATCAAGGTATAAGATTTCATGTTTCAGTTGATTGAGTATGTGAATTTTTGGTTGTTATGTTGAAATTTGTTATTTAAATTCATGGGGTGATATAATGTTTATTCATTTTGAATTTAGTCCTCGAATTTAGAAAGAACTTAGAAAGACTTCTGAGCTTCTCTATCATTTCTGTAGGTCGATGGAGGAGAATAACTTTTGGTATTATGAATGGGACATTCACATGGGGGTTTTTTTTTTATTGTGACAATGCGTAATCTCTGGAGGGATCACGTGGCACCTGGGGATTTACTACATCAAACCGAGGCGGTCCGCAAGGTTCGTGACACCATACCAGAGAAGGAATGAGGTATTGCAATGGAGGAGTTTCGAAGATTGTCGCTATATTCTCCTCACCGGATAGCACGGGTTCAATTTGAGACTTACGTGGAGGCTTTATTAAGGGAATACGGACTCTTTATCCATGGTGAGCCAATGTGGGTCATCCACACTACTTCGCTCCACCAACACCACCGCCACCACCGCCGCCGCAACCCCAACCACCTACGCCACCTCCTATTCCAGTGGGAAGTCCGGAAGAAAATCCGATAGATGTGGGTGATGACTCGGCAGAAGATACTTCGTCAGAGGAGAATCCGGAGGAAATGAATTCCTCGGAAGATGACCCAGCTATGGATTGAGGGAGATGATTCTTAGTTTTATCTAGCATTAAGATAAACCCTTTTAGACTTGTGGCACTATTTTATAAATTGGACCTTGCTTTTATTCTCAGTTTTCTCTCATGATGAGACAAGTTGAAATTTCGGTTTATTCACTGTTTGTTACTTGGATTTTTGCTATTTTGATTTGGGATTAAATTTTCTTATTTTGTAGCTCATGTTGGATATCGTATTTTTTTTCTTTTCGTTTAGGGGTGTGGTTGAGTTTTGTCAAAGACCATGCATTAAGTGAACTTATAGCATACATTAAATATTATTTGTGCAAAGTCATACCATGCGTGCATGCAAATAAGTTGTATTATTCGTGTTCGCGTTTATTTTAGTAAAAACAAAATTAGGAAGGTTGAAAGATTTCGAAAATCACTATTTGTGTTCCCATAAACTCTCAAGATAAATTATTTTCAATGTTGATCTTATTATTTTTTTATTTTATTTATTTTCATTTTTGAAGTAGAATGAAGCAGTGGCATTGGTATTTGCATGGTTTTTTTATACAAGAAGAACTGCATATACTTTTATTGAATATTCCAAGGAGAAGCAGAAATTTTGATCTATGTGTTATCAAAGTAAATTATAATAGTTTGTATCATAAAAGGGATTTTCTTTTTCTTGATTAATCATATAAACAGCTACCAGGTTAACAATATGAATTTTTGGTTTTAAAATGATTTTGTATGGATGTGTGCATCTAGATGGAAATATTAATTATTATATGGTATCAGTTGTGTAAATATCTCTCAACTCATATGATTTAACTTTTGCAATCATAGCAATTCTTTACAATTCTTCGCAATCTTGAACAAGACCATAAGCTTTATGCTCCATTCAAAGTCTTTTCTATTTTATTATTTTGCTCACCCGATTTCGAATTAACTTGTTTATGAAAAAAAAATTGGGAAATCAATTTGTTTACGAAATAAAATTTCTTTATATAAAGAAACAGTGTTCTGGTAGTTTCATAAAAGTATGTCAAACGACTCTCATGGTACTGTTTTAAATCTATCAAATATATTTACTGTCATAGAAACTTCCCTGCATATAGGTATTTCAATTGTTAACGTTACTATTTATATTTCTTCCTCTGTGTACGGAAAAAAATGTTACCCTCATTTACATCTGAAAATTTAACCATCTTTTGAAATCCTTAGGTATTGTAAGATTTAAAATCATCTCAAGCCAATACTTTAATAAATATCAAACGTACATATATTCTTAAGGATCAACCCACTTTGATATCAAATGAATTATTTTATAATAATGTTATTAACTTCACTCATGTTCGTATTACATATATAGGTGCATGCATGTACTCAATTCATTAATTTTAGAATTTTGATTAATAGAGTTGTAAAGGCCTCATTTTCGTGTGATACCTCCCGGCCGGCTCAATTTAAAATGTTTAGCATTTGTTTTTATTTTTTATGTGTTTTTCCCCCTAATTATTGTCTTTGAAATTGTTTTAAAAAAAATATAAATTTTTTTTTCGGAGAGTGCGGTTTTAAAAGAGTTCATATTTTGAAATTGTTAGTTATTGGTATTACGTTTTAACCAACTATAGACCTTAGAAAAAATTTGAATCAAGCATTTTCTTTTGAAGTTAATTTTTTTTATGTTATACAAACTCATGTTCATGTATATAAGAATTTTTGCAAGAGAATGTGTTAAGGGTTGGTGATGGCATAAAAAGGTGGCAGGGCAAGACAAGTGCCAAGATAGGTTATTGTTACTTTTTCATGGAGGTTCCCTATTGGATGATGAATTAACTAAGTTCGTTATTTGGTTGGGAAATTATTTTGGATGCTAGTGCTGATGGTATCTAGTGAAGATTCAAGTATTACCTTAGGGCATTGGGAAGATTGTATCCAAGTAGCTACCAAACTCATAAGCATCCAGTTCCATAACTAGCAAGTGGTTGTTTCCCAAAGGAGAGCCCAGTGTTTTTCTTTGGATCGAAAGGTTAATACGTTGAGAGTTGGCGAATCAGATTTAATCAAAATTTCAATGAGTTAGAGTTGAGGAAGTTTCTTTACGAGGTAGAGAAAATTTATGGCCGCGATATATTTTAGACCTTAGCAAGTTAATTTCGAGGACGAAATTTCTTTTTAGTGGGTAGGGTTGTAACAGCCCGTTTTTCCGATCACTGTTTAAATAAAATATTTATCTTCAATTATGTGAATTATCAAAATTTGTGAATTTTAATGTTCGAGTTATGATATAGTCTAAGTCGCGCCTCTAGATATATCTTAAATTTTATTTAGAGAATTAAGATTTATTTATTCAAATCATATAGAAAATCATTTTTGCATGAATTTAGAAAAAAATATATAATAATAATTTAGAGGTCCGTGCATATGTGTATACATTTAGTTCATGCCTTAAGATAAAATATTTTCATTTTTTTAATTAGGCCTAGAAGAACTTAATATTATTTTCGTTAAGTTTCATTTTTCAATGTATTATAATATTGGTACCTAATAATACCATGCATGCATTTGCATATAATGAGTCATAAAGATTGATTTGTATTATGATAAAATTATATGTATTTTGGAAGGCGAGGAATTTCAGATTTTATTTAGGAAGATAATTGATAAATTTTTGTAAACTATAAGAAAAAATAAAAATTATGTACTAATTTCAACTTAATTTTTTGTAGCGTGGTAATTTTTATATTAGAAATCATTGTATAATCTAAGGATTTCGAAAGTTTTAAGTGGGGAGTCAATTCTCCTAAATTGGAAAAAAATTATAGTACCTTATTTATTTTTGGACAAGAGATTAATCATTTCTTCTTTTCATTCTTTTGTTGTCATTAAAATGGAAAATAGAACCCTAAACTACTAGTATAAATACAAAGAATGAGAGTTCAACCTAGTTTTTTTAAAGATTTTTGAATGCGGCTATGGCACAAGGTACCAACTTTCTGCTTTCTCTTTAAATTGATTCTTTTGAAAGTTTTGGTTTTAAAGTTCTACCCTATAATCTGGTCTCATATAGGAAAAAATCTTAATTACCAAGCATTGAGGCGGATCGGTTGTTTATCAGAGGTACATGGAATCATCTATATTTTCATATAAATGTTTTATTTTTATTTTATTTTTTCTCCATCATCAATCTCATTTGGTATTTTAGAATCATGCATTTATGAGTTTCGAATTTATACACGATCATGGCATGGTTGATTTCATTTATTTTACTTAATCTCATTTAGGAATTTGATCAAATCAATTTATGGCATTGGTTTCTGAGTTGCTGTTGTCGAGACTTAAGTGCTAGGAGGAGGATGAAATTTAATTAAATTTTGCAACTTTAACTTTAGATTCAGTAGATTATTGAATTAGTACTCAAGAAAGCTTAAGGTTAATCGGCCATTTTATTTGTTATTAATATTAATGAGATCAGAGTTTGGTGAGAATTTTATTGGGAGGATAATTTAATGTTTTAAAAATATATCTTAGTTTAGGAATCATAAATCTATCATAGGGATTAAAGTGGTTAATTAATTTGGTGTTTCATAATAAAAATATGTATACAGCTTCCATACGTGAGTTATAGCATTGACAAATTCTAAGTAATATGTTTAACTAATTTCTTTAGTAGTAGTCGAATTCTAGTTTTATATTTAAAGTACTACGTCATTATTTTTATTAACCAGCTTCAGATTCTTAAGCTTATATCTGAGTGGTAATAATAATAATAAATATAGATATATGTTTTTTGGCATACTGTTTTCATTAAATTGTAATTTGAAGTATAACATTGAATATATACTGTAATATTTTGGTAGATATGTTAATGAGAATTTATTTTGTATTACCGAAATAATTTCGGGAATCAGTACGCGAGAGAGTAACTATTTTGTTGAGCTAACAATTTCAATTCCAAATTAGTAATTTTTGTTTAAAATATTATTTTAATTTATTAAGAGGCCTTAATTAATTTGAGATTTAGTTAGTTAATTATCTTTAGTGGATCACACCCATTTTCTTCATTTATTTATTCGCGAACATTTTCTTAAGTATTACTGATTTTCTAGAATTTCCTAAAGATCATTTATAAATCTCATTTAGACCTTAGAGACTTTTCATCATTTAATGTCATATTTCAATTCAAATTTGTTGTAAACTTTCGGATCTAACATGCATCAATTATAGGTATTATTTTATTTTGGTATTCTAGGTGCGGCGAGACTAAGACAATAAGTTACTGTTAGTGTTTGATTCAAAGTTCATCAATTCAATTAAGGTGTGTGATTTATTTATTTTATGCCGTTGATTTATATTTTTGCCCATTTTAATATCACGTGTTGGCCATATTTCATGTTACTATCAATGAGCCCGTGGACTATATGTTCATTCATTTGGCTCTCAGTATTTGTGTACAAATTTCAATGTCGCTATGCGATTCAATTTGTACTAATTTACTATCATGTTTCGGTACTAAGGTACTATCAGTTTTCAGTATCAGTTATATGGGTGCTACTGTTTTATTAACTTGGGCAAATCTATGCATAATTTCCCACACTGAGTATATTTTATATATGCTCATCCCTCATTAACATTTTCAGGTAACTAAATATGGTGGCGTGTGGGAGATCGACTGACAAGACAAATCAATTTTCATTTCTTCCGCTTACATTAGTCAAATTGTATTTTAGACAATTATTAATAATTCATGTTTCATGGATCATGTTGGTTCTTAGACATCTACTCATGCTATTGTCTTTTATCTTATTTTATTTTTAGAACTAATGATAAACTTTTCAAATAAAAATATTTCAGTAGCATTGCTATTTTAATTGATCAAGTAGAATTTTATTCTATTAAATTCAAGTATTTATTTTCCTACTCAAATGCTTTAACTAATTAAGTTAGATTATTATTTTATAATTTAAAAAAAATGACTTACATTTCCGCATCAATTAAAATCATCATTAAAAATCAGTTTAACACTTTAAGAAATTTAGGGTGTTACACCTAGCCTATGCAGCTCACTTCAACTTCACAGTCTATCAAATGGATGTCAAGAGTGCATTTCTTCAAGAAATGCTCAAGGAGGACGTGTATGTCGAGCAACTGCCAGGCTTTGGAATTGGTGATCAAGTTTTCAAGCTGAAGAAAGCCCTCTACGGACTGAAGCAAGCTCCTCGAGCGTGGTATGAAACTCTGACAACCTTCTTGCTGAAGAATGGGTTTCAAATGGGAGTCATTGATCGAACTCTATTCCGAATAGAACGATCAACTGAGATCTTAATGGTTCAAATATATGTGGATGACATAATTTTTGGATCAAAAAGCAAAGATCTATGCACACGATTTGCTCAACTGATGCAAAGCGAATTCAAGATGAGCATGATGGGAGAAATGACATTCTTCCTAGGACTCCAAGTGAAGCAGCTGAAAGATGGGATCTTTATCAACCAGGCCAATTACACTAAAGAGCTAGTCAAGAAGTTTGGAGCTAATAAAGGAAAAAACTCTCAAGATTCCTATGAACACATCAGTTCAGCTAACTCTTGATGAAGAAGGAGAATCAGTTAGCCAAACATAATACAGAGGGATCATTGGGTCGCTACTTTACCTAACGGCTAGTCGATCAGACATCTCCTATTCAGTCGGTCTATGCGCGCGGTTCCAAGCCAACCCGAAGAAAAGTCATCTTGAAGCGGCAAAGAAGATTATCAAATACCTCAAAGGAACCATAAATCTTGGACTATGGTATCCCAGAGACAACAGTTTGAGTCTAATTGGTTATTCAGACTTAGACTTTGGTAGATGCAAGATTGACAGAAAAAGCACCAGTGGAACATGTCAGTTTCTTGGAAGCAAACTGATATCCTGGTTCTGCAAGAAGCAGCACTCAGTTGCCACGTCAACAACTGAAGCAAAATATGTAGCTGCAGGAAGCTGCCGTGGTCAGATACTCTGGATGAAGCAACAGTTGAAGGACTACAAAGTTGAAATTGAAGAAGTACCTATATTCTGTGACAACAATAGTGTAATTGCAATATCTCAGAATCCAGTTCTGCATTCAATAACTAAGCACATTACATAAGACATCATTTCATCAGAGATCACATCGAGAAGAAGGACATATGCATCAAATATGTCAACACGGAGAAGCAGATAGCTGACATCTTTACCAAACTATTGTCTGAAGCAAGGTTTATGGAGCTATGCATACAACTGGGACTACTTGAACTAGCATCAAAGGATAAAGATAGTCAACTGGAAGAAAAAGGTCAGAAAACTATTCCAGCGGAAGAGAGGAACTGAACCGAAAGTCTTCAACTCATCAGAATGAGTAGTTCACAATTGAGAAAGTTGTTGAACTGATCAGTTGAACACATAAGCTATCAGTTTGAACTGAAGCGAGAAGCTGTGCAAAGAAAGTAAACTGAAGCTGATCACCCTACCCAATCAGCTCAACTGAATCATCAGTTCATTTGCTCAAACTGAGACAAGGAGCAAGACAGAGTTAGCCAAATGATCTCAACTGATGATCCAGTCAGTCAAGCAGAACGTATCAACTGCAAAATGCTCAAATTGATGGAGAAGTCAAAGAAACTGGAATTAACTCAACAGGAGACATCAGTTCAAAAATCAAATGAAGAAAAACAGCAGAACTGAAGGAACAGCTGAACTGAGAAACAGCTGAATTAAGAGTCCAGCAGTCAAGGCCAGGAAGGAACTGATGAGAAAACATCTCAGTTGGAGCTCATCAACATAGAATCATCAGCTATAGTCGAAGCCAACTGATGACGTAATCAGTTTCAAGTTAAGAGGAAGCCACAAGAGAGAGACAGATAAGTTCAAAATTTTCAATAGTGGAAACGGTAAAAATATGTGTCACTCTAATATTACCGTTGGACTCACTCTCTCTCCTCATTAATCTCTAACGGATAGAATCGAAAGCCAATCGATGGGTCGATTGAATAAATCTGACCGTTGAAATCTGGGCATACGAAACGTCCCAACCATTGGATGAGCTTCACCTGTTTATACAAATAAGTCGGCTGAATTTTCGAGATAAGCTTCACACATTTTACTGCTGACTTATCTCTTTCTCTCTCTCTCTCTCTCTCTCTCTCTCTCTCTTCTCTGAACTAAAGCAAAATCCTTCAGTCTTCGAGATAAATTCCTCAGTCTTACAAATCAATTCCTTTTATAAAAAACCTTTCATCAAAGTTTCAAGGCTCAAGACCCCACCGGTCGCACTCGCAAGAGGTTCAATTTCCGCCAATCTAGAGAAGACTCCAAAGTATTTTGTGAAAAACTTGATAGAGAGCTGAAGACATTCCTGGAAGAATTTCCAGAACGCATATATCCAGAACCAATTGCAGAATTCTTCCTAAATTCAAATGGTTCCTCAAATCCTAAAGAAATCAGATCTGAAGTAAGAGGACAGCAGATCATCGTCACAGCTGAATCTCTAAGCAACATGTTTAATCTATCCATCAAAGGACTCAAGTTGGAAGAAGTTCAACTCAGCTTTCAGGAAGCCTATGAGTTCTGGAAGAAGGAAGGTGAGATCCAACCATATAAAAGCAACCATCTCATCTCAAGATTTCAAGATGAGTATCAAGTACTAGCTGCCATAGCCTCAAAAATAATGGTAGGGACAACTGGCAGCCAATCCGAAATGTCAGAATCCAAATACAAGATCTGCGCCGCCATCTACAATCGGATGGAGATCAATTGGGCACAATACTTCTTCGACCAACTAAAGAGATATGTCGATATCATTGAAAGCCGATGGGATGATAAAAAGTTCCCACAAAGGATTGGGTACGTTAGTCGAGTTAGCATAATTCTAGAGAAACAGTTCCCTTGGATGACTGAAGAAACAGAATTCAAGAGTATAGTCAGCAATGACTTCATCTCAAAACCGCTAAAAATCGTGGAAATTGATCCTGAGCAAGCTGACCAGCCAAAGAAGAAAAAGCCTGCAGCTGAAGGCAAGGGAAAGAAGCAGGTCACTAGCACATCCCAAAATGTTTATGATGATAACATTCCTCTAGCTCAGATATATATGTCCCCAGTCGGTTCCTTAACACTGAGATAACAAGCTGAGTCAAGCTCCATCACAGCTGGAACCGGCACATCAGCTCAACTGAGATCGTCCATCAGGCAACAAAGCTCAGTTTCAACTAGAGCTGACATTGCTGGACAATCAGCCAGACGAGTAGCTACCAGATCAGCTTCTAAGAAGAAGCAAACTGGTCAAACAAAGAAGAGAGGAGTCTCACTTCCCCAATCCAAGAAGAGAAAGGAATCAAGCCCCATGTCAGATCCAACGGTTCCGCCAAATCTAACCATTGAAGATATGGCTCCCTGTGAAAACGTAGAAGACACATCCCTGCAAGAGGAATTCCTCACAACGAAGCTGGGGCTGAATATTTTCAAATGACATGCCCCCCAATGGCTCAAGTTGAAGGGAACATAAGAGCCTACTCAAAAGGAGAATCTGTGAAGAAATGGGCTGATGAGACAATACAAAAATATATGGCTAAACACTACGCCCAGGAACTAATTGGCCATGAAGAACTCTTCCACACTTTGACCAGGTACATCTACTGGTTTTTGTGGAGACACGTGTATCTCTCAGAACCCTTCTTCTCATTGCTCGCTTTCCATGGGATGAGCTTCTGGAAGGGAGAAGATGAATGGAGTCTGTGGTGGACAGACAGTGAGAATGCTGGAATCACTCAGGGCAAACATCTAATGAGGCAGCTACAGCATAGAAAAGAATGTTCAAATCCATCAGAAGGCTCGATAAAAGATGTTTTTGATGAACTGTGCAAACGACAAGGATTAAATGTGATACCCCGACCCTTTTTGCTAAATTATAAATTATAATTTTAGTGAATGATTTCGAATTAAAATTGTTTGAATATTAATTATGATGGTTTGTATGTATCATGCCATTGTTTTATTGCAGGTTGTCTCACTCGAGCCGATACATCATAGCTCGGTGGTATTATACTAAGTGTATAATACATGATAACATTTAATATTAAAATTTGTCGAGTTATATGATAATGAATGAGTGTCTTAATATTTGATTATGTGTTTTGCCACACCTTGAACACCCTAACGCTCAGTTGATCGGGGGTCTCGCTGTTAAAAGTGTAATGAAAATCTAAGTCGTGTTAAATGGAGTTGGAAATGACCGGGAATCATTTTAGTTTGAGGGTTGAATTGGGCAGGCCGCGCGCGGCCGTGGCGCGATGCGCGCCCGCGGAACGTGGACGAGGCGCGCGCTCACGGGGTTATGCGCGCTCGCGGGGTACTGTGGCCGAGAGCCCCCTCGCGCGGTCGCGGGAGGCGCGCGGGCTGGGCGACTTTTTGTCTGGATTTCTGCCTATAAATACCACACTTATCCATTTCTCCACATTTCTTCTCTTCCATTTGGGCGATTTTCTATCAACTCTCTCAAGAAACTCTTCATCTTTTGGAGTGTATTCCACCATCATCATCCATCAACTGAGGTAACCTCTATACCTCTTCTTCTTGGGGATTAAACACTCATTTCTTGTTGAATCAAACCTAGGGTTTGTTATCCAAAAATTAAGGTTCTTCGATTTTGTTGATCTTCTTGCCTTGATACCTTGAACATATGGTTTATTTACTCCATTGAAGCTATATGTGAAGTTATATCGAATTCACATGTTCATTGTTGCTAGGGTTTGGATTTTTGCCCTAATTTCCCCTTGTTTTGTTGATGTTTGGTTGGAGGTGTCGTGATGCCTTTATGGAGTTGATTTTCATATATGTTAGAGCCCTAGAATGAAGGTGTTTGTATTTGAAATATTGGGTTTAAAGGATTTAAATTGAGTCATGAGCATGTGGTTTAAATGAGTGCACGTATAGTGTTTGATTAAATGCTTCAAAGAGTTTTAATATGTATTTTGAGTCCAAAATCATATTATGAGTTGGTATATCCAAGGTTATGTGTATGGATATGTATGAAATCTTTAAAGAAAAGTATAGCTTGTGTTTGATCTAAATTATGATTTAATTGTATAACTCGACATCTAAAATGAAAAGGGAATCGAAAGGTGCTTGGTGACGTATTGGGGCTCAAGGTGGACGACTTGTGCACGACATAGAAGTATCTCAAGGTTGAGAAAGATTTGAAAGCGTCTCATAAGGTGGGGTAACTCTAAACTGTGAACACGTGTAAGGTTATAGTTATTGTTGTGCTTTGATTGTATAGATATGAAGGGTCTTCGGACCAGAGATAACAGAGATCCTTCGGGGTCAACAAAGAGATCCTTCGGGGGTTGACAAAGAGGTCCTACGGGATCGATAATAGACTCGTTAATGTCCTCGCTAGGGGTTAATAAGCCTGCGGGCATCCCTACAGGGATAAAGACGTTCATTAACGAGGGCATCATGATGTTTGGACCCTGCGGGGTTGAGGCTAGTCTCCACAAAACAAAAGAAGTATCCATATGTTATATTTTCACTTGTGCAATTAGCTATAACTGTTTACAGTGTTAAATACTCACCCATTCATTCAATGAATTTCAGGTTGAGGAGTCGGAGCCCGAGTAGGAGCATTGTGAACACAAGAGAACCCCACAAGCTTGTGTTTATCTTTTGGATGCTCTTATTTTGAAAATACTCATATTATTATTAGTACATTGATCACTCTTTTTGCTTTATGATCAATGATTATTGGGGATGGGAATAGCCCGATCTTTTGTAGGTTATGATGTATATAACTTGATATTATGCAAAACAATTTAAAGGCGGGTCGTTCGACCTTGGAGCCTATTACGTATGAAGTATGTTGTTGAACCCTATATTATGTTGGTTAATTTAGGGTGCTAGACGGGCGGGTTGTGTAAACCTATGAGCCCAACAGGTTAGACGATTGCATGGTTGATGTGGATGGGCGATATGGCCACTATGAGTTCACAGTGGTACCTTTTGGATAGATCAATGCGTCTGGAGTCTTCATGGACTTGATGAATCGAGTGTTCCATCCGTACCTCGACCAGTTCGTAATAGTCTTCATCGATGATATCTTGATTTATTGAAGAAGCAAGTAGCAACACGTTGAGCATCTCTGAATCGTATTGGAGACGCCAAGGAAAGAAGAGTTATATGCAAAATTTTCTAAGTGCGAGTTCTGGTTGGAGCGAGTGGCATTCCTTGGCCACGTGGTGACATCAAATGGAATCGAAGTAGATCCGTCGAAAGTGGAAGCTGTTAGCAATTGGAAGATGCCATCGAATGTTAATGAAGTCCGAAGCTTCTTAGGACTAGCGGGTTACTATAGAAGATTTATTGAGGGGTTTTCCAAGATATCGAGTCCTTTGACAAGATTAACAAGGAAGGATGAGAAGTTCCAATTGAGTGAGAAGTGTGAGCAGAGTTTTCAAGAATTAAAGTGACATCTCGTGTCAGCCCCAGTGTTGACTATTTCTGATGGGACGGAAGGCTTTGTCATCTACAGCAACGCCTCGAAGCAAGGACTTGGTTGTGTTTTGATGCAACATGGGAAGGTAGTAGCGTATGCATCGAGACAGTTGAAGGTGCACGAGCATAATTATCCGACGCATGATCTCGAATTAGCAGCCGTGGTTTATGCATTGAAGATCTGGAGGCATTATCTCTATGGAAGCAAGTGCGAGATCTACACCGACCACAAAAGCTTGAAGTACTTCTTCACCCAGAAGGAGTTGAATCTACGTCAAAGAAGATGGTTAGAGTTGGTGAAGGATTACGACTGTACGATCTTATATCACCCTGGAAAGGTGAATGTCGTAGCTGATGCCTTAAGCCAAAAGATCTATCTTCCAACCAAGCAAGAGCAATTGATCAAGGAATTCGAGAAGATGAATCTCGAGGTAGTGGATCCTTCCAACACCACCCAGGGGATTTTAGCAGCTTTTGTGGTTCGACCACTAATTCGTGATCGAGTTCGTGAAGCACAAGTCGACAATCCTTTCCTATGCAAAATGAAGAAGAGAGCATTGGAGGGTTCTATTCAGGGATTTGCTGTTGCAAGTGATGGCACACTATTCTTCGAAGAAAGGTTGTGTGTGCCGAAGAACGAAGAGCTCAGAAAAGAGATTCTTGAAGAAGCACATAATACTCCATATTCTATGCACCCAGGAGGCACGAAGATGTTCAAGGACTTGAAGATGATTTTTTGGTGGAGAAATATGAAGAGGTCGATTGGCCAATTCGTATCGAAGTGTATCACTTGTTAACAAGTGAAAGCCGAGCATCAACACCCTTCTGGATTGTTGAACCCACTCGAGATTCCCGAGTGGAAGTGGGAGTACATTGCAATGGACTTCGTAGTAGGATTACCTCCGTCAGCTAGAGGTCATCATGCAATTTGGGTTGTTGTCGATAGGTTGACCAAGTCCGCTAATTTTCTTCCGGTAAAGATGACGTTTAACATGGATCGATTAGCTCAAATTTGTATCAATGAGATAGTACTGCTTCACGGCATTCCTATGTCGATAGTGTCAGATCGTGACACAAGGTTTATGTCTAAATTTTGGCGAAGTCTGCAAGAATCAATGGGGACTCAGTTGAAGTTTAGCATGGCGTATCATCCTCAATCCGATGGTCAGTCTGAGCGGACCATTCAGACGTTGTAGGACATGCTCTGTGCATGTGTTCTCGATTTTGGTGGAAGTTGGGAGAGCCACTTGCCACTTGTGGAGTTTGCTTACAATAATAGTTTCCAAGTGTCTATTGGAATGGCACCGTACGAGGCATTGTACAGGAGGAAGTGCAGATCTCCTATTCATTGGGATAAAGTGGGAGAGCGTCGACTCTTAGGTCCTGAAATTGTTGAGAAGACGGTGGAAGTAATTGAGAAGATAAGAAAAAGAATCAAGGTAGCTCAAGATCGTCAGAAATACTATGCCGACGTGAAGAGAAAAGACGTGAGCTTTGAGATTGGTGACAAGATATTCTTGAAAATTGCACCAATGAGAGGAGTGGTTGGATTTGGGAAGAAGGGTAAGTTGTAGCCACGTTATGTGGGACCGTTCGAGATTCTACATAAAATAGGTGATGTTGCTTATCGCCTAGCACTACCTCCGGATTTGGCGGGTGTGCACGATGTTTTCCATGTGCCGTTGCTAAGACGATATGTGTCTGACCCTAGTGATGTCATTTCATATGACACGGTGTAAATTTCCAAGGACTTGACGTATGAAGAAGTCCCAGTTGCTGTGTTAGATAGAAGAGTTCATACTCTTCGAACCCGTGAGGTTCCTTTAATAAAAGTGCAATGGAGTCGGCACGGACCTGAAGAGGCCACTTGGGAGAAAGAAGTTGATATCATAGCTCAATATCCAAATGTAACAGAAATGTTAGGCTAATTTCGAGGACGAAATTTTTAAAAGTTAGGGAGATTGTGATACCCCGACCCTTTTTGCTAAATTATAAATTATAATTTTAGTAAATGATTTCGAATTAATATTGTTTGAATATTAATTATGATGGTTTGTATGTATTATGCCGTTGTTTTATTGCAGGTTGTCTCACTCGAGCCGATACGTCATAGCACGGTGGTATTATACTAAGTGTATAATACATGATAACATTTAATATTAAAATTTGTCGAGTTATATTATAATGAATGAGTGTGTTTATATTTGATTATGTATTTTACCACACCTTGAACACCCTAACGCTAAGTTGATCGTGGGTCTCGCTGTTAAAAGTGTTTTGAAAATCTAAGTCGTGTTAAATGGAGTTGGAAATGTCCGGGAGTCATTTTAGTTTGAGGGTTGAATTAGGCATGCCACGCACCCGCGGGACGATGCGCGCCCACAAGGCGTGGGTGAGGCGCGTGCCCGTGGGGTTGTGCGCGCTCGCAGGGTGCTGTGGCCGAGAGCCCCCTCGTGCGGTCGCGGGAGGTGCACGGTCGCGCGGGCTGGGCGACTTTCTGTCCGGATTTTTACCTATAAATACCACACTTATCCATTTCTCCTCATTTCTTCTCTTCCATTTGGGCGATTTTCTCTCAACTCTCTCAAGAAACTCTTCATCTTTTGAAGTGTCTTCCACCATCATCATCCATCAACTGAGGTAACCTCTATACCTCTTCTTCTTGGGGATTAAACACTCATTTCTTGTTGAATCAAACCTAGGGTTTCTATCCAAAAATTAGGGTTCTTCGATTTTTTTGATCTTCTTGCCTTGATACCTTGAACATATGGTTTATTTACTCCATTGAAGCTATATGTGAAGTTATATCGAATTCTCATTGTTCATTATTGCTAGGGTTTGGATTTTTGCCCTAATTTCCCCTTGTTTTGTTGATGTTTGGTTGGAGGTGTCGTGATGCCTTTATGGAGTTAATTTTCATGTATGTTAGAGCCCTAGGATGAAGGTGTTTGTATTTGAAATATTAGGTTTAAAGGATTTAAATTGAGTCATGAGCATGTGGTTTAAATGAGTGCACGTATAGTGTTTGATTAAATGTTTCAAAGAGTTTTAATATGTATTTTGAGTCCAAAATCATATTATGAGTTGGTATATCCAAGGTTATATGTATGGATATGTATGAAATCTTTAAAGAAAAGTATAGCTTGTGCTTGGTCTAAATTATAATTTAATTATATAACTCGACATCTAAAATGAAAAGGGAATCGAAAGGTGCTTGGTGACATATTGGGGCTCGAGGTGGACGACTTGTGCACGGCTAAGAAGTATCTCAAGGTTGAGAAAGATTTGAAAGCGTCTTATAAGGTGGGATAACTTTAAACTGTGAACACGTGTAAGGTTATAGTTATTGTTGTACTTTGATTGTATAGATATGAAGGGTTTTCGGACCAGAGATAACAGAGATCCTTTGGGGTCGACAAAGAGGTCCTGCGGGATCGATAATAGATTCATTAATGTCCTCTCTGGGGGATAATAAGCATGCGGGCATCCCTACAGGGATAAAGACGTTCATTAACGGGGGCATCATGATGTTTGGACCCTGCGGGGTTCAGGCTAGTCTCCATAAAAGAAAAGAAGTATCCATATGTTATATTTTCACTTGTGTAATTAGCTATAACTGTTTACAGTGTTCCCCACTAAGTATGTTGTTAAATACTCACCCCATTCATTCAATGAATTTCAGGTTGAGGAGTCATAGCCCGAGTAGGGGCGTTGTGAACACAAGAGAACCCCACAAGCTTGTGTTTATCTTTTGCATGATCTTCTTTTGAAAATACTCATATTATTATTAGTACATTGATCACTCTTTTTACTTTATGATCAATGATTATTGGGGATGGGAATAGCCCGATCTTTTGTAGGTTATGATGTATATAACCTGATATTATGCAAAACAATTTAAAGGCGGGTCGTTCGACTTTGGAGCCTATTGCGTATGAAGTATGTTGTTGAACCCTATATTATGTTGGTTAATTTAGGGTGCTAGACGGGCGGGTTGTGTAAACCTATGAGCCCGACAGGTTAGACGATTGCATGGTTGATGTGTATGGGCTTATGCAATGCTTCTGTTTGATAATATGTTGTGCGACAATGTAGATCCGATAGATTGTATATTATAATTGTGAAAAAATTTACATGGAGAATTATGATATTGTGCATTATCATGTTTTTTGACCTTAGCTTCCGCTCATATTAAAAATAAGCACAAAAAAAAATATGTAAGTAAATTGTATGTTAAGTGACGTGGCCAAACATAGTAGCTTGGGGCGTTACAAATTGGTATCAGAGCCAGGTTTACGCTTCTGTAGACTTGTTCTGTATGTGTTTGATTTATGTGTGAGAAATGTAGGTGGTTGTTCACGACGGCTACTCGGCTTGACTCTGATCGTAAGGTATGTACTCTTAAAGATTTTCAAGTATGAGTAATATGAAATGGGGGTGTATGTATAGAGTGTGTCGAGAAAAGAAGTTAAAGAGTTGAATAAGTCGTGATAGCATGATAAAGAAGAAAAGAATGGTTCGAAGTTGGACAAAAGAAAAGAATGAATGGTCCGAAGTTGGACAATAAAGATGAATGAATTGTATCTGTTGTCACGATCAACTATGATGTTTTAAATTCCCGATACACGCTTTAAAGAAATGAAATCTTGGAAGTTGTGTGCTTTCTTGATTATGAAATGATGAAAAGTGCTTTAGTAGTCCTCGAATTAGCTATAAGAATGACATTAACCTAACGAGCTAGTTTGCCTAAAAGCTTTAGGATGCCGCCGCATCATGCTCCTGCTCCGCAAGAAGCAGATGAATCAAGTAATGAAGGGAGTGGTCTCCATGATCCCCCACCATGAAAGAACGAGCCTGACTTTGCCCGAGGTTTCCTAGAGACGCTCCAGGGTCTCATGGCCCAGTAGATGGGGCGAGGAGGAGTGACTGAAGGAGAAAGGCTCCAAAAACAGGCGTTCGACATAGTCGAGCAGTTTAGAAGAATGGGGTCGTCTAGGCTCAAAGGAAGTGAAGCACCTGAAGCGACAGAGGAGTGGATCCGGGAAATGGAATGGATCTTCGAGCACATTTAGTGCACCGAGGTGCAGAAAACCTCCTGTGCTATCTTCCAGTTTGTAGAAGAGGCGAGCTTTTGGTGGGAAACCCATTCCCGAACCATGACGCCCGAGCAACGCCAAGCTTTGGTGTGGACTGACTTGAAAGAGTTGATCCTCATTCGATACTTCCCTGAGTCATTCAAGACTAAGATGGAGATCGAATTCTTAAATCTAAGATAAGGAGGAATGGCTGTGATCGAATATGAAAGGCGGTTCAACCGTCTCTCCCGCTATGCTCCGTACATCGTGGATACCGATGAAAAGAAGGCTCGACGTTTTCAGCGTGGATTGCGTCCTCAAATTACGGGAATTCTGTTAAGCCAAAGGTTGGGAACCTATGGTGAAGTAATTGAGAGGGCCCAAGCCATTTCTCATAGGCTCCAGCTGGACTTGAAGGACCAATGGCAGCGTGAGGCCTTTGGCAAGAGGAAATGGGAGTCGCAGGACAAAGGAAAAGGAAAAGCTCTTAGCAAAACAAGCCATGGCAGCAGAGGCCTGTCCCACAGAGAGAAAGCAATGATAGGGCTCTTTGTCCTAAATGCCAAAAGTTCCGCCTAGGAGAGTGCCATGCGGGACAGAGGGTTTGCTTTACATGTGGGGACCCGAGCCACCTGTCCTATGACTGTCCGAAGAAGAAGAAGGAGTAGGAAAGAAAGGTGAAGCCTCGACTGTTTGCCTTGGAGGGCGAGGAAAAGAACCCTAATTCAGGTGAGGATACTATGTCAGGTATTCTTCGAGTATCAGATATTCCAGCTTTAGTGTTATTCGATTCGGGTGCATCGCATTCCTTCATATCTGCAAGTTTATGTTCCAAGCTTAGTATTTCATGCAAAGATAGTGGTGAATAGTTAGAGATCAGTATTCCTTCAGGAAAGAAAGTTTCTTCTAGCAAGATGGTGTATGGCCTGAAGCTACGGTAGCTCATGCCAACCAATGAAGCATCCAACTGGCTACCCTCACCACCAAGAAAACAATCATACCCCTCCCCGTTTGAAGGTAACCTAGCTACAACATTTAGCTTGTTACCACATGTTCCCATTCCATCCTTTGATCTACACATGCACACCCTTTTGGATGATGCCAAAAAGGGGGAAGAGAATGAAGAAATTGAGAGGAATGATGGAAGAAACTTTATGAGTCTCTAGGATGAGATTCAGGGGGAACCCTCGCAGTTTTAGGGGAAAGAACAGCCTCAGGGAGAAGTATTGAGGACTGTAGGAACTGCTCGAGAAGAGAGGCATCAGCCTCAGGGGGGGAGTTTGGGGAGCTATTTAGAGAAGAGCCAGAAATGAGAGACAATTATCTCAGGGGAAAGTTTGGGGAGAAATCTGGAGGAATGCAAGTGCTAGAGAAAAAGGAGAATCTAGCAAGTGGTGGAATCGATGAACAAGGAGATGAGATACCAGCTGAAGAGCTAGAAACTGAAGAAAAAGAAGAAGAAAAGAAAAATAAATTGGTGTAGATTGAAAGATGTCTAATCAGTTTACATAATTAGTTTCTTAGTTGTAAAAAGTTTTCTTGCTTGATTGTGTTCTCTCTTACACAACTCAAAAATATCTTAATCAGTTTTTCCATCATTGCTCAATTTTGCCATGTTTTGGACATCATCAAAAAGGGGGAAATTGTTAGGAAAAACTATCAAGGGTTTTCCTGATTGGGGTTTTGATGAGATGTCAAAATATGCCAAAATACGCAAAAAGCTTTGAAAAACTGAAAAGAAATCAAGCAAAAAACTAAGGATGATCATATAAAAAAATCAAGCTATCAAAGCCAAAAGAAATGATCAATCCAAGTGAGAAAAAGAAAAGAAAAGAGAGAAAAGAAATAGAGAGAAAAGAAAAGAGAAAAGAAAAGAAAAAGAAACCAGCCAAGAGCTGAGAAAAGAAAAGAGAGAGAAAAGAACAACGAGAAAAAGAAAAAAAATGAAATATCACAGCCATAAAGAGCTGTGAAAAAGAAACTATAGCTTGCTAGATCAGTTAGCAAGATAAACTGAAAGTTTCAGGTACCATCAAGTGGTGTACCAAATGCCATCAGTCTACAATTATGAACTGAAGAAAAATACCAGTTCAAGGCACCAGCCCAGAAGTGCCTAACACCAGCTGAAGAATAAAGTTCCAGCTGAAGAAAGTTCCCAGTTGAAGGAAAATACCAGCTGAAGAGAAGAACTGAAGGATATGATAGTTCAAGACTATTCTCGGCTAAAGAAATACCAGCTGAAGAGCACATCAGTTTGAACTGATGAACATGCCAGTTCAAGATGATACCAGCTGAAGAAGACTACCAGCCGAAGAGAGAACAATACAAGCTAAAGGAGAATACCAGCTAAAGACCACATCAGTTCGAACTGATGAACATACCAGCTCGAGAAGATACCAGCTGAAAGAGAATACGAGCTGAAGAAATGTACCAGTTCAAGGTCCGAGCTGAAGGAAATATCAGCTCAGGTTGTTCCAGTTGAAGGAGAATACCAACTTAAGAGAAGACCAAGGTACGAGCTGAAGGAATTACTAGCGCAAAAAGTCCCAGCTGAAGAATGAAGTTCCAACTAAAGAAATACTAGTTCGAAGGATACCAACTAAAGAAGTATTATGTGACGTCCCAAAATTTCATAAATAATAAATATCTCATTTATACAATAAATATAAGAGTTTAATACAGCGGAAGCAATATTTAAAATAAAATCATATTTATTTAATCTTGACCATCACCCCGTCTCCACATCATCGCTTGAGGATCCTTAGCCTGAAAAATAAATAGCTTTGGGGTGAGTGCTGTTAACTTAGTGAGGTCCACATTTATCCAAATTATACAAATACATAACATAACAAGTCATCATAGCATAGTGCCCGTAGGCCGTCACATCATAATAATCCGGAGGGTGTCATCAATAAACATAAAGCCCGTAGGCCATCATAAATACACAGAGGGAGTCATCATAAGCATAAAGCCCATACGCCATCATCAAGTAACCCGGAGGTTCTCATCAATAGAACCTGCACATCACGTACACGCATAATAAGGATAAATGTACTTTAATTTCAACGTTGGATGTCCCACCTTTACTTGATTTTAAAACTTTACTGAACGTGAATTTAATTAGATCCGTGCGCGCCGCCTAGCATTAAATATAAAAAAAATAATTATCATAACTTTAATATAATTTAAATAATAAGTATCATAACTTTAATATAATTTAAATAATAATTATCATAACTTTAATATAATAATAATAATAATAATAATAATAATAATAATAATAATAATAATAATAATAATAATAATAATATGCGTGACTAGTAAAACACAAACCCACTCACGGCCCAAGCCCCACAATTCATCCAACTTTTTAATTATAAGCCCAACCATTCAAGAATTAATCCTAGCCCATCTCACCATCAATAAATAAAAATATATATATTATTTTTTAATTCTAGCCTACCATGTTTGACTAAAAGAAAAATGAAGTGAAATATAAGGCAACACTTTCATCAACATATCTTCTCGGCAAATCCATTCTCGACCAGTGCAATCTCTCTCTCTCTCTCTCTCTCACACACACACACACACACAAACACCCAAGAACAACCCCCTCTCAGACCCACACCCAAAACACCACTACACCACTACTGCTGCAGCATCACCAAGACGCTACCGCTGGAGTCTACCGCCGCTGTCATTGCTTCGATCTCGGTTTTCTCCGCCGGCTCTCCCTCTCTCGCTCAACCCATGATTCCCCAACAATGCTATGCGATGCAAATAACATGAAGGGAAAAGTACCTCAAGTGGAAATGTGAAGTAGAGAGGAGATGAATGCTTGAGGTGTGATTTTATGAATGAAGGGGTGTCTATTTATACTGGAGAATTTTGATTGGAAAAGGAAATGAGTGAATCAATTTGCTGAATTTTGTAAGAAATTGATCAGATTTTTGGTTCCATCAAAACGGGAATTCCTCCATTTCCATTCTGCTTTTCACACGTTTGTTTTGAGGGAGGAGAATAAATATTTGGGTCTTATCAAGTGGGCTTAATATTTTGATGTATTGGGCTTGAAAGAAATTAAGTGTTTGTGCTCAAAATAATATTAAACTATATGATATAATTCAAATAATGATAATAATATCATTAAAATATAAAAGAAATTTAATGTATTTAATTTACGTAGACATAAAATTGCTAAGGCGACTAAAAAAAATATTAAATAAACTCATTCTTTGAAATAAAATATCATTAAAAAAAATAGTAACTCGTAAAAAAAATTTAGGTTGCTACATCCTTCACCACTTAAAAAGAATTTCGTCCTCGAAATTTACTTACCTTACCCTTGAATTGAGGTTCCTAACATAATGTCCTCTCGACTTAAATGTTTCTACTGTCTCAAACCTTAACGTACTCATTTCACTTATATTCTAAAAATGGATCTCTAGATATTCCACAAAGTTCTAAATCAGCTACCTTAAAAGGCGTCTTAAATATATCCACGATAAGTTGATACGTCCCTAATCCTTCATTCTCATCTTCTCCTTAAAAGAACTATGTCATTGAGAAATTCAATTCATCATTATTTCCAAAAATAAAATATAAATCCGTTCCTAGTAATCCGCTTAAAATTTATTCCTTATTCATCACGACCTTTATTACAATTTCTAAATTAAAACATCTCCCAAACAAAATCTCTTAATACTTAATCTAGCGTCGTCTTTTTTTTTGTTACTCCTTACGATTCATGGCATATGCATGGGCATTATCTCTCCCTCTCACGTTATTTCCTCTTCCGGTGTTTTCTCCTCTTCCAATATTCCATCCTCTTTTGCTGTTTCCTCTCCCTTCTGCATTTTCTCTTCTTGGAAAATTTCTTTGTTGAAGTTTGAGACAATTCGGGGCTATGTGTCCTTCCTCGTGACATTAATAGCATGTATTCCGTCTATAATGACATTCTCCATTGTGATGTCTGCGACATTGTGGACAAAACGGTTTATTTGACATTGTTCTGAAATTCTTATCTTCAGTTTGTCTCGATTTCTTCTCAAAATGGGATTCTCTTTCTTCATCATTTTCATCCCTGCGTCTTTTCTCGTGGTTAATTGGGTGCCTAGAAGCAGAGTTCTCCAAATTTAGGTGACTAGACACAACTTGAGCACGTTCCACTATCTCTGAGTAGGTTGCAATGGTTCCTCGAGTGGCTAGGATCCCTGCGATCTCTGGGCGCAAACCGTACTCAAAGTTACTCGTCTTCTTTTCTTCAGTATCCACCAAGTGCGGGGCATATCGGGAAAGTTGGTTGAATTCCCTCTCGTACTCCATAACCGTCATGCTCCCTTGCTGCAAATTTATCAGCTCCAACTCCTTCTGCTTTGGATAGGCCCTTGGGAAAAACTTTCCCAAGATCAAATTCTTGAACTCAACCCAAGTTAGATTTCTACGACATTCTGCTCTCATGACACGTGCCAAACTCTGCCACCAATGCCCTGCATCTCCGATCAATTGAAAAATAGCACATGATACCTTTTCCGCATCCGTACAATTGAGGTGTTCGAAAATCCGCTCCAGCTCGAATATCCACTCCTCCGTGTCAAGTGGTCATTCGTTCCCCTTCAGCTTAGGTGGGACCATCTGTCGGAACTGCTTCACCATGGCATTTCCATCGTTCCTCGGTGGAGGGGCGTTTTGAGGTGTGGCCTGCCTCAAAGCTTGCGTCAGCTCTTACACAAAGGTTGGACGATTGCGAGGAGCCCGCCTTGCATTGTCATCATCCGATTGAGTCTCCTCACTATCAGCTCGAACGTTACGGCATCTGTTGACCATGATTCCTATTTATCGAGTCCATTAGAAGAAACATATAAAGCTCAAAATCAAAATAACAACTTTATTAAATTACAAGATCGAAAGCCACAATACTTAAAGATGGGAAATTAAACAAAGATAACAAAAATCTTACATGCTTTCTAGACACTGCTAGCTCTCTTCCTCTTGTTAAAACTCTTCTTCATGCTTGAATTTCGCCTCCCTATCATAACATCTTTAGATATCTTTCCGTACACGTAACGCTTCCAAACTTCAAGAAGTTGCTCAATAAAATCATTGAAATTCAATGTCTCGTGAACCTCATGCGCATCTAGTACAAATCGTCTGCGATCTTTAATTACGTTATTGGCTAGTAAACCCACAATCTCCGGTGTTATGGATTGGACCCTTTCAGCGGCATACAACGAGTCGGGTGTGCATCCTTCTTTTTCCAATTTTCCCCAGAGGTTCTGAATGTTTAGCAGTTGTATTTCCACTCCGGAATAGTCATCCCATGCAAGATCACGGAAATCACTCAACAATTTCTCCTTACGGGTTATCACACGACTGGCTAAAGGACCCCTAAGAACCTATCCTGTTGTTCTCATCCTCGCGGTCTGATAAGCTCTAACCATCTAAAAACAAAATCCTTAGAGTAAACTTCAAGGACTATAAAAAAACATTTTTTTCATAATCATACTTGCATTTCTTCCATAATAGCATAACTCATAAATATTTTACCTTGACTCGGCGTGATGCGGCGGACGTGATGATGGTATTTTTTTTTCATAAATTAATTTTTTTTAGCAAGTCTACAGAAACGTAGACCCGCTCTGATACCAACTGTGACGTCCCAAAATTTCATAAATAATAAATATCTCATTTATACAATAAATATAAGAGTTTAATACAGCGGAAGCAATATTTAAAATAAAATCATATTTATTTAATCTTGACCATCACCCCGTCTCCACATCATCGCCTGAGGATCCTTAGCCTGAAAAATAAATAGCTTTGGGGTGAGTGCTGTTAACTCAGTGAGGTCCACATTTCTCCAAATTATATAAATACATAACATAACAAGTCATCATAGCATAGTGCCCGTAGGCCGTCACATCATAATAACCCGGAGGGTGTCATCAATAAACATAAAGCCCGTAGGCCATCATAAATACCCGGAGGGGTTCATCATAAGCATAAAGCCCATAGGCCATCATCAAGTAACACGGAGGTTGTCATCAATAGAACCTGCACATCACGTACACGCTTAATAGAGATAAATGTACTTTAATTTCAACGTTGGATGTCCCACCTTTACTTGATTTTAAAACTTGACTGAACGTGAATTTAATTAGATCCGTGCGCGCCGCCTAGCATTAAATATAAAAAAAATAATAATTATCATAACTTTAATATAATTTAAATAATAATTATCATAAATTTAATAATAATAATAATAATAATAATAATAATAATAATAATAATAATAATAATATGCATGATTAGTAAAACACAAACCCACTCACGGCCCAAACCCCACAATTCATCCAACTTTTTAATTATAAGCCCAACCATTCAAGAATTAATCCTAGCCCATCTCACCATCAATAAATAAAAATATATATATATTTTTTTAATTCTAGCCTATGATGTTTGACTAAAAGAAAAATGAAGTGAAATATAAGGCAACACTTTCATCAACATATCTTCTCGGCAAAACCATTCTCGATCAGTGCAATCTCTCTCTCTCTCTCTCTCTCTCTCTCTCTCTCTCTCAAACACACACACACCCACCCCCAAGAACAACCTCCTCTCAGACCCACACCCAAAACACCACTACACCACTACTGCTGCAACATCACCAAGACGCTACCGCTGGAGTCTACCGCCGCTGTCGTTGCTTTGATCTCGGTTTTCTCCGTCGGCTCTCTCTCTCTCCCTCAACCCATGATTCTCCAACAATGCTATGCGATGCAAATAACATGAAGGGAAAAGTACCTCAAGTGGAAATATGAAGTAGAGAGGAGATGAATGCTTGAGGTGTGATTTTATGAATGAAGGGGTGTCTATTTATACTGGAGAATTTTGATTGGAAAAGGAAATGAGTGAATCAATTTGCTGAATTTTGTAAGAAATTGATCAGATTTTTGGTTCCATCAAAACAGGAATTCCTCCATTTCCATTCTGCTTTTTCACACGTTTGTTTTGAGGGAGGAGAATAAATATTTGGATCTTATCAAGTGGGCTTAATATTTTGATGTATTGGGCTTGAAAGAAATTAAGTGTTTGTGCTCAAAATAATATTAAACTATATGATATAATTCAAATAATGATAATAATATCATTAAAATATAAAAGAAATTTAATGTATTTAATTTACGTAGACATAAAATTGCTAAGGCGCGACTTATGGGACTAAAAAAAATTTTAAATAAACTCATTCTTTGAAATAAAATATCATTAAAAAAATAGTAACTCGTAAAAAAAATTTGGGTTGCTACACATTAGTTCGAAATCACGGTTGAGAATATCCCATGCATCAACCGCGGTCTTAGCATTAGAGAGGAGCGGCAGAATTTCAGAGGAGACGGAGCCGAGAATTGTAGCGAGCAGAATTTGATCCTACAGAAACCACATCATCGCGGCAGCAGCATCAGTTAGTTTTTGAGTTTTGCCATCAATAAAACTGAACGGGTCGTAGCCGTTGAGAACGGCGTTGAGGTGTGTGCGCCATGACAGGAAATTGGAGGCTGTGAGAGTGATGGGGAGATGATGGTGAGTAATGACGGGGATGGGCAAAAGGGTTGACGGCGAGGCGATGGAACCATTGGTGGTATCAATGGCGGCAGGTGCGGAAGCCATGGTAGGGATCAATAGAGGGTTTCGTGAGAAATAGGCTAGCATGATACCATATAAGAGTCTCAATATATTTGAGGGGAAGTTATATTTCTCATTGATATACAATCGGTATAAATATTACAATGGAGAATGATCTAGAATATACGATACAATAATATAACTATTATAAATTCACTATTTATGGGATCCGGAGGATCCGAAGTAAAAGATAGATCCTTAATATATAAGTCTCAATATATTTGAGGGAAGTTATATTTCTCATTGATATACAATCGGTATAAATATTACAATAGAGAAGGATCTATAATATATGATACAATAATACAACTATTATAAATTCACTATTTATGGGAATTAATATCCGGAGGATCCGGAGTAGAAGATAGATCCTTAATAGTTATGAACCAGTGGAGTGAACTGTATAAAGAGAGATTTATCAATTGTTGGACAAACAATGTTATGCATTTTGATAATACCACTACTTGCAGGTATCTTTCACATAATCAATTTGCTCATATTTTATGATAATATCTTATTTAAAGTGTAATAACTTAACCAAATTGATATACACAGGGCTGAGAGTGCACATGCGAAATTGAAGAAGTTTCTTGGTACAAATACGGGCAATTTGGAACATGTTGGGAGAAGATGCATGACCTCTTAGAAACTTCATTCAATGCAATAAAGGCTTCATTTGAGAAGAGTGTCAACATTGTTCAACATAGATACAAATCTCTCGTATTTCAATTTCTTCGAGGTGTGGTTTCTATAGCAGCACTGGATAAGGTGCTAGAAGAAATGAAAAGTGTTGGTGAATATGGAGTGGACCCGTTACTGTGTGGTTATGTTATGAGAACAAAATGTGGTCTTCCTTATGCACATGAGATTGATGAACATATTCGTTCATCAGAGCCCATTTGTGTAGATAAGATGGATAGGTTTTGGATGATGTTGGATATGGAGACGTTGGAAGGGGTTGAGGTAGATGTAGGATGTGATATTGGGAATAGCTGGTTAGAGACTTGGTCTGAATTAAACACGAAGTTTACAAATGTTGATGAGTCTGAGAGGTTTGTTGATGTTGAAGAGATTCAGAGAAATTGTGAATCCATCAACCATTTCGTTAGTTGAACTAGAAGTGCAATACAAAACACATGGTCGACCAAAGAAAACAAAATCAAAAGCAGACACATCAACAACAAACTGTATTCTAGATCTGACTGGAAATGTCTGGAACAGATTCTGGTACAGAGTTGAGAACGCCTTAGATAGGATCTGCAACAAACAACAAACTGAGTTTGATGTGGAGAATCAGCCGAGTCGAGATGACCTCTTTCCGTAAGACAATTATGCCCAGGCTAGTGTTCACGGTATTGGTGTTTGTCTCTTAAAGATAAAATGGCTTTATCCTTCTCGGATGTAGTACCACAAGTCCGAAAGGCTCTAACGAACTAGATAAATGCGAAGACTGGGAAGCTTCACTTGAAAAGATGATGCAAGATGTATGATGCACTTTGTAAGAGATTTTTTGTGTAGAAAACTTATGCAAAGTACTTGGAGAACTTCATTTCTTCTTCATATTTCCTATCATGCAAGGATGCCAATTTATAGGCACACATTCCACCTCCTTAGGGATTAGGGTTTGAACATTCAAACCAAGATGTAACCCCCAGGAGTTACTAGGTGCATTCAAGCCCACATTTGTAACCTCTCATTTAAGATCCATTCAAATCCATATTTGAAATCTCTCATGAGTTACTACCGTTGCAGTATTAACTCTCCACCATGAGTGAGAGTCGATTACACTCCTGAAGATCAGGAGTTACATCATGTGTACACCAATGGGTCGGACACAGTACTGTCCTCGAATCTGTTCCTAACAGATGACCCAACACTTGATCGGTATCGACTAGAATAGAGTTTGGACAAGACCCAAATCTAATCAAGTTCAATCACAGTTCACCCCATAGCCAAGACACGAGACAATGTCACTGTCACTCTAACTGTTCATGACTCAAGAACGGGAACGAACACTGGCACACGCGTGCTCACATAGTTGTGTACATCGGATGTTACACTCAAGTGATTACACACTTAAGTCCAAGCTTAATTAGCTTCGGCTTTGATTGCATAAACACCATTTTACGTGACCAACTCAACAGTTAATTTCTCACTCACCGAAAATTGAATTTGAGAAATTAAAACACTATGATTATCCATTTCAACATAGATGAATCATGCACAATTTAACTCCTCCAAAATTAAAATATTCCGGTTATTGAAAAATCTGATAAAATGAGATCACGCACTCACTTTATTAAACCCAATTTTCCAACAATTAACTGTCACCAATAGCAGATACAAACTCTATATTGTGATTTGACATGATCTACAAAATAAGGAACATAAATGAACTATTAGAGTGAATGTGCTTTGTTACGAATGTAGTAAATGCAAGTAGGCAAGAATGGTATTTTGTATGTAGCTGATATCTTGTATTTCTTCTTATGGAGATAAAATAAGGATGACAGGAAACGATTTTTTTTTTTTTACGGGAAACGATTTATTTCTTCTTAATTGCGGGGATGGAAGTATGGATTTGTAAGATTGATTTGTAATAGTAAAACCGAGTGGTTTGTGGATTGTATAATAAATTATCAATCGCAAAAACTCATGTGCATAAGATGTATATGAGATGGTCAACACGTTGACCGGATCAACGCGCGTTGACCCGGTCAAAGCATTGACCAAAAAAAATTGTGAAAATTGGTGATACTTTTTAGGAATACAATTGATACTTTTTTTAATTTCGAATTATACTTTTTAGTGTGTCAATTGATACTGATTTTAACAGTTTTTTTCTTTATTTTTTTATTCTGCCCAATACTTTTTATTGATACAAATGATACTTTTTAACCTTTGAAATGATACTTTTCAGTATTATGAAAGTATTATGAATGGTACTAATTTTGTCGGATATTTTGATCAAAGCATTGACTGGGTCAACACGCGTTGACCCGGTCAACGCGTTGACCGTTTCATGTACATCTTATGTACAAGAGACTTGCCTGTTATCAATACATCATTTGGATTGAACGTTTATAATCAATTTCTATTACAATTTAGAAATTACCAGCGATAAGAAAGTAGATATCGTTATTATGGCAAACGCTCCTAATGTCAGAAAAAAATGTCTACAGTAAATTGAATATATATAGGTAGAAATTAAATTTTATGGATACTAAATAAATTGGAATATTTAATTCATCATAAAAAAAAAAAGATTATGTGAAGAACAAATTAGAGTATAGAAGACAGTAGAATAAAAAAAGAGAGACATAAATACACGTGCTAGGTTTTATGTTTAATTGTAGTTTGTATCTATTTTATATATAAGGAGATATTAATGATTGTAATTGCTAAGGATATAATATGATTATATTTCTAGTAAAATGATTAAATAAATATTATGAATTATAAATGTAAAATTAAATATAAATTTATGACAATCACAATATTGTTATAGGCAGATCAAAATTTGGTAGGAATACAAACTTTATTATTGTAGAGATTTCGTTGATCAAATAATACAATATATTACACACATTTAAAAAGATAAAGGAAAGAATAACCCAGTTGGAAAAATAATGTTGATAAACTAAAAGAAAAGAAATAATGAAACTAAAAATAGAAATAAGATTTCAGAGCCCTTAGCCATCTGTCACAACAATAGAGTTAATGGAACACTTACAAATGTCCTATTAAATCTATTATGATAGATCAAAGTATCCTATTAAATCTATGATTGCAGATGAGGCACCACGTGGATAGGCAAGAATTTCCCCGTTTCAGTTGTGGAGTAAAACAACCGGTCCAAGTAATTAATTATGTTCTTATAATAGGAAAATTCTATGTGGCGCCCCAAAATAGCTATTGTGACACTTTCATATGTTACAATAGACCTATTGTGATACATTAAAATGTCACATTTGAAATAAATACTTTTTTATTCTTTTTTTTTTTCCTCCAAATTGTGTGTTTTGGGTGGGGCCGGATTACTATTACCATAAACTTAGCCGGAAAATCTCATCCACAGTCAGAAAATGGCGGAGAGAATCCGCATCAATTTCATTTCCCTCTTTCTCTCACTACTCTCTCTCTTCCTCCCACGTACAGTCGCAATCGCCGCCCCGACACCGGCACCGTGGCCGGTCCAATTCCACTCAATCTTGTTCATAAACAGCACCGATGGGCTGCTGCAAGTGACGGATCTCTGTTACGACTGGCCCAACGGCCGAAACTTCAACATAATCCAACACCAGCTGGGGAAAAAGCTCTACGATTTGGAGTGGAATAATGGCACCTCCTTTTACTACACGCTCGATGCTAACAAGGAGTGCAAGACCGTCCATTTCTCGGTGGGGATTCTCCGCCCTAATTTTCTCGACGGCGCCAACTACACCGGCCAAGAGCACAGGGATGGCTTCCTCTGCAATGTGTGGGAGAAGGCCGATTTCATTACCTATTATGAAGATGTCGAAACTAAACGACCCGTTTCATGGACTTTTTTCTCAGGTTAATTCCCTAATTTTGTTTCCGATTTTATCTAATTATTGATGTGTCACACTGTGAATTCTATTACGTTTTTTTCTTTATCAATTCCAATTTTAATTTATTGAGGTTTAATTTAATTGTATAATTATTGATTACAGTTTATTTTATCCAATCATGATTTATGATTAGTTTTACTATTTGATTTTTAAATTTTGGCTGATAATGGTGTATTAGGTTCATAAATTCTTAAAATTTCGAATCTTCACAACAATTATGATTGATTCCATTATAATATATATATATATATAAATATATATTTCTAATAAATAATATTATAATACAGTGGGAATTGGGATATAGGAAGGTGGACTAGATGTTTTTGTCGGGTTAATAGTCAATCCAGGCTCATTTGCTACTCTTCTTTTCCCACGCAAGATAATTTAGTATAACAATAAATTAATATCATATATTTTTATTATATATCTCGACCTGGATGTATAATATTAATATGTAATCAAACATACACCAGAAATGGACGACGGGCCCGCTTTAATTTTGCAAGCAAACAAGATATTAAAATTAGCATACAACACACGTGACAAACAAGCTCCCTATAAATTGTAAATACTAGAAGTAAATGACTCTAAAGTGTGGAAGTTAGATTGTATTTTGATGATGAGATGCAAAATAGTTTTCTTCTTGTTGCTGCTGCTGCTGCTGCTTATAATTGGGAGTGAAAGTTGATGGTGTGAATTTGCAGGGATGAGGGCACATGTGATGACATTTGAGGTTGGGAAAGTGCTTGATGAGCCCAACTGGCAAGCCCCTGTTTACTGCTTTGAAAAGGCCAAGAATAAGGTAGATGATGCTACACCTCTTCTTCTTTCAACCAACGCCAACATCTGGTTTGAATTTGATGAGAGAGATCACAAATATTCCTATGGGCTCTAATCGAGTGTTAGTTTCTTAGTTATCAATGTACTATTATGAATATTTTTCTCATTCTATTATGAATATTGCTTCATGCTTTTATGAAAGCTCGTTCATAGTACCATTTATCAAAGGGGAAAAAGTCCAATTTGATCATTTAACTATACTCCAAATCTTAGTTTGGTCCCGAAACAAAATTTCGTCTCAAATCGATCCCTCAACTTTTTAAAATGTATCAAAATGATCCCTCTGTTACTCCTTAACGGACGGATGTTAACTTTCGTTAATAACAACCGTTAAAGGGAAAATGTCCAATTTGGTCCTTCAACTATATCTGAAATCTCAGCTTGATCACGAAACAATATTTCAGCCCGAATTGATCCCTCAACTTTTTAAAATGTATCAGGTTAATACTCCTGTTAGTTCCTAAACTGATGAACATCCGTTACTAACACGCCTAACGGTCGTTAACTAATCCCCAAATTGAAGAACACAATTTCTCTTGAACAACTACAAGAGTTTGATGTTGTTGTATACCTTGAACAATTACAAGAGTTTGTTGCTATTGTATACCTTCAATAATTACAAATTGAAGAGCATAATTTCTCTTGAACAGCAACTAATAGGCCCATTGTACCTCACTTTTGCTTCATTGAGCTTGCTGGTGCTATATACATTCTTCTTCTTCGCCTAACTTTGAAGAGAACCAGAGGCGAATCCAACGTCGGAGACTGAGGAAGGATAGGTTGTTGTTGATCAATCAACAACATCGCCCATCCCCACGGTCAGCTCTGCGCCTTTCAAAAACTTCAAGGGTTATGGCGCTGTCGAGAAAAGATAAGTGCGACAACGCGAGGTGGTCAAGATTGAGATTGATGAGTCTTTGTTTAACAACTGAATCGTAATTCCAACATTTTCGTTCATCTAATCTTTGTAAGAATTGAAAATTTTAAGATAATCGAGTTCTATTATAATTTTACAATATCGATTTGTTTGACTTTTGTAAATAATTCATACTTTAAAACTATACTAAAATCGATCAAGAATTCTTATATAAAATACACACACACACACATATAGCAGAAATTCGAACTCCAAATTTTCTCAATATCATTAAAAGCGGCTCGAGGTTGTGAAGATCGTGGCCAACTATTTGATAGTGAATAAAGACATCCACACATAAAAAGAAAAATTGCAACAAACAAATAAATTGAATAATTTCAATACAAAGGTTTCTCCACATCATGCAAATCCATTATCTCTCTACTTTTCAAGTTAATTTGCCAAATGTAAATGTTGTATGTGACATCTATTATCCACATTTAATTTTAACTGTAACAATCCTTTCCAAAAAAATATATATATATATATATATAATCGCCACAATGATGTAAATTCATTTTGTGTTGTGAAAATTAATCATCACAACATGCATCGCCGAATTTACAAACATCCATGCTTCTCAAGTTAGAATTAATCATCTTAATTTTCATTTTCTATGGTTTATAAATACACACATACATACTTTATGTAATTTTATTAATTTATTTGTGTATTCATAGTGAATAGAATAACATATAGTATCTTATAAATTCTTTTTAATTCTTAATTTTACATAAATTCATAAAACAATTAACATTTATGTTTTTTCTTTTGAACACCATTTGTCAATTTTAAATAATATATATATATATATATATATATATATATATATAACTTTTAATTTACAAAATATTCAACAACCACTAAAAATGGAGCATGGTATTGATGCTAAACAAATATTATACATTAAAAAAATTGTAAAATCAAATACTTCAATAATTACTAAAATTTAATTTTACGCATGTTTGGGGTAAAGTTGATTTAACTCCATCAAATTGCTAATTTCCTCATTTAAAAATAAAAAAGATTTAGTTCAAATTTAACTATAATTAATTCTAATATATTGGGTGCACAAATATTAATGCTAACAGTATTCCAAACACAAAGATCTCATAGTAACCTCATATATATTACATAAAAATAATTTGCAACTCGAGCAGAAGGAGATTTAAGAGGGGCTACAACAATTAAGAACACATTTTATATTCATTATAAAATATTTTCATTAATTATAGTAGATAAAGTTTGCTTATAATTACAAAGGTACAAAACTTATATTTAAAAATAATTGAGGCGTCGCCATTAAAAATATTACCTGCTCTCAAACATTTGATTTGTGCTTGCAGGCCAAAAAAATATATTATGAAATCCCATGGAAAAGAGAAAAATAAAATCAGCAACAATATATGTTAAATAATGTGTTATATGTACTAGAAAAATAAAAGAACTAAAGCATTGTAGAAAAAGAATACAATGTCAAAATGACAACCATGTTCCTATTTATAAGGAAATGGAATGTTCTAAAATTAAAAAAATAAAGACTCTAATAAACATAATTTTAAAGCTCGTTTAAAATTCAATCAATTAAAATTATTACAAAAAAATACTAATAAAATAAGGAAGATTGTTTAAGCCTAATAAAATAATATGTAATTGTCATAACTAAATGTAAATGCGTGATTGAGCATAGTAAAAATATGATCTTGATTAATTAACATAATAAAAGGAACATATATATAGAATATAATATATGTTTATTTTGTTGGCTGATTTTTACAGATAAATTTAATATATTTTGAATTAACTTTTTAATTAAATAATATGTATATCTGTTTCTTAAAAGTGAAATTTAGGGGAGATAAATAATTATGATTTTCTAAAAATAATAATTATGAAGCATTTACAATTAACGTAATTTAAGAGTGACATTTATAATTAACTAATTGATACATTGATTTTATAATTAACTAATTAATATTGTTTTCTTATTTATGTATGAAATTAATTTTATAATTGTGGTAAGTACGATCATTTTGACGGGAAAATAAAACCCTACACTATTCTACTTTTAGATATAGTAAGATAAGATATGATGTAAATTGAATCGATTTCATGGCCGATTCAGGTGGGATTGTATGGACTTGAATTATAACCATTAAATTAATTATTTAACTTATTGTATTATTAATTCACTAAATTGCCTCTGTAAATGGAAGGGAAAACTATGTTACACAACTCTATTATTATTTATATATATTAAAATTATTACAAAAATAAAACTAATAAAATAAGAAAGATTGTTTAAGCCTAATAAAATAATATGTAAGTGTCATAACTAAATGTAAATGCCTGATTGAGCATAATAAAAATATGATCTTTATTAATTAACATAATAAAATGAACATATATGTTGAGTATTATGTGTTTCAGATGATGTTATCACTTCGTTGATAACATCGCAATCAATGTCGTATCTAATGTTGTCCGTCATTCTCATCATATCGAGTATAACACTCGGAACTTTAATCTTATCCTTTCCTAGTATTTTGGATTAATTTATTTTAAATTAATCTGAATATATTGTAATATTTATCACATTTGATTTTCCACATTTTTAGGGATTTATTAGATATTTTATTTTGATTTAAAACGTGGATAAAGTTTGATTTTGACTTGTTCAAAATTTGTTTCGGATTTCATGGGGACGTGAAGTTCCCACTCCTTCTTGGACACTAACTGTTTGCAGGAGATTGTGGGTCACTGGAATAACCGCTACTATTGCACGATGTTGAAGAACGTGTGCCATGCAATGCAGAAGATGATTATCTCAAGTCCACATTCAACAATGGGTAGTGGAAGACGGTTGATTCAAGTCCAAGTAATCTAGGATCGTGAAGCAACTGCCAATACAAGATGGAGAAAGTATTTAAGGTCTTCTTAGATCTTAAAATCATTTATGCAAGCAGGTTATCACCGTGGTTTGTGAGAAGCTCTGAATCTTGCATCTAGTGTCATCTCTAAAGTCCAAGACATCTTCCTCGACATCTGCCTAGTGTCCCAATCAGCTGGAGATTTTCATTCCAGTTGTGTGTGTAGGTTAGATAGTCAACTTTAAGTTTTTATGTTGGATTGATTGGATGGAGGCATTGATGGATATTTGATTACATGTCGTTTTGCTTCATGAGCATGTGATGCTTTATCTATGTTTTTGTTCAATTGCCTCATGATTTGTGGCTTGGGGATATTTTGACTTAAATAGGTGTATGTTCTTTGTAACATGATAGGAGTTATGAGAGCATGTTTTTGATGAAATTGGAATCGTTGATGAGCATGAGCTTATGTTCAAAATTTTTGAAAAATGTTGATAAAAGGCAAAATTTTATAGCATGACAATGTAAACAAGGTTCTTTTCGTATCTCAAAAGTACAATTATTGAAGGAAAAACTTACCTTGGGAAGATTTTGATCCAAAGATTACACAAGTGTAATTTTTTCTTTGATGAGTGATTGATGGTCTTCTTGGTGCACTAGTCTTTCTCTAGAACTTGCTTGGTGACTTAATTGAGGTTACAATTGTGTGTTTGATTTCTTGAAAAGGATTTAAGGCTATTTTTTGTTTAACCTCATGATAATCCAAATATTTTTCTTTCCAATACAAATTGAATCCCTTGCAAGCCCTTTTTGAGCCTTGAAATATTTTCTTGATTTTGTTGGGATGGGAATGAAATAAATGACAAGTTGTGTATATTCTTTCAATTGGAACTTTTGAGAAATCTTGTAATTGGAAAAAGGTAAAATGTTGAAATACTCTTGTGATGAAAAGATTAAAAAGAAGTGAATTATCTTGATTTAAATTGAAAATCCTTAATTGAAGAAAAGAAGAGAGATGTTCCCATTGTGATCACAAACAAAAAGAGTAAGAAATGATGAAAAATTTGGAAAAATCTCAAAGAGATTGGGTTGTGAAATAAAAAGGGTAAAAAGGACTTGTGTGGTTCTACTTAGTTGATAATGTATTGGTTTGGTATTTTGGGACGCCACTTTACCAAATATTTTTCCTACCCTTCCGAAAAGCCTCCACTACAACCCGAAAGGCCCTTAATGATTCTTGTTTGAGAACACATGTGGAGTAGTGGAGATTGTAGTCACTTTGCAAGCATATGGTAGGATTCTAGTGCACTCTTGGCCTTGAGCGATACACATTTAGCCTATACACTCGAGAGTGAGCGTTTATTGATCCTTGAGAGAGCTTGAACTTCATTAATTGTATCATGATGATTTTGAGGTTCTTTGTTTATGTTTGATTGCCAATATCATCTATGCATTGTCTATCTCTTGATTTTTGAATCAAAATGCCGTCTTGATTCCACTATGCTCAATTACTTTGCTCTTTTACTCTTGTTCTTGTTTGAGGACAAACAAATATTTAAGTTTGGGGGAGTTGATGAGTGCATAAATTGCACTCATTTGCACTCATTTTGAGTGCATTTGCACTTGGTTATCATGTATATATGTTGTAAATATTGTTAATATTGTTTAACTCTCTTGTTTGGTATAATGTGACCAATTTAGGGAGTTTTCGGGGAAAACAAATGCCAAAAGGAGTCAGGTTGTGAGTCGATCGATCAACGCATGCACAAAGACGAGAAAAGACAAGAAAAACTTAAAATTGGCCAACACGCGACCATGCAGCGCGAGCACCTAAGGGTCGCGCCACAGCCGGTCTACAGTGCGACAATAAAAAGTGACCCATTTGGTCGCGCTTCGGCACTTCAGAGACGGTGTTTTCTCCAGCTGGAACGCGACGAAAAAGCGCGAGCTCCTGGGGTCGCGCTTCAAAAGCAAAGGGAAGCGCGACCCCAAAACGCGATTACTTCAGGTCACGCTTCCAAGGAAGAAACAAACGCGATGTCAAAACGCGACCCCTTCAGTCGCTCTGTACAAGCTTCAGAGAGCTGTTTTTCTTCAGTCCAAACCCGACCCTAAAACGCGATCAACTGGAGTCGCGCTTCGCCTTGACGGATTTCAAAAAGTGACTTTTGGCATTCAATTATTGGTCCATTACTTTATATATCTATTGGGGATTTCAAAGGACGCCCCCAACACTTCTTCCACTCGAAATACACTTGAAGAAACACTACATTTGGGGATTTTTGAAGATCAAGAAGAAGAAGGAAGATCCATCCATCCATTTGAGGATTCAAGCCAAGGGATTGAAGGAGATTGTTCAACATTGGGTTTTATCTTCTCCTTCCCTCTTTTACTCTTGTACTTAGAATGGATTTTGATTCTTCCTTTTGTATTCTTGATTTTGTTGTAAATATGGTTGGCTAGAGCCTTAGGGCTCTAGGATGTGGAGAAACAATATGAATCTTGTTCTTGACTAGGGTTTAATCTATGGGTGTGTTTTGTCAAGATTTCAATCTTTGCTAGTTCTTGTATGGTGTTGTTTGAAGTGGCATTCATTTAACATCAAATGTTTGAATCACATGCATCTAGTCAATCTTGTGATCATAAGCATGTATGGATTGAATCTATGTATTTGTACTCTTCGTTGAATGTCGAATATGTGGAAGGAAATGTGACCCCTTAGAGCCTTTGGTAGGTACGACCTTGGAATGTGTTAGAGATAGCCATCCTTGTCGCATTCGCAATTAAGGAGATATTCGAGAGATGCTCCTTCTATATTCGTGGTCTTCCTATCTATGAACTTAGCATAATTGTGTGTTTAACCCTTGTTGTTTGATCAAGAGGAATGTTGTGAATCCATATCCTAGAGTCTTACCCTTATTTATAATCTTCAAATATCTCTCTCTTGTTGGTATTGTTTATTTCATTTGCTATTTAGATTGTTTATTGTTGCTGTTTGGTATTGCATTATTTAGTTTATGTGTTGGTTTTGTGTTATGATAATCACCCCTCATCTATTCATAGTCTAGATATTTCATCAATCTATCATCGTGGTACTTGCATTTTCATGTTTAATTCCTTTTCCCTGTGGATCGATCTCGTATCATCATATCTACAATCATATGCTTATACACTTGTAGGCATGACACGAGTTTTATAAATATTGAAACCATTGTGGAGAGTAAAATATCCCACATCAAAGAGCATGGATGACAGTTATTGAAGAATGGAGCCTTCCTAGGATGGAAGATACAAATGGAGATTTTATGTTAACTCCAGAATCTCAATGGACAAATGATGAGAGAATAATCTCAAATTTTAATGCTCGCGCTTTGAATGCGGTTTTTGTTTCAATCGATGTTCCATGCTTCAAGATGATTTGCAATTATGTTACTACATATCAGGCATGGATCATTCTCCAAGAACATTGTGAAGGGTCTGCCAGTGTAAGGAAGACCAAACTGAGGCTACTCACATCAAAATTTGAAAATTTACGCATGTTTGAAGATGAAACTATTTCATCTTATGCTGAAAAATTATATGAGATCTCATATCAATCGACCGCTCTTGGGAGTCCAATCTCCAATGAGAACATGGTTAGCAAGTTGCTTCGAACTCTCCCAGAAAGATTCAATATGAAAATTTCTGCAATAGAAGAAGCACATGATGTGGGAACCATGAGTTTGAGCGAAGCGGCCAGCATCTTACTAACGTTTGAGATGAACCTGCAAAACCAGAAGACAAACTCAACTTCAAAGGGAATTGCTCTCCAGACAACAATTGTGTCATCTGATGTTCATGATGATGTTGGCAGTCTTCAGGAAATCAATGAGGAAGAAAATCTAAGTGTTGCACTCTTGATAAAGACGTTCAATTCACTTGTTCGGTCCATGAAGAAAAGCCCCCCAAACATCAAACCTCAACGGCTGTTTGACTCTCTATCCTCATCAACATCAAACTCTGGAAGATCAAATGTTAATAAGGAAGTTGCTGACACTGGAAAACACATTGAGATAGTTCAATATAGAGCATGTTCTAGATTTGGTCATTACTCCAATGAATGCCCAACGACACGAAGAAGACAAAGAAATAATTTCAATGTTGTTCTCAGTGATGAGTCTGATGCTGAAAATGATTCAGATTAGAGAGTGTTGTTCATCAATGTCATGGAAGAAGATGACCAGATTATTGATGCCCTGAACGGTATTGATGAACTTGACGAACTGGACATTGAAGAATGTGAAATTGAAGATGAGGTTCTCCCAGATGTTGAAGATAAAGCCACTGAGATCTCTCCCAATACTACTAATTGGTATGAAATGACTCTACTGGATGAGTTTAATCATACTTCCGAGATCAGAGAGGTTGATCCATAGGAAGAACGCCCCACTGCCTCTCTTGAAGAGCTCAATGATGTTGTGAATGAATTCTGTAGTCAATGGACAGCTCAATCAAAAGAACTGAGATTTCTTATGGAAGAAAATCATATTTTTAGAGAAAAGATTGTAGGTCTGGAAATTATACTCACCAGAAGTGATGCTGAAATCACCAAACTGAAGAAGGAAGTGGAGAGCACCTCAAGAACTTTTGAAAAATGGAATCAAGGAACTAATGTCCTAAATGAAGCCTTAACATTGGGACAGACAGACAGGGCTGGACTGGGATTCTCAAACAAAATTTCCATGACTTCCTCAAACAACAATGTTGTGAAATTTGTGAAAGAAAACAACCCAAACATGTCGACAGGGAGCAATGTTGAAGATGATGATCAGAAGCAATGTAAGGGCTCAAAGGTGCGAAAATATGTGTGCCATTACTGTCAGGAGCCTGGACATATCAAACGACATTGCTTCAAGTTTCACGATGATGTTGCAACCGGGAGAACAACATCAGGGATCACATCAAAGAACAAGAATCCGATGAAGTCTAAAAAGATGAAAGTTACATGCAATGTTGCGTACACATCACTGAAGGCTAACATTGCCGGAACATGGTACTTCGACAGTGGATGTTCTCTACACATGACCGGCAATAAGGAGTTTCTTGAAGAATATACCGCTACAAACAAAGGCAAAGTCAGTTACGGAGGAGGAGCTCAAGGAAACATTGTCGGAAAAGGTACATTGAATGTCAAACTTTTTCCTAAGCTTCAGAATGTCCTACATGTTGAAGGACTGACGGCAAATATGATCAGTATTAGTCAGCTTTGTGATGATGGTATGCATGTCAAGTTTGATAAAAATACTTGTGAAGTGTTTGACAAACATGACAAATGCATAATGTTTTGTAGTCGTGCATCTGACAATTGCTACCATGCTGATAAAGATGAAACCTGTAACATGACTGTAAATGTTGAAACAAAGTTGATTAATCAAAAACTCGATCATGTGAGCATGGTAGATTTGAAAAAGTTGATTGTGTCTGATGCTATTCGTGACTTACCGAAACTGAATGTTGATCACGATGTTGTATGTGGTGCTTGCCAAAAGGGAAAACAAACCAGAATTACTTACAAAAGCCTGGGTGGTTGTCAAACAACAAGATGTTTTCAAATCTTACACATGGACATCATGGGACCAGTCGATACAAAAAGTATGAGTGGTAAGAGTTTCATCCTTGTCATTGTTGATGATTTCTCAAGTTATACTTGGGTTGAATTTCTGCAGGAAAAATCTGAAACTTTCAAGGTCTTCAAAAGATTATGTCGCACAATGTGTCTGCAATTTGACACCAACATTGCATGCGTAAGAACAGATCATGGAAGAGAATTTGAGAATGCTGCATTCGATGATTTCTGTGAAAGCAAAAGAATACTCCATGAGTATTCAGCTCCCAAAACTCCACAACAAAACGGAGTAGTAGAAAGAAAGAATCGAACTCTGCAGGAAATGTCATGTGCAATGTTACAGGCCAAAGGGATTTCAAAGAAACTATGGGCTAAAGCTGTTAACACAGTGTATGACATCGGAAACAGAGTCTATCTTCGACCAGGAAGAAAAGAGACTCCGTATGAACTTCTAAGAGAAAGAAAGCCAAATCTTAAATATTTTCATGTGTTTGGATGTGTCTGTTACATTCTGAATGACAGAGATCACATTGGAAAGTTTGACACCAAGAGTGATAAAGAACTGTTCTTGGGATATGCTCAAAATAGTAGAGCATATCGGGTTCTTAATCTAAGAACTAAGGCCGTACAAGAATCTGTCAATGTTGTATTTGATGATCTTACAGGTCTAATTACAAGAACTAAAGAATATGATGTGTCATTTCTCTTACATGAACCAGATGTTGCCGACAAGGAGTCCAGTAACACTGACAAAAGTCCTATGAAAAGTCCTGATGTCAAAACCAATGTTTCTTCTCCGTCAGTAAAGGAATCAACATCACCCCAGACACTAGATTCAGACTCCTCATCTGAAAGCGATGATGAACAACTTCCACTGGCTCAGTATGAACCAAGACGTGATCCTCTAAGGAGAATCAAAAGAGATCACCCAAATTCCCAAATCATTGGTGATGGATCTCAAGGGGTCAAAACCAGAACAAAGAGCTCAACCGATGTTGCTGAATTGGTAAAACAGGTTTGCATGTCAACAATTATTAACCTTGTATCCATATCATGCTTTCTATCGAATGTTGAACCTAAAAATGTCAAGGAAGCACTAAAAGATGAATTTTGGGTAGAAGCAATGCATGATGAGGTGATTCAGTTTGTTCGAAATAATGTGTGGGAATTGGTTCCAAGGCCTGAAAATAAAAATGTTATTAGAACTAAATGGATTTTTAAGAACAAGACTGATGAGTCTGGTAATGTGGTCAGAAACAATGTCAGGCTAGTGGCTCAACGTTATACACAAGTAGAAGGAATAGACTACGATGAAACATTTGCTCCTGTTGCTAGAATAGAGTCTATCCGTCTTCTACTTGCCATTGCTTGCCACATTGGGTTTACACTGCATCAAATAGATGTCAAAAGTGCCTTTCTAAATGGTTTTTTGAATGAGGAAGCCTATGTTGAACAATCAAAAGGCTTTGAATGTCACGAAAAATCAAACCATGTTCTGAAATTACACAAAGCCTTGTATGGGCTTAAACAAGCTCCTAGAGCTTGGTATGCTCGACTTATGGAGTTTTTTATTAACTTTGGTTTTTCAAGAGGCGTGGTTGATAAAACATTGTTCATCAAAAGGATTCAAAAACACATTACTATTGCACAAATCTACGTTGATGATATTGTATTTGGATCCACTTGTTCTAACCTCCTTAGGAAGTTTGTTGATGCAATGTGCAGCACATTTGAGATGAGCATGATCGGTGAATTGGTCTACTTTCTTGGTCTCCAAATCAAGCAAGATAAAGATGAGATTTTTATATCCCAAAGTAAGTATGCTAAAAATCTGATCAAGCGCTTTGGACTTGAAGCTGCAAAGCCTATGAAAACACCAGTGGGATCCTCTGAAAAACTGAGCAAAGACGATGTTGGAGTCAATGTTGATCCAACAATGTACAGAGGAATGATCGAAAGCTTGCTCTACTTGACTGCCAGCAGACCTGATATCATGTTCAGTGTTGGAGTATGTGCTAGATACCGAGCTCAACCCAAGGATTCTCACTTGAAGGCTGTCAAAAGAATAACTCGATATGTTGCTGGCACAGTCGACTTTGGAATCAGATATTGCAAAGACACCAATACCAGCCTCATTGGATACATTGATTCAGATTGGGCAGGTGATGTTGATGATAGAAAGAGCACAAGTGGTGGTTGCTTTTTTTTAGGGAGCAATATGATTTTTTGGTCAAGCAAGAAATAAAATTGCATCTCGTTGTCAATAGTTGAATCCGAATATATTGCAGCTGCTAGTTGTTGTGCTCAGTTGGTATGGCTGAATCAAATGTTGAAGGACTATGGCATGACAAGCTCATCACTGACTTTGCTGTGTGACAATGCTAGTGCTATTGAAATTTCCAAGAACCCTGTTCAACATTCACGCACTAAGCATATCGACATTCGACATCACTTTATCAGACACTTGGTGGAAAAGGAAATCATAAACATCAAATACATATCCACTGAGAATCAAACAACGGATATTTTTACCAAGCCTCTTGATTTCGAGAGATTTTCTGCCTTGAGAAAGTCTCTTGGAATGTGTTCTATTTAATTAGTTCTTTTTATTTACTGATGTTGAACTCAATGTGAGTTCTTTTTATCAACATCAGTTGTTTATCATGTATGTTTTTTTAATTTATTTTAGTTATTTCTTTTAAGTATAATTCAAGGCTTACTTAATGAAATTATTGTGTTTCTGCTTTTATTTAACAAAATCAGCTATTTGAAATTCTATGTCTGTGTTTGTGAATGAAATACCCGTAATTCTATAAGGTGGATTATAGTTGGGTTTATTCACTGTTTGTCTATGTTGTAGCTGATGTTGTGACCAAGATTGCAGAGAAACGATATACTTCAGATTTTACATGCCTAGAATTATAACTTTTTGTGTTTTTCTTTCTCCGTTATTTCATTTATAAATAAAAAAAATAACAGAAAATATTTTCGAGCCCATAAAGATATTCACTTTTTGAATTTTTGTGATAAGTACTCGAATTGATAAAGTGTATCCCTATCCACTAGTTCCAAATTTTAAATTTTTTTTAAAAATAAAAGGTGGGTGATGTGACAATTGGAAAGTTCCGATTTTTGAGGGTGAGAGCTATATCATCTCATTTTTGGAAATATTTTTTTTTATTTCTCTCACTCTCTATTTCTCGAAGCCCTTTCGTCTCCCACTCTTTGTCTCTCCTTTCTTCAAGCTTTTTGCAGAATATCAATGGCGGAACCCAAGGATCTCACCGCCATGTTCGAGATGATGAAACAAATGTTCGAGAAGACTATGTGCACTCCATCTTCTGCCTCGGGTCCTGCTGCAACATCTGCTATCACTCTCTCTGCCACATCAACTCCCGCAGTCACGACAACAGCCTAAATCACTCCAGAAGGACCAAAATCTGAGTCCGACAAACCCTCATCTCCTCCAACAACACATGCAAACACTACCATGGATGAAGCTGAAGCTCCTGTTTCCACTCTGGTGCTAAACCCCACTCTGCTCCAGCAAGTCAGTCTAGGCGAAGAAGATAACCCTATTGATATAGATCTAGGGTTACACACTAGAGCTTTAGCCGAGAAAAAGAAAAGTTGCCCTACCCGCAAGTCTAAATGACTTCACGGCCAACAAGGTTCGGTCAAGGAAGAGGACGGTGAGGGTTCAAGCAAAAATGTTAAGAGAACTCTGAAGATGGAGGAGAAACCTGAAAGATCCCTGAAGGATAAGTCTGGTGACGAAGAGAATCCCCCTGACACCTCTCTCGATAATGTTGTTGGTGAAGTGGAAGTCAATGTTGAACAGCTAGAGAAGTCTATTCCTGCAATTCCAGAAGTTAATGTTCCTGAAAAGCCTACATCCTCACAAGAGATAGTCTCTTCTGGCACAGCCAAGGAGATAGTCTCTTCATCTCCCACTCATTCAGCTGATGTCAAAGATGATGCTGATTCTGGTGATTCTGAACTAGTCTATCCCCCAGGTTTCCCGCACGATGTTTTCTCTGCTTTCAGTAAGATATTCTACTCCCAGCATGCTAAAACACTTCATAAAACTGTTATTCTTCGCCCCACTCGTGTCGAAAAATAAATTGATGTGCTTAGTTTTAAGAAGTATGGGATGGATGTTTTCTTGAAAGAAAGGGGTCTCTGGAAATCTGTCACTGAATTGTCATCTTTTGAACCTGATGTTATTGCTGAATTTTATGTAAATGTGTCTCCTGAGATGAGTGATAAGTCTAAGAGCAAATTTGGGGAGGTTTATATGCGAGATAAAATCTATGTTTTTAACCCCATGCTGATCAACAAATTCTTAGCTCTGGGTAATGATGATGATGTTGTTAGCCTAGATTTAATTGATGATGTTGTTGGAATTGTTACTGGTGGTTTGGTGACTAAGTGGACTAACAAAATTTCCACTTCTAAGCTCACATTTTTCTACTCTATTTTACACAAATTGATTGTGTGTAATTGGTTACCCACCACCAACACTTCAGTCCTCACTGTTGATCAAGTCATCTTACTCTTTAAACTTGGCACAAAAATCCCCTTCAATCTCGAAGAATACATTTTTGATTGCATGTTGAAGTCGGCTGTAAAGAAAAACACCACCAGCATTTTACCATTTCTCTGCCTCATCTATGCCCTCCTAGTTGACCAAGGTGTGAAGCCAAATAAGAAGAAGATAGTTATTGAAACTGCAACTATCTCCATCATCAAGCCCAAAGGGAATGAAGATCGTGTGATCGATCTCTCTTATACCTTCGGTCGAAGTTCAACAGCTACTTCAAGGGATGTTAGGCATGATGTTGCTACTGATAATGCTCTCTTCCCTCCTCTTTCAGAAAGCGATATAGCAAGTGCCTCATCGCACTTGGTGAATGTGTCTGTTCAGGTCTTAAATTCGTATGTCTTGCAGATGGATTCGTTAATTCATCAAAGTACAGTTCTCACAAATGCCATGGTTAAGCTCTGCAATGCTCTTCGAGGAGTCCTTTCTATACAAAAAGGGGGAGTAGCTGCTGTGGATGTTGCTGGTGATGTTGGTGCTGACAGGGAGAAGGGTGGTGGAAAGTCTGTGGCCAAGGCAAAGGGGAAAAAGAAAATATGAATTTTCTTTGTCAAAAAAATTTTAATTTTATGGTTATGTATTGTGCTGACATAATTTTATTTTGTATGTGTTTACATCCTTTTTTTTATGTGATGGACACATTTATTTTTGTTGTTGGATATCCATGGTTGGATATCATTGGATATTTATGTTTTAATCATCAGCATGGGTTGATGATTTTGCTATATATATTCTGTTCGCATATGTTAATGTGTGATGTTTTATTTTTGTGATTGTTTTCACATGTTTTAAAGATATATGTTGTTTGCTATGTTGAGAATGTTCTCAACATTGTGATGATTTTGCTATATATATTCTGTACAGGGGATTATACCCACTAACCTTGTATATCATGTATAGAGGATTATACCCACTAACTTTGTATATTATATTACAGATAATAACTTAAGGAGGAGCAGACCTTAACGGGGAGTTTTTGAACTCCAATTTTATTTTCGTATTCCGCTGCGGCTCTAATTATGTATATATTGAGCTTTATGTTTTGTGCAGAAAGGATAAGCTTAAAGGGGATATTGTTGAATATGACGTGTTCCAGATGATGTTATCATTTCGCTGATAACATCGCAATCAATGTCGTATCTAATGTTGTCCGTCATTCTCGTCATATTGAGTATAACACTCGGAACTTTAATCTTATCCTTTCCTAGTATTTTGGATTAATTTATTTTAAATTAATCTGAATATATTGTAATATTTATCACATTTAATTTTCCACATTTTTAGGGATTTATTAGATATTTTATTTTGATTTAAAACGTGGATAAAGTTTGATTTTGACTTGTTCAAAATCTGTTCTGGATTTCATGGGGACATGAAGTTCCCACTCCTTCTTGGACACTAACTGTTGCAGGAGATCGTGGGTCACTGGAATAACCGCTACTATTGCACGATGTTGAAGAACGCGTGCCATGCAATGCAGAAGACGGTTATCTCAAGTCCACATTCAGCAATGGGTAGTGAAAGACAGTTGATTCAAGTCCAAGTCATCAAGGATCGTGAAGCAACTGCCAATACAAGATGGAGGAAGTATTTAAGGTCTCCTTAGACCTTAAAATCATTTATGCAAGCAGATTATCATCGTGGTTTGTGAGAAGCTCTGAATCTTGCATCTAGTGTCATCTCTAAAGTCTAAGACAAATTCCTCGACATCTTCCTAGAGTCCCAATCAGCTGGAGACTTTCATTCCAGTTGTGTGGGTAGGTTAGATAGTCAACTTTGAGAAGTCTAGGATTTAGAGTGACTTGTGGTAATCTATCTATGTGTTTAGATAGGTTTGTTTTGAGTGATTATTCGAGTGAGTGAAGCTAGGATAGTCCTCTGTATGTTTTATACAGTGTTGTCAAGAGTGTGTGAACCGAGACAACATCAGCATTGTTTTTATATTTCACTTGTGATAGTGAATTTTGTCTTGAGGCAATCACACACCGTAAGGAGTGTGATTTAAAATTTATTTTGTGCAAAGTTTCGTTTACGTTTCCGCTGCATGTTGAAGGCAATGTGGTAACACTAGCTTCAACATTTCATTTAACTTTGCAATTTACATCCAAATTCACATTATTTCAGGCAACAAATTTTAACAATATATATATAGAATATAGTATATGCTTATTTTTTGTTGGCTATTCTTACAAATAAATTTAATATATTTTGAATCAACTTCTTAATTAAATAATATGTATTTCTGTTTCTTAAAAGTGAAATTTAGGGGATACAAATAATTATGATTTTCTAAAAAATAATAATTATGAAGCATTTATAATTAACACAATCTAAGGGTAACATTTATAAGTAACTAATTAATATTGTTTTTTTATTTATTTATGAAATTAATTTTATAATTTTAGTAATATAACGATCCGACTACCGGACTGACAGTTGTCCTCCTAAACCAACACGAGTCCGTCCCCACAAACTAACACGAGTCTTTCCGGCTTTGTACTCACTCACATGCTGCCTGAGAAACTGGAGTCTTTCCAGCATGCTTTGTCCTCTCCGGCTGTCCCCACAAACCAACACAAGTGTTTCGTGCGTGCTTTGTCCTGCCTGAGAAACTTCTCAGGGGCTTTGTCCTCACTCACATGCTGCTTGAGAAACTTGATAAACATGGCTTTTACATGCATTTAAGGAGTTATATAGATCATATTCGAAGATTAATGCATGCATTTGTTGAGTTTTTATACTAGTTTCGAGTTTCCATGGGCTATTTGATGTTTTGGTGTTTCTTGTGCAAGTTTGAGCTGAATTTGGGATTTATCCAAGATCCAATTCAAGGATGAAAGTTGCTGGAAAGATAGAGGATCAAGAGAGAGTCGCAACGCAACTTGAATCGGGTCAATCGAATGAGAAACGAAGGAGAACGGAGCGAAATGGTGGAGGCGCGCGGAGCTGCCGGCTAACCCGCCGACCGGCGGGTTGAGGCCGCCGGTCGGCGGAAATCACTGTTTCTCTCGCCGATCTAGCCGCCGATCTGCGGGGGAAGGTCGCCGGTCAGCGGGAGGCACTTATGGGTCGACGGGATCGACGGGAATTGTCCCCAAGACACGTTTTCGGCCCACGAACTCATCTTTCGGCCCAGATTTTCGATACCTAGTATATATATGTTTGTTTTGGACGAAAATTGGAGACTTTATTCATTATTTTAGAGTTCCAAACTTATTTTACTTTCGAGGTTTGCTGTGAACATTCAAGAAATCTGATAATTAATTATTTTACTTTTGAGTCCTGGCGGAGATAATTAATTAATGGGATTAGTTGAATAATTTGATATACGTTCTAAGGAATCTGTAGGGGAATTTAAATATGTGGTTCTATCGGGAGTTAGTAAATTAACCTAGAGACGAAAGCAATAAGTTGTTTGTTAATCTACTTCTACCTTGAGACCTGGCGGAGATAGGTAGATATATTTCTGATTCATCACCTTTAATCGGATTAAAATTGGGAAAGATTATGATTAAATTGAATCATAGTGGATACATGTGTGCTGCATTCCCTAGGATTAGTATTTCATTAATTGTTTGAGTTTGATTATTTGCTTAGTTTATTTACTTGTGTTATTTGGTTTTATTTCTGTTCTTTTATTTTATTTAAATTCGTGCTTAGTTTTAGTAAACTCATAAATTGGTAGCCTGGATAATAGAGAGTTGTTTGGTAGCCTGGATAATAGAGAGTTGTTTGGTAGCCTGGATAATAGAGAGTTGTTAGCTTAGTACTCAGTATTGTCAAATATTCAGTCCCTGTGGATACGATACTCGATTCGCTTGCTATATTGCATTGTCATGTGTTAGTTAAGTGCATCAAAACTTCTCAGGGGCTTTGTACTCACTCACACGTTGCCTGAGAAACTTCTCAAGCAGGGCTTTGTACTCACTCACACGCTGCCTGAGAAACTTCCTAGGGGGTCACCCATCCTACTATTGCTCCAGGTCAAGCACGCTTAACTTTGGAGTTCTGGTGGAACGAGCGCCAGAAAAGAAGATGCACCTTGTGGTATGAGTAGCACCAATCAAATCCTTTAAGCTCTCCTCGACTATACAGTCCCATTCATGTATAGCCTCAGAATCCCCCTCTTTTGGGTGGATTCGGTTCATTCATGTGCCCCTTCGCTTGGAAGTCTTATAGGAGCCGCTCTTTATCCGTGCCTTTGCACCGGCAATCACTCCACACTTCGGCCTCGAGTGATAAAGTTATAAAGTTAGAACTCCATAAATATAAGATTGGTGGAGAATTCCTAAACTATAGTCAGAAGATTTACGTATTAGGAAATGCAAGAAGCATAGTGATTATTTTATTAAATATAGTAAGGATATCCATGATAAGGTAGCATAGAGGTATAGAAGGATATTGTTAGGTCAAGATACTAGCAAGCTAAGCTATAACTAGTGAGGAAATGATAATTTGTGTTATGTATAGATTTTTGCAGTTTGAGGTTAGGTAAGTAATTTCGAGAACGAAATTTTTTTTAGTTGGGAAGGATGTAACGATCCGATTTTTTAATATTTAAATTTCTATTTTTTTCAAATATTTTATTTATTCTTATGTGTGATATTAATTGCTTAAGTCTAATAAGTCGGCCCTCAATAGGTTTAATAAATAATTAAGCTTGTGCGATGCATTTTATTGCATTGAATCATAGTAAGAATTTATTTTATTGTACAGTTATTTTATATCATGAGCATGTATGTACGATTTTTATTTTGAGAATAATAAGATTTTACATTTTTGTTTTATCCAAGTTTTATAGCCCAATTAAAATATTTTTTTTTTCATTTAAGTCCAAGTTGTCAAGTCCAAATGTAATGTGACCCAAATTGAAGAATTTATTTTTTTTTATCTTTCTTCTCCGCAAGATTCAGCCAAAGAGCCCTCATCTTTCTTAAACTCTCTAATACTTATCACATTTTTAATCTTATCAACTTATTTTCTTGATAGCTACGAAATCTAAACCTAAACCCTAATCTATCATTATAAATAGAGAACTCTTAACTCTCTATTTTTGCACACACCAAAACCGAAGCAAGCGAAAAATAAGAGTTTGAGTTTATTCTCCAAAGTTTCTAGTTCGTTTAAAGGTACAGAGGCCTCTTTTAGTTCGTATATACTTTTCATTTCATTCTCATGCATTGCATTGCATAGTTTGGGGAGGGTTGGTATAGGAGAGGAGAAAGATGGTTGTGTTGGTGGCGGTGGCAGTGACAACAAGCAAAGCAACATTGAAGGAATGCAACTACAGTGGCGATTCGGCAGATTGTAGCAGCTGCTATTTGTTTGAGTCAAGTTGAACATCAGCATGTTCTAGGACGGTCTTCCATAACAATGAGGGAGGAGTGTTATCGTCAGTCAAAAGAAGAAGGAAGAGAGATAAATCTGATAGTTGTTCGGTTGCTGCTATATCGTGAATTGAAGAAAAAGGAGAGAGAAAGTTGGTTTTGTTTTCTAATCTTATTTGTTTTGCAGATGGGCTTTTCTTAAAGCAAAATGAGAAGTGGGCCTTGAGAATTAATTGAGAAGTTTGGCCAGGAGGTTGGCTTGATTAATATATTTGGAGTTTTGGTTTTAGAAAGAAAAGGGGAGAGCTAGTCAGTTGGGAAGAGAGTGAGATTCATGTTTCATTTATTTCACTTGAGGATTTCAACTAATAATTAAAATTGATTATTCACCATTGCAATTGTTATTGGTATTTTTCCATGCATTATCTTTCATGCATTTAGTAATTGGCATTTATATGATCACGTAGATTGCCAAGCAAGTTAATTAATTAATTTGACCATGCATTTATTCATTTCAAAATCATATAATGTTTCACGTAATTACTAGGTTACTAATTAATTTTAATTAAGAATGCATCATATTATAGGACTGGTTTAGTGATACGAAACGAATCGAACACACGTCAACGATAAGAAGGATTCAACTCAAATATCAACTGAAATTATGAGTACTGCTATGCTAATAATCTGACCTAAAACACCCAATAAATTTGAACAAGAACTAATCTCGAAAACAACCTAAAAACTAGCGATAGAACACCCGAAAAGACTCGAACAGAAACCTAAGCAAATCAACTCCAATTAAGCTCAAAATTTAGAACAAGATACATTCATAAGTCAGGAAAAATATATCCAAAATTCAGCAAAAATGCACGAGTATTTTCGATTTGGCTCGGTGGTCAATTTTCTGACTTCTAGGGCTTAATTAGGGCTTGAAGGGCTTATATGAATTATTTCAGGACTTGGACGACTTTGTGGACGACTATGGTGATGTTAGGATGATTATGAGATGTATATGGTGGATGTGGTGAAGGTATGAACGGTGGTGATGATGAAGAATAAGAAAAGATAGTGAATCTTACCCGAAATGAATCCCGGATCAACAAGAATCCGAAACGCGTTTATGGAGCAATCTTCGTGGCTTGACTAATCCGGATACTACTGGATATCACGAACGAGTCAATTGATTTCAAATTTGATGTTGCCAACAACAAATTCTACTAAGAACTATCGGTGCAATATTTGCGTGAGACAAGTGAAAAGCGATCAGCTTTGATTCAAACAAGTCTGCGTAACAATAATGTCAAAATATCTTAAATACTAACCTAGCGGACGAAAATAACAAGTATTTAGGCTTGGTATTTTCGAACTAGACTTAAAAATAAAATAAATAAATCCTTTGGCCCAATAACACCTAGACAAGTTGTGATAATTGGGCTTCTAATTAAATCAAATAAAAATAAAATATACTAATGGATAAATAATTAAATCAAGCTGATTTAATTAATAAGTGCACGTCCATGAGCTGATTTAATTATATATTGCACGCCCATGCATGGCCACGACCTCTCAGCTGCAACTCCGGGTTCAAGTCTCATCATTTAGTCACCTGCATAAAATTTGCATATCATGTTATTCATTTCATTAATTCAAGATAATTAATTTATAGGCAAGACGCGCATGACTTAATCGGTTAATATCAAGGTCAAAGTCAAGGTGGGGTTTTATGTTGATTTTGTCCCTGTTATCCTCTCTATATGTTTTATTGAATATATGTGATATCACATCATATCAAGAGGGGCTATCACGCAGAACCTCTGGGCTACATGCAAAGCTTCGGGCTATCACGCAGAGCTTTCGAGCTATCACGCAGAGCCTCTGGGCTACATGGTTTGGTCTACGGACTGAGCACAATTTACTATTCGCATATTATTCTGTTTTATATATAGCTTGGATAATTGGACACTCCCCACTGAGTCAGTAGTGCTCACCCCAAAAACTACTTATCTTTTCAGGTATTGTTTCGGGTGATACGTAGCGGACAAGATGTGATGATGGTGGTCAAATGGTCAAGCACGATTAAAGATTTAATTTATTTTGACTCTATTTTTCTATAATAAATGTCGAATTATGCTTTGAAACTTCTACTATATTTCAAGTAAAATATTTTAGGGCAAATTACAGTTTGATACCTGACCTTTCAACCTTTTAACAAAAATGTCCCGATCTTTATATATTTACAGTTTGATACCCAACCTTGTAAATTTTTGTCAAATCTATCACATGGTCAATTATCTAGTATCCTATGACATATGTGGACAACAAAAAATCTTATGTGGATTTTTATAATGCCATGTCATACCTAAAAAAATAAATATTAAAAACTTTATTTATTTCCATGTAAGTTTAATAAATTAAAAAATGAGAAAATTATTCGGGGTTTGTTTAATTTGAAATATAATACATTCATTAAATATTTTAATGTTATTTTTTTATATAATTATTTTTAATGAATATTCATACATTATTTAATAATTAACTATTCACATAATATATAGAAGATTTAAATATTTTTTTTAAATCTTACGAGTTACAACCTTTGCCAAATGGATAATTATATGTATTCGCATCGAATTTTAAGTATGACTTCTTCAATAAGTGATGGTAATAATATACATAAATATTTTAATTGACGTTAGATCAATAAACGTCAATTAAAATATTTATATATATTATTACCATCATTTATTGAAGAAGTCATACCTAAAATTCGATGAGAATACATATAATTATCCATTTGTCAAAGGTTGTAACTCGTAAGATTCAAAAAATATATATATTTATTCAAAATTAGTATCAACTGTAACACTAAAAAGTATCACTCAAAAGTCTAAAAATATCACTTGTATCCTTAAAAAGTATTGATCATAATAAATAAATAAATAAATAAATAATCGTCAAAATCAGTTCGACCGTAACACTAAAAAGTATCACTTAAAAGTCCAAAAGTATCACTTGTATCCTTAAAGTATCGGCCAAACTAAATAAATAAATAAAAACAGTCAAAATCAGTATCAACCATAACACTAAAAACTATCACTCAAAATTCAAAAAGTACCATCTGTATCATTAAAAAGTATTACCTATTTTATCATTTTTCTTTTTTACGGGTTAACTGGGTCAACACACGTCGACCCGCGTTTGACTCGGTCAAAAATATTGACCGTCTGATATAACCTTATATACATCTAATGTATGCATATTTTTGCCTTATTATTTATATATAGACATAAACTTTCACCAGCTCCTTGGGTAGAGTATAATAAAAATATATAGACATAAACTTTCACCAGCTCCTTGGGTAGAGTATAATAAAAAAAACATTATGCAATATAAAAGTTTATAACTATATTTTTACACGTAGTACATATTCTTTGAAAATAAGTACAATTTGATTCATTTGTCATTACATCATTTTCCGATTCAATATGTCATTTTATCCACACACAAAAAATTATGTACAGAGTTCAATTGAAGCCATGTAACAACTAAACACCCACGACACATTTTAAAAAATCTTAAATTAAATTGAAACTATAAATCTGATACCAATTAAGTACAAATCTTTAAAATTGCAGAAACAAATTTAGAACTCAACAGAAACACATGGTGCTATAGCAGACTGTTTTAGACGACAAAAATGACTATAAATCTATAATACAATTTCCATGGGAAAAAACATTCTTAATCAGTTTGAAAAGAACATCATTTTCACTTAATTTGTCATTGCACTTGATCAAGTATAACGGAACAATTACCAGAATCCGCTGATAATCCCCTTTCAAGCATTTCTTCCAAGAATGGCATTCCCTTGTGAAGCTCATTTTTCTTTAGCAAACTCTGGACAACAACGTTGTACGTCACACTATCAGGAGCACAACCACGTTTCTCCATCTGTATAAGCAAACAGTATGCCTCCTCCACAGACCCTTCTCTACAAAGTGAACCAATGATCGCAGTATAAATCTGAACATCAGGTTGCAAACCTTTAGAAGGAAGTTGATTGAAAAGATCTCTTGCAACATCAAGTTTTCCATTTTTGCATAATCCATTGATAAGAGCACCGTACGTGACTATATCAGGATTAACTCCTTTCCCTTCAATCTTGTGCAGTAAGGAAAGAGCTTCTTCAGTCTCCCCATTCCTGCACAACCCATCCAACAATGTGCTGTAAGTGTGTAAGTCGGGATGTACTTGTTGAGCTTCCATATCCTTGAAAAGCTTCCAGCCATCATCAAATCTATCTTTACTAAACAATCCATGGATCATTGTAGTACAAATATGTATATTTTGCTCCAAACCTTTACAAGGAACTTCTTGAAAAAGAAGCCAAGCTTCATCGACTCTTCCCTCCTTGCAGTATCCATCTATCAGAGCAGTGTAAGTGAAAATATCAGGACAGATATTCTGTTGCATCATAATTCCCAATACATCCTCGGCCTCTTTCACCTTTCCATCCTTGCAAAGTGCATCGATCATTATATTGAAAGTAATGACATCTAAAGAAATATTAGAACTAGCCATTTCATTTAACAAGTCTTTAACATCCTTCAGTCTACCGACAATGCACAGCCCTTGAATCATCGAACTGTATGTGAAAGCATTAGGCGAAACACCCTTGTCAATCATCTTGGACAAGAGCTCGAGAGCATCATCCACCATTCCACCCTTGCATAACCCGTCGATTAATGTGCTATAAGCCTTAACATTGGGCCTCCACCTAGTTCTTTCTAATCTACGAAGCAAATCATGGGCTGCAATGATCTGTCCAGCTTTGCAAAGCATATCTATCACCGTCAGAATCATCACATCATCAGGCTCGCATATTCCCATATCCAAAAGCCTTTTGAATAATTTCACAGCATCCACGACCTTATCATCTAAAAACAGCCCTCTAACGAGAGTGGAAAATGTCATGACATCTGGATTGTAACCGCTCTTGAAGAAGAGACCTAATACAGCAAAGCCCAAGTCAACACGTTGCAGAAGGCAGTAGCAATTGATCGCGATATTCATCGTGTAATCATTCACAGGGGCACCCAAGAGACGCATTTCATCGAACAGAGAGAGTGCAACAGAGTAGTGTTTCATCTTAGCAACAGCATTCAATAGTTTCGTGAAATCAACAACTGAAGGTTGTGGCCGCATTCTAACCATTTCGTAAAACAAGTAAATAGCATCATCTAATTCATGAACACAGCTTAAATCTATTCTGGGCAGCTTAGGTTTAAAAGGCCCATCACCATGGAAATTGGAAGAGTAGAGAGAGAATGGAGGAACGAGATTAGACGATTTATGCGACCATGAAGCCGCGAATCCTCTTCCACGAATCAGATGAATTGCAGAAACAGCAACTCTTCTGCTCATCTTCCTTCGTCTTTGAGATTGAATCTGTAGAGAGAGTTTGTGGTGCTTAAAACCCTTGAATCTTTCGTTAGTAATTGTGAGTCAAAACTTGACTTTAGATGATGGAAAGCAAGAATCAAATTAGAGTGCTTACTGTTCACTAGCGGTGCAAATAAAATTTCTTCAGAAAATGAAATTTAATATATTCTCAGCTCATTGTATAATTTTTATCATATTTTTTTAATCATTTTCAATTGTAATTACTGTATTTATTTATTAATGATTTTCAATTATTTACTGTGTTTTAATCATCGTACACATTTTTCTATTTATTAATTATTTCGTTTCTAATCCTTTCCAGCTGTAATTATTGTTTTAATTTATTAATGATTTTCTGTTTATCAATTTGATTCTCATCCTTTTCAATTGTAATTATTGGTTTAATTTAATGATTTTAAATCATTAAGTACATTGTAATCATTGTATGCATTTTTTTTTTGCTTTACAATTGTAATTATAGTTTTTATTTATTAATGATTCTAAGTTATTTACGTGCATTGTAATTCTTGTAAAAATGATTCGAGTAGTCCCTGTGCATCATATTCTGTGTGCGGTTAATGTCATTTGAAACTAAAAATTATTATAATAGTGTTAAATTAAAACATGTCAACTCATTCAAAAAAAAAAAAAAACTAATATATGCATAATCATGTGTGTAGTTAATGTCTATTGAAACGTTTGTGAGAATTTAAAATTCTAAACACATTGACTCAAAAAAAAACTGAATTGAAACTTTAAATTGTAATAATTCCAAATAAAAATTGTAAATGTTCTAGAAAATTAAAATAGAAAAAAAAAAGTGCATGTTAGAAAATTAAACCACATAGGGCATGCAACAATCCAGATTCACACCCTAAATCCATGAACTCTATGATGATAAACCGAGATACAATATTATAGCGGAAGCGTACCTGAATCCATAGTTATTGAATCTTGAATTCTTGATGTGGTATGGATCTTCCAAACGATCGGCACCTTAGGTTTTCTGTAGAGAATTCTGTAGAAGGAATACAGATTCTATTTTTCTGTCTGCCGTCGTTTGGGGACCATAACCCTAACTTATAATAATATGTTATCTGAGATTTGCAATTCGGTCCCTCAACAAATTACAAATCTATTAATGGTATCTACACAATTAAATTCCATGACAATATTATAATACTGTAGCGCCCCGATCCCGAAAGATCGTGGAAATGGACGCCACAGGGGTGGGAATTAAGAAGCGGGAAAGAAATGGGGTAATTTAATTAACGACGGGGTGATAATCCAAAAAGGATTAATGTTTGGAATAAAATTTAACAACCGAGTATGCCAAAGATAGGTTATGCCTTTCGGAAAATTAGACAGCATGACCTCTGTAACTAGAGCGAATCCCCATTTATAACGGCTTATGAGAGAAGAATGGAAGCTGTAACAATTCAATAAGCCCTTTCATAGGCTAAACGGAAACAAATAACCAGATACCAACAATCAATAGACCCATTCATAGGTCGACATAAGAAACAGACACCAATATGCTGAATAAATGAAGCCCTTCCATAGGCCAAAATGAATGATCAAATAGACATAACCAAAGATGGGCTTCCTCCCCTTCGAATAAGTATGTAGCTAAGCATATGATACATGTTAACTAGGAAGTCAAAAAAATGTTCAGAATCAGAGAAGCAGAATCATATCGATAAAATACTAAGATCAGGGTTCTTAGAATTTAGCAAAAGAATATCATAAGTGGGAAAGCTCAATTCTTAACAGAATACTAACAAAAAGAGACAACGGAAAAATATGAAAATCATAATAGCCCATATCTCAGTCTCGTCACCTCCACGCTCCAGCTTACTGACCTGAAAATATTTGGAAATATTTGGGCTGAGTACTAATGCACTCAGTGGGCAAGTTTTGACAATTCAAGTTATGCAAATCATTTTATTAAAGTAATCTATCTGTGTTCATGCAGGTAGTGAAGCTTAGGAGGTTTAAAAGTTGGAAGCAACCTAAGTTCACCAAAACATTTTATCATGAAGCGCTTAAGAGTATAACCCGTCACTGCCCGCAACCCAAACTACATCACCAGCGCATAACGTTGAGTATGGCCATAGTATACCCAAAGATTATAACCAATAAGTGTTTCATTTTAGTCTCACCGACAAGGAGTAGGGCAGGACAAATAATGCATGCATACTGTAGCTACTCACATTCACACAGCGCTGGTTTATGAGACTCCGACAACATACAGTAGCATGTAAATATTTAACACAGATAGTCACATATGCAATTTTAACAAAGCAGAGCTTAATAACTCGAAAGATACAATTTGTAAAGATATAGTAGTATAACCCACCTTTCTCGGGATTCTGAAAAGCTAACTCCTGAAGAATCAACCCTGATGATTTCTCTAGCTCAGCTGGTACTACAAAAGGTAAACTTCAACTCAGGATAATCGCTATATTTTCGGGAATTAATCTACTATAAACGGAACTATTATTAATTCTATTCTATTCTAAAATAGATTGCGCGACTCTAGAGACCTCAAATAATTTCGACGAAGAAGGAAATAAATTCCAAAACGTTATTCTTGCTTTACTGGGATCAACTGATTTGACAGAGGTCTCTTTCCAAAACTTGTCATTTATCCAAAGTTTACCAGATCTATGCCACGACACTTTTTAACCACTCGGAAATTACGAAAATATTCAGGGAAGATACTATGCATGCCAAGAGTAAAGAATGAGAAATTTAGAATTTTTCGATAACACATGCTCTCGGAAATAAAATAACTGCTTATATTAAATAGTCGATATTATTCAAAAATCATCCGAAAATTACGAAATTCGACGGGAGCATAGGAAATATTATTTCGAGCAACTTTTGAGAAGAAACTTTTTCGATTTGACGACCCAAAATGGGTGAAACGGGAGTTTCGGTAAGAATATTCACAGATTTTAGGTGAAAATGTATCGGTCTCGATTGAGCTCGATACTCGTTGGATTTTCGCTCAAAAGTACAATTTTTGATAGTGCAGAAAATAAGGAATTTAATGGTATAATCAGATTAAAGATCGGACAGCTAGAACACAAATTCAAATTGGGCAGATTTATAATATAATATTCGAATCCGGATTTCAAACGACGAGAAATCAAAAATCTATTTCGGTTAACTATAAGATCCAAATGATCAAAGACTATTTATAAAAAGAAGATTTCTAATACGACTATCCAGGAAGAGTAGATCTGAGATTTACATAAAATGAAAATGGAGAAAAATACCGAAAACTCACAACATCAAAAATCAAAATCGGTAGAATTAAAGATAATTGAAATATAAGCATATTTAGAACTTGAAATTTCTAAATTCATCGGTCCGAATGACCTGAATCGGAGAAAGTACCTTCTCCGAGGAATTGGCGGCGGTCGCGATGATTTTCCATCGTGATCATCCTTCGTGTCATCATTTCAATCATGTATTCGTGATCTACGCGTTGACACCTTCAAAATGACTATTTCAGAATTGAAATAGGAAACTAGAGTCGTACATTCTCTAGAAGCTGCTCGGCGTTTCGATTTTGAAAATGAATGAAAATGAAACCTTAAGCTCCTATTTATAGAGGAAAAATAAATAGGATAATAACGAATAAAAGAAAGAAGATAATGATGGAAAAAGAATAGGATAATTACGAATAAGATAATCTTTTGAAAAAGAAATTGGATAATGACGGATGTGCCTTTTTCTATTAAATTTATTATTTTTCAACTTAAAGTTGTGCCAAGAGTTCATTTGAACTCAAAATTTGAAATTTCAAAGGTTGGCATGATTCTTGAAACATTTTCTATCAACCCGAGAAAAATATCATAACATATTTTTAAGGTAATTTGACCAAATTAGATTTAACAGATTTCTCTGGCTGCGATTTTCCTTTATTTGAGTCCTTTAAGGACCCGACTTATTTTCTAACTTAGCAGAGGGTAACATAAGTTGAATAAAATTTTCTAAAATATTTCGGGGTATTACATTCTACCCCCCTTAAATAAATTTCGTCCCGAAATTTCCATATCTTGAGAAGAAGTATCAAAGTACATCCTCAGGGTTCAAAACCTCAATTTTTGTACTTGCAGCCTAGAACCGATATGGGTCTCCTATTCTTTAGGTTGATTCTCAACCTTTATCCCTCTTTCCGCTTTCTTCTTGGTCAAATACTTCTTTGAAGAGTCTATACTCGCTCTTCTTTTCCACGCAAATTTATCTTTCCGAAAGCCTAAACATTCGCCATCTTTCTCTATCCTTTGTGAGAGCTATCACGATGTACCGACTTCATATAATCTCCCCATGATTCGAATGAGCACGCCCTTGGACGGTTGGATTACAAATTCTATCAGGTTCGAACTGTGTTTTATCTCTTTCCTTAAAATGTTGAGATTCGACGTTCACGTCTTCTTGAAGTGTGCTTGAATCGTATTTCCGATGCAAATTAGTCTTATTTTCCTTGTTATACTCTTCTCTTTTCTTTAAAGTGGTAATCTGACTGTCTGGCTCCCGCTAGTGATCACCTTCGCTTCCATGCATAAAAAGAATCGCATGTCTAGACTTTAACAGTAAGCTCGAAACTTGCTTGTTGACATCCATTGATCATCTTAAATGTTACAAACCGAGAATTTACTTTAGAAATGTACTTCGGACTTTGGAGAACATTAACTGATACTGTTTCGGTTCCATTCATCATTATAGAATACTATCATTCGCTCTCCTGACAATATACTTAAATGAATACTTCTATAAGCTCTCTCTTCTATTTGAAGACTCACACTTAAGTTCTATGAGTGAGATTAAAATAAATCAAACACCTTTGAGTGAGAACTTTATCTGATCAACAAAAGCTGGAAGAGAGGTAACACTAGGTTATTTATACCAAAAATATTACCTTTTTAGAGGATTTATAACTCGAAGGGTTCTCACATTTTACAAAGATATATGAGAATAACAAAAGAAAATCAACGCTTCAGAGCTGAGAACCGTGCTGAAATATTTTCATAAAGGCGTCAGCATAGCCTAACAAGTAAATGCCATTGCTGATTCTTAATGATCAATGAAGTATCATCCAAAAGATTTCAAATTATCCAAGAGGATAAAATCAACGAATCACAAATGGTATAAATGGAGAATTTCAAATGATATGAAGTTGTTGAAGGGAAATTGATTCAATTAATAAGAGAATAAATCGATTTCAAAAGAGAATGAATAAATCGATTCTATCGACACGAGAATGAATAAATAGACTCATCAAAACTTCCTATCATAATGAAACTCTCAATCTATCGAACACTAGGTCTAACTTCTTAACGATCTTCTTCGGGTTCTCCTTCCTTCTTTCTTGAGCTTCACGAACCTTGTTTTTTTTTACGAGGTTGCTACGATAAAGCACGAGTCGGCTAGACTTTGCACTGGGTGGAAAAGTGACGTCTCGGGAATCATTTTCTATCTATCGGAAGGATACAAGAGAATGACTTGATCTATGATACCTCCTAGACTCAAAATAGTTTGACTTAACTTCTCTTGGAAGTTGAGTAGAACACCGACAAACATATCTTTAAATTAATTTGGCTGCAATCGTGATGACCATCTTTATCCTCATTCTAAAAATTGATCTAAAACAAGCTACAAATGTTGGGAATGAAACACGCCAGTGCCTCGATTAGCCATCCACTGAGGTGAAGAGCTTTCTCTTGGAGGAACGAATCTTTATTCTCTGTAATCGCAACAGGATCGTTAAACATGACTCCTAAGTTGAAAGCTTGCGTAGGGATTTCTTGAACGTGTAATAGACCTACAATCTGATAACTAGCCTATAAATCGATTGCTCGTTTCTTTTGCTTCTAGTTCAAAGTTAAAGCTTTATAACCTCATCTCCACATGGAGGTATAAAAGATGGTAATCAGTCTACCTCAATATTTCACTCAGGTGACAATTCTGATGTTGAACCTTGTTTGTAGCAGCCATCATCATTTAACATATCTACCCACGAAAATTCATAGTCTCCACATAGATCGTTGACTTATGTTTTTGTTTTCAAAATATTTTATTCTTTAATGTGTCCATCTTCCTAGTAACAACGCAAATTCTTGGTCAACTTTAACACATCTCAATCTGAAAGACTTCTTCTAACCGGATGTTGACCCCCATAGAGTAGGTTATTTCCCCAACGAACTCAAACACCGAATCGATCTCTTTCTTGGTATACATACAAAATCTCGTAATCCGCTCATCATGATATACATGTGGCAGTTATTCTGAGCCGTAAGTTTATGTTCAGTCATCAAAATGAATCGTTTCCTCAGTCAAACTATGTTCTCAACAATCTCATTAGTGTTTACAAATTCAGCCTAAGTTCAGCAACTATAGGCTAAGTTAATCTTACATTCTCTCACTTTCAAGTCCTTGTACTAATCCAAGAGTATGAACGATAAACACATTCCGGCTATCAATGTTTACAGTATGCATTCCGCATGTTCCCAACATCACAAGTATGCACAAGGCATATATAAACAAGTTCATACATATATGTAATCAACATAGTTTTTCAACAGAAACCAGTATGCTCACAGACATATTTCAAAACCAGTATGCTATCACTATAGCAATAGAGTACGCAATCAGCGCAGTTAATCAGAGTATGCTATCCGCATAATAATCAATCTTTCGAGGAATTCCCGTCAACACGGCGAATCCTAATCTTTCATTTTTAGATAGACTTAACATTTCAACAAATAATGTAAACTTTTAAAAACTAAAATTTGCATAAAAACATGCGTACCTTTTAAGCTGTTGCGTGAGTGACGAGCTGAGTGCTTATATAATATCACATGGAATTTCAATGAAAGACGAAATAAGACCCAGCAGGTCTGCAGAGTTGCAAACCTGCTCTGATACCACTTTGTAGCACCCCGATCCCGAAAGACCGTGGAAATGGACGCCACAGGGGTGGGAATTAAGAAGCGGGAAAGAAATGGGGTAATTTAATTAACGACGGGGTGATAATCCAAAAAGGATTAATGTTTGGAATAAAATTTAACAACCGAGTATGCCAAAGATAGGTTATGCCTTTCGGAAAATTAGACAGCATGACCTCTGTAACTAGAGCGAATCCCCGTTTATAACGGCTTATGAGAGAAGAATGGAAGCTGTAACAATTCAATAAGCCCTTTCATAGGCTAAACGGAAACAAATAACCAGATACCAACAATCAATAGACCCATTCATAGGTCGACATAAGAAACAGACACCAATATGCTGAATAAATGAAGCCCTTCCATAGGCCAAAATGAATGATCAAATAGACATAACCAAAGATGGGCTTCCTCCCCTTCGAATAAGTATGTAGCTAAGCATATGATACATGTTAACTAGGAAGTCAAAAAAATGTTCAGAATCAGAGAAGCAGAATCATATCGATAAAATACTAAGATCAGGGTTCTTAGAATTTAGCAAAAGAATATCATAAGTGGGAAAGCTCAATTCTTAACAGAATACTAACAAAAAGAGACAACGGAAAAATATGAAAATCATAATAGCCCATATCTCAGTCTCGTCACCTCCACGCTCCAGCTTACTGACCTGAAAATATTTGGAAATATTTGGGCTGAGTACTAATGCACTCAGTGGGCAAGTTTTGACAATTCAAGTTATGCAAATCATTTTATTAAAGTAATCTATCTGTGTTCATGCAGGTAGTGAAGCTTAGGAGGTTTAAAAGTTGGAAGCAACCTAAGTTCACCAAAACATTTTATCATGAAGCGCTTAAGAGTATAACCCGTCACTGCCCGCAACCCAAACTACATCACCAGCGCATAACGTTGAGTATGGCCATAGTATACCCAAAGATTATAACCAATAAGTGTTTCATTTTAGTCTCACCGACAAGGAGTAGGGCAGGACAAACAATGCATGCATACTGTAGCTACTCACATTCACACAGCGCTGGTTTATGAGACTCCGACAACATACAGTAGCATGTAAATATTTAACACAGATAGTCACATATGCAATTTTAACAAAGCAGAGCTTAATAACTCGAAAGATACAATTTGTAAAGATATAGTAGTATAACCCACCTTTCTCGGGATTCTGAAAAGCTAACTCCTGAAGAATCAACCCTGATGATTTCTCTAGCTCAGCTGGTACTACAAAAGGTAAACTTCAACTCAGGATAATCGCTATATTTTCGGGAATTAATCTACTATAAACGGAACTATTATTAATTCTATTCTATTCTAAAATAGATTGCGCGACTCTAGAGACCTCAAATAATTTCGACGAAGAAGGAAATAAATTCCAAAACGTTATTCTTGCTTTACTGTGATCAACTGATTTGACAGAGGTCTCTTTCCAAAACTTGTCATTTATCCAAAGTTTACCAGATCTATGCCACGACACTTTTTAACCGCTCGGAAATTACGAAAATATTCAGGGAAGATACTATGCATGCCAAGAGTAAAGAATGAGAAATTTAGAATTTTTCGATAACACATGCTCTCGGAAATAAAATAACTGCTTATATTAAATAGTCGATATTATTCAAAAATCATCCGAAAATTACGAAATTCGACGGGAGCATAGGAAATATTATTTCGAGCAACTTTTGAGAAGAAACTTTTTCGATTTGACGACCCAAAATGGGTGAAACGGGAGTTTCGGTAAGAATATTCACAGATTTTAGGTGAAAATGTATCGGTCTCGATTGAGCTCGATACTCGTTGGATTTTCGCTCAAAAGTACAATTTTTGATAGTGCAGAAAATAAGGAATTTAATGGTATAATCAGATTAAAGATCGGACAGCTAGAACACAAATTCAAATTGGGCAGATTTATAATATAATATTCGAATCCGGATTTCAAACGACGAGAAATCAAAAATCTATTTCGGTTAACTATAAGATCCAAATGATCAAAGACTATTTATAAAAAGAAGATTTCTAATACGACTATCCAGGAAGAGTAGATCTGAGATTTACATAAAATGAAAATGGAGAAAAATACCGAAAACTCACAACATCAAAAATCAAAATCGGTAGAATTAAAGATAATTGAAATATAAGCATATTTAGAACTTGAAATTTCTAAATTCATCGGTCCGAATGACCTGAATCGGAGAAAGTACCTTCTCCGAGGAATTGGCGGCGGTCGCGATGATTTTCCATCGTGATCATCCTTCGTGTCATCATTTCAATCATGTATTCGTGATCTACGCGTTGACACCTTCAAAATGACTATTTCAGAATTAAAATAGGAAACTAGAGTCGTACATTCTCTAGAAGCTGCTCGGCGTTTCGATTTTGAAAATGAATGAAAATGAAACCTTAAGCTCCTATTTATAGAGGAAAAATAAATAGGATAATAACGAATAAAAGAAAGAAGATAATGATGGAAAAAGAATAGGATAATTACGAATAAGATAATCTTTTGAAAAAGAAATTGGATAATGACGGATGTGCCTTTTTCTATTAAATTTATTATTTTTCAACTTAAAGTTGTGCCAAGAGTTCATTTGAACTCAAAATTTGAAATTTCAAAGGTTGGCATGATTCTTGAAACATTTTCTATCAACCCGAGAAAAATATCATAACATATTTTTAAGGTAATTTGACCAAATTAGATTTAACAGATTTCTCTGGCTGCGATTTTCCTTTATTTGAGTCCTTTAAGGACCCGACTTATTTTCTAACTTAGCAGAGGGTAACATAAGTTGAATAAAATTTTCTAAAATATTTCGAGGTATTACAAATACCCTTTAATCCATAATTATAACCTTATTAGATCACTTTAATTGGATTACTTTAAGACAGCTATACACATTTAATTAATATATATAAGTCCACATAAAAATATTCCAACAATCTCCCACATGGACTATATATAAATTACCAAAGAAATGTGTAATACCTTATGAGCTCAAACTGTGCTGTCACTTTAAGGGTATCCCAAACAATCTCGTCCATTGATTATACAAGCATAGGACTAAAGAGGCCGTCATCACTTTAAGCGTGAATAGACCCATCAATAATCACATATACCGATACAATCAAATGACATAGATCAATCATGGGTGTGTAGCATGGAAATTACATGTTATGTGATCTATCATGCCTATTTCCAACTGGTCCACTTTATTCCATAGTGAGATCAAACATAATTAAAATAACAGAGTGTAATAAACCAAATAATTGAATACTTTATATCTGTACAGATTTATCCATAAAACACAAAAGGTGTCCAAATCATATTATAGAGTTATAAAACAGTACATACTCCCACATAACCAATGCATACTAAAACATGCTACAAATTCAGCTGCCATGGTAAAAGATGCTATAAGTGTCTGCTTAGCACTTCTCCAAGAAATGGCCCCCCAGCCAATAAGAAAATGTAGCCCGAAGTGGATCTCCTACTATCTTGGCATCCAGCAAAATCAGAATCAGAATACCCGATGATCTCCAAATGATCTGATTTTCTGTATGTGAGCATGTAATCCTTTGTTCTCTGTAAGTACCTCATAACCCGTTTGGCTGCTTTCTAATGATCCATACCGGGATTACTTAAATATCTACCCAACATTCCAACAACAAAAGCTATGTCAGGTCTTGTGCATACTTGAGCATACATTAGACTCCCAACAGCCGAGGCATAAGGAATCTTTTGCATTTCCTTAATTTCCAGATCACCTTTTGGGCACTGATCAAGACTGAACTTGTCTCCTTTAGCTATAGGGGTATCACATGGTTTGCAGTTCTGCATGCCAAATCTTTGCAACACTTTCTCAATATATGTCTTTTGTGATAATCCAAGAATACCCCGAGAACGATCTCGATGTATCTGGATTCCTAATACAAAAGAAGCTTCCCCAAGATCTTTCATCTCAAAATTCTTTGATAGAAATTTCTTGGTATCGTGCAGCATGACAGAGTCATTGGTGGCAAGCAGAATGTCATCCACATACAAAACCAGAAAAATACACTTACTCCCACTGAACTTGTGATACACACAATCATCAGCAGCATTAGTCTCAAAACCAAACGAGACTACTACTTGATGAAACTTGTGGTTCCACTGACGAGAAGCCTGCTTGAGCCCATAGATGGATTTCTTTAATTTGCAAACCATAGACTTTGGATCTCCGGACACAAAGTTTTCTGGTTGCACCATATAAATCGTCTCATCAATGTCACCATTGAGAAACGCTGTTTTTACATCCATCTGATGCAACTCAAGATCAAAAAGTGCAACTAACGCCATAATAATTCTAAAAGAGTCTTTCGAAGAAACCGGAGAGAAAGTCTCTTTAAAATCAATGCCTTCTCTTTGAGTAAAGCCTTTAGCCACAAGACGAGCCTTATATCTTTCCACATTACCTTTCGAATCCCTTTTAGTTTTAAAAATCCATTTACAACCAATAGGCTTCGCACCTGCAGGTAATGGGACAAGATCCAAAACTTGATTGTCTTGCATTGACTTGTACTCCTCATTCATGGCATCAATCCACCTTTGAGAGTTTGGATCATTCATGGCTTGATGGAAGTTGATAGGATCGTTTTCCATCATTCCACTATTTTCCTCACTTTCTAGGAGATATACTTCATAATCATCCGGAATAGCATTTCTCCTATCTCTCGTGGACCTTCTTAATGACATTAGTTCTTGAGGTTGTTCTTCTTGAATTATTGTATTATCCTGAGTTGGTAGATTTTCAATATTATCTTGTTGAGGTTCCAAATCTACTTCTCGACTAATCACAGGAATCGAAGCCTGAAAATCGTTAGAAGCAGTAGTAGGAGTCGAGACTGACACCTCCTCAAAAGTAATATCTCTAACCTTATTTCTCCCCCCAAACTCAACATCCTCAAAGAATACTGCATTTCCCGTCTCAAAAATTATTTTTCTAGTGGGATCATAAAACTTGAAACCCCTTGATTTTTCTGAATAACCAATAAAGTAGCTACTTACTGTTTTGGGGTCCAGTTTCTTTTCATTTGGCCTATAAGGCCTAGCCTCAGCTGGACATCCCCAAATATGAAAGTGCTTTAGACTAGGCTTTCGCCCGTTCCAAAGCTCAAAAGGTGTTTTTGCAGCTGCTTTAGTTGGTACTCTATTGAGAATATAAGCTGCAGTTTTCAATGCTTCTCCCCAGAGTGATATTGGTAAGGATGAATGACTAATCATACTCCTAACCATATCCTTTAGAGTTCGGTTCGTCTTTCAGAAACACCATTCATGCTAGGCGTTCCCGGCATAGTGTACTGTGGGACGATTCCACATTCCTCTAGGAAGATAACAAAAGGACCTGGACGTTGTTCGCCTGAGCCATCAGATCTACCATAGTACTCACCACCACGGTCAGATCGTACAACTTTAATTCTTTTGTTGAGTTGATTCTCAACTTCAGCCTTAAAAATTTTGAACTTGTCTAGGGCCTCAGATTTCTCATAAATTAGATATAGGTACCCAAATCGTGAGTAATCGTCTATAAATGATACAAAATAAAGTTGACCATTCCAAGAAGCCGTAGGGAATGGCCCACAAATATCCGTATGTATCAATTGTAAGACGTCTGTAGTTCTGTTGGCACCTAATCTCTTTATTTTGGTCTGTTTTCCTTTAATACACTCAATACAAACATTCAGATCCGAAAAATCAAGTGTATCTAAAATACCATCTGACACAAGCCTCTCAATTCTGGTTTTTGAGATATGACCCAAACGCTTATGCCATAAATTTGCTGAATTTTCATTATTTAATTTTCGCTTAGTACCTCTAGATTCAACATGCAAGGATTCATTATAGGAAGTAATAATATCGAGCACATAGAGATTGTCATAAGCACTTAATGAACCAGTACCAACCACATTGGAATTTAAAGAAAGACTGAACTGATAATTCCCAAATGAACAAGAAAAACCATATTTGTCCAATAAGGAAATAGAAACCAAATTCCGTCTAAAAGACGGTACAATAAAAGTGTCTTTCAAATCCAAAAAGAAACCAGTTCTTAATAACAATCTAAAGTGCCCTATTGCCTCCACTTCCACCGACTTGCCATCTCCCACATAGATGTATCTTTCACCATCAATTGGCTTTCGGCAGCTCAGGCAACCCTGCATTGAAACACTTATATGAGTGGTAGCACCAGAATCTAACCACCAAGTGTTACCAGGTACTGGAGCTAAATTAACTTCAGAACAGACCAAAGTAAGAAATGTACCTTTCTTTATGCGCCAAGCGTGATATTTGGGACATTCCTTCTTTTGGTGTCCAGGTTTGTGACAAAAGAAACAGTCATCCGAATTCTCTGTGTTTCTGTTTCTTTTGTATTGGACCCTTATCTTTAGCAGCTTTCTCAACCTCCTTAGTTCTTTTGCCCTTATCTTTGGAAGTACTAGCCAACTGAGCAATCTCAGTTCTTTCTTGCTTCAACCTTTCTTCCTCTTGCACACAGTATGAAATGAGCTCATTAAGAGTCCATTTCTCCTTTTGACAGTTATAACTGACCTTAAACTAACTGAACTGTGGAGGAAGCGATATCAGCACTAAATGTACGAGTAAGTCCTCAGACACCTCGAGCTTTAGTGCACTTAATTTTGAAGCAATATGAGACATCTGCATGATGTACTCCCTTATGTTTCCCTTGCCCTTATACTTTAGTGAGATCAAGTTAGCTAAAAGCGTACTTGTCTCGGCCTTATCGTTTTTCATAAAACGTTTTTCAATTCCTGCAAGGTACTCTTTGGCAATTCCTGCAAGGTACTCTTTGGCAGTACTAATTTCCTCAGAGGCAGTGCCTCGAAAGGCTTCTGGAATGCCGCGCTTAATGATCATGAGACTAACGCGATTCGAGCGATCACACTTCTCAAAGTTCCGCTTTTCATCCGCAGAACTTGCATGTCAGAGAAGCGGGTTTGTCAACTCTTAGCGAATAGTCCAGATCCATGCAGCCTAAAATGATCAGAATGTTTTCTTTCCAATCCTTAAAATTTGACCCGTTAAGCATAGGAATGTTGTTGGTGTTAGCAGAAATAGAAGTAGCAGACATCATAGCTGAACAGAGAACAAAAACCAAAATTAACTTTCATGTCCACATAAAACTGTATAATCAATATCAAATTCAAATAAATTGATAACATCTCGAGGCACCGGACACAACATTAATATCAAGTCTGTGGACAGTAATATTAATTTGCAAGTGGATACCTCTGTGTGGTGATCAAATACTGACAATAAATCCTGTCAAACAACAGTCTTCTTATGGGCCGACATATTGTTTACATGGACAACCTCATAATTGTCACGCATTTATCACTACAGGTGTTTGTGTATTTCGGCCAAATATTAACCTTCCTGTGGGCCGGCTAATATCCGCATGAAGATACACTCACACAAAACATCTAATATTTTCCATGAATAAATCTACACAGAGAGGTCACTGTGGCGACTTCATGTTTCAATAAATTCACTTTAAATATAAGACAAATTAATAAGGAACATGAGATGTACCAAAATAATTTAAAACTTTAATTGATTATCTAAACTTTAATTTGGGGATTAATGCATAATTATCGAAATTATCTTCGACAGCCGTGCCGAAAGTTTGAAATTAACTTCAAATTTAGCGCATAAATCATGAAAATAAAATAATTTCCAGAATTACGAATAATTCTGACATGCTAGCAGAACACGGCTTCTGAATCACAGCTGAATTCATAATTAATTCACACAGGTCATGGTGATTGAAACTACCAAATAGCATAAAGGGAAACCATATTCCAAAGTTGTTCTCGATTTGCGTGAATGATTTGTAATCAAATAAACTCTCTGCATAACCAAAACAAATGGAAATACTCACGGTTTGTAATTGATTGATTACAATAAAACATAAGCGAAAAATATGAATGTCCTCGGTTCGCGTGGATACAAAATATGCAATTTCCAACCCATGGAATAAATTCACGCAATTAGAAAATTAAAAACCGATCCATAATTCACGATTTTGCAATTTAACAAATTCTCATATATGAATCGAAAGCCAAACTCGAGATTCACCAAGAAATTCAAAATTCAAGATTTATCAATTTTTATTTACAGATCTCAGAGAATAATACATAGAGTGACTCTGATACCATCTGTTAGAAAATTAAACCACATAGGACATGCAACAATCCAAATTCACACCCTAAATCTATGAACTCTATGATGATAAACCGAGATACAATATTATAGCGGAAGTGTACCTGAATCCATAGTTAGATACAATATTATAGCGGAAGTGTACCTGAATCCATAGTTATTGAATCTTGAATTCTTGATGTGGTATGGATCTTCCAAACGATCGGCACCTTAGGTTTTCTGTAGAGAATTCTGTAGAAGGAATACAGATTCTATTTTTCTGTCTGCCGTCGTTTGGGGACCATAACCCTAACTTATAATAATAAGTTATCTGGGATTTGCAATTCGGTCCCTCAACAAATTACAAATCTATTAATGGTATCTACACAATTAAATTCCATGACAATATTATAATACCCTTTAATCCATAATTATAACCTTATTAGATCACTTTAATTGGATTACTTTAAGACAACTATACACATTTAATTAATATATATAAGTCCACATAAAAATATTCCAACAGTGCATACATTCAGATTATTAAATATTTAATGTTAGACTTAATAGTAGATTAAGCATAGATAAGATGGAAAAATTAGAGAGAGAATAGGAATATTTGTATCCCTTCCCTGCTGCAGCATTTTGTTACCATATTGAATATTCATGCAAAGCGGGCATCGATCACTCTCTGCGTACTGATAGAGCTGCTCTACTAATGGCAATGCTAGAATTCAAGAACAATGGCTACAGAGTATGACTACAATTCAAGAACAATGGCAACGGTGTATATTCTAGTCATTAGGCAATGCTACAGAGTTGCTAAGTTTGAACCCTTTTCTTTTTTTTTTTTTGCTGCTCTGGCTAACTGCAGTTGGCTGGAGGGGCTGGAATTGGATGGGGTTTGGGGCATTGGAGAAGTAACCGCAAATTTCAGAACATTCCAACTGCAGGAAATCAGGATCAGAAATCGGAAATCTAGCTCCAAGGGATTCAACGGCACTATCTTCAGTCAGATTTCCAGTTGCTTCGCATTGAAGCTAATGAATTTCTCAAATAATTATATTTGACTACCAGAAGCATTGCAGTTATAGATTTTGATGGAATGATTGCCACCGGTGGCATTTTTTATTCGTTTACTAATTCATCTTTCTCAGGCAACCGAATCTGTGCGGTTCGATTTGAGGCATTCCATATTCATGCAGACGAGGATCAAGAATAGATTCAAGCACTACTCGATCATATTCAGCATTCTCATATTCATATCCGGATTTGGATTCATCACAACGATCTTCTGTGTGATCATTTCATGCAGACGGCGATCAGGAATAGATACACCCCAACAGCCAGAATTGAAACTTTCCAATCATAACCTATAAGGAAATGCTAGATGCCACGCGCGTATTTGATGAGCAGAGGATGGTAGGATCAGGCGTCTACAGAGGAACTCTGGCAGATGGAACAGAAATAGCTGCAAACAGGCAATCCCACCAATATTTTCAACAGATAAGGCCAGGTTTTGAAGAGATGTTTTTAAGGCCCTTGTGTTGCCTTACATGGCCAATGGAAGCTTAGACGCGCGCCTCCACCCTTCCAAATCAGATTAATTAATTGTCTTACTCATGCCTCTGGCTTAAAATTAAAATGCACCAACACTAACAACAAAATATATGATACTAGCTAATCTTAGATATTATAAATGATCCAAATGTGACTCTTTCTTCACATTAGTTGGTCAATACATGAATCAAATTTTGATTACAAACTGAATCTATACAGTTAAGGAAAAAGGAAAAGCGACTCTATTTTCTACAACAAATTAATACCTTGCTAGATTCCTGCAGGAATGGTCAAACTAAATGGATAGTGTAGTCTTCTATCAGACAAACTTTTCAAAGGAATATGTTTTGACATCTCATTTGATCGAAAACCAATGTCTCCATTACCTACCACTCGAGCTCTAGTTTCTTCACCTAAATCATATATGAGTTCATTGGCGTCTTCATTAGCAGAACTAGGCAATGTGTCTCCCTCAGATCCATAGCTCAACTCATCTGCAGACGAGTCACTGATAAACTCATCATCACTCCCAGAAACCAGAGCAACAGATTCAGTCTCACTCAACTCATCATCTTCATCTTCTTCATCATCATCAACCAAACCTTGAAGAAATGGATGATTCAGCAGCATTTCACAAGTCAATCTAAACTTAGCATTCCTCACAAAACAACCCTTCAGAAATGCCCTCGCCTCCTTGGACACCTCATTCGGAATCTCAACCGATTCATGCCCTGCACCAATCTTTCTAAGAATCTCAACAGCTCCCATCCCTTTCTTCCCACCCAATGCAGATTTCCCAGTCAGCATCTCAAGCACAATGCATCCGACCGCCCAAACATCAGACGGCGCCTCCTGCACATGATCCACCACAGCCTCAGGCGACAAGTACATTGCAGTCCCCTCCCAACAGAGCCCCAATTTCCTCTTCTTGCTCTGCTTCACCCTCTTCGCCAGTCCCAAATCCCCGATTTTTGCCCTCAATCCGGTCACGCCCCCTCTTACCAGCAAAACATTATCAGGCTTCAAATCACAATGCGCATATCCAAGCTCGTGAATATGCCTCAAACCTCTGAGAATTGACCTAGTATGAAACCTAGCCTCCAATTCCGGCATCCCATTCCCGCCCGATTTCTTGATCACATCGGCTAAGGTTCCACCGGCGGCATATTCCAGCAACAGATTAAACGCCATCACGCCATTGCCGCCTACTGTTATCTCATCGCCAAAACAGTTAATTATATAAGGGCTCCCTTCCAAATTGCTATAAACCTCCCTCTCCTTCTGAATCGAGCCCGAGCTCGAAACCTCGGCAGATTTTACCGCCATCACCGGCGGCAGAAATGTGTTTCTTGATGTTGGGTTTCGCAGAGTTGCGAGATAAACACGCCCAAAATTCCCTTTTCCGATAATTGACGCCCTAATCCATGCAATCCCATCTCCATAGTTATTCACCGCCTCTTCTTCAGCCTTTACAACCATTGCCTCTCTTCACCAGCAATGCCGATTTAAATTTACTTGAATTGGGGGCAAACTTGAATAACTAATGAATTCAATGAAAAGGGGGAAGTGATCGAGTGGATTCTGTGCTCGTATTTAGTTAGGGTTTACGATGGTAGCAACAATAAACAAGTGTGTTCGTGTATGGAATTTGATGAAATTGTAAAGAAGAAAAGAGCGGCGTTGTGGTGAAGGAAATAGAAAGGGAAATAAACAAGAAATACAACGGGAATAACTGTCGTGTAACTTGTTAGCGTAAGGGTTACGGGTTGTTTTTTTTTTTTTTTTTCCCCTGAAATACTCAAATTCTTGAATTGCAGCTCGGGTTCAAGGCCTTCAATACCTTGCATGGCTTCATCAGGCGGGATATGTCCCAAAAGTGAACGTACCCCTACCCAAGAACAAGGACCTGTCGACAAAAGACCAACATATGGAAATGCATTCACAAGCCGACTCCTATCTCCAAAATCAAAACAACAAACCAAACGTGGAGCACAGTCACAAACTGACTGCAACTCCAAACAACTGAAAATAAACCATAAAGACAACAAATAATATAGAGGCCCCATCATCTAACTGTATCGAAATCTGAAGTTGGGATAACCCAACTGATCCATCCGCACAAGGGAGAGCAAGTATGGTGGAGCCGAAACATCATCATAAAATGTAAGGACAGAGGTCTGAGCCCCTCTGTCTGGTTTCCCTCATGATGAATATGGGAGAACCAAACCTGCCTGCCACGACAAAGCAATCTAATGGATGTGAGAGTATGACGAATCACAGCCGACCCAGGGCAACCCGACTGCAAAATAAAAATCACAGAAGCAACATCCATCTCGATCCAAATGTAATTCGAATACTGTACCGCCAATCGAAGACCATGAAGCAAAGCCTGACACTTCACATCAAAGCTAGAGTCTGCCCTCAGGGGCGTGCAGAAACCAGCAAGGAATGATCCAGCATGATCACGAATAAGACCCCCACCAACAGCCGCCATCTGCAGATCAGTCGAGAAAGATCCATCGGTGTTGAGTTTTACCCAAGGTGCCTCAGAAGGCCGCCACGACACCATTCGAGACTGGAGAGATCTCAGAACGGGATCAACGATGGGCATAAGCGGCACCTGAGGAAAAGAACCCAACCAGTGTTGAGGAAGGAGCTTTCCGACCGTGACAAGGATGTGGAGGTGGTGTTGTACCTGCTAAATAATATGGGAAACAAGGAAAGGAACACCGCAATGTTTGTGACTGTTCATCTCCGTCCAAATAAACCAAAGAGCTAAACAGGGTATCAGAAAACTAATGTGCTTCGACGAGGATCGTGGGAACAATCCCTACCAAAAGCCCAGTGCATGTGCAAGATCGTGAGTGAGTGGTGCAGAGACATGAAACCAATTTGCAACATATGTCCAAACTGATTTCGCAGACTCAGACCAAAGGAAAACATGCTCAACAGACTCGACCTGAGGAGACACACAACACTGACAACGAGATGCAAGATGAATATGACGGGACTGAAGCTTAACATCAATAGGGACACGATTATGTAAGAGACGCCAAAGGAAAACAGAGATTGTGGGATTCAAGCAATCATGCCAAATGGCCCCAAAGATAGCTCGTTCAGGCCGCCGGTACCTGACCTGATCCCAAGCAGATGTCAAAGAGAACTCACTAGTAGATGTCAAATTCCACCGCATGCTATCCCTCTCACCCTAGAGCACAGGAGTCCGGCTCAATGAATCAATCAAATCAGTAGGCAAAGCAAAATGGGCATGTAAAGTATGTAATCGAGACACAGACCAAGACTCACCAAGCAAATACCAGTCAACATGCACATGATCAAAAATAGTAGCAGGGCAATAAGAAGAAAGAGGAACATCCTCATACCACACATCATCCCAAAAACTGACCTGATCACCGAACCCCATAGACCACCTGATGTGCAGGCTGCACCTGCGCACCAACCCGGACAATCCTCCTCCAAACACAGCTGTCATGATGCCCAATAGGAACCCGCTCAGGATAGAAGCCACCACTACAATACTTAGCCCACATATAGCGAGCCCAAAGAGAATCCCGACCTCTGAACCTCCACCACAACTTCCAACTGAAAACTGTAACCAAATCTGCAAACCGACGGATACCTATACCTTCCTTTGAAACAGACAAACAAGTCTGCTCCTAACTGATCCAGTGCATCTTCTTCTTCTCACCCACAGAGCCCCAAAAGAACCTAGCTATCATCTGTTCAAGCTGATGAAGAACCTCCTGAGAAGGCTCCATGACCTGGAAGATGTGAAGCGGCACCGTAACGAGAGTGTTCTTAATCAGAGCTAGACGACCACCAAAAGAGAGATGCCGATGAGACCAACTGTGATTCCGAGCACTCATGCGCTGTCTAAGAGGTAGAGCTGGCAATTTTAGCCCGGCCCGGCCCGCATTTAGGGTCGGCCTGGGCCAAAAAAAATTAGGCTCGAAACAATTCCGGGCCGGACCAGGCTTAAAAAAATTTGGCCCGAAAAAATTCCGGGCCGGCCCGACCCGGCCCGAAAATAAGAGAGGCCCGAACGGGCCGGGCTTTTTGGCCCAAAATAGTGAAAAATACACTAGGCCCGCGGGCGGCCCGACCCGGCCCACCTTTCGGGCCGGGCCGGGCCTAAAAAAAATAGGCCCGAGGTATTTTCGGGCCGGGCTGGGCCTCACAAAAATAAGCCCGAAAATTTTCAGACCCGACCTGAATTTTGCCACAAGCTCGAATTTTCGGGTCGAGCCGGGCCGGGCGGCCCGATTTACCAGCCCTACTAAGAGGTAAGAAGAGCGAACTCTTCAAGAATCCTCTATAAATGAGAACTCCGAGGTAGGTGAAAGGTAATGACCCTTGTTGATAGCCACAAACAGACTGAATCGGCTGCTGCCAAGCCAGAACAAACTTCTCCATGATGTAGAAGTTGCTCTTACCCTGATTCACCAACTGACCCGAAACCGCAGAAAAATGATCCAAACAATCCACCAGCTTACTCAGACTCTCCGGCGCTGCTCTAGTGAAGATAATTATGTCATCCGCATAAGAGAGGTGAGAGACAGGGAAGCCCCGCTTCGTCATCCTGAAAAGCATAGCTGGATCCCCACATATAAGCTTGTCCAAGATCCGAGACAAATAATCCGCAACAAGCACAAAAAGGGAGGGTGAAAGAGGATCACCCTGTCTCAATTCTCGAGAAGAAGGAAAGAAACCAGCCGGAGCTCCATTCACGAGAACTGAGAACCAGCAATCCCTAATACACCTGCTGATCATATCAACCCACTACACTGGGAACCCCACGTGTCTAAGCACACTCAATAAAAAAGACCTTTGCACCCGATCATACGCCTTCACCATGTCAAGCTTAAGAGCCACATTGGGAACATTCCGATTGATATGAAGATCCCCAATCATCTCCTGAGCCAACATAACGTTATTACTGAGCAAGCGACCCTTCACAAAACCACTCTGATGCGGAGACAACACAGCAGGCAAGAAAGGAGCCAACCTAGCTGTCAGAATCTTCGTGATGATCTTATAGGTCACATTGCAGAGACTGATCGGACGGAAATCAACCCAAGTAGACGGCCTCTCCTTCCTCGGCAGAAGGACAATCGTGGTGGCGGTGAAGCTGCGCAGCATGTGGGCTCCTGAGAAGAAATCAACAACCGCACTCACAACATCAACACCGATAAAATCCCAACACAATTTCAACACCGATAAAATCCTAACAATGCTGAAAAAACAGAGAAGAAAAACCATCCGACCCAGACACACTGTCCCTACTGATCCCGAAAACCGCAACTCTAATCTCATCCACATCCAGCACCCTGCATAACCCATCAGTATCCATATCCAATGGAATCCTCGACAAGCAACCAAAATCCGGCTCAGCAAGTTGTGGAATATCTGAAGTCAACAACCTCTGGAAGAAATCAGCAGCAAATGCTCTAATCCCGACATCATCCTCAATCAGACGTCCATTATCCTCAATAGCATGGATCCTGGATTTGCACCGCTTCTGCTTCATCCAGCCCTGAAAAAACTTCGAATTCCGTTCATCCTCAATAACATGGATCCTGGATTTGCACTGCCTTCTATTTCCAGAAATCCTCTTCTATTCTCATCCGCAGCACATACTGAGCCACACAACGACTGAGCTTAGCACGTGGCTCAGGTGAAGGAGAAGAGTCATAAACGCTCTGAGCAGAAGCAACAGCAGCATCAGCCTGTCTGACTCTGTCAAAAACATCACCAAACACGTCCCAGTTCCACTGTCTAAGCCGCTTCCTAAACCACTTCAGCTTAATCTGATTCATCATGCCGCAAAAACCAGTAGTACCAATCCACTCCTCCAGCACTATATCCCGAAAAGAGTGATGCCGAACCCACATATTCTGAAATCTGAACGCAGACTTGGGAATCTCAGCCAAAAACTGACACCGAACCAACAAAGGAGCATGATCCGATGAATGTCTCGAAAGATGAGTCACCCTAGTCACAGCAAAAACCAATGTCCAGAACTCTCCCAAAAGCACCTTGTCAAGTCTCTCTCTCAAACCGGAAGACGGCCTCTCCCAAGTGAACCAAGCGCCATCAAAATCCGGATCCACAAGCTGACAATCAGAAATGGCGTCACCAAAATCCATCATCTCACGGTGCCTATCAGACAGCCCGTTCTCCACCTCATCCTCAGTCAGAAAAATATTAAAATCACCACCAACAAGCCAGGGACGACCATCAATGGCAACTGCAATATCTCTCAACTGGTCCCACAAATCGAGCCTATCCTCACAGGTGTGCCTCCCATAAACAAGAGATAAAAAATAGGCTTACACAACAGTGCCGACTGCACCCTCACATGCAACAATCGTGCAAAATCAAACTCCACCACCACATCAAATCTATGAGCACAAAAAATCCAAATATAATTAGAAATATTATGTGCCACCAAACTCATCCCAAAGCGTCTCCCAAAAAAATCAGAGTCAAAACCAACCTTTGGCTCAATAATCACCAAAATCGAGAGCCTATGCATGCGAATTAAATTATGCAAATATCCACACTTGGCTTTAGAACCCAAGCCACGGGCATTCCATAATAAAATTTGCACAGACATGAGGAAACAAATTAATTTTTGGGAGGAGGAAAAGATACCTCCTTTGATTGACCATGCAAATCTGAAGAAGTGTGCATGGGAGCTGGATTATCCACAATATGCGGCTCATTATGGACAGCCGAATCATTAGAGACCACCACGCCATTTTTGGAATTTTTGTCAATTTCACGAGAAAAATGGCCATCAATAGGCTGTCGCTGCTCATTTGCATGTTGAACAACTGTCCCTAAAACCACATTTGAACCATGCAAATTACCAGCTGATCCCAACTCATTCAAAGAATTAAGAGGCGCCGACTTTGAAGAAACAGTAGCAGCAGACAACGCTTGGATTCCAACAACCTTACCAGCCGCAACAAGTTCTCGAGATTTATCAAACTCATGCTGAAATTTATCCCTTTTCTGTCCATTATTAATCTGATTCTTACCCAAATCACGAGCAGAGAATTTGAGATTTTACCCACACATACAAATGTGTATGTGGCTAAAACTATACTTATGTGTGAGTATAGCTCTTTACCTATACATAATACAAAAATGTCAACAAGTGTGTCTATATTTCTGCTGCCACACATATATTTATGTGTGGACAAATCCAGTAACATTACCTACACATGTATATGTCCCTAAATATATATATTATGTGTGTCTAATGATGTTGCATAGATGACATGGATGCTGACATGTCATTTGACGTGGCAAATGACAACTTTTATGTGTAGGTATAGACTATGATATATGTGTGGGTAAATCATTTTTTAGTATTTTAATATTAGAAAAAAAAATATTATTTGCAAATTTAAATGCTCTAGAGTGGATAAAATTAATATTATTTGTGGGTATTAATATTTTTTTTACCCATTAATCACAATATGCAATGTAGGTAAAAATATTCATAAATGTCGGTAATAACATTTTATATCATATTCTATTTGGGACATTTATTAAATAATGGTGACTAATTAATTAAAAAGTCATAAATTCAAAAAAAATACATATAACACGTGAAATTATATGAATGTCGAAATTCAATAAAGTTAAAGTGGACAATGTTTAAATACCAACTATTGTACAAATAATTCCACAATTTATTGTATATGTGTGAGGCCATGAATATCATAGGAGATCACCCCAAACAAAATGAACGAATTGATACAATTCTCATCCTTGAAGTTTTTCTTGGATTTCTTTATCAATCATCTCCTCGGGAGGATTTCTTACACTCGTTCGCATCATTTCAATTCAATCTGTTGAAGTAGATAAACTATTATTAGAAAGAACATTAAAAATTAAAATAAGTAAAATAGAAAATAATAATCTCGTGATCTTAAGGATAAACCATAGCAACAATCCCATTTTAATATCTTATGCTATTGTAATAAATTAAGTTTGCAGTTCGATCATATATTCATATTATCCACCATAAAGATATTTGGTGCACCGTAATCCATACAACCATCTTTATTCAAATTAAAATTTTGCAGAGATAAAGTGAACAAGGTCTTAATCAAATTGAAATTAAAGCATGCTAGGCCGAAAACCAAACCCAAAAATTGTGAGTGTGTGTGCGTATCAGCATGCCAAAGAACTCCAATTCCCCTGCAAATAAATATAGAGATTTTCCAGCCCAACATGACTACATACTACATTAAGAAAAAATTTAACTACACTGCGCTACAAGAAAGTTTACCAAAATGAGAAAATCATTGACTCCAGGAATCTTCAAATACTAGCGAACATCGAAATTTCAGTTGGTTCCAACATGTAATTCAGCCACAATCTACAAAAATACTCACGTCGAAACAATTTAGCGGGTGTTGAATTTCAATTTTTGGAGGAAATAATTCAAAATTCATTCATCTTCCAACTAATTGAGTTAGACATAAGGGGAAATCATGGATGCTGAGTATTGTGTCTGAAACTTAGAAGAAAGTTTCTCACCTAGAGCATCAATTCGAAACATGAGATTGGTAAACGCTCGACGACTCCGATGTCTCCTTTCCCGCAATCAAGCATCAAATAATACTTGAATTTGACTCCAATATATTAAATACAAACTAGTATCTTAGGAAGAATGAAAAATCAAGATCATAATGAAGTATTTATACGGAAATTGAAAGTTGAGAAAGATACACACCAAAAATAATACTAAAATTCACCAGAATTTTCAAGATAAAGACTCAATTGTGATGATCGAGTAGACCGCCTAAGGGAACTGTTGGGAGATTGTTGAATGGAAGAGAAGTGGAGAACTATTGGGAGAGGAAATATAGCATCGTGGTTTAATCTGGCATCGTCCCCCAATGGTTTTCAAATTTTTCATTTTCAATTCTTTCCCGATTTATTTTTGTTGCCGCTAATTTTATATATTTTCGTTAGATGGGCATTGCCAATAATATATATTTCGTATATGAATATATGGCAGCTGATGGAAGAGTCCAATCATTTTTCAACCTAATAAATTTTATTTTAATTTAACTTAATAAATTAATGTATGATTGTTGGTCTGTTTAAGGAATCATTAAAAAATTAATTTTTTTTTATAAAGAGAACAAGCATTGTGTTTTAGGCATCTATTTTATCAAAGCCGATGATCTTTTATTTTATAATGTTGTAAGAGGTGACACATTATATAAAAAATTGATGAAGCCATGCAAGGCCTTGAAGAACTAAACCCGGAGATGCCATTCAAAGGTCCAATTACGCGTATGAGAGCCAAACAAACTCAATGTTATGTTCACATGTTAATGTGAAGAACGATTGAAGTTGGAGAAGAAGAAATTGGACGCAGCCCCAAATGGATTTTAGCATTATCAATTGAAGATGAAGATCAAGATCACACCATGGAAGATATAAAGAGAAGAAGTGCACATGTGCATGTGCATGAAGAGTTGAAGTGCGTGAACCCGTCGGTATGCCCAAACCGACTAGTTTCGGTCGGTATGCCCATACCGAGTAGTTCCAGTCTTGTTAGTTTTTATTTAGACTATAGTGTTATTTTTATTTAATTTAGACTATAGTTTAGATCAGATTTTTATTAATTATTAGTCAATTTTCGTCCATTAGTTGATAGGGTTTGACTAGAATTGTATTTAAGGCAATTTCCTACCTTGAATAGAATTCTAGTTTAGGTATCTTCCTAGTATAGTTAGAGATCTCTTTTGGATCAATTTTTAGGCCTTTTTATCTTATTATTTTCGTTCCCCCATAGTCCTATAAATAGGGGAACCATGTCATATTGTTATTTTAGACATTATTGATTAAAATTGCTTTTGCATTCAATTTGTGCCTCAACTGTTCAAAGCTTTTGATTGTTTTCTGTCGAAAATACTCATTCTTGAAGCCTAGCAACTTTGAGTCTTACATCAAGGGAACGTTCTAATTCACACGAGGAATTAGGGTGAACTCGCTACCGAGGAGTAACTTTGAGATTCGTTTTCGTCGTACAAGATACGCCGGGGATTAATCGGGTTGTAAATCACAACACCTCCATCGCCCAGCCACCATCTTCAACGTCAAAAATCACCATCCACGTCCGTTTCAAGTCCAGCCACGTTCGTGTTCAAGTTCGTCTTCGTCTCGATCAATCCGTAAGTCCGTTTCTACTCTATCATACCCTATCTACTCTAGCCTTTCTAAACCCTAAATACATCCATCGATCATCATCATCCTTACCATCCATAATCTCGTCCAATTCAGCCTCACCATTGTTTGGATTTTGTGTTATTTTGTGTGTCATTGTCTAGGTATTTTAATTGAGTCTTAGTCGTCTAGCTAATCGAGTATAGAATCCTTTCGTAATCGACGTAGTTTCTTTCCTTTGCTTCCGCGTCTTTTGTGTCTCGTTGGTCATTGAGTCCCGGGTCACATCATAAATTGAGTGTATAGGGTGTATGGGTATACGGAGTATGAGTGGTGTATGGTGTAAGGACCGAATGGTACATGGGTGCATATGGCATGGTCCGGATGGTGTATATGGGTATGAACAGATGATATATGTGGAATAAGATGAATTTCCGATCCCCTTGATAATGGTGGATGAAAATTTGAAGGGAGGAAGTGTATATGGAAGGTTTGGAAGGATTTGGATGGAAGAAAGCTAGAAAAGGAAAGAATTAGATGTATTTTTGAAGTTCCCAAATAGAATAGGAATCAAAAAATAAATCCCAAAGGTAGAAGGAAAGAAATAGGAAAGAAAGATTAGGTAATTTGGAAAGTGTTACACAATTGTGAGTATGGGAGGGATAGTGATCGAAGGGTATAGGGAGAAAATGAAAGAGAATAGATTAATTATTGAAATCCCAAATTGATTTGGAGATCCAAAAATAAATCTAGATAGAATATGGAAAGAAATAGAATGGATAAGGCAAGAAAGAAAGAGATAAGGTAAATAGGGGATTTGGATATGTATCAATCTATGTGACACAATCTAATACCTTAATTAGCCTAGACTCTAGAAGGAAAGAACCAAAAATAAAATAAGATATATAAGGTAGTTACCAAAATCAAACAAACTAAGAAGGAAACTTCCTAAAAGAAAGAGAATCTAAAAGGAAATAACCAACTATGGATTTGTACCTAAAAGGAAGGTACCAAAATAAAATAGAACACAAAAGAAAACAATGGATATACCTCTTTTTTTTTTTTTTTTTTTTTTTTTTTTGAATTTTCGGATTTTTGTTTTTGTTTTTATCCGATTTTTTTTTGATCGTTTCTTTTCTCTTTTTTTTTGTACGATCTGATCCTTTTTTTTTAAACAATGAACAATACGAAAATTAAATTACAACTCGATAAAAAGCAAATAAAATAAACGGGACAAATAAATGAGTATGGAACCACGAATGATATAAACCAACCTGGCTCTGATACCAATTTATGATGTGATCCGGGACTCAATGACCAACGAGACACAAAAGACGCGGAAGCAAAGGAAAGAAACTACGTCGATTACGAAAGGATTCTATACTCGATTAGCTAGACGACTAAGACTCAATTAAAATACCTAGACAATGACACACAAAATAACACAAAATCCAAACAATGGTGAGGCTGAATTGGACGAGATTATAGATGGTAAGGATAATGATGATCGATGGATGTGTTTAGGGTTTAGAAAGGCTAGAGTAGATAGGGTATGATAGAGTAGAAACGGACTTACGGATTGATCGAGACGAAGACGAACTTGAACACGAACGTGGCTGGACTTGAAACGGACGTGGATGGTGATGTTTGACGTTGAAGATGGTGGCTGGGCGATGGAGGTGTTGTGATTTGCAACCCGATTAATCCCCGGCGTATCTTATACGACGAAAATGAATCTCAAAGTTACTCCTCGGTAGCGAGTTCACCCAAATTCCTCGTGTAAATTAGAACATTCCCTTGATGTAAGACTCAAAGTTGCAAGGCTTCAAGAATGAGTATTTTCGACAGAAAACAATCAAAAGCTTTGAACGGTTGAGACACAAATTGAATGCAAAAGCAATTTTAATCAATAATGTCTAAAATAACAATATGACATGGTTCCCCTATTTATAGGACTATGGGGGAATGAAAATAATAAGATAAAAAGGCCTAAAAATTGATCCAAAAGAGATCTCTAACTATACTAGGAAGATACCTAAACTAGAATTCTATTCAAGGTAGGAAATTGCCTTAAATACAATTCTAGTCAAACCCTATCAACTAATGGACGAAAATTGACTAATAATTAATAAAAATCTGATCTAAACTATAGTCTAAATTAAATAAAAATAACACTATAGTCTAAATAAAAACTAACAAGACTGGAACTACTCGGTATGGGCATACCGACCGAAACTAGTCGGTTTGGGCATACCGACGGGTTCACGCACTTCAACTCTTCCTGCACATGAACATGTGCACTTCTTCTCTTTATATCTTCCGTGGTGTGATCTTGATTTTCATCTTCAATTGATAATGCTAAAATCCATTTGGGGCTGCGTCCAATTTCTTCTTCTCCAACTTCAATCGTTCTTCGCATTAACATGTGAACATAACCTTGTAATTGTTTGGCTCTCATACGCGTAATTGGACCTTTGAATGTCATCTTCGGGTTTAGTTCTTCAAGGCCTTGCATGGCTTCATCATTCCCCTCCTGCTGAAAAGAATTCGTCCTCGAATTCAAGACTTCTGCATGCTCGAATTCACCTGCAGGAATGGACAATAAATCAGTATAATAAACCATGGAATGAAGACGTGCCATACCTTGGAGTTTAATGCCATAAGGGTTGTCGTAGATACGGACGACGTCCCTCTGTCTTTGAAGTTTGATGGCTTGGTTATGCCTAGCACAACACTCAACAAAACAATCAACTATCCAACGTGTAACATACAGATATAACGTGGTATAAAAAACAATTATGCAATTTCCAGCATGTTCAACACTATGAATAGCTTTCAAATGATTAATGGAAAAACACAAACTAATCAAATTCAAGTACCATGCACGCATCTTACACTTGGTTGGAACAAACAATGGCTTCCTACTATCTAACCTTTTCATGTAATTCAAGTAAAATCCAAATGTTAAATTAATTCTAAAAAGGAACATGGATTCAACTACACACATCAAGTACCTATCAATGCTAGAATAGGTTAGACGGTACTTACCTCTCGATTTTAAGTAAAACGTCCTTAAGATAAACAATGGGGGTAGTGGATGACTTATCTAGAACAAGCTGATCTCTAAGTCGAACATCATCGTGCTCCAACTTCAGCTCTTCGTTGATCTCCTCTTGAGAGTTGAAAACTTCTTCCGAGCTGCCATCAGGGTTGGATGTAGCTATTCCAGGTTGCTCAATCTCGAACTCTCTCTTCTCGATCTGCACATCACTAGAAAACACAAGATCATGAGTAGCACTGTTCTGAGAAATTAACAGATTATCTGACTTACTCGAATCAAGTGTGGGATCAATGCATATGGGCTGGGACGGAATTGTAGCTTCACTTATCATATCTAAATTTAACTGATGATCTGTGTTGGATGAACTAGGCGACATGACTTGATGTGAACAAGACTCCAACAGTGTCGCAGTATGGCTAGGGATGGTGGCGATTGATTCGCACTCGGTAGCTGCGGCCTTCCTTTCTCTTTCGGACTTAAACTTTTCTTGCATCCACTTCTTATCCTTAATGACATCCTCGGGTGCCAAAGGCTTTAGTCTGGTGGTTCGTCCATTCCAGGCAAAGGAATAAGTGTTGGCGTATTTTTTATCCGATTTTTTTTTTGATCGTTTCTTTTCTCTTTTTTTTTGTACGATCTGATCCTTTTTTTTTTAAACAATGAACAATACGGAAATTAAATTACAACTCGATAAAATGCAAATAAAATAAACGGGACAAATAAACGAGTTTGGAACCACGAACGATATAAACCGACGTGGCTCTTGATACCAATTTATGATGTGACCCGGGACTCAATGACCAACGAGACACAAAAGAAGCGGAAGCAAAGGAAAGAAACTACGTCGACTACGAAAGGATTCTATACTCGATTAGCTAGACGACTAAGACTCAATTAAAATACCTAGACAATGACACACAAAATAACACAAAATCCAAACAATGGTGAGGCTGAATTGGACGAGATTATGGATGGTAAGGATGATGATGATCGATGGATGTGTTTAGGGTTTAGAAAGGCTAGAGTAGATAGGGTATGATAGAGTAGAAACGGACTTACGGATTGATCGAGACGAAGACGAACTTGAACACGAACGTGGCTGGACTTGAAACGGACGTGGATGGTGATGTTTGACGTTGAAGATGGTGGCTGGGCGATGGAGGTGTTGTGATTTGCAACCCGATTAATCCCCGGCGTATCTTGTACGATGAAAATGAATCTCAAAGTTACTCCTCGGTAGCGAGTTGACCCTAATTCCTCGTGTGAATTAGAACGTTCCCTTCATGTAAGACTCAAAGTTGCTAGGCTTCAAGAATGAGTATTTTCGACAGAAAACATTCAAAAGCTTTGAACGGTTGAGACACAAATTGAATGCAAAAACAATTTTAATCAATAATGTCTAAAATAACAATATGACATGGTTCCCCTATTTATAGGACTATGGGGGAACGAAAATAATAAGATAAAAAGGCCTAAAAATTGATCCAAAAGAGATATCTAACTATACTAGGAAGATACCTAAACTAGAATTCTATTCAAGGTAGGAAATTGCCTTAAATACATTTCTAGTCAAACCCTATCAACTAATGGACGAAAATTGACTAATGGTTAATAAAAATCTGATCTAAACTATAGTCTAAATTAAATAAAAATAACACTATAGTCTAAATAAAAATTAACAAGACTGGAACTACTCGGTATGGGTATACCGACCGAAACTAGTCGGTTTGGGCATACCGATGGGTTCACGCACTTCAACTCTTCATGCACATGCACATGTGCACTTCTTCTCTTTATATCTTTCATGGTGTGATCTTGATCTTCATCTTCAATTGATAATGCTAAAATCCATTTGGGGCTGCGTCCAATTTCTTCTTCTCCAACTTCAATCGTTCTTCGCATTAACATGTGAACATAACCTTGAAATTGTTTGGCTCTCATACGCGTAATTGGACCTTTGAATGGCATCTCCGGGTTTAGTTCTTCAAGGCCTTGCATGGCTTCATCATTCACCCCCTGCTGAAAAGAATTCATCCTCGAATTCAAGACTTCTGCATGCTCGAATTCACCTGCAGGAATGGTCAATAAATCAGTATAATAAACCATGGAATGAAGACGTGCCATACCTTGGAGATTACTGCCATAAGGGTTGTCGTAGATACGGACGACGTCCCTCTGTCTTTGAAGTTTGATGGCTTGGTTATGCCTAGCACAACACTCAACAAAACAATCAACTATCCAACGTGTAACATACAAATCTAACGTGGTATAAGAAACAATTATGCAATTTTCAGCATGTTCAACACTTTGAATAGCTTTCAAATGATCAATGGAAAAACACAAACTAATCAAATTCAAGTACCATGCACGCATCTTACACTTGGTTGGAACAAACAATGGCTTCCTATTATCTAACCTTTTCATGCAATTCAAGTAAAATCCAAATGTTAAATTAATTCTAAAAAGGAACATGGATTCAACTACACACATCAAGTACCTATCAATGCTAGAATAGGTTAGACGGTACTTACCTATCTCGATTTCAAGTAACACGTCCTTAAGATAAACAATGGGGGTATTGGATGACTTATTTAGAACAAGCTAATCTCTAAGTCGAACATCATCGTGCTCCAACTTCAGCTCTTCGTTGATCTCCTCTTGAGAGTTGAAAACTTCTTCCGAGCTGCCATCAGGGTTGGATGTAGCTATTCCAGGTTGCTCAATCTCGAACTCTCTCTTCTCGATCTGCACATCACTAGAAAACACAAGATCATGAGTAGCACTGTTCTGAGAAATTAACAGATTATCCGACTTACCCGAATCAAGTGTGGGATCAATGCATATGGGCTGGGACGGAATTGTAGCTTCACTTATCATATCTAAATTTAACTGATGATCTGTGTTGGATGAACTAGGCGACATGACTTGATGTGAACAAGACTCCAACGGTGTCGCAGTATGGCTAGGGATGGTGGCGATTGATTCGCACTCGGTAGCTGCGGCCTTCCTTTCTCTTTCGGACTTAAACTTTTCTTGCATCCACTTCTGATCCTTAATGACATCCTCGGGCCCCAAAGGCTTTAGTCTGGTGGTTCGTCCATTCCAGGCAAAGGAATAAGTGTTGGCGTATTTTTTATCCGATTTTTTTTTGATCGTTTCTTTTCTCTTTTTTTTTGTACGATCTGATCCTTTTTTTTAAACAATGAACAATACGAAAATTAAATTACAACTCGATAAAACGCAAATAAATAAACGGGACAAATAAACGAGTATGGAACCACGAACGATATAAACCGACGTTGCTCTTGATACCAATTTATGATGTGACCCGGGACTCAATGACCAACAAGACACAAAAGACGCGGAAGCAAAGGAAAGAAACTATGTCGATTACGAAAGGATTCTATATTCGATTAGTTAGACGACTAAGACTCAATTAAAATACCTAGACAATGACACACAAAATAACACAAAATCCAAACAATGGTGAGGCTGAATTGGACGAGATTATGGATGGTAAGGATGATGATGATCGATGGATGTGTTTAGGGTTTAGAAAGGCTAGAGTAGATAGGGTATGATAGAGTAGAAACGGACTTACGGATTGATCGAGACGAAGACGAACTTGAACACGAACGTGGCTGGACTTGAAACGGACGTGGATGGTGATGTTTGACGTTGAAGATGGTGGCTGGGCGATGGAGGTGTTGTGATTTGCAACCCGATTAATCCCCGGCGTATCTTGTACGGTGAAAACGAATATCAAAGTTACTCCTCGGTAGCGAGTTCACCCTAATTCCTCGTGTGAATTAGAACGTTCCCTTGATGTAAGACTCAAAGTTGCTAGGCTTCAAGAATGAGTATTTTTGACAGAACACAATCAAAAGCTTTGAACGGTTGAGACACAAATTGAATGCAAAAGCAATTTTAATCAATAATGTCTAAAATAACAATATGACATGGTTCCCCTATTTATAGGACTATGGGGGAATGAAAATAATAAGATAAAAAGGCCTAAAAATTGATCCAAAAGAGATCTCTAACTATACTAGGAAGATACCTAAACTAGAATTCTATTCAAGGTAGGAAATTGCCTTAAATACAATTCTAGTCAAACCCTATCAACTAATGGACGAAAATTGACTAATAATTAATAAAAATCTGATCTAAACTATAGTCTAAATTAAATAAAAATAACACTATAGTCTAAATAAAAACTAACAAGACTGGAACTACTCGGTATGGGCATACCGACCGAAACTAGTCGGTTTGGGCATACCGACGGGTTCACGCACTTCAACTCTTCATGCACATGCACATGTGCACTTCTTCTCTTTATATCTTCCATGGTGTGATCTTGATCTTCATCTTCAATTGATAATGCTAAAATCCATTTGGGGCTGCGTCCAATTTCTTCTTCTCCAACTTCAATCGTTCTTCGCATTAACATGTGAACATAACCTTGAAATTGTTTGGCTCTCATACGCGTAATTGGACCTTTGAATGGCATCTCCGGGTTTAGTTCTTCAAGGTCTTGCATGGCTTCATCAAAAATACACATGTAATTCATAATTGAATCAATAAAATTTATATATTTATATACTAAATAAAATTCATATATTTATATACTAAATGCATCGTATAGGCGGTATACTAGTTTTTTTTATAAAGAGAATGAATATTGTGTTTTAGGCAAGATCATCAACATATTAATTATGATAATATTATTACCATTAATATTATTCTAGTCTATAAAAATAATAAACTCTTTTGAATAATATAATAAACAATTATCGTTTATAATTATTGATTAATATTCATTATTTCAAATAAACAAAAAAGATAAAATCAAGGACAAATATGAATCCAGGACCTGAAAGATGGGTAATCTTTTAAATCAGGACCCGAAAGATGAAAATTCTCAATCCAGAACTCGAAAGATGAAAATTCTCAATCCAGGACCTCAAAAATCACGAATTTTGATTTCCTTTTATTTTTTAATTAATTTTATATTAATTTTCAATGAAAATTCCTTCATTAATTATCTATTAAATCTAATAAAGAAATTTTTAAAATTAATTAAAAAATAAAAAGAAATAAAAATTCATGATTTTTGAGGTAATTGCATAATAATAATAATAATAATAATAATAATAATAATAATAATAATAATAATGGATTATGGAATTTGAATTGATCATTATTTTTTAATATGATTAATAATACTACTAGACATGATTATGTGTAAATATATAATATATTAATTTTTGGAGTTCAATATGAATAGCTAAACCCATGAGGTGGGTGGAGTGACTATTTATTTTCTTTTAGAATAGATTATATCTTAAACCATACCAATAGTAGAAATATGAATGATCATTTCATTCCACCATATCAATCACTTCTTATAGTAATAGTGTAATACCAGTAGTATACTAGTAGGATGAAAAAATGTTATTAGTTTGATAAAAATAATTAATTATTAACTAGATGAAGATTAATGATAATTAATTATTTTGACAATTTTTTGTTAGTTTTTCTAATTAATACAATTTATTCTTTTGTCAAAATAACAATACATTATTTTTGATCTAGTCATCATCATCATCATCATCATCATCATCATCATCATCATCATTATTATTATTATTATAAAACAATGAATTAAAATAATAATAATTTTAATTTTAATATGTAATTATTTATTATTTAAACAAAAATCAAATGTATGAAATAAATAATAACTTACACATATTAATTATTTATGCTAGTAGTCAAAAATATTTTATGATTATCATTATTAATTGGACTGTAATAAGAATAAGAATTATATTAATTATTTCCATAACTAATGTTTTGATGGTCTTGTATCAAAATTTACTTAATTTTGAGCACAACAATAATTTAGCCATAATTTTACTCAATTGACAAAAATATGGCTTAATTGACAAATTTAAAAGAAATAACTAGAATTAAAAAATTCAAAAGTTTTTTTTTTTTTTTTTGCTATTAAGCATATTATTTATTGTCATGTGTACCTAATTATTACAAAACTAAATATACATTTTACCACACGTAAAATATTTAAGGAAAAGAAATGTCGATAAAAAAAATTAGAATATACTTGTTTAAAATATTTTTGATTTGGTCATATGGGATAGACATGAAGATAATTAACATTAAAAAATGAGTTTGAAATAAACAAACATACGAACCAATTATTACCAATAACTATAAAATAAAGTTACAAAAAGTAATTTGAAAATAAATATAAAGATGAGACGAAGATTAGGATTTATCCTTAAGATATTTTCTTGATTTCATTTATTGTGATGTTTATCTAAAAAAATATGATTTATTATATTGAGATAGGATAATATGTATTGAACTTTTAGTTATTGAAACTTTATGAGTTTTAATTTATTTTTACTCGATTCACCAATAATTTACATATATATGAAACCAAATTATTGTGTAACACTTGGTGCTACACATTTAAATTTAATATTTTTTTCAACTTTTTATTCAATTTCAATTTATTGCGTTTTAGTTTAATTTTACACTTATTAATTATGGTTCATTCTACCCAATTAGGGTATATAATTATTTTTTAATATTTAATTTTATTTTCTAATTAATAATTACTTATTTCATAAAAATAATAATTATATACCCTAATTGGGTAGGATGAACCCTAATTAATAAGCGTAAAATTAAACTAAAGCATAATAAATTGAAATTGAATACATAAAAAGAAAAAAAATAATAAATTTAATTATGCAGCACCAAGTGTTAGTAGAGAATTTCATCCGAAATAAAACAAACCAATCTTGGGATTCTATATTGATAGAAGATAACAATTACTATGGAGTCATTACACAAAATTATAAATAAAAATATTAGGAACCGTATATATTTAATTCTTTAATTTGGTGTCACGTCATCTACATATTTTGAAATATAAATTCTACAATAGCATTTCGACACACACACACACACACACATATATATATATATATATATATATATATCATATTATAAGTACAAGTGTAGTTAATTCTCGAATTAAAATGGCTACATAAGCACTAATAGCCAAGATTTATAAGTGATTTTTACCCACACGTATACATATTTGATGACTATGCGTGGTTAATTATTTATTTTAATAATTTATTAAAAAAAATATTTATTTTAGAATGTCACATAAGAATAAATATATTTAAAAGAAATCATAAATCGTGTTGCCTAAAATTTACATGGTCCTTTTATCAACACATTTACGTAACCAATGAATATGTGTAGCTAATAATTCTTTTATTAAAATAATATTTATTTTCAAATGACACATGGGATTATAGGGACCGTTTTGCTAAACCTATACATAGCCTTTTAGCCACACGTTTCAATAATTAACCACATGGGTGTGGTTAATTATTTTTTAAAAATAATTATAAAAAAAATACCGATTCTTAAATGCCATGTTGACATTAAAAAAAAGTGAAAGGAATTCAAAATTATTCCTACAAATGAAATGAAAATGGATTAAAATATTTTATTACACATATTAAAAGTCAAATGGTTAAAAAAAAGAGTCAGTTCATTCACGACAAATTTTATAATTACGTGTAGCAAAATACCCACATATTATTATGTGTGGTAAATTTATGTGTGGCTAAACTTCAATTTCTTGTAAGCAGCATCACTTGAAGAAGCAAGAACCTGATATCTATTAATCGAAGATGAAGACGATCATGCTGTTGATTAAAATTTTTCTTTTTATGCCGTGAAACAACATGCAATTCTCCCTTATCTTTCTGATGAATATTACTGTAGGTGGCGAAATTTTACAATATTATAAATAATATTTTTATTGATTTTAATATATTTATTTAGTTTTAGAATCATATCAAATCCAAAATTAGATAAAATATTTAAATAATAAAAATATTATTATATGATAAACATCAAGTTCTTTGGAAACAAGTAAATATCTTTTAAGATATATATCAATTTCCAATAGCCAATGAGATAGTGTTACATCAGCTCTAGATCTCTCTTCCCACAAATATAAATAGGGGTCTTCATATCAGTTCAAAGACACACCAGAAGTCATTTGAAGAGTTCAAGAATTTGAGAACTTCCATAAGTGAAATTCTCAAAGATATTCAAGGCATTCTTCACCATTCATTCCAAAGACGACGTTTGATCCACAAGCAAGACCATTTGAAGAGTTCAAGAATTTGAGAACTTCTATAAATGAAATTCTCAAAGATATTCAAGGCGTTCTTGTGACATTCAAAAGCGTTCTTCACCAAATTCATCCCGAAGACGACGTTTGATCCATAAGCAAGGCAGTCAAAGAAGTTCTTCATCAAATTCATTCCGAAATTAGCGTTTGATCCGGAAACAAGGCGTCGGCCCTCCGAGTTAACGTTATCAAGACTAAAGATCAAGTCAAAGAAGATCGAGGATACAAATCTTCCCCGAAAAATTCAAAGGCCAAGTTCAAACAACAAGTCCGAGAAAATCAAAGAGACAAATTTACTCTGAAGATTTCAAAGACCGTTTGAAGATCAAGTTTTGAAGAGAAGAATCAGAGGAAAAATAGAGATTGGATTCATAAATTTATATTTTTGATCCGAAATCATTTTATTGTACACTGTTTTGTGTTTTACCAGATTAAATACAAAATTTGTGTTATAAATTTTGGCACGCCCGGTGGGACCATCTCTACCTCTCATCTCTTCTCTTCACCAATTTTCTCAAGCATCAAGATGTCTACAATTCTGGAAGAGCAAATTGCAAATTTGACGGAGCTTGCCGAAGGACTTGCCAAGCGGATACAAGAACGGGATGCTCAAATCTTGAAGCTGAACAAAGAATGGGTTGTTGATTTTGGTGGCGAGCAAGCGAATGAAGATACTGAAACTGAGGTATCTACAAAGCTACATGCTAACAAAAGTGAAAAATCTATAGCCAAAGAAATTGAAATCATGTCCGATGGCTCAATACAAGTTGATCAACTTAAAGATTTCATACTAGAGACAATCAAAGACAAGTCTGGAAAGAGCCATAAATCACTTTGGACTTACAACAAGCCATATACTCCAAGAATTGACAACTTAAAGATGCCAGATGGCTACCAGCCGCCAAACTTTCAACAATTTGATGGCAAAGGAAATCCAAGACAACATGTGGCTCACTTTGTAGAGACCTGTAATAATGCTGGGACATACGAAGATCACTTGGTGAAGCAATTCATTCGTTCTTTAAAAGACAACGCGTTTGATTGGTATACCAATTTGGAGCCAAATTCGATTGATAGTTGGGGGCAATTGGAGAAAGAATTCCTTAACCGCTTCTACAGTACTCGGAGGACAGTTAGCTTGGTTGAACTCATAAATATAAACCAAGAAAAAGAAGAGTTCTGTAACAGCTCGGTCCCGAGATAGGGGTTAACTAATGGGGACAGTGTGTTATTAAGAGTTAATGAGGTATAATGGACGATTAATGGGGTGGTTTTACAATCAGGATATGCTTTTAGATAAGGCTACTCGGGTTTACTCTTATTTAAACGGGAGCATGCTTAAGCAGAATGAAATGATAATAGATACTAATGCGTATAAGCCCTTTTGTGGGAGAAAGGAAATCATACTTCGAGAGGTAGAAAATACGGCTTAATATGCATCTTATACTCGAATAACCATGTTTAGGAAATATTCATCTAGTCTTGATAATCATAATAGAACTTTAAACGGTATTAGAAAAAGTGTATTAGAGTAGCAGATCACATAGTGGGACTTCAAAAGAATATTAGGTAATAGCAAACAATCTTGACAGCCAACCCACATCCACAGCCACCAACATCCTCAACATCTCAACCTGTAAAACATTTGAAAAAGAGGGGCATGAGCACTAATGTACTCAGTGGGTTTTAGTAAAACACTTTAATAAACTTCAAGATATCCAACAATCAACTGGCCGTTTATGGAGAGCAAAACGCTAAAGCCCTCTCCATATCTGCAAAATCTTTTCTTTTTCCTTTGGGCCCATCTTGGCTCAAACCTGATGTCAAGTGTACCCTTAGGCATGCCATAGGATAGAAGAGGGGTTACCTCAAATATCCGAATGAGTTTGCGAGGGAAAAACCCAGTAGTGACTCCCTTAATAGTTCCGAGCTCATATCCTGCTTAAGTGAAAAGCTAAGTTCCTTCATTTCTTATCCTTACTAGCAATATCAAGCTTAGAACAATGTCTAAAACCAATCCTTTACTACTACATGATCTCGGCCTACAAAGGATTTAATGCTACCCTAACAAGGCAAACCTTAACTCTTAATTTTGCGAGCTTAACAAGCATATAAACACTAAATTACAGGAGAAGAACGTAAACAAGTACGAATCGGAGCTAAAGATAATTCTAAACATCTCATGCTAAGTATAAACAATACTTTAATAATTCTATCACTTCTAAGCATGCTTGAGAGCTCAAGTAAAACATAATATCTTCCTTTCTTCCTTCCTTGTACAAAGATTAATCAGGCTGAGCAAAAATACTTTATTGGATATCTCATTTGCCCTAACATGCTCCTAGAGCTTATTAGCTCAAACTTTAGATGAGTATAGGTTTACCCACCTTTATTACGGAATGGAAGATGAGGCAACGAGCTGGTGGTCTTCCTTCGAGGCTCGATCCCTCCTACAAAAGTCGAATCATCGACTTAGCGGTCTTCTTTGAAGATTTCTAATAACATGAGGTTAAATATTACCAAACTAATATTCCCTTAGCTATGACTTTAACATGGATAGCACGACTTTTCACTTTATAAGGTTTCAAGAAGAATTTATTCGAAGAGAATCACACCTTGGTTACACGGGTTTTAAACGGAAAACATCTTAAGAAGTTTACTCGAAATAACTCGAAGATAATCTGAAAATCTTCTTAAATTAAACTTGAAATTAACTTCGGAAAAACACAACTCGAAAGCTCGAAAAGAGGGTACGGAAATAGCTAGGAAAAATCAGTGTCGGATAACATGGGGGGGGGGGGGGCACCGCGCGCCGGCGCAGCCCTGCGCCCGCGCACCCTCTGCGCCCGCGGGCTTCTGGGCTGAGGGGGGTGTTGCGCGGATGCGCACCCCCTGTAGTCGCGGCACCTGGTTTCTCTCTCTTCCGTCCAATTTCTAGGCGGACTTCAATTCTTCTGGGTTTCTTCAGTGTTCGTTGATTCCTTCGACGAACACGAAGAACATGAAGAACACTTATAAAATTTTGAAAAACACGCTTCGATAATTTAATTTAACATGAAACGGCTTGCCTTAATTTACAAGAAAATCGGCATTATAACGGCATAACCACGATAATCTTCCTTTAATATTTAGAATAACGACAAAATCGTTAAATGTGGCTTGAACGGAATTTAATGGAATAAATGAGGCTAATCTTTTTAGAATGATAATAACGGAAGTAGAATGAGAAATATAACATAAACGTTATTAGCTTGGAACTTCAACAAAAATTGAAATACAACTTTTAGACGAGCAATAATGAAGAACGCGAAGAACGTAAAGAACGGAAAGTAAATGCGGAATTTAAAAGACGGAAAAGAATGGTGTTGAGACCGACGAGCAAGAATGGATGGGGTTAGGTGCGTCGAAGGAATGTGGTTAGCTCGGCGTCTCGTCGAGTCGCAACGGCGGCAGAGCCGCCTGCTACGATTTCAACGGCGCCCCTAGCACATTCCCTCACCGCATCCATTCCACGCCACTCCGCTCGTCGTCTTGAAGAACACTCACGAAGAACACTTTTTACTTCGACAGAACCTTCTCGGCTTTCAAAGCTTTTCACCCTCTCGATTTAGAAGTGAAGTGAATGGGAAAATGAGCAAGGGATGCTAAAGGGGTGGTCCCCTATTTATAGGAAAAGCTTTGGCTTCCCTTGGAAGCCATTGCTGTGCGAGAATACTGCAAAAGCTACCCCGGGTTCGGTAAAAAACTGCTTTATTCGATGTCGAGGTCCAAATGACCTCAGACACGAAATCCAAAAATACCGGGAGACTCGTTGGCTCGAACACTAGTGGACCAACTTGATTCGTGAAGAAGATGGGGTCGTCAGAAGAAAGACGAGCGAAGATTCTTTTTTTGGAATTACTTTTTACTATTCACTCGGACTGACAGATTCTGCTCCCGAGCATTCGATTGACCTCAGAATAAGGATCTGTGAACGCCAACGGAATCCTTGAGTCATTTCCCATAAGAAGGGCCTGATAGAATGGGACTCGGATAAATGAGGAGGATTTCATAAATTTCTCAAAACACGAACGCACGCAAAAGTTACTATTAATTTCCCTTTTAAATACGTTTTCCATCACCGGGAACTCAAATGACTTCAGATTTAAAATCCGAAAACACCGGTGTACTCCTCGAGTCAAAACCTTTCTAAAGGAACCATAAATGGTAATAAAAGAATTAAGATTATATTTTCTGAAAAGACGATCCTCACGAAAACTGACTCCTAAAGTCGTGACTGACATCCAATCATAGCTAACCTCAATTAAATTCCTTCTTTAATTAATTAATTAATATTAACAATTCTCTAATCCTTATTCAAAAATCTGGGGTATTACAAGTTCGTCATCTACTACATCAACCGTTGGAGAAACTTAAGCCTAAATTGCAAAGATCAATTATCAGAAACTTCAGCAATTGAAATCTGCATCCAAGACATGTGTTGGGGTCTTCGATATATTTTGAAAGGGATTCGACCAAAGACCTTTGAGGAATTGACCACTAAAGCTTACGACATGGAGTTAAACATGGCCGCAGATGAAGTTCCAGAATTGTCGATGCAAAATCATCACAACTTTGAAGAAGAACAAGAAATAAATGATGGGGGCAAACCTTTTGAGGGATCTCCAAGTAAAGAAGAATAAGAAGAAGAAGAAGAAGAAGAAGAAGAAGTGACTATAAATCTCGTCATGGGCCTATCCAAGTCTTCCAATACATGTCACAATCTATGAAAAGAAAAATGATAATGCTCCTTGATAAGAGTCTAAACTATCTTCGAAAGCTCCTTGATAAGAGCTTAAACTATCTAAAGTCTTCAAGAAATATTCAAATGCTCCTTGTAAGAGCCTAAACTATCTTCCAAAGCTCCTAGATAAGAGCCAAAACTATCTAAACTCTTCAAGAAATACCAAGACTCCTTGACACGAGTATAAAATGTCTACAAAGTCAAATTCAAATCCAAGACTCATTGACACGAGTATAAAAGGTCTACAAATTCAAATCTAAGACTCCTGGACATGAGTATAAAATGTCTACAAAGTTAAATTCAAATCCAAGACTCATTGACACGAGTATAAAATGTCTACAAATCCAAATCTAAGACTCCTTGACACGAGTATAAAATGTCTACAAATTCAAATTCAAATCCAAGTACTCACGGACACGGGTATAAAAGGTGTACAAAGTCTAAATTCAAATTGAAGGCTCCTCGATATGAGCATAAAACTATCCAAGTTCAAGAAAGCTCCCTGATACGAGCATAAACTATCTAAATTCAAATCCGAATTGAAGGCTCCTTGATACGAGTGTAAACTATCTAATAAATTCAAATTGAAGAACTCTTGAATATGAGCATAAACTATTCACAAGTTGAAATTCAAGAACTCCTTAACACGAGTATAAACTATCTACTAAATTTAAGTTCAAGACCCCTTGATACGAGTGTAAACTATCTAATAAATTCAAATTGAAGAACTCTTGAATATGAGTATAAACTATTCGCAAGTTGAAATTCAAGAACTCCTTGATACGAGTATAAACTATCTAATTCAAATTTAAGACTCCTTGATACGAGTTTAAACTATCTAATCAATTTTCGAGACTCATTCATTTCAAATGATAAGTCGTCAATGAACAAGTCTCGAGGGGGCATTTGCAGATGGCGAAAATTTAAAATATTATATATAATATTTATTATTATTTTTTATATATTTAGTTTTGGAATCTTATGAAATCCAAAATTAGATAGAGTATTTAAATAATAAAGATATTATTATATGATGAACATCAAGAGTCTTTTGCAACAAATAAATATCTTTCAAAAGATATATATCAATTTCCAACAACCAATGAGATAGTGTCACATTAGCTCTAGATCTCTTTCCCTACAACTATAAATAGGGGCCTCCATATCAGTTGAAAAACACACCAGAAGTCATTTGAAGAGTTCAAGAATTTGAGAACTTCCATAAGTGAAATTCTCTCAGATATTCAAGGCATTCTTCATCAAAATCATCCCGAAGACGGCGTTTGATCCACAAGCAAGACCATTTGAAGAGTTCAAGAATTTGAGAACTTTCATAAGTGAAATTCTCTCAGATATTCAAGACATTCTTCACCAAAATCATCTCGAAGACGGCGTTTGATCCACAAGCAAGACCATTTGAAGAGTTCAAGAATTTGAGAACTTCCATAAGTGAAGTTCTCTCAAATATTCAAGGCGTTCTTGTGACATTCAAAGGCGTTCTTCATCAAATTCAACCCAAAATTGACGTTTGATTTGGAAACAAGGCGTCGGCCCTCCGAGTTAACGTTATCAAGACTAAATACCAAGTCAAAGAAGATCAAGGACATAAATCATCCCCGAAAACTTTGAAGGCCAAGTTCAAACAAGTCTGAGAAAATCAAAGAGATAAATTTACTCTGAAGATTTCAAAGACCGTTTGAAGATCAAGTTTTGAAGAGAAGAATCAGAGAAAAATAGAGATTGGATCTGTATAAGTATATTTTGATTCAAAGATCATCTGAATTGTACACTGTTTTGTGTTTTACCAAATTAAATATAAAATTATTATTTAAATATTTTATCTAATTTTGGATTTGAGATGATTCCAAAACTAAATAAATATATTAAAATCAATAAAAATATTATTTATAATATTGTAAAATTTCGCCAACTACAGGATCTTCGATATATTTTGAAAGAGATTCAACCAAAGACCTTCGAAGAATTGGCCACTAAAGCTTACGACATGGAGTTAAGCATGACTGCAAATGAAGTTTAAGAACTGTCGATACAAAAGCATCACAACTTTGAAGAAGAGTCAGAAATAAATGATGGGGGCAAACATTTTGAGGAATCTCCAAGTGAAGAAGAAGAAGAAGAAGAAGAAGATGATGATGATGATGAAGATGTAGAAACGACTACCAATCTAACCATGGGCTAATTCAAGTCTTTCAACATTTGTTACAATCAATGAAAAGAAAATGGGCAACGCTCCTTGATAAAAGCCTAAACTATATTCGAAACTCCTTGATAAGAGTCTAAACTATCTTTCAACGCTCCTTGATAAGAGCTTAAACTATCTTCCAAACCTCCTTGATAAGAGCCAAAACTATCTAAACTCTTCAAGAAATACCAAGACTCCTTGACACGAGTATAAAATGTCTATAAATTCAAATTCAAATCCAAAACTCATTGACACGAGTATAAAAGGTCTACAAATTCAAATTCAAGACTCATTGACACGAGTAAAAAAGGTCTACAAATTCAAATTCAAGACTCCTTGACACGAGTATAAAATGTCTACAAATCCAAATTCAAATCCAAGTACTCACAGACACGAGTATAAAAGGTCTACAAAGTCCAAATTCAAGTTGAAGGCTCCTCGATATGAGCATAAACTATCCAAGTTCAAGAAAAAGCTCACTGATATGAGCATAAACTATCCAAGTTCAAAAAAGCTCCCTGATACGAGCATAAACTATCTAAATTCAAATCCAAATTGAAGGCTCCTTGATACGAGTATAAACTATCTAATAAATTCAAATTGAAGAACTCTTGAATATGAGTATAAACTATTCAATAAATTCAAGTTCAAGACTCCTTGATACGAGTTTAAACTATCTAATCAATTTTCGAGACTCATTCATTTCAAACGACAAGTTATCAATGAACAAGTCTCGGGGGGCATTTATAGGTGGCGAAATTTTACAATATTATAAATAATATTTTTATTGATTTTAATATATTTATTTAGTTTTAGAATCATATCAAATCCAAAATTAGATAAAATATTTAAATAATAAAAAAATTATTATATGATAAACATCAAGTTCTTTGGAAACAAGTAAATATCTTTTAAGATATATATCAATTTCCAATAGTCAATGAGATAGTGTTACATCAGCTATAGACCTCTCTTCCCACAACTCTAAATAAGGGCCTTCATATCAGTTGAAAGACACACCAAAAGTCATTTGAAGAGTTCAAGAATTTGAGAACTTCCATAAGTGAAATTCTCAAAGATATTCAAGGCGTTCTTCACCAAATTCATCCCAAAGACGGCGTTTGATCCACAAGAAAGACCATTTAAAGAGTTCAAGAATTTGAGAACTTCCATAAATGAAATTCTCAAAGATATTCAAGGCGTTCTTGTGACATTCAAAAGCGTTCTTCACCAAATTCATCCCGAAGATGACGTTTGATCCATAAGCAAGGCAGTCAAAGGAGTTCTTCATCAAATTCATTCTGAAATTAGCGTTTGATCCGGAAACAAGACGTCGGCCTTCCGAGTTAACGTTATCAAGACTAAAGATCAAGTCAAAGAAGATCGAGGATACAAATCTTCCCCGAAAAAATCAAAGGCCAAGTTCAAACAACAAGTCCTAGAAAATCAAAGAGACAAATTTACTCTGAATATTTCAAAGACCGTTTGAAGATCAAGTTTTGAAGAGAAGAATCAGAGGAAAAATAGAGTGGATTCATAAATTTATATTTTTGATCCGAAATCATTTTATTGTACACTGTTTTGTGTTTTACCAAATTAAATACAAAATTTGTGTTACAATTAACATGTGAATGCCCCTTCTCAATATCCATGGAAGCAACATGCTGCCCAGAAGCAGCCCCCGAATGCATCTGATTTTTATCGAAAGGACGAGAGCCAACACTAGAATTCCCAACAGGCGGTCGTTGGGGTCGTGGAGCATTTCCAAGAGCATAACAAGAAGATAAAGCAAGCTCAATTTTTTTTTACTACCTATATGTTATATTGAAGCCCAACCTAATATTAGCCCAGCGGAACCTTAAAAAAATTAGCCCATTCCAATTTTACTTGCTTTGCTTTGTGTTTTGCCCTAATTTGGGGATTTTTACGTCTTTGCATATCTAAATACAGGTGAGAAGAAGCTCGGCAAGGTGATAGTGCCGGACAAATGGAAAGATAGAGCCCACAACACCACCGACGGCGGCGGCCGTAAAATCAAGGAGAACAAACTCCTCTCCAAGAAGAATAGGTACCCCTCAATTAGAATTGAAGAACACTCCCTTTTTGCTTCGAGTTAATTAGGTGTCGTTGTGCGCTCCTTCAATTAAATTTTCCATTTATTCTTTAATCTTGTTTTTAGAAAATTTAATTGCGTGAAAGCAAGATAATGTTACATTAAATTCTAAATCAAACACGTTAAAAAAAAACTAAATCAACCATAAATAATATATTTCATTTCAATTGAACTAGACAAAAGTAGGGGAAATGTGAAATTCTTTTTGTGCAAGGCAACAAATATATACATAGTAAATTTTCTTGATTTGGATGCGGAATTTTTAGATGAAACGTAATTACCTTTTCTTTTTTGGAGATATTGGGGAATTTTGTTTAAAGTTTTTTGATTTTTATGAATTTGGGTAGTTTACTTTGGCAGCAAGATATTATCTTATTTCTTGTAAGATATATTGTGCAATGATGTGTGTGTTGTAGATGAACTATTTGCAACTTTATACCTGCTGTTAGTTTATTGAATTGTTTGTTTATGTTTCGGCTCTGTTTCCATTGTTTAAATGCTTGTGAGAATTTATTTGTCGATATATTGAATTTACTTTGTTCTGCTTTTATACATTGTTCAAATACTAAAAAGCAAATGTCATAAAATTCTTGTGTTTGGTTACCTTTGCAGACTTGATAGATATGTATGCTGCAACTTGCAAGGTATTTGAATGTCTTATTGAACACTCTTACAACAGAAGAGCTAGGGCTGAAGTTTAGGGGGTTTACAAAATATGGCAAGCTTTGAATTTGTATTCACTCTACACCTAATGCATAGGATTATGAGAGTTACTGATTCTCTTTGCCAAATTCTTCAAAGAAAAATTCAAGATATTTTGGGAGTTGTTGCGTTTGTCTCTACTATGAAAACTCTTATTCAAGAATTGAGAGAAAGTGGTTGGGAAAATTTTCTTGAAGAAGTTAATGGTTTTTTGCTTGAAGAATGATATTGATGTCCCTAATTTGGATTCTCCATATAAGGTTGGTCGTTCTCGTGGGTAAACTACAATTGAACATCATTATCACTTAGATGTTTTCAATGCAACAATTGATTGCATCTTGATGGAGTTGAATAGAAGATTTAATGATGTCTCTATTGAATTGCTTCATCTCAGTGTGGCCTTAGATCCTAAAAATTCATTCGAATCATTCAACAGTGATAATATTTGCAAGCTTACGAGAAAATTCTATGCTAAGATTTCTCTGATCAGGACCTTGTTTCATTAGCGTATGAGTTAAGGCATTATAAACATGATGTAATGGTGCTACAAGAGTTTCGAGTTTCTACACTTGTTGAATTGTGTCAACTACTTAGTAAGAGTGGAAGGTCGATGGTTTATGTTATGTTAACTAGACTGATTCATCTAGTTCTGACATTGCCTGTTTCTACTGCTACAACTGAACGAGCATTTTCCACAATGAAGCACGTGAAGACGGCACTTCGTAACAAGATGGGGGATGATTTGCTTGAAGATTCATTAATACTTTATATTGAGAGGAATTTTGTTAAAGATATAGATATAGATTCAGTTATTGATGAATTTTATGTACTAAAGTCTCGTAGAGCACAACTTATGTAAACTTTAATATATTTTGCTATGTATAAAATTTATTTTTCAGCCCACCCCACTCTCGAATCTTGGATCCGCCCCTGTCAGCAGAAGTGAGAGACATTCTTGGAATCAGGATTGTCGGATCTAAGCAAAGATCTGCTTCTACTTCTACTACTACTACTACTACTACTACTACTACTACTACTACTACTACTACTATACATGGGGTGTAGGCCTCTATTGGATCTAAGCAGATTAGATCTGGATCTAAGTAGATAGGCGGTTCAGTTTATGCTTCTATATCTACACATGAGGTAAGACATATTTGCAAAGTTGAGTTTGTTTACTTAAGTTTTTAATTTATTATAGAAACAGTTTTAGATCTAATTGATGATAAACTAACCATTACCTTATTTTGTAAATGTTCGAAGCTATGAAGACAATTGCATTGTTCAATCAGGTTATATCTCAACTTTTGTCACCATACAGTCATTTTCATTTGCTTAACATGAAATCTTTTTTTGCAGAGACTTTTAAAGTAAAAAAATCGATAACAATGCTAATACAAACACTAGAAAAGAAAGGTATATACTCTTATTCCATTATTTAAAAGAATGTAAATATGTATACATACGTTTCAGTCATTATCTGTATCTAAAGTATCATATTCATACTCATACCTCAAACTAATTCTGAGATGCAAACATTATATTAATAAGATGAGAAGTAGTACTTCTATATGTGGTATAAAATTTCCTCATGAGATACATGGTAAAAATAACTGAAAATAAAATTCAAAAATAAAAATAAATAAAGAAAAGACAAAAAAAATAAATAATTTGTCATAAAAAATTATGAATTTTCTAATTTTCATTGCTATTATATTCCTTTTTTACGTTGATGATTTGCATAATTTTTCTCAACGTATTGTAATTTCAGATCAAAAGTACATTTAGATTTAGTATTTTAAATTATATATATAAAATAAATATAAATTGTTCATAAAATTAAATACAAAATTTGTAATGGACACAAAATATTTAAAGTTTGTCATTCAACTAAAATTGTTAAAATAATTTTATCGTAGAATACAAAATAACTAAAGATTGTGTAGAATCAGCTAAAATATTTGATATTTAAAAAAATCATTGTGTAAAAGCTTGTTTCACAGTAAGAAAGAAAGAAATTTCGTATTTGAATATAATGCATTGAAAAAAATATATAAAATAACAAAAATGGCTGGTGATTTACTCTAAATCTTTCAAGACTAAATCCATGAGTTTTCTATGCTTCCCATTTATGTCCATAGTTTGTGGTCTATAGTGTGAGACTATAGTTCTATGACATCTGAAAAATATTAATGATATATAAGTAGTTACCATAAAAATTTTCATACACGAAAAAGTTAAGTCTTACCAAAAGTGGCATAATCTCCAATATTCTCCATGTTTACAATATCTGAAAATGTCTTTATCTGATAGGTATTATTTGGAAAATCCACATGGAACACTTCAAAAAGTCAAGTGTGTTGAAAGATTATAATCTTGTGAACACACGTCGTCTTCTTGTATTTAATTATGTTTAGACCAATCACGAAATCTATCAATGCATAAACATTTCCTTGAATAAGTCTATTTTTGAATTTCTCCATACATGATTTTGGAATTGTAACATGAATTCTCATACCCTACAAAATCTGAAAACGTTTATTAGGTAAAATGCTTGATTTGTAATACATTCTTCATAAGTAATTAAACTTTTTAAAATAAAAATTAAACCATATAGTATATTACCTCTTGATCATGGAATATGCATTCAATGCTAAATGTATTGTTGTTTTCATAGCAACAAATGAGACGAAGTTCTAATCCAAAAATTCTTCTTCCGGGCCTCAACATGTTTATTGTTCCAAAAATTGGTGCCATTGTTTATTTGGAATGAGTAATAGAATGCAGAGAATTGTGATAGAATTGATAGCGAGAGAAAAGAGAGAAATATAGACAATAAAGGATGATAGTTGAATGTAATGATTAAGTATTTCAATATTTATTCTTTCATTTTAACATGTATTTACTGTACATTGGCAGTTTATCCACGTTGAGAATGTTAAGAATTTTTTTAATTAATATTAAATCTCAATTTTTTTAGTAGGTACTTCATTGTGCACAATTAATTTTTTAAAATTAATATTATTATAGGTGTTGCAAATTTTAGATTATTCTTCAACTTCTATTGTAATGAGTGGTTATTTTCTTTAATTATATTTAATAATTATAATAAGTACTACTCCACTAACTTCAACCACCACTTTACAACTACTGATGAAAGGCACGATGAGCATCAAAGAATCAAATGAAGAGCTGCCATTAAAGGATTCCAAGATTGTTACTTTGTTAACAATTAAAGATTGGAGATCAAGATTTGAAGAGCAATACATGATGATCAAGAGAGTTGAAGTTACAAGCATGCACATTGGAGGCGTTTTGGACGTGCATGACTTGCATGGGAGTTTTCATCCCCCTTAGTAATTTAATTAAGGGACTGATTTTATTTTAGACTATAGTATTAATTAGATAGTATTTATTATTTTGGATCAGATTTTTATTTATTTTTTATGTAATTTTTGTGCATAATATAATTAGGTTTGACTAGAATTGTATTTAAGGCAATTTCCTACCTTGAATAGAATTCTAGTTTAGGCTTTTTCCTAGTATAGTTAGAGATCTCCTTTGGATAATAAGTTTTTAGGTCCTCTTAGCTTATTATTTTTGTGCTCCATTAGCCCTATAAATAGGGGAACCATGTAACATTGATATTTTAGACATTATTGATTAAAATTGCCTTTGCATTCAATTTATGTCTCAACCGTTTAAAGCTTTTGATTATTTTCTCGAAAATACTCATTCTTGAAGCTTAGAAAAGTTTGAGTCTTACATCAAGGGAAAATTCTAATTCACACGAGGAGTTAGGGTGAACTCACTATCCGAAGAACACCTTTGAGATTCATTTTCGTGATACAAAATACGCTGGGGATTAATCGGGTTGCAATTCACAACACCATCATTGACCAGCCCTCATCATCGACGTCCTACACCTCCATCAACGTTCGTGACACCCTTCAACACCCCAAGATCGATCGAGAGCTGTTCAACAATAGTTTGAGTTCGATTCTACACCAGTAATCGCGTTCTACATCCTAAACCGTAAGTTAATCTCATCGTTATCATACCCTATTTACTCCTAGCCATTCTTCACCATCATACACGTCCCAAATACCCCACCTTTTCAGCCATAACCATCGTCCAATTCAGCCCTATCATATTTGGTTTTGTGTGCTATTTTTGTGTCATCGTCTAGGTATCATAATTAGGTCTAGTTCTTCCTTATTATTATTATTGTCGAGTCCATTTGTTATCAATTTCAATTTATTTTCATTTATTCAAGTCTTTAGAGTATGATTGAGTCCTTCCAAGTTGACTTGTTCATTCCTAGAAGTCTTTCGCGCATTCTCGTAACCTGTACAAATTGTTCGGGTTACACCATATATTACACATATATTACACATAATTTGTAATATTTTTATTGGGAATTTTTTGTTTATAAATTGCCACAATTCAGAATATAATTAACAAAATTGATCAAATTGGAGGCAAAATTGAGTTATTTTGCTTCTATATATAATATAGATGTATGTGTATATATATGTGTGTGTGAGAGAGAGAGAGAGTGTGTGTGTGAGTGTGAGTGTGTGTGTGTGTGTTTTAATACATCATATATAAATGAAACCAAATCTTGTAATTTTCATATCACCAATTCTCTTGTGCACTAGGTGCACATCAGACGGTTAACACTTTGATAGGATCAATGTGTGTTGATCTGTGTTCGGTTTTTTATTTTAACCAAATTACAAGTGCAAAATGAGGTATATAGTGTAGTGGTGAACAAAGTCGTATCCACAAAAATTTAATGTTTGACTAACTAAGTATCAGAACTCAACTCCTAAATACTATCTAGACGACCGATTATAATGCTTGATCTAATTAAAGTACTTGAATACATAAAATAAATGAAAACAAGGAGAAAGAAAGAACATGAAAGAAACAATGGAGAAAGACGAATTCTAGAGTTGGAGAATCCTTATCTAATTTATTTATTTAACTGTTTCATCATATACTTATGGACTTATATCTAGCTAGAACAACCACAATTATACTTTAAAACTCATCTCGAAGTGCCTAAAACGTGGATCACTCAATTAGTATTAACGTATTTGTTCAATATCTAGCATGCAACTTATAATGGCTCTTAGGATTTATTGATCTCTCAATTAACATCAACATTCTCGAGTGATATTAATGAATGAATTAATTACTCCAGATTACATGTTAAAGCCCCTCTCTTGATTTATGAATCAACACATCAAGTTATATTATTTAGTGACCAGTTAAACAATATAGATAAACACAAAAGTAATCAAAGATCAAGATATTCATAGGAAATATAATGAAACTAATTGAATAAACTTCATATATAATTCTTCTCTTCTCATTTTTTATCCTTTTCTCAACTCTTCATGGCTAGTTCTCGACACATCTCCACTTCAGACTTCAATCCACAATCATTTATCAAAACTATTTAGTTTATGGGGCTTTATCTGCACAAGCTCATAAAAAATACAAAATCCAAGAAAAAAGTGAAACTTGAATAAATTAGGAAGAAACAAACTTAAACATCAAATAAGCAATACATATCTCAAACATGAAAAGTGTGTAAAATTGCATTTATCAACCCACCCGGTCAACATATTGACCAAAAAACCATCAAAGCAGGTGATACTATTTAAGGATACATGTGAGACTTTTTGAATGAGTGATACTTTTTAGTATCACGGTTGAACTGATTTTGCCCCTTTTTTGTTTTTTTAGCTGATACTTTTTAAGGATAGAGGTGATACTTTTGGGGGATTTTTGGGTGATATTTTTTAGTGTTACGGTTGATACTGATTTTCACGGTATTTTTTTGTTGTTGAACATTGACCATCTGATGTGCACCCTAGTGTACACAAGACATGTCATTTTCATATATATACAAAATTGTTGAAATACTCTGTTTTCGATTTCTTAAAGTTTATTTAACTACTATTCGACTTTTTCAATTTAATATTTTAAAAAATAAATAAAAATAAAATTATAACAGTTTAAAATAATTAATTAAATTTTTTTTTATTTATTTATTTACTTTTACATAATAAATGAATTTTTTTTAAAATGAAAATAAAAATCGATCGACAATTGGTAGTTTAATTAATTTTGATTTATTTATATTTATTTAATTATTTTATTTTAAAGTAATCAATTTTTATTTTTATTTTCAAATCGGGATCTCTATACTATGAATTTGGTTTAAACTAAATTATTCTATTAATTAAAAGAAGGTGATAGAGGGATTTCAATTTAACCAAATCAATATATAATACAAGGGCCTCCTTTTAACCGAATAAAATAAATAAAAACTTGTATGATACCGTCTAACAGGTCTCTTACGTTAGACGGGTTAAATAATACCCAAACCCACCCAAAATCCGCTTCCACGCGCAGACGCGTGAGCTATACGCGCTTGTGAATTTTTTTTTTCGGGCAGTTGCCCAGTTTTTCTTCTCTTCTTTCTTCTTCTTTTTTCTTTTCTTTCTTCTCGTTTTGCTAGTTTCTTTTTTCTTTTTTTGTTTTAATAATAATTATATATCTAGCGCAATATACATGTTTAAATAAATTTTATTTTAAAAAATAAATTAATTAAACATTAATTATCAAGCCAATAACAAGATGTATCCGTAATATTAGCTATGAAATGAAGTATCATTAACTATGAAGATAAGTATCATTAGATATAAATTTGATAAAATATTATTAACTATTAAGTGAAGTATCATTCGATATATATATTCAGTGAAGTATCATTAAGTGTGATGTGGAGTATCATTAATTATGGATGAAGTATCATTAACTCGGAAGTGAAGTATAATATGATATTATTGATGATTAAACATTAATTATCGAATCAAGAATAGATAGATGTCATTAAGTATGAGTAGAGTATCAAAAACTCAAGTATCATTGTTTATGATGTGAAGTATCATTAACTCACATATAAGTATCATTATTTATGGGTTGAAGTATCAAGTGGAGTCTCATTACTATGGAAAAAAGTATCACTAATTGCAGAAGAAAGTATTAATAATTGCAGAAGAAAGCTGCACTAATTAGAAATAAAAATATCAGTTTAAACATAATCTCAAATTGAGATAATATTATTAACTATTAAGTGAAGTATCATTAGATATATATTTGGTGAAGTATCATTAACTGTGTGTGAAGTATCATTAATTATGAATGAAGTATCATTAACTTAGAAGTGGATTATAATATGATATTATTGATGATTAAACATTAATTATCGAATCAAAATAGATAAATATCATTAACTATAAGTGAAGTATCATTATTTATGAGGTGGAGTATCATTAACTCACATATGAGTATCATTATTTATGAGTTGAAGTATCATTACCAATGAAGTGGAGTCTCATTACTATGGAAAAAAGTATCACTAATTGCAGAAAAAAGTATCACTAATTAGAAAGAAAAGTATCACTAATTGCAGAAAAAAGTATTGTTGAGTATGACATGTTCCAGATGATGTTATAAGTTCGTTTGATAACATCGCAATCAATGTCGTATCTGATGTTGTTCCGTCATTCTCGTCACATCGAGTATAACACTCGGAACATTAATCTTATCCTTTCCTAGTATTTTGGATTAATTTATTTTAAATTAATCTGAATATATTGTGATATTTATCACATTTTGATTTCCACGTATTTAGGGATTTATTAGATATTTTATTTTGAATTAAAACATGGATAATGTTTGATTTTGACTTGTTCAAAATCTGTTCTAAATTTGTAGGGGACGTGATGTTCCCACTCTCCATTAAACACTAACCGCTGCAGGTGAACGTGGGTCATTGGAGTAACCGCTACTATTGCACGATGTTGAAGAATGTGTGCCACGCAATGCAGAAGCCGGTTATCTCAAGTCCACTCCAGCAATGGATAGTGAAAGGCGGTTGATTCAAGTCCAAGTCTTCTGGGATCGTGAGGCAACTGCTAATACAAGATGGAAGAAGTATTTAAGGTCTCCTTAGACTTTAAAATCATTTATGCAAGCAGATTATCACCGTGGTTTGTGAGAAGCTTTGAATCTTGCATCTAGTGTCATCTCTGAAATCCAAGACATCTTCGTCGACATCTGTCTAGCGTCCCAATCAGCTGGAGACTTTCATTTCAGTTGTGTGTGTAGGTTAGATAGTCAACTTTGAGAAGTGTTAGGAAAATTGTTGGAAAATCTCAATTGATGGTTTTGATGAGATGTCAAAACATGTGTGATGATTTAATGAAAAACTACAAGATATGGTAAGCTGGAAATCAATGACAATGACCAAGTAAGACTTCGAGCTGAGATGAGAGACAGCTATTCAGAAGCATGGTCAACTAGCTTATAGGTTACCTAATTAGACCAGTCAGAGTAAACTCTTCAAAACTTGAGATAAGCTGTAAAGAGGGGAAGAGAACCTTGGAGACTAGTAGGTATCCTCGGATGAGTTAGTCAACAGTCTTAGCAAAAAGCCAGGATAGACTGATGAACAGAGTCAGCTTGAAAGCTAAAACTGTTCCAATCAGAAGATCAGTCAGAGCTAGTCCTAAACCGATCAAAGATCAGTTTACTGGTAAAACAACTACAAACGCTTTGAGTCTTTATTCAACTGACCTTAGTTCAGTTAGAGAGAAAAAGCTCAAGCTAGTAGCCAACTAATAAGTCTAGGAATGAAAGCTCTTAAGCTCAGCTGATGAGTCAGCCGAACTAGACTATATCGTGACAGAAGCTCTAGGCAGCTGAAGATCTGGCAACTGGACTATGTCAGAGCTGAAAGCCGAGACAGCTGAGAGCCTATCGGCTGAATGTCCAAGAACTGATAGCCGAATCGCCTGCTTCTACTGACAAGTAGTTAATGAAGATCTTAACAGGAAATCTTTGAAAGATCCTGATGATCTTAAAGCAGAGAGATTTAAAAGTCAAAACGGCTAGTTCATTAAAAGAATCTTCAAATGGCTACAGATATTAAAAATGCCACCGGTGATCTCCAAACATCACTAATCATAATGGTCAAAATTCACTCATCTATATATAGAGGGTGAAATCAATTAGCCAGAGAGACTTTCGCCAATCTAACTTTGCTATTTGTGCAGAAAATGAGCTATTTCTTTCTCTCTCTCTCTCTACAGCTCTAAGCTCAAGATTCTCGAAGTGCGAAAAGCCTTAAACTGAGAAGGCGTGCTTCAAGTTCAAAGCAAGCTGCTAAGCTGACACTGAATTCCAGGAAGAGCAAAACTTCTCAGTTCTGTCCCTTAAAGATCAACCACTCAGCTTAAGAGAAAGGAGCATCCCATGTTGATAACAGTTTCAAGACTGCCTTCTTGAAGATCGAGCGAGATCTAAAATTATGTAAAGACGGGCAATAACACCTAAAGTCTCAGAGAGCAGTTGGGATCGGTAAGTGTGAGCTGTCGACCCAGAAACCAGCTGAGGAGGAGCGTGTACCGACGGGTCCATTCTTCCGGGACAACAACAGTTGGAAAGGAGGTTGCGCTCGGTTTGAAGGGTTCTATTTTCAGGTCCAACAAGATTTCTTCACTGTGTAATTGTAATAAAGAAACTTTACACTTGCATAGTGGATTGCCCTTCTGCGGAAGGAAGAGAGGACGTAGAAGCGAGGAGCTTCGAACCTCTATAAAGTTCTGTGTGTGATGTTCTTACTGTTTTACAGTTTTGCAAGTTATTCAACTGCACACATTCACACACACAGACTGAACTGACAAGCTTTAGCCACGTCTTTAAGTTATCAGTCCCGAGCTGATCAGCTCACCAGCTAAGCCTCTGTCAGTCTCTCTCTCTCTCAACTGATCAGCCAGCACAGATAAATCACAAAAGCGAGTCAGGGCCCTATATATTCCGCAATCTGTTTTGAAAGTTTTTGAAGTCATTTTATTCACCCCTCTCTAAACTGACAAAGGCTCACACCGGGACCAACAAGTGGTATCAGAGCAGTTGATTCTAAGGATCAACTATTTCTGCATATCATCTGAATCAGATCTGTTTATCAATGCTAACTGTTTTAGCTATGGGAAACCATAAGCTACCTCTCTTTTTAGTTGAGAACTAAGACAATTAGAGCAGAAGGATGAAAGCTCATCTATGCTCTATCCATGAGAATATGTGGAAGGTGATTGAAGATGGTCCAATCATCATAATGATGGACAATGAAGCCCACATCAAGGATGTCAACCAACTGGCCAGGATCCCAAAACCAACTCATCTTCTCATGGGTGAAGAGATTAAGTTGAAAAATCTAGAGTTTGTTGCTCAAGCAACACGTTTTCAAACTCTAGATAAGGATCGCATGAAAGACACAAAGAATTGCAGAACATCAAAGGAGATTTGGGACCTTCTTGCAGATATATGCAAAGAGACCGAAGCCATCAAAGGAAACAAGTTCCAGCTGGCAGTTGATAAATATGAGTATTTCAAAATGCAGTCGGATGAAAGCATCTCGAGCCTAGAAATAAGATTTCTTGGCATCATAAGCGAGATGAACAATCTGGGAAGAAACTATCCCAACAGTGAGATGAATTCGAAAGTTCTTGATAATCTCATTGATGAGTGGGATATGAAAGTAATTGCTACTAAAGAGTCGAGAGACTTGAACAACATTACTCCCAGAGAGTTGTTTGGATCTCTCAAAGCTCATGAGTATAGCCTGAATCGAAAGAGAGAAGCATTTACTTCCTCTTCTCATAATCCTTCTTTCTATGCTGAAAGAAATCGTTTCAAAGAAGCCCACAGAAGAAACAACTTCCAACCAAGAGGCTCGCCTGTCAGAGAGAATCTAGGGGGATCGCTAACTGATCGAAGAAGAGAGTCAGCTGATAACAAGGAAATCCTGACCGAACACCTGAATGAGCAAATTCAGTCAATGATAAGATTGCTAGAGAAGCTAAGAAATGTCAGAGATCAACAATCAGCTCAACCCCAAGCTGATGAAGCAGCTAAAGGTGAGAGGAACCAGCAGCCAGCTGAATAATTCAGGGTGGCAAATAGGAACATAGAGGAATGTTTCCATTGCCACAAGCAAGGACACTATAGATACGAGTGTCTAGAGCTTCCTGAAGACAAAAAGGCCAAAGTAAGGAGAAACATCTTCAAAAGGAAAGCAATGATCGCAAACTCTGAGAATGTCATGCTTGATGATTCAGACTACCCATCTGGAATCGATTCATATGGCTACAGCTCCGATGATGAAGCTTTATTATGCCTCATAACCGACACTGAAGAAGAGGTTAGTCAAGCTGACTCTATAACCTTATTCTAGGTCATAATTTGTAAGTCTTCCGCTGTAATTCGAGTCATATCTGTGTTTCCCGGTATTAGTATAGAACCCTTATACCATCGTCGTGCGTTCGTTTATGTTGTTTGCATCTTTTGTTATTCCTTTATGTTTTTGAGCATGACAGAATCACATCATGTGGTATCAGAGCCAAGATGGCAATAGCTGTTCGTGGTTCAATACCGGGTCTAGTCTTTATTTTATTTCGTTTATCTTTTTTGTATTTGTTTGAGTCATCGAGTTGTAATTTCGTATCATTCATTGAAAAGAAAAGGCAGAGGGTTGAAAACCCTACAGCAAAAAAAAAAGAGCAGAGGGTCGAAAACCCTACAGCAAAAAAAGAGAGAGGAATTTTCGGATAAAAAAAAAGAGATCCGAATTAAAAAAAACAAAAAAACGATAAAAAAAAATCCAATTTGATTCTTGATTTACCTTTTGAGTTCTATTTTATTTTTGGTACTTTCCTTTTAGTACTAGTTCATAGTTGGTAGTTACCTTGTGAGTCTTGTTTTATTTTTGGTTCTTTCCTTCTAAGTAGTATTTTATTTTTGGTAGTTTCCAATTGAGTTGTAATTTAATTTTGGTATCTTCCTTATAGAGTCTAGTCTAATTAGGATATTTAGATTGTGTCACATATATAGATACACCTCCTTATTTTTCAAATTCTTCTTTTTTTTCCACCCAATTTTCCGATTTTTCATCTTCTCCCTATTATTTCTGCTCCCGAACATAATTTTTCTCCATAATACTGTTCGTGGCCTACCAAAACTGAATGTTGATCACGATATTGTATGTGCTGCTTGCCAAAAGGGAAAATAAACTAGAATTCCTCACAAAAGCCTGGGTGGTTGTCAAACAACAAGATGTTTTCAACTCTTACACATGGACATCATGGGACCAGTCGATACAAAAAGTATGAGTGGTAAAATTTCATCTTTGTCATTGTTGATTATTTCTCAATGTATACATGGGTTGAATTTCTACATGAAAAATCTGAAACTTTCAAGATCTTCAAAAGATTATGCCGCATAATGTGTCTGCAATTTGACACTAACATTGCATGCGTAAGAACAGATCATGGAAGATAATTTGAGAATGCTGCATTCGATGATTTTTGTGAAAGAAAAGGAATACTCCATGAGTATTCAGCTCCCAAAACTCCACAACAAAATGGAGTAGTGGAAAGAAAGAATTGAACTCTGCAGGAAATGTCATGTGCAATGTTACAGGCCAAAGGGCTTTCAAAGAAGCTGTGGGTTGAAGCTGTTAACACAACATGTCACATCGGAAATAGAGTCTATCTTCGAGTAGGAAGAAAGGAGACTCAGTATGAACTTCTAAGGGAAAGAAAGCCAAATCTGAAATATTTTCATGTGTTTGGATGTGTCTGTTACATCCTGAATGACAGAGATCACCTTGGAAAGTTTGACTCCAAGAGTGACAAAGGATTATTCTTGGGATATGCTCAAACAGCAGAGCATATCGGATTCTTAATCTAAGAACGAAGGCCGTACAAGAATCTGTCAATGTTGTGTTTGATGATCTTGCAGGCCTGTCAATAAGAACTAAAGAAGATGATGTGTCATTTGTCTTACATGAACCAGATGTTGCCGAAAAGGAGTCCAGTAACACTGACAAAAGTCCTGATGTCAAATCCAATGTTTCTTCTCCTTCAGTGAAGGAATCAACATCACCTCAGGCACCAGACTCAGACTCCTCATCTGAAAGTGATGATGAATAACTTCCACTGGATCAGTATGAACCAAGACGTGATCCTCTAAGGAGAATCAAAAGAAATCACCCAAATTCCCAAATCATCGATGATGGATCTCAAGGGGTCAAAACTAGAACAAAGAGCTTAGCCAAAGTTGCTGAATTGGTCAAACAGGTTTGCATGTCAACAATTATTAACCTTGTGTCCATATCATGCTTTCTATCGAATGTTGAACCTAAAAATGTCAATGAAGCACTAAAAGATGAATTTTAGGTAGAAGCAATTGCATGATGAATTGATTCAGTTTGTTTGAAATAATGTGTGGGAATTGGTTTCAAGGCCTGAAAATAAAAATGTTATTGAAACTAAATGGAATTTTAAGAACAAGACTGATGAGTCTGGTAATGTGGTCAGAAACAAAGCTAGGTTAGTGGCTCAAGGTTATACACAAGTAGAAGGAATAGACTATGACGAATCATTCACTCCTGTTGATAGAATAGAGTCTATCCGTCTCCTACTTGCCATTGCTTGCCACATTGGGTTTATATTGCATCAAATGGATGTCAAAAGCGCCTTTCTAAATGACATTTTGAATGAGGAAGCCTATTTTGAACAACCAAAAGGCTTTGAATGTCACGAAAAACCAAACCATGTGCTGTAATTACACAAGGCCTTGTATGGGCTAAACAAGCTCCTAGAGCTTGATATGCTCGACTTACGGAGTTTTTGATTGACTTTGGTTTTTCAAGAGGCGTGGTTGATAAAATATTATTTATCAAAAGGATTCACAAACACATTACTATTGCACAAATCTATGTTGATGATATTATGTTTGGTTCCACTTGTTCTAACCTCGTTAGTGAGTTTATTGATGCAATGTACAACACATTTGAGATGAGCATGGTCGGCGAATTGGCCTACTTTCTTAGTCTCCAAATCAAGCAAGATAAAGATGGGATTTTTATATCCCAAAGTAAGTATGCTAAAAATCTGATCAAGCGCTTTGGACTTGAGGCTGCAAAGCCTATGAAAACACCAGTGGGATCCTCTGAAAAACTGAGCAAAGACGATGTTCGAGTCAATGTTGATCCAACAATGTACAGAGGAATGATCAGAAGCTTGATCTACTTGACTGCCAGCAGACCTAATATCATGTTCAGTGTTGGAGTATGTGCTAGATACCAAGCTTAACCCAAGGAGTCTCACTTGAAGGCTGTTAAAAGAATAATTCGACATGTTGCTAGTACAGTCGACTTTGGAATCAAGTATTGTAAAGATACCAACACCAGCCTTATTGGATACAGTGATTCAGACTGGACAGACGATGTTGATGATAGGAAAAGCACAAGTGGTGGTTGCTTCTTTTTGGGGAGCAATATGGTTTCTTGGTCAAGCAAGAAACAAAATTGCATCTCCTTGTCAAAATTATTGTGCTCTGTTGCTGTGGTTGAACCAAATGTTGAAGGACTATGGCATGACAAGCTCATCACTTACCTTGCTGTGTGATAATGCTAGTCCTATTGAAATTTCCAAGAACCCTGTTCAACATTCACGCACTAAGCATATCGACATTTGACATCACTTTATCAGAGACTTGATGGAAAAAGAGATCATAAACATCAAATATATATCCACTGAGAATCAAATAGCGTATATTTTTACCAAGCCTCTTGATTTCGAGAGATTTTCTGCCTTAAGAAAGTCTCTTGGAATGTGCTCTATTTAATTAGTTCTTTCTGTTTACTGATGTTGAACTCGATGTGAGTTCTTTTATATCAACATCAGTTGTTCATCATGTTTGTTTTTTATTTTAGTTATTTCTTTTAAGTATGGTTCAAGGCCTACTTAATGAATCTATTGTGTTTCTGCTTTTTATTTAACAAAATCAACTACTTGAAATTATATATCTGAGTTTGTGAATGAAATACCCGTAAATCTATAAGGTGAATCATAGTTGGGTTTATTCACTGTTTGTCTATGTTGTAGATGATGTTGTGACCAAGATTGCAGAGAAACGATATACTTCAGAAATTACATGCCTAGAATTATATATTTTTTTGTGTGTTTTTTATTCCATTATTTTGTTTATAAAAAAATATTTTCGGGCCCACAAAGATTCACTTTTTGAATTTTTTTGATAAGTACTCAAATTGATAAGGTGTATCCCTATCCACTAGTTCCAAATTACTTAAATATTTTTTAAACTAAAAGTGGGTGATGTGACAATTGGGAAGTTCTGATTTTTGAGGGTGAGAGCTATATCAACTCATTTTTGGAAATATTTTTTATGTCTCTCACTCTCTACTTCTCGAAGCCTTTTCGTCTCCCACTCTTTATCTCTCTTTTCTTCAAGCTTTTTCCAGAATATCAATGGCGGAAGCCAAGGATCTCACTGCCATGTTTGAGATGATGAAACAAATGTTCGAGAAGACTATGGGCACTCCATCTTCTGCCTCTGGTCCTGCTGGAACATCTGCTATCACTCCCTTCACCACATCAACTCCCACAGTCACTGCAACAGCCGAACTCACTCCAGAAGGGCTAAAATCGGAGTCCGACAAACCCCCATCTCCTCCAACGGAACATGCAGACACTGCCATGGATAAAGTCGAAGCTCCTGTCTCCACTCTGGTGCTAAACCCCACTCCGCTCCAGCAAGTCAGTCTAGGTGAAGAAGATAACCCTATTAATCCAGATCTAGGGTTACACACTAGAGCTTTAGCTAAGAAAAAGAAAAGCTACCCTACCTACAAGTCTAAATGACTTCACGGCCAACAGGGATCTGTCAAGGAAGAGGGCGTTGAGGGTTCAAGCAAAAAGGCTAGGAGAACTCTGAAGATGGAGGAGAAACCAGTAAGGTCTATGAAGGATGAGTCTGATGAAGAGGAGAATCCCCCTGACATCTCTCTAGATAAAGTTGTTGGTGATGTAGAAGCTGATGTTGAACAGCAAGAGAAGCCTATCTCTGCAATTCCAGAAGTTAATGTTCCTAAAAAGCCTGCGTCGTAACAAAAGATGGTGTCATCTGGCACAGCCAAGGAGATAGTCTCTCCATCCCCCACTCATTCAGCCGATATCAAAGATGATGCTGATTCTGGTGATTCTGAACTAGTCTATCCCCCAGGTTCCCCTAACGATGTTTCGTCTATTTACAATAAGATATTCTACTCCCAACATGCTAAAACTCTTCATAAAACTGTTATTCTTCGCCCCACTCATGTCGAAAAACAAATTGACATGCTTAGTTTTAAGAAGTATGGAATGGATGTTTTCTTAAAAGAAAGCGGTCTCTGGAAATCTGTCACTGCATTATCTTCTTTTGAGTCTGATGTTATTGCTGAATTTTATGCGAATGTGTCTCCTGAGATGGGTGATAAATCTAAGAGCAAATTTGGGAAGGTTTATATGCGAGATAAAATCTATGTTTTTATCCCCATGCTGATCAACAAAGTTTTGGGTCTGGGCAATGATTCAGATGTTATTAGCCTAGATTTAATTGATGATGTTGTGGGAACTGTTACTGGTGGTCTGGTGACTAAGTGGACTAACAAAATTTCCACTTCTAAGCTCACATTTTTCTACTCTGTTTTACACAAATTGATTGTGTGTAATTGGTTATCGACCACCAACACTTCAGTCCTCACTGTTTATCAAGCCATCTTGTTCTTTAAACTTGACACAAAAATCCCCTTCAATCTCAGAGAATATATTTTTGATTGCATGTTGAAGTCAACTGCAAAGACAAATACCAACAGCATTTTATCATTTCTCTGCCTCATCTATGCAATCCTAGTTGACCAAGGTGTGAAGCCAAATAAGAAAAAGATAGTTACTGAAACTGCAACTATCTCTATTGTTAGGAAGATTGTTGGGAAAATCCCAAATGATGGTTTTGATGAAATGTCAAAATATGTGTGATGATTTAATGAAAAACTGCAGGTTATGATAAGCTGGAAATCAATGACAATGACCAAGTAAGACTACAAGCTGAAATGAGAGATAGCTATTCAGAAGCATGGTCAACCAGCTCACCGGTTGCCTAATCAGACCAGTCAGAGTAAACTCTTAAAAGCTTAAGATAAGCTGTAAAGGGGGAATAGAACTTTGGAGATTGGTAGGCATCCACGGATGAGTTAGTCATCAGTCTTAGCGAAAAGCCAAGATAGACTGATGAACAGAGTCAGCTTGAAAGCTAAAACTGATCTGATCAGGAGATCAGTCAGAGCTGACCTTAAACAGATCTTTGATCAGTTTACTAGTAAAACAACTCTAAATGCTTTGAATCTTTGTTTAACTGACCATAGCTCAGTTAGAGAAAAAAAGATCAAGTAAGTAGCCAACTGATAAGTCTAGAAATGAGAGCTCTTAAGCTCAGCTGATGAGTCAGTCGAACTAGACTATATCATAAAAGAAGCTCAAGGCAGCTGAAGATCTGCCGAGTGGACTATCTCAGAGCTGAAAGCTGAGACAGCTGAGAGCCCGTCAGCTAAATGTCCATGAAATGATAGTCAAATCGCCCGCTTATACTGACAAACAGTTAATGAAGATCTCAACAGGAAATCTTTGAAAGATCTTGATGATCTTAGACCAGAGAATTTTGAAGTCAAAACGACTAGTTCATTAAAAGAAGCTTCAAAGGGCTACAGGCATTAAAATGCCACTGGTGATTTTAAACATCACAAATCATAACGGTCAAAAATCACTCATCTATTTAAAGAGGGTGAAATCAATTTTGGCAAGAAGACTTTTGCCATTCTAACTTTGCTAATTTGCAGAAACAAGTTATTTCTTTCTCTCTACAGCTCAAAGCTCAATATTCTCAAAGTGCGGAAAGTCTTAAACTGAGAATGCGCGCTTCAAGTTCAAAGCAAGCTGCTAAGCTGACGTAGAATTCCAGCAAGAGCAAAACTTCTCAGTTCTGTCCCTCAAAGATCAACCAAACAGCTCAAAGAGAAAGAAGCATTCTAGATTGATAACAATTTCAAGACTGCCTTCTGGAAGATCGAGCGAGATCTAAAATCATGTAAAGACGGATAATAGCACCTAAAGTCTCAGCGAGCAATTGCGACCAGTAAGTGTGAGATGTCGACCCAGAAACTGACTGAGGAGAAGCGTGTACCGATGGGTCTGTTCTTCCGGGACAACAACAATTGGAAAGGAAGCTGCGCTCGGTTTGAAGGGTGCCATTTTCAGGTCCGACACGATTTCTTCACTGTGTAATTGCAATAAAGAAACTTTACACTTGCATAGTGGATTGCCCTTCTGCGGAAGGAAGAGAGAACGTAGAAGCGAGAAGCTCCGAACCTCTATAAAGCTCTGTGTGTTGTTCTTACTGTCTTACAGTTTTGCAAGTTATTCAACTACACACATTCACACACATAGACTGAACTGACAAGCTTCAGCCACGTCTTCAAGCTATCAGTTCCAAACTGATCAGCTCACCAGCTAAGCTTTCATCAGTCTCTTTCAACTGATCAGTTAGCACAGATAAATCACAAAAGTGAGTGAGGGCCCCATCTATTCCACATTCTGTCTTGAAAGTTTTTTGAAGTCAGTTTATTCACCCCCCTAAACTAACAAAGGCTCGCACCGGGACCAACAAGTGGTATCAGAGTAGTTGATTCTAAGGATCAGCTGTTTCTGTAGATCATTTGAATCAGATATGTTTATCTATGCTAACTGTTTTAGCTATAGGAAACCATAAGCTACCTCTCTTTTCAGTTGTGAACTATGACAATTGGAGCAGAAGGATGAAAGCTCATCTATGCTCCATGTATGAGAATATGTGGGAGGTTATTGAAGACGCTCCAATCATCATAATGATGGACAATGAAGCCCACATTATGGATGTCAACCAACCGGCCAGGATCCCAAAATCAACTCATCTTCTCACGGGTGAAGAGAAGAAGTTGAAAAATCTAGAGTTTGTTGCTCAAGCAGCACTTTTTCAAACTCTAGATGAGGATCGCATGAAAGATACAAAGAACTGCAGAACAACGAAGGAGATTTGGGACCTTCTCGTAGATCTATGCAAAGTGTCCGAAGCCATCAAAGGAAACAAGCTCCAGCTGGCAGTTGATAAATATGAGTCTTTCAAAATGCAACCGGATGAAAGCATCTCGAGCCTAGAAATAAGATTTATTGGCATCATAAGCGAGATGAACAATCTGGGAAGAAACTATCCCAACAGTGAGATGAACTCGAAAGTTCTTGATAATCTCACTGATGAGTAGGATATGAAGTAATTGCTACTAAAGACTCGAGAGACTTGAACAACATTACTCTCAGAGAGTTGTTTGGATATCTTAAAGCTCATGAGTACAGCCTGAATCGAAAGAGAGAGGCATCTACTTCCTCTTCTCATGATTATTCTTTCTATGCTGAAAGAAATCGATTCAGAGAAGCCCGCAGAAGAAACAACTTCCAACCAAGAGGCTCACCTGTTAGAGAGAATCCAGGGGGATCGCTGACTGATCGAAGAAGAGAGTCAGCCGAGAAAAAAGAGATCCTGACTGAAGACTTGAATGAGTAAATCCAATCAATGATAAGATTGCTGGAGAAGCCAAGAAAAGTCAGTGATCAACAATGAGCTCAACCCCAAGCTGATGAAGCTGCTAAAGGTGAGAGAAACCAGCAGCCAGCTGATCGTCCAACTGAACAATTCAGGGTGGCAAATAGGAACATAGAGGAATGTTTCCATTGCCACTGCAAGGACACTATAGATACGAGTGTCCAGAGCATCCTGAAGACAAAAAGGCTAAAGTAAGGAGAAACTTCTTCAAAAGGAAAGCAATGATCGCAAACTCTGAGAATGTCGTGCTTGATGATTCAGACTACCCATCTGGAATCGATTTAGATGGCTATAGCTCCGATGATGAAGCTTTATTATGCCTCATAACCGACACTGAAAAAGTGGTTAGTCACGCTGATTCTATAACCTCATTCTATCATATACATGAAACATTGATCTCTAGGAACGAACTGGATGAACAGTTAAAAATCCTAGAAGATCAATTAGCTTATGTATCAAGCATGCATATTGAACTGAAGGGTGAAAATGATGAGCTAAGAAGCAGAGTTGACGAGCTTAGTGCTAAAAATAAAAGAATAAAAAGTCTTGATGCTCAGTCAATAGAAATGGATCAACTAAGGCTGAGAAATATAGAATTGAAAGTTGAGAATGAGCAGTTCAAGCAAAAAATTCTTGAAAGAGAGGAATTATCTCTCAAATTTAAGAAGGGATCCGAGACTCTTGATGAAATCTTAAGTCATCAGAGAACTGAATCTGGGAGCCCAGGGCTGGGATATAGTAAGTACACTGCTGCAGAGAAGGGCAAAGCAGTTGTACAGAGCTTTGAATCTGGAATCCTGAGAGGATTCACAAGACCAGCTCAGTCCCCCGCAGTCGAGGAGTGATACAAGCACGATAAGCATCAATAAATCAAATCCAAGAATACCATTAAAAGGTTCAAATATTCTCGTGTTGTTCAAGATTAAAGATTGGAGATCAAGATTTGAAGAACAATACATGATGATCAAGATCACACAGCCAGTAGTATGGGCATACCGACTGCATGTCGGATTATTTTAATTAGGAGCTGATTTTATTAGACTATAGTATTATTTTATATTATAGTATTTATATAATTAGGATCAGATTTTTATTTATTTAATTGTAATTTTCGTTTTTATTCAATAAGGTATTTTCTAGAAGGTCTTTTTAGCTTGGTAATTAGAGTTTCAATTATGGAAACTTCTTTCCTAGTTAGAATTCTAGTTTAGGTAGTTTCCTAGACCAATTTTATTTATTTTTAGCTTTTATTTTCGTTCCCCTTATACTTATAAATAAGGGATCCATGTATTTTATTTTCTTTAGATGTTGAATGAAATAAGGGATCACTTTTGTTGTTTTAGTTCAAAAACACCATTATTAAAGCTAGCAAATTTGAGTCTTATATCAAGGGAACGTTCTAATTCACTCGAGGGGTTAGGGTGAACTCGCTAATCGAAGAATAACTTTGAGGTACGTTTTTCGTAGTACGTACAAGACTACGGGGGATTTATTGGGTTGGAATCCTGAGAGGATTCACAAGACCAGGTCAGTCCCTCGCAGTCGAGGAGTGATACGAGCACGATAAGCATCAATAAATCAAATCCAAGAATACCATTAAAAGGTTCAAATATTCTAGTGTTGTTCAAGATTAAAGATTGGAGATCAAGATTTGAAGAACAATACATGATGGTCAAGATCACACAACCAGCAGTATGGGCATACCGACTGCATGTCGGATTATTTTAATTAGGAGCTGATTTTATTAGACTATAGTATTATTTTATATCATAGTATTTATATAATTAGGATCATATTTATATTTATTTAATTGTAAGGCAGAGAAGGGCAAGGTAGTTGTACAGAGCTGTGAATCTGAAGTGCTGAGAGGATTCACAAGACCAACTCAGTCCCCCACAGTCGAGGAGTTAAAAGGTAAGGGCATCCTTGAAACTCCTCAAACTTAGCCCAAAGATCATACTGATCATTTGAGAGGGGCAACTCGAAGACAGTTAGTCTTTGAAAGGCTTGGTGCTCAATTAAAGCCACCAATTTAACATTGATCAGCTCAGCAATCCAGATCTACTGCTAGATAAAATCCCTAAGCTCATCAGAGGCCAATTCCTCGAAAGCCTCCTCATTATTCTAGGTCATCAGTTCAACCAAGACCTAAAGTTCACCCAAGGCCAGTTGCTCAGACAAGAGCATCAGCTCAAAGCAGGCCATTAGTTCAACGATCTAGAAACTCAACCAGTACATTTTAATCTGGGAGTTCTTCAAATCCCAGAAGGAATGAACACTTGAGATTGTATCATGCAAGACAACATAATTCAATCTCTTTGGAAGAGTTCCCTCAAAGTGACTTTGCAATCCAGTAAAATGAGTTTCTAAACTCAAGGGATGAAGCAAGATTCAATCCCCTTACAACTGGTTTGCAAATTGGCCATATCACAAAGGCCAAAAAGCTCAAAGTCAAAAGGTTAGACAGAATTGGCCAAGACAAGGAGCATTAAGGTCATAAGATGAGAGGATATTAGTTAAAGTATTCTATCCTGAATCTCATCGGAGGTATAGATCACTGGACACGACTCTCAATAGAAGAGCCACAAGCAGTCCAATGCATATCCAGAGATCCAATTCTGAAAGATCTCTTGGAAATGAAAAGCCAAAAGCGTGGCATATGTGGATTCCAAAACACCTGATTAACCTCTCAGGACCCGATATCATGCGTGTACCTAAACCCTGACTCTTGCTTTTGCAGGGAAAGAGCATCCTATCCAAGAAAATGGTCAAAGATACTTAGTATCTGGATAGCGGGTGCTCAAAACATATGACTGGAGACAAGAATGATCTTGATGGTTATAAAGAGGTTAAGGGACCACTGGTCACCTTTGGAGACAACTCGAAGAGCTGAACCATTGGAGAAGGGTTCGTGGTCAATGGAAAAGTTGTCGTGAATGGCGTGTCACATGTTGAAGGACTGAGGCACAAATTGCTGAGCATCAGTCAGCTTTGTGACAATAGGTATTCAGTCGACTTCAGCAATAGCTCATGTGACATCAGAGACAAGTCAACTGGAGGCATACTCCTAACTGGAGTAAGACGTGGCAACATGTATGTAGTTGACTGGTCAACTGGCTATTCAGAAGCTTGCTTTCTCTCCAAAGGCTCAACTGAAGTAAGCTGGCTGTGGCATCAACGACTAAACCATCTCAATTTCAAAACCATCAACTACTTGGCCAAGAAGGAGCTAGTTGATGGGCTTCCCAAGAAAATCTACAAGAAAACTGGCGTCTGTGGACCATGCCAGAAAGGGAAGCAACTTCACATGGATCTGTTTGGACCTGTGAAACCACCAACCCCCAGAGGTAAAAAGTTTACAATTGTAGTAGTAGAGGACTACTCAAGATATACCTGGGTGGAGTTTCTGAGAAGTAAGGATGAGACTTTTGAGAAGCTATCAACACTGATCAGAAGACTGCAGACTGATAAAGGAAAATCAGTTCAAAGGATAAGATCCGACAACGGAACTGAATTTGTCAATCAGCAAATGATCAAATTTCTGAGTGAACTGGGAATCACTCATGAACACTCTGCTGCTAGAACTCCTCAAAAAAATGGCGTAGCAGAAAGGAGAAATCGAACGCTAAAGGAGGTAACCAGAGCAATGGTAGTAGATGCCATCATAGCCGAATACTATTGGGCAAAAGTAGTCAACACAGCCTGCCACACACAGAACAGAAGTGCCATCATCATTGCCAATGACAAAACACCCTATGAGCTCTTCAAGGGTTGTAAGCCTTTTATCTCTTACTTTAAGATATTTGGCTGCAAATGTTATATCCACAACAATGGCAAATCTCAGCTGAAAGCTTTCAGTGCCAAAGCTAATGAGGAAATCTTTCTCGGCTACAATGCCCCTCATTCTCAAGCTGACAGAGTGTTCAATAAAAAGACACTAGTTGTGGAAGTAACATTTCATGTGGTATTTGATGAGCTTTCCAATGAGTACATAAACATAAAGAAGAACTGTACATCAGGACAAACGCTACCTAGTGAAAATCTGTTGGACTATGTTGATCACACTATCCCAGAGCAGTTTGAAGTATCATAGAAGATGGCATTGAAACAAATTTAAGACCGGTTGAAGATAACCTGGTCACTGAGGATACAAGCGGTCAGGAAACCTAAAACCCCATAGCCGAAACAGGGGGAAGAATCAGTGAAAATGAAGAACAAGTTGGTGCTGATACAGCAGCCGAAGAAGCAGCTGAAGAATCAGCTGATAAAGAAGCTGAAGGATCAGTTGCTGGAACAACTGATGAAGCAGCTAAACAAGCAGAGAAAGAAACGATTCCCAAATGGCTTCGAAGCCATCCAGTCGACAAAATTGTTGGGTATCCAAGAAGCATAGTTCAGACCAGAGGGTCAACAGAGCATGCAATCTTTACATGCTTCATCTTACAGATGGAACCAAAAGAAGCACTTGAAGATTCATACTAGATTATAGCAATGCAAGAAGAGCTAAACCAGTTCACAAGAAATGACGTATGATTTCTTGGTGATAGGCTAAAAACTCAAAAAGTGTAATATCCCAAAATATTTTAGAAGGTTTTATTCAACTTATGTTACCCTCTGTTAAGTTAGAAAATAAATTGGGTCCTTAAAGGATTCAAATAAAGGAAAGCGCAGCCAGGGAAATCTGTTAAAATTTAATTTGGTCAAAAATTGCTTTAAAAATATGTTCTGATATTTTTCTCGGGTTAATAGAAATAAGTTTCAAGGATCGTGCCAAACTTTGAATTTTTCAATTTCGAGTTCAAATGAACTCTTGGCACAACTTTTAATAGAAAAATGCACATCCGTCATTATCCAATTTCTTTTTCAAATATTATCCTATTCATAATTATGCTATTCTTTTTTCATCATTATCCTCCTTCTTTTATTAGTTATTATCCTATTTATTTTTCCTCTATAAATAGGAGCTTAAGGTTTCATTTTTCATTCTTTTTCAAAATAGAGAAGGTACGTCCCTAGTTTCTTATTTCAATTCTGAAATAGTCATTTTGAAGGTGTCATTGTGATGAGCCTGAGATAAGCATGGAACCGGATGTCAAGATGTCTAGAGAGCCGGATTAAAGTTTGATGTTGGAGAGCTGATGTTAGACGCGTGTCCTTGTTTATTTTAATTAGTTATTTTAATTATTTGAAGTATTATTTTAGTTTTGGATTTTATTTAATTAGCAGTCCAATTTATCACAACCTGTTTAGGTGATATTGGACCCAGTAGTAGTTTTAATTAGCCCAGTTTGAATTCTAGGCCCAAGACACTTTAATTTTCATTCCCTAGGTTAATTATTTAGGGGATTTTCGTTCTTGATGTTTCTTAGACACATTTTGAATGAAAAAAACAGCGCAAAGCTTTTCAACTTGTCTCAAAATTCAATAGTTCTTTAGTAGAGTTTGTTTCTGGTGAATTCAAGCTTGAAATCTATTGTCTCGTTCATGATATCTTGTAGTATCTGGGTTAGACATCCATTGAAGGTTGCTCGATAGGCGCGTTCCGAGTTCTCATTGATTCGGGGTTCGTTTCGGGTAAGTTTCACCTATCCTTTTGGTTTTTCTTCATCATCGATTCTTCCACCATCACCACAACCATCACACACGTCCATAACACTCCCATATCATCATCAACACCCTCAAAATCGTCCCACTTCAGATCGAAACCTAGATTCATCGATTTAGGTCTAAAAACCCTAAATCGGGTCAGAAACTTCCCACCATTCGATCTCCCAACCTACACGTTTGTTTCAGCTGAATTTTGGATATGTTTTGCATCTCCACAGATTGTGCCTTGTGTTCAAATTTGAGCTCAATCCGAGGTCGTTTGCATAGGTTTCTGTTCGAGTCTTTATTTAGGGGTTTTCGGGTTATTTGAGTCGTTTTTTGTGTTAATTCTTGTTAGATTCGAGTGTTATTGGTTTTATACAGATTATTGGGGTTCTTAATTCAGTATTGTTCAGTTTATTGTTGGGTTGAATCACATACATAGTTGGCGTCGTTCGATTCTTTGCTTCCGCCTTATATTTGGTCGTATCATAATTTTGGTACCAGAGCCAGGTCGATTTCGTTTGGTCATGGTTCAATCCAAATCCATGTGAGGCACAGTAGGGGCAAAAGTAGTCGATCCTATTGAAAAAAAAATCGTATAAAAAAAGAAAAGAGTAGAAAAAAAAAATTCGTTAAAAAAAGAAGAAAAAGAAAAAAAAGAAGAAGTTGATCGAGCCCTATTGTGTTCACCATGTTTCTTAAGCATCTTGATTCATTCTTGAAGTTCTTGGTAGTTCTTGATTAGTTCTTGGGTGATTCTTGCATCGGGTAATAGCTGTGTCTTCATTTCAATCTGTTTGTGTCGCGATTGCCGTCCTTCGTCGAATATCGATTGGGGACTATATTGCAGTGAATTTTTGCATTATTTGGAGTCATAATTTTCGTGCATCAGCTGTATTAGTAGGGAAAAGGGTCAAAATTTGTGTCCTAGTTGAATTAGGATTGGTTTTGGTACTTTCCTAGTTGATTTGGGATTAGTTTGGTAGTTTCCTAGTTGGGTTTGATTTGTTTCCTTGTTGAATTATTAATATTATTTTGGTACAATATTCATCCAAATTCTTACCACTCCCTACTGCATAATTTCGCCCATTCCCATTCATCTAGCCGATTCCACCCCCTATCCACCGTTTTCATCCCAAAAATCGATTTTCTGCAGATTTTGCTCCCGAACTCCGATTTTTGCCCATAATACCATTCCGGAAGCGTCTCGACGTGCTGAACAAAACTCACGGATATGCCGTGATATATAGGTACGGCTGGCCAAATTCGGCCATCTTCAGGGTGAAATCGCCTGTTGAACATTTTCCAGTTTTGCCGTTTCTTCGAATTTTCCTACCTTTTCACCCCTACAGCCGACCTTTACCCTTTATAGCCTACTTCGTGGTGTTTTGTGTACCCCGTGGTACTTTGGGAGTCAAGTTCGAGCTCTTGACTAGAGCTGGAGGAGTCAGTAGCAATTCTACTACTGGAATTCGAGTTCTACTATGAGTCGTTGGAGTTCGAGCTTTATTGAGAGTTTATACACTTTGAGTGTTATACACGAGAGTAAAAAAAAGTGAGGTCCGTTTCTTGTTTTCTTTTGTTGTTTTGTTTTGCAGGTTACTATGAACTCAAGCATGGGAACTCGTACACAGTCAATATTTGACAAGCTGGATTTAATGGAAAAGTTAGTAGATCAGATTGCACAGCACTATACGCAAAACCTTCCACAGTCCAGCTGTAGGCCACCCGTTGCAAAACCTGTATATGCACCACCGCCACCAAGAATTCGGCCACATGTTGTTCCACTAACAACACCTGTACAGTCTACTTCACCCGTTCTGCCGGCCATTGTTACACAGTCTACACCACCACCAGTTCAGCTGGTCATTGATATGCCAAGTCAAGATACAGTTGTTGCAATAGTTGAAGTTGCAGAATCAGGTCCTGCAGTATCTGAGAAAGTCAACGCCAATTTAACTAGTCCACTTGAGGATACAAATGAAATTGAAGTGGTACAACCAAATCTGGAAGTATCAAATTTCATTCATGCGGTGACAGATTTCAAAGAAGCCAGTTTGGACTTGTCAGTTTCATCAGAATCCAATCTGAAAGTTCTAACTCAAGAAGAGTCCAATCTGGAGCTATTAGTTTTGAAAGAAGATGATCTAAAGTTGCTTATGCAATCCGATCCAGTGCATAATGAGTTTGCAGTTAATGAAACGCAGCAATTGGAAGCTAATCGGGAAGGACTTAAAGTCGTTCCTTCTACAAGTTATATTGATGAGTCCGATATTCAAGAGAAGTCGAACATGGGAACTTTGTTAATATCACCTTTTTATTATCAACTTGTTCCTTGTTATACTTTATTTCAGGTTGTCAAAGAAGAGCCACCAGAAATGTAGTTCATTCACAGAATGGTAGAAATTGATGCAATGAAAATGCAATTTGCTGATTTAGAGGTAAAGTTCCTTAGAGATCAAATTCTACAGCGTTCTCATAAATTTCTCTCCAAGCTATGTATGCGCGTCTTTGATTTGGGAGGACTGAATTCGAGGTCGAATTCTTTTGAGGAAAGGGGGAATGATGAGCCCGAGATAAGCATGGAACCGGACGTCAAGATATCTAGAGAGCCGGATTAAAGTTTGATGTTGGAGAGCTGATGTTAGACGTGTGTCCTTGTTTATTTTAATTAGTTATTTTAATTATTTGAAGTATTATTTTAGTTTTGGATTTTATTTAATTAGCAGTCCAATTTATCACAATCTGTTTAGGTGATATTGGACCCAGTAGTAGTTTTAATTAGCCCAGTTTGAATTCTAGGCCCAAGACACTTTAATTTTCGTTCCCTAGGTTAATTATTTAGGGGATTTTCGTTCTTGATGTTTCTTAGACACGTTTTGAATGAAAAAACAGCGCAAAGCTTTTCAACTTGTCTCAAAATTCAATAGTTCTTTAGTAGAGTTTGTTTCTGGCGAATTCCAGCTTGAAATCTATTGTCTCATTCGTGATATCTTGTAGTATCTGGGTTAGACAGCCATTGAAGGTTGCTCCATAGGCGCGTTTCGAGTTCTCGTTGATTCGGGGTTCGTTTCGGGTAAGTCTTACCTATCCTTTTCATTTTTCTTCATCATCGATTCTTCCACCATCACCACAACCATCATACACGTCCATAACACTCCCATATCATCATCAACACCCTCAAAATCGTCCCACTTCAGATCGAAACCCAGATTCATCGATTTAGGTCTAAAAACCCTAAATCGCGTCAGAAACTTCCCACCATTCGATCTCCCAACCTACACGTTTGTTTCAGCTGAATTTTGGATATGTTTTGCATCTCCACAGATTGTGCCTTGTGTTAATATTTGAGCTCAATCCGAGTTCGTTTGCATTGGTTTCTGTTCGAGTCTTTATTTAGGGGTTTTCGGGTTATTTGAGTCGTCTTTTGTGTTAATTCTTGTTAGATTCGAGTGTTATTGGTTTTATACAGATTATTGGGGTTCTTAATTCAGTATTGTTTAGTTTATTATTGGGTTGAATCACATACATAGTTGGCGTTGTTCGATTCTTTGCTTCTGCCTTATATTTGGTCGTATCATATATTTTCGATCTGAATTGGGACGATTTTGAGGGTGTTGATGATGATATGGGAGTGTTATGGACGTGGGTGATGGTTGTGGTGATGGTGGTAGGATCGATGATGAAGAAAAACGAAAAGGATAGGTGAAACTTACCCGAAACGAACCCCGAATCGATGAGAACTCGGAACGCGCCTATAGAGCAACCTTCAATGGCTGTCTGACCCGGATACTACAAGATATCACGAACGAGACAATAGATTTCAAGCTTGAATTCGCCAAAAACAAACTCTACTAAAGAACTATTAAATTTTGAGACAAGTTGAAAAGCTTTGCGCTGTTTTTTTCATTCAAAACGTGTCTAAGAAACATCAAGAACGAAAATCCCCTAAATAATTAACCTAGGAAATGAAAATTAAAGTGTCTAGGGCCTAGAATTCGAACTGGGCTAATTAAAACTACTACTGGGTCCAATATCACCTAAACAGGTTGTGATAAATTGGACTGCTAATTAAATAAAATCCAAAACTAAAATAATACTTCAAATAATTAAAATAACTAATTAAAATAAACAAGGACACACGTCTAACATCAGCTCTCCAACATCAAACTTTAATCCGGCTCTCTAGACATTTTGACTTTCGGTTCCATGCTTATCTCGGGCTCATCACATTGTGTAGATCACGAATACGTGATTGAAAAGATGATTTGATGGACAATTACACCGAAAAATCATCATGACCGCCGTCAAAGATCACCACCACCGTCCATTCACCAACACCACCCCACGCCACCATGACAACCATAATCAACCTCAACGACTCCCCAAACACCACCCACCACTAATCATCAACATTTCCTCACGTCACCATCAATCAACCATCAATCAACCAAACCACCGCCACCAATTCTAATATCACGGCGTCATCATCACCGTAAACCGACAATATTTTTCGGGTCTCCAGATCAAAATATGTTTTTAGGATTTTATGTTCTATGTATATTTATATACATTTTCCATGTTGACACTTTTTAAATTCGGGTATATTTTAGGTATCTGAATATTAAATTGTAGTCTTTTTCAGATCTATCCTTCATGGATAGCCCTATCGTATTTTAAGTCTCAAAAGTTGTTCTGTTTCAAATCATAGTATTTTTATTTAAAGTTTCTATTTTTCCAATGGGCGGATCTTGCGGTATGAATTTATTTGTACCGAATTAATTTTAGGATACGGGTTTGACCACCCCGTATGCCAAAACTTTCTAAAGGGTTTATCTTTATAAAAATACCCTGAGTAAAGTTCCCTTAAGAATCAAAATATTTTGATGACCCGGGTACTGCGTATTAATATAGTAGATATTATAATATTTACTTCGTAGCTAAGAAAGGTTAGATTTTGACCTAATGGTAGTCTTTTATCGAAATTAAGTTGTTGGATAATCTTGTAGGAACAGAAGAAGAAGATTTCTAGTTCAAACCAGAATCGGAATCTAGATCTAGCTATCCAGATCATATTACCAGGTGGGTTTTTATTATATAAAAATGTATTTTGGGTTATTAAGCCCTGATATTTATAAAATGAATATAATTGAATATCCAACTCATGATTGTATTTAATGTGCTCTGCTGACTCATGTAAGTCTTACTACTATTTTTGGTGACGAAACTACAATGGTACACGATATCGAGACCTAAGCAAATAGGGCAGTGTCCAACCTTAAGCAGCCGGGTTGTGTACACGAATCGACTTACCGTAAGCGTTCTAGGGGAGAGTTGCGCGCAATGATGGAACTAAAATGTTTTAGTATACATGGAATTCACAAATTTTCTAATTTAAAAGCTTTCCATGATATGCTTAAAATATGATTGGATATTATGTTTTATAAAATGATTGTGAAGCTTTTCTCAAAGGTACCTACTGAGTGCATTAGTACTCACGCCCAAATCTTTTTAAATATTTTCAGGATGAGTTGCGGGATGATAGACGACGCTACTAAGGCTGAAGAGCTATCTTTTGATGTATATATTTCTTTTATGTGTGGAGTTTAACTGAGAACATGGTTACCTTTTGAGTCTTAATAAATACACTGCGTTCTTGTCCGCTTACTCTGATTATTGTTATGCAGTGTTCGGTTCTCCGAATCCCATTTTCTTTACTGTTATGGAGTGTTCGGTTCTCCGAATCTCATTTTCTTTACTGTTATGGAGTGTTTGGTTCTCCGAATCCCATTTTCTTTACTGTTATGGGGTGTTCGGTTCTCCGAGTCCCATTTTTTTTATTGTTACGGAGTGTTCGGTTCTCCAAATCCCGTTTACTTTCCGTTCTTGACAGGTAAAAGCCTAGCATTCATTTACTTTCCTTATTTAGACAGGCACAAGCCTGGATTTACATTACTTTCCATGTCAAGACAAAAGCCTGGCTTTATATTACTTTCACGACAGACGAAAGTCTGGCATCTCTTTACTTCATGTATTGGACAGACATATGTCTGGCCTTTTTCCTTCCTAACCTATTAACAGTTAACCTTTAAACTGTTGTTATCTAAGTTAAACTTGCCTTGGTTATTATTTGATAATTTTATATCATAAGTCTTGGTATCTAGTTTGAGTCATTATAGATGCTTTAAAAGCGTGGTTTGATCCAGTTATAGAGGTTATGCTACCCAAATTTTTGAGGCACTGACTCTATTTCTTTGATTACTTCTATTCAACAATCCCTTCCCCTTTCCCCAAGTAGCGCACCGGTCCCCTATCCTTCCCCCGGGATTGGGGCGTTATAGAGTGGTATCAGAGCCAGGCTGCAACTCTGCAGGCCTGTCATATTGTTGATTGACTCTAGTTCTTAGTGTAGTTTATTAATTGATTGTCTGATAGCCCTAGCACATCGCCTACACCGTTCTCATCTTGCTTCAAAAAGAAAGGTACGCAAGTTAAAATGTTTTTTAGATTTAATTATGTTTACTGATTTCAGAAAGAAAATGTGGATAAGAACCATTTTCCACATTGATGGTTTTTATGAATAGTTGCGCCAATGATGGGTTCGAAAGGATAATGGTATCATTTTGGGAGTATGTGCCCATATGATGATGATTATGAATGAAAGGGACTTATTGTCCATGGTAGTAAAATTTTGAGAGCTTGTGCTCAGATTGTATTGAATGATTAGTTTAAATGGGACTATATGTCCATGATATGATTCGAAGCAATGTGATGATGATAAATTGATGGGACACCCAGAATGCTTATGTAGATGGAACGTGAACATAGAATGATTTGATTGAGAATGTAGATGAATATAGTTAGCTGTGATTTATGTACATAGATTGGATTTTAAGTGCCTCTCTTAAGATTCATGCAAAACGTGGACTGACTAAGTGCTTTCCTTTGCAAATAAGTAGACCGATTAGAGTTGCGTGAGAAATGTTGTTGAGCATTTAGTTTAGAAGATATCTTACCTTCGTATTAAATTAGCACAAAGTGGATTTTATGTTAGTCAATTCTGAAGCAAAAATTTTTCCAGAATACCGTCTAAGAAAAGAACACAAATTCAGAAAAACCATGGACAACCTGCACTAATTGCAACGCCCATACCGGTATCAAGAGCAGAAGAAGCTTTTTGAAAACATCACCCGTCTACTTTCAACGGGCTAGGTGACCCAATAGATGCAGAAAAATGGATTCGATCTCTGGATCGAATATTTGATTACATGTCTTGCACAAATGAGGAAAAGCTTACATGTGCTCAATTTCAACTGACTGATGATGTAGACTATTGGTGGGAGTTGGTAAAAAGAACTATGACTTATGAGCAATGGCAGGAATTTACTTGGGAAGACTTCAAGGAAGAAGTTTATCAGAAATACATTCCTGATTGCTATCGAGAAAAGAAAGAGTCAGAATTATGGAACCTCCGACAGGGAAGCTCTACGGTTACTGAGTATGATCATGCTTTTAATCAACTCTCACGTTATGCTCCACATCTCGTGGACTCAGACTGCAAGAAGGCTAAGAAGTTTAGGAAGGGCCTTAAGCCAGAAATCAACATGACTCTTATGGGGCATGATGAGATGTCGTATGCGCAAACACTGCGTCGGGCTTTGAACATAGAGTCTGTTATGCCAGTTGAGAAAACCCAGCCACAACAATCTTTCCAAGATCTGAAGGGAAAGTGGAAATGGTAGGATAGAAACGTAGTGGGAAATAAGCAACAGTGGGTCAAGGGAAATACCAATTATGGGCAACAAAATCAACAGGGAAATAGGACTTCTTGCCCCATCTGCCAGAAGTTTCATTCAGGAAAGTGTATGAGGAATACAGATGGATGTTTCTTCTGTCATCAACCTGGACATTTTGCTCGAGATTGTCCTAGGAGTAAAGGAAATACAGGTTTTCCTTCTAGACCAGCACAAGGTGGAAATATAAATCAGAGGCTTAACCAAGGGAAAAATCCCAGGCCTAATCAGGGTGGAAACTTAAGGACAAATCTACAAGGAAACTTTAAGTCAAACCAATGACAACGCGCCCCACAGCCAGCCAGGACATATGCACTTCAGCAACAGTAGGCTGAGCAAGCTCCAGAAAATTTAGCAGGTATGATTAACATATTTAATATACCTGTGCTCGCTTTATTTGATATTGGAGCTACACACTCTTTCATTTCAGAAAAGGCTAGTGAAAGATTAAAACTTAGACAAGTAGTTAATGCCTTAGAAGTTAGCATCCCTTCTGGAAAAACTGTTTTAGCTAAAAGAATGTGCCCGAATTTGGAACTCGAGATTAACAAAAAGATTTTCATCACAGATTTATACGTAATCGACATGAAGGATTTTGATATAATCTGGGGAATGGATTGGCTAGCTGCAATGTATGCGACTATACGTTGTCATGAGAGAAGTCATATTTCATAAGCCAGGAGAACTAAAGGTAATTTTCTTTGGAGCAAGAATGGGTTTAAAGATACGAGTTATTTCAGCCCTCAAAGCTATAAAGCTAATGAGAAAAGAAGGTTGCCATGCTTTTCTGGTTAACCTAGTAGGAAAAGAGAAAGAGAGAGTAACGATAGATCAAGTCCCTATCATTCGAGAATACAAGGATGTTTTCCCATAAAACCTACCAGGGCTACCGTCCGATAGGAAAACTGAATTCACCATTGACTTGGAACCAGGAGCAGCTCCGATATCTAAGGCACCATATAGAATGTCCCCTAACGAGTTGCAAGAATTGAAGGTACAACTACAAGAGCTGTTGGACTTAGGTTTCATACAACCTATTTCTCACCATGGGGAGCGCCTATTCTCTTTGTTAAAAAGAAGGATGGTACATTGCGAATGTGCATTGACTATAGGGAGTTGAATAAGGTGACATTTAAGAATAAGTATCCCTTGCCAAGAATAGATGACTTGTTTGACCAACTAAGAGGAGCTAACGTATTTTCAAAGATTGATTTACGTTCAGGTTATCACCAATTAAAGATAAGAAAAGAAGATGTGCCTAAGACAACATTTCGAACATGTTACGACCACTATGAATTCTTAGTGATGCCATTTGGGTTGACTAATGCACCTACTGTGTTCATGAATATGATGAACATAGTCTTTATAATGCACCTGCTGTGTTCATCAATATTTGGATAGTTTTGTTCTTGTGTTTATAGATGATATTCTTATCTATTCCAAAAGTGAGGAACAACACCAAGAACATCTACATATAATTTTGGAAACTCTGTGGAGGGAAAAATTATATGCCAAATTTAGCAAGTGTGAATTTTGGCTCAGTGAGGTAATGTTCCTTGGCCATATTGTGTCATCAGAAGAAATTAAAGTGGATCCTGCTATGGTTGAAGAAGTAAGTAACTAGAAGTCACCTTTTAGTGCACATGAGATAAGAAGTTTCCTAGAGTTGGCAGGCTACTATAGACAATTTATTTAGGGATTTTCTAAATTGGCAAGGCCAATAACACAATTGGTGAAAAAGAAGGCTAAGTTTATCTGGATTGAGGAATATGAGAAGAATTTCCAAGAACTTAAGAAAAGACTGACCACAGCTCCAGTATTAGTTATACCAGAAGGGAATAAAGGATTTGTTATCTTCACAGATGCGTCTAAGCTAGGGTTAAAGTGTGTGCTAATGCAAGACAGGAGAGTCGTTGTTTATGCATCTCGCCAGCTTAGGCCACATGAGTTGAATTATCCCACTCATGACCTAGAGCTTGCAGCTGTGGTGCATGCCTTGAAAATTTGGAGGCATTATCTATACGGTGTCAGATGTGAAATCTACACTGATCATAAGAGTCTTAAATATTTCTTTGAACAGAAGGACTTAAACATGAGGCAGAGAAGATGGTTGGAATTAGTTAAGGATTATGATTGCTCTATTCTCTACCACCCCGGTAAAGCAAATGTTGTGGCAGATGCCCTTAACCGAAAAACCAGAGCAGAGTTAGGTTGTTTTCTAACGCAAGAAGAAAGGTTAATTGAAGAATTTCAAAATCTAAAGCTATAGTTGGTTCGACCACCAAACTCTACCAAAGGACTTATAGCTGCTTTAATAGCTAAACCCGATTTAAGAAAATGAATTATGGAGGCACAAAGAGGGGGTCAATTTCTGGAGAAGATGTGACTGAAAGTAAGATCTGAGGATTCAAAGGGATTTGCTGAAGCAAATGACAATGCTCTCATGTATAATAGAAGAATATGTGTGCCTGACATGCGGTCATTTTGCGCTCAAAATGAATTTATAACTCCTGTGCCCACAGTGAGTGTAGCCAGCTAATGAGTACGGGTCAATCCCACAGAGAGCTGTTGTGATTCCATCTTCAAGTAACCAATCATAAAAGGGGGTTTTGGTTTGTTGTCACCACTGTAAATTAAATCTGCAAAAGAAAATTAAAAGGCAATATCAAATAATAAAGGTTCTGGCATTTGAACTTGAATTTGGTTTAATTATATATCCACTTGATCCTGGGCACACTAATTTTCATACATGATAAATCATCTAGTTATGGAGACCGGATTCCTCTTTGCGTCTCCTCATTCATCCTTTCAGTATAGACTTAAAAGTAATTCCTCATCAATTAAATCTCTAATTAGTCACCCATCCCCCGGTTCCCCAAAGAGATGTAAGTGAACAAACAGCAGTGTGCCCTAGAGGAACCCAGATCTGTTGTATTTACCGATTCCTTGTGTGCCCACAACAATCTATTGATTCCCTTATTACTTTATGAACCAACACACAGTCACGATTCGTCAATTTAATTAATAATGGTGTGCCCTCTCTACCTAACGAGTGATCAGCCACATTGGGCATTTCAGAGACACACTCACGTGGAACTAGGCATAAGAATCAATAGAAACCTATCATGCATTACTATGCCCACTTTGGCCTCACGAGTTCAGATTTATATTCAAACCATTTTTCATTGTTCAAACACCAGAATGAAAAGTCTAGCCAAGCATGCTAGACATAATTAAATTTGCAAAAATGAAGGACATAATTATAAAAGAAACTTACTGAAATTTATACTAAAAAACACTCAACATAAACGTTGAGATTGAAACATACTCCTAAGTCCAAAGGCTTAAGGCCAATTAGAATTCTTTCTTGCTGCCAAGCAGCGTATGGGAATGAAAATGCAAGAAAATAAAGTGTATCAATGTTTCTCACTGCCAAAAGACTCCTGTTTCCAGAATTAAAATAGAGATTAAATAGTTACATTTCCGAATCAGAGACTCCTCAACAAGCTGGGGTCTTCGCTGGATTTCTGGAGCTGGCATGCCCTCGCTGATCTGACTAGATAAGCACAAGTTAACTGAATCCCTATTTTTTAGGGATTGGGTTTATCTCTTCTTTGCAACGCCTCCTAGAGTCCAGTCCTCCTCCGACTCTTCTCCGGATGATGTATCTATCCTTCTCGTCTCTCTCTCTCTTCAACTGACTTCGGGTTTCTTACATTCGACCTAGCCCAGCCCCATTGTTGTCAAGTCTGCACGAGCAAAGTGGGCACGACATCTTGCAGTCATCCTCATCCATCTCTGATATGCCCATTCCACCACCCGAATGTAGGATGAGTGCTGAAAGAAGTCCCCTGTGCCTCTGGTTGAATCTGAAGCTTGGATTTTGCTTGAATAACCGGGCATAAAATGCTCATTTCGCCAGACTTGACCTCCGCAATGCCCCCTGACCTCATCCTGGTTCTTTTTTACTCAAAATACACGAAAAAGACATTTATAACGAATAAAATGCCCATAAAATCACAAAATAAATGGACTTATCAGTGCCCCACAATGAAGAGATAAAGAATGAAATCATGATGGAAGCTCATGATACTCCATATACTGCTCACCCTGGAAGTACAAAGATGTATAGAGATTTGAAGAGAAACTTCTAGTGGCGAAATATGAAGAGAGAAGTAGCTTCATTTGTTGAACGATGCTGAACTTGTCAGCAAGTAAAGGCGGTACATCAACAACCATCAGGATTATTACAACCACTTGAAATCCCAGAATGGAAATGGGAGCATATCAACATGGATTTTATAGTAGGACTACCAAAGTTAGTGCGAGGAAACACTGCGATATGGGTCATTGTTGATCGATTGACCAAACCCGCGCACTTTGTGCCAATCAAGATGACACTTGGACTAGATAAGTTAGATCAACTCTATGTGAAAGAGATTTTACGATTACACGGAGTACCCGTCTCGATCACCTCTAACCGAGATACCAGATTTACTTCTAGATTCTGGATAAGTCTACAAGATGCATGAGAACGCAACTAAATTTAAGTACAATTTTCCATCCTCAAATTGATGGACAATCAGAAAGGACAATACAAATACTAGAAGACATGCTCAGAGGAGTTGTAACTAATAGAGGTGGAAGTTGGGAAAATGTTTTACCCTTAGTGGAGTTCGACTATAACAACAGTTATTAGAAAACCATTGGAATGGTGCCATATGAGGCATTGTATGGCCGAAGATGTAGATCACCACTTTATTAGGATGAAGTAGGTGCACGAAAGATATTGGGCCCTGAGATTGTTCAGACAACAATCGATATAATTGATAAGATAAGAATGAGAATGAAGGAGGCCCAAGATAGATAAAAAGCCTATGCAGATAAACGTCGAAAGGATTTGTATTTTAATGTTTGAGATAAGGTTTTTCTCAAAATATCTTCTACTAAAGGAATTATATGTTTTGGCAAAAGAGGAAAATTGAGACCACGATATATTGAACCCTTTGAAATTCGCGAACGAGTTGGAGAGGTAGCTTATAGACTAGCCTTACCACCAAGTCTAGATGAGGTTCATAATGTTTTTCATGTCTCAATGTTGAGAAAGTACGTGTTTGATCCTAAACACGTTATAAAGAATGAAGAGATAGTCCTGAACCAGGATTTATCATATGAAGAAAGACCAGATGCTATTCTTGACCAAAAGGTCCAAGAATTACGGAAGAAACAAATATCACTGGTGAAAGTCCTATGGAATAACCATGGGAGAGAGGAAGCTACCAGGGAGCTTGAAAGTAGAATCAAGGAGTTGTAACCTAATTTACCCAATAGAGGTACGCAAATTTCGGGATGAAATTTTTATTAAGGAGGGTAGAATGTAATATCCCGAAATATTTTAGAAGATTTTATTCAACTTATGTTACCCTCTGGTAAGTTAGAAAATAAATTGGGTCCTTAAAGGATTCAAATAAAGGAAATCGCAGCCAGCGAAATATGTTAAAATTTAATTTGGTCAAAAATTGCTTTAAAAATATGTTCTGATATTTTTCTCAGGTTGATAGAAAAAAAGTTTCAAGGATCGTGCCAAACTTTGAATTTTTCAATTTCGAGTTCAAATGAACTCTTGGCACAACTTTTAATAGAAAAAGGCACATCCGTCATTATCCACTTTCTTTTTCAAATATTATCCTATTTGTAATTATCCTATTCTTTTCCCATCATTATCCTCCTTCTTTTATTCGTTATTATCCTATTTATTTTTCCTCTATAAATAGGAGCTTAAGGTTTCATTTTTCATTCTTTTTCAAAACAGAGAAGGTACGTCCCTAGTTTCCTACTTCAATTCTAAAATAGTCATTTTGAAGGTGTCATTGTGTAGATCACGAATACGTGATTGAAAATTTGATTTGACGGATGATCACGATGAAAAATCGTCGTGACCGTTGCGAAAGACCACCACCACCGTCCATTCACCAACACCACCCCACGCCACCATGACAACCATAATCAACCTCAACCACCACCCCCAAACACCAGCCACCACTAATCATCAACATTTCCTCACGCCACCATCAATCAACCAAACCACCGCCACCAATTCTAATATCACGGCATCACAATTGCTGTAAACTGACAATCTTTTTCGGGTCGCCGGATCAAAATATGCCTTTAGGATTTTATGTTCTCTGTATATTTATATACATTTTCCATGTTGTCACTTTTTAAATTCGGGTATATTTTGGGTATCCGAATATTAAATTGTAGTCTTTTTCAGATCTATCCTTCATGGATAGTCGTATCGTATCTTGTCGTATGAATTTATTTGTACCGAATTAATTTTAGGATACGGGTTTGACCACCCCGTATGCCAAAACCTCCTAAAGGGTTTTTCTTTATAAAAATGCCCTGAGTAAGTTCCCTTAAGAATCAAAATATTTTGATGACCCGGGTACTGCGTACTAAGATAGTAGATATTATAATATTTACTTCGTAGCTAAGAAAAGTTAGATTTTGACCTAATGGTAGTCTTTCATCGAAATTAAGTTGTCGGATAATCTTGTAGGCACAGAAGAAGGAGATTTCTAGTTGAGACCAAAATCGGAATCTAGATCTAGCTATCCAGATCAAATTACCAGGTGGGTTTTTATTATATAAAAATGTATTTCGGGTTATTAAGTCCTGGTATTTATAAAATGAATATAATTGAATATCCAACTCATGATTGTATTTAATGTACTCTCCTGACTCATGTAAGTCTTACTACTATTTTTGGTGACGATACTACAATGGTTCACGATATCGAGCCCCAAGCAAACAGGGCAGTGTCCAACCTTAAGCAGTCGGGTTGTGTACACGAACTGACTCACCGTAAGCTCTTTAGGGGAGATTTGCGTGTAATGATGGAACTAAAATGTTTTAGTATACATGGAATTCACAAATTATCTAATTTAAATGCTTTCCATGATAAGCTTAAAATATGATTGGATATTTTGTTTTATAAAATGATTGTGAAGCTTTTCTCAAAGATACCTACTAAGTGCATTAGTACTCACGCACAAATCTTTTCAAATATTTTCAGGATGACCTTCGGGATGATAGACGTCGGTGCTAAGGTTGAAGAGCTATCTTTTGATGTATATATTTCTTTTATGTATGGAGTTTAACTGAGAATATGGTTACCTTTTGAGTCTGAATAAATATATTACGTCCTTGTCCACTTACTCTGATTATTGTTATGGAGTGTTCGATTCTCCGAATCCCATGTTCTTTACTGTTATGGAGTGTTCGGTTCTCCGAATCCCATTGTCTTTACTGTTATGGAGTGTTCAGTTCTCCTAATCCCATTTCCTTTATTATTACGGAGTGTTCGGTTCTCCGAATCCCGTTTACTTTCCGTTCCTAACAGGCAAAAGCCTAGCATTTAATTACTTTCTTCATTTAGACAGGTACAGGTCTGGCTTTACATTACTTTCCATGTCAAGACAAAAGCCTGGCTTTATATTACTTTCACCACAGACGAAAGTCTGGCATCTCTTTACTTCATGTATTGGACAGACATATGTCTGGCCTTTTTCCTGCCTAACCTATTAACAGTTAACCTTTAAACTGTTGTTATCTAAGTTGAACTTGCCTTGGTTATTGTTTAATGATTTTATATCATAAGTCTTGGTATCTGGTTTGAGTCATTATAGACGCTTTAAAAGTGTGATTTGATCCAGTTATAGAGGTTATGCTGCCCAAATTTTTGAGGCACTAACCCTATTTCTTTGATTACTTCTATTCAACAACCACTTCCCCTTTCTCCAAGTAGCGCACCGGTCCCCTGCCCTTCCCCCGGGATTGAGGCATTACAAAAAGTCATCGGGACTAAATGGGTTTTTCGCAACAAACTGGATGAACAAGGCGTGATCACAGGGAACAAGGACAGACTGGTATCCAAAGGTTACTCACAAAGTGTAGGGATTGACTTTGATAAGACATTCGCACCAGTTGCAAGATTGGAGGCCATCAGACTGTTCCTCGCCTATGCAGCTCACATCGATTTCACTGTCTATCAAATGGATGTGAAAAGTGCATTCTTGCAAGGGATGCTCAAGAAGGATGTATATGTAGAACAACCTCTAGGCTTCAAAATCGGAGACCAAGTATACAAGCTGAAGAAAGCCCTGCATGGTCTGAAGCAGGCACCGAGAGCTTGGTATGAAACCCTCACAACATTCTTGCTGAAGAATGGGTTTCAGAAACGAGTCATTGATCGTACTCTATTCAGAATAGAATGATCAACCAAGATCTTGATGGTTCAAATTTATGTGGATGACATAATATTTGGATCCAAAAGTAAAGATCTCTGCAATCGATTCGCATAACTGATGCAAAGCGAATTCAAAATGAGCATGATGAGAGAAATGACATTTTTCCTAGGACTCCAAGTAAAGCAGTTGGAAGACGGAATCTGCATTAGCTAGCAAAATACACCAAGGAGCTCGTCAAGAAATTTGGAACCGACAAGGGAAAAGCTCTCAAAATTCCAATGAATACATCAGTGCAGCTAACCCTCGATGAAGAAGGAGAATCAGTTAGCCAAATGCACTACAGAGGAATCATTGGATCCCTTCTCTACCTGACAGCCAGCCGACCAGATATCTCCTATTCAGTCAGACTGTGTGCAAGGTTCCAAGCCAATCCGAGGAAAAGTCATCTTGAAGCAGCTAAGAGGATCATGAAGTACCTCAAGGGAACTATAAATCTTGGATTATGGTATCCCAGAGATGACAACTTGAGTCTAATCGTCAACTCAGACTCAGACTTCTGAGGATGCAAAATCAATCGAAAGAGCACCAGTGGGACATGTCAGTTTTTGTGAAACAAACTGATATCCTGATTTAGCAAGAAGAAACACTCAGTTGCCACGTCAATAACTGAAGCCGAATATGTAGCTGCTGGAAGTTGTTGTGCTCAGATCTTCTGGATGAAGCAACAACGCAAGGATTACAAGGTGAATAGTGAAGAAGTGCTAATCTACTGTGATAACAATAGTGCTATTGCAATATCTCAAAATCCAGTATTGCATTCAAGGATGAAGCACATTGATATCAGACACCACTTCTTCAGAGATCATATCGAAAAGAAAGACATATGCATCAGATATGTCAACACGGAGAAACAGATAGCCGATATCTTCACCAAGCTATTGCCAGAAGCTAGTTTTATTGAGCTATGCATTCAATTAGGATTGCTCGAACTAGCTTCAAAAGAAGATGATGATATTCCAGCAGAAGGAGTGAAGAAGAGCACTTTTTCCTGATGATCAGAATTGACATAAGAGGGCATCAGTTTTGCAAGCTTTGAAGCTTAAACTGATGGAACCTACATAAGTCATGAAGAAAATGACAAAAGTCTATAAGAAAGTTGTTGAAATGAGCGAACTGATCGCAGAAGGCATCTGTCCTCAAGTCAGTCATATTCAACTGATGAGAGCAGTTGAATTCTAAGAACTGACTGATAAAGGCAAAACTCCAGCTGATGGAAATAGCTGATAAGCTTAAAATGAGTAAAGCTAAAGGAGACAGCTTAAGCTGACAATGAGTTAAAACATAAGAGACTCTGGCTGGAACTGATCACTCCAAGCCAAGAAAATCACCAGTTGAGGAAGCAACTGATGACGTCAGCAGCTCAAATGCCATGTGGAGACTGGAGGAGAGCCTAAAACCAGATAAGTTCAATTTGAATTTATTATTGAATGGTAAAATGATGTGTCTCTCAAATATTACCGTTGAGCTCAATAATTCTCTCTCTCTCTCTCTCTCTCCACATAAAATTTTCAACGGATAGATTTGAAGCCCAATCGACTGAAATTCTGAATCTATTCACTGAAAATAAAACCTTCAAATTGTCCCCATTCTAATCTACTACTACTTAAGAGACAACTGAATCATATTTCTGCCCTTACTAAGTTAAACCAAATCATAAGATCGAGTCTTCAGAAAACCAATTCTCAAAAACCACGATTCATCTTGTGACCCTCTTCCTACTAAAACCATCTGAAAAGTCATGGCAAAATCAAACACACCAGTTATTCGATGAAAGTTCAACTTCAGAGAAAGCGGTGAATCATTTCAAGGGTTTCAAGTCATCCTTTTTAAAGATCAATTCCTTCTTCTAAAAGCATACAGAGAAAGGTGATCAAATTCTCCACTGGTTGAAGAAGTGATTCAGAAAATAACCGAGGTAGGAATTTTACGATTCCTTAAAAAAATGCCATCGAAAAAGTACCCTGAGCCAGTATGTGAGTTCTATCTGATCTCAGAAGGGAAGGATCAGAAAATTACTACTCAAGTCAGAGGAGCAGTGATTGAGATCACTCCAGAACTGCTACCACAAGCTTATCACCTACCAAATGAAGGGCTGAATATAAATGAAGTGGAGGTCAATCAGCTTGAAGCCTACAATCGATGGAAAAGAGCAGATTGCTATGATCCCTACAAGATTACAAGTTCCATCTCCTGCTTCCAAAAAGAATATCAGATTCTGGCTGTAATGATTGGAAGAATGATGGTTGGAGTGGCAAGGAACCACTCTGAAATAACCGAGCACAAGTACAAAATATGTTATGCTATTGACATGAGAATCAAAGTTGACTGGGCCGGATTTTTCTTCCACCAAATAAAGAAATATGTAGATATTCTCAAAAAACACTGGAGTGAGAAAAGCTTTCATCAAAAGATGTGCTTTGTTATTAAAATCAGCAAACTGCTCGAAAGTGCATTTAATGTTCTGGAAGATGAAGCTGAGATACTACCAATGGATAAAGGTGATTACTTTCCATCATCCACAAAATGGACAAGGGGTCCCAAAGCTAGCAGCATCCAAATTGGTGTCAAAACGAGAAAGAAAGAAGGAGATACCAAGGGAAAAGGAAAGACTATTCTTAAGGAGCCTTACAGGGAAGAATCTGATCCTGAAGACAATCTTCCAATCAACCAATTGGTTGGAAGAATTATCAAGGCTAAATCACCACAACAAAGACCTTCAGAGTCTACATCAGCTTTAGTGCCAGTAAAAAGAAGAGTAGATTCAATAGCTCAAGATGCAAGAGGATCAGCCAGAACTAAAAGAAAAGATGGCAAGCGAATAAAAAGGCTGAACAAAGATAAAGAAGAGATGAAGACTGGTCCATGTCTCCCTCCAAAACTGCCACCACGAAATATCAAGATATTCGACATCAGTGAAGTCGAAGAAGACGATATCGTGCCTTTCAGAGGCATTCCTCCACGCAATTCAGAAGTAGAATACTTCAGGACGACCTGTCCTCCAATGGGAGAAGATGATCAAAATATTCAAGCTCTTCTAAGAGCAGAAGTTGTAAGAGGATAGGTAGAGGCCAAAGTCACAGAATTCATAACAACAAACTTTGCTACTGAACTGATCGGGTCAGAAGCTCTATACAGAGCTTCTACAAGATACTGCTACTGGTATCTTTGGAGACATTACTTTAACTCCGAAGCTCACTTTCTTCTGACTATCTTACATGGAATGAGCTTTTGGAGAAGAGAGGAGAGATGGAGCATTTTGTGGTCAGGACAAGGCACATCAGAACATAATCCAATTGTGGTACTAAAGGAAATGCTAGAGATACGACAATGGCATAATCGTCCTGCTGAACAAACACTAGGTCATGTGATGGATAATCTCATCAAGTCAGCCAACATTGATGTCCCAGAACTACGAACTGAGGAAGAGCAGAATATTTGGAAACACTCTCAAGTCCATCAACACTGGGTGTTAGGAGAAATTCAAAGAATCAGAAGAGGATAACAGCAACAAACTTTGGATGCAATCAGGGAAGAAGAACAACGAATTAGAAACAGGGTAACAAACAGTGGTCTAACCACAAGTCAAGCAGCTATCCATCAGGTAGCAAGACAGCTGGTTTTTGATGACCCACCACCTGCCTATGAGATGGATAATCAGCGTTCAGTTCAACTTCAATCGACTGAGGAATCGATTGAACCTATCCCAGAGAAATCACAAGCAGCCCCAACTGAAGTTTCTCCCCCATCAGCAGATGAAGAAACAGCTGCTAGAAACTCAGTTGATCAGGTAGTTCAAATCCATAAACTCCCTCTGAATCAAGTCATAATGACACGATTGACTTAGGGGATGCAGATCAGTTAACTGCAATAACTGCTGAGCAAACAACTAATCAGTCAAAAATAGTTCTTTGCGAAGAATTGGAAGCTGCAGAAGATAAAGACGAAGTATCATCCAGAGGAGATGATCTGCAGCTAATCATTGCAACTGATCAATCCAGTCCTTTAGGACCAATCCAAGCTGAAGATCAGTTCGGGCGGCCATCAAGTCAAGTATCAGCTCAATAAGAAAATCTTCTTCAGAGCCTTCAACATCAGTTGAAGCGACATGAGAAGCTGATCAGAAGACTCCAAGCATATACCAGACTCCAATCATCTGAAGGTGAGTCTTCTAGCTCTGATGATGGGGACTGCAACCACACCTTGCCTGCCGCCAAAAGAAGAAGAACTGAACACAAGCAAGACTAGGAGCCTGATCAAGCACAACTGATTCAAGACTCTCTAGTTATCATCTTGTGATTCAGTGTATTTCAAAGAATTTTAAAAAAAAACAATGAATGAATGAATGAAAGAAATTTTGTATATGACACATCAGCATTCATTTTGAAATTTCAGACCGTTGGTAAAGTTTTGACACGTTGCATATTCATTACAAACCAATGACTGAAAACGGGGAAGGGAATTTAATTCTTTCAACTATCACATTTATGAGTCGCTCACTCATAAAAAACCCCCTTTGCCAAAATTTTGAGAACAACACAACAACACACTCAACAATCACTGCTCTCTCTCAAAGCAGTCTCTCAAGAGAATTATTTTAAAAAAAAGGAGTGTGTTCTTTCTCTTTCTCTCCAGAAAAGAAAGCTTTAAATCAAATTCAGCCAATTTTTTTTTCAAAATGGCTGAAGCTTCAAAAGCTCTTATTTCCTTCAAAGAGCAAATGATGAGAGATAAATTTCTGGAAAGACATAAATTTCAAGTGATTCTTCAAGAATCAAATAACCCTTTTCTTCTGGTCAATCTTTACAAGACTGGAATTCTGCACTACCTAGAAACTCATCCCAGGTTCTTTAGACAAAACTTGGTATGAGAGTTCTTGCTTCAAGCAAAGGTCACTGCAGATGGGAAAGTTATACAATTCGTGATTCAAGGAAGAAAACTCCAAATCACTGAGAGAAAGATTGCAGAAATCTTTCAACTTCCCAGAAAAGGCTCCAGGGTTCAAGATCTGAAAAATTCAGTTGAACGATACTAGAAAGAATGGCAGTGAAGCTAGAACTGATCTTTCTCAGGATATTTCCAGTTCAGCTTCCAAAAGGAAACAATCTAATATCTCTAAAGAAAGCAGTGAAGCTAGTCTCATTCGACCACTAAAGAAGACGAAATTGACAAAAAGTCAGTCAGAAGCTGCTCCACAAAACTGATACAATCAGTTAAAGGCGATCTCATCAGCTTAGCAGGAAACTGACGCCTCGAGCCCCTAAGTCTCGTCGCTCATCAGCTGCCGGATTAATCATCTTCGATAAGCTTCTCTACTCTCTATTCCTCATAGCTTATTTTTGAAAAAGTTAATGTTAACATTTCAAAATAAGATTAGTGTTCATCTTAGTTGCCATTAAAGTCTCTATACTCAGCCTTAAAGTATACATAGACGAATTTTCTGAGGTATATAAATAGCAATTCTTCTGGCAAAATATTGTGCTATTTATGGCAACTACACAGATTTTCAAATCCTCAGATCTCAGCTGCTTGATCAAAAAGGTATTATCCAAGTGGACAGCTGAGATGCATGCATCATTTATTCAACTAACTTTCTTTCAAATCAGATAGCTGATCAGCCAGAAAGCACTCTATTGCTTTGGTTTAATGCATGCAAACTTACTGCCTTTAAAAGCAGTAGAGAAGGTGAATGAAAATAAGCAGAAATAGAGATAACCATTCTCTGAAAATATTTCTCATTCATTCTCCTTGTCTTCTCACTTATACATAGCCCCTTTCCCCCTCTTCTCATATCATTGAAGAATGTCTTACTCATTCCAATAGATGGATATGGAGCTTCTTATAAAGCAGCTCAAAATGGATAAGTTTTTCGATCGAGCATTTCTCCAAGCTCGAATTGGTCGAGAGAAAACCAGCATGATCATCCACCAGCTGGAGGCATGCGGAATCTTGTCATTTATAACAAGACAACCCACAAGGAAGCATCTTCCGTTAGTAGTAGAGTTCTACTATCAAGCGGAAATCTCAGGACACAATATCATCTCTGTTGTTCGAGATCAGGTTATAATCATCAACAAAGATGTGTTAACCAAACTGTTCCAGCTTCCCGGCCATGGCCCAAAGGTGTTCAAACTAGCGTTTCTTTCAAAGTTGGAGCTATGGAACGATTGGAAACATTCACATGTTGATCACAAAGACTTCTCCAACAACTTGAAAGATAGTCTTTCTACAACCATGGTCTAAATTCTGGACATAGTGATGCACATCTTTCTGAGTTGCATCACCAACGCTCAGTTCAATGATACCACCTCTCATCTTATGGCTGCAATATATTATAGATGCAAAGCTGATTGGGGACCCTATATATTGGCACAGCTTCGCCAATAAGTGAAGCATTTTGAGATCGATCTAACCTCTGGCACATTCAAAGCCACGTTAGGATTTGTAAATCGACTCAGTCATATCATTACGGAGCAACTTGAAACAGTCCCTGGTGGATACATTCTCTCCAGACGAGATATCCTTCCTACAGTCTACATTCACTGACGACATCAGATTGTAACTGGTCACCCTAGAAAGTTGAGACTTCAGCTCATGGAGGACCACAACCAAGCTAAAGGCAAACAGCCGCTCCTTTACGCTGATCCTCCAGCTGACGCAGGTCAGTTCTTAACTGACAGTGACTCCTACACTTCTACAAGTGATGAGTCCACTGCACCTGCTACCAGAATCTCTGGAAGAAGGCTTCATTGCAAGCATTGACCAACAACTGGAAAGCTGTTTTGGTCGAATAAGGGATCCTAGCCCCTTTCTCTTCGAACATCTTTGAAGATATCTCCAGTATCACCTCTGGAGATACCAGGTGGATGATGCTACTATGTAAATGATGGCAGACAAGCGAGGCTACTCATATTAGATAGAGGAAGGTGAGTGGAGCCACAACTAGATGAACTATTCACTCAATACGCCTCCATCAGTCCAAGAAATCATGGATTCCATGATTAAGAGGTTTCAAACCTCGGTGCCTCATGATACACTTCTTCCTAAAAATGAGCCCTCCAACTCATCCACAACTCCTTTTCAAGAGGATGCCATCATTACCATTCCGGACGAGCCACTTCTCGACATCGCATCAGCTTCTTCTCTTTGGAAAGATATACTCTTTCCTCCAGATCTTGACCAGTTGATGTTGACAGACGAGTCCTATGCATGGTTGTCTGCCTCTATACCTGCACCCCAAGTTCCCCACTTTACCAACAACCTGCTGGCCACTTCTTTATCTCCTTTGCAACAGTTGTCACTGCCCCATTATGAATTCCATCAACTTGCCCTTTTGGATGATGCCAAAAAGGGGGAATGATATGTTGATGATGGAAAACCATATGTTTCGGCATATGATTACGGGTAGGGTGATGTAACTCTTTGGGATGAGATCCAAAGAGAAGTTCAAAGAGAGGTACAGCTTTAGAGGCAAGCTGCTTCTCAGGAGGAAGCTACTCACGAGGGGAAGCTACCCATCAGGGGGAACCTATTCGTGAGGGGGAAGTCCAACTTGAGTAATGTCGAGCTCAAGAATATTGTTGGACATGGGAGAATGCTCAGCTAAAAGAACAACAAGAATGGGGTATTCACAGCATACCCGACATCTCTCCCTACAAGTTTGAGAAAGGAGAATCGAGCAAAAGAAGACGGAACTGAGTGGTGAACAGTTCTAATTGAAGAATGAAGTTAAATATCAAGTATTTGATATTCTCTCTCTCTCTTTTACTTCCTATAATTCTTCATCTTCTGTGCTCAATCAGTTTCTAAAACTCTTCCAAGGTTCTTTAGACTAAACTTGGCAAGTGAGTTCTTGCTTCAAGCAAAGGTCACTGCAGATGGGAAGGTCATACAATCAGTGATTCAAAGAAGAAAACTTCAAATCATTGAAAGAAAGATTGTAGACATCTTTCAACTTCCCGGGAAAGGCTCCAGGGTTCAAGATTTGAAAGATTCAGCTGAACCATACTGGAAAGAATGGCGTGCTTCAAATTGTTCCAAAAAATTTAGCTTTACCACAACTAAAGCTGATTTGAAGCCCGAGTATGGAGTCATGCTCGATATCACGAACAAAATGATGTTCGGCACCATTGGAAGCTTGAGTCAGTTGACTCAAGAAAGATACAAGGTAATGATACACCTTGTAGAAGGATTGGAAGCTAAATGGGCAGAATTTGTCTTCTCCCAATTCAAGCATCAAGTCATCAAAGTCGCCGACTCAAAAAGAACTGGCAAATTTGAGTCCAGAGTAGGACTTGTTCTAAGAATGAGCAAGCTCCTGAAAGATATGTTGAATCTTACAAATGATGACGCACTGCCAATCCTCATATCCGACTGGATTCCCAAGAAAGGGAAAGCACATCTACAATCACTTAAGAAGAAGATGAGATCTAAAGCGAAATCTGGCAATACAACTTCAAGCAGTTCAGATGCCAATGAAGTTCCCTCTCCTCACTCCAAAACTGGATCATCAGTGGATTTTAAACCCTGTATTGATCCAGATGAGCTTATTCCCTTCATTGGAATTCCTCATCCAAACTATGGAGTTGAGTACTTCAAGAGAGTCTGCCCTCCTCTCCAACTGACTGAAGACAATATTCGCACTTTCTACAGTAGCGAATATGAAGTCAAGAGTGCTCAGAAGGATGTAATGAATCTCCTTCTCACTCACTTCACATATGTTGCCAAGCAAGACAATTAGTTGTTCAAACAGCTGCACCGGTACTTTTACTGGTACAACTGGAGACACTCAATGTCAATCCAGTCACATTTCTTGGTTACAGCCTTTCACGGTATGAGCTTTTGGCAACGTGAAGAGACTTAAAGCATCAAATGGATTGGAGCCTCAAATCCACTTCCTCTAAATTTTGTGCAAGTCCAGCGGATTATGAAGCATCGACTTGATAACAACATTCTAGCTAAGACCCCTCTAGCTGATGTTCAAGCCAACTTGAGATCACAAGGAGTTGCAACTGCAAATCAGCTTGCCAACACTCCAATCGATATATGTTGCCTACAACTGAATCCTAATCCAGTTCAATCCGAAAAGGCACATCTACAAGCTGCGGGCACCACTGAAGAGATAGACAAAGATCTCTCTCATACTCAAGTAGTGGTGACCCCAAGGAGGCAACATTTTGGACAAAATAAAGATAAAGACGATGAAGACACTGCTACGTCTACAGATCTATTGTCCAAATGATATGTCACTTCTCTTATCAAGTCTTACTCTAGAGCTGTAAAGCTGATGTTAAATCAGTCCAGCTCATCCTGCAGAGGTTTTAAAGAGCTGACATCCTTGAAGCTGACTACCTCAGCAGTTGCTCTTCAGCAACTTCAGCATGCTGAGACTCAAGTCGGAACTGATCCTTCTCAGGACATCTCCAATTCAGCTTCCAAAAGGAAACAGTCCAATAGCTCTAAAGAAAGTAGTGAAGCTAGTCCCATTTGACCACTCAAGAAGAGAAAATTAACAAAAATACAATCAGCAGCTCGTAAACAAAACTGATTCAATTAGTTAAAGGCGATATTATCAGTTCCGCAGGAAACTGACGCCTCGAGCCCCAAAGTCCCGTCTTTCATTAGCTGCCTGATTCATCCTTTTCGATAAGCTTCTCTACTCTCTATTCCTCCTAGCATATTTTTGAAAATGTTAACGTTAACATTTCAAAATAAGCTTACTGTTCATTTGAGTTGCCATTAAAGTCTCTATACTCAGCATTAAAGTAAAAAACACGAATTTTCTGAGGTATATAAATAGCAAATCTTCTAGCAAAATATTTTTCTATTTATGGCAACTACTTAGATTTTGAAATCCTCAGATCTCAGCCGCTTGATCAAAAAGGCATTATCCAAGTGGACGGCTGAGATGCATGCATCATTTATTCAGCTAACTTTCTTTCAAATCAGATAGCTGATCAGCCAGTAAGCACTCAGTTGCTTTGGTTTAATGCATGCAAACTTACTGCATTTAAAAGCAGTAGAGAAGATGAATGTAAAACAACAATAGAGATAACAATTCTCTAAAAACTTTTCATTCCTTCTCCTTGTCTTCTCACTTATCCATAGCCCCTTTCCTTCTCTTCTCATATCATCGAAGGATGTCTTATTCATTCCAGTCGATGAATATGGAGCTTCTTATCAAGCAGCTCAAAATGGATAAGTTCATTGACTGAGCATTTCTTCAGGATCGAATCAGTCATGAGAATACCAGTATGATCTTCTATTTATTGGAGACATGCGGGCTCTTGTCATTTATGACAACATAGTCCAAAAGGAAGCATATTCCGCTAGTAGCCGGGTTCTACTATCATGCGGAAATCTCAGGATACAACATCATTTCTATTGTCCGAGATCTGGTTATCATCATCAATAAAGATGTGCTAACCGAACTGTTCCAGCTTCCCGGCCATGGCCCAAAATTGTTTGAACTAGCGTTCCCTTCAACGTTGGAGCTGTGGAATGACTAGAAATGTCCACACGTTGATCACAAAGACTTCTCAAATAACTTGAAAGATAGTCTTTCTCCAACCATGGTCTAAATTCTGGACATAGTGATGCACATCTTTCTAAGTAGCATCACCAACGCTCAGTTCAGTGATAGCACATCTCATCTTATGGACACAATATATTATGGATGCAAGGCTGATTGGGTATCTTATATATTGGCACAGCTTCACCGTCAAGTGAAGCATGCTGAGATCAATCTAATGTCTGGCACATTCAAAGCCAAGTTAGGCTTTACAAATCGACTCAGTCTTATCATCGTGGAGCAACTCAAAATAGTCCTTGGTGGATACATTTTCACCAGATAAGATCTCCTTCCTACAGTCTACATTTATCGATGACATCAGAATGTAATTGGCCGCCCTAGAAAGTCGAGACTCCAGCTCATGGAGGACCACAACCCAGCTAAAGGTATGCAGCCACTCCTTTACGCTGATCCTCCAGCTAACGCAGGTCAGTTCTTAACTGACAGTGACTCCTACACTTCTACAAGTGACGAGTCCACTGCACCTGCAACCAGCGAACCTCCTTATATCGCTGCCCCAGAATCTCTGAAAGAAGGATTCAATGCAAGCCTTGACCAACAATTGGAGAGTTGTTTTGGTCGGATAAGGGAACACAGTCCCTTTCTCTTCGAACATCTTCGAAGATATCTCCAGTATCACCTCTGGAGATACCAGGTGGATGATGCTACCATGCTAATGATGGCAGACAAGCGAGGCTATTCATATTGGATAGAGGAAAGTGAATGGAGCTGCAGCTAGATGAACTATCCACTCAATACACCTCCATCAGTCCCAAAAATCATGGATTCCATGGTTAGGAGGTTTCAAACCTTGGTGCCTCATGATGCACCCCTTCCTAAACATGAGCCCTCCAAATTGTCCACAACTTCTCTTCAAGAGGATGCCATCATTACCATTCCAAAAGAGCCACTTCTCGAAATCGCATCAGCTTCTTCTCTTCGGTAAGATCCACTCTCTCTCCCAGATCTTATGTATGGTTGTCCACTTCTATGCCTGCACCCCAAGCTCCCCATTTCACCAACAACTTGCTGGCTACTTCTTTCTCTCCTTTGCCACAGTTGTCACTGCCTCATTATGAATTCCATCAACTCACCCTTTTGGATGATGTCAAAAAAGGGGAAGGATATGTTGATGAGGAAAAACCATATGTTTCAGCATATGATTACTGGCAGGGTGATATAATTCTTTGGGATGAGATCTAAAGAGAAGTACAAAGAGAGGTACAGGTTCAGAGCCAAGCTGCTTTTCAAGGGGAAACTACTCACGAGGGGGAAGCTACCCATTAGGGGGAAGCTATTCATGAGGGGAAAGTCCAACCTGAACAATGCCCAACTCAAGAATACTGTTGGACTTGGGAGAATGCTCAGTTGAAACAACTGCAAGAATGAGGTATCCACAACATACCCAACATCTCTTCCTGCAAGTTTGAAAAAGGAGAATCGAGCAAAAGAAGACGGAACTGAGTGGTGAATAGTTCTAACTGAAGAAGAAAGTTAAATATCAAGTCTTGATACTCTCTCTCTTTTTTACTTCCTATAATTCTTCATCTTCTGTGCTCAATCAGTTTCTTAAACATGCTCTTTGTTTATAATATAAATTATTCTGATCATGCTGATTTATCTCTTTGAATAGCTTAAGGCTTTCCATGTGCTTTAAAAATTTGAAAAATCTACATGATAATCAGAATTGAGCTGTGTTTAAAACTAAAACACTTGAAGATTTTCAAGCTGTGCAAACGAGTACTCATATATCTGAAGGTAATTTTAGCTGTATTTTTAAATTAGCAAAACTCTGATACCTTACAGATAAAACTCGTTGAGCTCACATATTAATGTATGCTCCATTACTCTGGTACTCATCCTTTTTATCAAAGCTCTGATAATTATATCAAGGCATTGATACTCATGAATATTAGCTTTCAACAGCTACAAGCATCTAAGACTGTTCTTTTGAACATAGTCTAATTTCAGCCTTGTTGACAAAACTGTTACATGTTTAGATGCTCATTCATGAATGATAACCTTGCACAGTTTTTCCATCATCATATCATCTAGTTTTGACATCATCAAAAAGGGAGAAATTGTTAGGAAAATTGTTGGAAAAATCCCAAATGATGGTTTTGATGAAATGTCAAAATATATGTGATGATTTAATGAAAAATTGTAGGTATGATAAGCTGAAAATCAATGACAATGACTAAGTAAGACTTCAAGCTGAGATGAGAGACAGCTATTCAGAAGCATGGTCAACCAGCTTACAGGTTGCCTGATCAAACTAGTTAGAGTAAACTCTTCAAAGCTTGAGATAAACTGTAAAGTGGGAAAAGAACTTTGGAGACTGGTACGCGTCCACGGATGAGTTAGTCATCAGTTTTAGTGAAAAGCAAACATAAACTGATGAACAGAGTCAGCTTGAAAGCTAAAACTGATCTGATCAGGAGATCAGTCAGAGCTGATCGTAAACTGATCAAAGATCAGTTTACTAGTAAAACAACTCTAAATGCTTTGAGTCTTTGTTCAACTGACCATAGCTCAGTTAGAGAGAAAAAACTCAAGCAAGTAGCCAACTGATAAGTCTAGAATTGAGAGCGCTTAAGCTCAACTGATGAGTAAACCGAACTAGACTATGTCATAACAGAAGCTCAAGGCAGCTGAAGATCTGCCGACTAGACTATCTCAGAGCTGAAAATCAAGATAGCTGAGTGCCCGTAAGCTGAATGTCTAAGAAATGATAGCCGAATCGCCTGCTCATACTGACAAGCAGTTAATGAAGATCTCAATAGAAAATCTTTGAAAGATCCTGATGATCTTAGAGTAGAGAATTTTAAAGTTAAAACGGCTAGTTCATTAAAAGAAACTTCAAAGGGCTACAGGCATTAAAATGCCACCGGTGATTTCTAAACATCACCAATCATAACGGTTAAAAATCACTCATCTATTTAAAGAGGGTGAAATCAATTTTGGCAAAGAAGACTTTCTTCAATCTAACTTTACTATTTTGCAGAACGAGCTATTTCTTTCTCTCTCCCTACTGGTCAAAGCTCAATATTCTCAAAGTGCGAAAAGTCTTAAACTAAGAAGGTGTGCTTCAAGTTTAAAGCAAGCTGCTAAGCTGACACAAAATTCCAGCAAGAGCAAAACTTCTCAGTTCAGTCCCTCAAAGATCAACCACTCAGCTCAAAGAGAAAGGAGCACTTCAGGTTGATAACAGATTCAAGACTGTCTTCTTGAAGATCGAGCGAGATCTAGAATCGTGTAAAGACGGGAAATAGCACCTAATGTCTCAGCGAGCAGTTGGGACCGGTAAGTGTGAGCTGTCGACCTAGAAACTGACTGAGGAGGAGCGTGTACCGATGGGTCCATTCTTCCGGGACAGCAACAGTTGGAAAGGAGGCCGCACTTGTGTTGAAGGGTGCCGTTTTTAGGTCCAATAGGAATTCTTCACTGTGTAATTGTAATAAAGAAACTTTACACTTGCATAGTGGATTGCCCTTCTGTGGAAGGAAGAGAGGACGTAGAAGCAGGAAGCTTCGAACCTCTATAAAGTTCTGTGTGTACTGCTCTTACTGTTTTACAGTCTTGTAAGTTGTTTAACTGCACACATTCACACGCACAGACTGAACTGACAAGTTTCAGCCACGTCTTCAAGCTATCAGTTGCAAACTAATCAGCTCACCAGCTAAGCCTATGTCAGCTTCTCTCAACGGATCAGTCAGCATAGATAAATCACTAAAGCGAGTCAGGGCCCTATTTATTCCGCAATCTGTCTTAAAAGTTTTTGAAGTCATTTTATTCATCCCCTAAACATACAAAGGCTCGCACCGGGACCAACATCTATCATCAAGCCTAAAGAGAATAAAGATCATGTAATTGATCTCCCTTATACCTTCGATCGAAGTTCAACAACTGCTTCAAGGAATGTTGGGCCTGATGTTGCTGCAGATAGTGCTCTCTCCCCTCCTCTTTCAGAAGGTGATATCGCGAGTGCCTCCTCGCACTTGGTAAATGTGTCTGTGCAGGCCTTAAATTCTTATGTCTTGCAGATGGTTTCGTTAACTCATCAAAGCACAATTCTCGCAAATGCCATGGTTGAACTTCGTCATGCTCTTCGAGGAGTAGTTTCTACATAAAAAGAGAAAGTAGGTGCTAGTGATGTTGTTGGTGATGATGGTGCTGACAGGGAGAAGGGTGGAAAGTATGTGGCTAAGGCAAAGGAGAAGAAGAAAATATGATATTTTCTTTGTCAAAAATAATTTAATTTTATGGTTATGTATTGTCCTGGACACAAGCTTGTTTTGGATATGTTTACATCCTTGTTTACTTTTGATGTGCTGGACACATGTTTTGTTTTGTTGGGTATCTATGTTTGGATATCCTTGGATATTTTGTTTTAAATCGTCAATGATTGAAGGTTTAGTTTTATATATTATGTTCGCATATTTTGATGTGTGATATTTTATGTTGAGAATGCTTTCAACATTGATATTCTGTCTTTCACATAACTTCTAGTATGTGATGTTTTATGTTAGGAGTGATCTCAACATTGTGATTGTGTTCGCATGTTTTTAAAATATGTGTTGTTTGCTATGACTGAGAATGTTCTCAACATTATAAATCTGTACAGGGGTAAATACCCACTAACCTTGTATATTATGTATAGGGGATTATACCCATTAACTTTGTATATTTTTACAGATAATAACTTAAGGGGGAGCAGACCTTAAGCGGGAGTTTTTGAACTCCAATATTTTTGATCGTATTCCGCTGCGACTCTAATCATATATATATTGAGCTTTATGTTTCGTGCAGAAAGGATAAGCTTAAGGGGAAGATTGTTGAATATGACATGTTCCAGATGATGTTATCACTTCATTTGATAACATCGCAATCAATGTCGTATGTAATGTTGTTCTGTCATTCTCGTCAGATCGAGTATAACACTCAGAACATTAATCTTATTCTTTCCCAGTATTTTGGATTAATTTATTCTAAATTAATCTGAATATATTGTGATATTTATCACATTTTGATTTCCAGGTATTTAGGGATTTATTAGATATTTTATTTTGAATTAAAACGTGGATAATGTTTGATCTTGACTTGTTCAAAATCTATTCTGAATTTGTAGGGGATGTAATGTTCCCACTCTCCATTAAACACTAACCGTTGTAGGTGAACGTGGGTTGCTGGAGTAACCGCTACTATTGCACGATGTTGAAGAACGTGTGCCACGCAATGCAGAAGACTGTTATCTCAAGTCCACTCCAGCAATGGGTAGTGAAAGGCAGTTAATTCAAGTCCAAGTATTATAGGATCGTGAGGCAACTACTAATACAAGATGGAGGAAGTATTTAAGGACTCCTTAGACCTTAAAATCATTTATGCAGGCAGGTTATCACCGTGGTTTGTGAGAAGCTCTGAATCTTACATCTAGTGTCATCTCTGAAATCTAAGACATCTTCCTCGACATCTGCCTAGTATCCTAATCAGCTGGAGACTTTCATTCCAGTTGTGTGTGTAGGTTGGATAGTCAACTTTGAGAAGTCTAGGATTTAGAGTGACTTGTTGTAATCTATCTATGTGTTTAGATAGGTTTGTTTTGAGTGATTATTCGAGTGAGTGAAGCTAGGATAGTTCTCTGTATGTTTTATGCAGTGTTGTCAAGGGAGTGAACCAAGATAACATCAGCATTGTCTTTATATTTCACTTGTGATAGTGAATTTCGCCTTGAGGTAATCACACACCGTAAGGAGTGTGATTTAAAATTTATTTTGTGCAAAGTTTCATTTACGTTTCCGCTGCATGTTGAAGGTAATATGGTAACACTAGCTTCAACATTACATTTAACTTTGCAATTTACATCTAAAATTCACATTATTTCAGGCAACAAATTCTAACAAGTATCACTAATTAGAAAGAAAAGTATCATTAACTATTGTAGTGAAGTATGCGCAGAAAAGTTGCCAAAGAAAAAAAAGAGAGAGAGCACATATTTGCTAAAGAAAAGAAAAGAAAAAAAAGAGCATGTTTTTGCTAAAGAAAAAAAAAAGAGGAGCCGTTTCTGCCAAAGAAAGAAAGAAAAAAAAGAGAGAGCACAATTGTGCCAAAAAAAATTAAAAATTGAATATCAAAGAAAAGAAGGGAATGGGAAAACTTTGTTGGGTCAAATAATATCCGTCTAACGCAAGAGATTCGTTAGACCGTCTAAGACAAGTGTGCCCCAATAAAATAGAGGCATCATACTTGTTGGGTACCCGTTCACCGAGTAGTGGGCCTCGAGTTCACCTTTCCCCCCACATTAGTACGATATTGTCCGCTTTGGGCCAAGCCTGCACGGTTTTCACTTTTGGCATCTCCCAAAAGGCCTCTTACTAATGGGGTAGGTGAACTTCTTGTATCTAAGCCAACTTTTAGATATATTTCGGATGTGGGACTCGGATTGCTATCCCAACAATCCTCCCCTCAAACTAAGGAACACATCCTCTGCAACGGTACACAGTCATGAAGACAACCGGAGGTCACATTATCCCAGACCGAACCGGGCTCTGATACCACTATTAGGTATCTAGCCTAGCTGGGTTTACACCTTCTTGTTTCCCGATTGAATTCGGTCTCCGATCACTGTTGCTCAAGCAACTTAGAACTATTTAGGCAACTTTAGAGTTGAGATCGTTAAGATCTTCTATTTCTTTTCACTAGTTGGTTGTTATCCCACAAGATCTCACTGCCTGCGCTTAGAGAACACAAGGAGCATTTAGTAATCAAGCAAGCAGAGGCAGAAGACTTAATATAAATAGTAAAGATAAAAAAAATAAAGGAAAAAAAAGCTAGAGAAATCAGAGATTCAGAAAGTGAGGAAAGATGTGTCTTAGGAACACGACGGCTCAGATCTTTCCCACGGTGACGCAACACTTCCAGTGATAAAGGACCCAGACCACAAAGGGGTTAGAAGGGTCACAACACGAACCTCTCACACTTACAGCCACTCAGGACTCCAGATGAATAGGATTCCGGCCAAAAGATCAGTAAGGAATAGCAGAGCCCTACTCAGATCAGAGAGAATATGTGTGAAGCGTGAGAGAGAAATGAAACGGCGTGAGGGCTTAAGAAGAGAAATGATAATCAGATTAGGAAAATTAGGGTTAAGGTGTAATGGGCTTAGGTTAGGCAAATGGGCTCAGAAAATGAACCAAAATAAATAAAGAGCATTGGGCCAACCCACCACATATCCACCTTTGGCCCATTGGTCTTTATATCACCTTGGAAGTGCTCACCAACAACTGGATTTATCATCATTGCCTTTTTACTCTTACCTATCACACAGACAAGATAAGAGAGGGAGAGAGAAATACTATGCACATTAATCTCAGTCTCAACACTAGAGACCAACCCAATTTCAACAACCCATCTCAAGTTATTCACTGACTCTCATTGAATAAGTTGCAACCTAGCATTGAACCAATAGGGCAAGAATAACCAGAAAACAAGATGCCCTCAGAGGCAGGTAAGGTATCCAGGCACTAAGCCTGGAATACCATCATAACCACATAACATAATTCAACCAAGATCCATATTCAAGGATCTCTTGCAGGCCATCAACTTTGTAACTGGTAGACACTTAGTGCCCATATCTGCAGGGTTGAATTCAGATGGGATTTTATCCAACAAAAGATCACCTTTTTCCACAATATCTTGAATGAAATGAAATGTCACATCAATGTGCTTTGTTCTATCATGGAACACAGGATGCTTGCATAATTGGATTGCAGATTCGCCATCAGAATAAATAAGAGGTTTATCATCAATAAATTTGATCTCAGATAGCACATCATTAAGCCAAATAGCTTCTTTCACATCCTCAATAGCAGCAATATATTCTGATTCAGTAGAAGATAAGGCAACAATATTCTGCAATTGAGATTTTCAGCTAATACATGCACCATATAAAGTACACACATAGGAGGTAGTTGACTTTCTTTGATCTCTATCATTAGCTGTAAAACCCCATATTTTTGAATTATTTTTAGAGGATTCTGAACAGTAATTAAATAATTAAGAAATAAATTTAAATAAGGTTTAAGTGAAGTCAGATGTCAGTCACCACTTTAGGAGTCAGTTTCTGGTGAAATCGTATTTTCAAAAATTTTGATCTTAACTCTATTTTGGTCAAACTTGGTCTCGTTAGAAAGGTTTTAACTCAAGGAGTGTGCCGGTGTTCCCAAAATTTTATTCTGAAGTCATTTGAGTTCCCGGTGATGAAAAACGTATTTAAAAGGGTGAATGAATAGTAACTTTTGCGTGCGTTCATGTTTTGAGAAATTTACGAAATCCACCTCGTTGGTCCGAGTCTTGTTCTGTCAGGCCCCTCTTATGGGAAATGGCTCAAGGAATCCGTTCACGTTCACAGATTTCCATTCTGAGATCAATCGAACGCTCAGGAGTAAATTATGTTAGTCTGAGTGAATAGTAAAAAGTAATTCCAAAAAGGGAATCTTGGCTCGTTTTTCTTCTAGCGATCTTGTCTTCAACCCGAGTCAAATTGGTTCACTAGTATTCGAGCCAACAAGTCTCCCCGATATTTTTAGATTTCGTGTCTAAGGTCATTTGACCCTCAACATCGAATAAAGCAGCTTTTAACCGAACCCGGGGTAACTTTTGCAGTGTTTCCGCACTGGAGTGGCTTCTCAAGGAAGCCAAACTCCCCTCTATAAATACAAGGCCACCCCTTTGCCTTCATTTTCTCATTTACCATCTATTTTACTTCCTAGAGAGTAGGAAAGCTTTGAGAGAAAAGCCGAGAAAGTTCTGTCGAAGTAAAAGGCGTTCTTCGTGAGTGTTTTGCAAGGCGTCGAGTGGAGTGGCGTGGAAGGGATGTGGTGAGGGAATGTGCTAGGGGCACCGTTGGATCGTGGCAGGCGGCTCTGCCGCCGTTGCGGCTCGACAACACGCCGAGCTAGCCACCTTCCTTTGACACACCTGACCCCGTCCATTCTTATTTGTCTGTCTTGATTCCGTTTCTTTTCCGTCTTTCAATTCCGCATTTACTTTTAGTTCTTCATATTCTTCATTTTTTCATTATTACTCATTTACCTTCCGTCTAAAGTTGTATTTTGATTCTTATTGAAGTTCCAAGTTAATAACATTTACGTTATATTTCTCAATTTATTCTAGTCGTTATGATTCTTGTTATTATTTCTTATAATTAGTCTCGTTTATTCTGTCTAAGTTTCGTTCAAGTTATATTTAAAGATTTCATCGTTATTCTAAGTGTTTAAAGAGGATTATCATGTTATGCCGTTATAATGCCGATTTCTTTTTAAGCTAAAGTATGTCGTTTCATATTAATTTAAATTATTGAAGTATCTTTTTAAAATTTTTATAAGTGTTCTTCGTGTTATTGAAGAAACCCAGAAAGATCGCCAAGAAACTGAGCGGAGGAGAGAGGTCGCCACCGCGGGGGGTGCGCCGCCGCGCCATACCCCCCTCGGCCCAACAGCCCCGTGCCGGCGCAAGGGTTCGCTGAGGCGGAGGGTGCTGCCCGTCGGTGTAGGGGTGCGCCGCGGCGGGGGTGCCTCCGTGTCGTCTAAAGCCGATTCTTCCGGCTATTCTCGTACCCTCTTTTCGAGCTTTTCTAGTCGTGTTTTTCACAAGTCATTTTTGAGTTATTTCCAAGTTTAATTTAGAAGATTTTCAAGCTATTTCCGATTTATTTTGAGTAAACATTTCAAGTTGTTTCCGTCTAGAACTCGAAAAATCGAGATGAGGTGTTCTTCAAATAAATTCTTCTTGAATTTTGTAAAGTTGTAAAGTCGTGCAATCTATATTTAAGTCTTAGATTTTAGTCTTCGAGTTAGATATCATTATTTCTCGCTTTAGATAGTTAATTTCTTCGAAGGAGGCCGCTAGTCGATAATTCGACTTTTGTAGGAGGAAGTGAGCCTCATGGGAATTCGGAGAAGCATCATTAGCTCGTCGCCACATCTTCTGCTTCGTGATCAAGGTGGGTAAATATATACTCATCTAAAGTTTGAGCTAATAAGCTCTAGAAGCATGTTAGGGCAAAAGAGATATCCAATAAAATATTTTGCTCTGCCTGATTGATCTATGTACAAGGAAGGAAGGAAATGGAATATTATGTGTTATTTGAGCTCTCGAGCATGTTTAGAAATGTTAGAATTGCTAAGTATTGATTTTTCTCAGCATGAGATATTAGAATTGTCTTTAGTTGCAATTCGCATTTAATTACGTTCTTTTCATCGCATTTGAGCGTTGTATTTTGCTAAGGTTCGTATAGTTAAAGGACTGCCTTCTAAGGTTAGGGTCAAATCCCTCATAGGCTGAGATCATGTGAAAGTAAAGGATTAGCGCTAGACATTTCTCTAAGATTGGTTTTGCTAGCAAGGATTATGGAAGAAAGGAACTTTGTATCTTGTTTAAGCAGGAATTTGAGCTCAGAGGACTTTGATCTTTTGATTGTTAAGTGAGTCACTGCTGGGTCTATTCCCTCGCAAACTCGTAAGGATATTCGAGGTAATCCCTCTTATGTCCCATTGAGTACATTAGTGCTCAGGCCCCCTCTTTTTCAAATATTTTCAGGTTGAGATGATGAGGATATTGGTGGCTGTGGATGTGGGTTGGCTGCCAAGATTATTTTGCTATAGTAATAAGTTTGTTTGAAATCCCATGATATTTTTGCTACTCTGATACACTCGTATTTATTCCCAAGCTATGTTATGCTTGTCAAGATTCTAAGAATATTTCCCCAGACATGATTATCTATATAAGTGATGCATATTTAGTTTTATTCTTGCTTCTCGAGTTTATTTTTCTTTCTCCTGTGAAGAGGCTTATTCATGCGATATCTGTCTATTCGTGTTAATCTATGAACAAGGTCTATACTTGTTGGTATCTGATTAAGTTAGTCATTTTATTTCGCTAAAACATGTTTCCTTCTTAAATTAAGTAAGCCTGAGTATCATCGTCTATCTTTTAAAAGTATATCTGTATTCTTAAACCCTCGTTCATCTTCCGAATTATTCATTAAACCCTTAATATCACCCCGTCCCCATTCATTAATCCATATCTGGGGATCGGGTTGTTACAGTTGGTATCAGAGCCAGGTTTGCAACTCTGCAGGCCTGTCTCTTTGTTAAGATAAGTTATGTGCTTTTGTACGTATAACTTTATTCTGTTATAAGTCAAAGTAGCAACCCACAGCTCGCCATCACGCTCGCATCCTCAACCAAAAATCAAGGTATGATAGTATAGGGATTCTGGATTTTGGATTTGATTTTTGGAATACAGGGAAAAGAAAAGATTTGAGCAAGCATACATGTTTTATGGATAAGAGAAAAACCGTAAGAATGAAATTCCAAGTAAAAGGTGTTCGAGTAAGATGATTTCCGAGATGGAAGTTTGTGAAAACATTTCTCGATCCCAAAAAGATTTAAATTCATTCTCAAAAATTTTGACTCATCGAAAAGGTAAATATGTATGTTTAAAGACCTTGGGCAACAAAAATTTTATAAAAATGTCAACTGCTTTTAAATAAGAAGGAGCTATGTATGCAAATTTAGACATTATTAAGACCTCAAGAGAACCTTAGGTCTCCTTTTTATAATCTAGACTGATTAAGTTATTCTCTTCTAGATGGTTAAGCGTCGTATCACTGCTAGGAAAAGTGTACCTCTTTTCGCCTGGTTCAAGAAAGAGTTGAAAGGTTCAGAAGGGAAACTTGGGACGGTAATGAACAGTTCTTGTCCTTCATGGTGAGGTATCAGGAAAGGTGGGCTTAGGCTAACAGTTATGGAGGAGAGCCCGAGAGTGTATCTGACTTGGAAACATGCATCCGCATGTGCGAGCACGCGTCGCCCGTTTGGAGGCCTACAATGTATCGTATCCTGCAAAGCACCATCACCCGTGATCCCGTAACGTATGCTGAAATCGGGACTCTAACGGAGTTCTCTGCAGCCTTGATGGCTCGCTGGGTGTCGGAGTATGGCCACATTAAAGCTTTAGCCGAGCAGCAAGCAGCCGAGCAAAACCCCTTTCTAGTGGTGGAACTGGAACTGCATAGGGCAACCCTCAACATTCCCCTGTGATTCCAAGTACTGCGCCCCCATGATAAAGGAGCCTCAGGAGCGGGACCCTCAAATGTCAGGATCATGAATCACACCGAGTTTCTATTTTCTTGCACTCTTCAAATAAACTAGTGGACCCCTGCAATCACTTCTCAGAGTCTGGGGCAGTGTATGACCCATTAGTACCCCGAAGGGAATGTCAGCATGAGAAAGTTCAAGTTCAGCGTGCCAGACACAGTTGAAGATGAGGAAGAAGAGGATGATCCGGAGGAGGGAGGTGATGAGGAAGTAGGGTCACCATGCAAGGGGAAAGAGAAGGCTTCAGCCTATAATTAAGCTGTAGTAGGAGGTGTAGAAGGTGTTGTTGTTAGAACACCTAGTTATCTGATCCATCTGTCTGTCTGTCTGTTTATCTAATGTCTGTTTAATCTACTTTAACCTAGATCCTAATTTTTAAATTATGCATTAACTTTTCTAGACTCCAATAGGGGCAGTGAATTTTCCAAAAGACTGCCCTATTTCATTTGTAACCCAGAACTCCTTCTTATATTATCGATGCCAAAGTCCTCATAATGAGGCAATTTTCCCTTTATACTTAATGTCGTCTAAATTTCTGCCTTGCTTAATTTATTTTGCATAAATTAAAGACCTTATGGAAAGAAATTTTTGCTTGTGTGAATTCAATCGAGTGTCGCTAATACTTAGTTCTTTATAATGCTGTCAAGAAGAAGACAAACCCAGAACAAAGACAAAAACGAACCTGAGCAAGCCCCAAATCCTGATCCAAGAGCCGAAAATGTGTTTTTGAAACACAACCCTCCATCTTTCAATGGTTTAGGCGACGCAATGGACGCCGAAAAATGGATCCGTTCCTTAGAATGAATTTTTGATTTCATAGTCTGTTCGGAAGAAGAGAAGTTAAGTTGCTCTTTTCATGCTGACGGATGATGCGGACTATTAGTGGGAGTTCGTTCGAAGGACAATAACCCATGAACAATGGGTGGAGTATAGTTGGGAGGATTTCAAGCACGACTTATATCAGAAGTACATTCCGGATTGTTATCGAGAGGTAAAGGAAATGGAGTTTTGGAACCTGAAGCAAGGCATGCTCCACATCTAGTGAATTCAGATAGGAAGAAAGCACACAAGTTCAAGAAGGGACTTCGGTCTAAGATTGGCATAGCCCTAGCTGGGCAAGATGACATGTCTTATGCTCGAACCCTAGCCAAGGCCTTAAGCATATAAGCCATCCTTCCTCGTGAGAGAGTTCAGCCTCCTCAACCAGCAAATGATCCAAAAGAAAAGAGAAAGTGGGAAGGAAGAAGGAGAGATGATAGAGGAAAGAAACCCCACTGGCAAAGCCGAGAGTCAGGGGTACCTCGCAGTCACCCTGACCCTAACCCAGGTCCAAGGCTATGTCAAAAGTGCAGAAGGACTCACCTTGGAGCCTGTCGAGCCAACCAAACTGGGTGCTATAACTGTGGAGAAGAGGGACACTTCAAGAGGGAGTGTCCTAAAGGAAACAGTAGACAATCCCATACGCCATAGCAATCCCTGTACCCGCAACCGCTTCGACAATTCTCTGGAAATCAACCAAAGCTGCAGCAAGGAGGACCTCAAGGACAAAGGCCGGGAATGAATCCAAGACTGAACCAAGGACGAGATCAGAGGTCTAATCAGGGACAAAAGCCCCCTCAACCGGCTCGTACATATGCCCTTACTCAGCAGCACGCTGCTAAGGCCCCAGGTAATCTGGTAGGTATGATTACCCTCTTCGACACGCCCGTTTTAGCTCTCTTCGATGTTGGAGCATCGTATGCGTTTATAGCTGAGTCTGCTTGTAAAAGATTGAAGATAAAACCTGAAAACATTGAGCATGCCCTTGAGATAAGTATTCCCTCTAGAAGAAGAATGATGTCTAGGAACGTCTACTCTAACCTAGTATTGAACATAGAAGGAGAAACCTTTAAGTCAAATCTTTACGTGATAAAGATTCAAGACTTTGATATAATCCTAGGAATTGATTGGTTAGCCTCAGCTTATGCCTCCATAAGCTGTCCTGATGATATCCGCTTTGCCTCAACAAAAGTACCAGTGATATCCGCTTTGAAGGCCGCAAAGATGATGAGGAAAAGTAACTGCTAAATGTTCTTGGTTAGTCTGACAAAGAAAGAAGAAGGAGAGCTATCAATCAAACATGTTTCAGTCATAAGAGAATACCCCGACGTATTCCCGAATGAGCTACCAGGACTACCTCCTGATAGGCAAGTAGAGTTCACCATCGAGTTGGAACCAGGAGCCGCCCCAGTCTCGAAAGCTCCCTATAGAATGGAGCCTAAGAAGTTGCAAGAACTCAGGGTTCAACTGTAAGAGTTATTAGACCTAGGTTTCATCCAACCTAGTGTGTCGCCTTGGGGAGCCCCAATCTTGTTCGTGGAGAAGAAGAACGACACATTGAGGATGTGTGTCGACTATATAGAGTTGAACAAGTTGACCATCAAGAATCGATACCCTCTCCCAAGAATAGACAATCTCCTTAATCAGCTTAAGGGAGCAAGTGTTTTCTCCAAGATAGACTTAAGGTCTGAGTATCACCAGTTGAAGATCCGAAAGGAAGATTGTAATAGCCCGGTCCCGAGATAGGGGTTTATGAATGGGGACAGGGTGTTATTAAAGGGTTAATGAGGTAAAATGGAAGATTAACAGGATGATTTTACAGTCGAGATATGCCTTTGGGGATTAGATGTGGATACTCATGTTTACTTTTACTAGATAGAAAATAAATCGGATAGACGGATACCAATCAGCTTGGATGACGATAACTAATAATTCATGCAAGTACATTGATTGGATGAAAGGAAATCATACTTAGGTAATAGAATAGAACTTAGTATGCATCTTGTACTCAAATAATTATGTCTGGGAGATTATTCATATAGCATTGATAATCATAATAAGACTTAAAACGGAATTAGAACGAGTGTATTAGAGCAGCAGATCACATAGTGGAATTTCAAGGAAATATTAAATAATAGCAAAACAGTCTTGGCAGCCAACCCACATCCACAGCCACCAACATCCTCAGCATCTTAACCTGAAAAACATTTGAAAATGAGGGGGGCATGAGCACTAATGTACTCAATGGGTTTAATAAAAGACTTTAACAAACTTCAAGATATCCAACAATCAACTGACGGTATATGGGGAGCAAAACGCTAAAGCCCTCTCCATAACCGTAAAAGCTTTTCTTTTTTTTGGGCCCATCTTGGCTCAAACCTGACGTCAACTGTAGCCTTAGGCATGCCATAGGATAGAAGAGGGGTTACCTCAAATATACAAATGAGTTTGCAAGGGATAAACCCAGCAGTGACTCCCTTAATAGTTCCGAGCTCAAAGCCTGCTTAAGTGAAAAACTAAGTTCCTTCCTTTCTTATCCTTGCTAACAATACCAAGCTTAGAACAACGTCTAAAGCTAATCCTTTAATACTATATGTTCTCGGCCTACAAAAGGTTTAATGCTACCCTAACAAGGCAAACCTTAATTCTTAATTCAGAGATCTAATCAAGTATAAACATTGAATTGCAGGAAAAGAACGTAAATAAATATGATTCGGAGCTAAAGATAATTCTAAACATCTTATGCTAAGCATAAACAATACTTTAGTAGCTCTATCATTCCTAAACATTCTTTAGAGCTCAAGTGAAACATAACATCTCCTTTTCTTCCTTCCTTGTACAGAGATCAATCAGGCTGAGCAAAAATACTTTATTGGATATCTCATTTGCCCTAACATGCTTCTAGAGCTCATTAGCTCAAACTTTAGATGAGTATAGATTTACCCACCCTGATTATGGAACGGAAGACGAGGCAACGAGCTGGTGGTTTTCCTTAGTATTCCTCCGAGGCTCGATTCCTCCTACAAGAGTCGAATCGTCGACTTAGAAGCTTTCTTCGAAGATTTCTAATAACATGATATTAAGTAACACCCAACTAATATTTCTTTAGCTAGGACTTAGCATGGATAGCACGACTTTGACTTACTAAGGGAATCGAGAATGATTTAATTTATTTAAGAAACTTCTAGACTAGATTTCTAAATTTTAGATGGAAAATAACTCAAATATCCTATTTGAAATAATTTGATATCAACTCGAATACTTTACTGTAACTTAAACTGGATATGGCTTGAGAGTATCATAATTTTAAAGACTCGAAAAGATCGGGAAGAAGGGGTACGGGAATAGCCGGAAAGGACGGAAAACAAAACAACACGGAAAAGGGAAGGGGGGGCGCCGTGGGGCTGCCTTGCCCCGGCGGGACACCCACCGCCGCGGGGCCTGCAGCCCCGGCGGGCTGCCCTGCCCCTGGCGGACTCGGCGCGGCCGTGGGGGGGTGTGACGCGGCGGCGCTCACCCCCCCCCCCCCCCCCGCGGGGCTCTCTCTCTCCTTTTTTTCTCTCTCATCATCTGGGTTCCTTTTTCAACGTGTTCTTCAACTGTTCTTCGTGTTCGTTGATTTCTTCGACGAACACGAAGAACAATCAACCCGGATTTTTTTATAAAACAACGTACATGAATTTAACATGCCATAATATGCTTTTATCTTAAAAATAATTTTGGCATTACAACGGTATAAACACGAGAATCCTCCGAAATAAATAAATATGACTTGAACGGAATAACGGAGTTAATCTTCTAGAATAATAATAATGGAAATAAAACGAGTAATATAACGTAAGCGTTATTATTTTGGAACTTCAATATTAATCAAAATACTACTTTAGACGAATAATAATGAAGAACGTGAAGAACAAAAAGAACGGAAGTAAGTGCGGAATTTAAAAGACGGAAAAGAAATAGGATCGAGATCGACGAACAAGAATGGACGGGGTTAGGTGGGTCAAAGGAATGTGGCTAGCTTGGCATCTCGTCGAGTCGCAACGGTGGCAGAGCCGCCTGCTACGATTTCAACGGCGCCCCTAGCACATTCCCTCCCCGCATCCCTTCCACGCCACTCCGCTCGTCGTCTTGAAGAATACTCACGAAGAATGATTTTTACTTCGACAGAACCTTCTCGGCTTTCAAAGCTTTTCACCCTCTCGATTTAGAAGTGAAGTGGATGTGAAATGAGCAAGAGTTACTAAAGGGGTGGTCCCCTATATATAGGAAAAGATTTGGCTTCCCTGGGAAGCCATTGCTGTGCAGGAATACTGCAAAAGTTACCCCGGGTTCGGTTAAAAGCTGCTTTAGTCGAGGTCCAAATGACTTCAGACACGAGATCTAGAAATACCGGGAGACTCGTTGGCTCGAATACTAGTGAACCAACTTGTTTCTTGAAGAAGACGGGGTCGTCTGAAGAGAGACGAGCAAAGATTCCCCTTTTGGAATTTACTTTTACTATTCACTCAGACTGACAGATTTGGCTCCCGAGCGTTCGATTGACCTCAGAATGTCAATCCGTGAACGCCAACGGAATCCTTGAGTCATTTCCCATAAGAGGGGCCTGACAGAGCTGGACTTGGATTAACGAGGAGGATTTCGTAAATTTCTCAAAACACGAACGCACGCAAAAGTTACTATTCATTCTTCTTTAAAATGCGATTTTCATCACCGGGAACTCAAAAGACTTCAGAATTAAAATCTGAAAATACCGGCACACTCCTTGAGTTAAAACATTTATAACGAGACCACAGATGGTCATAAAATAGTTAAAATCACATTTCTCGAAAAAAAAAACGATTTCTATGAAAACTGACTCCAAAAGTCGTGACTGACATCCAATCTTAACGAACCTTAATTAAATTCCTTCTTTAGCTAATTAATTATTATTAACATTTCTCTAATCCTTATTCAAAAATCTGGGGTATTACATCCTACCCCTCTTAGAGAAATTTCATCCCGAAATTTACTAACCATGATAAGCCATATCAGGGTACTTCTTGAGCAGTTCAGACTCAAGCTCCCAAGTTGCTTCATTTGAACCATGGTGGTTTCAGATTACTTTCACAAGATTGATCTCTTTATTTCTCAGCTTCTGAATTTTTCGATCCACGATGGCTTGAGGCTTTTCTTCATAGGCTAAGTCCTCATTCAGGACTATCTCTTCCTTGCTAATCACATGTTTTGGATCAAACACGTATTTCCGTAGCTTTGAGACATGATAGATGTCATGCACGTTACTCAGGTTGGGTGGTAAGGCCAACCTGTAGGCTACTTCATTCACTTTTTCTAAGATCTCAAAAGGTCCGATAAATCTGGGCCTTAGTTTGCTTCGTTTGCCAAAACGAATTATTCCTTTTGATGGAGACTCCTTAAAAAACACCTTATCTCCAACGTCGAAGCTGAGATTCGTCCTCCTCTCATCTGCATATGCCTTCTGTCTATCCTGAGCTTCCTTGATGCGTCGATGAATGAGCTCGATCTTGGATAGCTTCCTGGACCATCTCGGGTCCAAGTATCCTTCTTTCCCCAACCTCGTCCCAATACAAGGGCGATCTACACTTCTTTCCGTAAAGGGCTTCATAAGGGGCCATGCCAATTGATGATTGGTAGCTGTTGTTGTAGGCAAATTCTACTAATGGCAACAACTCTTCCCAATTGCCTCCTTGATCGATGACGACTCCTCTAAGCATGTCTTCCAGAATCTGGATAGTCCTTTCGGACTGACCATCCGTTTGAGGATGGAATGCCGTGCTGAAATTGAGCTTTGATCCCATTGCATTTTGTAGGCTCCTTCAGAATCTTGATGTAAATCTTGAATGACGGTCCGATGTAATCGAGACCGGCACTCCGTGCAGGCACACAACTTCCTTAACATACAATTGGGCTAATTGATCTAGCCCGTCTGTCATCTTAACAGCAACAAAATGTGCTGATTTAGATAATCGATCAACGATTACACAAATAGCGGTATTTCCCCGCTTGGACTTTGGCAACCTACGACAAAGTCCATATTGATATGATCCCACTTCCATTTGGGAATTTCTAGGGGTTGAAGCAACCAGAAGGTTTTTGATGCAAAGTTTTCACTTGTTGACAGCTCAGACACCTTTCCACGAAGGTGGCTATTTCTCTTTTCATGTTGTTCCACCAGAAATTTCTTTTGAGGTCTTGGTACATCTTGGTGCTTCCGGGATGTGCTGTATATGGTGTATCATGTGCTTCGCACATGATTTTCTCCTTTAGTTCTTCCTTGCTAGGCACACAAAGCCTTCATTTGAATAAGAGCGCGTTGTCAGCGGCTTCCGCAAATTCTTGAGAGTTATCAGTTCGTGCTTCAGCCCTTTTCTTTTCAAGAAACTCGTCTCCTCTCTGGGCTTCAATTATCCTTTACCTTAGGTCGGGCTGAGCGACTGTCGTGGCTGTTTAAGCTTGAATGGTCCCGGGAGGTGTTAGCACCTCGATTCTTAACTTCTCGAACTCCTTGCGTAGATCTTCCTGAACTGAAACGAGTCCTAACTCTACCTTCTCTTTTCTACTTAGGGCATCTGCTACCACATTTGCTTTCCCTGGGTGGTAGTGGATCGTACAGTCATAATCTTTTACGAGTTCTAACCATCTTCTTTGCCTCATGTTAAGATCCTTTTGCTCGAAGAAATACTTTAAGCTCTTGTGATCTGAGAAGATCTCATACTTGGCTCCGTAGAGGTAGTGTCTCCAAATTTTTAGTGCATGAACGACAGCTGCTAGCTCCAAGTCGTGTGTCGGGTAGTTCTATTCGTGATTCTTAAGCTTCCTGGAAGCATAAGCAATCACTTTTCCTCTCTGCATTAGTACGCATCCTAATCCTTTCCTCGATGCGTCTGCGTAAATTACGAAATCTTCATTCCCTTCCGGAATGGCTAATACCGGGGCTGTGGTTAGCATCTTCTTCAAAGTTTGAAAACTTTCCTCACACTCAGGCGTCTATTTGAACTTGGAGTCCTTCTTAAGCAACCGTGTCATAGGTTTGAATATAGTTGAGAATCCTTTAATGAATCTGCGATAGTATCCAGCGAGCCCTACAAAACTTCTTATCTCGTTTATGCTTCTTGGAGACTTCCAGTTACTTACAGCTTCAATCTTAGCTGGATCTACCTTGATTCCTTCTACCGAAACTATATGACCTAAAAACATAACTTCCTTGAGCCAAAACTCACACTTGCTGAATTTAGCATAAAGCCTTTCTCTTTTTAATGTCTCCAGAACTACTCTTAGGTGCTCCTAATGTTTTTCTCCATCCTTGGAATAGATAAGAATGTCATCTATGAAAACTAGAACAAACGTATCCAGATACGGGTGGAAAACTCGGTTCATTAAGTCCATGAACACTGCTGGGGCGTTGGTTAATCCGAATGGCATTAACACAAACTCGTAATGCCCGTAGCGAGTTCTAAAACCGGTCTTAGGGATATCCTCCTTTCGGATCTTCTACTGATGGTACCCAGATCTTAAGTCTATCTTAAAGAAGACACTTGCTCCCTTGAGCTGATCGAAGAGATCATCTATTCTTGGGAGAGGGTATCGATTCTTGATGGTTAGCTTATTGAGCTCCCTATAGTCGATGCACATTCTGAATGTACCATCCTTCTTCTTTACAAATAAGATTGGAGCTCCTCAAGGCGACACACTAGGTTGGATAAAACCTAGGTCTAGCAATTCTTGTAGTTGTACCTTGAGTTCTTGCAACTCCTTAGGCGCCATTCTGTAGGGGGCTTTCGAAACTGGGGCGGCTCTTGGTTCCAACTTGATAGTGAATTCTACCTGCCTATCCGGAGACAGTCCCGGTAGCTCCTTTGGGAACACGTCGGGATATTCCCTTACGACTGGAACGTCCTCGATGGAAAGCTCTCCTTCCTCCTTCCTTGTTAGGTTAACTAAAAATTCTTGGCAGTTGTTCTTCTTGATCATCTTAGTAGCGTTCAGGGCGGATATCACTGGAATTTTGGTTCCCAGCCTTGATCCGTAGATTTTCACCTCGGGTTTCCCGGGTGGTCAAAACACTACTTCTCTCTCAGGGCAGCTTATGGAAGCATAAGCTGAGGCTAACCAATCCATTCCTAGGATTATGTTGAAGTCCTGAATCTTTATCACATAAAGATTTGACTTAAAGCTTTCCCCTTCTACGTTCAATTCTAGGTTAGAGCAGATCTTCCTAGACATCATTTTCTTTCCAGAGGGGATACTTATCTCAAGAGCATTCTCAGCATTCTCGGGTTTTATCTTCAGTTTCTTACAAATAGACTCAGCTATAAACGAATGCGATACTCCAGTATCGAAGAGAGCTAGAAATGGCGTCTCGAAAAGGGTAATCATACCTGCTAGATTACCTGGGGCCTTAGCAGCTTGCTGCTGATTGAGAGCATAAGTACGAGCTGGCTGAGGCGGCCTCTGTCCTTGGTTGGACCTTTGATCTCGTCCTTGGTTCAATCTTGGGTTCATCCCCGGCTTTTGACCCTGAGGTCCTCCTTGCTGCAGTCTTGGCTCGTTTCGAGGAAGTTGCTGAAGTGGTTGCGGGTACAGGGGTTGTTGTGGTGTTTGAGATCGTCTGTTGTTTCCTTTAGGACACTCTCTCTTGAAGTACCCCTCTTCACCACAATTGTAGCACCCAGTTAGATTTGCTCAGCAGACTCCAGGATGCATTCTTCCGCACCTTTGACATGGCCTAAAGCTAGGGGTGTTGCCAGGCTGACTTCGAGGCACCCTCGACTCTCGGCTTTGCCAGTGGGGTTTCTTTCCTCTGTCATCTCTTCTTCCTCCTTCCCACTTTCTTTTTCTCTTTGGATCACGGGATGACTGAGAGGGTTGAATGTTCCCTCGGGGGAGGATGGCCTCTATGCTCAATGCTTTGGCTAAGGTTCGAGCATAGGACATGTCTTCTTGCCCAGCGAGGGCTACGCTAATTTCGGATCTGAGTCCTTTCTTGAACTTGCGTGCTTTCTTCCCGTCTGTGTCCACTAGATGTGGAGCATGCCTTTACAATTGGTTGAATTCCCTATCGTATTCTGACACTGTCTTGTTTCCTTGCCTTAGATTCCAGAACTCCATCTCTTTTGCCTCTCGGTAACAATCCGGGAAGTATTTCTGATACAGATCATGCTTGAAATCTTCCCGACTATAGTCTTCCCATTGTTCTGGGGTTATGGTTCTTCGAACGGATTCCCACCAGTAGTCCGCATCCTCAGCTAGCATGAAAAGAGCGCAACTTAGTTTCTCTCCTTCAGAGCAAGCTATGAAATCGAAGATTCGTTCTAAGGAGCGAATCCATTTTTCGGCATCCATTGGATCTCCTAAACCATTAAATGATGGAGGGTTGTGTTTGAGAAACACACTTTCGGCTTTTGGACCGAGGTTTGGGGCTTGCTCAGGTTCATTCTCATCTTCATTTTCGGCTTGACGTCTTCGAGGCGGCATCCTAAAGAACTAGATATTAGCGAGGTTTGATTAAATTTACACAAGCAGAAATGCCTTTTGATAGGGTCTTTTAATTTGCGCAAGATAAATCAAACAAAACGAGAATGTAGACGTCATTCAAGCATGATGGGAAAATTACCTCATTTAGAGGACTTTGGCATCGATAAAATAAGTTATGGGTTACAACCGGGATAGGGCAGTCTCTTGGAAAATTCACTGCCACTATTTGAGTTTTAGGGAATCTAAAGCATCAATTACATATTTAGAGTCTTGGTTAGAGCGGATATTAGACAACATACAGATAGATGGATTAGACAACTAGGTGTTCTAACAGCAACACCTCTTACACTTCCTACTATGGCTTAATTGTAGGCTGGAGCCTTTCCTTTCCCCTTGCACGGTGACCCTACTTCCTCTTCACCTCCTTCTTCTGGGTCTTCCTCTTCTTTCTCATCTTCAACTGTCTCCGGGACGCTGAATTTGAACAATCTCATGTGAACATTCCCCTCGGGGTACTGATGGGACATACATTGCCCCAGACTCTGAGAAGCATATGCAGGGGTCCACTGGTTCATTTGAGGAGTGCAAGAAAACAGGGACTCGGTGTGGTTCACGACCCAGACATTTGAGGGTCCCGCTCCCGAGGTTCCTTCCTGTTGAGGACGGGGTACTTGGAATCCAGGGGGACTGTTGAGAGTTGTCCGCTGCAGTTCTAGTTCTACCACGAGAGAAAGGTTTTGTTCGGTCGCTTGCTGCTCGGATAAGGCTTGCACGTGGCCATACTCCGTCACCCAACGAGCCATCAAGGCTGAGGAGAATTCCATCAGGTTCCCGATTTCAGCATATGTTACGGGATCATGGGTGATAGTGTCTTGCAAGATGCGGTACATTGTAGGCCTCCAAGCGGGCGGTGCGTGCTCGCACATGCGAATGCAGGTCTCCAAGTCAGATACGCTCCCAGGCTCTCCTCCGTAGCTATTAGCCCAGGCCCACCTCTCTAGGTATCTTGCCGTGAAGGACAACAATTGCTCATTACCGTCCCAAGTTTCTCGTCTGAACCTTTCAACTCTTTCTTGAACCGGGCAAAAAAGAGGCACGCTCTTTCTAGCAGTTATACGGCGCTTAACCATCTAGAAGAGAATAGCTTAATTAGTCTAGATTATAAAAGGGAGACCTAAAGTTCTCCTGAGATCATACTATCGTCTAGATTTTATCTTGCATGCATAGTTCCTTTTGAAGCAGTTGACGTTTTTATAAGAAAAATTTCGGTGCCCATGGTTTTTTTTTAATGTATAAGTTTACCTATTCGATGAGTCAAAATTTTTGAGTACAAATGTAAACCTTTTGGGATCGAGAAATCTTTTTCACAAACTTTTCATCCAGAGATCGTCTTACCCGAACACCTTTTACTTGGAATTTTATTCTCACGGTTTTTCTCTTATCCATAAAACAGGTATGCTTGCTCAAATCATTTCCTTTCCTGTATTCCAAAAATCAAAATCCAACATCCAGAATTTCTATACTATCATACCTTGATTTTTTGTTGAAGATAGGAGGGTGATGGCGAGCTGTGGGTTGCTGCTTTCACTTATCAAAGAACAACTTATGCATACATATATACTTAACTCAATTTAAACAAAGACAGGCCTACAGTTTTGGAAACCTGGCTCTGATACCAACTGTAACAGCCCGGTCCCGAGATAGGGGTTTATGAATGGGGAAAGGGTGTCATTAAAGGGTTAATGAGGTAAAATGGAAGATTAACAGGATGATTTTACAGTCGAGATGGGGATACTCATGTTTACTTTTACTAGACGGTAAATAAATCGGATAGACGGATACCAATCAGCTTGGATGATGATAGCTAATAATTCATGCAAGTACATTGATTGGACGAAAGGAAATCATACTTGGGTAATAGAATAGAACTTAGTATGCATCTTGTACTCAAATAATTATGTCTGGGAGATTATTCATATAGCATTGATAATCATAATAAGACTTAAAACAGAATTAGAAAGAGTGTATTAGAGCAGCAGATCACATAGTGGGATTTCAAGGAAATATTAAATAATAGCAAAACAGTCTTGGCAGCCAACCCACATCCACAGCCACAAACATCCTCAGCATCTCAACCTGAAAATATTTGAAAAAGAGGGGGGCATGAGCACTAATGTACTCAGTGGGTTTAATAAAACACTTTAACAAACTTCAAGATATCCAACAATCAACTGACGGTATATGGGGAGCAAAACGCTAAAGCCCTCTCCATAACCGTAAAAGCTTTTCTTTTCTTTTGGGCCCATCTTGGCTCAAATCTGACGTCAACTGTACCCTTAGGCATGCCATATGATAGAAGAGGGGTTACCTCAAATATCCAAACGAGTTTGCAAGGGATAAATCCAGCAGTGACTCCCTTAATAGTTCCGAGCTCAAAGCCTGCTTAAGTGAAAAACTAAGTTCCTTCCTTTCTTATCCTTGCTAACAATACCAAGCTTAGAACAACGTCTAAAGCTAATCCTTTAATACTACATTTTCTCGGCCTACAAAGGGTTTAATGCTACCCTAACAAGGCAAACCTTAATTCTTAATTTTGAGATCTAATCAAGCATAAACATTGAATTGCAGGAAAAGAACGTAAACAAATATGATTCAGAGCTAAAGATAATTCTAAACATCTCATGCTAAGCATAAACAATACTTTAGTAGCTCTATCATTGCTAAACATGCTTTAGAGCTCAAGTGAAACATAACATCTCCTTTTCTTCCTTCCTTGTACAGAGATCAATCAGGCTGAGCAAAAATACTTTATTGGATATCTCATTTGCCCTAACATGCTTCTAGAGCTCATTAGCTCAAACTTTAGATGAGTATAGATTTACCCACCTTGAATACGGAACGAAAGACGAGGCAACAAGCTGGTGGTTTTCCTTAGTATTCCTCCGAGGCTCGATTCCTCCTACTAGAGTCGAATCATCGACTTAGAAGCTTTCTTCGAAGATTTCTAATAACATGATATTAAGTAACACCCAACTAATATTTCTTTAGCTAGGACTTAGCATGGATAGCACGACTTTGACTTACTAAGGGAATCGAGAATGATTTAATTTATTTAAGAAACTTCTAGACTAGATTTCTAAATTTTAGATGGAAAATAACTCAAATATCCTATTTGAAATAATTTGATATCAACTCGAATACTTTACTGTAACTTAAACTGGATATGGCTTGAGAGTATCATAATTTTAAAGACTCGAAAAGATCGGGAAGAAGGGGTACGGGAATAGCCGGAAAGGACGGAAAACAAAACAACACGGAAAAGGGAAGGGGGGGCGCCGTGGGGCTGCCTTGCCCCGGCGGGACACCCACCGCCGCGGGGCCTGCAGCCCCGGCGGGCTGCCCTGTCCCTGGCGGACTCGGCGCGGCCGTGGGGGGGTGTGACGCGGCGGCGCTCACCCCCCCCCCCCCCCCCCGCGGGGCTCTCTCTCTCCTTTTTTTCTCTCTCATCATCTGGGTTCCTTTTTCAACGTGTTCTTCAACTGTTCTTCGTGTTCGTTGATTTCTTCGACGAACACGAAGAACAATCAACCCGGATTTTTTTATAAAACAACGTACATGAATTTAACATGCCATAATATGCTTTTATCTTAAAAATAATTTTGGCATTACAACGGTATAAACACGAGAATCCTCCGAAATAAATAAATATGACTTGAACGGAATAACGGAGTTAATCTTCTAGAATAATAATAATGGAAATAAAACGAGTAATATAACGTAAGCGTTATTATTTTGGAACTTCAATATGAATCGAAATACTACTTTAGACGAATAATAATGAAGAATGCGAAGAACATAAAGAACGGAAGTAAGTGCGGAATTTAAAAGACGGAAAAGAAATAGGATCGAGATCGACGAACAAGAATGGACGGGGTTAGGTGGGTTAAAGGAATGTGGCTAGCTTGGCATCTCGTCGAGTCGCAACGGTGGCAGAGCCGCCTGCTACGATTTCAACGGCACCCCTAGCACATTCCCTCCCCGCATCCCTTCCACGCCACTCCGCTCGTCGTCTTGAAGAATACTCACGAAGAATGATTTTTACTTCGACAGAACCTTCTCGGCTTTCAAAGCTTTTCACCCTCTTGATTTAGAAGTGAAGTGGATGTGAAATGAGCAAGAGTTACTAAAGGGGTGGTCCCCTATATATAGGAAAAGATTTGGCTTCCCTTGGAAGCCATTTCTGTGCAGGAATACTGCAAAAGTTACCCCAGGTTCGGTTAAAAGCTGCTTTATTCGATGTCGAGGTCCAAATGACTTCAGACACGAAATCTAAAAATACCGGGAGATTCATTGGCTTGAATACTAGTAAACCAACTTGTTTCGTGAAGAAGACGGGGTCGTCTGAAGAGAGACGAGCAAAGATTCCCCTTTTGCAATTTACTTTTACTATTCACTCATACTGACAGATTTCGCTCCCGAGCGTTCGATTGACCTCAGAATGTCAATCCGTGAACGCCAAAGGAATCCTTGAGTCATTTCCCATAAGAGGGGCCTGACAGAGCTGGACTTGGATTAACGAGGAGGATTTTGTAAATTTTTCAAAACACGAACGCACGCAAAAGTTACTATTCATTCTTCTTTAAAATGCGATTTTCATCACCGGGAACACAAAAGACTTCAGAATTAAAATCCGAAAATACCGACACACTCCTTGAGTTAAAACCTTTCTAACGAGACCACAGATGGTCATAAAATAGTTAAAATCACATTTCTCGAAAAAAAAATGATTTCTATGAAAACTGACTCCAAAAGTCGTGACTGACATCCAATCTTAACTAACCTTAATTAAATTCCTTCTTTAGCTAATTAATTATTATTAACATTTCTCTAATCCTTATTCAAAAATCTGGGGTATTACAAAGATATTCCTAAAACTGCCTTTAGGACTCGCTACGGTCATTACAACTTTGTAGTAATGCCCTTCGGTTTAACCAATGCCACAGTAGTGTTCATGGATTTGATGAATTGGGTATTTCACCTGTATTTGGATAAGTTTGTGTTAGTCTTCATAGATGATATCCTCGTTTATTCAAAGGACGAAGAGGAACACCAAGAGCATCTAAGAGTGGTACTGGAAACGTTAAGGAGAGAAAAGCTTTATGCTAAGTTTAGTAAGTGTGAGTTTTGGCTCAAGAAAGTGATGTTTCTAGGACATATAGTGTCGGCAGAAGGAATCAAGGTGTACCCGGCTAAGATTAAAGCAATGAGCAACTGGAAGTCTCCGAGGAACGTGAATGAGATAAGAAGTTTTTTAGGACTCGCTGAATACTATCATAGATTTATCGAAGAATTATCGTCGATATCCAAGCCCATGACGCGACTACTGAAAAAGGACTCCAAGTTCAAGTGGACGCCAGAATGCGAGGAAAGCTTCCAAACCTTGAAGAAAATGCTAACTATAGCCCCAGTGTTGGCCATTCCAGGAGGGAATGAAGATTTCGTGGTTTATGCAGATGCGTCAAAGAAAGGAATAGGATGCGTGCTGATGCAAAGAGGAAAGGTCATTGCTTATACTTTAAGACAGCTTAAGAATCACGAGCAGAACTATCTCACGCATGACTTAGAGCTAGCAGCAGTTGTTCATGCGCTGAAGATCTGGAGGCACTATCTCTACGGAGCTAAATGTGAGATCTTCTCAGATCATAAGAGCCTAAAGTACTTCTTTGAGCAAAAGGATCTTAATATGAGGTAAAGAATATGGTTAGAACTTGTCAAAGATTACGACTGCACGATTCACTATCACCCAAGAAAGGTGAATGTGGTAGCTGATGCCCTAAGTAGGAAAGAGAGGTCAGAGTTAGGAGTCGTTAAAGTCCAGGAGGATCTTCACAAGGAATTTGAGAGGTTGAGAATTCAGGTGCTAACACCACCTGAAACTATTCAAGCCCATATCACCACAATAGTCACTCAGCCCAACCTAAGGCAAAGGATAATTGAAGCCCAAAGAGGAGACGAGTTTTCCGAGAAGAAAAGGCTGGAAGCGCGTTCTGATAACTCGCAAGACTTTGCGGAAGCCGCCGACAATGCACTTTTATTCAAAGGAAGGCTTTGTGTGCCAAGCAAGGAAGAGATGAAGGAGGAAATCATGAGCGAAGCACACGATACGCCATATACAGCACATTCCAGAAGCACCAAGATGTATCAAGACCTCAAAAGGAACTTTTGCTGGAATAACATGAAGAGAGAAATAGCCGCTTTCGTAGAAAGGTGTTTGAATTGTCAGCAAGTGAAGGCTTTACATCAAAAACCCTCTGGTCTACTCCAACCTTTAGAAATCCCCGAATGGAAGTGAGATCATATCAATATGGACTTTGTGGTAGGTTTGCCAAAGTCTAAGCGAGGCAATACCGCTAGTTGGGTAGTCGTTGATCGTTTATCAAAAGCCGTGTATTTTATTGCCGTTAAGATGACAGATGGGCTAGATCAATTAGCCTAGCTCTATGTTAAGGAGATTGTGTGTTTACACGGGGTGTCGGTCTCGATTACATTGGATCATGATACGAGATTTACGTCAAGATTCTGGAAGAGCGTACAAGAAGCCATGGGATCAAAGCTTAACTTCAGCACGACCTTCCAAATGGATGGCCAGTCCGAGAGGACTATCCAGATTCTAGAAGATATGCTTAGAGGAGTAGTCATCGATCAAGGAAGTAGCTGGGAGGAGTTACTGCCATTCGTAGAGTTTGCACACAACAACAGCTAACAATCATCGATTGGCATGGCCCCTTATGAAGCCCTTTATGGAAAGAAGTGTAGGTCGCCCTTGTATTGGGACGAGGTTGGAGAAAGAAGAATACTTGGACCTGAAATGGTCCAGGAAGCAATCCAGAAGATCGAGATAATTCATCAACGAATCAAGGAGGCTCAGGATAGACAGAAGGCCTATGCAGATAAAAGAAGAACGAAGCTCGGTTTTGACGTCCGAAATAAAGTATTCTTGAAGGTATCTCCGTCCAAAGGAGTGGTTCGTTTTGGCAAACGAAACAAGCTAAGGCCTAGATTTATTGGACCTTTTGAGATTTTAGAAAAGGTGAATGAAGTAGCCTACAGATTGGCCTTGCCACCCAACCTGAGTGACGTTCATGATGTCTTTCATGTCTCAATGTTGAGAAAGTACATGTTCGATCCAAAGCACGTGATTAGCAAGCAAGAGATAGTCCTGAATGAGGACTTCGCGTATGAAAAGAAGCCCCAGGCTATTGTGGACCGAAAGATCCAGAAGTTGAGGAACAAGGAGATCAGCCTTGTAAAATTAATCTGGAACCATCATGTTTCAGAGGAGGTAACTTGGGAGCTAGAATCGGAGCTACTCAAGAAGTACCCTGATGTTCCTTATCATGGTTAGTAAATTTCGGGATGAAATTTCTTTAAGGGGGGTAGGATGTAAAACCCCAGATTTTTGAATTATGTTTAGATGATTCTTAATAGTAATTAAATAATTAAGGAAGAAATTTAAATAAGGTTTAAGTGAAGTCAGATGTCAGTCACGACTTTAGGAGTCAGTTTCTGGTGAAATTGTATTTTTGAAAATTTTGATCTTAACTCTGTTTTGGTTAAATTTGGTCTCGTTAGAAAGGTTCTAACTCAAGGAGTGTGCTGGTGTTCCCAAAATTTTATTCTGAAGTCATTTGAGTTCCCGGTGATGAAAACGTATTTAAAAAGGTGAATGAATAGTAACTTTTGCGTGCGTTCATGTTTTGAGAAATTTACGAAATCCTCCTCGTTGATCCGAGTCTTGTTCTGTGAGGCCCCTCTTATGGAAAATGGCTCAAGGACTCCGCTCACGTTCACGGATTTCCATTCTAAGGACAATCGAACGCTCGGGAGCAAAATCTGTCAGTCTAAGTGAATAATAAAAAGTAATTTCAAAAAGGGAATCTTGGCTCATTTTTCTTCTAACGATCACATCTTCATCCCGAGTCAAGTTGGTTCACTAGTATTCGAGCCAAAGAGTCTCTCGTTATTTTTAGATTTTGTGTCTGAGGTTATTTGGACCTCGACATCGAATAAAGCAGCTTTTAACGAACCCGGGCTAACTTTTGCAGTGTTTCCGCACTGGACTGGCTTCTCAAGGAAACCAAACTCCCCTCTATAAATACAAGGCCACCCCTTTGCCTTCATTTGCTCATTTACCATCTATTTCACTTTCTAGAGAGTGGGAAAGCTTTGAGAGAAAAGCAGAGAAAGTTTTGTCGAAGTAAAAAGTGTTCTTTATGAGTGTTCTGCAAGGCGACGAGCGGAGTAGCGTGGAAGGGATGCGGTGAGGGAATGTACTAGGGGCACCGTTGGGTGGTAGCAGGCGGCTCTGCCGCCATTGCGGCTCTACGAGACGCCGAGCAAGCCATCTTCCTTCGACGTACCTGACCCCGTCCATTCTTGTTCGTCGGTCTCGATTCCTTTTCTTTTCCGTCTTTCAATTCTACATTTACTTTCCGTTCTTCATGTGCTTCGTGTTCTTCATTATTACTCATTTACCTTCCATCTAAAGTTATATTTCGATTCTTATTGAAGTTCCAAGTTAATAACGTTTACGTTATATTTCTCGATTTATTCATGTCGTTATGATTCTCGTTATTATTTCTTGTAATTAGTCTCGTTTATTCCGTCTAAGTTCCGTTCAAGTTATATTTAAAGATTTCATCATTATTCTAAGTGTTTAAAGAGGATTATCATGTTATGCCGTTATAATGCCGATTTCTTTTTAAGTTAAAGTATGCAATTTCATGTTAATTTAAATTATTGAAGCATGTTTTTAAAATTTTTATAAGTGTTCTTCGTGTTCTTGATGTTCGTCGAAGGAATCGATGAACATTGAAGAAACCCAGAAAGATCGCCCAGAAATTGGGCGGAGGAGAGAGGCCGCCGCCGCACCACACCCCCCTAGGCCCAGCAGCCCCGCGCCGGCGCAAGGGTACGCCACGGCGGGGGATGCTGCCCGCCGGCGCATGTGGGCGCCGCGGTGGGGGATGCCCGCCGGTGCAGGGGTGCACCGCGGTGGGGGTGCCTCCATGTCGTCCAAAGCCGATTCTTCCGGCTATTCTCGTACCATCTTTTCGAGCTTTTCAAGTCGTGTTTTTCACAAGTAATTTCCGAGTTATTTCGAAGTTTAATTTAGAAGATTTTCAAGCTATTTCTAATTTATTTTGAGTAAACGTTTCAAGTTATTTTCCGTCTAGAACTCGAGAAATCGAGATGAGGTGTTCTTCAAATAAATTCTTCTCGAATTTTGTAAAGTCGTAAAGTCATGCAATCTATATTTAAGTCTTAGATTTTAGTCTTGGAGGAAGTGAGCCTTGTGGGAATTCGGAGAAGGATCATCAGCTCGTCGCCTCATCTTCTGCTCCGTGATCGAGGTGGGTAGATCTATACTCATCCAAAGTTTGAGCTAATAATCTCTAGAAGCATGTTAGGGCAAAAGAGATATCCAATAAAATGTTTTGCTCTGCCTGATTGATCTCTGTACAAGGAATGAAGGAAATGGAATATTATGTGTTATTTCATATTTGAGCTCTCGAGCATGTTTAGAAATGCTAGAATTGCTAGTATTGATTTTGCTCAGCATGAGATATTAGAATTGTCTTTAGTTTCAATTCGCATTTAATTACGTTCTTTTCATCGCATTTGAGCGTTGTATTTTGCTAAGATTCATATAGTTAAAGGATTGCCTTCTAAGGTTAGGGTCAAATCTCTCATAGGCCGAGATCATGCAAAAGTAAAGGATTAGCCCTAGACATTGCTCTAGGATTGGTTTTGCTAGCAAGGATTAAGGAAGAAAGGAACTTAGTATCTTGTTTAAGCAGGAATTTGAGCTCAGAGGACTTTGATCTTTTGATCGTTAAGTGAGTCACTGCTGGGTCTATTCCCTCGCAAACTCATAAGGATATTCGAGGTAATCTCTCTTATGTCCTAAGGCATGCCTAAGGGTGCAGTTGACATCAGGTTTGAGTTAGGATAGGGCCAAAAGAAAAGAAAAGGTTTTACGGATATGGGGAGGGCTTTTGCGTTTTGCTCTCCATATACCGTCAGTTGAATATTGGATATCTTAAAGTTTATCAAAGTATTTTATTAAAACCCACTGAGTACATTAGTGCTCACGTCCCCCCTCTTTTTCAAATATGTCCAGGTTGAGATGCTGAGGATGTTGGTGGCTTTGGATGTGGGTTGGCTGCCAAGATTTTTTTGCTATAGTAATAAGTTTGTTTGAAATCACATGATGTTTCTGCTACTCTGATACACTCGTATTTATTCCCAAGCTATGTTTTGTTTGTCAAGATTCTAAAAATATTTCCCCAGACATGATTATCTATATAAGTGATGCATATTTAGTTTTATTCATGCTTCTCGAGTTTATTTTCCTTCCGTCTGTGAAGAGGCTTATTCATGCGATATCTGTCTATTCGTTTTAATCTATGAATAAGGTCTATACTTGCTGGTATCTGATTAAGTTAGCCATTTTATTTCGCTAAAGCATGTTTCCTTCTTAAATCAAGTAAGCACGAGTATCATCGCCTATCTTTCAAAAGTATATCTGTATTCTTAAACCCTCATTCATCTTCCGACTTATTCATTAAACCCTTTATAACACCCCATCCCCATTCGTTAATCCCTATCTCGGGACCGGACTGTTACATTAGCATAGTTTGAGTAAACATAACCAACACATTTAACCCCATCAACTGCCTTTGAGAAGGTCAGACCACTATTAATAGTGGATTTCAAGTATTTGAGAAGCCAGTTAAGAGCTTCCCAGTGAGGCAGGCCAGATTTAGCCATATATCTATTGAAACAGAAGACATCATAAGCAATGTCAGGCCTAGTGCTAATCATCAAATACATAACCGAGCCAATGGCATTTGTATATGGAATATCTTGCATTTCATTTATTTCAGATTCATTCTTAGGGGATTGATCTTTACTCAGCACAAAATGAGATGCAAGGGGCACAGAAACAGGTTTGCAATTTTCCATGTTAAACTTTTTCAACACTTGATTAACATAGGTAGATTGATGCATCACAAGTGTACAAGTGTATGTTTTTCTCTATTTCTGTCAATGTTCATGCCAAGAATTTTCCTAGCATCATCTAGGTCTTTCATGTCAAAATTAACACAGAGACATCTTTGCACATGCTTCACAGTTTCCAGACAAGGACTAATCAGGAGCATGTCATCAACATAAAGCAATAGAAACATGGGAACATCAGATTGCATGTAATACAAGCAATGATCAAATTTACTTCTTGTGAAGTTCATATTTTGCATGCATTTTTATCAAATTTAATGTTCCACTACCTGGAAGACTGTTTCAAGCCATACAAGGATTTCTTAAGCAAGCATACATGATTAGGAAAAGATTTATCAACAAAACCCTTAGGTTGATGCACATATATATTGTTTTCAAGTTCACCATGAAGGAATGCAGTTGTCACACCCATTTGCTTAAGTTCCCAATTAAAATGAGCCATAAGAGCAAGCATGATTCTCACAGTAGTGAATTAGACCACAGGAGCAAAGATCTCATTATAATGAATGCCTTCTTTTTGTGTGAAATCCTTTGCAACTAATCTAGCTTTATATCTCACATTATCAATTTCTTGTTTAATTTTAAATAACCAGTTGCATTCAACAACAGAGCAATCTTAAGGTTTTTCAACAAGCACCCAAGTGTTGTTATCATGCAAAGATTTAATTTCACAATTCATTGTATTAAGCCATTTATTAGATTCAGGAGAATTCACAGCTTCAGTATAAGTATTAGGCTCAAACTTATCAAAATTGCTGGACAAATTAAAAGCATATAGAGATAGGTTAGAATCATCATACCTAGTAGGTAAATTCACATTCCTTCTCACTCTATCTCTAGCAAGTTGATAGTTATTCAGATTCTCAGGTTCAGGAATGGTTTCATGCTCATTTTCAGAATTAGAGATAGTTTCAGAATCAGACACTGTCATATTATTAGTAGGTTCATCACTTGTCTCATGATTAGACACAGAATCAAGATTATCAGAAACAAGCTCATTTTCAATAAATGGAACATCATGATTCACTGTTTCAGGCTCATGCTACATAGGGATCAAATCATCCACCTCACTAGGAATAACAGGAGAAAACATAAAATCAAACATATTTTGGTTTATGTTATTTAATTTATCCACCTCACTTGGAGCAGCAGAATGTGAGGATTCAGGTAGACAAGGAAGATCTTGCTCATCAAATAAAACATCTCTGCTAATGCATGTTTTAAATCCAGACACACTCTTATCCCAGAGTCTATAACCCTTCACACCTTCTGAGTATCCCAGAAAAATACACTTTCTAGCCCTAGGTTCAAGCTTACTCAACTTTTGATACACATAAGCAGCACGACCAAAAATTCTCAAGTTGTTCAAGCAAACAGGCTTATTTAAGAAAACAGATTCAGGTAACTTGCCATACAGAGGAACAGAGGGAGACATGTTGATCAAATAAGATGCAGTCATAAGAGCTTCACCCCAGAAATATTTGTCTAATCTAGAAGCAACAAGCAAACTCCTAACTCTCTCAAGGAGAGTCCTATTCATTCTTTCAGCTACTCCATTTTGCTGTGGAGTATATGGAACAGATTTATGCCTTTTTATTCCTCTTTCAGAACACCAATTATCCATAGCATGGTTACATAATTCAATGCCATTATCAGTTCTGAGGCATTTAATTTTCCTTTTGGTTTGATTTTGAATTTCAACAACCTATTTAGAAAATTTTGTAAATACATCAGACTTGTTTTTCATAAGAAATACCCATGTTTTTCTAGAGAAATAATCAATAACAGTTAAGAAAAACATATTTCCACCATGAGTGGGCACTTTAGCTGAGCCCCAGACATCAGCATGTAGATATTCAAGATTTTCAGTATTAACATACTTCCTAGGATAAGGCACAAAAACAAGAAAATGAACTTTATGATGTTTTTCCATCACACATGGTTCATAGAAAGATATGCTAGTTACTTTATCTTTGCCCAAAGCACCTGCTTTATGCAGGATTTCAAGGCCTTTGTTACTCATGTGCCCTAGTCTAGCATGCCACAAGGTAGTTTTGTCCTCTTGGACCATATTAGCAACAGACAATGGCACAGATTCAGCTTGCACATCATATAAGTCACCTTTTCTAGGTGCATTGAAATAAAGCATGGAGTCTTTTTCAAATTTAAACCTCAGCTAGTTCACAGAACCATCAAGCATTTTGTCAGCAATTTTTGACACAGACAACAAACTAAATTTCAATTTAGGCACATATATGACATCACTTAAAGTAAGCATGCTCCCATTTTTAAATTTCAGACAGATATCACCTCTCCCTTGTATCTCACAGTTTTGACCATCAGCAAGAGCAACATGATCAGAATTCATATAGTTCAGGTTATGAAAGATGTGTTTAAAATGAGTGACATGAAAGGTGCAGCCATAATCAATAAGCTATTTATTATTATGCACATTTTTGGACACAACATTAGTATAATTTATGAACTGAAAATCATAAGTATTATGCACCATATAAATGTCATCATCCTCATACACATTATTAGCATGTTGTTTAGGATCATAGTTTACAAAACCTTTATCTCTTTTAGGCTGTTCGCATCTATTTGAAAAATGGCCAAGTTTTCCACAATTCCAGCAAGTTTTTCTAGGATTTTGATCAAAATTTTGATGTTGAATATGATTTTGATTATGATTTTGAGTGTGATCAACCTGCCTTTCTCTTCTATGTCTTTCACCAGCCAAAACACTTGGATTTTCAGGATTCAAAGGTTTATTAAAACTGTGATAAGGATTTTTGTTATTATTCTTGTTAACATACATGATTTTACAATGCAGGGGCTGAGTTTTTAATTTCTTAATCTTATTTTCTTTTACCTTTAAGCTAGTAACAATCATATTACAAGTCACTTTAGACCCACCACATTTCAAAGCAGACTTTACTTCAGCAACAGACTCAGGAATAGACCCCTAACAGAATTTTATAAGCATATTTTTCAAGAGAATCATCACCAGCAAGTTTTAAATCTTGGAGCAATTTATAGAAATCATCCATATTAGCATCAATATCTTTTGAGGCATCCATTTGAAAAGACATAAACTGATTTTGCAAAGACCAAGCAGACTCTTCAGAATTAGCAGTATATAAGTGTTGGTCCCTGGCGAGTCGATGTCAGTTTAGAGGGGGGGTGAATAAACTGATACGAAAACTTTTACTTCAAATGCGGAATGATAAGGGCCCTTGACTCGCTTAGCAACTTATCTATGCACAAATTAGTTGAGCATTTTGGACAGCTTGGGTGCAGATTGTGTGAGCTTGTGTACAGTTCAAAGATATGCGAGTATAAGCAAAACAGTACAGCACACAGATGATTTATAGAGGTTCGAAGTCTCAAACTTCTACGTCCTCTCTTCCTTCCGCAGAAGGGCAACTCCACTATATAACTTGAGTTTCTTTACAAATTATACAATGAAGGACAGTTGGCTGAACCTGGTAACTACTCGCTACCTCAGCGGATCGATGGCTCACACTTGCAGTCCCTAACTGCTCGCTAGGAAGGTAGGTGCTATTGACGTCTTTACAAGATTTTAGATCTCTTACGATCTTCAAGAGGTTAGTCTTGAACAGGAGATATCAACTGGTGTGATCCTTCAATTTGAGCTGGGTAGTTGATCGGTGTATAGCTGGAACTGAGAAGGTTACTTTGGATGGATTATCAACAGCTAGTTGAATACTTTGATTTTGTGGATTCTTCTTCTTAGTTGGACTCTCACAGTTTTAGCAAATGTTGAACTTGAGCTATGTGGGAGGGAGAAAGAAAGCTCTGTTTGAGATAACTTAAATGAAGGCTTCAAGAATGAAAGTTGCGAAAAGTATCTGAACACTTTGATTCACTCGTCTTTTATAGAGGAGTGGTTTTGTGACCGTTGAGTTTCACTGATCGGTGGCTCTATTGGTTCATCAAAGGCAGATGGTCTTTATGATCGTTGGAGCTTTTGGTTTAAGTAGCCGTTGCTTTGCCAATCGATCTCTGTTGGATATTTTATTCTAGTAGTCGTTGCTTTGCCAATCGATCTTTATTGGATATTTAATTCCAGGATCTCCGTTGGAGAATTTATTCCAAGATCTTCATTTGAGCATTAACTCCAGGACTCTCTGGCTGGCAGTTCTGAGCTCCAGTTTAGCAAGTTTGAGTTCCAGTTGGCAGTTCTGAGCTTGTCTGCTTAGTTCTAGTTGGCAGTTCCGAGCTTCTTCCACCAGTTAGACCGATCTCAAGTTGTTTAATGGCTTGTCAGTTCGACTGTTCTTTCTTGAGCTTTCTTTTCAGTTTAACTGATCACAAGCTGTTAGCTAGCTTGTCAGTTTGACTGTTCTTTCTTGAGCTTTCTTGTCAGCTTGACTGATCACAAGTTGTTGGCTAGCTTGTCAGTTTGACTGATCTTTCTCAAACTTCCTTGTCAGATGTTTGCTTGTTTTCTCCTACAAGCTAGCTGACTTCAGTTCTGGCCTTTGATTGATTCGTCTGTTTACTTCAGTTTGGCTGAAGTTAAGTTTGGCCATCAGCTGGATACTTCCAGCCTTTAGTTTAAACTGATCTCTTATCAATTTCTTCAGTCTTCTCGATTTTTCTCTCAGCTCGGCTGACTTAGCTGTCAGTTTTGTTTTGACTGGTTCGACTCTTTTAACCCTTAGTTGGATTGAGTTTTGACTGGTTTGCGTATCCTTCCAGCTGGTTGACCATGCTCCAGTTGGGTTGACTCTAGCTTCAGTTCAGTTCCTTCTTGAGGCTATGGATTGGTCAGCTCAGATCTATAGTTTAGATTTTGGTCAGTTTTTCAGGAATGGTTTTGATATCTCATCAAAACCTTATCTAAGGGTTCTTTGCTAGTGTTTCCTAATAATTTCCCCCTTTTGATGATCTCTTCGGGATCGGATGGCAGTAGATGGTCGGGAGCATATCACTTCATCCGATTGGCTCTCTGGTTGGAATCACCTCGTTAAATTGACTCAGAATGATGTGGCTTATGTGACCCATAAACCCAACATTCTCTCGGAAAGAGCCAGTTGTCGGATCATATTCTGCTCGGTCGACATTTGCTCACAGTTGAGCAAGAATGAAAGAAGCCCAGTCGGCTTTGCAATCGAGAAATAGAGTGGCCGTGCGCTGAGCTTTAAGTTCGGAGAACTGGACCGTCTCAAAGTTTCCGTGCAGGATGTACCGGCAATATCCAGGAGTTGGATGATCTCACTAGGTAGGCTTTCCTTCAACTTCTGTGAGCAGTCGTGATGGTGCACGTGTGGATGTTTCCAAAGGCTCCACAGTGCGTGTTTACTCGGAAGTTCCAGATCCAGCACGTCTTGGCCTTTGCCGGGGAGGAGTGTAGACATCATAGTGTCTTTCATCACCATTATTACTTTGTTCTGAACTGTGGAGATGATGTTGTTGCCGGAGACGGTTGCTTTGTGATAGAACTCTGCAACATGGGTGGGTAGATTCTTGACTGGCATGATCGTCAAGAATCGCAACAATCCAGTTTTCTCCAATGGCCAAAAGATCCTTTGGAATTTCTCTGGGCCTAGGCGTGCGTGAAGAAGCTCTAGATTGAGAGTCTTATCTTTCTTCACCATTTGAAATGAGGGTTTCATTGCTGCAAAGAAATGGTAGTGTTAAATTTGTAAGTGCACTGAGAGAGAGTTTGCAGATGATCAATGCAAGGGTGAGAGAGAATCTGCAGATGATCAGAGCCTTCATCTCCTTGTATATATATATTCAGCTCTGCATGCATTGATCGAGGACACTTGATTGCTTATCTTAGCTGATCAGCTATCCGATTTGATAGATGATTAACTGAACAAATGATGCATGCATCCCAGCCGTCCGATTGTGAAGTAACTTTATGATCATGTAGCTGAGAGAAAGCAAATTTGAAAATGGGATAGTTGCCATAAATAGCAAAATATTTTTTGCAGATTTTGTTATTTATATCTCATAGATAAATATACCCTCCTTTTCTCCTTTGTGGAGTCGATTTAATATCAATGTAGAGATATTAATGGCAACTTGTGAGAGAGGACCCCATTTTCAAATTGTAGCCGTTGGATGTAATATAAGGAAATTTATAATCACAACGGAAACAATTAAGTTAAGATAAGCTTGAGGATTAAGAAAAACTTATCCTGAGTCAGTTGGGATACAGTCCAACTGATTGGTTTGATGATTCAGCGGTTGGATGATCAGTTTTATCTCGTTTCCAGTCACCGCTGATGAGCTAACTTTGAGGCTCTAACTGAACTGAATTGATCAGTTCGATTGGTCAGTTACTTGGCCTTCTTGAGTCAGTTTCTTCTTCTTGAAAGGCCGAACTGGACTAGCTGCACTGCTTTCTTTCGAGCAGTTTGATCGCTTTGTCGTCGATGCAGATCCAGTTTTGTTCTTTAGCAGTTCGGGCCTTACTGTCCTCCTGGTGTAATACCCCGTAAATTAATTACTGCTTAATTGCAGTAAACTGTTGCAATTAATATTTAATATAATAATTTATAGTCAGATTAGGGTCGAAAGTATCCGTTAAGTTCTATGAAATTCAAGGTCAATGAATAGGTGGGTTAATTTTTCCACTAGGATTTTAATTCCCTTTTCAGTATAGAAAGCCGGAATCATAATTCCCGATAAAATGGATGCCTATTCTTTTAAATTTGCGGTGTGTGTTTATCGTGAATGAGACAATCCGATAAATATTTTCAGGACTGGGAGAATCAGATATTCTCCAGTCATTAGTGTTTAAATTAAGATAATTTAAACAGGGTGATTTAAAATCAGAGAGAATTAGATATTCTCTAGTTCGGATGTTTTAATGGTCGAGAAATTAAAATCAGTATTTCGATGTGGTATTTTAAAACCAAGTAATTTCAGATAAATTATTGTTTTAAAATAAGTGATTTATTTCAGCAATATCGGTTTAGTTCGGGATTTTTCCGAAGACGGAAAATATCGCGATAGTCGAACAATCAGTATTTAAACCGGGTAGTTGTTTCGTCAACCAAGGCATGGCTTCCCTCACCTCTTCCATGCTTTTACCACGTCCTTTGTTCCCCAAATAAAGCAAGGTAAAAGAGAGAGAGAGAGCTTCTCCATTTCACCTTCGTTCTAACGCAACAAGTTGAGAGAGAGAGAGAGAGACGAAAACAGCAGCAGCTTCTGCTTTCTTCTTCTTCTTCTTCATTTCATTTTCTTCATCTATGTAAAATTTGAGAGAAAGAAAAGGGTCTAAACAACCATTCATCTTCATTCCATTTCACGCAAGCATCACATAGAGAGAGGAAGAGATTTAGCTGCCATTTCGTTCCAAGTGCTTCATCCATTCTTCTTCTCTCATCCATTCCAGCCATTTTCACAGCTTTTCAAGCTTTTCTGAGTCATTTTGAAAGGTATATTTGAAACCATATTATGTGTTTTATTTATGATTCAAACTATGTTTAGTTAAGTTTTGAGATGCGTTTTGTTAACCATATTATGTGTTTTATTTATGATTCAAACTTGTGTATCGAGTAATTTTGTTGTGATGAAGTTTTGTATCGAGTGTCATGGCGTCTATCGTCGTTCATGCCACTCACGGACTCAGTCCCGCGTGACTGCGGGGACGAGCGCGAGCGCGCACAGGCCACACGAGCACGGGGACACGCACAAGCGCGCATAGGTCGCGCGCCCGCGCACTTCGCGTTCGGCAGTTTTGCCACCCTTCGGTAAAACGAGCATAACTCCCTCGTTTTACGTCGGATTGAGACATCGTAAAGTTTTTCGGAAACTAGACTTAAGTGGCTTTGCAATGTTATGGGTCTCAATCTCTAATTTGTTGGGGATTGTGCCCTTAAAGCAATTGTAAATTGTTTTTATCTTATTTATAAAAGCGACATTTATTTTCGAACTAATATGCTTCTTGTATGCATTTATTATACATCACAGAAAATCCCTAGTTTATTTGATGTTACCATAATCTTAGTATCTAAGTTTTATATACAAGAGGATTAAGATTATGGAAAATAAACTAAAAATGAAGTCCGTGACGAATTTAATTAAAGTATGGGATCTTTAATTAAAATATCACTAATGCAGCCCAATAACATTATGAATGTGACCGTTTTATCCAGACCGTTGATGTGGAGACATCCAGTTTGGTGCATTTATATATGATATGATCATATAGGACTTGGACCGATTTAATTTAATTATTCCTTCAAATTCCGTTAAAGAAAAGGAATATTAAATTAAATCACAAGATGATCATATATGAATAATCTTAATCCTGAGTGATTATAGACTCCTATTTATTTCAATGTGATTCTTGATTCGCTCGTTAAAGTTTGTTTGCCAACATTCTCTAAACTTGCATTTTAGATTCACATTTGAATTAAATAGCTGGGAATGTAATTTATAGATATGGAATCCATTCCTTCTTTTGAGAAGTAGAAAGATAATTCTCTCATTTGTTAATTCTGGAACTGAGTGATTAGAGATCTCTGATTTATAAATCGTTTATAAATTAATCGCTCACTAGTGAATTAATGGTAAATGAGGAAAAGAAATAATTGAAGAGGTTAACGGATATTACATGTCTTCAATTATGAATTATCTATGGAGGATTAATTCATATGAAATGATTAAATTAATGGACTGCTCAAATTCGTAGAGTAAATATGTTCTATAATTAAAGAGAGTGCAATTCCGAATTTTTAGTGGAATAATATTGGAATTAATAAGTTGAATAAATTAATTAAAGAGTTTAATTATTTATTCAATTTATTGGAGCTCTTGATTATAGGTCCATGGTCCCCGATTCGCCTTCCTATATTATTGACGGGTTGATAATAATATTTAAGTTCCTAAAGTGTTATGAAAAATAAGTTTTCATAAAGTTTGGGTTTATGTGTAAATATTAGTTAATTCCGGGAATATATGATATTCCACAGTTTGACTGTGCTATGAATTAAATAAATATAAGATATTTATAATATTCACATATTAGTAATAATTAATAATTATTAGAGATAATTATTAATTTGTTTCCTTATCTTTTATGATTCTGAATCTGTTTAAGATAGGAAACTGATATGTATTGGGATTTAACCTAAATCTAACTATAAATATAACATAAGAGAAGAGAATTAAAAAAACGCCGATTTGGAGATTCACAGTGAGACGTGAATTGTGTTGGGATTACAAATCATAGAATTGCTTCATTAATTCTATTTTGATTAGAATTAATTCACGTCTTGCGTGAATTTGATTTTGTGAAATCAAAAGCAATTCAATTTCGTTTTCTCTTCTTCTTTTGTTTATATTTAATTCAGATTAAATATCCACCCAATACTACAGTCCAATTCTACGATTTCATGTGTTGAAATAATCATAGAAAAATTAAGTTAGGAACTTAATAGATTTATTCCGGTGCCCACTCACTACCGTTCAAAGGGAGGATTGAATTGGAAGATCGTGGTGTTTACGAGCTTCAAAGATTCAAAGGAGGTTTAAGAAAAATGTACTTTCTTTATCTCTTCTTTAGCATTAAATAAATTTAATTTGCATGGATATTATGTTCTTATATCACGATCTATATTCTGATTAATACCGCTTCCGCTCCCGTTCGATTTGATCGAAAAGACGGATTTTATTCGACCCGAAATTGTTTCGGACCGGTTTAATTTCCAACATAATTCGTTCTGAGTAAATTATGAAAAATAGGCAAAGTTGGGTAATGTTTCGATTTTCAGGAAGTCATGGCAATTCTGCCACTTTTTGGTAAAACGGGTATATCTGTTTCATTTGTTATCATCTTTAGCCACCGTAAATTTTTAAAAATTCTATACTTCCATGGCTTTCTAATGGTATATATCTCAGTCTGTAACTCTTCATGAATCGATCGTGAAAAATCTTTAAAGTCAAGTCACGAGTTTGTTTTCTGAAATTTTGGCAGTTCTGCCACCTTCTAGTAAAACGATCATAACTTTTTCGTTAGTTATCATCTTGAGTCACCGTAAATTTAGCTGTAAACTAGACTTCTGTGGATTTCCATTGGTATATGGCACAATCCCTACATCTTAGTGATTCAAAACAGAGAATTTTTCAAAGATAGATGTTGTGCGGAACGTTGTTTAGTCAACGAACTTCGTGATGACTTTGTTCCTAGAATCTAATTGTGATTATGTTAAGGTATTTTTGATACCTTAAATGATGATGATGTATACCTTAAGATGTTTAAGAGCTAGGGTTGATATTAACCCTTAAGCTAAGAAAAATTTAGAACGGATACTAGACCCTAATAGGCCTTCTTGTCGTGTTGAGTCCTGTCAGATTTAGGATCAACATGCTAAGTATATTTTTATATATTGAAAGCTAGCAGATCCGCAAGGGATAAGGCCTGTGAAGAACTAGCAGCTGCCATTTTAAAACATCGGTGAAAGGTGGGCTTTCTTTTCAACGGACTCTTAGTCCAAATAATGATTTGAGGTTTTACTCATCTGCAGTTAATTATTTCTGATGCAAATAAATGACTATCATGCATAAAATATTTGTTTTGTATGATATCCTTATCCGTATTTAGTTAGCTCGCAAGGGGCTTTCTGACTGTTAAATCGATCGGACCTCGTGCTAACTTAGCGTGTTAACCGAGGTTAGTGTACACTTGGATCGGTGATATTCAGAAGAGGGAAAGGCTGAGTGGAGCTATTCCTGACTATAAGACATCGACGATGCTAAACGTGCTTGGAAAAGGCTGAGCGGAGCTATTCCTCAGAGTTTAGTTCAGATATGTATTCGTGGAAAAGGCTTTAGCGGAGCTATTCCTCGACGTGTGCAGAAAAGGCTTGAGCGGAGCTATTCCTTGGTACTCAGTTGGGATATGGATGATCATACAACAGAAAAGCGCGCGTAAAGACAGAAAATGATTTAGTAAAACATAGGTCCTTTTCAGATAAAACCCCTGTGTGTTTACTTGGATGCATGACAATAAAACCAGTTTTAAGAAATCTTCATAATATCAGATATATTATGATATTTTTGGCAATGTGTTCACTGAGTATACTTGTTCTCAGCCCTGCATGTTTGTTTTTAAATGTGCAGGTTGAGTGTTGATGGTACAGGGTGAAGTGCTGAGAAAGAAAGTTGTTTTGTACAGGACTGAGAATTTTTCCTGTATTTTATTTTGCTATATTGCTTCCGCTAATTAAGTCTAATCGAGTCAAGTCTTCAATATGTCTTGAACTCGCTGATACCATTTTGTTATTCTGAGGTATCTATATTTATTCAGTTATATTTTGAGAAATAAAAGTCAGTCCAGAACTTGAGTGTACTGCAAATATCGTTCCTGGAATATAGTAGTTCGTTCTTTTATCTAATTATTTTTGGTTTGCGCCTTGATGCAGCCTTTATGGGATCGAGTCGTGCCAGTCACACTTCATATTAATCAGATATTAATTTAGGGTCGTGACACCTGACTTGGTGAAGTTGCTGAATGGCAACTGATGAGTTTTTCATCCTTTGATTGAGGGATTGTGAAATTCGCTTTGGTGACGGTCTGAACTGATCATTGTTCATAATTAGTTGTACGCCTTTTGAGCTGGATGTGAGTAGGAGAGTGACATTGCTCTTGGATAGGAGACTTGGTGATGTGGCAGTATCCTCATCATCACTATCTCTTTTATCATCATGCCTTGGATTTTTCTGAGGAGCCACGACTTCAGTATGTGATAGATGTGGTTCTATCCTCTCTGTGGAAGTTGGAGTTCATCGTGATGGCTCAGCTGACTGACTTGATAAATTATCAAAGTTCAGTTTTTGGCAGAGCGAGCCAGTTGGGCAGTCGACTGATTGATTTGCAACCACAGCTGCTTGAGGCATGATGCTGGTTTTGAATTCAGCTAACAAGGCAGCTGTTGGAATTTTGTTGACGAGCCGGTGATTCATGATGTGTTGAACTTGCACAATGGTTGGAGGGAATGGATTTGACGATCCTATCCATTTAATGCTCCAAGTTTCTTCACGTTGCCAGTAGCTCATGCCATGAAAGGCAGTTAATAGAAAATGAGACTAGATGGACATAGAATTTCTCTAGTTATACCAATAGAAATACCGATGGAGTTTTTTGAACAATTCTTGGTCACGTTGTGCAACAAAAGCAAAGTCCGTAAGAAGAAGATTGGTCACTTCCTTTTGTGCACTTTTAACTGCATATTCACCACTATAGAAAGTGCGAATATTTTCTTCAGTCAGCTGGACAGGAGGGCATGTGCTTCTGAAGTAGTCCGCTCCATAGTTTAAATGAGGGATTCTGATGAATGGAATAAGCTCATCTGGATCAGAGCAAACCTAGAAATCAACTGGTGATCCGTTCTTTGCTTTCGAAGAATAAACGGCGTTGGCAGGTGAATTGCTCGAAGTGATTTTGGTCGTCTTTGCCTTGGCTCTTCATTTCTTTTTGAGTGACTAAAGCTAGGCATGTCCCTTCCTGGGAATCCAGTTAGAGATGAGGACTGGTAGTGCTTCGTCACTTGGAAGATTCAGCAGGTCTTCAATCATTGCTGATCCTTAGAACAAGTCCTACCTCGGACTCAAATTTTCTAGATTTCTTTGAGTCAGAGGCCTTGACTACTTGATGCCTGAATTGTTGGAAGACAAATTCTGCCCAGTTTGTTTGTCGTCCTTTAGCAAGATGAATCATAACCTTATATCTCTCTTGGGTGAGTTGACTCAGGCTTCCAATTGCCCCGATCATCATCTTGTTCATTATATCGAGTATAAAGCCATACTCGGGCTTCAAATCAGTTTTAGCTGTCGTAAAACTGAATTGCTTGTTGCAGGTGGAAGCTTTCCATTCTCTCCAGTATGATTCTGCAGGTTCCTTTAGTTCTTGAACAGATGATCCTCTCCGTGGAAGTTGGAAGACTTCTGCAATTGTTCGTTCAGTGATTTGGAGTAGCCGTCCTCGAATCACTGATGACACTGTCTTTTCATCTTCAGACAATTTTGCTTGAAGTAAAAACTCACTCATCAAATTTTGTTTGAAGAACTTTGGTGGTGTTTTCAGGTAGTGAAGAATTCTTGTCTTGTGAAGATTTGACAGAAGGGTTGGGTTGTTTCGTTTAGAATCAAATGAAATTTCTTCCTATCTAGGAATTTGTCTCTCATAAGTTGTTCTTTGAAGGAATTTAAAGATCTGGGTAATTCGGCCATCTTTGGGGTTGGCTGAAATTTTGAGGAATTTCAAGAGCTTTGAGAGAGAGAGAGTTTTTGAGAGCGTAGGAGGAGTATTTCTGAGAGGCTTATAAGAGAGGACTTTTTATGAGTGATTGGGCAGGCTCATAAATCTAATGGTTGGAATGGTACTGGCCGTGGCCTCTTTTATTTTGGTCATTGGCATTTAATGACTTTGAGACGTGTCATCCTTTTGCAACGGTCAAAATATTCAAAATAAATGCTAAGTCGACATTTATTTGAAAGTTAAAAGATAATCTTTCTATATATAAAAAAGAAATGATAACAAACTGAATTACAAGAAGTAAACTTAGGGCTTTCTAATCAGTTGAACTTAATCAGCCACTAGTCCTTCTTGTAATCAATTTTTCTCCTCTTAGCAAGGGGTTCTGTGGAGTCACCTTCATCATCCTCATCACTGCTTGAGGACTCAGTTCCTGCTGACTGGAGTTTGGGGTGAGCTTGCAGCTTCTGAATTTGCTCAGTATTCAGTTTTACCTATTGCTGCAGGTTGTGGATCAAGTTTACATAGTAAGCAGGTAGCTGGACTGATGAGCTGCTTGGTTGAGTATCGAGCTGAACTGCTCTTGAGTCAACATCTTCTCCTTCTTCAGTTCCTATCAGTTCCTCACATGGAACTGTGTGGGTTAGCGCATCCTTCTCCATGCTAATGGATTCATCATAACTCGGCTCTGGTAGAATCTCCGGTGCAGCAGCTTGGGCTGCAGCTTGAAGAGCCCTTTGAACTGAATCAAAGTACACAGTTATAGCTAGTGTACCTTGGTAGGCAACTTGATCATCCTCTTGAGCTGTCTGTTCAGCTGGCTCGTCAGACTCAGTTGGCTCTGTTATTGGAGCAGTTGGAGGAATGGATGAGAGAGCTCCTTCATCAGCAGTTGGCTCTTGGGGAGGAGCGATTTGGGGTTCAGCTGGCTCCTCAAACTGTTGAGCCTTCTCAGCTGACTTTTCTGAAGCCTCAGGAACGAGATTGATCTCAACTTCAGCTAATTGAGGAGGTCTCTCAGAGTGGAGTTCTCTTACTACTTCATCAATGAGATCATCCACTTGGATGGATGCTTGATTTCTTCCTGTGGTTGATGTCTGTCCAGACTGATGACTTTGTGATTTCTTTTTCAATTCATTGAATAGCCATTTGTGTTGAATATGAGAGTGCTTCCATCTTTCACTTTCTCTCTCTGTGGTAATGGCTGGCAGTTTTAATGTAACGCCCCAAACTACTCCATTTCGCCACGTCACTTAACATACAATTTACTTACATATTTTTTTGTGCTTATTTTTAATATGAGCGGAAGCTAAGGTCAAAAAACATGATAATGCACAATATCATAATTCTCTATGTAAATTTTTTCGCAATTATAATATACAATCTATCGGATCTACATTGTCGCACAACATATTATTAAATGGAAGCATTACATAAGCCCATCCACATCAACCATGCAATCGTCTAACCTATCGGGCTCATAGGTTCACACAACCCGCCCGTCTAGCACCCTAAATTAACCAACATAATATAGGGTTCAACAACATACTTCATACGCAATAGGCTCCAAGGTCGAACGACCCGTCTTTAAATTGTTTTGCATAATATCAAGTTATATACATCATAACCTACAAAAGATCGGGCTATTCCCATCCCCAATAATCATTGATCATAAAGCAAAAGGAGTGATCAATGTACTAATAATAATATGAGTATTTTCAAAAGAAGAGCATGCAAAAGATAAACACAAGCTTGTGGGGTTCTCTTGTGTTCACAACGCTCCTACTCGGGCTTCGACTCCTCAACCTGAAATTTATTGAATGAATGGGGTGAGTATTTAACAACATACTCAATGGGGAACACAGTAAACAGTTATAGCTAATTGCACAAGTGAAAATATAACATATGGATACTTCTTTTCTTTTGTGGAGACTAGCCTCAACCCCGCAGGGTCCAAACATCATGATGCCCCCGTTAATGAACATCTTTATCCCTATAGGGATGCCCGCAGGCTTATTATCCCCCCGGAAGGACATTAACGAGTCTATTATCAATCCCGTAGGACCTCTTTGTCGACCCCGAAGGATCTCTTTGTTGACCCCGAAGGATCTCTATTATCTCTGGTCCGAAGACCCTTCATATCTATACAATCAAAGCACAACAATAACTATAACCTTACACGTGTTCACAGTTTAGAGTTACCCCACCTTATGAGATGCTTTCAAATCTTTTTCAACCTTGAGATACTTCTTAGCCGTGCACAAGTCGTCCACCTCGAGCCCCAATACGTCACCAAGCACCTTTCGATTCCCTTTTCATTTTAGATCTCGAGTTATATAATTAAATTATAATTTAGACCAACCACAAACTATACTTTTCTTTAAAGATTTCATACATATCCATACACATAACCTTGGATATACCAACTCATAATATGATTTTGGACTCAAAATATATATTAAAACTCTTTCAAGCATTTAATCAAACACTATACGTGCACTCATTTAAACCACATGCTCATGACTCAATTTAAATCCTTTAAACCCAATATTTCAAATACAAACACCTTCATCCTGGGGCTCTAACATACATGAAAATCAACTCCATAAAGGCATCATGACACCTCCAATCAAACATCAACAAAATAAGGGGAAATTAGGGCAAAAATCCAAACCCTAACAACAATGAACCAGGAGAATTCGATATAACTTCAGATATAGCTTCAATGGATTAAATAAACCATATGTCCAAGGTATCAAGGCAAGAAGATCAACAAAATTGAAGAACCCTAATTTTTGGATAACAAACCCTAGGTTTGATTCAACAAGAAATGAGTGTTTAATCCCCAAGAAGAAGAGGTATAGAGGTTACCTCAGTTGATGGATGATGATGGTGGAATACACTCCAAAAGATGAAGAGTTTCCTGAGAGAGTTGAGAGAAAATCGCCCAAATGGAAGAGAAGAAATGAGGAGAAATGGATAAGTGTGGTATTTATTGGTAGAAATCCGGACAGAAAGTCGCCCAGCCCGCGCGACCGCGCGAGGAGGCTCTCGGCCACAGCACCCCGCGAGTGCGCACAACTCCGTGGGTGCGCGCCTCGCCCACACCCCATGGTCGCGCATCGCCCCGCGGCTGTGTACGACCCCGCGGGCGCACGGCATGTCTAATTCAACCTTAAAACTAAAAGGACTCCCGGACATTTCCAACTCCATTTAACACGACTTAGATTTTCAAAACACTTTTAACAGCGAGACCCCCGATCAACTCAGCGTTAGGGTGTTCAAGGTGTGGCAAAACACATAATCAAATATAAACACACTCATTCATTATCATATAACTCGACAAATTTTAATATTAAATGTTATCATGTATTATACACTTAGTATAATACCACCGTGCGATGACATATCGGCTCGAGTGAGACAACGTGCAATAAAATAATGACATAATACATACAAACCATCATAATTAATATTCAAATAATATTAATTTGAAATCATTTACTAAAATTATAATTTATAATTTAGCAAAAAGGGTCGGGGTATCACAATCTCCCCAACTTTTAAAAATTTCATCCTCGAAATTACCCTAACATTTCTGTTACATTTGGATATTGAGCTATGATATCAACTTCTTTCTCCCAAGTGGCCTCTTCAGGTCCGTGCTGACTCCATTGCACTTTTATTAAAGGAACGTCATGGGTTCGAAGAGTATGAACTCTTCTATCTAACACAGCAACTGGGACTTCTTCATACGTCAAGTCCTTGTAAACTTGCACCGTGTCATATGAAATGACATCACTAGGATCAGACACATATCGTCTTAGCAACGACACATGGAAAACATCGTGCATACCCGCCAAATCCAGAGGTAGTGCGAGTCGATAAGCAACATCACCTATTTTATCTAGAATCTCGAACGGTCCCACATAACATGGCTGCAACTTACCCTTCTTCCCAAATCTAACCACTCCTCTCATTGGTGCAATTTTCAAGAATACCTTGTCACCAATATCAAAGCTCATGTCTTTTCTTTTCACGTCGGCATAGGATTTCTGACGATCTTGAGCTACCTTGATTCTTTTTCTTATCTTCTTAATTACTTCCACCATCTTCTCAATGATTTCGGGACCTAAGAGTCGACGCTCTCCCACTTCATCCCAATGAATAGGAGATCTACACTTCCTCCCGTACAATGCCTTGTACGGTGCCATTTCAATAGACGCTTGGAAACTATTATTGTAAGCAAACTCAACAAGTGGCAAGTGGCTCTCCCAACTTCCACCAAAATCAAGAACACATGCACGGAGCATGTCCTCCAACGTCTGAATGGTCCGCTCAGACTGACCATCGGATTGAGGATGATACGTCGTGCTAAACTTCAACTGAGTCCCCATTGCTTCTTGCAGACTTCGCTAAAATTTAGACGTAAACCTTATGTCACGATCTGACACTATCGACACAGGAATGCCGTGAAGACGTACTATCTCATTGATATAAATTTGAGCTAATAGATCCATGCTAAACGTCATCTTTACCGGAAGAAAATGAGCGGACTTGGTCAACCTATCGACAACAACCCAAAATGCATGATGACCTCTAACTGACGGAGGTAATCCTACCACGAAGTCCATTGTAATGTGCTCCCACTTCCACTCGGGAATCTCGACTGGGTTCAACAATCCAGAAGGGCGTTGATGCTCGGCTTTCACTTGTTGACAAGTGATACACTTCGATACGAATTGGCCAATCGACCTCTTCATATTTCTCCACCAGAAAATCATCTTCAAGTCCTTGAACATCTTCGTGCCTCCTAAGTGCACAGAATACGGAGTATTATGTGCTTCTTCAAGAATCTCCTTTCAGAGCTCTTCATTCTTCGGCACACACAACCTTCCTTTGAAGAATAGTGTGCCATCACTTGCAACAGCAAATCCCTGAATAGAACCCTCCAATGCTCTCTTCTTCATTTTTTATAGGAAAGGATCATCGACTTGTGTCTCACGAACTCGATCACGAATTAGTGGTCAAACTACTAAAGCTGCTAAAATCCCCTGGGTGGTGTTGGAAGGATCCACCACCTCGAGATTCATCTTCTCGAACTCCTTGATCAATTGCTCTTGCTTGGTTGGAAGATAGATCTTCCGGCTTAAGGCATCAACTATGATATTCGCCTTTCCAGGGTGATATAAGATCGTACAGTCGTAATCCTTCACCAACTCTAACCATCTTCTTTGACGTAGATTCAACTCCTTTTTGGTAAAGATGTACTTCAAGCTTTTGTGGTCGGTGTAGATCTCGCACTTGCTTCCATAGAGATAATGCCTCCAGATCTTCAGTGCATAAACCACGACTGCTAATTCGAGATCATGCGTCGGATAATTATGATCGTGCACCTTCCACTGTCTCGATGCATACGCTACTACCTTCCCATATTGTATCAAAACAGAACCAAGTCCTTGCTTCGAGGCGTCGCTGTAGATGACAAAGCCTTCCGTCCCATCAGGAATAGTCAAAACTGGGGCTGACACGAGATGTCGCTTTAATTCTTGAAAACTCTGCTCACACTTCTCACTCCATTGGAACTTCTCATCCTTCATTGTTAATCTCGTCAAAGGATTCGATATCTTGGAAAACCCCTCAATAAATATTCTATAGTAACCCGCTAGTCCTAAGAAGCTTCGGACTTCATTAACATTCGATGGCGTCTTCCAATTGCTAACAGTTTCCATTTTCGACGGATCTACTTCGTTTCCATTTGATGTCACCATGTGGCCAAGGAATAGCACAGGTGCTCCCCATGGTGAAACACTTGATCGGATTAGTTTATTATCAAGCAACTCCTGAAGTTGAACTTTGAGCTCTTGCAACTCCTTTGGCGCCATTCTATACGGAGCTTTAGATATCAGTGCCGCACCTGGCACTAGGTCGATGGTGAACTCGATCTGATGGTCAGGAGAAATCCCTAGCAACTCATCTGGAAACACATCGGGAAATTCATTGACCACTGATACGTATGACACTTGCACTTCAGTGGACGTTGACTCCACTATGCTAACGAGAAATCCCTGACATCCTCTTTTCTTCAACAACTTCATTGCCTTCATTGCTGTAATGATTCTCTTAGTTGACGCCGTTCTTGTACCATAGAAGATTAACTTAGGCTCGCTCGGAAAATTAAATTTGACCTCACGATCACGACATCGAATCATGGCATGATTTCCACTCAACCAATCCATACCTAGGATTACGTCGAAATCAAACATCTCCAGGACATGGAGATCTGCTCTCAGCACTCTGTCATTGATTTGAGGTTCAATTGTCATCATGGACAATCTTGGGAGGAGTTCTTCAGTTAGAGGTGGGTGGTTGAACTCTATTGGTATGAAAGATGAGTTGGATGGCTCTGCAACGGCAGTGCAGCTGTGGCTGGTACTCCATGCTGGATTGTTAGATCATTAAATCCATAATCTCGGAGAGAGTGAGAGTAGCCGTGAATGGATGGTTCATCCATTTTTTGCTCCAAATTCTTTCTTGACTCCAGAAGTGGTGTCCCTTCCTATCGAGCAATTCAAACATGACTGCTTCATTAACTTAATATATCCAAAGGGACCATCTGAGATATCTCATCAGTTGATTGAAGAGATCGGAGTTGTAGCTCTTAATCATGTGAAATCCGCTAAGCAGACTGTTGAGAGTTTCGTTAAAGCTTTCTTCAATGCCATTCGTGTAGTTATTTTCAGCTGGTTCAGACTCAGCTGGCACAGTTGATTCTGTTGTCATGTCATCGTCTGACATGATCTGCTTTTCTCGACTCTGAGAAGTCGGTTCAGTTGGAGTAGAGAGACCTTCTTCAGCAGTTCTCTGCCTTCTTAATCTTGGGTCAAACAGCTTCAGGTTCCTTTTTCTCTTGACAAAGATTGTGGGGAGATAATCTCTCTTGTCCAGCAACACACCTTGGTGAGGGAGAACTTGAATTTGATCATAGATTATCATGCTGAGTCGATTGATGAATCTCAGTTTCTCCATAAATGTTCCAGTTTGATGGCTAAAACTAATCATGTGAACATTCTGGTGCAGTTGTGATAGCACATACGATGTCTAGTCAACTCTACATCGGTTGAAGATGAGTGCCATCAGATGAGCATTTTTAGCAGTGAAGTGAGTATAGTACAGGTTGCCTCTCAGGCAGTGGATGACTATATCTTGGAGTTGGATGAACTCCGATCGAAGACTGTCTTTCACTCTGTGTGAGAAATCATTATGCTCGACTCCTAGTTTTATCCATTGTCTCCATAAATCTCTTTGATTTGGCATGGCTATTGAGCTTGTCGGTGAACCTGCTCCTAGAAGATGGAGGGTTTCCATCATGGTTCCCTTAGAGATCACGATCGGTTGTCCTCTCACTGTTGAAATGATGTTGCCATCTTCTGTAACTTGGGAGAAGATATAGAACTGGACAACTAACTCCGAAAAGTATCATCCAAACTGAGGACCTTGAGTGAGAAACTGAAAGAGTTCAATTTCCTCCGTTGTTGAGACTAAGTGATGGAATTCATCAGCTTTAAGTCTTGTTATCATAAAGTCCAAGTCTACAAACTTGTCTCTTTTCAGATTGAGAGCAAGTCTAGCTGGATCGATGTATTAAGTGAGGAGTTTCATTCTGCAAGAAAGAGAGTATTTCAGAGAGATTGAATGGATTATAGAGAGAAAGATGCAAAGTAATGCAAGGAGAGTTAGATAGATATGTGATCTTTGATCGATATCTCCTTAACATTTAAAAGAAGCTTTGCATGCATGTACTTCGAGTTGCACTCGAGTACTGCTCAGCTGATTAGTTAATGGATTTGACTGATGCTCAGCTGACTTAAATGTGATGATCATCACAGTCGTCTATGAGTTTAGCTTAACTTTTAAATTAGCGGTTGAGATTTCATCCATTTGAAAATGGGGTAATTGCCATAAATAACAAATATTTCTTGCAAGATTTTGCTATTTATATCTCTCAAGCTATCAACTCACATTCTACTTTAGTGGTTGATTTTGTTCAGTAGCATTTAAAACTCGCTATCTTTGAGAGATCTCCCATTTGAAAATTATGCCCGTTAGATTATCAAAAATAAATCACAACGAAAATAATTTTATTAAGAATAAGCTTAAAAAATCAATTTAAAACTTATCCTTGGTCAGTTGGGATATAGTCCAACTGATGACTTCTGGCGAACTGATGATGTGGTAACTGATCGATCAGTTCTTGTCATATCTTCTTCTTGGCCCCTGGAACTGATTCATCACTAAATTGATAACATCAGTTGCTGAACTACTAGATTAAATCTCAATCAATTTTCTCTTCTTGATGGGCTGAACTGGATTCTCTTCACTGCTCTCGTCAGGAAAGTTTGATCTCTTCCTCTTTGAGGCTGATCCAGTTCTTTCAGCAGGCTTCTCTGGCCTTTCTTTCTTCACAGATTGGCTCCGGTGCTTGGCTTTAGCTGATGTGACCTTTCGCCTACTTTGTCAGTTTCTTCTAGAGGATGACTTGAACTGAACTTTCTGCAGGTTCAGTTGGGCGGCTGTCTTTGAGCTTGAAGCGATCAATGGGGTGACATATCTCTTTGACAAGAGATTGGGTGATGTGGCAGTATCTACAACATCACAAAACTGACTCACTGCAACTGGGGTGAGAGGTGGCTCTCGGTGCATCTGTGCAGTTACAGGTTCAGTTGGTCGAGTTGGCTCAGCTAACTGATTTGACAGAGTATCAAAATTCAATTTTCGGCAAGCAAGACTGGTTGTGCAGATTACTGGCTGCTGTGATACACCGACCCCCTTTTGCTAAATTATAAATTATAATTTTAGTAAATGATTTCGAATTAATATTGTTGAATATTAATCATGTGAGTATGTTTGTATGTTATGCCGTTGTTTTATTGCAGGTTGTCTTACTCGAGCCAATACGTCATAGCACGGTGGTATTATACTAAGTGTATAATACACGTTAATGTTTAATGTTAAAATTTGTCGAGTTATGTGATGATAATCGAGTGTGTCTATATTTAAATTAATATTTTTCCATACCTTAAAAGTGCCTTGAAAATTTAAAGGAAAATGGAGTGGTTTAAGTTCGGGAGTCGTTTAAAATAAGGGGGTGATTTTTGGCATGTCGCGCGCTCGCGGGAGGTGCGCGCCCGCGGGGACGTGCGCGGTCGCGGGAGACTGCACGCCCGCGGGGCTGGCGAGGGACGCGCGCCCGCGGGGGCTGCGCGCTCGCGGGGAGCGTGGGCCGAGAGAGGGGTTCCGCGGTCGCGGGGGCTGCGCGGTCGCGCGGGTCCGGGGATTCTCTACCTATAAATACAACACTTGTTCATTTTCTTCTCACTTTCCTTTCACTTGGGCGATTCTCCTCTCCATTTCTCTCTACAAATCCTTCATCTTTGTGGAGTAGATTCTTCCATCATCATCCATCAACAAAGGTAACCTCTACACCTCTCCTTCTTGGGGATTAAACACCCATTTCTTGTTGTTTTGGAAACTAGGGTTTGTTATCCAAATTTGAGGATTTTGGATTTTTGTTGATCTTCTTGCTTTGATATCTTGAACATATGGTTTACTTATCTCCTTGAAGCTATATGTGAAGTTATATTGGATTCCTATGGTTCATTGTTGCTAGGGTTTGGATTTTTGCCCTTATTTCCCTTTGTTTTGTTGATAATCGTTTGGAGATGTTGTGTGGGTTGTATGGGGTTGAGTTTCATGTATGTTAGAGCCCTAGGATAAAGGTGTTTGTATTTGAAATGTTGGGTCTAAAGGATTTAAAATGAGTCATGAGCTTGTGGTTTAAATGTGTGCCCGTGATGTGTTCGATCAAATGCTTCAAAGAGTTTTAATGCATATTTTGAGTCCAAAATCGTAGTATGAGCTTGTATATCCATGATTGTGTATATGGATATGTTAGAAGACCTTAAAGTAAAGTATAGCATGAGTTTACTCAAAGTTATGATTTATTTGTATAACTCGACATCTAAATTGAAAAGAGAATAAAAAGGTGATAGGTGACGTGTTGGAGCTCGAGGAGGACAACTTGTGCACGGCAAAGGAGTATTCAAGGTTAAAAGGATTCAAAAGCGTTGTGAACACAAGAGAACCCCACAAGCTTGTGTTTATCTTTTGCATGCTCCTTTTTTTTTTTAAAATACTTACATTACTATCATTATTACATTGATCACTCTTTTTGCTTTATGATCAATGATTATTGGGGATGGGAATAGCCCGATCTTTCGTAGGTTATGATGTATATAATTTGATAACTATGCCAAACAATTTAAAGGCGGGTCGTTTGACCTTGGAGCCTTCTATGTGCGAATTATGTTGATGAATCCCTATATTATGTTTGTTAATTTAGGGTGCTAGACGGGCGGGTTGTGTAAGCCTATGAGCCCGATAGGTTAGATGATTGCATGCTTCATAGGATAAAATTTATATTGTAAACTATGATGCCCTACCTCATCGTGCTATGTATAGTATCATATTTTGACCTAAGCTTCCGCTCATATTAAAACAAGTACACAAAATATGTAAATAAATTGTATATTAAGTGACGTGGCCAAACGGAGTAGTTTGGGGCGTTACAAATTGGTATCAGAGCAGGTCTACGCTCCTGTAGACTTGTTCTGTATGTGGTTGATTTTTGTGTGAGAAATGTGGGTGGTTGTTCACAACGGCTACTCGGCTTGACTCCAATCCTAAGGTATGTACTCTCAAAGATTTTCAAGTATGAGTTTTATGTAATGGGGGTGTGTATATAGAGTGTGTCGGGAAAGAATTTAAAGAAGTTAAAGAGTTGAATAATCGTGATAGCATGATAAAGAAGAAAAGAATGGTCCGAAGTTGGACAATGAAGATGAATGAAATGTATCTGCTGTCACGATCAACTATGATGTTTTAAATTCCCGATGCATGCTTTAAAGAAATGAATTCTTGGAAGTTGTGTGCTTTCTAGACTATGAAATGATGAAAAGTGCTTTAAGTAGGCCTCGAATTAGCTTTAAGAATGACATTAACCTAGCGAGCAAGTGTGCCTAAAGGCTTTAGGATGCCTCCGCGTCGTGCTCCTGCTCCTCAAGAGGCAGAAGAATCAAGTAATGAAGGGGGTGGTCTTCATGATCCTCCACCACGAGAGAACGGGCCCGATTTTGCCCGAGGTTTCCTAGTGACGCTCCGGGGTCTCATGGCCCAACAAATGGGGCGAGGAGGAGTGAATGAAGGAGAAAGGCTCCAAAGAGAGGCGTTCGACGTAGTCGAGCAGTTTAGAAGAATGGGGCCGTCTAGGCTCGAAGGAAGTGAAGGTCCTGAAGCGACTGAGGAGTGGATCCGGGAAATGGAGCGGATCTTCGAGCATATTCAGTGCACCGAAGTGCAGAAAGCCTCATGTTCTATCTTCCAATTTGCAGAAGAGGCGAGCTTTTGGTGGGAAACCCATTCCCGAACTATGACGCCCGAGCAACGCCAAGCTTTGGTGTGGACCGACTTGAAAGAGTTAATCCTCACTCGATACTTCCCTGAGTCTTTCAAGACTAAGATGGAGACTGAATTCATCAATCTAAGGCAAGGAGGAATGACTGTGATCGAATATGAAAGACGATTCAATCGTCTCTCCCGCTATGCTCCATACGTTGTGGATACGGATGAAAAGAAAGCTCGACGTTTTGAGCGTGGTTTGCGTCCTGAAATTGCAGGGATCCTGTTAGGCCAAAGGTTGAGAACCTATGGTGAAGTGATTGAGAGAGCCCAAGCCATTTCTCACGGGCTCCAGCTGGACTTGAAGGACCAAAAGCAGCGTGAGGCCTTTGGCAAGAGGAAATGGGAGCCGCAGGACAAAGGAAAAGGAAAAGCTCCAATGCAAAACAAGCCATGGCAGCAGAGGCCTGTCCCACAGAGAGGAAACAACGATAGGGCTCCTTGCCCTAAATGCCAAAAGTTCCATCTAGGAGAGTGCCGTGCGGGACAGAGGGTTTGCTTTACGTGTGGGGACCCGAGCCACCTGTCCTATGATTGCCCGAAGAAGAAAAAGGAGCAAGAAAGAAAGGTGAAGCCTCGACTGTTTGCCTTGGAGGGCGAGGAAAAGGACCCTAAGTCAGGTAAGGATACTATGTCAGGTATTCTTCGAGTATCAGATGTTCCAGCTTTAGTATTATTCGATTCCGGTGCATCTCATTCCTTTATATCTGCAAGTTTTTGTTCCAAGCTTGGTGTTATATGCAAAAATAATGGTGAATTGTTAGAGATCAGTATTCCTTCGGGAAAGAGAGTTTCGTCTAATAAGATGGCGTATGGCCTGAAACTAGAAATCAATGATAGGGTGCTGAGAGCAGATCTCCATGTCTTAGAGATGCGTGATTTCGACGTAATCCTAGGTATGGATTGGTTGAGTGGAAATCATGCCACGATTCGATGTCGTGATCGTGAGGTCGAATTTAATTTTCCATGTGAGCCTAAGCTCATCTTCTATGGTGCAAGAACGAGGTCAACAAAGAGGATCATTACAGCAATGAAGGCAATGAAGTTATTGAAGAAAAGAGGGTGTCAGGGATTTCTCGTTAGCATTGTGGAGTCAACGTCCACTAAAGTCCAGGTGTCAGATGTACCAGTGGTGAACGAATTTCCCGATGTATTCCCAGACGAGTTGCCAGGGATTCCTCCTGACCGTCAGATCGAGTTCACCATCGACCTAGTGCCAGGTGCGGCACCAATATCTAAAGCTCCGTATAGAATGGCGCCAAAGGAGTTGCAAGAGCTCAAAGTTCAACTTCAGGAGTTACTTGACAACAAGCTAATCCGGCCAAGTGTTTCACCATGGGGAGCACCTGTGCTATTCGTGAAGAAAAAGGATGGATCGATGCGGATGTGCATTGATTATAGAGAGTTGAACCGGTTAACGATCAAGAACAAGTACCCGCTGCCAAGAATTGAAGATTTGTTTGATCAACTGAGGGGAGTCGGTGTGTTTTCAAAGATTGACTTGAAGTCTGGTTATCATCAATTGAAGATCAAGGAGAGTGACATTCCAAAGACGGCATTTAGAACGCGGTATGGTCACTATGAGTTCACGGTGGTACCTTTTGGATTGACCAACGCGCCTGGAGTCTTCATGGACATGATGAATCGAGTGTTCCATCCGTACCTCGACCAGTTTGTAATAGTCTTCATCGATGATATCTTGATTTATTCAAGAAGTAAGGAGCAACACGCAGAGCATCTCAGAATCGTATTGGAGACGCTAAAGAAAGAAGAGTTGTATGCAAAATTTTCAAAATGCGAGTTTTGGTTGGAACGAGTGGCATTCCTTGGCCACGTGGTAACATCAAATGGAATCGAAGTAGACTCGTCGAAAGTGGAAGCTGTTAGCAATTGGAAGACGCCATCAAATGTTAATGAAGTCCGAAGCTTCTTAGGACTAGCGGGTTACTATAGAAGATTTATCGAGGGGTTTTCCAAGATAGCAAGTCCTTTGACAAGATTAACAAGGAAGGATGAGAAGTTCCAATGGAGTGAAAAGTGTGAGCAGAGTTTTCAAGAATTGAAGCGACGTCTCGTGTCAGCCCGAGTGTTGATTAATCCTGATGGGACAGAAGGCTTTGTCATCTATAGTGACGCCTCGAAGCAAGGACTTGGTTGTGTTTTGATGCAGCATGGAAAGGTAGTAGCATATGCATCAAGACAGTTGAAGGTGCATGAACGTAATTATCCGACACATGATCTTGAATTAGCAGCCGTGGTTTATGCATTGAAGATTTGGAGGCATTACCTCTATGGAAGTAAGTGCGAGATCTACACCGACCACAAAAGTTTGAAGTACTTCTTCACCCAAAAGGAGTTGAATTTACGTCAAAGGAGATGGTTAGAGTTGGTGAAAGATTACGACTGTACGATCTTATATCATCCTGGAAAGGCGAATGTCGTAGCTGATGCCTTAAGCCGAAAGATCTATCTTCCAACCAGGCAAGAGCAGTTGATCAAGGAGTTTGAGAAGATGAACCTAGAGGTGGTGGATCCTTCCAACACCACTCAAGGGATTTTAGCAGCCTTAGTGGTTCGACCACTAATTCGTGATCGAATTCGTGAAGCTCAAGTCGACGATCCTTTCTTATGCAAAATGAAGAAAAGAGCATTGGAGGGTTCTATTCAGGGATTTGCCATTGCAAGTGATGGCACGCTACTCTTCGAGGGAAGGTTGTGTGTGCCGAAGAACGAGGAGCTCAGAAAGGAGATTTTTGAAGAAGCACATAATACTCCGTATTCTGTGCACCCAGGAGGCACGAAGATGTTCAAGGACTTGAAGATGGTTTTCTGGTGGAGAAATATGAAGAGGTCGATTGGCCAATTCGTATCGAAGTGTATCACTTGTCAGCAAGTGAAAGCCGAGCATCAACGCCCTTCTGGATTGTTGAACCCACTCGAGATTCCCGAGTGGAAGTGGGAACACATTGCAATGGACTTTGTGGTAGGATTACCTCCGTCAGTCAAAGGTCATCATGCAATCTGGGTTGTTGTCGATAGGTTGACCAAGTCTGCTCATTTTCTTCCGGTGAAGATGACGTTTAGCATGGATCGATTAGCTCAGATATATATCGATGAGATAGTACGTCTTCACGGCATTCCTGTGTCGATAGTGTCAGATCGTGACACAAGGTTTACGTCCAAATTTTGGCGAAGTCTGCAAGAAGCTATGGGAACTCAGTTGAAGTTTAGCACAGCGTATCATCCTCAATCCGATGGTCAGTCTGAGCGGACCATTCAGACGTTGGAAGACATGCTTCGTGCATGTGTTCTCGATTTTTGTGGAAGCTGGGAGAGCCACTTGCCACTCGTGGAGTTTGCTTACAATAATAGTTTTCAAGCATCGATTGGAATGGCCCCGTACGAGGCTTTGTATGGGAGAAAGTGCAGATCCCCTATTCAATGGGATGAAGTGGGAGAGCGTCGACTCTTAGGCCCCGAGATCATTGAGAAGACGGTGGAAGTAATTGAGAAGATAAGAAGAAGAATCAAGGTAGCTCAAGATCGTCAGAAATCCTATGCTGACGCAAAGAGAAAAGACGTGAGCTTTGAGATTGGTGGCAAGGTATTCTTGAAGATTGCACCAATGAGAGGAGTGGTTAGATTTGGAAAGAAGGGTAAGTTGCAGCCACGATATGTGGGACCGTTCGAGATTCTAGAGAAAGTAGGTGATGTTGCCTATCGCCTAGCACTACCCCCGGATTTGGCGGGTGTGCACGATGTTTTCCATGTGTCGTTGCTAAGACGATATGTGTCTGACCCTAGTCATGTCATTTCATATGGCACGGTGCAAGTTTCTAAGGACTTGACATATGAAGAAGTCCCAGTTGCTGTGTTAGATAGAAGAGTTCATACTCTTCGAACCCATGAGGTTCCTTTAATAAAAGTGCAGTGGAGTCGGCACGGACCTGAAGAGGCCACTTGGGAGAAAGAAGTTGATATCTTAGCTCGATATCCAAATGTAACAGAAATGTTAGGCTAATTTCGAGGACGAAATTTTTAAAAGTTGGGGAGATTGTGATACCCCGACCCCCTTTTGCTAAATTATAAATTATAATTTTAGTAAATGATTTCGAATTAATATTGTTGAATATTAATCATGTGAGTATGTTTGTATGTTATGCCGTTGTTTTATTGCAGGTTGTCTTACTCGAGCCAATACGTCATAGCACGGTGGTATTATACTAAGTGTATAATACACGTTAATGTTTAATGTTAAAATTTGTCGAGTTATGTGATGATAATCGAGTGTGTCTATATTTAAATTAATATTTTTCCATACCTTAAAAGTGCCTTGAAAATTTAAAGGAAAATGGAGTGGTTTAAGTTCGGGAGTCGTTTAAAATAAGGGGGTGATTTTTGGCATGTCGCGCGCTCGCGGGAGGTGCGCGGTCGCGGGAGACTGCGCGCCCGTGGGGCTGGCGAGGGACGCGCGCCCGCGGGGCCTGCGCGCTCGCGGGGAGCGTGGGCCGAGAGAGGGGTTCCGCGGTCGCGGGGGCTGCGCGGTCGCGCGGGTCCGGGGATTCTCTACCTATAAATACAACACTTGTTCATTTTCTTCTCACTTTCCTTTCACTTGGGCGATTCTCCTCTCCATTTCTCTCTACAAATCCTTCATCTTTGTGGAGTAGATTCTTCCATCATCATCCATCAACAAAGGTAACCTCTACACCTCTCCTTCTTGGGGATTAAACACCCATTTCTTGTTGTTTTGGAAACTAGGGTTTGTTATCCAAATTTGAGGATTTTGGATTTTTGTTGATCTTCTTGCTTTGATATCTTGAACATATGGTTTACTTATCTCCTTGAAGCTATATGTGAAGTTATATTGGATTCCTATGGTTCATTGTTGCTAGGGTTTGGATTTTTGCCCTTATTTCCCTTTGTTTTGTTGATAATCGTTTGGAGATGTTGTGTGGGTTGTATGGGGTTGAGTTTCATGTATGTTAGAGCCCTAGGATAAAGGTGTTTGTATTTGAAATGTTGGGTCTAAAGGATTTAAAATGAGTCATGAGCTTGTGGTTTAAATGTGTGCCCGTGATGTGTTCGATCAAATGCTTCAAAGAGTTTTAATGCATATTTTGAGTCCAAAATCGTAGTATGAGCTTGTATATCCATGATTGTGTATATGGATATGTTAGAAGACCTTAAAGTAAAATATAGCATGAGTTTACTCAAAGTTATGATTTATTTGTATAACTCGACATCTAAATTGAAAAGAGAATAAAAAGGTGATAGGTGACGTGTTGGAGCTCGAGGAGGACAACTTGTGCACGGCAAAGGAGTATTCAAGGTTAAAAGGATTCAAAAGCGTCTTTAAGGTGGGGTAACTTTAAACTGTGAACACGTGTAAGGTTATAGTTACTGTTGTGCTTTGATTGTATATGTATGAAGGGTCTTCGGACCAGTGAATGAAAGAGATCCTTCGGGGTCGACAAAGAGACCCTTCGGGGCAGAGATCCTTCGGGATCGATAATAGACTCGTTAATGTCCTCCCTGGGGGGTAGGATGTCTGCGGGCATCCCTACAGGGATAAAGATGTTCATTAACGGGGGCATCATGATGTTTAGACCCTACGGGGTTGAGACTAGTCTCCACAATGTAATGAAAAGTCCATATGTTATATTTTCACTTGTGCAATTAGCTATAACTGTTTACAGTGTTCCCCACTGAGTATGTTGTTAAATACTCACCCCATTCATTCAATGAATTCCAGGTTGAGGAGTCGGAGCCCGAGTAGGAGCGTTGTGAACACAAGAGAACCCCACAAGCTTGTGTTTATCTTTTGCATGCTCCTTTTTTTTTGAAAATACTTACATTACTATCATTATTACATTGATCACTCTTTTTGCTTTATGATCAATGATTATTGGGGATGGGAATAGCCCGATCTTTCGTAGGTTATGATGTATATAATTTGATAACTATGCCAAACAATTTAAAGGCGGGTCGTTTGACCTTGGAGCCTTCTATGTGCGAATTATGTTGATGAATCCCTATATTATGTTTGTTAATTTAGGGTGCTAGACGGGCGGGTTGTGTAAGCCTATGAGCCCGATAGGTTAGATGATTGCATGCTTCATAGGACAAAATTTATATTGTAAACTATGATGCCCTACCTCATCGTGCTATGTATAGTATCATATTTTGACCTAAGCTTCCGCTCATATTAAAACAAGTACACAAAATATGTAAATAAATTGTATATTAAGTGACGTGGCCAAACGGAGTAGTTTGGGGTGTTACAGCTGCTGTGCTCCTGCTTCTTCTTGAGCCTTGATGTCGCTTCCCAATTCGGCAAGTAGGGCAATTGAAGGAATTTTGTTGGTCAATTGATGACTCATAATCCTCTGTACTGGCACGATAGTTGGAGGAAATGGATTTGAAGACCCTATCCATTTTAAACTCCAAACTTCTTCTCTTTGCTAAAAACTCATACCGTGAAAAGTAGTGATCAAGAAATGAGACTGGATGGACATTGAATGTCTCCAGTTGTACCAGTAGAAGTATTGATGCAGAAGCTTGAAAATCTCTTGATCTTGCTTAGCCATAAATTTGAATTGAGTAAGAAGTAAATTGGTTACCTCTTTTTGTGCATTTTTTGCTACATATTCATCACTTTGGAAAGTGGGAATATCTTCTTCCGTCAGTTGGAGAGGAGGGCATGTCTTCCTAAAGTAGTTAGCTCCATAGTTTGAATGAGAAATTTTGAGGAATGGAATAAGCTCATCTGGATCAGAACAGTCTTGGAAGTCAGCTGTTGATTCATTCTTTGAGACTGGTGATATAACGACATTGGCAGTTGAGGTAGTTGAGGCTGTGGCCCTTGTATTGCCTTTTGTTAGCCTTTTCTTCTTGAGTGAGTGAAGATGGATGATTCCTATCTTGGGAATCCAGACGGAAATGAGGACTGGTAGTGCATTATCATTTGGCAGCTTCAAGATGTCTTCAATCATCTTACTCATTATGAGAACGAGTCCAACCATGGACTCAAACTTCCTTGTTCTCTTTCAGTTGGAGGCCTTGAGAACCTGACACTTAATCTATGAGAATACAAACTCTACCCAGTTTGTCTCGCGTCCTTCAGCTAGGTATATCATCACCTTGTACCTCTTCTGGGTAAGCTGGCTTAGGCTTCCAATTGCTCCAAACATCATCTTGTTTGTGATGTCGAGCAGAACTCCATACTCTAGTCTTAGATCAGTTTTAGTTCTGGTAAAACTGAATGCTTAGGTGGGGGTCATCCACCTTCTCCAGTATGGTTCAGCTGTTTCACTCAGATCTTGAACGGTTGCTGCTTGCCTTGGAAGTTGAAAAACTTCAGCAACTGTTCATTCAGTTATCTTGATAGGTCAGTCTTAGATAACTGATGTAATTTCCTTGCCATTAGCACCAATTTGTGCTTGGAGGAGATATTTACACACCTGATTTTTTCTGAAGAATCTGGGTGGTGTTTTCAGGTAGTGAAGAATCCCTGTCTTTTGAAGAGAAACAATCAGGTTTTGGCCATTTAAATTTTGAAAAATATCCTGGAATTTCTTCCTTTCAAGGAATTTATCTCTCATCATCTGGTTTTTGAATGAATTGGGAGAACTGAGGAATTCTGCCATTAAAGAAATTTGGCTAGAATTTTTGAGAGAGATGAGATAGAGAAGAGACTTTTTCTTGAATGATTTAAGAAATGAGTGTGTCTCTTCTTTAACAAGGGGGGACTAGATCTGAATTAATTTATAAGCAATGAATGGTACTCATATATCTTTGAAAATTTGTGTGCCTTGCTTTTGTTTATTTAAGTAGGCTGAAAAGGAGTTTGGCTAATCTATTTCTAACCTTCAATTGTGAATCCAACGATAATAAGAATTTGAGAGGAGCTTAATTTAAATGGCTCCTATTAGTGCCATCTGCACTTAGGTGTTCGAGATTGTCATTATCTGTTTAAGATGTTATGGTAATTTCAAAAGAACACAAAAGGTTTTGATTATTCATGTTCAAATAATATGTTCTGGACATTTTAGTGAACATTCCCCTGCCAATCTGATTGAAGATCAAGACATGTACTTAGTCATGTTCAGGAACATGATCATGTACATGTTTGTCCAGAGAGTTTACAAAAGACGTATCATGCTGGAATCAAAGAGCTGGTGCTGCAGATTCAAGATGCATGTTTCAAAATAGAAGTTGCCTTGTTCGTGATGAAGATTAAGAAGGAAAGAAGGAGTTCTATTCAAGGAAGACATCTAAACTGGGAAAGTCTGATTTATTTAAGGAAATTATTTCCTTGTTAAATTCTAGTCTAATTAGGACTGTTGATTACCTTGTTAAGGCTATATCTGTTGTTTATAAATAGCTTGGGATTTAGACTAGTTTAGGTGACATGAATTTTTACAAATACACAAAAGGGCTGAGAAGTAAAAGACTTCACATTCGTAGCATATAGTATTCGGGTAGACTAGGTTTGATCGGTTAGATCATTGTGTTTCTAGTTTGTGTTTGAAACTCACTTTCATACACACTTAAAGGAGTCTCGGGAGAGATTTCCTATGGGAACTAGAGGGATTCTGGGTTGTGAGGGGAGCTCACAATTCAGTTTAGTGAAAGAGGTTGAATCGGGTAGGAAAGGGGTCGAGTGACAGGAGTCTTTGTGTAATAACCTTTGTAACCATTCAACGGAGTAGTAAACTATTTCTCACGGACTTGATAAGTCCCCCTGACGTAGATCAGTTGATCGAATAGGGTTACCAACCTCGTGTTCTTTGTTTGCTTAAAGTTTTACATTCTGACCTTACATGTTCATAACAATGTTCAAGTACATGATGATGAACATGACCGCACAGTTTATGTAACTTCAATTGGTACCAGAGCTGGTCACCTTTGGTGTTAGTATGAAAAGAATCCTGAAAGCTACATATCTGCGTGAAGGTTTTGGTTGCATTCCAGTTATGAGTGCAATCAAAGAAGGAGGATCCACGGTCAGACCACCACTGCTAGAAGGCAACAACTATCCTTACTAAAAAGCAAGGATGAGGGCCTTTCTGAGATCTCTTGATGAACTCACATGGAAGAGTGTCACCGAAAGATGGGAAAAGCTAACTGTTGCCAAAGAAGGAAGGCATGTGGAAATTGAAGAAGAAGAATGGACTGTGCCACAGAAGAACTGGTACAATGTCAACTCTAAAACTCTTAATGCAATATTCTCTGCAGTAGATCTTGAAACATTCAGCCTAATCTCAACCTGTGAGACTACTAAAGCTGCATGAGATATTCTTGAAACTACCTTTGAAGAAACTAGTTCTGTGAGACTATCAAGACTTCAAAATCTGACTTCAAAGTTTGAAAGTGTCAGAATGGAAGAATCTGAACCCATTGGTGAGTTTAATGCCAGATTAAGAAGCATATCAAACAAAAGTTTTGCTCTAGGAGAACCTATCAACAATGAAAAGATTGTAAGAAAGGTTCTCAGATCTCTTCCAAAGAAGTTTTCCTACAAAGTTGTTGCCATAGAGGAAGCCAAGAACATCAAGAGTATGAGACTTGATGAATTAATAGGATCATTGAGAACATTCGAGATGAATCTAGAAGATGATGACAGTAGCTCAAGGAAGAAAGGTATTGCTCTGAAAGTTGAAGTTTCTAAGGATGTTGCTGAACATGTGCAGGAATAAAAAACTGTACTTGATTCATAAATAATGAATAATATGGTCCTTATCATCAAGAATTTCAGTCGAATGCTTAAGAGAGTGAATAGACAGTCTTCCAGAAGGTCAAACAACAGTAGACAACAACCTGGAACTGCTCAGCAAGATAGGAACTCCAATAGTGAACAAAAAGAGTTGCAACCATCAAACACAAAGAGAGGAGCTCAGTGCAGAGAGTGTGATGGTTTTGGACATATTCAAGCTGAATGTGCCAACACTCTGAAGAAGAATAAAAAGAACAACAATGCCTCTCTGAGTGATAATGATTCTGAAAGTAGCAGTGAATCAGAAGAAGAGAACTATGCCTTTACAGCAAAAGTCTCACAGTTCCAGGATCCTTTCAAACTTGCAGACGAAGATGAAGACTCAGACAATGATGATGTTAGTAATGAGGAGTTTATTCAGACATACAAGGAGATGTATGAAAAATGGCTTGAAGTTGCTGAGATCAGCAACACTCTTCAATCTCATAACAAAGATCTTCTCAAAGAAAAAGAGAATTTAATCAAGTCTGATGGAGAACAGAAGGCCATTATCTAACAGAAGAAGAAGGAGATTGAAGAACTGACTACAGAGCTAAAGTCCATCAAAAGAAACGTCAACATGCTAAATAATGGAGCTAAGAATCTTGATAAAATTCTTACTAATCCGGGGCATTCAGGGAAAAGTCATCCAGGTCTTGGATACAATGGTGGATAATCCAAGACAGTGTTTATCAAAACCAGTACAAGCCAGACAGCGCATGTACAAAATAATGTTCAGGTCATCCAGAAGAACATTAATAAAAATATGACTAACAATAATGGCTGCAGGAAAAGAATTATTTGCCACTACTGTGAAGAAAAAGGCCACATTCGACCACACTGTGAGAAGTATCTCTTTGATTTGAAAAGAATGAGGAGAAGATTTGTGGCTCAGCATTCCAGAAACACTCAAAAGAATACAGCTACTCAACAGAAGAAAAAGCCTGCACAAAAAAAGCAATGGGTGGTCAAGCTGACTAGTCTAATTGCTCATACTTCGTTGAGAGTTGAAGATAAAGGAAGTTGGTACTTTGACAGTGGCTATTCAAAACACATGATAGGAGATTGCTCTGTGTTGCAGAATCTAAAAGCTTGCTTGTCAGATTTTGTTACCTTTGGAGATGGAAAGAAAGGTAAAGTTATGGGAAAAGGAGAGCTGACTGTTGAAGGAATGCCAAAACTCAAGAAAGCTATGCTAGTTGATGGACTCAAAGCTAATCTGATTAGTATCAGTCAATTATGTGATGATGACATGACTGTATTCTTCACCAAGGAAAGCTGCAAAGTTATAAAGAAGAACAATGACTTATTCATGGAAGGAAAGAGATCAGCTGATAACTGTTATCAGCTACATGTCCCTGCACAATGTTCTTTAATATGTCAAAGAACATCTATTGAGGAGTCAGACATCTGGTATCAGAAACTTGGACACATCAACTTCAGAAATCTCTAGAAGATCATCAGTAAGGAGATTGTCAGAGGACTATCTCAGATCAGAATTGACAGAGACAAAGTCTGTGGTCCATGCCAGATTGGGAAACAGTCCAGATCTGATGAAGCTATGAGCAACAATGAAGATCAAGATCCGGAGTTGCAATTTCGAGGACCAATCACAAGATCAAGAGCTAAGAAGTTGCAAACTTACTTGCAAGTGATGATTCGAAGAAAGCTCGAGATTGGAGATGAAGAATCCGGAAGAGACGATTCCAAGATGGTGAACTTATTAACCATTGAAGATCATGAACATACCATGGAGAATTACACTTGAAGAGTTGAAGATGAGGAGTGCACGTGTGCATGAAATTGCATGGAAGAAGATCGACGTGTGCATGTGTGCTGGTGAAATAAAATCGGTCCTATAGTATTTAATTATGGGGTTGATTTTATTTAGACTATAGTATTTATTTTATTTAATTTTGGACTATAGTAGATCAGATTTTATTTAATTAATTAAGTGTATATTCGGTCATTATTAGTCCAAGTCATAGGTTTGACTAGAATTATATTTAAGGCACAATTCTACCTTGAATAGAATTCTAGTTTAGGCAATTTGCTAGTCCAATTAGACTTGATTTTTTGGACAGATATTCGTCCCCCTTAGTTTAGTATTTTTGGCCCTTTAAGCTATAGTTTTCGGCCATATAGTATTATAAATAGGGGTTCTATGTTTTGTTGATACTTTAGACATTGTTGAATTAAATTGCCATTACATTCAATTTGTGTCTCAAATCTATTCGTCTTTTGAATACTTTCACACGAGAATATTCATTCTTGGAGATAGAAACTACAAGTCTTATTCAAGGGTATTGCTCAATTCACTTGAGAGATTGACCGGTATTCGCTAATGAGGAACAACTTGGAGATTTCAACCTTGGATACGTTCGAGATTCAAGGAGGCTATCGGGTTGTGAATCACCACAACAACACCTTCCATACACGCCGTCAATATCATCCATACAGCCCTACGCACGTCCCAAACCAAGCCACTAGTTCGAGTTCAAGTCCTACCCGAATCGTTCATACCGTAAGTTCAATCGTACTCTATCATATCCTATCTTCTCCAAGCCATTCTTGACTATTCCTCACACACGAAACTCTCCCAAATTCCAGCCCATATACACGTCCCTATATAGCCCTAATCCCGTTGGTATTGTGTTATTTAATTTGTGTCACTGTTCTAGGTATTTTAGTTGTCTAGATTGTCTAATTTCCATCGTTTTAATCGAGTCGGATTGTTCCCTTCATTAAATTGATGTGTTTCATTCCTAAGTCTTTCGCTACGTCTTTTGTTCATCATAGATTAATTGTCCGGGTCATATCAAGATCTCAACATAAAGAAGGTTAAGACAGAACTTCCAAGAGAATTCTAGATCTCATTTATATAGATCTAATGGGGCCTATGGCTATGCTAAGCTATGGAGGAAAGAAATATGTCCTCATCTGCATTGATGATTACTCATGTTTTACTTGGGTTGATTTTCTCATAGACAAGTCTGATACTTTCACAGCATTTAAAAGATTAGCCTGCAAAATCACAGTTGAGAAGGATGATCAGATTATCAGAATCAGAAGTGATCATGGCAAGGAATTTGAGAACCAGTACTTTGATACATTCTGCTGTGAGAATGGTATCAGTCATGAGTACTCAGCCCCCAAAACTCCTCAGCAGAATGAAGTTGTGGAAAGGAAAAACAAAACTCTCTAGGAGATGGCCAGGACCATGATTGCTGCTAAAGGAGTTGCTGCAATGTTCTGGGCAGAAGCTATTAATACAACATGTCAAATCAACAATAGAGTTTATCTCAGACCAGGTACTTTCACTTCTCCATATGAGATTTGGAATGAAAAGAATCCAACAGTGAAGTACTTTCATGTGTTTGGAACCACATGTTATATTCTCAATGATAAATAGTATCTCAGCAAGATGAACAAAAGAGGAGTTGAAGGGACCTTTGTTGGATACTCCAGAATCAGTAAATAATATAGGATTTACAATAAAGATTCAAAGGCTGTAATTGAGACAGTAAATGTCAGATTTGATGATCAGGACAATACTGTCAATACTTTTGAAGATGATGTTCACATGGATGTGTTCGAACATCCTAAAGTTCATGATGATACAGACAGAGAAGCTGAAGAACAGACAGTAAGGCATAGAAAGCCTACGAAGCAAATTATCAAAAATCATCCTACTTCAGAAGTAATAGGAGACATTCATGAAGGAAGGATGACAAGGAGCACTCTGAGAAAAAGGATGTATGATGAAATATCCTATGTCTATTTGACTTCCAAGATAGAACCCAAGAATATCCAAGAAGCTCTTAAAGATGACTACTGGATAGAAGCCATGCAGGAAGAACTTCTTCAGTTCAAAAAGAATGATGTCTGGGATCTAGTGCAGAAGTCTGAAGGAGTCAATATTGTTGGAATCAAGTGGATTTTCAAGAACAAGACAGATGAATCTGGAAATATTAAATGAAACAAAGCAAGATTGGTTACACAAGGATATTCTCAGATAGAAGGCATTGATTTTGATGAAACCTTTGCTCCTGTCATAAGGATCGAATCTGTAAAATCCCAGATTTTTAAATTATGATTAGAGGATTGTTAATAGTAATTAAAAAGTTAAGGAAGAAATTTAAATAAGGTTTAAGTGAAGTCAGATGTCAGTCACGACTTTAGGAGTCAGTTTCTGGTGAAATCGTATTTTTGAAAATGTTGATCTTAACTCTGTTTTGGTCAAACTTAGTCTCTTTAGAAAGGTTTTAACTCAAGAAGTGTACTGGTGTTCCCGGAATTTTATTCTGAAGTCATTTGAGTTCCCAGTGATGAAAAACGTATTTAAAGGGAGGAATGAATAGTAACTTTTGCGTGCGTTCATGTTTTGAGAAATTTATGAAATCCTCCTCGTTGATCCGAGTCTTGTTCTGTCAGGCCACTCTTATGGGAAATGACTCAAGGAATCCATTCGCGTTCACAGATTTCCATTATGAGGTCAATCAAACGCTCGGGAGTAAAATCTGTCAGTCTGAGTGAATATTAAAAAGTAATTCCAAAAAGGGAATCTTTGCTCGTCTTTCTTCAAACGACCCCATCTTCTTCATGAATCAAGTTGGTTTATTAGTTTTCGAGCCAACAAGTCTTTCAGTATTTTTAGATTTCGTGTCTGAGGTCATTTGGACCTCGACATCGAATAAAGTGGCTTTTAACCGAACCGGGGGTAACTTTTGCAGTATTTCCACACTGCAATGGCTTCCAAGGGAAGCCAAAGCTTCTCCTATAAATAAAGCATCACCCCCTTCACTTTTTCCATACCAAATTCACTCATTCATCATCTCTAGAGAGTGGGAAAGCTTGTGAGAGCCAAGAAAGTTCTGTCGAAGTGAAAAGCGTTCTTCATGAGTGTTCTCCAAGATGACGAGCGGAGTGGCGTGGAAGGGATGCGGTGAGGGCATGTGCTAGGGGCGCTGTTGGGTAATAGCAGGTGGCTCTGCCGCTGTTGTGACTCGATGAGATGCCGAGCTAGCCACCTTCCTTCGATGCATCTAACCCTGTCCATTCTTGTTTGCCGGCCCCGATTCCATTTCTTTTCTGTCTTTCAATTCCGCATTTACTTTCCGTTCTTCGTATTCTTCGTATACTTCATTACTACTCAAATACCTTCCGTTAAAAGTTGTATTTCGATTCTTATTGAAGTTCCAAGCTAATAACGTTTACGTTATATTGCTCGCTTTATTCCGGTCGTTATAATTCTCTTTATTATTTCGTGTAATTAGTCTCGTTATTCCATTTAAATCATGTTAAAGTTATATTTAAAGATTTCATCGTTATTCTAGATGTTTAAAGAGGATTATCGTATTTATGTTGTTATAATGCTGATTTCTTTTTAAGTTAAAGCATGACGTTTTATGTTAATTTAAATTATTGAAGCATGTTTTTAAAATTTTTAGAAGTGTTCTTCATGTTCTTCGTGTTCATCAAAAGAATCAACAAACACTGAAGAAACCCAGAAGAAGATCGCCCAGAAATTGGACGTAGAGAGAGGCCACCGATGTGGAGGGTGCGCCACCGCGCAATACCCCCCGCAGCCAAACAACTTGCCTGCCGGCACAGGGGGCGCCGCAGCGGATGGTGGTACCCGCCGGCGTAGGGGTGCGCCGCGGCGGGGGCTGCCTGACGGCGCCAGTGTGCGCCGCGGCGCGGTCCCCCCACCATGTTGTTCCATGCCGATTTTTCTGGCTATGTTCGTACCCGCTTTTCGAACCTTTCATGTTGTGTTTTTCCAAACTAATCCTGAGTTATTTCCAAGTTTAATTTAAGAAGATTTTCAAGTTATTTTCGTCTAAAATTCGAGTATCAAAATATGATTTCTCCAAGTAAATTCTTTTCGAATTTTATAAAGTCATTAAGTCGTGCAATCTGTATTTAAGTCTTAGATTAAGGTCTCTAGGTTGGTTATTGCTATTTCTCATTCTAGATGTTTGATTTCTTCGTAAGAGGTCGCTAAGTCGATGATTCGACTTTTGTAGGAGGAAGTGAGCCCCGTGAAAACTCAGAGAAGGATCGTCAGCTCATTACTTCACCTTCTGCCCAATAGTCAAGGTGGGTAAATCTATACTCATTTAAAGTTTGAGCTAATAGGCTCTAGAAGTATATAGGGCAAATGAGATATCCAATAAAATATTTTTGTTCTGCCTGATTGATCTCTGTAGAAGGAAGGAAGGAAATGAAAGATGTTATATGTTGATTGAGCTCTTGAGTATGTTTAGAAATGCTAGAAATGTTAAAGTATTGTTTATGCTTAGCATGAGATATTTGGAATTGTCTTTAGTTGCAATTCGTATTTATGTACGTTCATTTCCTCGTATCTGAATGTTGGATTTTGCTAAAGTTCATTTAGCTAATTAAGCATTGCCTTTTAGGGTAGTGATAAATCCCTTATAGGTTGAAGTCATGCTTAAGTAAAGGACTAGCCTTAGACGTTGCTCTAAGCTCGATAATTCTAGTAAGGTTAAGGAAGCTAAGGAATTAAAGATAAAGGTTGAGAAAGGAAGGCTAAGTTAAGAAAGGAAGAATATGGCTTTTATAACCAGGATTGAGCTTAGATTTCATGATCTCTGATCATTAAGGTGAGTCACCGCTGGGTTAATTCCCTCGCAAACTCGTTTAGATAATTGAGGTAACCCCTCTCCTATCCTATGGCATGCCTAAGGGTGCAGTTGACAATAGGTTTGAGCCAGGATGGGCCCAAAAGTAAAGAAAAGGTTTTGCAGATATGGAGAGGGCTTTTGCGTTTTGATCTCCATATACCGCCAATTTATTATTAGACATTGAGTTATTAAAGAAGCTTTTATTAAAACCCACTAAGTACATTAGTGTTCATGCCCTCTTTTTCAAATGCTTTCAGGTTGAGATGCTTGGGATGATGGTGGCTGTGGATATGGGTTGGCTGCCAAGATTGTTTTGTTATTATATAAGTTTCTTTTGAAATCCCATTACGTGTTCTGCTACACTAGTTCACTCTTTCTAATTCCGTTCAAGTTCTATTACGATTATCGAGATTCTATGAATATTTCCCCTATACATGGTTAACAATATATAAAGATACATTATAAGTTTTATTCCTGCTTCTCGAGTATGTTTCCTTTCGCCTATGAAGAGGCTTGTTCGTGTTGGTATCTGATTAGTTAGCCGTTTAGTTCCGCTAAAGCATGTTTCTTTCTTAATTAAGTAAACCCGAGTATCGTCACCTATCTTTCAAAAGTATATCTTTATTCCCAAACCTTCTTTGTTAATCTTCTGTCTTATTCATTGAACCCTTAATAAGACCTCATCCCCATTCGTTAATCCCTATCTCAGGACCGGGCTGTTACAGAATCAGTCAGACTTCTCCTAGCCATGGCATGCATCATGAAGTTCAAACTATATCAGATGGATGTCAAGAGTGCTTTTCTGAATGGATTCCTAAAGAAGGATGTGTTTGTTGTACAGCCTAAAGGTTTGAAGATCCACATCATCCAGAGTTTGTGTTCAAATTTAAAAAGGCATTATATGGTTTGAAGCAAGCTCCTCGGGCATGGTATGAAAGACTGGCTACATACCTGGTAAGCAAGGGATACAATAGAGGAGGAGAAGACAGAACACTGTTCATTAGGAAAGAAAAATCACAAGTATTTGTGGTTCAAGTCTATGTGGATGATATAGTGTTTGATTCAGTGTCTGATAAGATGGTCAAGGACTTCGTCAGGGACATGGAAACTGAGTTTGAGATGAGCCTTGTTGGAGATCTAAAATACTTTTTAGGTCTTATTTGGGGGTCCAAATTTGAATTTATATTTTTGGTTTCGGCTCAACACAACAAAGTACTTGGGACCACACCCGTAATTGGACGGAGTCAATTGTAGACGTGATGAGCTAACCTGAGTCGATCCCACAAGAAAGACTTAGTGTGAGCTACTATTATAAGGGCTATGCATGCAACGTGCTAAAACGACGAAAATAAACCTAAACATTCTAAACATGGGATTGAAGATGATTTAAAACTAAGAATTGAAATATGCAAGTAAACAAGATAATGCAAATGACAACAATAAAATCAAGATTTGAGGAAAATAGAATGATAGAGGTATTAGGGCATAGATTCTCTCAATGGTTTATCTCTAAGCTTGATTAAGGTTGGTAATGTTAATCTCACATATCCAATAGACCTTCTCAAAAGGCTTAATATCAATTATTGTCACTGTCTATTAACTAAGCCCCTTTTAGCTATATCAAATGAGCAAAAAGAACATATTAGGCTTAGGAACCCCATCCACCTAACGTTGAAGGAACCAATTTTGGGATTTAGAATCACCTTCCAGTTTTATCTAAATACTAGCAATGCTCAAGTAGTGATCAATTACTCTAACATAATAAGCACAATTCCAACAACAACAACAACTAATATTATCAAGCATAGATCAAGAACTAAACCGATCCTCTATACCCTAATAGAGAGATTAGCCACTAAACATGCTCAAAACAACACAAATATTATAGAAGATTGTCATCTCATAATCAAATGTAAATAACATAAAACTTCTACAATATTAGTTATCCTTCAAGATTTGGGACAAACCCCAACAAATCATCCAAGAAATGGAAAGAAAATACCAAAAGTATACCTCATAACGAGCTTAGCTTCCACGGATGGCTCAAAGTTGGTTTCTTCTCGTCTCCTTTTGTTCTTCCTTGGCATGTTCCCTTTTTTCTTCCCTTTTCTCCTCCTTCCTTGAGTGGTGGTTATGATGGTGAAAATAGTGAAGGAAAATGGTAGAGATAATGGTGTATGTGTGTGTGTAGAGAAAATGGAGATGGAGAGGTGGAAAAGATGAAGTGGGTGGTTGGTGTCAATGATGGATATCTCCCACTATCTATTAGAGAGATGGGAGATGGAGAGAAAGACGAAAGAGAGAAAGAGAGTGAGTGAAGAGTATGGTGAGAGGTATGGTATGAGGAGAGAGGAAAGGTAATGAGATTTGGTGAGGGATTGGAGGCCAAAAAGTCCAAAAAGTAAACTTAGAGAAATTAATCCCTATGATCCTAATACTTAGATTAGGTGGCCAAAAGTCTAATTTCCAACATGCAAGAAGAGAGAGAAGTTGAAGGAAGTGTCCCTTGTGCAAGTTGGTGAAGAGAAAGCGAGAATCGAGTGCAAGACAGGGCAAATCAGGCAAAATAGAGCGCCCCGTGCGCCGGCAGGACGCTGCGCACCCTCGGGGTGCAGGGTGTGCGCGCGCCCGCGGAACATTGCATGCTCGCGGGGCCTCTCCACCGAGAGCCCCCTCGCGCAGTCGCGGGACTTGCGCGGCCATAGGGCCGTGTTGCGCGGTCGTGCACCTCGTGAGGCTGCGTGGTTCCTAGCTAATTTCTCCGGGCTCATCTCTTCCGGACTCGTCTTCGCTCTTTGCCACCTTGAATATCTAAAAATCAAGTTTTTACAGACAAAAGCTCAAGTTTTTCAAAACTTGGCATATTCCACCATCAGAGCAACAAGTGAAGATAACCACACGAAATCTACGAATAAACTAAATAAAGGCACTCAAGAATAACTTATAAAACATGTAAAATCATGCAATAAATCAACACAAATAAACACCAAACAAGTCCTCCACACTTAGCTCTTTGCTTGTCCTCATGCAAAAAGGAAATACTCGCAAGGCGATCATGTAATTGACAAGTCTCATGGTTCCCACAAAACATTCATCATCAAAGAAAGTGAGCACAAGATCCAATCGGGTAAGATGCTTACCCTTTCAAGATTAAGAAAAACACGTGAGACCTAATTCATTTCAATTACTTCCCCACGAATTACATACACATTTATTAAGAAACTACATTCAACAACATAAGGGATTGCAAATGTAGGACAAGGGTCGTTAGGTCTAATCATCGAGCTTAACCGAGCTTCCTTATGTAGTTTCCCATACTCATCATACAACACGTGAACGGATTGACACACACATGAGAGGAGTAGAATCCGGAATGCAATCCCATTTATTTAAACAAAATAATTAGGGTGTGGATCAAAATTCACAAGGTAAAACCATAGGGAGGAAATCCCTAGTGTCCTTATGTGGTTTCCCATACTCATAGTTGAATAAATCAACTAGAGGAGTAGAGATCCATATTGCCCCCTTTTTTCTCATCCTATTGTAAATACAAGGATAAATGATTAAGGGGAGCATTTTTCATGAACAAGGCTAAGCATGCTTCCCAATCTTTCAAGGATAAGACCCTACCACACCAATCAACAAATTATGATCATATTCAAAGATAATTCAAGTTCAAGAGTGAAACCAAGAAACAATTCATTCATCATGTTCGTCTTGAAAATAATTCCTTGAAGATTCATATCTAAAATTGTTCAAATTTGGCAATTGGGCAAAACAAGATACTAAATGGGAGAATTACAACATACCAATCATAACTAAAACAACTAATCATCAACACCAAATCAAAATAATTCAACACCATAAATTATAACAAAAACTTCACATAAACAATAAAATCCACAACTACGACATAAACATAACAAGCTCTCCCCCCACACTTAAAGCATGCATTGTCCTCAATGAATGAAAAATAATATGCAATGAGAATAAATGGGAATAGAAACACGTCACAAAGCGTAGAAGACCGGCAACAAGCGCTGGTTCCTACAAGACAATACGACAAATACAACCAACGAACAACAAAAGAGTGAACTGAAAACAATAAAACACGCACACTAACACAAAAATAAACAAGAAAAACACGAAACAACTTCACTGTTGCGGTGAATCATAAGGTGGTAGAGGAGACTGCGGGTATGGATAAGAGATCGTCCAGTTGTTCCAGCTTCTTCGAGGGTCATCATTTTCTTGTCGTGCCTATCGAGGCGACCATAGATATCCTGCCTCATATTCCCAACATCATGGCAGAGGGATCCAAATTCTTGGTGAAACTCGCCCATCGAGGCATCAAAGTATTTCCTGGAATAGTCCCATCATGTTTGTGTAGGTCTGTTGGAATTGGCCCATGGACGTATCAAAATGCTGCTGAAAGTGGCCCATGGAGTCGGCATAATTCTGTTGGAAGTCTGATGGAACTGCCCTATTGTGGTGTCAAAGAGGTCCTGGAAGGACCTCCAATCGGCCTGCGGTATCTGATACCAATGCTGGGGCATCGTTGAGGGATAAGTTAGCTGCTGGTAGTGGGCTTGGTCATTCTCTTCTTCGGCTTGGTCTTCCTCCTGCTCGTTCGTATTTTCTTCCTCGTTCTCTTCCTCGTCCTCATCATCATTATCACCCCGTGGAGCTGAAGATGAACCGGCTTCCCTGTCACGTCTGAGGGCCGCAAGATGAGCATTCCTAATCTTGGAAACACAAGACCGATCAGTGTGAGAAACCAATCTCCTTTCATCAAGGACTATCTGGGCTCGCTTGAGCTCATCCACAGTGATCATATACTCATTGACCTTCCTTTGGCCTTCAGGGAGAGGACCTCTATCTGGGATCAAACCAAGCTTAACAGCAAGGACGATGATGAAAGCACAAAAGAATGGATGCTGCTCTATGCGCCTAGTCATCTGCTGGATGGCAGTCCAGATGAAGTAAGACAGGAAGACCTTGGTGTTGTGAAGGGCACACCAAAGAAGATACACCTCTGTGGTATTGAATCTGGTGGCGTGTTCTTTCCCCGAAATGGAGTAAGCGAGGAATTTGTGTATGATGGCGAGGGCGGGATCCCTTATGAAGCCAGTAGATGTCCCTTGAGGATCCCAATTGTTAAATCCAGTGAGCTCTTGCTAGGCGGCAGCTGTGTTGAAGTCGGATGGCCTATCTCGTGGCCCGTTTGTGGAAAATCCGAAGTATGATTTCATTCTGGCTAATGTCACTTCAAATTCTTCTCCAAGCATACGAAATGTAATCTTCGAATTCACAGAATCAAGCTTGAAGGTGACCAAAAACTCAAGACACAACGGATTAAAGCCAACATACTTCAATTTTACAAATTTATCCAAAGTTAACAATTTTAAATATTTCTCCACTTTACTATCAATTTTCAATGACTTCAGCAAATTCCAATGAAGATAACGAGGAGAAGTAATCTCATATGCGTTGAAAGCTTGATAGCGGTTACCTTCTGCGTGGGTACGCACTGGGAATGGGCAACCGTAAAGTTCTTGGAGATTTTCTTCGCCATCTTAGTGAGAAGAAGATACATTCTTTGTCCTTGGTGGCATGGTGGATGGTGGAGAGCTGTGCGAGCCATGGCACGCGGAAGGGGCGCGGGCAGAGCGTGCGCGGCTACGGGCTTCTGCGCAGACACAAGGGAGCGCAGCCGCGGGCTTCTGCGCGATCGTAGGGCTCGGTGGCGGAGGAGGAAAATTGTTGCGGCGGCGTGAGGCGGTGGTTGGAGAACAGGCGGCGGCGAGCGGTGTGGAGGCTGGTAGGAGACGATGCGCGAGTGCGGAAGATAGATGCGGTCGTGGTGATGAAGGTGGTGACGTATGAGCGTGATGTGGAGAGGGGGTCTCTTTAACTGTAATTTCATGAGATTTGAGTGGTGGGAGAGAAGGGAGAAGCTTGGGGACGGATGAATGTGGAGAAAGGCTTAAAAGTGGCGCAAGGGTTGAGTGGAATTAGGGCTCCCATGAGTGGTCCCCTTTTATAGGGAGGAGAGTGCGCGACCACGGGGACTTGCAATTTCACTCATCTCTTCTTCCTTCCTATTTTGTGCCAATCTACCAGGAATAGGAGGTTTTCTTGCAATTTTCGGTTTCTCTCGAATGCGCTCCAGAGTAGGCTAAATGACTTCTTGTGCCCCATTCTCCGATGATTGTTCTATCGTTGTTGGCATATCATTTTCCATTTCGGCTGAGCAAACCACTTCCTGTAAATCCTTACCACTCTTCAAGGTTACAACATTAACTTGTTCATGAGGTTTCTCCACTTGGGCCGGAAGTTTACCAATTTTTACTTCCATTCTGTGAACCGTTTGAACTAATTGAGCAATTTGTTTGTTCATATGTGCAAAGTCCGCTCTTGTCTCCTGCTTAAATTTTTCATTCTCTTGCGCAGCCTTCACATTTTCTTCTGCCAAGGCTTGGACTAAATCTTACAACCCCGATCTCATTTTTTCTTCTGGTGGTGCAGGTCGCATGGGTGGAGCATCTTCAGGCCTTCTCCATCTGAAATATTCATGGTCTTGCCAACCTAAATTGAATGTTTCAGAGTGAGGATCATATCTCCACTGATGGTTGCTGTGCCCTTCCACATCATTAACTTTTTGTATCTCCTCCTGTATTGGGCATTCGGCGGTAAAATGAAGCACACTTTTACACACCCCACATGGTCTGGGATTTCTTCTTGTGATTGCTACTGTAATAGCCTTTCCAATTTGTTCACATAACTTTTCAATCATACTCTCATCATTGGATGATTTCCCAAATGCATTTACACTTCTTGTGCCCTCTCCACCAAAATCTCGGTTGTCTTCAGCCATCTCGGTCAGAATTCTAAAGGCTTCAGTTGGTCGCTTGTTCAATATGGACCCTCCACAAGATGCATTAACAATCATCCTCTCATGTGGCCTCAAACCTCCAACAAAGTGTTGGATCAGATCATGATCAGTTATCTGGTGCTATGGGCATTTCGCCAGAATATTCTTGAAACGATCCCATTAATCATAGAAACTCTCGTTCGTGCCCATTTTCAGACTTCCGATCCTTCTTCTCATCTCCTGCACTCTGGAAGCTGGGAAATACTTCTCTAAAAATTTTTGTTGAAGTTCCCCCCATCTGGTCACACTACCAGTCGGCATAGTGTACAACTAATCTCGTGCCCCATCCTGAAGAGTGAAAGGGAACGAGACTAACCGCACATACTCTTCTCGTCCATGGTCAGATGGTTGAGTCTGGCAAACCATCTCGAAATCTTGCAAATGCCTTTGAGGGTGCTCTCCAGACATCCCATGAAATTTAGGCAACATTTGGATGAAGCTTGCTTGCAGATCCCATGTCTGTGTAACTGCTGGGATTGTAATGCCCATTGGGCGAAGATTTATGTTAGTCGGAAAGACTAACTGTCTCAAAGTTCTTCCTTGAACGGCCATATTATCAGTGTGGCCGTTCTCAAATTGTTCTTCCTCCTCGTGCCATGCTTCTTCTCGATCTTCTGGTGGTGGTGTGGGCTCACGAGGTTTGTTCGTAGCTCGGCGTGCCCTCTTCGCTGCTGCTCTGTTCTTCCTTGAAGTTTTCTCTATCTCCGGATCGTACAATAAAGTCTCCTCTAAAGAACTTCTGGGCATCAACTTCCAGGCACACCAGCTTGGAAATTAAAATCATAGAAAATCAGCTCCCCGGCAACGGTGCCAATTTTGACACGCGGTCGTTTCGCGCTCAAAAATATATTTATATGGTCCTATGCCCACAGCGAGCGTAGCTAGCTATGAGTAAGGGTCGATCCCACAGAGAGCTAATGTGATTCCACCTTTGAGTCACCAATCAAAAATGGGGGTTTTCTGTTGTCACTGTACTGAAAGTAAATCTGCAAAAATAAACTAAAAAGAATATCAAATAACAAATGGTTCCGGGATTGAACTAGATTCCAATTTAATTCACACTCACTCGATCATGGGCACACTGATTTTCCTGTAAGACTGAATCACCCAGTTATGGAGATCAGATTCCTCACTGCATCTCCTCATTCATCTTTTCGATTTAGATTTAAAAGTGATTCCTCGTCAATTAAATCCCTAACATACCACCCACCTCCCGGTTCCCCTAAGAGATGTATATGATATGAAGTATTGTGCCTCTAGATGAACCCAAGTTTTTGTGTTTACTGATTCCTCGTGTGCCCACAACAACCCATCAAGTTCCCAGCTACTATCGAATTAACACACAGTCACGATTCATTAATTCTTTTAGCTCTAGAATGCTCATTACGACTAAAGAGTGATTAGCCACATTAGTCATATTAAACACGCTTTTTTCTAGCATTGGAATAAAACCTGGTAGAAACCCATTCGTACAGTAAAATGCCCACACGGCCTCACCAGTTTTAAGTGTGTGTTAAATCTTCATCTTTGTTCAACCCAGAATATAAATCTAGCTACTCATGCTAGATGGAATTGTAACGACATAAAATAAAGACATGATAAACAATAAAAACTTACTGAAATTGAATTAAAACTCGTCCAACTCCAACGCCGAACGTAAACAACATTAAATATAAATCCTAATCCCTGTGGGCATAAGGCCCCGGGTTGTCTTGCTGCCGAAGCAGCGTTGAAACTAACTATATGCGAAAATAAAAGTGCAGCAAATAATATAGTACAAAGTTCTCCTTTTCTAACTATCAAACTAGTATTTAAAGAGTACAAAAGATCAAATAAAAATCCCCCAAAAAGGGGAAACTTCCATATCTGCCAGATTGCTGTGCCCCGCTGGACTCTGACTGGATAAGGAAACTTCCTTATCTATTGGATGAATCCCGATATTTAAGGAATCTCATCCTTATCTTCCAAATTGCTGCCCAAGAGTCCATCTACGAACAAACTTTCATTCTTCTATTCAGATTTCAATTCTGATAAAGCTCCAGCGCCAAATTTTATCTTCTTTCAACAGATTCTCGTTTTTCCGGGAATGCCCTCTTCACTGCCTCATCTGAATCTGCGCGAGTACTGTGGGCATGACATCTTCTGCTCATGTCAATTTTTATCCGATATGCCCATTTCATTCATTTCAGTTTATTTGAAGGCCAAAACGCCTCTTTCGCCAGATTCGACTCTCAGAATGCCCAAGCCACTTTCCTGGTTCTTTTCCGACATAAAGACACTAAAAAGGACATTTACAGCGACTAAAATGCCCAGAAAAACGCGAAATAAATGGACTCATCACTCCTCTTTCGGGACACATCTTCGGATTACCTCATCTTTTCCCAAGTGGAAAAGGTATGGATCGTCCGAAAAGTAGTACCTACACATTGCCAAAAATCTTTTCCTTTCTTGAAAGGTAAGGTTAGGCCTCATTTTATCACAAGCAAGATAATTAACAATGTCGGCATACCAAGGAGAGGAATTAAGCTCAAGAGCATGCTCATACGGAAATGAATCACAATCAACTCCTTTTTCATGCAATAAGTCAAAATTTTCATCAACGGGGAGGCGAGATATATGGTCCGCTACCACATTTTCACACCCCTTTCTATCCTTGATTTCAACATCAAATTCTTGTACAAGCTAAATCCACCTAATGAGTCTAGGTTTGGCTTGGGACTTGGTTAATAAATGCCTAAGAGCCACATGATCACTATGCACAATCACTTTAGAACCTAAGACGTAGGATCTAAATTTATCTAATGAAAACACAACGGCAAGCAATTCTTTTTCGGCAGTGGTGTAATTTACTTGAGCACTATTCAATGTGAGCTAGCATAGTAAATCACATGAAGAATTTTATCAATACGTTGACCCAAAACGGCACCCATAGTGGAATTTCATGGATCACACATAATTTCAAAAGGTAAAGACCAATCAGGGGGAATAACAATGGGTGCAGTGATCAATTTTTCCTTAAGAGTATTAAAAACATGCAAGCATTTTTCATCAAACTCAAAAGGAACATCTTGAGCAAGCAAATGGCATAGAGGTTGACCAATTTTGGAGAAGTCTTTAATAAACCGACGGTAAAAACTGGCATGGCCTAGAAAACTTCTAACACCTTTCACATTAACGGGTGGAGGCAATTTTTCAATCACATCTACCTTAGCCTTATCTACACTCATGCCTTCTTTTGAAACAATATGCCCAAGGACTATGCCGCTAGTAACCATGAAATGACTCTTTTCCCAACTAAGAGTAAGGCTACTCTCCATGCATCTTTTTAAAACAAGTTCTAACTTCTCTAAATAATCGGAAAATGAAGATCCAAAGACCGAAGAATCACCCATGAATACCTCAATGAAGTCTCCAATCATTTCGGAGAAGATAGAAAACATGCATCTTTGAAACATGCCCGGTGCATTACATAGTCCAAACGGCATTCACCGACATGCAAACGTGCCAAACGGGCACGTAAATGCGGTCTTGGCTTGGACCTCCGGCGCTATGGCCACCTGAAAATAACCCGATAGACCGTCAAGGAAATAATAAAAACTATGCTCGGCCAATTTATCAAGAATTTGATCAATGAAAGGAAGGGGAAAATGGTCTTTTCGTGTAGCGGCATTGAGCTTTCGGTAATCAATATACATTCTCCATCCGATGGTGGTCCGAGTAGCCACATGCTCTCCTTTGTCATTCTCCACCACCGTGATTTCTCCTTTCTTGGGCACCACATGGACCGGACTCACCCATTCACTATCGGCTATCGGATAGATAATCCCCTCCACAAGAAGCTTGAGAATCTCCTTTTTACTGACCTCCATCAACACGGGATTGAGTCGCCTCTGTCCTTCTCTAACCGGCTTGGCTCCTTCCTCAAGAATGATGAAATACATGCACATCGAGGGGATAGTGCCCTTTATGTCGGAAAGGTTCCATCCAATAGCTTGCTTGTTTCTCTTGAGTATGGCGACCAAGAGATCTTCTTCTTCTTTCTCAAGCCCGGAAAAGATAATCACGGGCTTCTTTTCTTCTTTGTCGAGATAGACATACTTGAAGTGAGATGAGAGCTCCTTGAGCTCAAGCTTGGGAGTAGACTTCACTTCCTCTTCAGTCGAGGCAATAACTTTAATTAAGCTCACTCCTTCTCCTAGCGAAATCTCCATCTCTTTGGCATCCAATTCGTCTCCCCCACAGTTGAGGTAAGCTTCTTTCATAGCATGTACCTCGGATAAGGCTTCACTTCTCCAATGGAAGCCTATTTCCTACAAGAAAACCTCATCGGCCAAGGCATCAATAGTATCAATGAAAGAACAATTTTCCTCAAATGAGGAGACGAGAATGGCTTTGTTTTCATGGACGGAAAAGGACACGGTTTCTCTTAACACTGACATTTTAAGAGTTCCATTTTTTACATCAATCAAGGTGTTTGTCGTAGCCATGAAAGGTCTACCTAAGAGAAGTGTGTGCTCCTTACCCGTTTCTTTGACATCTCCCACATCCAACACAACAAAATCAACCGGTATGATTAATCAACCCACCTTAACTAGAATGTCTTCAATTATTCCTCTAGGGTATCTTATGGACCTATCCGCTAATTGTAGACACATTCTAGTTGGTTTCAAATCACCTAACTCCAATTGCTTATAAATAGAGTAAGGCATCAAGTTAATTACGGCTCCTAGATCTAGCATACCACATGCTTCTTTACCATTTCCTAAGGCAATTTTAAGAGTAAAACTACCTGGATCACGGAGCTTGGGTGGTAGTTGATGTTGTAGGATTGCACTCGCCATTTCGGACACCACAATCTTCTCATCCTCTACAAACTTCCTCTTCTTGGAAGCTAGCTCTTTAAAGAACTTGACATAGGTCGGCACATTGCAAATGACATCAAGGAGTGGAAGGTTGACGTTCACCTTTGATAGGAGCTTGTAGAACTCTTGAAATTGGGTGTCTTGCTTCTCATTCGTCAACCGGCTTGGAAATGGAATTGGAGGATTGTAGGGACTGGTGGCCTTGTGGAGTGTGGGTTTCTTCACTTCTTCATTTCCCTTTTCGGGCTCCTTTTATTGTTGTTGAGGAGCCTCCTCTTCTTTCTCAACCTCTTCGATTGGGCTTGACTCTCTAACCTTGTTATCAATCACCCTGCCTCCTTTAAGAACGGTGATGGCTTGAGCTTGCTCTGGTTGGCTTGGCAACTTGCCTGGCTTGGCTTGCTTGGCCAACTCTCCAACGGTCCCGGCTATTTGTCCCACTTGGGTTTCGATCCTCTTCACGGAAGCTTCAACGGATTTGAACCTTTGTTGGGTGGCTTGAATAAAATATTGCAAGGTGTCTTGCAATGTCGGCTTAGGCGGTTGGTTTGGTTGGGCCGGATATTGTTGCGGCCTTAGATAAGGTGGAGCTTGGCCACCTCCGGCTTGTTGAGGTGGAGGAGGTTGTTGTGGCGGTTGACGTGGTTGTTGAGGTTGTCTCTAAGGGAAATTTGGATGATTTCTCCTTTCCGGATTGTATGATTGGGACTATGGGTTGTAAGGTTAGGGAGGTTGGAATCCTTGAAGGGCATGTACTTGCTCTTGAAGAGCATAGAAATGAGCTTCTTCACTTAATTCCGGCTCGATCGACTTTAGGCACAAGTTGGCCCCATGGCCATACTTTCGACAAATCCCACAAGTCTCAACGGTCATCGCTTGTTGGGGTGGTCTCTCGGAGGTTCGAAGCATCTCTACTTGCCTTGTCAACTCGGCAAGTTATTTTGTCACATCATAACTAGGGTTGGCTTCATTGATGGAAGCTCTCTTCCCCCTAGCACTCTTTTATTAAGAAATCATGGCCATCGTCTCATTGATGTTTGAGACTTCTTCAATGGTCCGGCTTCCAATGTCTCCTCCCGAGGCATTATGCACCATGTATTGAAAATTTTGAGAAAGTCCATCGTAGAAGAATTGGTTGAGCAACTCGGGTGCGAGGTGGTGGTGCGGGCATTGTTGTTGGAGGCCTCAAAATCGATCCCAAGCTTCATGGAATGCTTCACCCGGAGATTGGGCAAAGATAACAATTTGAGCTCTCAAGTCTTGGGTCTTTTGATTGGAGTAGTACTTGGCCATGAACTTCTCGTAGACGGCATTCAAATTGGCAAATGAGTTGGCCGGTAGCGACATGAACCACGTCTTGGCTTGATCTTTCAAGGTGTAAGGGAAACACTTCATCTTCAATTGATCTTCGTTCAAACCTTGTAGAGGAAAGGTTTGAACAACGGCATAGAACTTCCGGATGAAGTTCAAAGCATCTTTGGCCGGCATCTCATAGAATGAGGGAAGTTGGGCTAAAATGGATATTCTTCAACTCATAGTTCATTGCGGCCTCACCAAGAACTATGTAAGAAGTCGACACCCCAATCATGGGACGAGCAAAGTCTCTCATATTCCTAGCCGCATTGGCATTGGCATTGTCGGGGTTGTTGAGGGGATTAGCGTCCATCTCTCTTTCCCACAGGGGCTAGTCTCCGATTGAGGCTTCGCCTCCCAAGCATACACAACCACAAACAAAATGGAGATCACACGTAACTTGCAGAAAGAGATATGAAAGCCAAACACAAAAACATAAACACAAAAGCAAAATTAAACATTATAATCACAAAGTCACAATCACTTTATCAAGAAAGATTTCATGACCACAAAATACACAAAAGCAATTATAGCACCAAAAAGACAATAACTTTAGGCTGCCTTCCCCGGAAATGGCGCTAAAATTTGTTTGGGGATCCAAATTTGAATTTATATTTTCGGTTTCGGCTCAACACAACAAACTACTTGGGACCACACCCGCAATTAGACAGGGTCAATTATAGACACGATGAGCTAACCCGAGTCGATCTCACAAGGAAGACTTAGTGTGAGCTACTATCTTAAGGGCTATGCATGCAACGTGCTAAAACGACAAAAATAAACCTAAATATTCTAAACATGGGATTGAAGATGATTTAAAACTAAGAATTGAAATATGCAAGTGAACAAGATAATGCAAATGACAACAATAAAATTAAGATTTGAGAAAAATAGAATGATAGAGGTATTAGGGACTGAACATTTCCATAAATGTTCATATGGATGTACATGTTCATGATTCAAACCCTGAGTATATCTTTGTCAACGGCTAGTTTTGATGTGCTATTGTCATCTCTGATTTTCCTGGATTTCCCTCTGATTTCTTAGTCTAATGGAAACCTGAGAACGGAATACTCTTTTATATATATGTTTAGCCATTTCGAGAAAACGTTCACTTTTCAAATTTTTCTGAAATCAAAATAACCTTCGCTCTTGATAAATCCTCTGCATATTCAGAGTCTATTCCATTATTAGTCGTTAATTTTCTTGTTGTTTCATTTCTTCATATACCCATACACTTTCAATAGCTCCAAAAATAAAGCTTCTTCGTCCCAAGAAAGTCGTAAAACCTAGGATGAGGTATGGAAATGTTACATATTCCAAACCTCAAGATCAGTTCTATCAAGAAGATGAATTCGACAGGCAGGTTTGTGGAGTGTCAACCTACAAGAAACCTGTTCAGAGGCCACTTCGCGATGAATCTTCGAGCAAAGATACAGAGAAATTAATTGAAACATTCCATGGAGACCAAGAAGAACAAGAAATTGCCTCTTCTACAAAGAAAACAAAGACCCAGAGTCTTTCGATTGATGATTTGTTGAAAGAAGCTGCAAAGTCATATAATGTTAACAGAAAGAAGGCAAGAACAAAGGGAACTGCAGTCAAGAAATCCAAGAAGACGACATCTTCTTCATCAAAGAAGATCAACACAGCATCTGTCGTCCAAGCCCTTCAGAAAGATAAGGGATCTCCTGGTGATGATCATGTTAAGCCTTCAGATGTGCTTGAACATGTTGAGGCACATGTTGCAGAGAAAAGCTATGCTGCGACATCTTCTCCAGCTGATGTTGTTATTCAACCTCCTATGCAACCTTCTTCTACAGAAGATAGGGAAGATGACATTCTCTTAAGCTTAAAGATAAAAGCTATAGCTGCTGCTCTTGCCAAAAGAAAGAAGAAATTCATTCATAGACCGTTAGTCGCTGACCCAGCTAAGAAGGAAGTCATTCAGAGTTCATCCTCTGAGTCTGCTGAGAAGACTCCTCTTCCACAACAGGAAAAATTATTGGCCTCTGCTCAATATGATCCTTTTGCGAGATCTCCAGTTAAGAACAAAACACCGAGGAAGAACGCATCTGCTGCTATGGTGCAGCTGGTTCCAAGAACCCCTGTGACCAGAAGTCAAGCGTCTGCTACTCCACCATCTGCTGCTACATCCACAAAGAAGAGGAAGGCCATTGCATCAACTGGTCCTTCTAAGAAGGTCAAGAAAGCTACCCAGCCAACCCATGTACCTGAAGATGTTCACTCACATTCAAGTGAACATGATTCTGAAGTTCACAAACAGATTGTCCATGCTCCAGGTAAATCTAGTCAGTCCATCTTTCGTTCTCCTAAGCATGCTGAATTATGGGAAAAAGTGAAGGAGAGATCCATGATCTCTGAAAAGAAGGTGTATAAGGATACATTGTTGGCTACTAGGTGTTTACATTACTGGAACAAGCTGGTTTGTTGGGAAAAGTACAGAAGGTTCAGGAGTTTGTTCCCAAAGTTGTTACAGAATTCTATTGTAATTTGACAAAAGAGATTGATGATCCAGAGTCTACAAACTTCCAGAAAGTCTATGTGAAAGGAGAAATGGTATAGTTTTCCCCTGATCTCATTAATGAGTTCTTGGGATGTTCATCTGAGGGGGAGTATAAAGAGATAGATGACTGGGGGATGGTTGCTGAGGAACTGACCCAGGGCATCTATAGTAAATGGCCATCTCATCCACAAACTATTCCAACCTCCAAGCTAACTCACAAGTATGGCGCCCTGTTCAGAATTCTGATTCACAATTGGCTACCAACTAAGCACCGGGCAGCAGTAACTGAAGCTCAGGGGAGGTTTCTGTTTCACCTTAGAACTGGGAAGTAGTTCAACTATGGTGAGTTTGTCTTCAGCAAGATCATCAACAGTAGTCAAAGGTCCTCTTTGTTATCCATTATTGATCTATAGCATCATCAAGCAACAGAAGAAGAATGTGTCTTCAAAGAAAGACAAAATTATTCCTCTTCACAAGCCTCTAGTGATCAAAGTTGCTCCTGAAATAGGAGATCCTCATCTTCACCTCCAGTTCAAGTAGTTCATGTCATCCAAGAAAGGAATGGATGAAACTGTTGAAGAATCCTCTCCAAAGGGTGCTGTGCTGAGATTTTTAGAGAAAAGTCTGGAGTTCCATGCTCGTTTTATTTTCTGAGCATACTTCTGAGAAGATGAAGATCCAAACAAATAATTGCTGATCTTTCATCAGGAGAAGAATTTGTCTCCCCAACAGCAGATGTTCCTGAGAATGTTCAGAACTTGCACAAGCTTGCAAGTACTGTCGAAGCTGCTACTCAGAAGAAGTCTACTCCAGCACAAAAGCAAGAAAAAGCACAGACTGCAGAGCAAACGAAAGAAGCAGAAGCTATCCAAGAGGAGTTTACAGAGGAGGATCATAAAGTTGAGAATGTTGAAGCTGAGGATGATAAAAAGGAGGCTGAAGAGGATGCTAATGATGGAAAAGAGACGGAGTATGATGATGCTGAAGCATGATCTGAAGAAGAAGGATCTGAAGGTGATGATGATACTCAAGACTCTGACAAATCCGAGTAGTTCCTTCGTATTACTTCTTTACCGTTCTCGGTGGCAAATAGGGAGAGTAATGCAATATAAGTTTTTTACTTATTTCTATTTTGGTTTTACTTATCTTGCATCATGTTTTGCAAGATATTTCATTTTTTGTTATGATAGCTTGTTTTTAGCTATTTTGTTATGAAACATATTTTTCTTCCTTTTATGATTCATATCTACTAAAAAATTGAAACTGCTATCAAAAGATAAAAAAAAAATGAATATAGCAGAGCAGGTACAAGCTGATAAGAAAGTGAAAAATAGTTGAATCATATAATGTTCTTCCAAACATTCAAGTATGTTTCTAAGTACATGATCCTACAGTTCAAGGGATTGTGTTCTTCTAAAACATGGAGCTGATTTGCAACCAGATAAAGACAAAGAGGGAGATTGTTAGTACCATCTGCACTTAGGTGTTTGAGATTGTCATTATCTATTTAAGATGTTATGGCAATTTCAAAAGAACACAAAAGGTTTTGGTTATTCATGTTCGAATAACATGTTCTGGACATTTTAGTGAACATTCCGCTACCAATCTGATTAAAGATCAAGACATGTACTTAGTCATGTTCAGGAACATGATCATGTACATGGTTGTCCAGATAGTTTACAAAAGATGTATCATGCTGGAATCAAAGAGTTGGTGCTACAGATTCAAGATGGACGTTTCAGAATCGAAGCTGCTTTGTTCATGATGAAGATCAAGAAGTAAATAAGGAGTTCTATTCAAGGAAGACATCTAAAGTAGGAAAGTCCGATTTATTTAAGGAAATTATTTCCTTGTTAAATCCTAGTCTAATTAGGACTGCTGATTACCTTGTTAAGGCTATATCTATTGTTTATAAATAGCCTGAGATTCAGACTAGTTTAGGTGACACGAATTTTTACGAATACACAAAAGGGCTGAGAAGTAAAAGGCTTCACATTCAAAGCATATAGTATTCGGGTAGACTAGGTTTGATCGGTTAGATCATTGTGTTTCTAGTTTGTGTTTGAAACTCACTTTCATACACACTTAAAGGAGTCTCGGGAGAGATTTCCTGTGGGAACTAGAGGGATTCTAGATTGTGAGGGGAGCTCACAATTCAGTTTAGTGAAAGAGGTTGAATCGGGTAGGAAAGGGGTCGAGTGACGGGAGTCTTCATGTAATAACCTTTGTAACCATTCAACGGAGTAGTAAACTATTTCTTACGGACTTGATAAGTCCCCCTGACGTAGATCAGTTAATCAAACAGGGTTACCAACCTCGTGTTCTTTGTTTGCTTAAAGTTTTTACATTCTGACCTTACATGTTCACAACAATGTTCAAGTACATGATGATGAATATGACCGCACAGTTTATGTAACTTCAGCTCCGATTAATCCTTCGATTAAATCTCAAATTTATCCGTTGTGATTAAATGAGGAGAGATGTAGTGGGTCCAACGGTAACAATGGTGAAACACGTCATTTTACCATTCCACTAAGCAAAGTAAATTCAAACTTATTTGTTCGAATCTCTCTCTCAGGAGCTTCCGCGTGGCCTTTGAGCTGCTGACATTATCAAAAAATTCATCTACATCTGGCATTCTCCAGTTGGCTTCATCAGACTTCAACTGAGATTTTTCCGTTTAGCTCTTCCTTGTGCTGAGATGGCTTCCAACTCTTCCTTCAGTTCAGCTGCTTGCTTCAACTGATCAGGAGCTGCTTTCTCCAATGTGAACTGATTGATCATCCGATCAGTTCTGGCCCTTTGACTTCTCAGCTTCCATGCTTCTCATCAGTTTGCAAACTTTTTAGCTTGCTTTTTGTTTGAACTGATGGCTTGAGTAGTTTTGGCTCCTTTCGCTGACTGAACTGATGCATCTTTTGGTTCAGTTTCAGCTTCTGCTCTCTTTTTCTCATCGGCTGGGATTGCTCTTTGCATTCTTCCACTGTCTTGATCATGTTCATCTTTTGAAGCTAGTTCTAATAGCCCCAATTGGATACATAGCTCTACGAATCTTGCCTCTGGCAATGGCTTTGTGAAGATGTCAGCTATCTGCTTCTCAGTGTTAACATGTTGGATGCATATGTCCTTTTTTCAATGTGATCTCTGATGAAGTGGTGCCTGATGTCAATATGCTTTGTTCTCGAATGCAAAACTAGATTATGAGAAATATCAATGGCACTGTTGTTGTCATAGAAGATAGGCACTTCATCAGTTCGACCTTGTAATCCTTCAACTGCTGTTTCATCCAGAGTATTTGTGCACAATAGCTTCCAGCAGCTACGCACTCTATTTTAGTTATCGATGTTGTAACTGAGTGCTACTTCTTGCTGAACCAGGATATCAGTTTGTGACCAAGAAACGGACATGTTCTACTGGTACTCTTCCGATCAATCTTGCATCCACCGAAGTTTGAGTCTGAATAGCCAGTTAGACTTAAGTTGTCATCTCTGGGATACCATAATCCAAGATTTATGGTTCCTCTGAGGTATTTAATGATCCTCTTTGCTGTTTCGAGATGACTCTTTTTCGGATTGGCTTGGAAGTATACATATAAGTCGACTGGATATAAAATGTCTGGTCGATTGGCAGTTAAGTAGAGAAGCGAACCGATGATGCCTCTGTAATGAGTTTGGCTAACTGATTCTCCTTCTTCATCGAGATTCAGTTGAACAAATGTATTTATAGAGATCTTGATAGTTTTTCCCTTATCAGTTCCAAATTTCTTGACGAGCTCCTTTGTATACTTAGCTTGACTGATGAATATCCCATCTTGGAGCTGCTTCACTTGGAGTCCTAGGAAGAAGGTTATTTCTCCCATCATGCTCATCTCCTGCATCAGTTGTGTGAATCGAGTGCAGAGATCCTTACTCTTCGATCCAAATATTATGTCATCTACATATATTTGAACCATTGAGATCTCCGATGATCGCTCTATTCTAAATAGAGTGCGATCAATGACTCCTTTTTGAAACCCATTCTAGAGCAAGAATGTTGTGGGGGTTTCATACCAGGCTCTAGCACTTGCTTCAGCCCATAGAGTGATTTCTTTAGTTTGAAGACTTGGTCTCCAATCTCGAATCCAGGCAGTTGCTCAATGTACACGTCCTTCTTGAGCATCCCTTGTAGAAAAGCACTTTTCACGTCCATTTGATAGACCATGAAATTGTTGTGAGCCGCATAGGTGAGGAACAATCTGATAGCTTTCAATCTTGTAACTGGTGCAAATATCTCATCAAAGTCGATTCTTTCACTTTAAGAGTATCCTTTGGCTACCAGTCTTGCTTTGTTCCTTGTGATGATGCCTTTCTAGGTTTTTAGCCTATCAACAAGAAACCACACATCGTTTCTTGTGAACTGGTTCAGCTCTTCTTGCATGGTGATTATCCAATCTGCATCTTCAAGAGCTTCATTGATGTTTGTCGATTCAGTTTGCGAAGAAAGCATATGAAGAGAGCATGCTCTGTTGAACTTCTGGTCTGAACTTGACTTCTTGGATCTCTAACAATCTTGTTAGCTGGGTGGCTCTTGAGCCATTTGGGTAGGCTATCCTCAACTGGATTTTCAGTTGGATCCTCTGCATTCACATCCTTTGATGTCTTATCTTCAGTTTGTCCTTCGTCCTTATCAGTTTTTTCCCTTGCTTCAATTGTGGGGTTGAAGGTCTCAGCATGATCAGTTTCTTCATTGGCTTGACTGCCCTCAGCTATGCTCTTAGCTGGTCTGGTGCTGGATACATTTCCTTCATCTTCTAGTCCAACTTCAAAATCTTCTGGAACTGTGTGGTCCACGTAGTCCTGCGAGTTATCAGTTTTGCTAGGTAGCTATTGAACTAATGGATTGAGTACCTCCTTACTCCTGTACTAATTGGCAAACTCATCAAAAAGAACACGATAAGTTATTTCCACAACTAGTGTTCATTTGTTGAATACTTTGTAAGCTTGAGCCTGTGGAGAATTTTAACTAAGTATTCTCTCATCAGCTTTCACACTGAAAGTCTTCAATTGACTTTTTCCATTATTGTGAATATAACATTCGCAGCTAAATACTTTGAAGTATGAGATAGATGGCTTACGACCCTTGTAAAGCTCGTAGGGTGTCTTGTCATGTGCGCTGATGATGGCGCTTCTGTTTTGAGTGTGTCATGCCGTATTGCCTGCCTCGGTCCAATATCCTTCTGCTATGTTGGCATCAACTATCATTGCTCGAGCTGCTTCTTTGAGAGTGCGATTCCTCCTTTCAGCTACACCATTTTGCTGTGGAGTTCTAACAGCTGAGTGCTCGTGAGTTATTATCAATTCACTAAGAAAACTGATGATCTGCTGGTTGACGAATTCAATTCCATTGTCTGAACAAATTCACTGAATTGATCTCTCCCTTTCAGTTTGTAGCCTCTTAATCATCACTGATAGCTTAGTGTAGGTTTCATCCTTGCTTCTGGGAAACTCTACCCATGTATATCTTGAGAAGTCGTCGACTACTACCAGGGTGAATCTTTTTTCTTTGGGCGTTGGTGGTCTAACTGGCCCAAATAGATCCATGTTTAGCAGTTAGAGGGGAGCAGTTATCCCTAGAGGATGACTTCTATTCTTAAATGATGATCTCGCTTGCTTCCCTTTCTGGCATGGTCCGCAGACGCCAGTTTTCTTGAAAATCTCCTTGGAAAGTCCATCTACTAGCTCATTCTTGGCTAGATGATTGATGGTTCTGAAGTTGAGATGATTGAGTCGTCGATGCCATAGCCAACTTGCTTCAGTTGAGCCTTTTGAGAGAAAGCAAGCTTCTCCATATCCAATTGACCAGTCAACAACATGCATGTTGCCTCTCCTTACGCTAGTTAGGATGATTGCTCCAGTTGACTTATGTTTGATGTCACATGAGCTTCGACTGAAATTAACGGTATATCCATTGTCACATAATTGACTGATGCTGAGCAGTTTGTGCTTCAGTCCTTCCACGTAGAAGACTCCATTGATTACCACATTTCCTTTAACCACGAAACCTTCTTCAATGGTTCGGCTTCCGGAGTTGTCTCCGAATGTGACAAATGGTCCTTTCACTTCGTTATATCCTTCTAGATCCTCTCTATCTCCCGTCATGTGTTTTGAGTACCCGCTATCTAGGTACCAAACCTCCTTGGTCCTCTTCTTCGATAGGATGTCCTTTTCCTGTAAGAGAGACGATTATTTTTTAGGAACCTGCACGATATTGGGTCCTTCTTTGCTAATCAGATGCTTAGGGATCCAAATTTGCTAAACTTTTAGCTTAATAGCAGATAGAGAGTTTTCAGACATTGATCGTTTGATCAGTTTCACTCTCTTTTCAGCTCTCCTCCTCTGAGTTGAGTCATTTGACTTGTACCTGCGACGAGAGTTAGTAGGATAAAACACTTCGATCATAACTCTATAATCTTGAGCTTGTCTAGCTCTTCTCTGTGGCCAATTCCTTTTAACACCATGAGCTTTGTCGCTCTTGTGGTATGACCAGTTGGAAAACCAGTTATAGTGGGAATTGATCCTTGGTTCATCTCTTAAATCTAAGTACTCACTATACTGAGTTGCGAGATCCGATGGAGTTAACTTCTCTAGGGGAATCTGAATGTGTTGACGTGCTCTATATATCTTTGTATGTACGTTCCTTCTTGAGTCAATTTCTCTCCCAGGTTGACTTGCTGGATGTCTTCAAGGATAGGCTGGCTGAGCAGTTCTCTCCTGAATTGATGCCCTATATTGATAAGACTACGGTCCAAACTGAGTATTTTTCCTTACTTTAGTTGTCCGGTTAGTTCTGTTCACCATAGGCCTGTTCTGAGCTTTGGCCTTGGATAAACTGGTGATTTTTGTCGAACTGACTATCTCTGATGAGCTGGAGTCTTGACTGAACCGACGACCTCTGTTGGTAGGTTGGATGCCTTGGCTAAGCTGGTGGCCTCTGCTGATAGATGAACTGCCTATTTTGAGCTTGTGGCCTTCTTTGAGATGGCTTCTTTTGCTGAACTGATGGCTTAACTAAGCTTTTCAGTTGGGAGGATTGGCTGGACCACATCAGCTGATCTGTAGGGATGTTCTCAGTTCCTTCGCCTTCAGTCTCTTCAACTGGTTGGGTTGTTGTAGGTCTAACAAAAGCAGAAAGAGTTCCTTCTTAATTGGTTTGAACAACTGCCTTTCCTTTCTCAGCGGTAGTGTACCTGTTGTATCTTAACCCTGGACTACCAGTTTCAACTCTTTGATGGCTTAGAATCTTATCAAGAGTTTGAGATCCCCTTTTAAATTTTAGAGATATCTCCTCTCTTTCTTGGATCTCCTGTCTGAGTCTCTCATTCTCAGCTCTTAGCTAATCAAACTTGAGCTTCAACTTCTCATATTCAACTGACTGAGCTTCAAGTGATTCAGTTCTGTCATGATCACTTCTCAGTCCTTTGATCTCATCTCTTAGGTCATCATTTCTTCCTTCAGTTGTAGATGCATACTTGATATAGTAGCTAACTGATCTTCTAGCATTCTTAATTGTTCATTTATTTCATTACTAGAAATGGTAGTTTCATGAATGTGATAAAAAGAGGTTAAGAAATCACATGTGCTAACCTCTTATTCGTTGTCAGCCATGAGACAAAATAATGTCTCATCTTCAGAGCTGTAGCCGTTGGAGTCGATTTCTGAAGGATAATTCGAGTCATCCAGCACGGCGTTCTCTGTGTTGGCCACCATAACTTTTCTTTTGAAAAAACTTCTCTCCATCTTGACCTTCTTATCTTCAGGGAGCTCTAGACACGTATATCTATAGTGTCCTTGCTTGTGGCAATGGAAGCATTCTCCTATGCTTCTGTTAGCTGCCCTTGGTTGTTCCGCAGACGGTTAGTTTCTCTCGCCTCTGGGCTCCTCACCAATTTGAAGCATAATTGATGACTGATCTATGATCTTTTTGAGCTTCTCTAGCAGCTTGGGAACTGATTGGATCTGATCATTAATAACTTCAGTTAGGCTCTCCTTCTTCTCCGTTGTTTCTCTTCTTCAATCAGTTGAGCCTCCTAGTTGTTCTCTGGTTTGAGAACTTCTTGGCTGGAATGTGTTTCTTCCTCAAGTTTCTCTAAACCGATTTTTTTTACTGTAGAGGGCTGCATCCTGGGCTGATGATGATGTGGATGTCTTTCTTTTTCGATTTAGGCTATACTCGTGAGCCTTAAGAGAACCGAAAAGTTCTCTTGGGGTAATGATGTTCAAGTCTCTTGACTCTTTTGTAGTAATCATCTTCATATCCCATTCTTCTGTGAGATTATCCAAAATTTTGGAGTTCATCTCACTATTGGGATATGTTCTTCCCAGATTGTTCATCTCATTGATGATGCCTAGAAATCTCATTTCAAGGCTTGAGATGTTTTCATCTGAGTGCATCTTGAAGGACTCATATATGTCCACCATTAGTTGGAGCTTGTTTCCTTTGATGGCCTTGGACTCTTTGCACAGAACTACAAGTAAGTCCCATATTTCCTTGGCAGTTCTGCAGCTCTTCGTGTCCTTCATGTGATCTTCATCTAGAGTTTGGAACAACGCGGCTTGGACCACAAACTCTAGGTTCTTCAACTTCTTCTCTTCACTCGTGAGAAGATGAGTTGGCTTCGAAATCCTTGCTGGTTGATTTATATCAGCAATGTGGGTTTCATTGTCCATCATGATTGTGATTGGACTTTCTTCAATAACTTCCTACATATTCTCGTGGATTGAGAAGAGATGCGCCTTCATTCTCATGCTCCAGTTATCGTAGTTCTCAACTAAAAAGATAAGTAGCTTATGGTTTCCCATAGCTGGCAGATTAGCATAGATAACAAGATTTGATTCAGTTGATCTGCAGAAATAGTTGATCCTTAGAATCAACCACTCTGATACCACTTGTTGGTCCCAGGGCGAGTCAGAATCAGTTTAGAGGGGGGTGAATAGACTGATCCAAAAAATTAACAATAATCGTGGAATATTTAGGGCCCATTTGACTTGCTAAGTTATTCATGCTATTAGGAGATCAGTTGAGATGATCAGCTAGCTCGGAATGCTGTGTGTGCTTGAGGTGTGCAGTTTAGAACATGCAACTAAAACTAAAAAAGTAAAGCAGAGCACACAAGCAGTTTTATAGAGGTTCGAAGCTCAACTTCTACGTCCTCTCTTCCTTCCGCAAAAAGGCAATTAACTATGCAAGCGTAAAGTTCCTTTATTATAGTTACACAATGGAGACAGGTGTTGGGCCTGGCTATCGGTGACTTTACGAGTCACGGACTCCTTTCCAACTATTGTTATCCCGGAGATGACGAACCAACGCAAGTAGCCTCCTTAGCCGGTTTCTGGGTCGACAGCTCACACTTACTGATCTCAACTGCTCGCTGAGACTTTAGGTATTATTGCCCATCTTTACAATGTTTTAGATCTCTTTCGATCTTCAAGAAGACAGTCTTGAATATGGTATCAACTGATGTGCTCCTTTGCGCGTCTGCGGCTTCAGTTGAGTAGTTGATCGTTATAGAGTTTGAACTAAGAGAATGGCTCTGGTTGGACTTCTTCAACAGCTAGCTTAATGAGCGTTATGCTCCTTCTCTTTAGTTGGACTTTTGCTTTTGTAGAGTTTTGAGCCTGAGGCTTTAGAACTTTTGGCGAACATCTTCGCAGAAAGTCTGAGCACAATATCTCTTCAAGAGTTAAAGTCAAAAGTCAAAAGTCACCTTCTGGGTTGCTCATCTTTTATAGATGAGTGGCTGGTGACCGTTGATGATCATTGTGTGATCATAAATGATCCTTGGTTAAGGGGCTTTCATTCAAAGAGCGTCGTTGAGTAGCCTTTGTGCTTCTGACGAGCTTTTGTTCTAAGATCTCAGTTGCATTAACTTAAAGATCTTCTTTTTGGCTTTGCTAAAAATTGAATTTCAGTTATGGCTTCTATCTTGATCTTCAGTTCTGGGCTTTGACAGGCAGTTGGAATCTTCAGTTCCTTGGCTGTCAGTTCTGCGCATCCTTGGCAGTTTGGAAAGCTCCAGTTTAGATCTTCTTCAACTGGCAGTTCTTGACTATGTCTTGATACTTTCTGAGCTCCAATTTGATTTGCTTCAGCTGGCAGTTTGAACCAGTGTTCTTCAGCTGGTATTCTGGACTCGTGTCTCTTCAGTTGGAACTTTCTTGGACTGGTCTTCAGTTCGGTTGCTGGCGCTTCTTCAGTTGGACTTTAGAATTGATGCGTCTTCAGTTGGTATCCTTCGAACTGGTATTTCTTCAGATGGGACTTTTTGAGCTAGTAACTCCTTCAGCTCGTACCTTGGTCTTTTCTTCAGCTGGAACTTCCTGATCTAGTATTTCCTTCAGATCGGACCTTGAAGTAGTACATTTCTTCAGCTGGTATTCTCCTTCAACTAGTATCTTCTCGAGTTGGTATGTTCATCAGCTCGAACTGATGTGGTCTTCAGCTGGTATTGTTCTTTCTTCGGTTCGTAGTCTTCTTCAGCTGGTATCATCTTGAGCTGGCATGTTCATCAATTCAAACTTTATCTGATATTTCTTTAGCCGAGAATAGTCTTGAACTGGCATATCCTTCAGTTCTTCTTTTCAGCTGGTATTTTCCTTCAGCTGGAACTTTATTCTTCAGATGGTGTTGGGCACTTCTAGGTTGGTGCTTTGAACTGGTATTTTTCTTCAGTTCATAATTGTAGACTGATGGCATTTGGTACACCACTTGATGGTACCTACAACTTTCAGTTTATCTTACTAACTGATCTAGCAAGCTACAGTTTCTTTTTCATAGCTCTTTGTGGCTAGATATTTCTTTTTTTCCTTTTCTCTCTGTTCTTTTCTCTATCTTTTCTGTTCTCAGCTCTTGGCTAGTTTCTTTTTCTTTTCTCTTCTTTTCGCTCTATTTCTTTTCTCTCTTTTCTTTTCTTTTTCTCACTTGGATTGATCATTTCTTTTGGCTTTGATAGCTTGATTTTTTTATATGATCATCCTTAGTTTTTTGCTTGATTTCTTTTCAGTTTTTCAAAGCTCTTTGCGTATTTTCACATATTTTAACATCTCATCAAAATACTAGTCAGGAAAACCCTTTATAGTTTTTCCTAACACCCACCTTGGTCATCCATCCCAGCGGACAAGCTCGAGGATTATATCTAGATTTCAGTTAACTGTCTTGAATAAAACTGGGTGTTTAGATAATTGTGTTTCTTGTAATGTGAGTAAATCTCATAGAATTCCTTTTGGTGATTCATTCTTTGTCGCTACTGGACCTTTAGATTATTTATATGCTGATATTTGGGGTCCTACACCCACCATTGTTATTGATGGTTGTCGTTATATTTTGCTTTTGGTTGATCTCTATAGTCGTTATTGTTGGATTTACACACTTCATGCCAAGTCACAGGTTGCCACGATTTTTCATCAGTTCAACTACTGATAATAGCGGGGAATTTTCGGCACTCAAATCATATCTTGTTGAGCATGGCATCTCTTGGTTAACTACTGCACCTCACACTCCTCAACAAAATGAGATCTCTAAACGCCGCAATCGTCATATCTTGGAAATTTCTCGTGCTTTATGACATCACGCACGACTGCCATCTCAATTTTGGGCATTTGCTGTTCAAACTTCGGTCTATCTTATCAACAGGACACCATCAGATAATACAGCTTCTGTCAGTCCTTTTGAGATCTTATTTCAGAAAGCCCCCAATTATCTCAAGCTGCGCACCTTTGGTTGCATCTATTTTCCTTGGTTACGACCATACCACATTGGTAAACTTGATTTTCCCTCAACACCGTGTATATTTATTGGCTACTCCACCAGTCAAAGTGCTTACAAGTGTTTTGATCCAGACTCTGGGAAAATCTTTGCCTCTCGACATGTCAAATTTTCAGAATTTACCTTTTGGAATTTTGATAAACAGATGCTTCATAACAACGACCTAAATAAATTTATGTATTTAGTGGACCTAGCGTCGCCGACTCTGCTTCCTGCGTCACCTTCTCCGCCATCTGTTGCCACTCCGCCACCTTCACTGCCACCGTCTCCCAGGGCAGCACCCACTGCTCTGCCGGCTCCTCAAAAAATCCATTCGCATGTCATGCACACACGATCCCAGAACAACATCTTCCGGCCTAAGAAGCTTTACACAGCCTCTGCACATCCTCTGCTGAAAGATGTCGAGCCCACTTCTGTCTCACAAGCCTTATCTTCAGCACCTTGGTGCCAGGCTATGTCCGAGGAATTTACTATCCTCCTCAATCATGGCACGTGGGATCTCCTCATCCCAATGCAAGTTGGTTGCAAATGGGTTTTTCATATAAAACGAAAACCCAATGGCACTATAGAACGCTACAAAGCTCATCTTGTAGCAAAGGGATTTCACTAACAGCATGGTGTGGATTTTCAAGAAACCTTCATTCCTGTTATTAAACCAGTCACCATTTGCATTGTTTTGACACTAACTCTATCTGCCAACTGGTCTTTAAAGCAACTCGATGTCAGTAATGCTTTTCTCCACGGGACCCTTACCACTCCTGTTTACATGTCTCAGCCACTAGGTTTTATCGATAATTCTCATCAGTCTCATGTTTGTCTACTCCGAAAATATCTCTATGGCCTGCACCAAGCCTCTCGCGAGTGGTATCTCACCCTAGGCTCATCTCTCACTGCTTTTGGATTTCTTCAGTCAAAAGCTGACACATCCTTATTCATATATAGTCAGGATGGTGTTCGCATACTCGTTCTAGTTTATATGGATGATATTATTATCACCGACTCTCATGATTCACGTATCCAACGTCTGCTCCTCCACCTGCAAACTCGCTTCTCTATCAAGGATCTCAGCAATCTTTCTTACTTCCTTGGTGTGGAGGTCGCTCGTTGTCAAGAAGGTATTTTTCTATCCCAACACAAATATATTATTGATTTGATTCGCCGACATTATATGGATGGTTCCAAGCCAATTCGCACTCCGAGAAATCCTTCTGTTGCTACTCCTTTTACTCATATCGACCCCACGGAGTATAGAAGTGCGATAGGCGGCTTGCAATGTTTGTCTTTTACTCGTCCAGACAGCTCCTTTACTGTCAACCGCCTTGCTCAGCACATGTTCTCTCCATCAGGATCTGATTGGGTTGAAATAAAATGATTGTTTCGTTACTTGAAGGGCACTATCCATCACGGTCTTCTATTACGTAGGCCATCCCACTTTTATCTCACTACCAATTCCGACTCGGACTTCACCGATGACTCTAAAGACTATAAGTCCACCTCAGCCTATATCATTTTTCTTGGTGATAATCCTATCTCTTGGAGATCGCACAAACAAACTGGTGTCGCTCGATCCTCGATCGAAGCTGAATATCGTTCGCTTGCTTAGGCAACTTCTGAAGTCGCCTGGGTGACTCATCTCTTTCGAGAACTTGATATCTCTCTCAAGTCCACCCCGCGCCTTCTTTGTAACAACATGGGCGCCACTCGACTTGCCCTTCATCCAGTTCAGCATTCTCGAATGAAACACATCGTGTGCCATCGACATCCATTTCATCTGTGATCTTGTATCTAAGGGACTTTTAGTTGTTTCTTATGTTAGCACTATTGATCAGCTTGTTGATATGCTAACCAAACCTTTGCCTTGACCACGCTTCGAGACTCTCTGTTCCAAAATCTTAGTTACCGATGGAACGCCAATTTTGCGGGGGCATATTAAGGATCTATCTTCTACTCTGAATCCTCCGGATATTAATTCCCATAAATAGTGAATTTATAATAGTTGTATTATTGTATCGTATATTCTAGATCCTTCTCTATTGTAATAATTATACCGATTGTATACCAATGAGAAATATAACTTCCCCTCAAATATATTGAGACTCTTATAATAACGTGCTTCACAAGTCAGGATGAGTGGAATAGTCAGCCTAGAATCTACTTAGCAGCTTACTATATTGATCATCTATATCAGCTAACAATATCATATTCCAAGCACTAAGAAATGAATTCCACTGATCTTTAGTGCGGAACTTCTTCTTACAATTGGCATCAAAGTTCTTATTGATTCAATGCAAATTCCATGTCGGCAATAATCACATTAGGTAAGTTCCTCTGGTCCATGAGCCCTTTCAGCACGGTCAACGCCCATGTGCAATTATCTTTTTTCTCTGACTCTAAATAAGCACATGCAATGGAGAATGTCATGCTGGTCAAAGTAATACCAGCTATTTCGAACAATGGCAGCCTATACCTATTTGTCTTATACGTGCAATCCATCATACACATTAGTTATCAAATATGTATTTTTTGTTTAACTAAAATTATTTTACATTAATTTCTTAAAAAAATAGAATCAAACAATTTAGTTAGATGATGCATAATTTGAAAACAATCTTAAATAAGTAACACTGACTTAAAATAACAATGACAATAAACTAATTATAAAATTAATTATGAAATTTATAATATATATATTTTTATATAAATATTACTAAATAGTTAATTATTTAATGTTATGTAAATATTATTTACTAATTTAATATTTATACATATAGATAATTAAAATCATAAAATAAAATAAAATATTTATATATATTTGATGAAAACAACTTTTTTTTTGTTACCCAAATTGGGTAAAACCATTGAACATGGCTATAGTTGTTGAACTGAGCTTTGAGTTTGTGAACGTTATTTTTGTAAGATTAGCTTAAATGATTAAATAGCATTTAAAAAGTAGATAAAAGTTTCAATAACTCCTTATCATGAAAATTAAGCTTATTTTTACATTTTATCAACATTTTTAAAAAGTAAATTTTCATTAGTTTAACATAATGGCCAATAAATATTTCATTGAAATTTTAAAACCTAATTATTTTTAGTAGTCCAAAACTTAATATTCCGATGAATGAAGGGATTGAAACAGAGTAGGAAGGACCACAGAGCATGAACTTCATAGAAGTTGCATTTGTCATCTCAACAGATCCACTGAAGTTTCTCAAAAAAGCAATATAGAGAAAACTCACACAAATAAGCTCAATAAATTTGTTACTGTATATTTCAAATCCATCAATCTAAAAGAAAAAAAATTGATCCAAAAATCTGCTGCCCTTGTAATTGACAGCCAAAATAAAGAAACAAAAATTAACCAATTCTACAATTCATGAAGCAAAAAACAATAAACATTTCTGAACTCTTTTCACAATCAAAAACCGGTCACAAAAATTCAACTTCCCACAATAAAAATCAGATCAATTCAACAGCCAGTCCTCTAAAACAGAAGCAAGTTTTCCAACACATAGTTATGTTTTTCCACCACCATCTGCAGCCTGTTTTCCTCAACCTTAAACGAGGAAACGGTGCAACATGAAATGTAGCTCACAGATGATCCACATCTACCTCAGAAATTGATCTCACGCCTCTCGGAGAAAAACTTGCCAGTCACAAACTGATCTGGAAGCAGGGCAAGCCACACTGCAGTGTCGGCCCCATCCTCAATGCTGATGTGCCCGGCCCAGCTAGTCATCGCGGTCCTCACCCACCCGGGGCAGTAGCAGTTGATGTATATCTTTTGGCCTTCTGGACGACTAGCAAACTCCCTCGCCATTAGCCTCGTGTAGGTATTCACTGCCAGTTTGGACAAAGAATAGTCTGTGAATACATGAGGCCATCCACCTTGTTTCCATGTCCCATCCCTTGCTTGTTCCAAGAATGTATTCACCACTTCATCAATCAATTCCTCAGATAGCAACTCGTCGTCTTCTAGCTTTTTTCTCATTTCAGCATTCTCAATTCTCTGCACAGCAGAAACTAAATTTAGCATCTCCACATACATTGAAAATCTCAGTCATTAACTTTGCAAGAACTGATTAAGGTCTTATCATAGACACAAAGTACTCTTTTTTTCAACCTCTCCATGTTGTTATAAGTTGAACTTATGCAACCTTTTTTCCACCGCAATGGTCACGAGAATGCATAAGTACAACAATAAGTTGGGGGAAAATGTTGAATGATTTTGGTGATTCATATCCTTTCTATGTAAGTAGAACATAGAAATCAGTTTTGAAGAAGGTAAGGATGCCACTCACATTTCTCCGTCCATTCAATCTTCCCAACTTGGAACTGACATTAACAATACGAGCACCTGGTTCTGAAGGCCTCATAAGAGGGATCATCGCTTTGATCATATTTTTCGTCCCAAAGTAGTTGGTACGAATAACTTGTTCAGCATGCTCCACAGAGTTGTCTGATCCAGCATTGTAATTTACTCCAGCATTGTTTATCTAGGAATTCTCATAAGGCCAATGCAAAAATTCAAGTATCAGAAACATAAATGATAAAAATGTAGTACTACCTACTCCTCTCTTTTATCACAGATGCTTCATATCATTTTTCTAACAATAACATCATCCAAATATCTCAATCTAACAGCACTGTAATCAGAACCACGAGATCTCTTCTCTAGGATAAAAGTATGGCAAAGTCGACTTCTTGCACTGCATTTTTAAGTACTAACTAGATTAAAGCAAAGTAACTACAATATGTTATGTGAAAAGAATGAAAAAGAATGAATTAGGTAGAAGTTAAGAAGGGAGAAAGGCACTATACCAATATATCTATACCACCATATTGCTCTTTCACCCATTCAGAGAAGGCATCAACTGATGAAAGGTCTATGATGTCTAGTTGGTGAAACACTACATTCAAACCTCCTTCTTGTAAGACCTTTGCTGCTTCTTCTCCAACAGCCGTCTCTCGTGATGTGAGAATAACCGTGATCCCATGCAACGCGAGCTGGTGCACAATCTCAAACCCGATTCCCCTATTTCCACCAGTCACCACAGCTATAGTTTCGGAGGTCCACCATCTGAAGAAGTAATCACATATAGATATATATAGGCAATTCAATAAAATGAAGCCTTGATCAAGATTCTACACTAGTAAAAATACAGAGATAGATGTCATTTCCTACACTAATGGTTGTGAAACAGAGAAATGAAAAGGAAGACCATTTATTCACACTTCTTAAATGGCATGAAAGATCTTCTGCCTCACCTAGTATTTGTATGATAGACATCCGAAAAACTTATAATCATCCGAAAAAAAAAAAGAATTAAATTAAATGCATCAAAATGAAAAGGAATTTATTTTAATTTGTAGATCCACAAAAAGTCAGGTATGTTAAGCTTCCATTTGTTCTAAAATTCGACATTGATCTACCGCAGTTGCTCTGCTAGGAAACAAGGGACTAAATATTTAAAGATCTCTTAAATAATATAATATCTAACATGAATATATTGCTCAACATTATATAAAAGAATTTGCTCTTTCTGCTATTGCAATAAGGTTTCCATCAATCCTATTTAACAGAAGGTGAGGAAAAAATGAAACAGTAAATAAATGCATGAGCATTCCCTATCACTTAAATTGAAAAAACCATTACAGCTACTAAGTTCTGGAATTTTATTATTTAAGATTTTACAGCATTTGATATCTACCACAACATTATATCTATTGTAAATTTGACGTGTGACCCTCAATCAAAAAAAAAAAAAACTGACAAAAAAAAAATCCAAATCTGATTAAAAAGAAGTTGATGGGAATGTTGATTACCTTTGGTGATCGGAATAAGGAATGGTCCGGAGGAGAGAGATCTCTTGGCGCCTCTTTTCCTTTTTCTCTTTGGCCTTCTCTTTTTTATCCATTACCACTGCAGATTTGATTGTCTTTTTCTAAGTTAATGTTGTTGTTTTTTTGTATGAGTTAGTTTTGTGCAGGGAGAGAGAGACAGAGGGAGAGAGAGAAATGGAGTAACAGAAGAAGCTATTTGTTTTGATTTTCCTGTAAAGTAGGAGGGAACCCTCATACTCCGGCCTCTTGTTTGAACTATCAGCTGCCACGTGCCATCCATCTACTTTTCTTCATGCTATATACGTTTTTTTTAGGAAAACATATATTTCTATTTATTTAGGATTAATTATGATTAAAAACACAAATTTGGACACGATTTGTAATTTAGACACAAATTTTAAAAGTTTGCAATTAAAACAGAAATTTGCATCATTTTGCAAGATAGACATCCTCGATTATTTTTTAAGCAAATGGAAAATGATGTGGCACAAAAATATGTTGTTTTATAATGATATGAAAAATATTTTCCACCCATCACAAAATGATATCGTTTTATGTCTCAACGAAGAATGAAAGAAAAAATATACAATTTTGATTTTTTTACAGTTTAATATTTTTAGGTGCGTACAAAATGATGTTGATGAGATAAAAACAATTTAAGCAAAACACAATGTTATATTTTTGCCAAGTTAGTTTGTGTTCTCCAAAAAAAGATTGGAGGTGTCTATTTTGCAATATATATATGCAAATTTGTGTTTTAATTGCAAGCTTTTAAAGTTTGTATCCAAATTACAAATTGTATCAAATTAAAGGTTTTGTGTATTTAATCGTAATTAAACCCATTTATTTATTTATTATTGGTACATATATTAAAATAAAATTATCGAGGGAAAATTATCATTAAAAATATTAGTCAAAACTTTGTTTAAAATATTTAGTTTGCCGAAAATTAAGGGGGGTGTATTGAATATAGAGTCTGTAGGATTTTTTTTGACTTTCAAAATTCGGGTATATTCAATCCAGACTTTTAAAAGTCTTAAAAAATCCCGAGATATTCAACACAGATTTTAAAATATCTTAAAAAATCCAGATGTATTCAAAACTCCATATACTTTAAAATGTTAGTGATTCTATTGGATTTCACCTCAAAATCACCTAAACAATACGAAGGATGAAATCCGACCTTTGCACGTGAGAATTTCATGGATTCGTAAACCCCAACGTGCTGTGTATTCCAGTGGACGCTGAGGCGTTCAGCATCGAACACCCCAGCGCGCGGTATATGCCAACGGTCGCTGGGAATAAGTCAGTCAGCAACCTTTGGGAATATATATCATTTGAATAATAATGACAAAATAGTTATCTGCATGCTTGATTAGCAAGTTGAGTTGCGCAGTTCAATGTATTGAATTGTTTGCCTTATGAAATACAGCAAAAACGTGCTTGAGATATCACGAGTAGTGTAAATGCCACAAGCACTCATTTCCAAGTTTAATTGAATACTCACTCCATAATATAGCACACTGATTATATATGAATAGAGGAACCCATGCAATGTCAATAAAAGAAAGCAGTAATGTGTAGTGTTCAAGGATATTTTTAGTGATGATTGATTCCCAGCGGTTGTTGACTCCCAGTGATCGCTGGTTTTTAGTAAAGGCAGCAGCTAGATACTAGCGGTCACTAGGTTACGCTTCTTTTAGGAAAATTATTGGGAAAATCCTAATTGATGGTTTTGATGAGATGTCAAAACATGTGTGATGATTTAATGAAAAACTGCAGGATATGGTAAGCTGGAAATCAATGACAATGACCAAGTAAGACTTCGAGCTGAGATGAGAGATAGCTATTCAGAAGCATGGTCAACCAGCTTATAGGTTACCTAATCAGACCAGTCAGAGTAAACTCTTCACAGCTTGAGATAAGTTGTAAAGGGGGTTAGAGAACTTTGAAGACTGGTAGGTATCCTCGGATGAGTTAGTCAACAGTCTTAGCAAAAAGCCAGGATAGACTAATGAACAGAGTCAGCTTGAAAGCTAAAACTGATCCAATTAGAAGATCCGTCAGAGCTAGTCCTAAACTGATCAAAGATCAATTTACTGGTAAAACAGCTTTAAACGCTTTGAGTCTTTATTCAACTGACCTTAGTTCAGTTAGAGAGAAAAAGCTCAAGCTAGTAGCCAACTGATAAGTCTAGAAATGAAAGCTCTTAAGCTCAGGTGATGAGTCAGCCCTACTATATCGTGACAGAAGCTCTAGGCAGCTGAAGATCTGCCAACTGGACTATCTCAGAGCTGAAAGCCGACACAGCTGATAGCCCATCAGCTGAATGTCCAAGAACTGATAGCCAAATCGCCTCCTACTACTGACAAGTAGTTAATGAAGATCTTAACAGGAAATCTTTGAAAGATCCTGATGATCTTAGAGTAGAGAGATTTAAAAGTCAAAACGGCTAGTTCATTAAAAGAAGCTTCAAACGGCTACATGCATTAAAAATGCTACCGGTGATCTCCAAACATCACCAATCATAACGGTCAAAATTCACTCATCTATATATAGAGGGTGAAATCAATTGGCCAGAGAGACTTTCGCCAATCTAACTTTGCTATTTGTGCAAAAAACGAGCTATTTCTTTCTTTCTCTCTACAGCTCAAAGCTCAAGATTCTCAAAGTGCGAAAAGTCTTAAACTGAGAAGGCGTGCTTCAAGTTCAAAGCAAGTTGCTAAGCTGACGCTGAATTCCAGCAAGAGCAAAGCTTCTCAGTTATGTCCCTTAAAGATGAACCATCCAACTCAAGAGAAATGAGCATCCCAGGTTGATAACAGTTTCAAGACCACCTTTTTGAAGATCGAGCGAGATCTAAAATCGTGTAAAGACGGGCAATAGCACCTAAAGTCTCAGCGAGCAGTTGGGACCGGTAAGTGTGAGTTGTCGATCTAGAAACCGGATGAGGAGGAGCGTGTACCGACGGGTCCGTTCTTCCGGGACAGCAACAGTTGGAAAGGAGGCCGCACTCGGTTTGAAGGGTGCCATTTTCAGGTCCAACAGGATTTCTTCACTGTGTAATTGTAATAAAGAAACTTTATACTTGCATAGTGGATTGTCCTTCTGCGGAAGGAAGAGAGGACGTAGAAGCGAGGAGCTTCGAACCTCTATAAAGTTTTGTGTGTGCTGTTCTTACTATTTTACAGTTTTGCAAGTTATTCAACTGCACACATTCACACACACAGACTGAACTGACAAGCTTCAGCCACGTCTTCAAGCTATCAGTCCCGAACTGATCAGCTCACCAGCTAAGCTTCTGTCAGTCTCTCTCAATTGATCAGTCAGCACAGATAAATCACAAAAGCGAGTAAGGGCCTATCTATTCCGCAATCTGTTTTGAAATTTTTTGAAGTCAGTTTATTCACCCCTCTAAACTGACAAAGGCTCGCACCGGGACCAACAGCTTCCATCGCTAGCTGTGTTTCAGCGAGCGCTGGAAAGATGGATTTCAAATCCAGTGAAATCGTCACAAATCCGTTTCCAAATCAAGGGAGACTCCATGTGGAATCAGTGGATTTTATAAATCTATGGAATTTTAAAAGTTCAAAAATATTTAATAAAATCTGGATCCAAGGGTCCTAAAACAAGTATCTCCTTGGCCCAGTTGGTTCCCGCAGTGTCATTGCACTGACATGGTCATAGGTTTGATTTTTCCTCACATCATAATTTTAACTTCTTAAATTTTTTACAATTAACAACCATTCACATATTTAATTTCTTTTATTTTCAAAATTAAAATATATTACCATAACTTAATAAAATGCCCATTTAAATATTTAAATTTCCAATTTTTTAATTCTAAGACTACTTGTGCTGTAAATATTCATATTTTTTAACTTTTTAGATTTTTTAAATAAAAAAAAATCACTAAAACATGCATATATAAAAATTAACAACATTAACATCTTTAATTTTTTTTTTAATTTTCTACATAAAAATATATCACCAAAACATAACAAAATGCCCATCGAAATATTTAATTAAATTTTCTTATTTTTTAATTCTAATACTATTTATGATGTAAACATTCATATTTTAAACTTTTTAGATTTAAAAAAAAACCACAAAAACATGCATAGATAAAAATTAACAACCATTCACATCTCTAATTTTTAGATTTTCTAAATAAAAATATCACCAAATCATAACAAAATGTCCATCGAAAATGATTAAATTTTTAATTTTTTTTTAAAGTCTAATACTACTTATTGTGTATTGATCATCAAATGACTTATTATATAATTAAAGGAGCTTAGAATGACAACCATTTAAATTTTTAATTTTTTAAATTCTAATACTACTAATAGTATAAACAAAGATCTACATCCAAAAAAAAGAAAAAAGAAAAAGAAAAGAAATGGGAGCTTTAATGGAAACAAAAAAAAGGAGATAAAAGAGCTCAATTCATACGTATTTTGGAGAATTCTGTATTTTTTTAAATAAATATATAATTTGATAAGGATATAATTATTATGTATTTTATATTATTAATATTAGAACAAACATATCAACTATGACCTTAAGTTTTAAACTTAAAATGTATAAAATAATTTCAGTATATCGTACGGGGGTAATACTAGTTAGAAGAGATAATATGTACGGGTAATTGAACTATCTTCCTTTTGTAATTGAGTTTCTATAGGTTCTATGGATCATGTCGTGTCCTTGATTTTTTGCATTTTATTATAATTGTGTTCTCAATTATAATTAGTTTAATTCAGTGATTAAGTTTATGTTGTTGTGGTTATATCGATTATTATTCCTTAGACAAAAACTTGTATGAGATCGTCTAATGTGTCTCTTATGTTAGACGGTCAAATAATATCCAAACCCGCCCCCACGCGCAGGCACGTGACCTGCACATGCCTCCACGCGCGGCGTCTGTAGCTCACGCACCCGTGGCATATTTTTTTTTCTGGCAGACCATGTTTTTTGCTTTTTTTTATTTTTCTTCTTTCTTTCTTCTTCTTTTCGTTACTTTTAACTTTCTTGTTTTCTTTTTTTTTTCTTTTTTGTTTTTATAATTATTGTATATCAAGTGCAATATACATGTTCAAATAAAATTTATTTTAAAAAAATTAATTCAATTCAAGTTTATGGTTCACTAATTTCATTTTAGGGTATAAATTTATTTTAAAATAAATATATATTTTTTTAGTGATTGACTAATTATTGAGCCAAAAAAGTATCATTAGTTTTAAGGTAAAGTTCATTATCTATGATATAAAGTATCAGTAGCTCTGAGGCTAATTAAACATTAATTATCAAACCAATAACAAGAAGTATTAGTAACATTAGTTATGAAATGAAGTATCATTAACTATGAAGTTAAGTATCATTAGATATAAATTTGGTAAAATATCATTAACTATTAAGTGAAGTATCATTCGATATATATATATATATCTGGTAAAGTATCATTAACTGTGTGTGAAGTATCATTCATTAGGGATGAAGTATCATTAACTCGGAATTGGAGTATAATATGATATTATTGATGATTAAACATTAATTATCAAATCAAGAATGGATAAATGTCATTAACTATGAGTGGAGTATCATTATTTATGAGGTGAAATATCATTAACTCACATATGAGTATCATTATTTATGAGGTAAAGTATCATTAACTCACATATGAGTATCATTATTTATGAGTTGAAGTATCGTTACCCGTGAAGTGGAGTCTCATTACTATGGAAAAAAGTATCACTAATTAGAAAGAAAAGGATCACTAATTGCAGAAGAAAGTATCACTAATTAGAAAGAAAAGTATCATTAACTATTATAGTGAAGTATGGGTACAAAAGCTGCAAAAAAAAAAGCACGTTTTTGCCAAAAAGAAAAGAAAAGAGGAGCACGTTGTGCCAAAGAGAAAAGGAAAAAAAAAGAAAAAAAAAGAGGAGAACGTCTTTGCCGAGAAAAAAAGAAGGAGGAGCACATTTGTGCTAAAAAGAAAGAAAGGAAAAAAAAAGAAAGAGCACAAACGTGCTAAATAAGAAGAAGAAGAAAAAAAAAGGAGAAGCACGTTTGTGCTAAAGAAAAAAGAAAAAAAGAAAAAAAAAGGAAGATCACATTTGTGTTAAAAAAAACGAAAGAAAGAGAGAGAGAGAGAGAGAGAGAGAGCACGAATGTGCCCAAAAAAATTAAAAATTGAATATTAAAGAAAAGAGGGGAAGGTGGGAGACCATTAAAAAAAATCAAAAAGAAAAGAAAAAAGGAAGGGGGCACTTTGTTGGGTCAAATAATATCCGTCTAACGCAAAGGGATCCGTTAGACTGTCTAACACAAGTGTGCCCCTATTCCTTATTAATTAGACCCCATTATAATATATTATGAAGTTTATGGCCGGAAATCCTCACTATATATGAAAATTTCAAAATCTAATGAGAAGGACAAAAACTTCCGTAACACTTTTTGACAGGTTAAAATTCATTTAGGAAAATCTTTTAACTCGGATCCAATATAAAAAAATGAAAGTATTATCGAAATTATTTGGTTCGTCGAAAAATATTATTTTAATATTGAAAAAAAAAATCGCACGAAAGAAGTGATAAGATTGTAATTATTTGGACAACAAAAAAGGTAATCACCAGCATAAAAAAATATCAATTTTATTATTGAAAAGTATAATTTATAATAATGAAAAGTATCATTTTTTGCATTGGATTGGATGGAAGGAACCATTCGACAAATTAAATTCTTTCGACCGTCTCACGTAAGTGTCTCATAGTGAGAAAAAAAACATAAAACTAGCATAATCTATTTACTTTATAGTCTCCCCCCGCCCCTCTTGTATTTATATGAGTGAGTAGATGACATTAAATATGGTAAACGGTTCTGGAACAGCCGGTTATAAACGTAATTGAAATCGAAATTAGCGGTTCAAAACCGTAACCGTTTGCATCATATCTAAGGGATTCCTCAGTTCAGGCTGAAGAAGCAATGTAACTCAATCATTATCAAATAGACTGCAATCTTTTTATATCCGTGAAGATCCCACTAGAGCGCCTTCTACTTCTAATGAACTAGATCCGAATCATTCTCAACGAGTCCATAAGAAGTGATCCCATTTTTTTCATCGGGTCCGGGTAGAGACCAAAGATCTTGAGCGAGCGATTCGGCAAAACAACTTAAAAGATAAAGAAGTATCGTTAATTTCTTCATGCTCGTTCCAAGCTCGAAGTACCATTTGTACAAATAAGAATCCCCTTCGTTACATGATATTATGTTAAACTTATACAAACTTGAATAAAATTAGCCACAAATTAAGAATCCACAAAATAATATGAGATTTCCATAGTGAGATGTTATTAGAAAGAGAAATTTGTGAAATGATAACTAAAGACCAATATTTTTTTATAAGAAAAGTGTAACTCATTGTCTTTAATATGAAACCGATGTGAGACAAAAAAAAATGTTACAACTCTCAATTTTCAAGTTTCAACTATGAAACCAAATGTCCCACATTGATTTTTTTTATGAAAGGTAATGATTTAATTTATCCTATAAAAGGATATTAGGTCATTAGTTACCATTGGAAGAATTTACCTTAATAGAAATTTCATTATTTGTTGGGATTCCTCATTCCTAATTTATGGTTATATCTACTCTATAAAAAAAATTCATTTAAATTAATCAATATAAACACATTTATTACTTGTCAATTTATATATACCTTAATTTTAAAATGGGAAAATGACCCTGTAGCTTCTTATGAATCATATGATAAACTGGCGAAAAACCCATCCATTTGCCCATTTCATCAGATGCACAATTTTTTTTTCAAATTTTTTGTTTTTTTCAAAAAATATTTATTTCGTCTCAACTACGATTTATTAATCTCAATTATGATTTAGATTAAATTAAAAAAATAATATTCCATCATAGTGCACGAATTGTCGAATAATAAAAAATAAATTAATTCACTTTAATTTTAGAGGTCATTAATTCCATTTTAGACTATATATTTATTTCAAAAAAATTAATTAGGATCTCAGTGTAAGGGCCCATGCATTATCAATGGACAAATGCATTGGCTACTGCGTGTGGCCCAATTCTTGGCCCACTCCCCCTTTTCCTTGGTGGCCCATCCGGCTCAGTCCACTTGCTGATTTGCCTTAGATTTTCATGTCTGTCCCCGGGCCTGTATAAAATGGGATCCCTTCCCCCGTCCTTCTTTACGCTTCTCACTTCACTATGCTCTGCTTCTTCTATGCTCCTCTCTCAAACCCTAGAATCAAGCTTCGTGCTTGAGATCTCTATGCTCATACTCTCTCGTCCTTCCCAGTTTATCTAGATTTCCTCGGGGTCTCTTCGTGCAAGTATCCTAGGAATAAGTGGCGAGTTAGTCTTAGGTTTGTGATCGGAGTGGTGTTTCCGGTGTAGGGAAAGAGGCCACAATCTCTTACCATTGTGTTTGTGTGTGTTTGGTAATTTCTCGGAGGAGTCATTGATGGTTAAGTACTCATGAGCCACTCTCTTTTGAATCATCAGCCTTGTCTCTTGAGAGATGAATAGTACTGACTGCAAGGCAACGAGAAGCAAGTGGTGTCCTCCAGTAGGACCTGATACCCTATAGTGGTATGAGAGCCATGAAGAAATCTCCTTGAGGTACCCTCCATCGCTCATCAGCTCTGTCCGATCACCTTGTGGTATTTTTGGGTGAGGTAAGTTGAAAACCCCAACCTCGGGGTGATACTTTTACTCTTAGACATAAGGTTTATGTGTGATCTACTCATTATCTGATCTGTGTGATTTCTTGAATCTTTGTGATTCTAGGTATTTTCATTTCTTGTACTGTGTGTTCTGCTGTTATGCTTCTGCCAACTTCTTCTCTTCTATTTCTGTGCATAACTTTTTGTCATGTGATTGTGTGATTCATCTACACTTACAAAGGATCCAAGTAAACCCTGTGTAGTAGGTTAACCAAGTCTGTAATCTGGGTAATCCTTGGCTTTCCCCACTACCTGCAAGTTTGCCCTTGATCTTTTGGTATCTGCTCTGATCTCTCAGTTCTTTGCTGCTCTGGTAATACTCTTTGCATCTTCTCTGTGCTTGTGTGTTTCTTTGTGAAAAGATGGGTTCTGCATATCATACAACCTTCTTTGATGAAAAACTAATTTTTAGATTTGAAAAACTAAAATGGAATGCATTCTTATCAAGGAAAAAATGCTTAAACTTGTGCTTGTTGGCTGTGCTAAAACTCAAACTAATGAGAAAAACATTGAAATGAATGCTAGTGATAGACCTTCAATTTTGTTGAGTTTGCATGATTTTATTATGAGGCAAGTTGTTAGGATAACTTGTGCCAAATAATTGTGGGATAAATTGAATGACTTGTATACTCAAACTTCATTTCATTTAATGTCATTTTCTTAATATTTTTTTTTTCAAATTCAGGTTGGATATGTCTAAATATATTGATGCAAACTTGGATAATTTTAATAAATTGATTCAGGCTATGAAATTGGGAGGGGATGATTGACAAGTCTGAAATTACATAAACGATGCAGATAGGAACATGTTCTTAATCATGTATATGAACATTATTAAGAACATGTCAAGTCAGAATGCTAAATGCTAAATATAAGGTAAGTAAATGACACGATGTTGGTAACCCTGTTCGATCAACTGATATACACCAGGGGGACTTCACAAGTCCGTGAGAAACAATCTACTACTCCGTTGCAAGGTTACAAAGGCTATTACACGATGACCTATCGTCACTCGACCCCTTTCCCACACTCTACAACCTCTTTCGATGGATTGAATTGTGAGATCTCCTCACAACCTAGACTTTCTCTAGTATCTATAGGAAATCTCTCCTGATACTCCTCTAAATGTGTATGAAACAATTTCAAACACAGACTTGACACACAATGATCACAAGGACCCTCAACTGATTAGCTGGAGTTTGAAGAAGAAGACAAGTGAGGAGAAGTCGAAAAGGAGAAAGAAGATGGAGAATAAGGGATCCAAGCTCAAGCCGGGACTGGTAGCTAGGCTTTCTCGAAGATCTCCCTTTTCTTGGGTATTCCATTTCAGTTTCAGTTCATTTGTGGGGATTTGTCCCAAACATTATCGAGATAAACATTATTATGTAAGTTTGTATTTCATTTATCTTTTAGTTTATGAAATGAAGAACTTGTATGATTTATGTTTGGTATCTTGTATGATGAGGGGCTAGTTCCTTGCATTAGAGGGTAGGTAATCGATTTAGTTTCGATCCATGCTTGTGATTGTTGATTTCCATTAATTGAATTGAGCTTATTTATGTTTAGTGTCTGATCAATATTCAACATGGCTAGGTAATAGATGAGATCGTAAGAAGATTTTATTACCCGACTAGGGTTCTTTCAACATTAGGTGTACTGGGTTCATAAGTTATAACAGCCCGGTCCCGAGATAGGGATTAACGAATGGGGACAGGGTGTTATTAAGGGTTTAATGAATAAGTCGAAAGATGAACGAGGGTTTAAGAATGCAGATATACTTTTGAAAGATAGGCGATGATACTCGGGCTTACTTGATTTAAGAAGGAAACATGCTTTAGCGAAATAAAATGGCTAACTTAATCAAATACCAATGAGTGTAGGCCTTATTCATAGATTAAAACGAATAGACAGATATCGCATGCAAAAGCCTCTTCACAAGCGGAAGGAAAATAAACTCGAGAAGCAGGAATAAAACTGAATATGCATTACTTATATAGATAATCATGTCTAGGGAAATATTCTTAGAATCTTGACAAACATAACATATCTTGGGAATAAATACGAGTGTATCAGAGTAGCAGAAACATCATGGGATTTTAAACAAACTTATTACTATAGCAAAATAATCTTGGTAGCCAACCCACATCCACATCTACCAACATCCTCAGCATCTCAACCTGAAAATATTTGAAAAAAAGAGGGGGAGTGAGCACTATTGTACTCAGTGGGTTTTAATCATACAAGGTTTTCAATGACTCAAATCCTAACATCTTAGCATGCATAACATTAAAAAAAGCGTACCTTCTAGACAGGGCATCAGCGACTACATTGTCTTCGCCTTTCTTGTACTTGATAACATACGGCAATGACTTGATGAACTCGACCCATCTCGCATGCCTCGTGTTCAAATTATTTTTCCCTTTCAAGTGCTTCAAACTCTCGTGGTCCGTGTGAATGACGAACTCCTTGGGCCAAAGGTAGTGTTGCCAAGTCTCCAACGCACGCTTCAAAGCATAGAGCTCTTTGTCATATGTGGAGTATCTCAAGGCGGCGCCGTTGAACTTTTCGCTGAAGTAAGCCACGGACCATTTTTCCTGCATTAAAATAGCACATATACCTATCCCAGAGGCATCACACTCGATCTGGAAAGTCTTAGAGAAATCTGGTAAACATAAAACAGGAGCAAAACATAATAAAGACTTCAAAGTGTTAAAAGCATGCTCTTGTTGTTTACCCCATTCAAATTTGCGATCCTTCTTACATAGCTCAGTAAGAGGCGCAACTATGCTAGAGAAATCGTGCACAAAGTGACAATAAAATCCGGTAAGGCCGTGAAAGGATCAAACTTCAGATGCGGTTTTGGGCATTGGCCATTCCTCAATCGTCTTGATTTTGGAACGGTCAACCTCAATACCTCTAGAACTCACAACAAAGCCTAAGAACACAACTTCATCTAAACAGAATGAATACTTAGACATGTTTCCATATAATCAAGCATCTCTCAAAAGCAAAAATACGCGCCTAAGATGATCTAGGTGCGCCTGTGCACTGTGACTGTATATCAGGATATCATCAAAATAAACAATAATGAATTTCCCAATAACATCACATAAGACATGGTTCATTAATCTTATAAATGTGCTTGGTCCATTAGTGAGACCAAAAGGCATAATCAACTATTCATATAAACCATGCTTAGTTTTAAATGCGGTTTTCCATTCATCACCTTCATGCATGCGAACTTGAAAATAGCCAGACCTTAGATCAATTTTTGAGAAAATTTTCGATCCACTAAGCTCATCTAGCATATCATCAAGTCTAGGAATGGGAAAATGGTACTTAACTGTTATTTTGTTGATGGTTCGGTAATCCATGCACATTCTCCACTCATTGTTCTTCTTGGGCATGAGAATAACTGGAACTGCACATGGACTCATCGACTCTCGAATTTCCTTCTTCTCAAGAAACTCTTTCACTTGTCGATCAATCTTCTTGGTTTCTTTGGGTGATGTGCGATAAGCTGGGCGATTCGACAGAACAGCTCTGGGCACGAAATCAATCTGGTACTCGATCCCACGAATGGGAGGTAATCCACTTGGAATCTCATCCGGAAAAACATCCTCGAACTCCTTCATAAGGGGCTGCACAACAATAGCTAAAGAAATTTCATTAGTAAAACTGTTCTTACAAGTTAAAAGAATTAAAGACAAACCTGCTTTAATTGCTTTTTCAACTCCTTTAATTGTACAAAACAGTGATCGACTCTTCTCTTTGGATGGGGTGGCTGCACTCAATACTTTCCCATGATCAAAGGAGTCGGGAGAGGATGATTTGTAGGCTGCAATGGCCGTGGTAGTAGTGGTGGTCGGCAGTGAAGAATTCTCGGTCGAAAGGGGGCCATCGACGACGGTGGTACAGGCGGCAGCGGCTACGGCCTTCTCTCGTTCTTCTTTGAAATTTGCTTGCATTATTTCTTGATCTTCTTGATGGTATAGGTGTTCGCGAGTCCGTCGTGTACAACTTGTCTATCAAACTGCCATGATCTTCCTAAGAGTATATGCGCTACATCCATAGGAATAACATCGCACAATACAGTGTCAGAATAATGACCAATGGAGAAAGGAATATGTACCTGACAAGTAACGTGAACTGTGCCTCTATCTATAAGCCACTGCAATCTGTATGGCTTTGGATGCTTCACTGTGGTGAAACCTAGCTTGTCGACAGCATATTGGCTAACTGCATTGACCACGCTACCACTGTCGATGATCATAGCACAAATCTTGCCTTGAATAGCAACTCTCATGTAGAAGATGTTCTCTCGCTGCGATTGTTGCTCTTCTTCTTGATTTATGCTCAGGCTACGGATGTAAACCAAACTGACATGAGGAATCTTGGATTTTTCTTCTTCAAAATTGGTCTGGGTGACATCTACTATAGCTGTGGACTCGTCCTGGGGCTGTTCCTCGTCTTCACTGGCGGATTCAAGTCCGTTTTGATCATTGATGAATAAAACACGCCGGTTCGGACACTGGTTCTAAAAATGGCCCCAATCTTGACATTTGTGACATTGAACGTCACGAGCTCGATTGGGGGCTGCATTGGGCGTCGATTGGAGTGGGTTTGTCCATGTGAATCTTGGCCGAACAAGTGTGGCGAGTGTAGGGTTGGCCCTATGACTCGGCTGCGGTGCGGAACGGTCGAAATGCTTTTTTGGGTGGTCCGAATTGACCTCGGGGTCGAACAGGATCAGTAGAAGGGGTAGAAGATGATGTGGAAGGCATACCTTTACTCTAAGATGGACGAGTAGGCGCAGATGAATGATGAGATCGGCGTTGGCCTTCTCAAAGCTGTCTATCTACAATCGATGCGTGGTGTACCATGTCTCCTACACTCATGAAGTCTTCAAGCTCGACTTCACATGTCATGTCGGGATTCATGCCTTCAATGTACTTAATGATGGTAGCATTTAAGGACTCTTGCTTTCCAACTCGGTTCAAGGCGATCTCCAGCTCCTTGTGATATTCTTCAATGGAGCGCGTGCCTTGCTTGATCCGGGTGAGCTTCTTTTCGAGCTCTCTCTCATAATGCATAGGAATAAATTGTCCTTGCATTAAACCTTTCATCTCCTCCCATGTATCAACAGGCGGATATCTCTCACGGCAGCGTCGTTTCTATTGCATTTCCCACCATGAGGTTGCGTAGCCTCTGAACTCTAACGAGGCTAACTTGACCTTCTTCTGCTCAGGAAAATCATAGCAGTCGAAAATCTTATTAACCTTTCTCTCCCAGTCGAGATATGCTCCTTGATTGTGTAATCCCTTGAACTCCGGAATGTTTGTTTTGATGTTGTTCAACAAGCTATCAGGATCTGCACGTCGAACTGCATGTCTATAAGGCTGACGTGGTCGGTCATGTCTCTGATAAGGGTCGTACCCTTCCTCTAATTCCTCTGCAAAGTAACCATAATCTTCTTCAGCATCACGATCATAGGGATCGTTAAACTACACTTGAGGTTGGCGACAATGAGCTTGCGGTGCTCTAGCATTCGCTCTGGCTGGCTCGATTACAAGAACTTCTGGCTGACGAGCTGCTTCAGGCTGATGATATGCTGCTGGCTGTCGAGCTGTTTTAGGTTGGTGAGCTGTTGCTGGCTGTCGAGCTGCTCCTTCTGGCTGGGCAGGTTGGTCTTGTACTTGTGGTGGTGCAGGGATTCAAGCAGCAATAAGCTCGAGCTGTGCCATCATTTTGGCCAACGAACTATTTAACTTATGCTCTAGTTCTTGATGGTGGTACTGGACATCCCACGGCTGTGGCATCAATAAAGCCGTGTCTGTATGAGTGCTAGACAATGCGGGTGCCTTATTATGCGTCTCATAACCATCTCTGGACTCCATTTGTACCTGCAAAATGAACAAACGTGAAAGAAAACAAGGAATGTACCTCACTATCTCACGTTCACTCTTGATTTTTCCTCTCTTGTTTGCACTCAAATATATGGTGCACAGTGTGTGTGTCATGTATATGGGTGAGAACTAGCACTCTTGTTCGAATGTCGAGGGTACAACTTAATTGCACTAAGAATTGACGGGGATTGCTATCTCGGATCAAGATGGTGATCGGCTATGAGGTGGCCGAATGGGTAGTGAACACGAGTGGATGATGTGGCAAGAGTAGTAATGTGGCGTGTGGGTTAGTAGGTGTCGAGTAGGGTAAGGTGAATTAGGGTTGAGTGGATCCCCAATGGGTAGAAGGAAAGAAATAGAAAAGAAGGAAAAATGACTAGGTAATTTGGAATGTGTTACACAATTGTGACACAATCTAAATATCCTAATTGAACTAGACTCTAAAAAAAAATAACCAAAAGAAATTACAAATCAAATAGAAATTGCCAACTAAGAAAATAAACTAGAAGGAAAGTACCAAAATAAAATAGAACTAAAAAAGGTAAGATAATGAATATTACTCTTTTTGTCGATTTTTTTTAAATTCGGATCCTTTCTTTCTTTTTTTTTGTCCGAAAACTTTTTTTTTATAGACTTTTGTTTTTTTTTGTTTTTTTTAAATAGCTATGCTATTACAACTCAATGACACATAAGAAAATAAAAGACACGTATGATGATACGTAGGATAAAACTTGACACGTCGGATTGAACCACGAACAGCAGAGCTAATGTGGTTCTGATGCCAAATTATGATGCAACCCGGACAATTAATGTAGGATGAATCTAGAAAATGTAGCGGAAGACTTTAGGATACGAAACACGTCAACTAAAGAAAGGTTTCAATCTGACTCGATAAAGCGAATAAACAACTAATCTAGACAATCACGATACCTAAACTATGACACAAACTATGGAATACAAAATAAACCAAATACCAAGGATGAAATGAAAGGCTATAGATGATTTAAAAGGGTAGGGAGCGTGTATGGCTTGTGAAGAATGGTTTGGAGTAGGTAGGAACTTACGTGTGAAGAACTCGAACGCGTCTTTGTGGATAAAACTCGGTTGATTTGATGACTTGGAAGGATACGCATGTGGATAACTTGATGGAGGTCGTCATTTGGTGTAGATGGAAGGATGAATGTCGATGTGAATCACAACCTAATTGTAACATCCCAGATTTTCAGAGTTTATTTAGAAAATTAAAGAAATTAATTAAATCCTAGTTAAGGATGTTTTGGCCCTAAATTGCGATTTTAGGAGTTATTTTTCATAAAATCGTATTTTTGAGAATTTTGATTCCAGTTCAGTCGTAGCCCATTTTGGTCATGTTTGAAAGGCGTTGACCTAAGGAGCATGCCGGTGCTTTCGAATTTTGAATCTGAAGTCGTTTGAGTTCCCGGTGAATTAAAACGCGTTCAAAGAAGTTATGAATAGTATTTTTCCGTAGGAGCGCGATCGTTAGATATTTGTGAAATCTCGTGTGTTGACCCGAGCCTTGATTTTTCAAGCCTACCCTATAGGAAATTTCTCAAGGAATCTGTTGGCATTCCCAGATTTTTATTCTGAGGTCAATTGAACGCTCGGAAATTTTATTTGTCCATCGCGTGGAATAGTAACTTTATTTTTGAAAAGAGATTAATTTCTCATTCTCCTTCAAAATGACTCGTTCTTTATTCCGAGTCAAATTGGTTCAATAGTACTCGAGCCAACGAACCTTCTGATATTTTTAGATTTCGTGTACGAGGTCATTTGGACCTCTACATCGAATAAAGCGCCTTTGAACCGAGTACGATATTTTTAAAAGCAGTATTGTTGCACTGCAGAAGCTTCCCCAGGAAGCCATTTATTTTTCTATAAATAGAGCCCCTCCCCCTTTGATTTTTCTCGCTCAGTTTCATTTCTTCACCACCATTCTATAGAGTAGAGAGAGAGAGAGAGTAGAGGGAAGCTCTCTTCGTGAGAGCACCCCCCCAGTTGTGAGAGAGAGCAGAGAGGGAGCCCCGCAGCGCAAGGGGAGCCCCGTGGCGTAAAGAGAGCCCCGCGGTATTGGGGAACCCCGTCGCGCACTTCCCCACCCCCCCGTGGCGCTGGGTAGCGCCGGCGTGCACAAGGAGCCCCCGGCGCTAGTGCTGTTCAGCAGCTCCGGCACATTTTCGTGCAAATGCCATAACTATCGCTTTGGTTCGAGTTACGAGGCCCATGAGTACTCAAATCAAAGTTCTTTCGATGATCTACAAGAAAGAAGTGGCTGATCATCTGGAATCTCGATCTTTCAAATCGGATTTTCCGTCCCCGTTTGTGGTAATTTCGGATGCCTTAATCTTTTAAATTCTCGTGTTTTAAGTTATAGTTAAGGGTCAAGGGTTTAGATATCATTTTGATGTCTTATTAAGAGTTCGAATAAGGTTTCAAGTCATTGATTGACTTTTATAAAGATGAGGTGAACCCCGAGGAGGCCCGAGGAAGGATTTTCGACTCGTTGCTTCGTCTACGTGCTTGTTATCGAGATGTTCGTCATCTAGGTGGGTGGTTCTAAACCAAGTATAAAGTTTGAGCTATTAAGCTCTAGAAGAATGATAGGGCAAGATGAATATCGAATTAAAATATTTTATGCTCTACTTGTTTAGTCTCTGTATAAAGGAAGGAAAGGAAATGAAGTTATATGCATGATATTGTTGAATTGTTATTTGAGTTTGATAAAGTAAAGTAAGTTATTATAAGTTAAGTGAGGTCTCAAGTATGTTTAGATATGCTAGAATTGTTTAAATATGATTGATGCTAGCCTGATATCTAGAATTACTTTAATTGCAATCGATGTTTATCCGCGTTCATTTCATCGTATTTAAATGTTTATGCTTTGTTAAAAGCTCGTATAGTTAAGGATGAAGGATTGCCTTTTAGGGTAAGTTAAATCCCTTATAGGCCGAGATCATACTCAATTAAAGGATTAGCCTTAGACAATTGCTCTAAACTTGGAATTGTTAGCTAAGTCAAGTAAGTAAGGAAGGTTAAGGTTAAGTAAGGAAGGAAGTTAAGGAAGGATATAGCTTCTGTTGTAAGCAGGTTATCGAGCTCAAACAACAGTTTATTTCCATTATCATGCCATCACCCTCGTGTCACTAATGTTGAACATTTGAAAGTAAAGGGAGTCACTGCTGGGTAATCCCCTCGCATACTCAGAGGATACTGGAGGTAACCCATCGCTCATCCTAAGGTTTAAGGGTCCAGTAGATAGCAGGTTTGAGTGAGGAAAGGCGCCAAGAGAGGAAGTAAAAGGTTTTGCGGGTATGGAGAGGGCTTTTCCGTTTTGCTCTCCATATGCCGCCAGTTTATAATTGGATATTCCAAAGTTTATTAAAGAGTTTTCTCATAAAACCCCACTGAGTACATTAGTTCTCACACCCTCTTTTTCAAATGTTCTCAGGTTGAGATGCTGAGGCCGGTGATGTGCTGTTGGTGGGGTTGTCTGAGTTGTTTTAGGTTTGAAGTTTGTTGCTCTATATGGTTACATGTTTTTCTTCTGCTAAGTTTCTGCTAAGTACTCTGATATTAGTATCTAGTCTTGATTAATGTAACTTCATTCTTAAGAATAGCATGTCTTAAATGCTATGAATTCTAGTTATCAATAAAGTCTTTGAAGCATGTTCTTTTGACATACCCGTCTATGCCTTTATTGATTCCGAGTTATTTGAGTAGTCATACCTGTTGAGCATTCTAGTATCTATTCATCTTCAGTTGACTTGTGAATAAGTCTTGCATGCTTGTTATTATTGTTCGCCTACAAAGAGGCTTTTTCTTTCAAGCATGATTCTGCTCGTTCAAGTTAATCTTAAGTTGTTTTCTTGATCCGTCCTATGAATAGGAAAATAAGATATATTTGACTCTGACCTATCTCTGGGTCCTAGTTGATGTGACCTATGATGAGGTCTCGTTTATTTAAAAAGTCAAACTCATATGTTTGACTTTGGATTCTGTTTAAATTTGAGTTGGCCTATGATTTGGCATTCCTTTGACTCGAGTGAATCCTTTGACCCATTTGACCCGATTGAACCCTTTGAACCTTATTGATTCGTTGAAAATGATAGTTCTTCCAAGTCATAAAGTTAAGTTTCCTAAGTTCTTGAGGCGCTAACTTAGTTTAATCCTAAAAACACCCCCTCTGGATTTCTGATTTTTCGTGCTATTTTACGCACAACAACCCCGTCTCCATCCTCGGGACCGGGCTGTTACAGTTGGTATCAGAGCCAGGTTTGCAAACACTGCAGGCCTGTCTCTGCTTGAAGTAATTGATTGAACTCTTATGTGAATATTGAATTGTTCAAAAGTATTAATCAGCAACCCCCAGCTCACCACCTCCTTCGCATCTTCAACAAAGCTAAGGTATGATTGAGTTAAAGTATATTGATTATATTTGGTATAACTTTTTGAAAGTACATGATGAGGAGAAAAGTTTTGAGCAAGACAAGGTTAGCCGATTTCGAACATTATTTCTTTAGAAATAAAATTTTTGGTTATACCAAAGTTTAAAGTGGAACTTATTGAAGTAAGTTCTAGATGAATGTTTTAAGAGTTTTGAGTTATTAAGGACTCGATCAAGAAACAAATCTTTTCAGAATATTATTTTCTGTAGATACTCGAACTATTTCGGTCATTTTAGACCGTTAAAAATTTTAAGTAGAGTTATAAAGTTTGAAAGTTGATTTGAAAATCTTCGTTGTGATAAAGGCTCGTCTACTGCCCATAAGAAAAGAATTTAAGGATGAGTTAAGGATGAATGAGGCATAGAGAATATAGTTAGAACATAGACTATAGCAAGCTTGAATTAAGAAGAATTTCTATAATTCCCTTTAAGTTCTCTCAAGAACCCTAGATTGAGTAAGTTCCCTCTCGAGGAGCTAAGTTAAGTAGAAGAAGTTTGAAAGAACATTTATAGAGCGTTCATAATAAGGATAAAGGGGTTCCGAGATTATAGTGGAATCGAGAAGAAGGTCATGAAGTTCAGTTTCGAGCAAGGAACAAGAAGATGAGCAGTCGAGTTAAAGGCAAGTTATCCAATTGCGGATCCAATGCAAGTTCAAGGAATCCCTACGCAAGCTTTCAAAGCTCAAGAGCAGTCTCATTTGAAGATCTAATCACGTTTGCAAGGAATAAAGATTCGCTTCCTTTGATAGAAGCTCTTTGATTCAAAGGAAGGACATTCAAGTCCACATCGCGTTCAAATGCCCAGAGTTATCGCTTGTTTCAAGCCAATTAATGAAGATGAAGATTGTCGTTATGACTGTAGCTATGAGAGTTTGAAGATATATTGGTATTCTACCAAGCTTCTAGAGGACATTGAAGTCAAGTTATATTGAGTCCAGGAGGATCCATAGATTAAGTCACTTTGCCGTGTCCCTTTCGATAAATAGGAAGAGATCCCCGGATATCGCTTTTCCGGCCAGGCACAGACATTTGAGTCCAGCAGACTCGTGCTTTTTCATAGCAACCTCGCCAAGAAGAAGGTACGTGATGCTTAAGAAAGAGAGAGAAGACCCAAAGAAGAAGATCGGTATGAAGATAGACCTAGTGTTCGAAAGATTGAGAGTTTCAGTTTGATGGAAGTTTTGTTGAGTCTATTTATTCATTCTCGTGTCAATATAATCGATTTGTTCATTCTCTTTTGGAATCAATTTATTCTCTTGTTAATTGAATCAATTGCCCTTCAATAGCTTTGTATCAATTGAAATTCTCCATTTATACCATTTGAAATTCTTTAATTATATCCGCTTGGATAATTTACAATCCTTTGGATAGTACTTCTTTGATCATCAAGAATCAATAATAGCATTTCCTTGATAGGCTATGTTGACGCCTTTGAGAGAATATTGAAGCACAGTTTTCAGTTGCTAACCGTTGATTTCTTCCATATCTTTGTTATGTGCAAGAATCCTTCAAGTTAATAAGTCCTCTGAAAAGGCAATAATTTTGGCATATATAACCAAGTGTTATATTCTTTCTAGATTTTGACTTTGTCAAGAAATTATTGATTAAGATATAGTCCTCACTCAGAGGCGTTCGTTTATTTTGCTCCCACTCATAGAACTCGAGTGTGGATCTTGGAATAAAGTAGAGAGTTATAGTAGTATTCCTTTTAGTCAAGGTTGGAGGAATAAGAGATAGTATTTCCTAGAAGGAAGTGGAATCTGAGTAAGTGCCAGATAATATTCTCAAGTTTAGGACGTGCGTGTCCAAGCAGATTTATCAGCTCGTTGTGATCTAAGGAATGTCGGCAAGTAAGTTCCAAGCGTGCAGTTCAAATCCAGACATGCGATCATCATGCCTGCAAGCGATGGTGACCACCAATAGGAGCTATAAAGTCAGATGACTGCTTCAAGGTAAAGAGACGATTGCGATAAAGAAGTTTAGATTTAAGTTGCGTCAAGAATTTAAGTTTGGAGCGCATCGCGAAGTATGCCCCAAGAAGATGAAGAAGTCGAACCTCAAGAAGTTAAAGATGAAGATAACGTGAGTTTTCAAACGTGATAGAGCGTACAAGAAACAATCAAAGGAGGTGCTCAATTAATTCGAGTTTATCATCTAGTTCGAGTTCGTTAAAGTTTCTCAAGGTTGCGTGAAGTAAAGTTAGAAGTAAAAGTAAAGCCAAGCGAAACAAAAGAAGGATGGACTTGTTGAGATTGTCCGTGCACGAGGAGCAAGTTTGGTGAATTTTTTCTTTTATTTATTTCGTTGCTCGAATAGTTTCTAGAGGTCCGCTCGAATGCAAGATCATAAGGAGTTCATGTGAAGCGGTATTTCGAGAGAGATTTCATTAGGAAGAAAAGATAGAAGATGCCCAAGTTTTGAGGAAGAAAAGAAGAAAGATTATAGAAGTAATAGTCCTGCTTAAGGACTAATTTATTAAGGAAGGCCTCAGGCTATTCTTAGCCGTATAGTAAGGTTTTGAACCTATGTCGTTCCAGTAAGACTGTAAATTCTTGAAGAGGTATACAAATCTTTGTTTGAGGGGAAGTAAATTTCGGAACGAATTTTTTTTTTAAGGGGTGTAGTCTGTAACATCCCAGATTTTCAGAGTTTATTTAGAAAATTAAAGAAATTAATTAGAGCCTAGTTAAGGATGTTTTGGCCCTAAATTGCGATTTTAGGAGTTATTTTTCGTAAAATCGTATTTTTGAGAATTTTGATTCAAGTTAAGTCGTAGCCCATTTTGGTCATGTTTGAAAGGCGTTGACCCAAGGAGCATGCCGGTGCTTTCGGATTTTGAATCTGAAGTCGTTTGACTTCCCGATGATTTCAAACGCGTTTAAAGAAGTTATGAATACTATTTTTCCGTAGGAGCGCGATCGTTTGAAATTTGTGAAATCTCGTGTGTTGACCCGAGCCTTGATTTTTCAAGCCTACCCTATAGGAAATTTCTCAAGGAATCTGTTGGCATTCCCAGATTTTTATTCTGAGGTCAATTGAACGCTCGGGAATTTTATTTGTCCATCGCGTGGAATAGTAACTTTCTTTTTGAAAAGAGATTAATTTCTCATTTTCCTTCAAAATGACTCGTTCTTTATTCCGAGTCAAATTGATTCAATAGTACTCGAGCCAACGAACCTTCCAGTATTTTTGGATTTTGTGTTTGAGGTCATTTGGACCTCGACATCGAATAAAGCGCCTTTTAACCGAGCACGATATTTTTAAAAGCAGTATTGTTGCACTGCAAAAGCTTCCCGAGGAAGCCATTTATTTTTCTATAAAGAGAGTCCCTCCTCCTTTGATTTTTCTTGCTTAGTTTCATTTCTTCACCACCATTCTGTAGAGTAGAGAGAGAGAGTAGAGGGGAGCTCTCTTCGCACCCCCCCAGTTGCGAGAGAGAGCAGAGAGGGAGCCCCGCGGTGCAAGGAGAGCCCCGCGGTGCAAGGAAAGCCACGCGGCGCAGGGAGCCCCGTGGTGGCAGGACAGCTCCACGGCGCTGGGGAGCCCCACGGCGCTGGGTAGCGCCGGCGCGCACAAGGAGCCCTGCGGCGCTAGTGTTGTTCGGTAGCTCCGGCACGTTTTCATGCCGAGGCCAAAACTATCACCTCGGTTGAAGTTACGAGGTCCATGAGTACTCAAATCAAAGCTATTTCGATGATCTTCGAGGTAGCAATGGCCGATTATCCAGAATCTCAATCTTTCAAATCAGATTTTCCATCCCCCTTTGTGGTAATTTCGAATGCCTTCATCTTTTAAATTCTCGTGTTTTAAGTTATAAATAAGGGTCAAGGGTTTAGATATCATTTTCATGTCTTATTAAGAGCTCGAATAAGGTTTCAAGTCATTTATCGACTTTTATAAAGATGAGGTGAACCCCGAGGAGGCCCGATGAAGGATTTTCGACTCGTTGCTTCGTCTACGTGCTTGTTATCGAGATGTTCCTCATCGAGGTGGGTGGTTCTAAACCAAGTATAAAGTTTGAGCTATTAAGCTCTAGAAGAATGATAGGGCAAGATGAATATCTAATTAAAATATTTTATGCTCTACTTGTTTCGTCTCTGTATAAAGGAAGGAAATGAAAGGAAGTTATATGCATGATATTGTTGAATTGTTATTTGAGTTTGATAAAGTAAAGTAAGTTATTATAAGTTAAGTGAGGTCTCAAGTATGTTTAGATATGCTAGAATTGTTTAAATATGATTGATGCTAGCCTGAGATCTAGAATTGCTTTAATTGCAATAGATGTTTATCCGCGTTCATTTCATCGTATTTAAATGTTTATGCTTTGTTAAAAGCTCGTATAGTAAAGGATTAAGGATTGCCTTTTAGGATTAAATCCCTTATAGGCCGAGATCATGCTCAATTAAAGGATTAGCCTTAGACGATTGCTCTAAGCTTGGAAATGTTAGCTAAGTCAAGTAAGTAAGGAAGGTTAAGGTTAAGTAAGGAAGGAAGTTAAGGAAGGATATAGCTTCTGTTGTAAGCAGGTTATCGAGCTCAAAGAACAGTTTATTTGCATTATCATGCCGTGACCCTCGTGTCACTAATGTTGAACATTTGAAAGTAAAGGGAGTCAATGCTGGGTAATCCCCTCGCATACTCAGATGATACTTGAGGTAACCCCTCTCTCATCCTAAGGCATAAGGGTCCAGTAGATAGTAGGTTTGAGCCAGGAAAGACGCTAATAGAGGAAGTAAAAGGTTTTGCGGGTATGGAGAGGACTTTTGCGTTTTGCTCTCCATATGCCGCCAGTTTATAATTGGATATTCCAAAGTTTATTAAAGAGTTTTCTCATAAAACCCCACTGAGTACATGAGTGCTCACACCCTCTTTTTCAAATGTTTTCAGGTTGAGATGTTGAGGCCGGTGATGTGCTGTTGGTGGGGTTGTCTGAGTTGTTTGAGGTTTCAAGTTTGTTGCTCTATATGGTTACATGTTTTTCTTCCGCTAAGTTTCTGCTAAGTACTCTGATATTAGTATCTAGTCTTGATTAATGTAACTTCATTCTTAAGAATAGCATGTCTTAAATGCTATGAATTCTAGTTATCAATAAAGTCTTTGAAGCATGTTCTTTTGACATACCTGTCTATGCCTTTATTGATTCCGAGTTATTTGAATAGTCATACCTGTTGAGCATTCTGGTATCTATTCATCTTCAGTTGACTTGTGAATAAGTCTTGCATGCTGGTTATTATTGTTCGCCTACAAAGAGGCTTTTTCTTTCAAGCATGATTCTGCTCGTTCAAGTAAATCTTAAGTTGTTTCCTTGATTTGTCCTATGAATAGGAAAATAAAATATATTTGACTACGACCTATCTATGGGTCCTAGTTGATGTGACCTGTTCGGTATTTGTTGTCACCTAAACTGGAAGTGTAAAACGAGGCTTATAGGATAGCGGTGAACAAGGTCATATCCACAGAGATTTAATATTTAATTAACTAAGTACTAGAACTTAACTCCTAAATGCTATCTAGACAACCGATTAAAGTGCTTGAACTAATTAAAGTACTTAAACATAAAATATAAATAGAAACCCAGAGAAGAAAGAGTAAAGAAGAAACAACGGAGAAAGATGAATTCTAGAGTTGGAGAATCCTTATCTAATCCATTTATTTAATTATCTAATCCAAACTTGATTTCCTATATTTCTAAGGTCTTCCCAAGCTCATTTGAAGTCCACATAAAAAATGGCATTAATTCCCTTCACGATTAACAAACACGTGACATTGCACAAAACATAGAAAACTATGCAAAACTCAACACTTCATGCATGCAATGCCCATCAAATACCACTCAAATGTACCTCAAAATACATGTAAAATATGATGTTATTAACACCCCCAAACTTAAAACATTGTTTGTCCTCAAACAAAGAACAAAACAAAACTTAGAATTCAAACAGTACATAACTCCACAATTTATAATCTAGCATCTACAACCTCAAAAATCTAATCGGAAAAAGACACGAACAAGTACAACACTCAAATCATGAACACATGCAATAGATTTCAATGAACAAATATCAGACCAATGATCCTCACCGGTGTGTTTCACTCAAACACTCAAAGTGTGATAAATTAAGGGTAAGTACTCATCGAAATATTGAACTATACACTTGATCTACCATAGGCTTGCATGCAATCTCAACTCTCCACTGACAAATAAATGTACTCAAAATTAAGATCAAATAGGATTTTTGTTAAGGTTGTAATGGAGGCTCAGGTTAAGGTTAGGAATATTTAGCTCAAGTGACTCAACAATTGCAAAACAATCCACCACTCTTACTTTCTACTCCCAACTACTTCCCACATTCAAACACTAGTTGGAATTTTTCCAACTTCTTCTACACAACCTTACATCATCCATATTTTTTTCAACTCATGGACCTTTGGTCTGTTTTCTTATTTATTTTTCATTGGCACTTTTCACATTTTTTCTTTTTAGTGCTCTTTTCATAATTTATCTTTTTCTTTTCAACACTCACAGTGCACTTTCTTTTTGTGCACCAACAAAAATCACCAATTATCACCAATTTTCTTTCTTCATCCCAACTCCAAAATTCCTTACCCTTGTTCCTATTTCTCCACAAGAATCAACAAATGAAATCCCAAATAGGCTTCCAAAGAAAAGGCAATTAGGCACAAAAGGACTCACAAAAGAATTAAATAAATTTAGGACGGTGTATGGGATATCATGGCTAAAGAAAAGATGGCCTATTATCATATCCTAATTTCAAGCACAACAACTCAATCTCAAGTAAAACAACATGCAAGTTCTAGAGAAACAAGTGCATAGTCAACCAATACATAAGAACAAAAATTAAGACAACAGTCTTATAGGCTCAAAATCTCACAGCTCACATTGGCCAAAATAAAGCTCGAAAATCTCCAAAACAAATGCTCATTCAAATCATGTTATACGTGTTCAAATCATACCCAATCAAACAATCTCGATTACAAACACTAAACCATAGACCATAAAGCATATATCATCAAAATCCTACAAAAAAATCAAGACCAAACAAAATTAATTTTTTTTTTAAACTTTCCGGAAAAACAAAAACAAAAACTAAACACGTAAAGTAGGTAAAACAAAATAAAGGTCTAGACACCACAAGCATACATCCCCCCAAACTTATTCAAATCCACGGGATGGAATAAGTTTGTAAGAATGCATGTAGGTGTCGTCGACCACTCATAGAAATCAAGTGGATGACCATTCAGGTTCAACCTCCTCCCCCAAACTTGTCGAAAGACAAGTTGATTGATTCGCTATCCCCCAAAATACAACATCCAAGTGTTCTTTACCTGCAAAACTCAGAAAAAAAAAATGAAAAACATAAATAACAAAAACTAAACAGAAGAAACTAAAACATTGGGCTGCCTCCCAACAAGCGCTTATTTTAACGTCTTCAGCCAGACGACCTGTTTGAAATCATGGATCGGCCAGCTGGACAGCAGCCATTGTCTTTTGGTGCTCAGAACTAGAATGCACTTTTCGTCGGCTAACCTTCATCGTCTCCTTTTCCTTCTCATCTCTCAAAGGATAGAATGCAACTTTCTTTTTTGGAATATCCTGCAGTACAAAACTCTCATCACAAGAGTCATAATGCTCCAAATTAGAAAAGTTCACATAAAGAGAATTTAGATTAGGAGAAGAAAAGAAATATGGTGCCAAGTGAGACTCGCCCATTGTTTGGTAGGCCTGTAACTTCCTTGAAATTATGACATTGCAAGTCTCCGGCATTTGCAGCACATCATACTCCCCTGTCAGTTATCTGCTTTGAGAAGATAAAATTGAAGTGTCTTGAAGGACTATAGGAGCTGGTGCGGATGGCATGTTTACTTCCTCCGGCTCTCCCAAACTGTCTTCTGAAATCTCCACATGTTCTTCGTCCTCTAAGAGCAAGGGAGGGCATTCATTTGTAGTTCTTGGAAGTTGAACAGGTTGTCGTTGGCATTCAATGATGTTAGATAGTTGTCGCATTTGGATCTCCATTCTCTTGAATTGTGTTCCCATAGATCCAATTATGCTCTCCAGCTTTTCACATCGAGCTTCTGTCTCTCCCATGTACTTCTCCGTTCTTTCCATAAACTCCATCAGCAACTCATCCATAGTTGGTGTATTGCCTTGGTGGTATAGATCGCCACCTTGGTAATTATTACCAAAATTTCTTGGAATTCCATGGTTCACACTTTCCCAAGGTTGAATCATGCACGCCACGGATCTTGATTTGATAAGTGCATCAAATTTGCTAACTGTTGAAGTTAGGGTAGACAGCTGAGACGCCAATCTCAAGATGGAGTTTATCTCATGAATCTCTGCAGCATCTTTCAGGTTCTAGAATTGATAGTCGCCATGCCACAGATAACTGCTGGTAGCCATGTCTCACGCTCCTACAAACACCAAAAGACACTGAACGAAAATAAAAAGAAAAAATAAAGAAAAAAAATAAACAAATAAAAAAAATGTCTAAATTAGCAGAAGCAATTTTATTCTAATATTAGCAATTAAAATTTAAATCCCCGGCAACGGCGCTAAAAACTTATTCGGTATTTATTTTCACCTAAACTGCAAGTGTACAACGAGGCTTATAGGATAGCGGTGAACAAGGTCGTATCCACAGAGATTTAATATTTAACTAACTAAGTACTAGAACTTAACTCCTAAATGCTATCTAGACAACCGATTAAAGTGCTTGAACTAATTAAAGTACTTAAACATAAAATATAAATGGAAATCCAGAGAAGAAAGAGTAAAGAAGAAATAACGGAGAAAGATGAATTCTAGAGTTGGAGAATCCTTATCTAATCCATTTATTTAATTATTTCATCATACACCTATGTAGAGACTTAAATCTAGCTAGAACAACCACAATTATACCTTAAACCTTCTGTCGAAGTGCCTAAAGCGTGGATCACGCAACTAGTATGAACGTCTTCGTTCAATGCCTAGCATGCAACTGCAAATGGCTCCTAGGGTCTATTGTTCTCTCAATTAACCTCAACCCTCTCGAGTGCTATTGATTAATGAGCTAATTACTCCAGATCACGTGTTAAAACTCCTCTCTCAATTTATGAATTAACACATCAAATTGTATCATGTAGTGATCAGTTAAACAATACAGATAAAAACAAGAGTAATCAAAAATCAAGATAAAAGTCATAGGAAATATGATAAAACCAATAAAATAAACTTCATAAACAATTCATCATCCAACCCTAGAAAACAAGGGTTTAGCTATCCATATAAATATAGAAAACTAAAATCCAACAAGAAACCATGTCTAACATATATAAAGATAAATAAAACCCGGAAGTAATTATTCTGTCTCTATTCTGGCTTGGCTTGAATCTCTTGGTCTTGCTCTTCGTATTCTTCTCTACAGCAAACCTCTATTGGTAACTTTTGGGTAAGTGGAATTGTGTGTAATTTTCGTGCATCAAACCCTTAAATACCAAGTTAAGAAAAGCCCAAAAATAGGTCAAAAATCGGACAGGCCCGCTGCATTCGTGACCTCGCTCACGACCCAGTCACCCGCGACTCGGGTCGCGAGTCCATGTGGCGCTGATGTGGCCAAAATTCACGACTAGATGCCAAAATTCGCGACCGAGTCACGGATATTTCAAAGGAGAACCCCCTCTCTATCGCGCGCGTACAGAGAAATGGAAAAAGTGTGATTCGCAACCAGATTCGCGACCCCCCGGGTCGCGAGTCCGGTCACGGGTATTTTTCAGCATCGGCAGCCTCTCACTGTTTTGATTCATTCTCACTCGTTTCTTGTCTGATTGATCCGATTCTTTTTGCAACGCGTTCCTAACTTGATTTACTATCTTTATAAGGTCTTCCCAAGTTCATTTGAAGTCCACATAAAAAATGGCATTAATTCCCTTCACGATGAACAAACACGTGACATTGCACAAAACATAGAAATCTATGCAAAACTCAACACTTCATGCATGCAATGCCCATCAAATACCACTCAAATGTACCTCAAAATACATTTAAAATATGATGTTTTCATGACCTATGATGAGTTCTTGTTTATTTGAAAAGTCAAACTCCTATATTTGACTTTGGATTCTGTTTAAATTTCAGTTGGCCTATGATTTGGCATTCCTTTGACTCGAGTGAATCCTTTGACCCATTTGACCTGATTGAACCCTTTAACCCTTATTGATTCGTTGAAAACGATAGTTCTTCCAAGTCATAAAGTTAAGTTTCCTAAGTTCTTGAGGTGCTAACTTAGTTTAATCCTAAAAACACCCCCCCTAGATTTCCGATTTTTCGTGCTATTTTACGCACAACCCCGTCCCCATCCTCAGAACCGGGCTGTTACACCGATAGTCTCTTCGAATCTCGAACATACTCGAAGCTAAAATCTCTAAGTTGATCTTTGGATAGCGAATACCTGTTAATCCCTCAAGTGGATTAAGCAATACCCTTGAATAAAACTTAGATGTGCTAATTCTAAGAATGATAATTTTCTTGATGGAAAACAATCAAAAGAATATAAAGGTTTGAGACACAATTGGATGCAAAAGCAAAATAACTTCAATAATGTCTAAAGTATAATGTTCACAATGGATCCCTATTTATAATATAGGGGAGCATGAAATTATGGGCTAAGAAATAATTAAAAGGCTTGTCCAAAGTGGACTAGAAACTTACCTAGACTAGAATTCTAATTAAGGTAGGAAATTACCTTAAATAAAACCTAGTCAACCTAGGACTCAATAAAATCCGAAAATCACAAAATTAAATAATAAAATTGACCCAACTATAGTCTAAAATAATTAAATTAATACTATAGTCTAAATAAAATCTAACCCTTTAATTAAATTAGAAGGGCCAAAAATTCTGCTACAAAACGCATGCGGTTTCGCCTACAGTTTCTGGCAGAAGCCGAAAATTCTGCTACAAAACGCATGCGGTTTCGCCTACGGTTTCTGGCAGAATCCTTCATGCATATGCATTTTGTTTTATTCTCGCTCTTATCTTCAAATCTTCAAGTTGTATTCTTCATGGTGTGATCTTGATCTTCAATAGCTAATAAATTATCTATTTTCGAGCTGTCTTTAACTTCATCTTCTTCAATCCTGAACCTCTTTCGAATCGACACTTGCAAGTATGCTTGAAGCTTCTTAGCTCTTGATTGAGTAATTGGGCCTCAAAGTTGCAGCTCCGGGTCTTTCTCTTCATCGTCACTCATGGCCTCATCATGATGGGTTCTTTCAGAACCTTCGAGATGAATCTTGAAGATGATAAGAACATGGACAAAGCTAAAGGAATTGCCTTGAAGGCTAAAACTTCAAAGAAAGTTCTTGAAAACATCTATGAAAATGTTCTTGGTGATGAGATGCTAAATTCCATGGTCCCTATTATTGGTCCCGAGCGAGTTGATATCAGTTTAGAGGGGGGACGAATAAACTGATTAAAAACTTTTTGCTTCAAATGAGGAATAATAGGGGCCCTTTGACTCGCTTTGTAAAACTTATCTATGCACAACCTTATTGATCAGTTAAGGCAGTTTGGGTGCAGCTTGTGTGAGAATGTGTACAGTTCAAAGGTATGCAATAAACAAAATAGTACAGCACATAAGAGATTTATAGAGGTTCGAAGTCTCAAACTTCTACGTCCTCTCTTCCTTTCGCAGAAGGGCAACTTCACTATATAACTTGAGTTTCTTTACAAATTACACAATGAAGGATAGTTGGTTGAACCTGGTAACTGCTCGCTACCTCAGCGGGTCGACGACTCACACTTGAAGTCCCTAACTACTCATTAGGAAGGTAGGTGCTATTGTCGTCTTTACAAGGTTTTAGATCTCTTTCAATCTTCAAGAGGTTAGTCTTGAACAAGGGTATCAACTGGTGTGCTCCTTCGATTGAGCTGAGTAGTTGATCGTTGTATAGCTGAAACTGAGAAGGCTGCCCTGGCTGGATTGTCAACAGCTGGCTGAATATCTTGACTCTGTGAATTCTTCTTTTCAGTTGGACTCTCACAGTTTTTATCAAATGCTGAACTTGAGCTTAAGTGGGAGGGAGAAAGAAAAGCTCTTGCTTGAATATTTCAAGAATGTATATGCGAAAGTTGTGAAGGCGAGAGCTGTTTAAACTCTGATTCACTCGTCTTTTATAGAGGAGTGATTTTATGAAAGTTGAGTTCCATCGATCGGTGGCTCTGTTAGCTCATCAATAGAAGATGGTCTTTATTGATTGCTAGAGCTTTTGGTTGATGTAGTCGTTACTCTGCCAATCGATATTCATTGGATATTTAATTCCAGGATCTCTATTGAAGCATTTATTCCAAGATTCGTTGGTTTGAGTAATAACTCCAGGGTTCTCTGGCTTCAGTTTTGAGTACCAGTTAACAGTACTGAACTTGCATGTTCAGTTTGGGCATTGTTCCAATTGGCAGTTCTGAGCTTGTCAGCTGAGTTTAGCTATTGCTCCAGTTGTAAATTCTGAGCTTGTCAGCTGAGTTTGGCTATTGCTCCAGTTGGCATTTCTGAGTTTGTCAATTGAGTTTGGCTGTTGCTCCAGTTGGCAGTTCTGAGCTTGTCAGCTGAGTTTGGCTATTGCTCCAGTTGGCAGTTCTGAGCTTGTCAGCTGAGTTTGGTTGTTGCTCCAGTTGGCAGTTATGAGCTTGTCAGCTGAGTTTGGCTATTGCCTCAGTTGGCAGTTCTGAGCTTGTCAGTTGAGTTTGGCTGTTGCTCCAGATGGCAGTTCTGAGCTTTGTTTCTCCAGTTCGACTGTTCTCAAGTTCTTGGCTAGCTTGTTAGCTTGACTGATTTCTCTTGAGCTTTCTAATCATAAGCTGGCTTACTTCAGTTCTGGCCTTTAGCTGATCTGTCTTGTTTACTTCAGTTTGGCCATCAGTTGGATACTTCCAGTCTTCAGTCTAAACTGATCTCTTATTAGTTCCTTCAGTCTTAGTTTACTGTTTTCTCCCTCTGCTCAGCTGACTTAGTTGTCAGTCTGTTTCGACTGGTTCGACTTTTTGGCTCCTCAGTTGAGTTGATTTCTGACTGGATGACGTATCTTTCAGCTTGTGGACCATTCTCCAGATTGGTTGACTTTAGCTTATCTTGAGTTCCTTTTTGATGTTCTGGATTGGTCAGCTCAGATCTGGTAACTTGAATTTTTGTCAGTTTTTCATAACTAATTTTGATATCTCATCAAAACATATTCTAGAGGTTCCGTGATAGTTTTTCCTAACAATTTCCCCCTTTTTGATGATGTCAAAACTTTGTCTATGATGATAGAAAAACTGCAAATGTATGTTTGATATAAATGTTGTAGTTCACGTAAGCAGTTTCTTGAAATCAGAGTGATTTTGATTTATGATATTCATTCAAGTATCAAAGCATTTAAGGTATGCATGAAATTCAAGTGTTAGAGCATTTAGACTTCAAATTTTAGAGCATTCTTTCATTTTGGGCATGCTTTTATTCAGTTAATTAGAGCATTCAAATTGGCATGCTTTTATCCAAATATCAGAGCATTATTGCACGTTCAAACTTCAAGTATCAGATCATTATAAACATAATCAAGTCGTGATTTGAGACATGATATTTGAAGAATTGAAGTATGTAATATTCACTTAAAGCATATTATATCCAAGCTTTCATCTTTTAAGAGTATTAGTAGTTAAAACTACTAATTTACTTCCTGAAACTGCTTCTTTTCTTTCTGCTCGATTCTCCTCTTTCTTGGACTCCTTGTGTTCTCCATGCTTCCCCCTGAAGCTGATCTTCCCCCTCATGATGAATTTATCTTGGAATCTGATCCCAAAGAGTTAAGCATCCATCATCATACTGTCCATCTTCCCCCTTTTTGGCATCATCCAAAAGCTGGGGTGGATCGCATGATGGTATTGACAAGTTTGGCAAGAATGTGAAGACAGTTGCTAAATTGTCATCGTGGAATGAGGGAACTGAAGGAATTTTCATGGGTGAGGAAAGCCATGCATAGGCTTCTTCAGTTGTCATGAACTGACCTTGATCAGAGGTGAGAGAGACTTCTTTCTCTCTGAAGTTCATCGAGGCTAAATTGTTGAAGATCTCATCGGTTGAAGGGATGGGTGGATCACCAATGAATGGTGTGCATGAGGATTTGGCCGGTTCGTTGTCGGGGAGAGGAGCATCGGCTGGTATACTGAGCTGGATTCGCTTGATCATCGACTCCATTATCTCCGAAAGCGTTGGTGGTGAGGAGAGTGGATGATTCATCCATTTTCTACTCCATGTTCCTTCGTTGATCCAGAAGACGGATCCACGGGTGCGGATGAGATGGAACATCGTTGTCTCATCCAGTTGGAATCGCCATATATGGTACTGGAGGTACCGTCTCAGTTGCTCAAAAAGGGTGGGGTCGGTGCCCTCAATGAGACTGAAGCAGCTGCTGAGCTGATGGTCTAAAACTTCTTTAAACTCAACCTCAATGGATTCGCGATGGACTGAGGCTGGAGGTTGGGAGCTGGCTGATATTGTAGGCTGATCACTCAGCCTTGAGAGAGGTTCGCTCTCAATCAGCAGCTGTCTTTCTTCAGATGAGCTGGCGGGTGCTTCCAAAGGTGCCTTTCCATACCCTGAGTTAGAAGGTCCTTGTTGACGCGTTCTCTTTAGGAGCTTATGGCAGTAGATAGTTGGAAGCATGTCCTTTCTTCCAATTTGCTCGCCAGTTGGGATGACCTCATCAATCTGGCTTAGAAGAATGTGGCTTATGCGACCCATAAACCATATCTTCTCTCGAAATGAGCCAGTTGAGGGATCATATTTCGCTCACTCTACATTTGCTCGCAGTTGAACAAGAATGAAAGAGGCCCAGTTGGCTTTAAAAACGAAATATAGAGCGGTCGTGAGATGTTCTTTGAGCTCGGAGAACTGGACCGTCTCAAAGTTGCCATGTAAGATATGACCACTGATGTTCAAGAGTTGGATGATCTCGCTGGGCATGCTCTCCTTTAGCCTATGTGAACAGTCATGACGGTGCACGTGAGGATGCTTCCAAATACCCCACAGGGCGTATTTGCTTGGCAGTTCCAGGTCCATGACTTCTGGGCCGTTACCGGGGAGGTGAAGGGTAGACATCATCGTCTCTTTTGTCACCGTGATCACTTGATTCTGGACGGTGGAGATGATGTTGTTGCCGGAGATAGTTGCGTTGTAGTAGAACTCTACAACTTGAGTAGGTATGTTCACGACTGGCATTAGAGTCAAGAACGGAAGCAGCCCGGTTGCCTCCAATGGCCGATAAATTCTTTGAAAGCTCTCTGCACCTAGACGTGCATTAAGAAGCTCTAGATTTAGAGTCTTATCCTTTTTAATCTTGCGCTCTCGCGATTTGGCATCTACCATCTAAAATGGGAGCTTCATATCTGCAAAGTGATGCTTTTTTGGGTTAGATATGCAAGTGTGTTGAGAGGAGAGAGAGAGGGGGCTTGCAGGTGATCAAAGCAAGAGTGAGAAAGAGGTTGCAGATGATCGGAGCCTTCATCTCCTTGCACATATTTATTCAGCTTTGCATGTGGGAATCGAGGACACTTGATTGCTTTTCTTAGCTGATCAGCCATCCGATTTGACGGATGATTAGCTGAATTAATGATGCATGCATTCCAGCCGTTTGATCTTGAGGTAACTTTATGACCGTGTGGCTGAGAAGAAGCAATTTTTAAAATGGGGTAGTTGTCATAAATAGCAAAATATTTTCTGCAGATCTTGCTATTTATATCTCAGTAGAAAATTATATTTTCCTTTTCGACTTTAAAGAGTTAATTTAATATCAACGCATAGATATTAATAGCAACTTGTGAGATAGTTCCCTATTTTCAAATTGTAACCGTTGAATGTGATATAAGAAATTTCATAATCTCAACGGTAACAATGTAATTATGATTAGCTTTGAAAAATTAAAAAAACTTATTTGGATTCAGTTGGGATACAGTCCAACTGATTGACTGCTCAGCGATTGGATGATCAGTTGAGTCTTGATTCTCGGTTGTCGCTGATGAGCTGACTGAGGCTGAAGCTGCATCTGAACTGAATTGATCAGTTGGCTTGATCAGTTGCTTAGCTTTCAGTAGACAGTTTCCGCTTCTTGAAGGGCCTAACAGGACTGTCTGCACTGCTTCCTTGGGATGTAGTTTTGTTGTTTGGCAGTTCAGGCCTTGCTGTTCTCCTGGCTTGGCGAAGGTGAAGTTGGATGGCAACTGATGAGTTTTTCATCCTTTGACTAAGGGATTGTGAAGTTCCCTTTGGCGATGATCGAAACTGATCATTTTTCATAGGCAATTCCATACCTTTTGAGCTAGATGTGAGAAGTGGAGTGACATAGATCTTGGATAGGAGACTTGGTGATGTGGCAGTGTCTTCATCATCACTGTCGCTCTCATCAGCATGCCTTGGACTCTGCTGAGAAGCCATGGCTTTAGTATGTGAAAGATGAGGTTCTCTCCTTTTGGTGACAGGTGGAGTTTGTCGTGATGGCTCAGCTGACTGACTTGATAGATTATCAAAGTTCAATTTTCGACAAAGCGAGCCAGTTGGGTAGTTGACTGGTTGATCTGCAATCCCAACTGCTTGAGGCATGATGCTGGTCTTGAATTCTGTTAATAAGGCGGTTGCTGGAATCTTGTTGACAAGCCGGTGATTCATGATGTGCTGGACTTGCACACTAGTTGGAGGAAATGGATTTGACGATCCTATCCATTTAATGCTCCATGTTTCTTCACGTTGCCAGTAGTTCATGCCATGAAAGACAGTTAGCAGAAAGTGAGACTGGATGGACATAGAATGTCTCCAGTTATACCAGTAGAAATACCAGTAGAGTTGTTTGAACAGCTCTTGGTCACGTTGGGCAACAAAAGCAAAGTGAGTGAGAAGGAGATTGGTCACTTCCTTTTGTGCACCTTTGACTGTATATTCACCACTATAGAAAGTGCGAATATTCTCGTCAGTCAGCTAGAGAGGAGGGCATGTGCTTCTGAAGTAGTCCGCTTCATAGTTTGGATGAGGGATTCCAATGAATGGAATAAGCTCATCTGGATCAGAGCAAACCTGGAAATCAACTGGTGATCCGTTCTTTGATTTTGGAGACTGAACGGCGTTGGCAGTTGAGTTGCTCGATGAGTGGTTGCTTGTCTTGGCCTTGGTTTTTCTCTTTTTCCTTAGTGACTGAAGATGGGCAGTTCCTTTCTTGGGAATCCAGTCAGAGATGAGAACTGGTAATGCTTCATCACATGGAAGTTTCATCAGGTCTTCAAGCATTTTGCTCATTCTGAGAGCAAGTCCCACCTTAGACTCAAATTTTCCAGATTTCTTTGAGTCAGCGGCCTTGATGACTTGATGCTTGAATTGTTGAAAGACAAATTCTGCCCAATTTGTTTGTCTCCCTTCAACAAAGTGAATCATAACCTTGTATCTCTCTTGGGGGACTTGACTCAGGCTTCCAATGGCCCCAAACATCATCTTGTTCATTATGTCAAGTATAACACCATACTCGGGCTTCAGATCAGTTTTAGCTACTGTAAAACTGAATTGCTTGTCACAGGTTGAAGCTTTCCATTCTCTCCAGTATGACTCTGCAGATTCCTTTAGATATTGAACGGATGAGCCTTCTTGTGGAAGCTCGAATACTTCTGCAATTGTTCTCTCAGTGATTTATAGTAGACGTCCTTGAATCACTGATGATATCATCTTTCCATCTGCAGATAATGTTGCTTGAAGTAAAAATTCGCTCACCAAATTTTGTCTAAAGAATTTTGGTGATGTTTCTAGGTAGTGAAGAACTCCTGTTTTGTGAAGATTAGACAGAAGGAGTAGGTTGTTTGATTCATCTAGAATCAATTGGAATTTGTTCCTATTAAGGAATTTATCTCTAATAAATTACTCTTTGAAGGAATTTGAAGATCTGGATAATTCGGCCATCTTTCGGGTTGGCTGAGATTTTGGGAATTTCAAGATCTTTGAGAGAGAGAGAGGTTTTGAGATTGAAGGAGGAGGCTTTTTGAGAGGCTTGAAAGAGGAGACTTTTTATGAATGTTTGGACAGGCTCATAGATCTGATGGTTGGAATGGTACTAGCCTCTGGCCTCTTTTGGTCGTTGGCATTTAATGACTTTGACACGTGTCATTGTTTTGCAACGGTCAAAATTTTAAAAATAAATGTGAAGCTTGACATTTATTTGAAATCAAAAAGATAATCTTTTATAAATATATCAATAGATAATTATAGACTGATTAACAAGAAGTAAACTTAGAGCTTTTCTAATCAGGTTTAACTTGATCAGCCACTTAGTCCTTCTTGTGATCAGTTTTCCTCCTTTTGGCCAGCGGTTTAGTGATGTCCTCTTCTTCATCCTCATCGCTGCTTGATGACTCAGTTTCAGCTAACTTGAGTCTTGGATGGGCTTGCAGCTGCTTGATCTGCTCGTTGTGCAGTTTAACCTGTTACTGCAGGGTATGGACCAGATCTTCATAGTACGGAGAGAGCTGGACTATTGAACTGCTTGGTTGAGCATTGAACTGAACTGCTCTTGAGTCCACTTCCTCTCCTGCTTCAGTTGCAACTAGTTCCTCGTAAGGAACTGTGTGGGATATCTCGTCCACTTCCATAATGATGGTCTCATCATAACTTGATTCTGATGAGATCTCTGGTGTAGTAGTTTGAGCGGCAGCTTGAAGAGCTCTTTGAATTGGATCAATGTACACAGTTATTGCTAGTATACCTTGATAGGCAGGTTGTCCATCGACTTGAGCCATCTGTTCAGCTGGCTGGTCAGACTCAGCTGGCATTGGAGTTGACTCTTGGGGAGGAGCAGTTTGAGTCTCAGTTGGCTCCTCGGGCAGTCGAGTCTCTTCAGTTAACTTCTGTGGCTCTTCATCACTTGGAAGATCTTGTAGAATAGGAGATTTGAGCATTTTTTCAAACTCCAGATCGTTGGCTATTCACTCATCAACGGCTTGCATCTCAGGGGAATCATCAAGGAGATCGATGATAATGTCATCTTGTTGAGGGGATTCTTCGAATGTTAACTGCCTAGCCACAGATGCTATAACAGTTTACCTTGGACTGTAAGCTGCAGCAGTTCCAGCCCCTTGTTGACTGCTTTGAGCTTCTTTGTTGAACTGGTTCTGCACCTGCCGAAGCTGTTGCTGCCTAAGTTTTAGTAGTTCGTTGAGCAACAAATGCTGTTGAACTTGAGGATTTTTCCATTGTTGCTGCTCAGCTTGAGTTTGCAAAGGTGGCAGTCTGATGTTAGCCCAGTTGAGTAGGTCATTCATTACGTCCAGCAAGGTTTGTTGTTCTGGGTGGGGGTGGTTCCTTCGAATGGCAAGCATTCTCTTCAATGTAATGACTAGATTTTCTCAGGAGTCTCCTGTCCAGCCCATTTCATACTCCACCTTTCTTCCCTTCTCCAAAAGCTCATCCCGTGGAAAGCTGTTAGGAAAAAATGGGCTTCGGAGTTGAAGCAGTGTCTCCAAAGGTACCAGTAAGCATACCTTGATAAAGCTGCATACAGAGCAGCCGTGCCAATCACATCTTCAATAAAAATTTTGGCTATGAACTTCTGCACTTGTTCATCAGCCCAGCTCTTGATGATTTCAGCTCTTGATAGAGCTCTTATGTTCTCTTCAGTTTCTCCCATCGGTGGGCATGCAGTTCTGAAGAAATCGGCTCCTGTGCCCTTTGGTAGAATTCCCCTGTCAGGCACAATGTCATCTCCTTCAACTAGTGCCACATAGAACACCTTGATGTTGTGAGGAGGCAGTTGTGGAGGGGGTGGAGGCCCTGATTTCTTCTTCTTCCCTTTTGATTGAACTGCTGCGGACTTTTTCTTTGATTTGCCAGTTCTTTCCTTAGCCTGAACTGGCCTGGTAAAGATCTCTTCTTCAGATGAATCAATGGTTGACCCACATTGAACTTGTCGTAGAGGCTTAGCTTTGATTGTGGTTCCAATCATTTGACTTATTGGAACATTGTTGTGATACCCCGACCCTTTTTGGTAAATTATAAATTATAATTTTAGTAAATGATTTCGAATTAATATTGTTGAATATTAATCATGTGAGTATGTTTGTATGCTATGCCGTTGTTTTATTGCAGGTTGTCTCACTCGAGCCGATACGTCATAGCACAGTGATGTTATACTGAGTGTGTAACACAGTTTGAATTTTTAAATACTAAAGTGTCGAGTTATATGATAGTAGATGGATGTGTTTATAATTAATTTTGTTTTGCCATAACTTGAACACCCTAACGCTGAGTTGATCGGGGGTCTCGCTGTGTAATAAAAGTGTTTCGAAAATCTAAGTCATTTTAAAATGGAGTTAAAAATGTCCGGGAGTCAAAATAGAAGCGGGGTTGAAGGGGGCACGCCGCGTGTCCGCAGGGTGGTGCACGCCCGCGGGGCGTGGGCGAGGCGCGCGCCCGCAGGGTGTGCGCGGTCGCGGGGGAGCATGGGCCAAGAGCATGGTCGTGCGGTCGCGGGGGCTGCGCGGTCGCGCGGGTCCGGCGATTTTACTACCTATAAATACAACACTTAACCCTTTCATCTTCATTTTCTTTTCTCTCCTTTGGGCGATTTTCCTCCCCCTTCTCTCAAGAAACCCTTCATCTTTTGGATTAAATCCTTCCATCATCCTCCATCAACCAAGGTAACTTCATACCTCTTCATTTTGGTGATTTAAACACTTATTTCTTGTTGAATCAAACCTAGGGTTTGTTACCCAAAACTAGGGTTCTTCATTTTTGTTGATCTTCTTGCTTTGATATCTTGAACATATGATCTATTTACCTCCTTGAAGCTATATGTGAAGTTATATCGAATTCCTATGGTTCATTGTTGCTAGGGTTTGGAATTCTTTCCTAATTTTCCCTTTTGTTTTGTTGATAATTGTATGGAGATGTTATGAGGGTTGTATGGGGTTGAGTTTCATGTATGTTAGAGACCTAGGATGAAGGTGTTTGTATTTGAAATGTTGGGTCTAAAGGATTTAAAATGAGTCATGAGCATGTGGTTTAAATGTGTGCCCGTAACGTGTTCGATCAAATGCTTCAAAGAGTTTTAATATGTATTTTGAGTCCAAAATCATATTATGAGTTGGTATATCCAAAGTTATGTATATGGATATGTATGAAGTCTTTAAAGTGAAGTATAGCTTGAGTTGGGTTAAAGTTATGATTTAATTGTATGACTCGACATCTAAAATGAAAAGAGGATTAAAAGGTGCAAGGTGACGTGTTGGGGCTCGAGGTGGACAACTTGTGGGCGTCAAAGGAGTATTTCAAAGGTTGAGAAATTGTGAAAGCGTCTCATAAGGTAGGGTAACTCTAAACTGTGAACATGTGTAAGTTTATAGTTATTATTGTGCTTTGATTGTATAAGTATGAAAGGTCTTCGGACCAGAGATAAAAGAGACCCTTCGGGGCATAAAAGAGATCCTTCGGGGTCGATAAAGAGACCCTTCGGGGCAGAGATCCTTTGTTATCAAATATAGACCTGTTAATGTCCTCCTTGGGGGGTATTATGTCTGCGGGCATCCCTACAGGGCCAAAGATGTTCACTAACGGGGGCATCATGATGTTTGGACCCTACGGGGTTGAGACTAGTCTCCACAAAGTAAAGAAATATCCATATGTTATATTTTCAATTGTGCAATTAGCTATAACTGTCTACAGTGTTCCCCACTGAGTATGTTGTTAAATACTCACCCCATTCATTCAATGAATTTCAGCTTGAGGACTCAAGGCCGGGGTAGGAGCATTGTGAACACAAGAGAACTCCACAAGCTTGTGTTATCTTTTGCATGCTCTTCTTTTGAAAATACTCTCATTATTATTATTATTATTACATTGATCACTCTTTTTTCCTTATGATCAATGATTATTGGGGATAGGAATAGCCCGATCTTTTGTAGGTTATGATGTATATAACTTGATAACTATGCAAAACAATTTAAAGGCGGGTCGTTCGACCTTGGAGCCTATTACGTATGAAGTATGTTGTTGACCCTATATTTTGCATGTTGATTTAAGATGGTAGACGGGCGGGTTGAGTAAGACCTATGAGCCCGATAGGTTAGATGATTGCATAGTTGATATGGATGGGCTTATGCAATGTTTCCGTTTGATAATATATTGTGTGATAGTATAGATTCGGTTGATTGCATGCTAACTCGCGAAAATTTTACTTTGAGAATTATGACGTCATGCCTAGTCATGCTTTTTGACCTAAGCTTCCGCTCATAATGAATATAAACACACAAAATATGTAAGTAAATTGTATGTTAAGTGACGTGGTCAAACGGGGTAGTTTGGGGGGTTACAATTGCCGTCCGAGTCAAAGTCCTCTTTAGATATTTCAGTTGCAATCTCCTTGCCTTTTCTTTTTGCAAGCTCCTCTGCTCTCTTTGTGGTGGCAACAGTTGGCTGATTGCCTTTGATGTTTACTGACTTTGCAGCTGGCTGCCTTCTGCTGGTTGCTGGTATAAAATCCGGCTTATCAATCGACAATGTGTTAGTTTCTTCTGACATGGAGTTTAGAGAGTTCTCCAATATGCTACTTATCATGCAGGGATATCACATCTTCTGATGAAACTCAGTTACTGTCCAGTGCTTTTTAACAATATCAACATACTTCTTTATTTGCTCAAAGAAGTACTGAGCCCAGTTTACATTGATGTCTCTGATAATTGCTGCACAGATTTTGTACTTGTGCTCCGACATTTCTGAATGGCTCCCAGTCATCCCAGTAATCATTCTAGTTGTAACTGATGCTAGAACTCTGTATTCTTCTTGAAATCTGGATATGAGTGTACTACTTTTTAAGGATCTACGCATTCCACTCGCTTCCATTGACGATAGGCTTCCTTTTGATCGACTTCGACATCTTGTAATCGTGTTCCAGTAGTGGGAAGTTTAAATAATCTTCTGAGCAGTTCTGGAGTTATTATCAGTTCGACTCCTTGAACTTCAGTTACTATTCTATCATCGTAGCCTTTTGAGTTTAAGTAGAACTCAACTACGGCTTCTGGGTAAACCTTGGATGGATAATCTTCCGTGAAGCTCTTCAATCCAGCTTCTTCTATCTTCGTGATCAGTGAGTTGCATAGAGAAGAATCTGAGCACATTTCTCTATAAGCAACTAGATCTAGAAACTTGTCTCTGTAGAGATTCGTCTGGAATCTTTGTGAAGATTCACTAGTGCTCTTAAAGTCAAACTTTCATCGAATAGTTGGTGTGCGTCTTTCAGCCATTAAGTTTTTTAGATGAATGGTTCAGAAGGGACAGTTTGGTTTTGACTAAATTTTAGAACTGAGTTTTTACTTTCGTAAATTTTGCAGAACAGTTCCAAGCGATGAAGAAAGAGAAAGGCTATAATTCTTTACTGAACTTGGATCGGTAAAAGTAAAAATGAGAATTCAGCTATCCCTTTTATAAGAGATGATGGGGTTCATCCAACGATTGTGTCGCTTCGTATGCCCAAGTTCAACGGTCGGATTAATTCAATCGACCCGTCGATTGGCCTTTCATTTCTATCCGTTGGGGATTAATGAGGGAAGAGAGAGAAAGTTCAACGGTAACATTTGAGTGACACGTGTTTTTACCGTTTCCACTATTGGAATTTTTGAACTTATCTTTTCTCGCTAGCAGTTTCTCCTTGGCTTGAAACTGATTACGTTATAAGTTGGCTTCGACTGTAGCTGATGGTCTTTTAGTTGATCAGTTTCCACTGAGATGTCTCATCAGTTCTTGACTTGTCTTGTCTGCTTGGACCTTCATTTAGCTGCTTCTCAGTTCAACTGTTTTCCTTCAGCTGGTTCTTGAACTGATATCTCCTTTTGAGTTGATTCCAGTTTCTATGATTTCTTCATCAGTTTGATCAATTTGCAGCTAGTATGTTCTGCACAACTAACTTGATCATCAGTTTGAGCAACTGAACTGATGACTTAGTTGAGCTGATGGGGTAGACTAATCAGCTCCAGTTTACTTTCTTTCCATAGCTTCTTACTTTACTTCAAACTGATGGCTTATGTGTCCAACTGATCAGTTCAATGACCTTTTTAGTTATGAGCTACTCATGAGGAATTTCAAGCTTCTTGGTTCAGTTCCTCTCTTCAGCTGGAATGGATTCTTGACCTTTTTCTTCCAGTTGATCATCTTTATCCTGTGATGCTAGCTCAAGTAGTTCCAACTGTATGCATAGCTCCATAAACCTTGCTTCAGGCAGTGGTTTGGTGAAGATGTCAGCTATCTGATTCTCAGTATTGACATATTTGATGTGTATGTCTTTCTTCTCGATGTGATCTCTGATGAAGTGATATCTTATGTCAATGTGCTTTGTTCTTGAATGTAGAGTTGGATTTTGAGATATAGCAATTGCACTATTGTTGTCACAGTAGATAGGTACTTCTTCAGTTTCGACTTTGTAGTCCTTCAACTGTTGCTTCATCCAGAGTATCTGAGCACAGCAGCTTCCCACATCTACATATTCCGCTTCAGTTGTTGACATGGCAACTGAGTGCTGCTTCTTGCTAAACCAGGATATCAGTTTGCTTCCCAGAAACTGACATGTTCCACTGGTGCTTTTTCTGTCGATCTTGCATCCACCAAAGTCTGAATCTGAATAACCAATCAAACTCAAACTGTCATCTCTAGGATACCATAGTCCAAGATTTATGGTTCCTTTGAGATATTTGATAATCCTCTTAGCTGCTTCAAGATGACTTTTCTTTGGGTTAGCTTGAAACCGTGCACATAGACCGACTGAATAAGAGATATCTGACCGGCTAGCTGTTAAGTAAAGTAGTGACCTAATGATTCCTCTATAATATGTTGGGCTAACTGATTCTCCTTCTTTATCGAGAGTTAGCTGAACTGATGTATTCATAGGAATCTTGAGAGTTTTTCCTTTACTAACTCCAAACTTCTTGACTACCTCTTTAGTGTACTTGGCCTGGCTAATGAAGATTCCATCTTTCAGCTGCTTCACTTGGAGTCCTAGGAATAATGTCATTTCTCCCATCATGCTCATCTCGAATTCGCTTTGCATCAGTTGAGTGAATCGTGTGCATAGATCTTTGCTTTTTGATCCAAAAATTATGTCATCCACATAAATTTGAACCATTAAGATCTCTGTTGATCATTCTATTCATAATAGAGTTCGATCAATGACTCCCTTTTGAAACCCATTTTTCAGCAAAAATGTTGTGAGGGTTTCATACCATGCTCTAGGAGCTTATTTTAGTCCGTAGAGGGCCTTCTTCAGTTTGAAGACTTGATCACCAATCTCAAAGCCTGGAAGTTGCTCGACGTACACGTCCTCCTTGAGCATTTCTTGAAGAAAAGCACTCTTGACATCCATTTGGTAGACTGTGAAATTGAAGTGAGTTGCATAGGCTAGGAACAGTCTGATGGCTTCCAATCTTGCAACTGGTGCAAATGTCTCATCAAAGTCGATCCCTTCACTTTGTGAGTATCCTTTGGCTACCAGTCCAGCTTTGTTCCTTCTGATCACTCCTTGTTCATCCAGTTTGTTGCGAAAAACTCATTTTGTACCAATGACCTTCTAGGTTTTTGGTCTATCAACAAGAAACCATACGTCATTTCTTGTGAACTGATTCAGTTCTTCTTGCATGGCCATGATCCAGTCTGAATCTTCTAAGGCTTCTTTGACGTTTACTGGTTCAGTTTAAGATATGAAGCATGTGAATAATGCATGCTCAGTTGAACTTCTGGTTTGGACTCGACTTCTTGGATCACCAACTATCTTGTTAGTTGGATGGCTTCGGAGCCATTTGGGCAAGATAGCTTCAGCTGGTTCTTCTATGGTGACATCATCAGTCGCCCTTTCATTAGTTGGTTTGGCATTTTCATCAGTTCTTCCCCCTGTTTCAGTTGTGGGGTTTATGGTCTCAGCACGATTTTTATCTTCATTAACTAAATTGTTCTCAACTGGTTTGGTACCAGTTTCATTGTCTTTTTCTAGTGAAACTTCAAGCCGCTCTGAAACAATGTGATCCACATAGTCCTGCGAGTTCTCAGTTTCACTAGGTTGTACTTGAACTGACGTGTCTATTCTTTCTTTATTCCTGTACTCATTAGCAAATTCATCAAATACCACATGACATGTTATTTCCACAACAAGAGTTCGCTTATTGAACACTCTGTAAGCTTGTGCATGAGGAGAGTTATACCCAAGAAATATTTCCTCATCAGCTTTAGCACTAAAAGCTTTCAATTGAGTCTTGCCATTGTTGTGAATATAACATTTACAGCCAAATATTTTAAAATATGAGATAGAAGGCTTACGACCCTTATACAGCTCATAGGGTGTTTTGTCATGGGCTGCTACAATGGCACTTCGATTTTGAGTATGGCAAGCTGTATTGACTGCTTCAACCCAGTAACCTTCAGCTATGTTGGCATCAGCTATCATTGCTCGAGCTGCTTCTTTGAGTGTCCGGTTACGCCGTTCGGCTACACCGTTTTGTTGTAGAGTTCTTGCAGCTGAGTGTTCATGAGTGATTCCAAGCTGGTTGAGGAAGCTGATCATTTGCTGATTTACAAATTCAGTTCCATTGTCGGAGCGAATCCTTTGAACTGATCTTTCTTTTTCAGTTTGTAGCCTTCTGATCAGCGCCTTTAGCTTGTCATAAGTTTATCTTTACTCCTCAAGAATTCCACCCATGTATATCTTGAGAAATCATCAACTACTACAAGAGTGAATCTTTTGCCTTTTGGAGTTTGTGGTCTAACTGGACCAAACAAATCCATATGTAGCAGTTGGAGGCAATCAGTTGTTCCTGGTGGATGACTCTTATTCTTGAATGATGATTTCACTTGCTTCCCTTTTTAACATGGCCCACATACCCATGTTTTCTTGTAAATTTCCTTGGGAAGCCCCTCAACTAGCTCTTTCTTGACTAGGTAGTTAATTGTTTTGAAATCGAGGTGGTTCAATCGTCAATGCCATAGCCAGCTTGGTTCAGTTGATTCTTTTGAAAGAAAGCAAGCTTCTGAGTAGCCGGTTGACCAGTCAACAATGTACATGTTGCCTCTCCTTATGCCAGTGAGAAGAATTACTCCAGTTGACTGGTCTCTTATGTTGCAGGAGCTTTTGGTGAAGTCAACTGAGTAGCTATTGTCGCACAGCTGGCTGATGCTTTGTAGTTTGTGCTTTAGTCCATCCACATGGGAGACTCCATTTACTACAACTTTTCCTTTGACCACAAACCTTTCTCCAATGGTTCGGCTTTGGGAGTTGTCTCCAAATGTGACAAGTGGACCTTTGACTTTTTCATAACCGTCGAGATCTTCTCCGTCTCCGGTCATGTGCTTGGAGCACCCGCTATCTAGATACCAAATGTCTTTGGCTTTCTTCATAGATATGATGCTCTTGTCCTGCAAAAACAAGGATTAGCATTTTGGGACCTGTTTCATATCGGGTCTTTGTTGATACATCAAGCCCTTTGGAATCTAAACTTGCAAAACTTTTGGCTTCATCTAGGGATCTAATTGATTTAGACCGCTTGATCAATTTAGATTTTCTTTCAACTCTTCTACTTTGAGTTGAATCAGTTGAATGATATCTGCGTTGAAAATTAGTAGGGTAAAACAGTTCAACTAACACGCAGTTATCTCGAGATTTTTGAGCTCTTCTATCAGGCCAATGCCTTGTGTGTTTCTAGTTTACTGGATTAAACTCTTTTGGATCAGCTCTTAGTTCGTTTCTAGAATCCAGATAGTCATTATAGTGATGATAAGGTTGAAATGAGTTTCTTTGATCTCTCCTAGAAGTGCTTTGATTGAACTGCTTGGCAGGGTAGGCTTTAGATCTAAACTAGTCTTTTTAAAATGAACTGATCTATCAATTTGCCTTAACGGCATTCTGTTCTGAGCTGGTGGTCTTTGCTGAACTGGAGGCTTTGAACGAGTGGATTGATTTGATTGAACTGATGGTCTTGGCTGGAATTTGGGCTTCAGTTGACCTGGTGTTTTTGGTTGGTAGAACTGACCGAATTGTCTAGGCTGAGTTTGAGGAATTTTTAATATTTCTTTTCCTTTGATTGTCTCAGCTAGCTGATCATGAGATCTAGTGAATCCTTTTAGGATTCCTTTATCACTGGGTTGAGCAATTATTTTTCCCTTTTCTAAGGCAGTGAACTTGTTATATCCTAGCCGTAAGCTGTTAGTTCCAGTTCTTTGATGATTTAATATCTCATCTAAAGTTTGAGATCCCTTTTTGAACTTCAGAGTTACTTTTTCTCTTTCATGAATCTCTTGTTTTAGTTTTTGATTTTCAACTTCTAGATCAGCAGTTCTCAATTTCAATTTCTCAAATTCTATAAATTAAGACTGAAGATAATTCAATCTTTCATGATCAATGCTCAGTTTTCTAACTTTATTTCTCAGTTCATCATTTTCATCTTTCAGTTCAACATGCAAGCAAGATATTGAAGCTAATTGGTCTTCTAGCATCATAAGTTTCATATCAAGTTCATTACTAGAGACAGTTGCTTTATTGATATGATAGAAAGAGGTTTGAGAATCAGTTGTACTAACCTCTTCATCATTGTCAGCCATGAGGCAGAATAGTGCTTCATCATCTGAGCGGTAGCCGTCAGAATCAATTCCAGATGGATAGTCTGAATCGTCTAGCACGGCATTCTCATAATTTGCAACCATTGTTTTCCTTTTGAAGAAGCTTCGCCTCACTTTGGCTGATCCTTAGAATCAACCGCTCTGATACCACTTGTTAGTCCCGGGCGAGTCGATATCAGTTTAGAGGGGGGTGAATAAACTGATAAAAAACTTTTTTCTTCAAATGCGGAATAATAGGGGCCCTTTGACTCGCTTTGTAAAACTTATCTATGCATAACCTTATTGATCAGTTAAGGCAGTTTGGGTGCAGCTTGTGTGAGAATGTGTACAGTTCAAAGGTATGCAATAAACAAAACAGTATAGCACATAAGAGATTTATAGAGGTTTAAAGTCTCAAACTTCTACGTCCTCTCTTCCTTCTGCAGAAGGGAAACTTCACTATATAACTTGAGTTTCTTTACAAATTACACAATGAAGGACAGTTGGTTGAACCTGGTAACTGCTCGCTACCTCAACGGGTCGACGACTTACACTTGAAGTCCCTAACTGCTCACTAGGAAGGTAGGTGCTTACAAGGTTTTAGATCTCTTTCGATCTTCAAGAGGTTAGTCTTGAATAGGGGTATCAACTGGTTTGCTCCTTCGATTGAGCTGAGTAGTTGATCGTTGTATAGCTGAAACTGAGAAGGCTGCCCTGGCTGGATTGTCAACAGCTGGCTGAATATCTTGACTCTGTGAATCTTCTTCTCAGTTGGACTCTCGCAGTTTTTATCAAATGCTGAACTTGAGCTTAAGTGGGAGGGAGAAAGAAAAGCTCTTGCTTGAATATTTCAAGAATGTATATGCGAAAGTTATGAAGGCGAGAGCTGTTTAAACTCTGATTCACACGTCTTTTATAGAGGAGTGATTTTATGATTGTTGAGTTCCATCGATCGGTGGCTCTGTTGGCTCATCAATGGAAGATGGTCTTTATTGATTGCTGGAGCTTTTGGTTGAAGTAGTCGTTACTCTGCCAATCGATATTCATTGGATATTTAATTCCAGGATCTCTGTTGAAGCATTTATTCCAAGATTCGCCAGTTTGAGTAATAACTCCAGGGTTCTCTGGCTTCAGTTTTGAGTACCAGTTAGCAGTACTGAACTTGCCTGTTCAGTTTGGCCATTGTTCCAGTTGGCAATTCTGAGCTTGTCAGCTGAGTTTAGTTATTGCTCCAGTTGGCAGTTCTGAGCTTGTCAGCTGAGTTTGGCTATTGCTCCAGTTGGCAGTTCTGAGCTTGTCAGTTGAGTTTGGGTGTTGCTCCAGTTGGCAGTTCTGAGCTTGTCAGCTGAGTTTGGCTATTGCTCAAGTTGGCAGTTCTGAGCTTGTCAGCTGAGTTTGGTTGTTGCTCCAGTTGGCAGTTCTGAGCTTGTCAGCTGAGTTTGGCTCTTGCTCCAGTTAGCAGTTATGAGCTTGTCAACTAAGTTTGGCTATTGCTCCAGTTGGCAGTTCTGAGCTTGTCAGCTGAGTTTGGCTGTTGCTCCAGATGGCAGTTCTGAGCTTTGTTTCTCCAGTTCGACTGTTCTCAAGTTCTTGGCTTGCTTGTTAGCTTGACTGATTTCTCTTGAGCTTTCTAATCATAAGCTGGCTGACTTCAGTTTTGGCCTTTAGCTGATCTGTCTTGTTTACTTCAGTTTGGCCATCAGTTGGATACTTCCAATCTTTAGTCTAAACTGATCTCTTATTAGTTCCTTCAGTCTTAGTTGACTATTTTCTCCCTCTGCTCAGCTGACTTAGTTGTCAGTCTGTTTCGACTGGTTCGACTTTTTGGCTCCTCAGTTGAGTTGATTTCTGACTGGATGACGTATCCTTCAGCTTGTGGACCATTCTCCAGATTGGTTGACTTTAGCTTATCTTAAGTTCCTTTTTGATGCTCTGGATTGGTCAGCTCAGATCTGGTACCTTGAATTTTTGTCAGTTTTTCATAACTAATTTTGACATCTCATCAAAACATATTCTAGAGGTTCCTTGATAGTTTTTCCTAACACCTATCACCAAGAATTTTAGAAAAATATTGAAAAAACTGGTAATTAACGGTTCTCAAAATTTAACAATAAGAATAAGTTATCTCAAAAGTCTTCTAACATGAACAACAATGATCAAGATAAAGATCAATGCAAAAGAATAAAGTGCAGAGAATGTGAAGGCTTCGGACACATTCAAAGAGAATGTTCCAATACTCTAAAGAAGAAAAAGATCTACAATGCCTAAATGAGTGAAGAGGAGACAAGCTCAAGTGAATCAGATTTAGAAGATGAGCTTATAACCTTCTCAGCCAGAAAAAGAGAAGATTCATGCGTTGATCCTTTTTCCATCAAACAAAAATCTAATGATGAAGATATCAATGATGGTGAAGTTGAGGATACATATTAAGGATATTCAACAAGTGGATAGAAGTTGTTGAAATCAACAAAGATTTTGTTTAGCAGAATCAGAAGATCAGTCATGAAAAGATTCAACTGATGAAGAAGGAAGTTGTACTATATAAGATCATCTATGATCAACAGGTAGAGATTGAGTATGTCAATGAAGACTTCAAGATGTTTATGAGAAACATAAGGATGCTCAATAATGGAACAAAAAATCTAGATGAGATTCTCAATTCAGGACCATCTGCCAAAAGATGACATGGTCTTAGACATTCTGGACAAAGCTCGAGAAAGATAGAGTTTGTCAAGGAGAAGAATGAACAAGGCTAGAACAAGGATGTGCCTGAAAATGTTCAGAATATTCCTCTCACACATGTACCTCACAAGAAGATATCTTATAGAAATAACGAGAACATTGATTTCCACAGCACATCAAATAGATAAAGGATCATCTGTTATTATTGTGAGGTTATTAGACACATTAGACCTCATTGTGAAAAATATCTCAAATATCTAAGAAGAATAAGGAGAGATTTGTGCCTAAAGAAACTGTAGCTAATGCTCCAAGACAGGACTGGAAAAAGAAGTTAGTAACACCCAAGAAGTAATGAGTGAGTATGATTGCTCGCACATCTCTTAGAGCAAAAAAGTTCGAGCAGTTGGTACTTTAACAGTGGTTGCTCAAGGCACATGACTGGAGACAAAGTTGTAGTCAAGAATTTGAAACTTGTTTATCTAATTTTGTGACCTTTGGAGATGGAAAGAAGGGTAAGGTCATGGGAAAATGAGTTATGGATGTTGAAGGCATGCCAAACTAAAGAAGGATATGCTAGTTGATGGTCTGAAAGCCAACCTTATCAGTATCAGTCAACTCTGCGATGATAACATGACATTAGTCTTTACCAAAGATGATTGTAAGGTCTACAAAAAGGATAAGTAAGTGTTCATAGAAGGAAAAATATCAACTGACAACTACTGTCGCTTCAACATTCATTAAGAAAGTTCGCTGACTTGTCAAAGAACATCTTTGCATGAAACTAAGTTATGGCATCAGAAGCTTGGCCATACTCACTTTAGGAATCTCCAAAAGCTGATTAACAAAGACATGATTAAATGGATTCCGGTGATCAAGATTAATTGTCATAGAGTATGGCATTTATGATTTCTCTAGTTTCACTTGGGTTGAGTTTCTAAGAGAGAAGACGGAAACATTTATGGCCTTTAAGAAATTGGCTTGTAAACTCTCTATTGAGAAAGGTGTTCATATCATGAGAATTAGAAGTGATCATGGAAAGGAGTTTGAGAATAAATAGTTCAATTACTACTGTGAAGAGATTGGGATCAGCTATGAGTATTGCAACAAAATGGAGTTGCTGAGAGGAAGAACAAAACACTTTAAGAGATGGCAAGAGCTATGACTGCTGGAAACAAACTTGTTGCACACTTATGGGCAGATGCCATCAACATTGCTTGTCATATAAGCAATCACACCTATGGCAGACCAAGTATCTCCATGTCTCCATATGAACTGTGGAATAACAGAAAGCCTACTATAAGTATTTCCCCATATTCAGATGTACATTTTATATTATCATTGATAGATGGAAAACTGATGAGTTGTGGGTATATTCCTTAGATATTCGAGGAACAACAAGACCTACAGACTATACAACAAGAAAACCAAAACTGTCAATTAATTAGTCAATGTCAAGTTTGATGATGCTCAGAATTACAAGAGTGATGATGAGGAAGATGTTTACCCAGATAACTTTAAACATTCTGAAGAACATTATGTGCACTCAAATAATAATGATGAAGAACTGATTGTGACTTCTAGAAGAACTTATAAGCAAATTGTCAAAGATCACCACCCACCAACTATAATTATTAGAGATGTCAAGGACACATGGAAGACAAGGAGAAGAGCAAGAGTTCAAGAGTTCATATTCAATGATTGCTTCACATGAAAATTTTAACTAAAGAATGTGAAGGGCCTTATGCCCACATGATTTTAGGTTATTTCTATGTTCCTAAATCTAACATTGGTGTTGGATCATTTTTGTTATTAATCCAAGTAAGTTTTCTATTTTAATTATCCTCTCTTTCTTATTTTCATTGTTGTTCTAAGTCTACCATGAGTGGCCACACGCCTTATTTCAGATTGAACAAAGATAAGAATTTAACAAACATGTAAAGAACCATGAGGCTTTTGGGTATAAAACTATGTGAATTTGGTTCCGTCTTATAATCATTTTCTTTGTTGCATTAAAGTGGGCTAAGAGAGTTAATCAGGGCTAATTACTTATTAATTAGAATTGTGTTCACTACCTCATTACATGCTCAATGAATCATAGTTATGTGTTGATCATAAAGGGATGATCAGGTGTATCACAGGTACTATGGGCAAATTGAGAGATCGATGTCTACAGTAAATCTGGGTCTGTCTAGGGCATAAAGTTACCTTGTTGCTTATAATCAATTAAGAGATCGAGGTTGAGCAACGGGCAACAAGTTAGGGGCTAGGGGGCGAGAGATCACCTCTAATCTAATCTGAAATGATAGATTAGGCACGCAGAGAGAGATCCGATGTCTTTAACCAGATAATTAAATTCACATAAGTAATCAGTGTGCCTATGATTGATCTAATGTCTATTAAGTTTGAATCAACATTCAAATCCGAGATACCTTACTATAGATATTTTCTTTTTTTTATGTGTTATTTTACTTTACAGATTTCAGTACGAAGACCACAACAAACTTAATCCCTTTTAGAATTGGTGACATTAGAGAATAGGATTTGCAGGTCATCATGGGATCGATCCTTACTCACATTTGTTAGCTAGGCCTATAGTGGACATAAAGATAAGTCTCTCTTGGGATTTATTCTGATCACGAAATGACCGCACGTCAATGATAACATTGAAAAATATTCTGCTACTATTTTGTTGAATGTCATTCCTAATAAGTTTAATGATGTTAAGTCTACTATTAGATATGGTAAAGATGTTGTGACCTATGATATTGTTGCTAATGGTCTTAAGTCTAAAGAACTTGATATGAAGCGTGATAGTGGCAGTAGTAGTAAGAATAATGGTGAGCTTATGCATGTGAGAATGAGAGCTCCTGGTAAAACTAGGAATAATGACTCTGTCGATAAGAAATAACCAAAACATAGGTCAAAATCTAGACTTGGAAATAGAAAATGTTAGAATTGTAATGAACCTACTCATTATGCTAATAGATGTGATAAACCAAAGAAAAATAGAAAGAAAAATGAGCAATGGTGATAATAAACATGCAAATGTGGTTACTGATTCTGAGAATTATGGTGATTTTCTTATGGTGTCTGATATGTTTCCTAAACCATTTGTGACCTCTGTGTCTAATTCTTTGTCTGAATCTGAGTGGCTTGTTGACACTAGTTGCACTATTCATATGTCTTCCTGCAAAAGCATGTTTTCAAATCTTGAGGTAGTTAAAAATATTTATGTGACTATGGAAGATGAAAAGAAGAGTTTTGTTGCTAGTATAGGAAAAATTGGCTTGAAATTTTATTCTGGTTCAACTCTCACTTTGAAAAATGTTAGATATGTTCATAATCTGAGATATAACCTGATCTATATTACATGCTTAACTGATTGATGATTTTTCTAGAAAAGTGTGGGTTTTCCTTATGAAAAATAAATCTGATGTGTATTATAAATTATCTACTTAGAAAGTTCAGATTGAGAATCAAACTGGAAAGAAAATGAAAACTTTGAGAACTGATAATGGGTTAGAAATTTACATTGCCTTAATTGATCAATTATGTGTTGAATCTGGCATAAGAAGACATAAACCTGTGCCTTATACTCCTCAGCAAAATGGTATTGCTGAAAGAATGAATAGAACTTTGCTTAAAAGAGTGAGAAGCTTTCTTGCATCTTCTAATCTCTCTAAAGAGCTCTAGGGAAAAGCAATCACAACTGCAGCCTACAACCTATCTCATCAATAGGGCTCCTTCTGTCCCTCTGCATAGCAAAACCCCTGAATTTGTGTGCTCTGATAAAAAGATTGATTTTTCTCACTTAAAAATCTTTGGGTGTCCTGCTTATGTTCATCAAGATCATGATAAAATTGGTCCCAAATCTAAGAAATGTATGTTTTTGGGTTACTCTGATGGTGTGAAAGGATATAATTTTAGGACAAAAGTGTTCCTAGTTTTAAAACTCTCATAAGTAGGGATGTGATCTGTAACGAGTCTGATTTTCCTTGATAATCTTCTTCTATGTCTATCTCCGTGACATCTCAAAGTAAGGTAGAGCATTTGCATGTGTTAAGTCAGCATGATGAACATAATAGTATCTGTTGGTCCCGGACGAGTCGAAGTCAGTTTTGAGGAGGGGTGAATAAACTGACTCAAAAAATTTTAACTCAAATACAGAATAGATAGGGCCATTGACTCGCGTATGAAAACTTATCAATGCACTTAGATAGTTGAGATAATTAGTCAGCTTGTAATTGCAGCTTGTGTGAGATTCATGTGTAGTTATAAAGAGATGCAAATAGAGAGCAATAAGTACAGCACACAAGCAATTTATAAAGGTTCGAAGCTTAAACTTCTAGATCCTCTCTTCTTTACTGAAAAGGGTAATTCACTATGTAATGGTAAAGTTTCTTTATTACAATTACATAATGAAGACAAGTGGAACTTGGAAACGGCAACTCTTGCAAAATCACAATCGTCTTTTCGACTGTTGTTTTCCCGAAAATGGCAGTTCTCGCAGAGCCACGGTCTCCTCAGCTGGTTTCGACAGCTCACACTTGCGGTCTCCAACTGCTCACTGGAGAGATAGGTGTTATTGCTATCTTTATAAGGTTTTAGATCTCTTTTGATCTTCAACAGGTTAGTCTTTAAATTGGTATTAATTGATATGCTCCTTGAGTTGAGGTGAGTAGTTGATTGTTGAATATCTTGAACTGAGAAGCTTACTCCTACTGGTCTTTTCAACAGCTTACTGATTGGTTGAATCTTTAGGATCTTCTTCTCAGTTGGGACTTTCGCAGCTTTAGACAATGCTTGAACTTGAGCTGTGGGGGGAGAGAAAGAAAGCTCAGTTGTGAGTATCTGCAATATAGCAAGAATTAGAATAGCGAAAGTCTTAAGTCAAATGAGATTCACTCTTCTTATATAGATGAGTGATCTTTGTGATCGTTCGATTCCATCGATCATTGATTCTGTTGATCTATCAATGGTAGTTGGTTCTTGTAGCCGCTGAAGCCTATTTGAAATAGTCGTTACTCAGCCAATTGATCCCTGATGAGTATTTACTCCAAGATCTTCTTCATTAATTTTAGGATCTCTGGTTGAGCATTAAATGCGGGAAAGCTTCAGTTGACAAATTCTTCAGCTGTTCAGCTTCCAACTCTGGACTTAAGTTGGCAGTTTCTCAGTTGCTCCTCTTCCAGTTCTGGACTTCAGTTGGTAGTTTCTCAGTTGCTCATCTTTTAGTTCTGGACTGGTCCAGTTGGCAGTTCTATACTTAGCAGCTTGGTTTGGCTATAGCTTCAGTTGGTTGTTCTTCTAAGCTTTTTTACTAGTTCGACTGATCACAATTGTTTGACTAGTTAGTCAGTTCAACTGGTTTTATCTTGAGCTTATTTGTCAGTTCAACTGTTCACATACTGTTGAAAAGTTTGTCAGTTTGACTGGTCTTATTTTGAACTTGGTCAGCAGTTGATGTTGAACTTTGAGCTTCAAGCTGGCTGGCTCTTGTTCTAGACATCAGTAGTTGGTTTGACTCTTGGCTTCAGTTCGGCTGATGTTTTACTTTTGACCATCAATTGGATTCTTCCAGTCTTTAGTTTAACTGATTTGTTGTCAGTTTCTTCAATCAACTTGATTTCTCTTCTGGCTTGACTGACTCGGCTGTCAGTTTGATTGAAGGTGATTTGTCTTTTGTGCTTTAACTGACTGAATGATGCATCTTCTCAGCTGGGTTGACCATGCTCCAATACTGTTGACTCTTGCTTCAGCTGAGCTGTTTTTGGAGTCTATTTTTGGTCAGTTTTGTATTTCCAGCTTGGAACTCCTGTAGTTTTTCAAAAGACGTTTCTACATGTTTTGACATTTCATCAAAACCAAAATTAGGGGTTTTCCTGAAAGTTTTTTCTAGCAGTATGGATGAACCTGTATTTGAAACTTAGCCTAATAGCCCTGTCCATGACCAATCTGATAACCCTATGAATGAAAATCTTGATGATTTTGAAGAATAACCAAATAACTTATAGAATTATCACCTTGCAAGAGTTAGGGTCAGAAGGACTATGCGACAACCTCAAAGGTTTGATGATTATCACATCTATGCATGCTTTCATTGTTTACAACACTTTAAAAAACCATGAGCCTCAAACTTATAAGGCTGTTTTGAGCTCTAAAGAATATGGTAAATGGATTGATGCTATGAAAAAGGAAACAAAGTCTTTACATCATAATAAACACATTGGTCATTGTGCCTAAAACTGCTAAGTGCTCTATTGTTCAATGAAATGGTTGTTTAAAATCAAGCATGAAACTGATTTTGTGAGGTACAAAGCTAGACTAGTTGCTAAGGATTTTACTCAAAAAAAGAGAATAGATTATAATAAAATCTTTGCTCATGTGGTAAAATTCACTATGAGGATCAAGCTTGCTCTTGTTGCTCATTTTAATTGGGAACTGAAATAAATGGATGATACCACTACTTTCTTGCATGGTGATTTGGAAAATGATATCTACATGAGATACATGAGATAGTATGGGGGCTTTGTGAATTCTGATAAACCTGAGCATGTTTTCCTTCTTAAGAAATCATTGTATGGACTGAAACAATCCTAAAGGCAATAGAATATAAAGTTTGATAAATTCATGTAGTCTTTGAAGTTTAATAAGATTGCCTTTAACCACTGTCTGTACTTTAAGCAAATTGCCTCTACTCTTGTGTTCCTTAAAAAATGCATATGTGAGAATTTTAACAAGAAAGATTTGGGAGATGCTAGAAAAATTCTGAGAATGCATATTCATAGAGATAGAAACAATTTTATTCTCGTCTTGAATCATATTTCTTATGGGGATAAAGTTTTGAGTAAATTCTTCATGCTAAGCCTGTCAGTGTGCCTCTTGTTTTTCATTTCTTACTAAGTAAGCATCAATTTCCTAAGACTGATACTGAAATCAATGATATGACTAAGTTGCCTTATGCTAATGTTATTGACTTTGTTATGTATCTCATTATTAGTACAAAGCCTGATATAGCATATTCAGTATCATGCTTAAGCCGATACATGTCCAATTCAGGTATACCTTACTGGAAACCTTAAAATGGCTTCTCAGATTTTTGAAGTCAATATTTAAGTGTGGTGTAACTTTCTCAAAGTCAGTTGATGGTGTGAAACTTGTGGGTTATTTGGAATCAAATTATGGCAATGACATAGATAACAGAAAATTCACTACATCTTATCTATTTACTCACTGTGGGTCTGTAATACCCTAAAATTTTATTATCTAAATTTAATTATGAATATAAATCTAATAGTTAGAATAAGTGTAATATCCAAAACTTTTCAGCATTATCCTAATAGTGTATGCTAACCATAAGGATAATCTAGGAAAAAAACGGACCCTTCTGGGTCACATTTTTAGGTGATGTGTGTCCATTGAGTGTGTTCGAAATAACCTTAGAACATTCCCGTATTTAATTTAGAACCCTTGATATGCACTTAATTTGATTAATTAAAATTTATTTAGTGAGTGTAATAGATTTATTGTGTCAAATACGTACATGCGCATAAAAAATGAATATAGATGTGTATGCATATCATTTAATTATTTATAATAATAATAATATACTATTACGTATACATATTCCTAAAAATATATAGATATATAGTTGATTTATGTATATTATATATGTAATGTGTATATACGTGCATATATATATATATATCACTTAGCAATTGTTGTAATTGTGTAGATGATTCATCACCTACGTGTCATCAAGTAATAATAGTAGCTAGGGTTATGTGTCTTTGCAAGTGATGACTCTTATCTTTTTCTCTTAAGTCTATGTAATTGAATGGACTGATCGAAAGTTTATGTTAAAAACATTTCTCTCCCTCACTTAATAGAGATTCAAAGAAATCTAAATCGCTTATGAGATTCAAATAATTTATTAAACAAGGTAAATTTTTATGGTGCTTTGATGATTTATTATATTTTATGAATACAACCCTTGTATCCTCAATTGAATTATATAAATCACTATTTTCCACATAGGAAGATGGTTATGATTTATAACGATTTTCAAATTCTTTCTTTGCACATTAAAATTTAAACTACTCATAAAAATGCATCTATATCACTAATTAACTTTATACATAATAAGTTTTAAATACATACTAGATCATTTTGGAAAAAAATGGGAATTGGATTTAATAGTAGAGTTTCAGAATTTGTAATCTAGTTCCATGACCTTAATACTTATATGTTCATCATTTAATCAATTCAATATCACTATAGGACATTGAGAATTTAATATATAAATTTTCGTATATGCGTAAATTAATTTTACAAATTTTAAGAATTTGAGGCTAGCTTTGCAAAATATTTTTCATTAAGTTTTGTCATGCTCTAATAATTTAAATTTAAAATAGTCACTAAGTGGAATCTGGTGTAATAATAGTATATGGTTGTGATATATCTATCAATTTCAAGAAGTATATTATTACGTGAAGGGTGGTTGTAAATATGATGGATCAAATTAAGAATTTATAATAAAATGAATAGAAACTTAAATTCAGATGGAGTTCACGGGTTGAGTTTTGATAGATGTCTTTGACTAATTAAGTCAAGATTGGTTGTTGTAGGCTCTAAAGAAGTAGCAGAAAGCGAGTAGAATAAATCCAAAATTTGAAATCTTATCTACTATCCAGGTGGGCTATACTATATCTTTGCAAATTGTATCTTTCGAGTTATTAAGCTATTCTTTGCTAAAATTGCATATGTGACTATCTGTGTTAAATATTTACCTACTATTATATGTTGTCGAAGTCTCATAAACCAGCGTTGTGTCAACGTGAGTAGCTACAGTATGCATGCATTATTCGTAATGCCCTACTCCTTGTCGATGAGTCTAAAATGAAACACTTATTGGTTATACTCATTGGGTATACTATGGCCATACTCAATTTTATGCGTTGGTGATGTAGTACGGGTTGCGGACGATGACTAGTCATACTCTAAAGCGCTTCACGATAAAATGTTTTTGTTAACTTAGGTTGCTTTCAATTTTATAACCTCCTAAGCTTCACTACTTGCATGAACACAGATAGATTACTTTAACAAAATGATTTGCATAACTTGAATTGTAAAAACTTGCCCACTGAGTGCATTAGTACTCAGCCCAAATATTTCCAAATATTTTTCAGGTGAGTAAGCTGGCACGTGGATGTGACGATGCTAAGAGATGGGACTTTTATTATTTACCTATTCTCATTATCTCCTTTTGTTAATATTCTTTTGGGAAATAAGCTTCCGCACTTATGCCACTCTTTTGTTAAAAGACTAAGAATCCTGATCTTGGTGTTTTGGATCAGTATATGTATTAAATAGCATATTTGGATATTTTGAGTCTTCTGTTGAGGTTTTGTTATTTAAATTACCCATTTCCTTCCCGCTTCTTAATTCCAACTCCCGTGGCGTCCATTTGCACGGTCTTTCGGGACCGGAGCGCTACAAAGTGGTATCAGAGCCAGGTTTACAACTCTGTAGACATGTTGGGTTATCTTTCATTTGTGAGTCATAAATTATTGTGTGTTATTATATAAGCCCTCAGCTCGTCGCTCACGCAACAGCCTAAAAGGTACACATGTTTTTATGCGATTTTTAGTTCTTAAAAGTTTACATTAATCATTTAACTGTTAAGTTTGTCTGAGAATGAAAGATTAGGATTTGCCGTGTTGACGGGAATTCCTCGAAAGATTGATTTTTATGTTGATTGCATACTCTGATTAACTACGCGGATTGTGTACTCTATTGCTATTTTGATAGCATACTGGTTTTGAAATATATCCGTGAGCATATTGGTTTCTGTCTAAAAACTATGTTGATTACATAATTGTACGAACTTATTTATCTATGCCTTGTGCATACTTGTGATGTTGGTAATATGCAGAATGCATATTATTAAACTGTGATAGCTGAAAAGTGTTTGTTATATATACTCTGGAATGAGAACGCGAGAACATGAAAGCTTGATAACGTAAGATTAACTTAGCCTATAGTTGCTAAACTTAGGCTGAACTTGTACACACTTATGAGATTGCTAAGAATATAGTTTGACTGAGACAACGTTTCATTTTGATGACTGAACATAAACTAACGGCTCAGAAGAACTGCCACATGTATATCACGATGAGCGGATTGCGAGATTTCGTACGTATACCAAGAAAGAGATCAATTTGGTGTTTGAGTTCATTGGGAAAATAACCTACCTATGGCAGTCAACATTCGATTAGAAGAAATCTTTCAAATTGAGTTGTGTTAAAGTTAACCAAGAATTTGCGTTGTTGCTAGGAAGATGGACACATTATAAAATATTTTTGAAAACAAAAATGTAAGTCAACGATCTATGTGGAGACTGGGAATTTTCGTGGGTAGATATGTTAGACGATGATGGCTGCTACAAACAAGGTTTAACATCAGAATTGTTACCTGAGTGAAATATTGAGGTAGACCGATCACCTCCTTTTATACATACCTATGAATATAAGTTTATAAAGTTTACTCAACAGCATTAATGAGGTCATGGACTTTGGCACCATCATTTCAAGTTGATGCTCATGCATTTTGCATGCGTTGTGTTTGAACTTTACCGTTGGAAGTCGTTGGGCAATGATCAGATGAACGATGTTGAATGTATGACGGCCATAAACGATTGTGCGATGTTGTTAAGTCAAGTTTGACAATTTTTTGTTAGATCAACTTAGCACCTTTTGTAGATCTAGAGTGTTGTCTTCTCTTGATAAGTCTATCCCAATGTCACGTACAAGAAAATATCAGAATCTACCATTCTAGGGAGCTAACGAGATAGCAGGTGCTATAAGTAGAAAAATGGCAAGAAATACTCGAATATTTTATAGTGAAACAAGAGATTTTCGTGGACAATAATATATCATACCAATCAAGATAGAGATGAAGTCGACAAGCTAGCTTAGCTATACGTACAAATTATGGTGCATCTACATGGGATATTCATCTTAATCGCGCTAGAACGAGAAATGTAATTCACATCGACATTCAGTCACAAAGCTATAGATACAAATTGAACTTCACACATAAACAAATGACTAAATTGAATGAACGATAGAAAATAAGGGATACAGGCTTCAAGGAGTCTTCTTAGATGAGAACAAAAGTTGGTAAAATGTTCTACAATTATCTATCGATAATGAGAAAAGCACAGTGGAAACAAGGTGTGATGATGTGTTGATGCTATGGGTTGATGTAATACTTTCCCGATATAAGTCATTCTGATAGGTGCTCTAAGCTTATTATTTTATTTTATTTTTTTTTATCTTGTTTATATAGCTTTTGTGCAACTCTACACACACTTCGATTGAGTATTTTGATTGATCTTTGTTTCTTTACTAGTTAAGAGGATGAATCCTCACTTCTTTTGAGCTATTTCCCATTGCCTTAAGTCTCGATCTATGAAGGGGTCTAGTTGTTATTTGTTTGTTCCGTTCTATGAAAAGGACTTAGTTGATTTTCTTTTGGCCTATGAAGAGGTCTATTTACTTGTTGATATCAGTGTACTTCTTTCTTCGTCTATGAATGAGCATCTTGATTCATTCTAGGTTTTATTTCCTTCTTATAAGCCATTATTAGATGGAGATTTGCTCTAGATACAAAATTTATGCTGCTTGATTTTCCAGAAGGCATAACCTACTCTTGGATCTATAGAATTTCTATCATACTATTCTTGATGCCTTTCCATTGATTTATGTCCCCGAATTCATTTTTCCTTTTTAATTCACACCGTATCCCTCATTTATTGCCCCTTTTTCGGGATCAGGTCATTACACCAAACAAAGTCGAAGCCATTAATAATTGATCTGAACCAACAAATCCTTTAGAAGTACATAGTTTTCTCGACCTTACAGGAGACTATCGTAGATTTGTTGAAAAATTCTCGAAGATAGCCTCTCCTATGATTAGAGGTGGCAATTTGAGCCCGGCCCGCTTTTCAGGCGGGCTGGGCCAAAAAAAATTAGGCCCGAAACAATTTCGGGCCGGGCCGGGCTTCGAAAAATTTGGCCTGAAAAAATTTCGGGCCGGGCCGGCCCGACCCGAAAAATGAGAGAGGCCCGACGGGCCGGGCTTTTTGGCCCAAAAAGGCTAAAAAAACACTAGGCCCGCGGGCAGCCCGGCCTGCCTTTTCGGGCCAGGCCGGGCCTTAAAAAAATAGGCCCGACGCAATACCGGGCCGGGCTGGGCCTCGAGAAAATTGGCCCGAAAATTTTCGGGCCGGGCCGGGCCGGGCGGCCCGAATTGCCAGGCCTACCTATGATACACTATTTAGGAAGACGTAGTCTTTAAGTATACAGAAGCTAGTAAACAGAGTTTTCAAGAGTGTAAGAAGAAGTTGACAATGACTCCCAATATAGACTCAATTCTACTCTTAAAATCATGTCGTCTTTTAAATTTTTTTCGATCACATATCTTGTTCCTCGTGACGAGACATTTCCATGAATTTTTTCCATTCGTCATTTAGACGTTTATTGAATCTTGTGTGTCCTAATTATTGAAAGACCATCTTTTCATCCTTAAAAATTCCCCCATTTTATTTTTAATTCTAAAGTTGATTTCATCTTTGACTAAGAGTCTCAAATCTTTTCATTATCATCACTAATTTAATTAAAAACGAAGTTCACTTGACCTTCCAACAGAATTTTATTCATTCTCTATTTCAACCCAATACCATATATTAAAATACATCACAACTTGATTGTCACCACTCATCCTTATCTTGCTCCATGTGTCACCACACATGTTAAAGGTGGGGTAGCTGAACATCCTCAACCATGAAAATAATGAGCAAGCATATTGAAGCATCACTCATTTATCTTCTCTCTTTATCATCTCGGCCCTCTCCTCCCCAAGAAGCCATTTTTCTTTCAATCTGTTGGGAATGAAACTAGTTGAGAAAAATTCTAAACTTTATACACACATTTCTTTTTCATTGTAGAACAAAATTCATTTTGATATTGTTTCCATCTGGCGCCCAAAAAGTTGGGAAAATGGGCCTAAAAACCTCAGTGGTGTTGCCAGCCAGGTTGTGTTGCAGTCCCATTGCGACATCTTTTCCTATTCATCCATCTATTTTCTCTCCTCGAGGTTTACGTCATTGTAAACCTAGCACTTCAAGGTTTTCATAACAAGTCTTGAATCATCAATTTGATATCATTTGGTTTATCAAAGACACATCACAAATTGACTCGTCAAAATTGACCACAAAAATCTTTGTGTTGCGAATGTAACTTCAGAGGTTGTTTTCCGTCGTTTCCTCCAAAGTATGAACTTGATTTTTGGTCTACAACAACTACTCCTTGCAGTCTTTCAATCTCCTGTGTCTGATCTAAGATCAGATATCATTTGATCATCCGTATCGAACTTGTAATTTTTCTCGAAAACCACACTCTTTTCTGGCAGATTCTATCTATGTTAAAGATGTTTTATTCCTTGCTCATTTTCAGTCATTGTAGCCATTTTATTATTGACCTATTTGTTTCATTAAATCCCTTATCTTGCATACTATGAAAATGTGTACTTTTGATCGAAAATTCATTGAGTATCGAGCTTGATCAAGACCCAAACTTTTTGTTTATTAATATGTTCAGGTGAACAGTTACAGTTGCCTTTTCGGCCGATTTCAGGCCAAGGTGATTGAAATTTATCTCCGACTCCTTCTGACCGATTTTAGGTCCTTTTGTAGCAGACACGTGGCCGCTGACCGTGTCTCAATCAGATTTGAATTGAATTTTCTATGATTTTTTTTTTGAAGTTTCTACCCTGTTTTAAAGTTGTTCCATTTATGTTGTCAGAATTGTTTCAAGTTAATTGAAAAGTATTTTAAAAACCTACTATCGAGTCATGTTGGGTTTTAAACACGAGTATTGTGCATTCCTAGTTGAAGTAAAATGAATAAAGGACCCATTAAATTAAAGTAAAGATTAGATTAATTCTGAAAGTGGTAATATTGATCCTGAATCAAGGATTGAACCTTGTGGGACTTGAAAACATATTTCAGGTAGAATAATATGAAAAGAGAGATAATGGTATTAAATTAAAGTAAAGATTAGATTAATTCTGAAAGTGGTAATATTGATCCTGAATCAAGGATTGAACCTTGTGGGACTTGAAAACATATTTCAGGTAGAATAATATGAAAAGAGAGATAGTGGCATTTGTATAGAGAGATGTGTAACATGTCATCAAGTGAAAGTTGTACATCAACGACCTTCAGGTTTATTACAGTCATTGGAAATTCCAGAGTGGTAATGGGAGCATATAACAATGGATTATGTGGTAGGCATAACAAGATCAGTGAAAGGGAACTCATAGTGTGGGTCATCATGGATCGATTAAAGAAATCAGCACATTTCGTGCCGATCAAAACAATAGCATATTTAAGCAAATTAGCACATATTTATGTAAAAGAAATTATTCATTTGCATGGAATTTCAATTTCTATCACGTCAGATCGTGATACTCGTTTTACATCAAGGTTCTAGAGGAGTTTCTAGGAAGAAAATAGAATGAATCTAAGCTTAATTACCACTTCCCATTTCCAAACAGATGGTCAATCAGAGAGAACGATATAAATTCTGGAGGACATGCTCCGAGAAGTTGTGTTGGACGAAAACACAAGCTGGGAAGATGTTTTACCCTTGGTAGAGTTTGCATATAACAACAGCTACCAATCAACTATAAAGATGGCATCATATGAAGCTGTGTATGGTCGCAAATGCAGATCACCCTTGTACTGGGATGAAGTTGGTGAAAGGAAAATTTTGGTCCAGAGATCATGCAAACCACTATTAAGATGATCGACCGAATTCGAGCAAGAATAAAAGAAGCACAAGACAGACAGAAGCCTTATGCAGATAAGTGCAGAACAGACCTATAATTTCAAGTTGGTGAAAAAGTTTTCTTAAAGTTATCTCTAACACGAGGTGTTGTGAGATTTGGAAAACAAGACAAGTTAAGACCATGATTTATTGGGCCGTTTGAGATACTGGAAAGAATTGGAGAGGTTGTTTACCGATTAGCTCTACCGCCAGACATGTCACAAGTTCACGATGTATATCACGTTTCAATGTTCAGGAAATACGTGTTTGACTCAGAACACGTTATCAAATAAAGTGAGTTAGTTCTACATTCCAATATGACGTACGAGGAAAAACCCCACGAAATTCTTGATAAAAAATTTCAAGTCCTAAGAAGCAAGCAAATTCCATTGGTGCTTGTGCAATGGAATCATCATGATCGAACTGAAGCAAAGAGGGAACTAGAAAGTAAAATGAAACACAACAATATCCTGAGTTTTTGAAGATACGTGAATTTCGGGACAAAATTCTTTTAAGGGAGGAGGAGTGTAATACCCCAAAATTTTATTATCTAAATTTAATTATGAATATAAATCTAATAGTTAGAATAAGTGTAATATCCAAAACTTTTCAGCATTATCGTAATAGTTTATGCTAACCATAAGGATAATCTAGTGAAAAAAAACGGACCCTTCTGGGTCACATTTTTAGGTGATGTGTGTCCATTGAGTGTGTTAGAAATACCCTTAGAACATTCCCGTATTTAATTTAGAACCCTAGATATGCACTTAATTTGATTAATTAAAATTTATTCAGTGAGTGTAATAGATTTATTGTGTCAAATACGTACATGCGCATAAAAAATGAATATAGATGTGTATGCATATCATTTACTTATAATAATAATAATAATAATAATAATAATAATAATAATAATAATAATAATATACTATTACGTATACATATTCTTAAAAATATATAGATATATAGTTGATTTATGTATATTATATATGTAATGTGTATATACGTGTGTATATATATATATATCACTTAGCAATTGTTGTAATTGTGTAGATGATTCATCACCTACGTGTCATCAAGTAATAATAGTAGCTAGGGTTATGTGTCTTTACAAGTGATGATTTTTATCTTTTTCTCTTAAGTCTATGTAATTGAATGGACTGATCGAAAGTTTATGTTAAAAACATTTCTCTCTCTCACTTAATAGAGATTCAAAGAAATCTAGATCGCTTATGAGATTCAAATAATTTATTAAACAAGGTAAATTTTTATGGTGCTTTGATGATTTATTATATTTTATGAATACACCCCTTGTATCCTCAATTGAATTATATCAATCACTATTTTCCACATAGGAAGATGGTTATGATTTATAACGATTTTCAAATTCTTTCTTTGCACATTAAAATTTAAACTATTCATAAAAATGCATCTATATCACTAATTAACTTTATACATAATAAGTTTTAAATACATACTAGATCATTTTGGGAAAAAATGGGAATTGGATTTAATAGTAGAGTTTCAGAATTTGTAATCTAGTTCCATGACCTTGATACTTATATGTTCATCATTTAATCAATTCAATATCACTATAGGACATTGAGAATTTAATTTATAAACTTTCGTATATGCGTAAATTAATTTTACAAATTTTAAGAATTTGAGGCTAGCTTTGCAAAATATTTTTCATTAAGTTTTGTCATGCTATAATAATTTAAATTTAAAATAGTCACTAAGTGGAATATGGTGTAATAATAGTATATGGTTGTGAAATATCTATCAATTTCAAGAAGTATATTATTACGTGAAAGGTGGTTGTAAATATGATGGGTCAAATTAAGAATTTATAATAAAATGAATAGAAATTTAAATTCAGATGGAGTTCACGGGTTGAGTTTTGATAGAGGTCTTTGACTAATTAAGTCAAGATTGGTTGTTGTAGGCTCTAAAGAAGTAGCAGAAAGCGAGTAGAATAAATCCAGAATTTGAAATCTTATCTACTATCCAGGTGGGCTATACTATATCTTTGCAAATTGTATCTTTCGAGTTATTAAGCTCTGCTTTGCTAAAATTGCATATGTGACTATATGTGTTAAATATTTACGTGCTACTGTATGTTGTCGGACTCTCATAAACTAGCGATGTATCAATATGAGTAGCTACAGTATGTATGTATTATTCGTCATGCCCTACTCCTTGTCGGTGAGACTAAAATGAAACACTTATTGGTTATACTCATTGGGTATACTATGGCCATACTCAACTTTACGCGTTGGTGATGTAGTACGGGTTGCATGCGATGACTGGTTATACTCTAAAGTGCTTCACGATAAAATGTTTTTGTGAACTTAAGTTGCTTTCAATTTTAAAACCTCCTACACTTCACTACTTGCATGAACACAGATAGATTACTTTAACAAAATGATTTGCATAACTTGAATTGTAAAAACTTACCCACTGACTGCATTAGTACTCAGCCCAAATATTTCCAAACATTTTTCAGGTGAGTAGGCTGGCGCGTGGATGTGATGATGCTGAGAGATGGACTTTTATTATTTACCTATTCTCATTATCTCCTTTTGTTAATATTCTTTTGGGAAATAAGCTTCCGCACTTATGCTACTCTTTTGTTAAAACACTAAGAATCCTGATCTCAGTGTTTTGGATCAGTATATGTATTAAATAACATATTTGGATATTTTGAGTCTTCTGTTGAGGTTTTGTTACTTAAATTACCCCTTTCTTTCCCGCTTCTTAATTCCAACTCCCGTGGCGTCCATTTCCATGGTCTTTCGGGATCGGGGCGCTACAGGGTCTTGCATAAGTTGGAAGTCTCAGCTTCAACATATTATTGCTCTATAAACTATTAAGGCTGAACGTGTGGTTGCTATTTAGGCTGTTAAAGAAGCCATTTAGCTAAATGGTGCACTTTCAAAATTTTGTTTTACTAACACCCGTCTTACTTTGATTTTTAATAGCCAGTCAGCAATACAATTGTGCAAGAACCCTGTGTTCTATGATAGAACAAAACACATTAATGTCAGGTTTCATTTCATCCGAGATATTATGGAAAAGAGAGATATTCAACTAGAGAAAATCCCTACCGAGTTCAATCCTGACATGGGAACTAAGTGTTTACCAGTTGAAAAGCTCGTATCATATCAGAGGATCCTAAATTTTGATTTTGTTTAAAATTCTTTGATCTCTTCTTTCCTTATGTTATACCCTTATTCTTTGTGAATACTTGCGCTTGATGCACTAAGGTTGATCATTTTTTATCTGGACTAACTCTCTATTACTCATATCCTTCTCCTATTTGTCTATGTGATATTGCAGGAGAGAAAAGGTGATGATGAGTCCTACGATACTCCTTTCGAAGATTGAACACAGTACTGAGTCAAAGATGGAAATTGTTGAGATATTAGCCCACTGCATGTGGCCCAATTCCTGGCTCACTTCCCCTTTTCCTTGGTGGCCCATCCGGCTCAGCTCACTTGCTGATTTGCTCTAGATTTTTCCTATCTGCTTCTGGGCCTGTATAAAGGGGGATCCCTTCCCTCTTCTTTCTACATATTTCTCACTTCACTCTGCTCTGCTTCTTCTCTACTCATCTCTCAAACCCTAGAATCAAGCTTCGTGCTTGAGAGCTCTGTGCTCATACTCTCTCGTCTTTCCTAGTTCATCTAGATTCACCTTGGGATTTCTTCATGCGAGTATCTTGGGAATAAATGATGAGTCGTGGGTTTATGATCGGAGTGGTGTTACCGTTGTAGGCAAAGAGGCCGCGATCTCTTACGATTGTGTCTGTGTGTGTTTGGTCATTTCTCGGAGGAATTATCGATGGTCAGGTGGTACTCATCGATGGTCAGGTGGTACTCCTGGGCGACTCTCTTTGAATCATCAGCCTTATCTCTTGAGGATGAGCGGTGGTGACTGCAAGAGTGCAAGGTGACGAGAAGCAAGTGGTGAACCTCGACGGGATCTGATACCCTACATGCACCATGTGAGACGACGACGATTCAAGTTTAGAGTATACATATGGGAAAAACTAAAAAAATATTCGAAAATTAAAATTAAAAAAAAAAAAAGCAAAATTCCTCCTCATGCATACAACCGTCTCACAGAAGGTCACCACTTTAGTAATTATATATTATCTCGTTGTACAACCACCAGGGGCGGAACTTGGGGGGTCGGGCACTAGTGGGGGGTCTTGGCCCCTTAAGAATTTTTTTCCATGTACTTTTTCATAACTATTTTTTTAAAAATAGTAACAATTCGATCCCCAATAAAAAATTTATGGTTCCGTCTCTGACAACCATTATTCTCAAATTTAATTACTCAATATCACAAAAAATTAAATCATGATACCATTTGCGTCACACGGATGAAATACTAATCATCATATAAGATTACTTTTGTGCCAAACTAATTTTAAGTCTTATTTGCCTAATTTATTTTAGGCTTCAATATTATATACCACACACAAAATTTTCCATGACTATATATATATATATATATGAAGATATTTTCCATGACTAGTTTTGTAGCTAGAGGACGAAGTTGTTCTTGATTAGCCATTGTAGGATTGCGCAATAATTAATGGAACTGTTCTCTTGGGGATGATCTAGTGGTGGAGTGGTGCTATTTTGAGGCTAAATGTCTTAAGTTCGAATCTTACCAACAACACCATTAGGTGTGAGTCTGTCACACGTGGCTAGCCAAGTGTGGTTAACCTCCTCTGTGTGGTTTGCAGGCTATTACATAGGGGCGGAATTTATCAAGTGTGCACCTCGATAGCTGCTGCGGATTACCTTTGACAACAAAATATTTAATGAAACTGACCAAACCAAATTATCTAATAGATTCAATAATTCGACCAAGTTTAATTTTGGTGGATGATTAATTGATTATGTTTATTAATTGGATAATAAAATGAAATCCAATAAAATTAAACAGATTCAATAATCTAAAAAAGCATGCTTACATTATTATTTTTAGAAATCGAAGCTACATCTTGAATTTCTACTTAATTATAAAATTTCACTGATCATAAATAGATTTCTCGAAACCCTAATTAAAAAGGGTTTTGAATTGGATAAATTAATATAATTTATTTGGTTATTTGAAGTTGTTACAAATAATAGTTAGTACCATTACACGTCATGCAAGCAATGTCGAATTCACCAATTAGCAATAGCATCTAATAAAATTATCGTGCGTGTTGTGTTTGCCGTGAATAAAATAAATGTTTACACTATAAGTCTATAAATATCTTATTATAAGCCAAACATACCTATTTATGGAAACAATTTACACAATTAATATTAAAATAAATATTTAAAGTGTGGGGAAAGTTTTTTTTTTTTTTATTAATTGATTTCTACTAGTGTGTGAAAACGAAAGAAAACAAAAAAATGGTATTTTTATTCAATATAATCTCATTTGACCATACAACATAGTTCTGGCACGGCAATGAATATCTTATCATTAATTATGGAACTTTGACAGGATTGCTCGTTAATAACAATAGTCTAATCCTCTTTATCCGACCGACGTAAGGCTGCATCCTGCATGACTCGAATTCTGTAGAACAACCTATCACACACTTCAGTTTCAGTGAATTGGAGAAACCTTTGTTTTCTTTCTTCAGATATATTCAAATTTCAATCATTGGATTTCGTGGTTTGCGGTATCTTCGTCTAAAAGATTTACATCGAAAAAGGTCTTATGCCTTCTTTTCACGGGTACTGCTTCTGATTCTCTTTCTCTCTCTCTGGGTCCGAAGAATCTTTAGGAATATCCTGAAGTCAATTTCCTTTTTTGGGTTTTTCTTGAGCGATTAAATCTGCCTAGTTTGTCTTGGCATCTCAGTTGATATATATTATTTCAATCATTTGTATGTGTCTCTTTTCTGATTATCTGCTTATTTAAAAAAAAATTGTGCAGTTTCTATCTGAATTCCTTCATTCTTAATGTTGTCTATGATATTCTTTGATCAATATATAGGATGTTGGTATGAGCTAGTTGATTTTCACATCAACCACAAAAGATTCCATGAATACAACAGAAAATTAAAAGAAATTACTTTTTGTGAATAGAACTAGGCGGAAAACTGTAATTGTACAAACTGAACTCTGTACTCATCAAACTGATAAATAGATTGAATTCTTGATTTATTTCAAAATATAAAATTTTGTAGAACTCACACAGACAAACTTTTTTGTTTGTAGTAATCCTTTGAGGAGAAGTGAACAACACCAGTTATTGCAGAAGATCGTTTCTGGTTCAGAATTCATGTTGCTTTGCCTAGCTATTCTCCTCCTCTCATTTAAAGCTCAATGTTCACAGCCTCATCTAAGTAGTGAAAATGGGATGAAAACTGACGTGTTTCTTTCGCCTAAATTTGAACTGGAACCAGGATCAGTTTCGAATAAATACTACTATGGCATTGATTTTCCAAGAGGCCATATTGCTATCAAGAGATTCGATGCTGAAGTGGTTGATGAGGAAGGGAATCCGGTCCCCCTCCATGAAACATATCTGCATCATTGGGTGGTTGTAGGGTACTACATAAGGAAAGGTCAAAATGTTCTCGAGCATCATGGTGATATGGGACTCCTCCAATCTGATTTTGCAATGATAAGAAATAGTGGGGTGTGTGATCATGGTCTTGTGCAGTATTTTGGGCTCGGATCTGAGACTCGGAGAACTGCTACTGATGTCCCAGATCCTTATGGCATTGAAGTTGGCAATCCAGCAGATGTGCCTGCTGGATTTGAGGAGAGGTGGATGCTTAATGTGCACGCAATTGACACTCGTGGTGCTGAAGACAAGTTGGGCTGCACTGAGTGCAGGTGTGATCTGTACAATGTCACTATGGATGAATATGGCTATGCCTTGCCCCCGGATTATAATGGTGGCTTGAAATGCTGTCATGATGAGGCAAGATGCAGGGTTAAGGAAGGGTTTCCGGTGGTGAAGAGAAGCCTCTACTTGAGGTACACTGTGACGTACATGGACTGGGATGCCTCGATCATCCCCGTTCAAATTTATATATTTGATGTCACTGATATATATACAAAGGCAGATGTATCCAGAGGGCTCAGAGCTAAACATCATTGCCTGGTAAAAGTTGTTCAATGCTAATTTTGCACTGCAACTGAGAAATCTTCTTTGAGTTCAAAATCAGTCTTTAGTTGACAAACATCATTTATGGTTTTGCTAGAGTATTAAGAGATAGAGATATTGATTAATTAAGACAATAGAAAATACTTCTGTACTATTGTTAGATCGTTGTCTTCCACTATGCTTTTATTTTTCTCTCAATTCTTTCATATGTCTGCTGCATATAATTATGCTGAAGCTTTTGGTGTAGATTGAGTATGATGTTGAATCTTGCCCTATTGGAGCGGCGAATGATGGCTGCATTCATACCAAAAGTGTAACTGTTGGTTTACCAATTGGTGGCGATTTTATATATGGGGTTGGACACCAGCATTCAGGAGGCTTAGGTTCAACTCTTTACGGGGAGGTATCCAAACGATATATGCATTTTCCCATTCAACTAAACATATTCTTCTTTTTTGAATGATATGATAGTCTATCTGTATTAAATTATGCTTATATATATAGACATACATATAAAAGCTCAAAACTGATATATATTGTCAGAGTACTCTTCTTCAAACTTACAACTGTGTAGCCAATTGAAGAACAGGGTTCAATCATTGCTCTTGTTCTATATTGGTTAGAATAAGCTAATACCTCTAGATCATCCTCACCAAGAAATTATTTTGATCTGTCTGGAAGATATTAGCTGCTGTGAAATACATGACTTCAAACTTAACAACTTTAAGGTGTGAAGCCCATCTCATTTAGCTTTTCTTTATCTTCTTTGTCTTTTCACCCCCGGTTTTGTTTTTGCTGCTGCATCTGTGAGATTCCAGATATAAAAACCAATTGCCTTGACAACATGATGAACGTTCTTGAGGAAACTCTTTTATTCAAAGTGAGTTTGTAAATGACTTGTAGAGAAACGTTACTTTGGCTTGATCTGTGTAGTACTAATACTAAGCAAAATAAGTTTTTAAGCAATTTCTTTGCTAGTGCTCACCTTGGCCCTTTATCTAGTATCCAGTTTATGCTTCCTTTTTTGTATTGCTTTTTATCTCAGAATTACTGTTTGAAGATGGTTTTCATTGGTGTTTTGTGAAATGATCTAGGGAGGAAGAGTCATATGCTCATCCGTGCCAATTTATGGGACGGGAGATGAACCTGGGAATGAGGCTGGTTACATAGTCGGAATGTCCACCTGTTATCCTTCACCTGGCTCCGTCAAGATTTCGGCTGGGGAGAAACTTACTCTTGTATCTAATTATAGCAGTGCACAGAGACATACAGGAGTTATGGGGCTCTTTTACATCTTGATTGCTGACTCATCATTGAAGTCTAATGCAATCCTGAATTCTCCAGCAGATGTAATTAAGTTAACTAGGATTTCATTAACATGTATCAATAGAAAATGGAATTCCCAGTAGAATATTAGAACTACTACTAGATTTGGATTAACATGTCACATATTTATGATGAGATCAAGAGTTTATTTATCAGTCTAATGCCTGCTCTCTGCAGGTGGATGGGAGCATGACAGCATCTAGTCTTGGTTGGGCCATTGCACTGTTTGGAGTTGGATTCCTTTTAGCTCTCGTGCTTATCTACAATGGTAAGTATGGAAGAGACGAAGGGTATGAGGAGGTTTAACGTTATGAGTCCTCGTTCGTTCACATTTGGCTCCTCTGGATGATCTTTCTCTGCAGTTCTTGGGAGATATATACCGATTATAGGTTTTGCTACTCTGTCACTCTTGTATTCAACACCATCGGTGTAACTCTGGAGTTCTGGCAATTGATACATACAAATAAATCTCTATTTGTTGAAAGATTGAACGAGAGATAAAATGTGATTTACATTGCATCACGGTAACATAAATAGAAATGATGGTTTATGGCTTGCAGTTTTGCTTCTTTTTGTGAAGTCCATTTGAATCCAGACTTTGGTTATATCATTATGACGATCAAACTAGAGGAATATTGCCCTGTTATTCTTGGTGTTTTCATAGAGAGATTTTAGTAGGGTGTGTTTCAAGAACGTATTCGGATCAAATTGTATATATTTGAAAAAAAAGGCATCGTCTCCCTATATGAGGGGCAAGTGGAGAAGACGAGTGGCAAGCTAACTCAAAGTCCAGGCTTGATTCGAGCTGGGTTAAGCTTTAGATTTTTGAACTCGAGGTTGAGCTCAACTCGATAAGAGCAAATGAGATCATCTAGTTCAGTTTACCTGTCCCACTTTATTATGAGACAAACAATTTGTTCAATGCATGATCATAGCACAAGTAAGCCCTCTGTGTTAGAGTAGCCAAGAAAGATGCAGAGATAGAAAAGTTTGCGCTATGGTCGAAGTCACGAGTAACACATACAACCAAAAATACGAAATTTATTGTAGTAATTAGGTAGTGAGAGGACATTTGGGTAGAATCTAGTTGAACAACACAATGTAACAACGACGTAACAATAACAATAATAATGTGAAGATCAAAATAATAATAGTTCTATATAAAGTGAAGAACTATACAGCAAGAAGTATACAGAAAACTGGAGCCTAACTTCGTCCCATATTAGCGTTTGATTCCCATAATACAACTATTAATCTCTATGAATTTGTCATAGTAGCACGTCATATTGGGTGAGTGATTCCTTAATCAATTGTGAATATATAAAGTCATCCTCCACGTTCTTGAAACTTACCATAACTTCATTTTGTCTTCAGAAAATGTCCACCAAGTCTGCGGGATAAATTTCTCTAGTCCACATTCCATGTCTTACTATTGTGTCCCACTATTAAATTTAATATTTTACAAATATTTATTACAAAAGTAAAATTTATTATAGTATAATCAATCATAATTAACATTTATTCCTAAAAATTTCAAATGTAAAAACTTATATACCCTAATTTTGGAATGAATTAACTCTATGAACCAGTTATATTAACTAAAAACAAAAAAAATATTAAAAAATAAATATAAACCCTGATTATATAGAATGAATCCTAAATAAAAATCATAAAATTAAATTAAACCTAAACAAATTGAAATTGTAGGAAAAAATTGATAAAAATTTAATAAAAAACAAAAGGAACACCAACTGGGAAAAAATATTTCATTTGCCAAGTCTGCAACCTACACACGATAACGTGGAGATCCTATTAATAGACGTGGTTTTGTTTGAATCTAAGGTTTTATGATTTAATATCTATATAATATATAATAACGACTCCGCGTCCCGAAATAGAAAAATATTATTTTCCCGCCCTTTTACATCTTCCTAAAAATAAAATATCCTATTTACATCAAAAATATTTATTTTATGTATAAATAATTAAGTATTAATATGTGTGTGTAGTATATATATGTATCATACATATCCGCATAAATCATAATATTTTGTTGCATTAAATAGATTCAATTAATTATGGAAACCCAAAAAATAAATAAAATCTATTATTCTTTTTATATAGATTATATATGATATAGACAATACCACTTATATCATCTAAATATTATAATTCAATTTTATGTTTTCTTAACATTTAATAATTATATTATATAGATAGAGTCACGTTAATGGTTAGATAAAATTAATGATCAACATCTAACTTAAATTTACCTAATTTTTATTAGAAGACTAGATATATTTTTATGTGGAGATATTTTCGTTTTATGATTTAATAAAATAGTTTATTTTTTTTCATAATTAAAAATCTTCTTACAACGTATTTTGCTATGGACCTTGAAATGATATGTTTCGTGTTTTTATTACCAATATTCAAAACTATTCTGTTTTTTTTTTCTTCTCATGACTTCCATTTATAGTCCGATGTAAGTCATTTTTTTAACCAAACTGTTTTCATGGATACCATTTTTTGTATGATTTTTTAAAATTTTTATGATTTAATTTTGATCAAAATATTGTGGTACGAGTTCTTTATCAATGAGGTTTGTATTTACTATGATATATTTTCATGTTATTTATGTGATTTTTTTTTTGTTTCTCTCCGTAAAGACTACAAACCAGATTTGCTATCTCTCTTCTAGCAAAAGTTTTGATTTTGTTGATGAAAGGCCTGGTTCGTCGGCGTGTTCGATTTCTACCCTCAAACTCAACCATTATTTATAAAATTTGAATTCGAGTTTGGTAAAATGGCTCATGTATGTATTCACCTTCGTATTATTGAAATTTCCTATGATTTTAGATGATTTCTTATAATATAATATAATGTTATCTTTCGTGAAATTTATATTTTTGCATTCATTGCTTGAGGATAACCCATGTTATATTTTCTTTGTGGTTTTTGTTTTCATTTACGATTTAATCTAAATGGCGAATATTGATGGTTAAACGTGAAGCATGCATGTATGATATATTATATATTTAAATGTATCTTTTAATTATAATAATTCCAAAGAATTAACATTTGCTTTGAAGCTGTGGGGCGGAATTTCATTTACGACCTCACGCATCATGGAATTTCCCCCAGATATGTATCTTGTTATAATTTTTTTATTGTATTTTATATATTAAGATATGCACCCAATTACATCAATATGCTCATATTCCTATTATATCATTAAATATTACCAAAATTTGATATTCCACTAATTTAATAATTTCCACCATCCATAATCGCATATTGAAGAGCTGTGATTAGTTTCTAATTTTCAAATGAAGAGTAATGCTACTGTGTACCCATATATCTATATCTATATATATATATAGAGATGAGATCAAGTGAGAATTAGACCGTCTGTGAGAACAGAGAACTAATTTAAGCCATAGATCCTGTATATTTAGACGATCAAGATAGGTTCTAAAATTGGAAAAACGTGGTGGTATTCTTATAATATTATCAACTTTTTAATGAACTTAGGGTATTTTTATAATTTATAAAAAAAGAGTCATACTAAAATAAGTCATGACAATGCTAAAAAAGGCCAAGACAATGCTAAAATAGGAAACGACAGTGCTAAAACCCTAAATTGAAAAATATACACGTAAATTCTGAGTATTCATATATTGATAATTCAACATGTAACAGTGTTTGTTCGTGGTTTTTTTACAATGTCTAAGACATTTTTTTATGCTAATGCTAAAAAAGAGTCATGTTAAAATAAGTCATGACAATGCTAGAAAAGGCCATGACAATGCTAAAATAGGAAATGACTGTGCTAAACCCTAAATTGAAAAATATACACATAAATTCTGAGTATTCATATATTGATAATTCAACATGTAACAGTGTTTGTTCGTGATTTTTTTACAATGTCGAAGATATTTTTTTATGCGAATGCTAAAAAAGAGTCGTCATGCTAAAATAAGTCATGACAGTGCTAAAAAAGGCCATGACAATGTTTGTTTGTGGTTTTTTTACAATGTCTAAGACATTTTTTTATGCTAATACTAAAAGAGAGTCATGTTAAAATAAGTCATGACAATGTTAAAAAAGGCCATGACAATGCTAAAATAGGAAATGACAGTGCTAAAACCCTAAATTGAAAAATATACACGTAAATTCTGAGTATTAATATATTGATAATTCAACATGTAACAATGTTTGTTCGTGATTTTTTTACAATGTCGAAGATATTTTTTTATGCGAATGCTAAAAAAGAGTCGTCATGCTAAAATAAGTTATGACAGTACTAAAAAAGGCCATGATAATGCGAAAATAGGAAATGACAGTGCTAAAATCCTAAATTGAAAAATATACACGTAAATTCTCAGTATTCATATATTTTCAAAATTTTCGAATTTACCCTTATTAAGATTCAGGAGCAGCGAAGTTGGACGTTACTACGAGATTGTCACCGCGTTTTTTAAAATCTGAAGCATATCTTGGTCGTCTAAATATACCGGATCTATGACTCAGATTGGTTCTCGATTCTGACCTAAGGTGTGGTTCCTTCTGGAACCCAACCCTATATATATATCTTTATTTATACTTAGCATTGTGCATTTATCTTTTATGTTTAAACTCCCTCTGTACAAAAAAAAAACATGTAATCTCCTATTCCTTTTCCATACTAAAATTATAACCAACTTTTCTAATAGATTTGTATCAATTTTTCTTAATATACCTTTATTTAATGTTCTTAATTTGAAATTATCATTATTTTTGTAAAGAATAAATAAGGGTACGTCTATTTATATTTAATGTTGGAGAGATTTTCCTATTACTTGAAGGAGTGCCTCCTTTTGTAGATGAATTTCGAGTCTTCTTTGCAATTCTTGAAAGTTTGGATATGAACTCAGGGTCTTCTTTCTAATTTTTGAAATGTTGATGAGAGTGGTGTCAAGTCCTGCTTTATTTAAGTCAAATCTTCAATTTGGTTCTGTCTTGAAGCATGTTTCCTTGATTCCCAAGTGTATTAGTGTAGTAACCGAACCTCTCACTACTTAATAATTATTTTGATATATTTTATATAAATATTATGTGCTTAATTGTGTGCCAATTGAGTTTATACACACACACACACATATATATATATATAGTAATATTTGCGTTTGTATATTTAATTCTTTGAGATTTTAATTAATTTAGGACATCCAAAAATCATTTAAATCAAAATGAGACTTTTGTACTAAATAAAGTGAGCTTACATAAGACACTATATATAGAGATGCTATAATGATTAGGAGATTTCGTAAGTTATATATATATATATATTGAATTTATAGTATTTTATTATGGATAGGTATAATATATATGTCCACATATATGTTTAGATAAGAGAATTGAAGATAATTATCTTAAAGTAGCTAACATCTTATAACTCCAGGTAAGGTACTACTTGGCATGTGTGAGGATCAAGTTAATTACTCTAGGCGCAGTAAGCTTGGAGGATAAATAAATAAACAAATGGAGTTAAGGCGGCGATTACACTTATCCATCGATATAAATTTTCTTAAGGTAATTATTAAAAAAAAAAAAAGAAGAGAACGTAAGCTATATTAAAAGAAGAACAAGTACAAGGTTAGTTAATAAATTTATCTTCGATGCAATTCCTTTAAATTTTCATCTACAATTTGATGTTTGGCGTAAAGGATAGTATTCAAATATAGTTTATCTATTTAAATCATAATTTCTATTTTATTTTGAAATATATACAGGAAATTATAAATCCTAATTTGTAGGTTATTTTATGGCTTTATTCTTGTCCAATTTAATTTATGTTGTGTTAGGAAATTATTATTTGGTAAAATGCAAAAGTTGAATCAATATGTTTAAAATTATTAAATTATCGTATATTAGAATTTAAAAAGAAAAGAGCATGCTTCTTATCTAAAAAAAGGAGTTAATTATGTTTCTGTATTTGAAATTAATAGTAGCAATATTATTATTATTATTATTATTATTATTATTATTATTATTAATGATCAATCGTGAGATCATAATTTAATTCATCATTTGTTGCTTATAAACTTTGCTCAAATTATGTGTTTAAAATACTAGGTGAGTATCACCGTATTAAATGTATGTACTAATTGTGCAGAGGCTTGAGCAAAGTACGAATTTTAGGAGATGACTAATTCAAAATTTAATAAGGAGAGTAGATTATTTAGTTGTAGATTGTTTTCAGTTAGTGATATAGTTCTCATTTTATTTTGGTTAGATTTTGAGAAGAGAGCATCTAACTTAGGATTGCCAATACTATTAAGTCTTAGACTTGAGGTAAGTAGAAATCCATCTACAACTACAATGCATGAACATAATATTATTTGACTATATATGTTTATTATTTATTAATGTATCATATTATTTGATAAATATGTGGTGTAATATAATTGTGGAAATCCATTTCTTTGCATTAAATATTTTGTACATGAGCATAAGCATATGCATGCACGACATGTAGATGTTGTTGCGGTTGCATGCATTAAATGGTTTTGAGAAAGAGAAAAATGTTTTGTTTGGGATTGGTCACCACTAGCCCGTGCTGTGATGTGTTGTATATTTGTGCCTCGAGTGGGATGACTTCCATGCGGGATCAAAGGGAACAGGAAGGGGGCGTGTCCCTTGGGGTCCAGGGAGGATGGTCCACTTCGACTGCACCTTTGAGGTGATGAGTGGCTGATGTGGGATGACTTTCATATGGGATCAAAGGGAACATGCAAGGGGCGTGTCCCTTCGGATCCAGGAAGGATGAGCCACATGAGTGCACTAATTAAGTACTGGCCAATTGATATTGATTATATTATGAGCTCATGATTCATATTGGTGTTTGGTGAAGGGAGCCAAGTTCCTAAACGTTTAAAAATGTTTTTGAGATGAAATGATTTTGATCATGAGCATTTGACAGAGTATGATATCACCTTTGTGTGTTGGTCTCATGCATGGTTTCTGCTTACTGAGCTTTAGCTCATCTAGTTCATGCATTGTAGGTGACTCTGATGAAGCATGAGAATGCATGGTGCGGGACGTGAAGTTCCTACAAGTTTCTGTAGGTCTATGTATATGGATGACGACCTGATGGGCATTTGTTTATGAGCTTTTCGCACTTCCTTTTGACTTTGTTTTTGTTCAAGCGTGAAACTTCTTTGAAGTTTACTGTTTTGATTGTATATAAACTTTTATCTTCCTTGTTGTACTCTTTTGACGTCGGAGTACTCTTTCTTCCCTTGATATATTTATGTAAATTATGTATGGAAGTAAATCTTATCCTTTCTCAAGTCTTCCAATACTATTCTTTCTATTTAAAAAAAAATCAAGGCACACTCACATTGGTAGTCTGTCCTTCTACATCCATTTGAGGGTGCCACAATTAGTATCTGTTTTTTTTCCTCTCTTTTTTTATATATTAAAATCCACTATTGTAAAAAGTAAAAGAATCATACTTGAGATCAATGATTGACTCAATATCTTCTCCTTTGTTGGAATTACCTTGTCCCGATGAACCTGAATAAATTTATCAATAATTTTATGCATTTCATCCATGTGGTCGCTTTTGCAACTAAGGCTGCCATTTGAGATTTTTGTTTTGGAAATCTACTTGACTTTTGAGCAAAGACTTATTTGGACTTTCTTGGTTTCTAGCAATACATTTTATCATTCTTTTGGGTTTTAGTTGTTTTATCACAATGAAAGAATTCTACCACTTTACCTTGAATCTTCTTACAATGGTTGAAACATTTTATGTAGTACATTCCAATGTCCAGAACAATCCCCATGGTAGATAAAACTTAGAATGAAAAACACATAATGGAGTAAATTTCTTTTCTTCTTCACTTGGTTGATATCGTTCTTTAAAAAGGTGGAAGGAAGAAAAAACGTCAGGGTAAGAAAGTAAATGAAAATGATCCAAAATATTCCCACCAATGACTCCACCAATTCAGAAATGTGGAAATATCACAACCTCTTGAAACAAAAAGAGCCATGTGTGTGATCTGTTCTGGTTTTGCATCATGAATGTATTTTGCCCGGCATTTTGCTATTCCCAGTAGTTGAATGCGTATCATAGAATGGTTCATCTTTGAAAGTTTCAAGAAAGAAGTTTTGTTGAGAAAGATTGTGTCTCCAATCACAGGAAAGAATGACCTTTAGTATTTTGCATGTTGAGTATCCTACTTTAGAGGAGTTTTCGAGCTTTTGATGTCTGACAGTAAATAGTAAGATAGTAAGAACAAATTTTGCAGGATCAAAAGGTTTGAAGAATTGTCCTTAGCCAAAAAGATTTTGAATAGGAATGAAAAGCTCATTAATAGAGTAATTACTCTCAAGAGCTGCAATATTTTGGACATGTGGTTTGAGAAATTAGGTTGACTTTGGTTTAAAGATTTTTTGTGTTGGTTGTTCACAAGAATTTGATGAATATTTTTGGACAATTGAGTGAGATGAAATTTGAGAAAATGTTTGAGGTAGTCTCCTTCTATAAGATTCTCCAAGGTTTTGATTTTGATGATGAAGGAGTTCCGGATTTTATTTGGATTGGGCTCTATCTCCATACTCTACTAAAACTTTGTCATATCAAGATTTAGAAGCATGGTTTTTTGGGTAATTTCAAGAGGGCGGTCTAAGAATTAAAGCCCTTGATGGCTTTTGAGGCATCGTTTATGTTCTACAGAAATTCACGGGTTAGAAAATTAGAAATAGAATTTGCATCCCTAAAATGAACTCAATATCAAAATAAAAAATATTTAATATAGCTTGCCATGTGGCAAAAAAATCTTTTGATGCAAGATTTTGAGCATCCTTTTGCAAAACTTCCTTGGTACTTTTGCAGTTAATTCTAAGTAAATATTTTTGGTGTGGTAAATCACTTTGAAACTTTTAAATGCACACAACTATACTCAAAGTTTTTTTTCGATAGTGGAATAATTTTTCTGTGTATCATTCCAATGAGATGATGTATATTGGACAATGCACTCTTTTCCTCCCATAACCAGTTTCAATATTCCATCGTAGCCTAGATCAAAAAAGTATTTGTTTTAGCAATCTTTGGTAGATTATGATTAGAAATATGTAGACAAGGAATTTCAAGAACCTTTTGTACCTTTGTAACCATTTAACGGAGTAGTAAACTGTTTCTCACGGATTTGATAAGTCCCCCTGATGTAGATCAATTGATCGAACAGGGTTACCAACTTCGTGTTCTTTATTTTCTCAATTTTTTACATTCTGACCTTACATATTTACAACAATGTTCAAGTACACGATGATGAACATGACCACACATTTTATGTAACTTCAATTGGTACCAGAGCGGGTCGCCTTTGGTGTTAGTACGAAAAGAATCCTAAAAGCTACAAATATGTGTGAAAGTTTTGTGTGAATATGTTTAGTTGAACAGAAGCAATAAAAGAAATAGGGTTAGTCCCCCAAAAATTTGGGCAGCATAACCTCTATAAATGGATCAATCCACGCTTTTAAAGCGTATGAAATGACTCAAACCAGATACCATGACCCTTAGGATGAACCCAAGAAAGAATAACCAAGGCAAACTTCAATGTAAATAATAATAGTTCAAAGTTTAACTGTTAATAGGTTAGACATGAAAAAGGCCAGATTGATGTCTGTCCAAATACTTGAAGTAAAGAGATGTCAGACTTTCGTCTGTCGTGAAAGCAATTTAAAGCCAGGCTTTTGCCTTGACACGAAAAGTAATGTAAAGCCAGACTTGTGCCTATCTGAATAAGGAAAGTAAATAAATGCCAAGCTTTCGCCTGTCAGGAACGGAAAGTAAATGGGATTCGGAGAATCGAACACTCTGTAACAATAAAGAAAATGGGATTCAGAGAACCGAACACTCCATAACAGTAAAGAAAACGGGATTTGGAGAACCGAACACTCCGTAGCAGTAAAGAAAATGGGATTTGGAGAACCGAACACCGCCGTCTACCATCCTGCAGCTCATCCTGAAAATATTTGAAAAGATTTGGGCATGAGTACTAATGCACTCAGTAGGTACTTTTGAGAAAAGCTTCACAATCATTTTATAAAACAGAATATCCAATCATATTTTAAGCATATCATGGAAAGCTTTTAAAATAGAAAATTTGTGAATTCCATGTATACTAAAGTCATTTTATTTCCATCATTGCGCGCCACTCTCCCCTAGAACGCTTATGGTGAGTCTGTTCATGTACACAACCCGGCTGCTTAAGGTTGGATACTACCTTGTTTGCTTGGGGCTCGATATCATGAACCATTGTAGTTTTGTCACCAAAAACAGTAGTAAGACTTGTATGAGTTAGGAGAGCACATCAAATACAGTCATGAGTTGGATATTCAATCACATTCATTTTATAAATATCAGGGCTTAATAACCCGAAATATATTTTTATATAATAAACACCCACCTAGCAATCTGATCTGGAAAGCTAGATCTAGATTCTGGTTCTAGTCTCAACTAGAAATCTTCTTCTTCTGTGCCTACAAGATTATCCGACAACTTAATTTCGATGAAATACTACCATTAGGTCAAAATCTAACATTTCTTAGTTATGAAGTAAATATTATAATATCTATAATCTTAATACGCAGCACCCGGATCATCAAAATATTTTGACTCTTAAGGGAACTTTACTCAGGGCATTTTTTTAAAGAAAAACCCTTTTGAAAGTTTTGGCATACGGGGTGGTCAAACCCGTATCCTAAAATCAACTCGGTACAAATAAATTCATACCGCAAGATCCGCCCATTGGAAAAATATGAAACTTTAAATAAAAATACTATATTTTGACACGAAACAACTTTTGAGACTAGAAATACGATAGAACTATCCATGAAGGATAGATCTGAAAAGACTACAATTTAATATTCGGATACCCAAAATATACCTGAAATTAAAAAGTGACAACATGAAAAATGTATATAAATATACATAGAACATAAAACCCTAAAGATACTTTTTGATCCGGCGACCCGAAAGAGTTACTGATTTGAGGGATGGTGGCGATTTTGGCGACGGTCACGACGGTTTTCCATCATGATCGTCCGTCGTGTCATCATTTCAATGACGTATTCGTGATCTATGCATTGATACCTTCAAAATGACCATTTCAAAATTGAAATAGGAAACTAGAGTCGTACCTTCTCTGGAAGCTACTCGGCGTTTCGATTTTGAAAATGAATGAAAAATGAAACCTTAAGCTCCTATTTATAGAAGAAAAATAAATAGGATAATGACGAATAAAAGAAAGAGGATAATGAAGGAAAAAGAATAAGATAATTATGAATAGGATAATCTTTTGAAAAAGAAATTGGATAACGACGGACGTGCCTTTGTTATCCAAATCTATTACCTTTTAGTTTAAAATTGTGCCAATAGTTCATTTGAACTCGGAATTGGAAAATTCAAAGTTTGGCACGATCCTTGAAACTTCTTCTTTCAACCCGAGAAAAACATCAAAACATTTTTTTTAAAGCAATTTTTAACCACAATAAATTTTAACAGATTTCCCTGGCTGCGATTTTCCTTTATTTGAGTCCTTTAAGGAGCCAACTTATTTCTTAGATTACACTCAGGTAACATATGTCAAATAAAACCTTCTAAAATATTTCGGGGCATTACATTCTACCCTCCTTAATAAAAATTTCATCTCGAAATTTGCGTACCTCTATAGGGTAATTCAGGGTACAACTCCTTGATTCTGCTTTCGAGCTCATAGGTTGCTTCCTCTTTCCCATGGCTATTCCATATGACTTTCACTAGTGACATCTATTTGTTCGGTAATTTTTGGACCCGTCGGTTAAGAATAGCCTCTGGCCTTTCCTCATTAGATAAATCCTGGTTCAGGACTATCTCCTCATTCTTTATCACGTGTTTAGGATCAAACATGTACTTTCTCAACATTAAGACATCAATCACGTTATGAACCTTAGCTATAATTAGCAATATGACTAGTTTATAAGCTACCTCATCATTCCTAGCTAAAACACTATTTATCTCGAGTCACAAATCTTACTAAGATATATACTCTGCTTTGGTCCACTTTAACTTGATGCGTATAACTCTTCATACGTTCTTCTCTACATCTTTCTTTGAATATTCTTTAACATCATCTTTTAATTTGAGTCGAGAAGATAGTGAGAGAGAGAGACTAGATATCGATACACCTGAATCAAAGCATATTATCTCGATCATCGTATACGTCACCTTGAACTTCAGACATCCACTCTTGAACTTGTCCTTGCTCCTCGATCAGAAACGTATAGAAGCAGGTGTAGTTAGAATGGACCTATCTATCAGTATTCTTCACCGACATTCGAAATTCTCCCAACATGCTCCTTAAATACATACACACACGAACTGCATTTCCTAGAATTGCATATAACTCAAGCCATCTAAAAGAATATACTTATCCATTCTAATTTCTTTCTACATTCAAGACTACAAGGCACTACATAATTGTTCCCGCCTTCTTAGTCAATCTATTTTTTTATAATCATTCATCAGATTCTCGGTTGAACCGAAATCCAGATGTCCCAGACATCCCATTAAAACCATAGGCGAACCACGGCCTTGCCGTGAACCCTCTTTCATATAGGATTCAATCCAAATATGACATAACACATTCTTTTGAAACCTCACATCATAACAAATTGACACATTTCAGTTGAACCAATCCATGTGGGCTCATAATCTTGAACGTGGAAAAATACTTAATCAATCTATGTTCCACAAGAATCTTAACAATCATCAACTTAAAATCCAATCTATGTGAATAAGTCACATCTAGCTATATTAATCTACATTCTCAATCAAATCATTCTATGTTCACATTCCATCTGCATAAGCATTCTGGGTTTCCTAACACTTTAACATTCTCACATTCCAATCACTTACACATTATAACATTTCTAATCATAGGGCATTGATTATTATCATCACACTTTCTTTCGAAACATATCACGGACATATAGTCTCATTTAAAATATCATATTTCATTTCAAACATAATGGACATATAGTCCCATTCAAAATAATCATTTAATACCATCTGGGCACAAAGTCCCACAATTTCACCATCACGGACAATGAGTCCCTTTCATTCATAACCATCATCATATGAGAACATTGTCCCAAAATGACACCATTATCCTTTCGAAACCGTCATTAATAAGACTTTTCATAAATATCATCAATGTGGAAAATGGTCCTTATCCACATCCCTTTTTAAAAATTAGTAAACATAATTGAATCTCAAAAACATTTTAACTCACGTACCTTTCTTTTTGAAGCAGATGAGTGCAGTGCAGGCGACGTGCTAGGCTATCAGACAATCAATTAAGAGGCTACACTGAGAACTAGACTCAATCAATAATATGACAGGCATGCAGAGTTGCAGCCTCGCTCTGATACCACTCTACAACGCCCCGGTCCCGAGAGAAGAGCAGGGGACTGGTGCGCTACTTGGGGAAAGGGGGAAAGGGGTTGTTGAACAGAAGCAATCAAAGAAATAGGGTTAGTGCCCCAAAAATTTGGGCAACATAACCTCTATAAATGGATCAATCCATGCTTTTAAAGCGTATGAAATGACTCAAACCAGATACCATGACTCTTAGGATGAACCCAAGAAAGAATAACCAAGGCAAACTTCAATGTAAATAATAATAGTTCAAAGTTTAACTGTTAATAGGTTAGGCATGAAAAAGGCCAGACTGATGTTTGTCCAAATACTTGAAGTAAAGAGATGTCACTTTCGTCTGTTGTGAAAGCCATTTAAAGCCAGACTTTTGCCTTGACATGGAAAGCAATGTAAAGCCAGACTTGCGCTTGTCTGAATAAGAAAAGTAAATAAATGCCAAGCTTTTACCTGTCAGGAATGGAAAGTAAATGGGATTCGGAGAACCGAACACTCCGTAACAATAAAGAAAATGGGATTGGGAGAACCGAACACTCCATAACAGTAAAGAAAATGGGATTCGGAGAACCAAACACTCCGTAGCAGTAAAGAAAATGGGATTCGGAGAACCGAACACTACGTAATAGTAATCAGAGTAAGCGGAAAAAAACATAGTGCATATATTCAGACTCAAAAGAAAGCATGTTCTCAGTTAGACTCCATAGCGGAAAAGGAAACATATACATCAAACGATAGCCCTTCGGCCTTAGCACCACCGTTTGCCATCCCGCAGCTCGTCCTGAAAATATTTGAAAAAGATTTGGACGTGAGTACTAATGCACTCGGTAGGTACTTTTGAGAAAAACTTCACAATCATTTTATAAAATAGAATATCCAATCATATTTTAAGCATATCATGGAAAGCTTTTGAAATAGAAAATTTGTGAATTCCATGTATACTAAAATCATTTTATTTCCATCATTGAGCGCCACTCTCCCCTAGAACGCTTACGGTGAGTCGGTTCGTGTACACAACCCGACTGCTTAAGGTTGGACACTGCCCTGCTTTCTTGGGGCTCGATATCGTGAACCATTGTAGTTTCGTCACCAAAAATAGTAGTAAGACTTACATGAGTCAGGAGAGCACATCAAATACAGTCATGAGTTGGATATTCAATCACATTCATTTTATAAATATCAGGGCTTAATAACCCGAAATATATTTTTGTATAATAAAAACCCACCTCGCAATCTGATCTGGAAAGCTAGATCTAGATTTTGGTTCTGGTCTCAACTAGAAATCTTCTTCTTCTGTGCCTACAAGATTATCCGACAACTTAATTTCGATGACAGACTACCATTAGGTCAAAATCTAACTTTTCTTAGCTATGAAGTAAATATTATAATATCTATAATCTTAATACGCAGCACCCGGGTGATCAAAATATTTTGACTCTTAAGGGAACTTTACTCAGGGCATTATTTTAAAGAAAAACCCTTTTGGAAGTTTTGGCATACAGGGTAGTCAAACCCGTATCCTAAAATCAACTCGGTACAAATAAATTCATACCGCAAGATCTGCCCATTGGAAAAATATGTAACTTTTAATAAAAATACTATATTTTAACACAAAACAACTTTTGAGACTAGAAATACGATAGAACTATCCATGAAGGATAGATTTGAAAAGACTACAATTTAATATTCGGATACCCAAAATATACTTGAAATTAAAAAGTGACAACATGAAAAATGTATATAAATATACATAGAACATAAAACCCTAAAGACACTTTTTGATCCGGCGACCCGAAAAAGTCACTGATTTGAGGGGTGGTGGTGATTTTGGTGGCGTCACGACAGTTTTCCATCGTGATCGTCCGTCGTGTCATCATTTCAATCACGTATTCGTGATCTACGCATTGACACCTTCAAAATGGCTATTTCAGAATTGAAATAGGAAACTAGAGTCGTACCTTCTTTGGAAGCTGCTCGGCGTTTCGATTTTGAAAATGAATGAAAAATGAAACCTTAAGCTCCTATTTATAGAAGAAAAATAAATAGGATAATAAAGAATAAAAGAAAGAGGATAATGATGGAAAAAGAATAGGATAATTATGAATAGGATAATCTTTTAAAAAAGAAATTGGATAATGACGGATGTGCCTTAGTTATCCAAATCTATTACCTTTTAGTTTAAAATTGTGCCAAGAGTTCATTTGAACTCAGAATTGGAAAATTCAAAGTTTGGCACGATCCTTGAAACTTTTTCTATCAACCCGAGAAAAACATCAAAACATTTTTTTAAAGTAATTTTTAACCACAATAAATTTTAACTGATTTCCCTGGTTGCGATTTTCCTTTATTTGAGTCCTTTAAGGACCCAATTTATTTCTTAGATTACCCTCAGGTAACATATGTTAAATAAAACCTTCTAAAATATTTCGGGGCATTATAGAGTGCAATCAAAGAAGGAGGATTCACGGTCAGATCACCACTGCTAGAAGGCAACAACTATCCCTACTGGAAAGCAAGGATGAGAGCCTTTCTGAGATCACTTGATGAACTCGCATGGAATAGTGTCACTAAAGGATGGGAAAAGCTAACTGTTGCCGAAGAAGAAAGGCATGTGGAGATTGAAGAAGGAGAATGGACCGTGCCATAGAAGAATTGATAGAATGTCAACTCTAAGACTCTCAATGCAATATTCTCTGCAGTAGATCTTGAAACATTCAGCCTAATCTCAACCTGTGAGACTGCTAAAGCTGCATGGGATATTCTGAAAACTACCTTTGAAGGGACTAGTTCAGTGAGGCTGTCAAGACTTCAAAATCTGACTTCAAAGTTTGAAAGTCCCAGAATGGAAGAATCTGAATCCATTATTGAGTTTAATGCCAGATTAAGAAGCATATCAAACGAAAGTTTTGCTCTAAGAAAACCTATCAGCAATGAAAAAGCTTGTAAGGAAGGTTCTCAGATCTCTTCTAAAGAAGCTTACCTGCAAAGTTGCTGCCATAGAGGAAGCCAAGGACATCAAGAGTATGAGACTTGATGAACTAATGGGATCATTGAGAACATTCGAGATGAATCTAGAAGATGATGACAACAGCTCAAGGAAGAAAGGTATTGCTCTAAAAGCTGAAGTTTCTGAGGATGTTCCTGAACATGTGCAGAAATAAAAACCCGTACTTGATTCAGAAACAATGAATAATATGGTCCTTATCACCAAGAACTTCAGTTGAATAGTTAAGAGAATAAACAAACAGTCTCCAGAAGGTCAAACAACAAGAGACAACAACCTGAAATTTCTCAGCAAGATAGAAACTCCAATAGTGAGCAGAAAAAGTTTCAACCATCAAACATAAAGAGAAGAATTCAATGCAGAGAGTGTGACGGTTTTGGACATATTCAAGCTGAATGTGCCAACACTCTGAAGAAGAATAAAAAGAACTACAATGCCTCTCTTAGTGATAATGATTCTGAAAGTAGTAGTGAATCAGAAGAAGAGACCTATGCCTTTACAACAAAAGTCTCAGAGTTCCACGATCCTTTCAAACTTGCAGATAAAGATGAAGACTCAAACAATGATGATGTCAGTAATGAGGAGTTTATTCTGACATATAAGGAGATGTATGAAAAATGGCTTGAAGTTGCTGAGATCAACAAAACTCTACAATCTCACAACAAAGATCTTCTCAAAGAAAAGGAGAACTTGATCGAGTTTGATGGAGAATAGAAGGTCATTATCCAACAACAGAAGAAGGAGATTGAGGAACTGACTACAGAGCTAAAGTCCATCAAAAGAAATGTCAACATGTTGAACAATGGAGCTAAGAATCTTGATAAGATTCTTACCAATCCAGGACATTCTGGAAAAAGTCATCGAGGTCTTAGATACAATGATGGAGAATCCAAAACAGTGTTTGTCAAAGTTAGTACAAGCCAGACAGCGCATGCACAAAATAATGTTCAGACCATTAAGAAGAACATTAACAAAAAGATGACTACCAAGAATGGCAACAAGAAAAGAATTATCTGTCACTATTGTAAAGAAAAAGGCCACATTCGACCACACTGTGAGAAGTATCTATTTGATCTAAAAAGAATGAGGAGAAGATTTGTGGCTCAGCATTCCAGCAACACTCAAAAGAAAATAACTACTCAACAAAGGAAGAAGCCTGCACAGAAAAAGCAATGGGTTGTCAAGCGACCAATCTAATTGCTCATACTTCATTTAGAGTTGAAGATATAGGAAGCTGGTACTTTGACAGTGGTTGTTCAAGACACATGACAAGAGACTGCTCTATGATGCAGAATCTGAAAGCTTGCTCATCAGATTTTGTTATCTTTGGAGATGGAAAGAGAGGTAAAATTATGGGAAAAGGAGAGTTGACTGTTGAAGGAATACCCAAACTCAAAAAGGTTATGCTAGTTGATGGACTCAAAGCTAATATGATTAGTATTAATCAACTATGTGATGATGAGATGACTGTAGCTTTCACCAACGATAGCCGCAAAGTTATGAATAAGAAAAATGACTTATTCATGGAAGGGAAGAGATCAGTTGACAATTGTTATCAGCTACATGTTCCTGCACAATGTTCTTTAACATGTCAAAGAACATCTATTGAAGAGTCAGAGATCTGGCATTAGAAACTTGGACGCATCAACTTCAGAAATCTTCAGAAGATCATCAGCAAGGAGATTATCAGAGGGCTACCTTAGATCAAAATTGACAGAGACAAAGTTTGTGGTCCATGTCAGATTGAGAAATAATCCAGATCTCAACATAAAGAAGTGCAAGACAGAACTTCCGAGAGAATTCTAGATCTCATTCATATGGATCTAATGGGCCTATGGCTGTGGAAAGCTATAGAGGAAAGAAGTATGTCCTTGTCTGCATTGATGATTACTCAAGGTTTACTTGGGTTGATTTTCTCAGAGACAAGAGTGAAGCTTTCACAGCATTCAAAAGATTAGCCTGCAAAATCACAGTTGAGAAGGATAATTAGGTTATCAGAATCATAAAAGATCATGGCAAGGAATTTGAGACCCAGTACTTTGATACATTCGACAGTGAGAATGGTATCAGCCATGAGTACTTAGCCCCCAAAACTCCCCAGTAGAATGGAGTTGTGGAAAGGAAAAACATAACTCTCTAGGAGATGGCCAGGACCATGATTGCTGCTAAAGGAGTTGCTGCAATGTTCTGGATAGAAGCTATCAACACAGCATGCCACATCAGCAACATAGTTCATCTCAGACCAGGTACTCTCACTACTCCATATGAGATTTGGAATGAAAAGAAGGAAACATTGAAGTATTTTCATGTGTTTGGAACCACATGTTACATACTCAATGATAGAGAGTATCTCAGCAAGATGAACAAAAGAGGAGTTGAAGGGATGTTTGTTGGATACTCCAGAAACAATAAATCATACAGGATTTACAACAAAGAGATAAAGGCTGTAATAGAGACAGTCAATGTCAAATTTGATGATCAGGACAATACTGTTAATACTACTGAAGATGATGTACACTTGGATGTGTTCGCACATCCTAAGGTTCATGATGATATAGACAGAGAAGCTGAAGAACATATAGTAAGGCACAGAAAGCCTTCGAAGCAAATCATCAATAAGCATCCTACTTCAGAAGTAATAGGAGACATTCATGAAGTGTAACACCCCAGGTTTTCAGAGTTTATTTAGAAAATTGAAGAAATTAATTAGAGCCTAGTTAAGGATGTATTGGCCCTAAATTGCGATTTTAGAAGTTATTTTTCGTAAAATCGTCTTTTCGAGAATTTCGATTCTAGCTCAGTTGCAGCCGATTTTGGTCACGTTTGGAAGGTGTTGACCCAGGGAGCATGCCGGTGTTTTTGAATTTTAAATTTGAAGTAGTTTGAGTTCCCAGTGATTTAAAACGCGTTTAAAGAAATTATGAATAGTGTTTTTCCGTAGGAGCGCGATCATTAGAAATTTGTGAAATCTCGTGTGTTGACCCGAGCCTTGATTTTTCAAAGCCTATCTTATAGAAAATTTCTCAAGGAATCCGTTGCCGTTCCCGAATTTTCATTCTGAGGTCAATTGAACGCTCGAGAATTTTATTTGTCCCTCGCGTGGAATAGTAACTTTATTTTTTGAAAAGAGATTAATTCCTCATTTTCCTTCAAAACGACTCGTTCTTTATTCCGAGTCAAGTTGGTTCAATAGTACTCAAGCCAACGAACCTGCCGGTATTTTTGGATTTAAAGCGCCTTTTAAGTGAACCTGATATTGTTGAAGAATGTTGTTGCACTGCGGAAGCTTCTCGGGGAAGCCTTAATTTCCCCTATAAATAGCAGCTCTCCCCTCCCTCATTCTCGCTCATTCATTTCTTTATCCCCAGTTCTTGAGAGAGAAAGTAGAGAGGGAGCCCTCTTCGTGAGGGCACCCCCAGTTGAGAGAGAGAAAGCGGAGGAGGGAGCGCGGCCGCGCAGGAGGGCGCGGGCGCGCAAGAAAGCCCTCGTGGTGGCGGCGGGGTGCCCCTCGGGGCTGGTGGGCGCGGGCGCGCAGCAGAGGGCACCGGGGCGTGCAAGGGAGCGCGGCTGTGCAGCAGGCCCCCGCGGCGGTGGCGGGGTGCCCCTCTGCGCTGGTGGGCGCGCTGAGGAGCGCCAGGGCGCACCTGAGGGGCACTGGCGCGCACCCCAGCGCCGCGGCGCTCATGCCCATGGCAGCTCCGGCATGTTTTCGTGCGGAGTCCATAACTTTCGCCTCGGTTGGAATTACGAGGCCAATGAGTACTCAAACCGAAGCTCTTTCGAAGATCTACGAGGTAGTGTGGCCGGTTATCCGGAATCTAGATCGCTCGAGTCGGATTTTCCGTCCCCTTTTGCGGTAATTTTGGATGTATTAATCCTTTTAATTCGTGTTTTAAGTTATAGTTAAGGGGCAAGGGTTTAGATATCGTTCCGATATCTTTTTAGGATCTCGAATAAGATTTCAAGTCGTCAATTGACTTTCGTAAGTAGGGGTGAACCCCAATGAGGCCCGAGGAAGGATTTTTAGCTCGTTGCTTCGTCCACATGCTCGTTATCAAGGTGCTCGCCATCGAGATGGGTGGTTCTAAACCAAGTATAAGGTTTGAGCTATTAAGCTCTAGAAGCATGATAGGGCAAGTTGAATATCCAATTAAAATATTTTATGCTCTGCCTGTTTAGTCTCTGTACAAGAAAAGGAAAGAAAAGAAATGAAGTTATATGCATGATATTGTTGAATTGTTATTTGAGTTTGATAAAGTAAAGGAAGTTATTATAAGTTAAGTGAGCTCTCAAGTATGTTTAGATATGCTAGAATTGTTTAAATACGATTGATGCTAGCATGTGATCTTGAATTACTTTTAGTTGTAATCTATACTTATCCGCGTTCATTTCCTCATATTAGTATGTTGGATTTTGCTAAAGCTTATTTAGCTAAGTATTGCCTTCTAGGGTAGTGATAAATCCCTTGTAGGCTGAGATCATGCTCAATTAAGAATTAGCCTTAGATGATTGCTCTAGGCTTGGTATTGCCAAGGATGAAAATATCACTATAGCAACATATATCGGAACTTCAATTTTACGGATATATCGATATCGCATATCGATATCGCAGAAAATTGAAAAAATGACGGAAATCATATTAAAATCTTGGAAATTTAGCATGAAATTTTAGGAACTATTATGACATATTATTATGCACATATTTCATTAATTTTTTTGATAGAATTGTATTTTGAAAGCAAATATATGAATAATACATTATATAAATATCGTCTGAGACAATACATTTGACAAAATAATACATAATACAACATAAAATGACTAAATAAATATTATAAAGTATAATTAATACCAAAATAAGGATCTATGAGGTTCAAATATAGTAGATAGAATGCCATCTTGTTTTAAATAATATTAGTACCAACTTATCACGTTCGAGTAATTATGGATAAAATTATGTACATGCGCTTGATATGTTTCTTGATTTCTTCCAACAGCTTCACCATGAATTGGATAATGTCCACCGACCCAATTATTTTGTTGATATACATTTTGAGTAGTCCAATCAATTTGTGAACTCCCATATGTGTAAGAAGTATATGAATATTGGGACATATCGTGCCACCCATATTCATAGAATCAAGATTTGGCAAATAACTTATATTCAATCTTAGATTTCAATTTCGTGTGGTATATATGGAGAAAAATTTTAGTGATTTGTCCATCATCTCCTCTAACTGAAGAAATGAAAAAATAAAGTCGGTGCACGTACATCTCACTTTTCTTTCTAAGAGATCCGTTGATTTTCCGGTCTTCTTTCTCTTATATTTTTTTGCAAAGTGAATGTCTTTATAAAGTAAAGAATATTGCAACTCAAATAATTACATTGAAGACCTAAAAAAGATCACAAAAATATATAGTATTAAATAAAAATCAAAATATATTATAGAAATATTAAAAAAATCACGATATATTGCGATATATTGTGATATCTTGCGATATATTGCGATTTTTCGTCGATACTCATGAAAAAAGATATCCCCCCCAATATCCGTATCGCAATGTCAATATCCGCGATATTTCGAGCTCAAAGAACAGTTTATTTGCATTATCATGTCGTGACCCTCGTGTCACTAATGTTGAACATTTGAGAGTAAAGGGAGTCACTGCTGGGTAATCCCCTCGCACACTCAGAGAATACTTGAGGTAACCCCTCTCTTATCCTAAGTTATCCTAAGGCATAAGGGTGCAGTAGATAACAGGTTTGAGCCAGGAAACGCGCCAAGAAAGGAAGTAAAAGGTTTTGCGGGTATGGAGAGGGCTTTTGCATTTTGCTCTCCATATGCCGCCAGTTTATAATTGGATATTCCAAAGTTTATTAAAGAGTTTTCTCATAAAACTCCACTGAGTACATTAGTGCTCACACTCTCTTTTTCAAATGTTTTCAGGTTGAGATGCTGAGGCTGGTGATGTGCTGCTGGTGGGGTTGTCTGAGTTGTTTAAGGTTTCAAGTTGTTGCTCTATATGGTTACATGTTTTCTTTCGCTAAGTTTCTGCTAAGTACTGTGATGTTAGTATTTAGTCTTGATATGTGTAACTTGATTCTTGAGAATAGCATGTCTTAATTTCTATGATTCGTGTTATCAATAAAGTTTTGAGAATTAGAAGCATGTTCTTTTAACATCCAGTTATTTCTTCATTAACTCCAAGTTATTTGAATAGTCATACCTGTTGAGTATTCTGGTATCTATTCATCTTCAGTTGACTTGTGATTGAGACTTGTATGGTTGTTATTGTTGTTCGCCTATGAAGGGGCTTTTCATTCAAGCATGATTCTATTCGTTCAAGTTAAGCTTGAGTTAGTTTCTTATTTGGTCGTATGAATGGGACAGTATGATTTATTTGACTCCGACCTTTTTATGGGTCTTAGCAATTGTAGCTTTTGAAGAAGGATTGCTTAGTTATAGAGTCAAACTCCTATCGGTTTGTCTTTGGATTTTGTTTAAATTTCGGTTGGCCTATGTTTTGGCATTCCTTTGACTCGATTGAATCCTTTGACCCCCTGTGATTCGTTGAAAGTGATAATTCTTCCAAGTGACGAAGTTAAGTTGCCTAAGTTTTTGAGGCGCTAACTTAGTTTAATTCTAAAAACACCCCCCTGGATTTCCAATTAATCTACCTATTTTCTTCGGCTTTTACGCCTAACACCCCATCCCCATCAAAATGACTGCCTAAGGGACCAGGCTGTTACAGTTGGTATCATTTCCAGGTTTGCAAACACTGCAGGCCTGTCTCTTCTTGAAGTAATTGATTGAACTCTTATGTGAATATTGAATTGTTCAAAAGTATTAATCAGCAACCCCCAGCTCACCATCACCCTCGCATCTTCAACAAAGCTAAGGTATGAGTGAGTTAAAGTATATTGATTATATTTGGTATAACTTTTTGAAAGTACAGGATAAGAAGAAAATTTTTGAGCAAGACAAGATTAGTCGATTCTTGAAAGTCGAATATTATTTCTTTTTGAAATAAAATTTTGGTTATACCAAAGTTTAAGGTGGAACTTATTAAAGTAAGTTCTAGATTAATCTTTTTAAAGAATTTTGAGTCATTATGGACTCGAGAAAGCAGTGAAACTTTTCAGAATATTATTTTATGCAAATGCTCAAACTATTTCGGTTATTTTGGACCGTTAAAATTTTTAAGTAGAGTTATAAAGTTTAAAAGTTGATTTGAAAATCTTCTTTTGTTAAAAGGCTTGTCTACTGCCCATAAGAAAAGAATTTAAGGATGAGTTAAGGATGAATGAGGCATAGAGAATATAGTTAGAACATAGACTATAGCGAGCTTGAATTAAGGAGAATTCTAGGATTCCCTCTAGGTTCTCTTAAGAACCTAGATTGAATAAGTTCCCTCTCGTGGAACTGGCGTTAAGTAGAGCTGTTCGAAAGAACATTTATAGAGCGTTCATAAGAAGGATAAAAGGGATCCGAGATTATAGTAGAATCGAAAAGAAGGTCATGAAGTTCAGTTTCGAGCAAGGAACAAGAAGGTGAGCAGTCGAGTTAAAGGCAGGTTATCGGATCGCGGATCCGACGCAAGTTTAAGGAATCTCCATGCAAGAGTTTTTAACTCTAGAGAAGTCTCGTCTGAAGACCCAATCGCGTTGCAAGGAATGAAGATTCATTTTCTTCGATAAGAAACTCGTTGATTCAAAGGAAGTACATTCAAGGTCACGTCACATTCAAATGCCCAGAGTTATCGCTTGCTTTAAACCAATTAATGAAGATGAAGATTGTCGTTACGACTGTAGCTAAGAGAGTTTGAAAATATATCGGTGTTCTACCGAGCTTCCAGAGGACGTTGAAGTCAAGTTATATTGAGTCCAGGAGGATCCATAGATTAAGTCGCTTTGTCGTGTCCCTTTCGATAGATAGGAAGAGATCCTCGGATATCGCTTTTCCGGCCAGACACATCTATTTGAGTCTAGCCGACTCGTGCTATTTCATAGCAACCTCGCCAAGAAGAAGGTACATGATGCTTAAGAAAGAGAGAGAAGACCCAAAGAAGAAGATCGTTAAGAAGATAGACCTAGTGTTCGAAAGATTGAGAGTTTCAGTTTGATGGAAGTTTTGTTGAGTCTATTTATTCATTCTCGTGTCAATAGAATCGATTTGTTCATTCTCTTTTGGAATCGATTTATTCTCTTGTTAATTGAATCAATTGCCCTTCAATAGCTTTGTATCAATTGAAATTCTCCATTTATACCATTTGAAATTCTTTGATTATATTCGCTTGGATAATTTGCAATCTTTTGGATGATACTTCTTTAATCATCAAGAATCAGTGATAGCACTTCTTTGTTAGGCTATACTGACGCCTTTGAGAAAATATTTTAGCACGGTTTTCAGTTGCTAACCGTTGATTTCTTCCATATCTTTGTTATATGCAAGAACCCTTCAAGTTTATATGTCCTCTAAAAAGGCAATATTTTTGGCATATATAACCAAGTGTTATATTATTTCTAGATTTTAACTTTGTCAAGAAATTGTTGATCAAGATAAAGCCCTCACTCAGAGGCATTCGCTTATTTTGCTCTCACTCATAGTACTCAAGTGTGGATCTTGGAATAAAGTAGAGAGCTATAGCAATATTCCTTTTAGTCATGGTTGGAGGAATAAGAGATGGTATTTCCTAGAAGGAAGTAGAATCCAAATAAGTGCCAGATAATATTCTCTAAATTTAGGACGTGCGTTTCCAAGAAGATTTCTCAGCTTGTTGCATTTGGAGGTGATCTAAGGAATGTCGGCAAGTAAGTTCCAAGCATATAGTTCAAGTCTAGACGTGCGATCTTCACGCCTGCAAGCAATGGTGACCACCAACAGGAGCCATAAAGTCAGACGACTGCTTCGAAGAAAAGAGACGACTGCGACGAAGAAATTTAGATTTAAGTTGCATCGAGAATTTAAGTTTGGAGTGCATCACAAAGTACACCCCAAGAAGATAAAGAAGTCGAACCTCAAGAAGTTAAAGATGAAGATAAAGCGAGTTTTCAATGTGATAGAGTGTGCAAGGAACCATCAAAGGAAGTGCTCGATTAATTCAAGTTTATCGTCTAGTTCAAATTCATTGAAATCTTTCAAAGCTGCGAGGAGTAAAGTCAGAAGCAAAAGCAAAGCCAAGCAAAACAAAAGAAGGATGGACTCGTTGAGACCGCACGTCCCGTGCACGAGGAGCAAGTTTGGTGAATTTTTCTTTTATCTCTTTCATTGCTCGAATAGCTTTCAGGGTCCGCTCGAATGCAAGATCATGAGGAGTTCATGTGAAGCGGTATTTCAAGAGAGATTTCATAAGGAATAAAAGATAGAAGATGCTCAAGCTTTAAGGAAGAAAAAAAGAAAGATTATAGAAGTAATAGTCCTGCTTAAGGACTAATTTATAAAGGAAGGCCTCAGGCTATTCTTAGCCACATAGTAAGGTTTTGAACCTATGTCGTTCCAGAAAGGTTGTGGATTTCTAAGAGGTATCCAGATCTCCGTTTGAGGGGAAGTAAATTTCGGGATGAAATTTTTTTTAAAGGATGTAGTATATAACACCCCAGGTTTTCAAATTTTATTTAGAAAATTGAAGAAATTAATTAGAGCCTAGTTAAGGATGTGTTGGCCCTAAATTGCGATTTTAGAAGTTATTTTTCGTAAAATCATCTTTTCGAGAATTTCGATTCCAGCTCAGTTGCAGCCGATTTTGGTCACGTTTGAAAAGTGTTGACCTAGGGAGCATGCCGGTGCTTTCGGATTTTAAATCTGAAGTCGTTTGAGTTCCCGGTGATTTAAAACGCGTTTGAAAAAGTTATGAATAGTGTTTTTCCATAGGAGCGCGATCGTTAGAAATTTGTGAAATCTCGTGTGTTAACCCGAGACTTGATTTTTCAAAACCTATCTTAAAGGAAATTTCTCAAGGAATCCGTTGGTGTTGCCGGATTTTCATTCTGAGATCAATTGAACGCTCGGGAATTTTATTTGTCCCTTGCGTGGAATAGTAACTTTATTTTTTGAAAAGAAATTAATTCTTCATTTTCCTTCAAAATGACTCGTTCTTTATTCCGAGTCAAATTGGTTCAATAGTACTCGAGCCAATGAACCTGCCGGTATTTTTGGATTTAATAAACGAGGTCATTTGGACCTCACCATCGAATAAAGCGCCTTTTAACCGAACCCCATATTTTTGAAGAATGTTGTTGGACTGCGGAAGCTTCTCGGGGAAGCCTTAGTTTCCCCTATAAATAGCAGCTCTCCCGTCCCTCATTCTCGCTCATTCATTTCTTAATCCCCAGTTCTTGAGAGAGAGTAGAGAGGGAGCCCTCTTCGTGAGGGCACCCCCAGTTGAGAGAGAGAGCGAAGGAGGGAGCACGGCGGCGCAGGAGGGCGCGGGCGCGCAAGGAGGCCACCGCGGTGGCGGCGGGGTGCCCCTCGGGGCCGGTGGTCGCGGGCGCGCAGAGGAGGCCACCAGGACGCAAGGGAGCGCGGCGGCGCAGCAGGCTCCCGCGGCGGCGGCGGGGTGCCCCTCGGCGCTGGTGGGCGCGCTGGGGAGCGCCAAGGCGCACCTGAGGGGCGCTGGCGCGCACCCCAGCGCCGCAGCGCTCATGCTTGTGGCAGCTCCGGCACGTTTTCATGCAGAGGCCATAACTTTCGCCTAGGTTGGAGTTACGAGGCCCATGAGTACTCAAACCGAAGCTCTTTCGATGATCTACGAGGTAGCAGTGGCCGATCATTTGGAATATGGATCGTTCGAGTCGGATTTTCTGTCCCCTTTTGCGGTAATTTCGGATGTATTAATCCTTTTAATTATCGTGTTTTAAGTTATAGTTAAGGGGCAAGGGTTTAGATATCGTTTCGATATCTTTTTAGGATCTCAAATAAGATTTCAAGTCATTGATCGACTTTCGTAAGTAGGGGTGAACCCCAAGGAGGCCCGAGGAAGGATTTTTAGCTCGTTGCTTCGTCCACGTGCTCGTTATCAAGGTGCTCGCTATTGAGGTGGGTGGTTCTAAACCAAGTATAAGGTTTGAGCTATTAAGCTCTAGAAGCATGATAGGGCAAGATGAATATCCAATTAAAATATTTTATGCTCTGCCTGTTTAGTCTCTATACAAGGAAAGGAAAGAAAAGAAAGGAAGTTGTATGCATGATATTGTTGAATTGTTATTTGAGTTTGATAAAGTAAATGAAGTTATTATAAGTTAAGTGAGCTCTCAAGTATGTTTAAATATGCTAGAATTGTTTAAATATGATTGATGCTAGCATGTGATCTAGAATTGTTTTTAGTTGCAATCTATACTTATCCGCGTTCATTTCCTCATATTAGAATGTTGGATTTTGCAAAAGCTTATTTAGCTAAGTATTGCCTTCTAGGGTAGTGATAAATCCTTTGTAGGCTGAGATCATGCTCAATTAAGAATTAGCCATAGATGATTTCTCCAGGCTTGGTATTGCTAGCTAAGTAAGGTTAAGGTTAAGTAAGGAAGGAAGTTAAGGAAGGATATAGCTTCTGTTGTAAGCAGATTATCGAGCTTAAAGAACAGTTTATTTGCATTATCATGTCGTGAAACTCGTGTCACTAATGTTGAACATTTGAGAGTAAAAGGAGTGACTACTGGGTAATCACATCGCACACTCAGAGGATACTTGAGGTAACCCCTCTCTTATTCTAAGGCATAAGGGTGCAGTAGACAACAGGTTTGAGCCAGGAAATGTGCCAGGAAAGGAAGTAAAAGGTTTTGCGGGTATGGAGAAGGCTTTTACGTTTTGCTCTCCATATGCCGCCAGTTTATAATTGAATATTCCAAAGTTTATTAAAGAGTTTTCTCGTAAAACCCCACTAAGTACATTAGTGCTCACACCCTCTTTTTTAAATGTTTTCAGGTTGAGATGCTGAGGCCGGTGATGTGCTGCCGGTGGGGTTGTCTGAGTTGTTTAAGGTTTCAAGTTGTTGCTCTATATGGTTACATGTTTTCTTCCATTAAGTTTCTGCTAAGTACTCTGATGTTGGTATTTAGTCTTGATATGTGTAACTTGATTCTTGAGAATAGCATGTCTTAATTGCTATGATTCGTGTTATCAATAAAGTTTTGAGAATTAGAAGCATGTTCTTTTAACATCCCAGTTATTTCTTCATTAACTCCAAGTTATTTAAATAGTCATACCTGTTGAGCATTCTGGTCTCTATTCATCTTCAGTTGACTTGTGATTAAGACTTGTATGCTTGTTGTTGTTGTTCGCCTATAAAGGGGCTTTTCATTCAAGCATGATTCTGTTCGTTCAAGTTAAGCTTGAGTTAGTTTCTTATTTGGTCCTATGATTGAGACAATATGATTTATTTGACTCCGACCTTTTGATGGGTCTTAGCCATTGTAGCTTTTGAAGAAGGCTTGCTAGTTATAGAGTCAAACTCCTATCGGTTTGTCTTTGGATTCTGTTTAAATTTCGGTTGGCCTATGTTTTGGCATTCCTTTGACTAGATTGAATCCTTTGACCCCTTTGATTCGTTGAAAATGATAATTCTTCAAAGTGACAAAGTTAAGTTGCCTAAGTTTTTGAGGCGCTAACTTAGTTTAATTCTAAAAACACCCCCTTGGATTTCCAATTAATCTACCTATTTTCTTCGGCTTTTACGCCTAACACCCCATCCCCATCAAAATGACCGCCTAAGGGACCGGGCTGTTACATGAAGGAAGGATGACCAGGAGCACTCTGAGAAAAAGGATGTATGATGAAATATCCTATGTCTGTTTCACTTCCAAGATTGAATCTAAGAACATCCAAGAAGCCCTTAAAGATGACTACGGGATAGAAGCCATGCAGGAAGAACTACTTCAGTTCAAAAAGAATGATGTCTGGGATCTGGTGCAGAAACCTGAAGGAGTCAACATTGTTGGAACCAAGTGGATTTTGAAGAAGAAGACAGATGAAGTTGGAAATATTACAAGAAACAAAGCTAGACTGGTTGCACAAGGTTATTCTCAGATTGAAGGCATTAATTTTGATGAAATCTTTGCTCCAGTCACAAGGATTGAATCAGTCTGACTTCTTCAAGCCATGGCATGCATCATGAAGTTCAAACTATATCAGATGGATGTCAAGAGTGCTTTTCTGAATGGGTTCTTGAAGAAGGATGTGTTTGTTGCACAACCTAAAGGATTTGAAGATCCACATCATCTATAGTTTGTGTTCAAACTAAAAAAGGCATTATATGATTTAAAACAAGCTCCTCGGGCATGGTATGAAAGACTGGCTACATACTTAGTAAGCAAGGGATACAACAGAGGAGGAGAAGACAGAACACTGTTCATCAGGAAGGAAAAATCACAAGTAATTCTGGTTGAAGTATATGTGGATGATATAGTGTTTGGATCAGTATCTCATAAGATGGTCAAAGACTTCATTAGAGACATGGAAACTAAATTTGAGATGAGCCTTTTGGAGATCTAAAATACTTTTTAGGACTCCAGATAAAGCAGTCAGAAGAAGCGATATTCATCTCTCAATCTAAGTATGCAAGAAATATGGTGAAGAAGTTCGAGCTTGAAAATTTAAAACACAAACGAACTCCTATCAGCACTACAGTCAAGATTGGAAAAGATGGTGCAGGGACTGAAGTTGATCAAACTCTTTACAGATGCATGATTGGTAGGAAACAATGTTGTTTCTTGGTTCAGTATGAAGCAGAACTGCATATCCCTATCTATAGCAAAAGCAGAATACATTGCAGCAGGGAGCATCTCTACTCAGATCATCTGGATGATGCAGATGATGAAAGACTATGAAGTTAGTCATGATACTCCTATTCTGTACTGTGATAACATAAGTGCTATCAACATCTCAAAAAATCGAGTATAGCGTTCGAGGACAAAACATATAGACATCAAACAACACTTCATCAGAGAGCTGGTTGAAGAATAAGTGCTAAAGATTGAACACATGAAGACTGAAGATCAACTACCTGATTTGTTCGCCAAGGGATTGACTTCAGCTCAATTTGAGAAACTTAGAGTAGCCCTTGGGGTTTGCTTGGTTCAGTAAAACCAAGAAGAGAGGTGTGAGTGTGACTATTTCACACTCAGCAGGAAAAAAAGAATTCCTGCACAAAGGGACTGAACATTCCCATAAATGTTCATACGGATGTACATGATCATGATTCAAACCCTGAGTACATCTTTGTCAACGGCTAGTTCTGACGTGCTATCGTTATCTCTGATTTTTCGAGATTTCCCTTCAATTTCTTAGTCCAATAGAAACCTGAGAACGGAATACTCTCCTATATATGTGTTTAGCCATTTAGAGAGAACGTTCACTTTTCAAATTTCTGAATCAAAACACCCTTCTCTCTCGATAAATCCTTTGAGTTTTCTGAGTTTCTTCATTTATTAGCCATTGTTTTTCTTGCTATTTCATCTCATTATATACCCATACACTTTCAATGGCTCCGAAAAGAAAGCTCGTCCGTCCTAAGAAAGTCGTAAAGCTCAGAATGAGGTATGGAAAGGCAGATTCCAAATTTCAAGATCAGTTCTATGAGGAAGACGAGTTTGATAGGCAGATTCAAAGAGAATCAACCTACAAGAAGCCTGTTCAGCGGGCACTTCGCAATGAATATTCAAGCACAGATACAGAGGAATTGGTTGAAACGTTCCATGGGGACGAAGAGGAAGAAGATACAGAAGAATAAGAAATTACTTCTTCTGTAAAGAAAACAAAGACTCGGAGTCTTTCGATTGATAATCTTTTGAAAAAAGCTGTGAAGTCATATGATGTCAACAGAAAGAATGTAAGAACAAAGGGAACTGCAGTCAAGAAATCCAAGAAGACTACAGCCCCTTCATCAAAGAAGATCGTCACAGCACCTACTGCCCAAGTCCTTCAGAAAGAGAAGAGATCTGCTGCTGATGATCACTTTAAGCCTTCAGATGTGCCTGAACATGTTGAGACACATATTGTAGAGAAAAGCACTGCTGAGACATCTTCTCCAGCTAGTGTAGTGCTGAAATCACTTGTGCAACCTTCTACTACAGAAGGTGATGATAAAGATAGGGAAGATGATATTGCCTTAAGCCTGAAGATGAAAGCCATAGCTGCTGCTCTTGCCAAAGGAAAGAAGAAGGTCATTCACAGACCTTTAGTTGCTGATCCGGCAGAGAAAGAAGTCTTTCAGAGTTCATGCTCTGAATCTCCTGACAAGACTCCTGTTCCACAACAGGAAAAATTACTTGCATCTGCTCAATATGATCCTTTTGCAAGGTCTCCGATCAAGAAGAAAACACTAAGGAATAAGGCTTCTACTGCTGTGGTGCAGCTGGTTCCAAGAACTCTTGTGACCAGAAGTCGAGCGTCTACCACTCCACCATCTGCTGCTGCATCTACAAAGAAGAGGAAGGCCGTTGCATCAACTGGTCCTTCCAACAAGATTAAGAAAGCTGCCCAGCTTATACATGTACCTGAAGATGTTCACTCTCATTCAAGTGAACATGAGTCTGAAGTTTTCAAGCAAATCGTCCATGTTCCAGGTACTTCTAGTCAATCCATCTTTCATTCTTCCAAGCATGCTGAGTTATGGAAGAAAGTGAAGCAGAGGTCCATGATCTTTGAGAAGAAGGTAGATAAGGATACATTGCTGGCTACTAGAGTGTATACCTTGCTGGAACAAGCTGGTCTGTTGGGAATAGTGCAGAAGGTTCATGAGTTTTTTCCCAAAGTTGTTACAGAGTTCTACTGTAACTTGACTAAAGAGAATGATGATCCTGAGTCTAAAGACTTCTAGAAAGTCTATAAGAGAGGAAAGATGGTACAGTTTTTCCCTGACCTCATTAATGAGTTTTTGGGATGCTCATCTGGCGGGGAGTTTAAAGAGATAGATGACTGGGGGTGGTTGCTGAGGAACTGACTCAGGGTATCTACAACAAATGGCTGTATCATCCACAGACTATTCCAACCTCCAAGCTGACTCATAAATATGGAGCTTTGTTTAGAATTTTGATTCACAACTGGCTACTTACTAAACATAGAGTTGCGGTGACTCAAGCTTAGGGGAGGTTCCTATATCACCTTGGAACTGGGAAGCAGTTTAATTATGGTAAGTTTGTATTCAGCAAGATCATCAGCAATGCAGAATCTACAGTGGTCAAAGGTCCACTATGTTATCCATCATTGATCTACAGCATCATCAAGCAGCAAAAGAAGAATGTGCCTTCAAAGAAAGACAAGATTATACCTCTCTACAAGTCTCTTGTGATCAAGGTTGCTATTAAAATAGGAAATTCTTATCTTCACCTCCAGTTCAAGCAGTTCATGTCATCCAAGAAAGGAGTGGATGATACTGTTGAAGAATCCTCTCCAAAAGGTGTTGTGCTGAGATTTTTAGAGAAAAGTCTAGAGTTCCATGCTTGTTTGATTTCTGAACATACTTCTGAGAAGATGAAGATCCAAGCCATGATTGCTGATCTGTCTGTTGGTTTTGTATACTAGAAGACTTATCTTTGTATACTTTTATGATGATATGATGATATGAAATGAAAGTTATTACAGTCATTGTTTGCATTTGGATTATGTTTTATAATTGTTCTATGCAATGTTCCATATACTTACATTGTAGATGATATGGTGTGGGGAGTCACATAGTAAGATCATATCATTAGAACCTTGTAATGTATTAAAGAAGCTCACGGCTCAGCTGATCCTGAACACACTATCGGTACACCGTAGAATAATCTGATAAGATAGTTTATCTTGACTAACTGATTATTCTAGTACCCTTGTTAGTGTATTGAAGAGGATCACGATATGATACTATTCTGTCTCTAACCCAGTTACTGAGAGAATAAAGATCCACAGAGTTCGGGTTCTGAACTCATGAGATATTGGCGAACATATGTGTGCGTTGTTTATTACTTTGATTTATCAATGAATGAGATCTTTTCGTAGATCGAATTCGATATCTTGGGTAATAACAATGTATACATAGTGTCTCAAGCAATATGCATGAGCACCGTGTCCTGGTGCGCCAGGTTGATGATGTTCTCTTGAGGAAACACGAGTTCATGTTGAAACCCTGCAGGTGGAATTTATTCCTTACATGATAAAGCTTGTGTGGTACTACTCAAGGTTTTAGATGTTAATTAATTATAGCTGTCAAAGGCTGACATAATTAATTAATGAATATTATATCTTAAACATGGGGAATGGCCGGACTAAAGGAGAATGCATATTCTTAAATATGTATTAAATTGGTAGGTCAGTTTTACTTCTTTAGTGGAATAAAAGTAAAACTTAATTTATTTAATTATATCATAGGTTTATTGGATATTGGATATTAAATAAATTAGTGGGCCAATTTAATATTATTCTAGATCCCTGTTGTAGCCCAAATTCACTGATAGTGGACTGGATATAGAACTTGAGGTAGAGGCTCAAACCCAATAAGTTTGGGAGACTAAATTTCGTCCACCCCCTATATAAATAGGGGAGGGGGGATGAAATTATAGTGATATTATTCAGCTCCTCTTTGTCTCTCAATGTTATCCACAGAATTCACAATTCTATCTAGTAGATTTCAGCACACTCTGAATCTAGATACAATCCGGGAATACAACAGAAGATCTTGGAGTAGAATCTGTGTTGGTCGAATTTTTGAGGTATAGGAGGCGCCTGTTTCTGCATTCATTCAACAACAAGATTATATCTTTAATCTTGTCCTCAGACCGTCTGTCAAATTGTAAGTAGATTCGTTTTCTATGTTTCCTCTTTATTAGATTCGAATCTGCTTTGCATGCTTTTTGATTAGACTGTGATAAACATGCATGTTACATAAAATTATGATTTGTATGAACACGGATTAATGAACAACCAAATAGATCCTGCTGTGGTTTAATTCGAAAAAACCCCAACACTGTCATCAGGAGAAGAGTTTGTCTCCCAAGCAGAAGATGTGCCTCAGAATATCCATAACTTCAACAAGCTTGCAAGTACTGTTGAAGCTACTGCTCAGAAGAAGTCTACTCCAGTACCAAAGCAAGGTGAAGCACAGACTGCAGCACAAGCTAAGGAAGTAGAAGTTGTCCAAGAAGAGACATCAGAGGAGGATCATGAAGAAGAGACTACTGAAGCTTAGGATGATGAAGAAGAGGAGGCTGAGGAGGATGCTGATGATGGAGAAGAGACTGAGTATGATGATACTGAAGCAGGTTCTGAAGAAGGAGGATCTGAAGGAGATGATGATGCATAAGACCCTGACAAATCCGAGTAGTTTCTGAATATTACTCCTTTGCCTTTCTCGGTGGCAAATAGGGGGAGTAATGCAATATAAGTTTTTTTAAAAGTTTTTTTTTTGTTTTCTGTTCTACTTATCTTGCATCATGTTTTGCAAGATATTTTTTACTTTGATAGCTTGTATTAGCTGTTTTGTTATGGCACAAATTTTTCTTGCCTTCATGATTTATATCTGCTAAAAAATTGATAATGCAATCAAAAGATAAAAATATAAATAGAAAAAATGAATATAGCAGAATAGGTATAAGCTGATAAGAAAGTGAAACACAACTAAATCATATAATGTTCTTCAAAACATACAAGTATGTTTTTAAGTAAATGATCATACAGTTCAAGGGTTGTGTTCTTTTAAAACATGGAGCTGATTTGCAACTAGATAAATACAAAAGACGAGATTGTTAGTGCCATTTGCACTGATGTGTTCGAGATTATAATTATCTATTTAGATATTATGAAAATTTCAAAAGAACACAATAGGTTTTCATTATTCATGTTTGAATAACATGTTCTGGACATTTCTATGAACATTCCGCTGCCAATATGATTAAACATCAAGACATGTACATAAGCATGTTCACAAACATGATCATGTACATGGTTGTCAAGAGAGTTTACAAGAGACGTGCCATGCTAGATTCAAGGACTTGAAGCTGTAGTTTCAATATGGACATTTCAGAATAGAAGTTGTCTTGTTCGTGATGAAGATCAAGAAGAAAAGAATGAGTTCTATTCAAGTAACATATCTAAACTGGGAAAAGTCCGAATTAAAAAGGAAACTGTTTCCTTGTTAAATCCTAGTCAAAGTAAGACTTCTGATTACCTTGTTAAGGCTATAGCTGTTGTTTATAAATAGCCTGGGAATTAGACTAGATTAGATGACATGAATTTTTACGAATACACAAAAGGACTAAGAGTTAAAAGACTTCATATTTGAAGCATATAGTATTCGGCTAGACTAGGTTTGATCGGTTAGATCATTGTGTTTCTAGTCTGTGTTTGATACTCACTTTTATACACACTTAGAGGAGTCTCAGGAAAGATTTCCTATGGGAACTAGAGGGATTCTAGGTTGTGAGGGGAGCTCACAATTCAGTTTAGTGAAACAAGTTGAATTAGGTAGGAAATGGGTCGAGTGACGGGAGTCTTCGTGTAATAACCTTTGTAACCATTCAACGGAGTAGTAAATTGTTTCTCACGGACTTGATAAGTCTCCCTAACGTAGATCAATTGATTGAACAGGGTTACCAACCTTGTGTTCTTTATTTGCTCAAGTTTTTACATTCTGACCTTACATGTTCACAACAATGTTCAAGTACATGATGATGAACATGACCACACAGTTTATGTAACTTCACATATGCTTTAGGGAAACTGGATTATTATTTCATTTAATAATATTCATTAATTCTTCCAACCCGACTTTAGTCTTTAATCTATCAATGGTAGTGAATCACTGATTTGTTATCAGGCTCTTTTTAAAGGTATAAACCATAACTTAGATATAATGAGCATGTACTTTACTTGGCGGTCCTTCATACATGTCATCACTTCCAATCTAGCACATGAAGATTTATTCAACCCTATGTAATACTTGTTCATTTGGTCAGTTCTTCCAAGCACACATAACCTGATTTCTATCATTCTATCATTAATTCTTCTTTGGTCAGTATTTTAGATTAATGACTAGCATGCATAAATGATGATCAATCATTCATACAAGATATACATAAGCTCATAGAAATCAAGTCCTAAGAGTAGTAAGAAGATCATTAAATCATATTATAAAATTCATAGTAACCAATCCCTAAAACCTAACTATGAAATTAGCTATACATAATAAGATTAACAATAAAAACTAGAGTGAAAGTGTTCATGACAAAATAAACAATAAAACCGAATAACACAAGGAATCTATTTATCTTGTCTCTTCTGCACCACTTCGTCTCTAGCAACCTTGTCACCTTCTCTTGAGTAGATGACAAGCCTTCGTCAGTTTTTTTTCTCTCTAGTGTCTATCTAGTGTATTTCTCATGATATTCAAATATTTGAGCGTGTATCAAAGTGAAGGCTTTATATATAGGTATAAAATCCTGAATTGGATATAAAAAATAACATTCCTGCGGATCCGTACACATGGGTCAACCCACAAACTTCAGCCGACCTACAGAGCATTTTTCATACTAGGTTGACCTAAGTGCGCTTGGTCGCGTCGACTCAGTCCTTCACAAATTGCACTAAGCTGTGTCAACTGACACTTTCCAAGTCGACCTAAGCCATTTTCCCACTGTGATTTGGATTCTTTAGGTTTTGATCATTTAATCCAATCCATAGGTTCTAATTAAGCATTTTGATATGACGTATTCTACTTGTTCTTTTCACTATTTTTTGGTGCCTTTTCTCCTTATTATTTACCCTATATTTGTGTATTTTGGATAAATGATGTGTTGTTGAGTGTGTAGAGACGTGGTATGAAAGTGGAGAAAAGAGGCATGTTTTTGGTGCAAAAGGATCTAAGTGAAGAAAAGGGGCAAAGTTCGAGCAAATCCAGCTGCAAGGGCATGCAGCATGAAGATCGAAGCAAGTTTCTGGAGGCCCGGTCCACTACACGTTTTGGGCTTGCTGAACCCAAGTCTCGGCCCACACGCGAACCTGGATGCGGAAATACCATCTCCACCGCCTCTAAGAGTCTTTTGAATGGGATTTGCCTAGCCTAGGATCTTATTTCCTAATAGAGACTTTATCTTTTATGGATTGTAAATATATATTAAGTATTTAGCTTATTTTATGTGGATGCACGATATAGACGCACTTTAGGGACAAGAAACGCAGCAATGAACGGGTTTAATTCAGTTTTAATTCTTCTTCTCTTCGATATCATCATTGCACAATTACAATTTCTTGTTGCTCGATTCCAACATGCAAGTTAGCTAAATTACTCGTATTTCGGTGACGACGATGAAGCTCCGCTTATACAACTATGAGATCTAATTGTTTGTTCATAATTAATTGATGCATGTATTTGTCATTCTTGGATTTCGAGTTGTTAATTATTCTAAGTCTATCGAATAGTTGCAAATATTTGGTAGGTTGTGATTAATTACTAGCTAATTAAATCGGCTATACGTAATCGTCGTTTAGGTTTAATAAGTGGTAAAACGGTTGCTGAAAAACTAGGAAAATAACAGAGTTAATTTTACAGTGCTTCGTCAGAGTTTGTAAGTTAAGAATCGGGTCTTTCTTGTGCTAATTGCTTTCAGTTCATTAAACTTAAAGAGCGTCTCTTACAGTTGTCAACCGATTAGAGAATAATTAATGAAGCGTCTTCTTAATTATCGAAACAGTATAGAGAGATTAGTTCATGTCAGAAGCGTCTTCGATGGCTATAACTGATTTGCATGGTTTGATTAATTAATTCTTGCATCTGTGATCAGTGTTATAAGTGGAGTGGAGTTTGTTGGATCCGGAATACCTTTTTCTCATATTTTAAATCCGTTCGCTTTGTTAAATTGTGCATTTATTTTCTATTTATTTATTTATTTTCGTTTAGTTTATTAAAATCACACAAAACCCCTTTCTGGAAGTTTGGTCACGCAGACTGAAAGTCAAGAGTAGCTCTCGCTGGTCCTTTGAGAGACGATCCTGCTCGCCACTATACTCTGCAGTGTGGGCTTGCCGATGAAAGTTGGAACATTTATTTTTGGTGAAAAACGACGCACCAAATTTAATTAAGCCCAAGAGCCTAATTAAATCCTCCTTCAACTCCTCTTATCCATATTTAACTGTTTTGCTTCAAATATGTAGCGAAATCACAATTATAATTGCAAACTAGCAAACACATCAAAAACTCCAAATGATAACAATATAAGCACCAAAACTATATAAAATACACACAACTTGTCCAGTTAGTCTGTCCTTCCAAACACACATAACCTCATTTCTATCTTTGTATCACCAATTCTTCTCTGGTTAGTACTTTAAATTAATGACTAGCATGCATAAATGGAGATCAAGCATCCACACAAGATATGAATAAACACATAGAAATCAAATTTCGAGACATGGCAGGAAGAAAGTAATTAAATCATATTAAAAAATCTATAACATTGAATCCCTAAAACCTAGCTATGAAAGTAGATAGGCATAATTACATAAATAATAAAAACTAGAGTGTAAGTGTTCATGACAAAATTAATAAAAGAACTGAATAACACGGAGAAATCCAGTGGTCTTGTCTCCTCTGCAGTAGCACTCCGTCTCTAGCAAACTTGTCAACTCCTCTCGAGTAGACGGAAAACCTCTGTCTTCTTCCCCTCTCTTAGTGTATTCTAAGTGTAAAAATGTGGTATTGGGCGTCCTCCTCTCGTGTATCAAAGTGGGAGCTTTTATATCTAGATTTAAAACCCTGAATTGGAGATAAAAATCACATTCCCGTGGACCTGCACACATGGGTCGACCGAGCCTCATGGGTCAACCCAGAGGCCTATTTTTACACAGGGTCGGCCCAAGTGAATTTGGGTCGGGTTGACCCAAGCCTTAAGAAATTGCATTGGGCTAGGTCGACCTGATGAAGCCATGCAAGGCATTGAAGGCCTTGAACCCGAGTTGCAATTCAAAGGTCCATTGACGCGACTTCGAGCAAAGAAATTACAAGGATATCTACAAGTGTTGATTCGCAAGAAGTTTGAAGAATTGGAAGATGCAAAGGGTAGCCATGTACTAGTTCATTTATTAATTAATGAAGATCAAGATCACACCATGGAGAATATAACTTGAAGAGTTGAAGATGAAGTAGCAAAGTGGACGTGTGCAAGTATGAAGAAATCGGCCCTTATTTGATTTAACTAAGGGTTGAATTTTATCTAGACTATAGTATTTATTTTATTAAATTTAAGACTATAGTAGATCAGATTTTATTTAATATTTTGATGTAATTTTCGTCCTCTTTTGATTAGGCTTGACTATAATTATATTTAAGGCAATTTCCTACCTTGAATGGAATTCTAGTTTAGGTATTTTTCTAGTATAGTTAGAGATCCTTTTTTGATCAGTTTTTAGGCCCTTCTTCTTCATTATTTTCGTGCCTATTAAGCCCTATAAATAGGGGAATCATGTTACTTTGATATTTTAGACATTATTGATTAAATTTGCCTTTGCATATAATTGTGTCTCCCAAACCTATTTTCGTTTATTGTTTCGAATAAAAGCAATATTCTTGAAGCTAGCAATTTCAAGTCTTACATCAAGGGAATGTTCCAATTCATACGAGGAATTAGGGTGAACTCGCTACCGAGGAGTAACTTGAAGATTCATTTTCATCGTACAAGATACGCCGGGGATTAATCGGGTTGCAAATCACTTCACCAACATCAATCCATCATCATCATCGATGTCTTCCCATCCTCCATCGACGTCCGTAGCCTTTCCAAGTCATTAAGATCAGATCGTTTGTCGATCATCCATAGTTTGTCCATTTCAAGATCCATTCGACGTAATTCACATCTTGAACGTAAGTACATCTAAATCCTAACATATCCTATCTACTCCTAGCCTTTCTTCACCATCACACACGTCCCAAATACCTCCCTTTTCCAGCCATAATTCTCACCCAAATCAGCCCCCTTGTTGCTTGGATTTTGTGTATTATTTTTGTGTCATCGTCTAGGTATCGTATTTAGGTCTAGATCTGTTTGATCATTCTTTTCGAGTTCCTATTAGTTTAATTCAGCTTATTTTTTACTTATTTGAGTCTTAGAGTAGGATTAAGTCCTTCCAAAGTGAATGTGTTCGTCCCTAGAAGTCTTCTGTGCATTCTCATATCTTGTACAAATTGTCCCGGTTACATCATAAATTTGGCATCAGAGCCAAGTCAGCTCTGTTGGTCGTCGTTCAATCCTACGTGTCAATTTATTACTTACGTATCAGTCGATGTGTCTATCGAGTTGTAATAGACTAGTCATTCATTAAAAAAAAGCGTACAAAAAAAGAAAGTTACAGTAAGAAAAAGAACGAGACTAATTAAAAAAATATTCGGATAAAAAAAATCCGATTGTTCAAAAAAAAAAAATCCAATTTGATTTTTGATTTACCTTTTGAGTTCTATTTTATTTTTGGTACCTTCTTTTTGTTACTAGTTCATATTTGGTAATTACCTTGTGAGTCTTGTTTTATTGTGGTATTTTCCTTCTAGTTTAGATCTTTAGTTGGTAATTTCCTTTTGAGTTGTGATTCATTTTTGGTTCTTTACATCTAGAGTCTAGTCCAATTAAGGTATTTAGATTGTGTCACACTAGTGGTACACATATCCAAATCATTTTCTTGCCTTTTCTTTCCTTTTTCTTTCCTTTAACCCTAATACATCCGGTTTTCATCGTTCCCTTGCTAATTTTGTTCCCGAACTCCGATTTTTCTCCACAATACCATTCTGGAAGCGGAACGATGAGCAGAACAAAACTCATCCCTTTGTCATGATATAAGCGTACTTTTGGCCAAATTCCATCATCTTCAAGGTGAAATTGCCACCAGAAGTCCGAGAGGAGCCGATCTTAAGCAACGGAAGATTCGACCATCACCACATATACACACCTATCACACGAGCACCACCACATACTAAGAGACATACACGAGGGGTAAAAATTCAGAGAGAAAATACAAGTAATTGTGAGGAATTGTGAGGTCCTACACCTTATTTTTCTTTTATGTTTGTTCATTGTTTGCAGGTACACATGGAATACAAAGACGATTATAATAAGATGCATGATAAGGCACCCGCATCACCTAGTACTCCTACAGACGTGGCTTCATCTAGCTACAATCGTGAGATACCCAGTACCACCATCAAGAACTGGAGCATAAGCTAGATAGTTCCTTGGCCAAAATGATGGCACAACTCGAGCTTCTTACTGCTTGAATTTCTATACCACCAGTTCAAGGCCAACCTATCCAGCCAACAGCAGCTCACCAGCTAGAAATACATGTAGCCGAGCCAGCCAGGGTGAATGCTAGAGTACCACAAGCTCAACATCGCCAACCTCAAGTGCAGTTTAACGATCCCTATGATCGTGATGCTGAAGAAGATTATGGTGACTTTGCAGAGGAATTATAGGCTGAGTACAATCCATATCAGAGACATGATCGACCACGTCTGCCCTACAGACATGCAGCCTGACATGCGCCGACAGCTTGTTAAACAACATTAAAACAAGCATTTCAGAGTTTGAAGGCCTTCACGATCCTGATCTTTACTTGGATTGGGAATGTAAGATAGACAAGATCTTCATGTGCTATGACTTTCCAGAGATCAAGAAGGTCCAATTAGCATGCTTGGAGTTTCGAGGCTATGCAGCAGGAACGACGCCGGCGTGAAAGATATCCATCCTTTGATACTTGGGATCAGATGAAAGGATTGATGTGTGGCCGATTTATTCCTGTGCACTATGAGAGAGAGCTCGAGAAGAAGCTCAACCGGATCAAGTAATGTACATAATCAGTTGAAGAGTACCACAAGGAGCTTGAGACCGCCCTGAACCGAGTTGGGAAATAAGAGACCTTAAATGGTACCATTATCCGGTACATTGAAGGCATGAATCCCGACATCACATGTGAAGTTAAACTCAAGAACTTCATAAGTATAGAAGAGATGGTGCACTACGCATTAATTGTGGAGAGACAGCTTAGAGAGGGACGACGGAGATCGCACCATAGTTCAGCCCCTATTCGACCCCCATGGAACAAAGTACTAATTCTACATCACCTTCTATCCCTTATACTGAGACTACTCAACCCCGAGGTCAGTCCGAACTGCTCGAGCATCATTTCGAACATTCTACCCCGCAGTCCAGCCGTAGACCTGAGTCTACACCTGCACGGCCGACCTATACACGGCCTAATCCACCCAGTCCAGTACCCAATACAAGCCAGAATTGAGCTAGAGACATCCAGTGCCATAAATGCCAAGGTTGGGGCCACTTTCAGAACTAGTGTCCGAACCGGCATGTTTTGTTCAGCACCGAGCAGAATGATATCAAATCAGCCAGTGAGGATGAGGAGTAGCCCGTATTTGATGCCAAGAAGGAGCCATAGACGCATCCAGTCGACTCGGATGAAGAGGAACCCGAGCTTCCTCATGTTAGTCTTGTGTCTATTCGCAGTCTGAGCATCAGCCGAGAAGAAGAGCAGCTGGATCGACATGAAAATATCTTTTTCACACGTGTGGCTATACAAGACCATACTTGCTCCATGATAATAGACAGTGGGAGTGTGATCAATGCCATTAACCAGTATGTAGTTGATAAATTGGCACTGACCACCATCAAGCATCCGAAGCCGTACAAGTTACAGTGGCTTATGGATCGAGGAGAGATCAAAGTAACGGCCCAAATAAGTGTCTCATTCTCTATTTGTCAATTTTTTAACTCTTTTGTTTGCAATGTTATTCCTATGGATGCCGCGCACATATTGTTAGGTAGACCATGGCTGTTTGAAAGACAAGCGGTTCATGATGGTTTTGCGAACACATATACCGTAAAGAGAGACAGACGAAACACAATACTAAAGTTGTTGTCCCCTAAAGCCGTTGCTGAGGATCAAAGTTTCATGCAAGAGAGGTTTAGAGCTGAGAGAGCAAAGGAGGCCGCAGCCGCAACCCAGATCGCCGTCGACGGCGCCCATTCATCAGAATCCTTCACCAAGGCTGCCACCCCCTCTTTTTCAGCCAAAGCAGCCCTTAAACCGCCCTCTAAAGATTCCCTTGTGTGTGGGAATTCATCAAGATCAGCCACAAAGAAAGATCAAAGTCGCAGCTTGTTTATTTCAGTGAAAGGTGTAGAGAAGGCATTAAAAACAGGTTTACCGTTTGTTCTTTTATCTTATAAGAGCAGTGATATTAATGATTCTTCTTTGCCTAGTGTTGTGCAGCCACTTATGGAGGAGTGAACGGATGTGTTCCCGGAAGAGATTCCAAGTGGATTGCCTCCAGTTCATGGGATCGAGCACCAGATCGATCTCCAGCCCGGTGCCCTCTTGCCAAATCGACCAGCATACCGAACGTCCCCTGAAGAGACCAAGGAAATTAATAGACAAGTGAAAGAGTTTCTTGAGAAGAACCAGATTCGAGAGTCGATGATCCCCTGCGCAGTTCCCGTCATTCCAGTGCTAAAGAAGACCAACGAGTGGAGAATGTGCATGGACTGCCGCGCCATCATTCAAGTGGTTTTTCTTACATGGTATTTTATCAATAAAATATTTATTTTATAGATCGAAAAGAGTTAAAGAGTTTAATTATAAGAAGAATACTTAGAGGTTCTAATCAGTGAAGCTTGATCAGTCTCTAATCCTTCTTGTGCTCTGTCTTCTGGCTTTTAGCAGGTGGCTCACTAGTTTCACCGTGGCTTGATGGTGTGGCTACAACTTGTTGAGCATCCAATCGATCTTGTAGCTACTGGATGAGCTCTTTGTGAAGCTTTAGCTGCTCCTGAATGAGACCTGCAAGTAGGAATTCATCATCTTTTGACGTGGCTTTATCTCCATCTTCTGTCTCATTTAGCTCTTCACTGGGGATTGTCCTGGTTTGTTCAGGATTTCCCAAGCTCTCAGTTTCTCCATAGCTTTTCTCTGTTGGTGGCAGCACGATTTCTGATGTCTACTGTCTTGGATCTCTGTACACCACTATAGCTAGTTAGCCTATATTGCCTGGAGGTTATTCTTCAATAAACTGATCAGTCAAATTTTCAAAATCTGGCACCTCATAAACATGGTCAGTTGTTGACTCTTCAGGAATAGGCTCATGAGTTGCTTCAGCAAGAGGTATTTGAACTGTAGAATTATAATGAGAAATTAGCTTGGCATGAGCTGCAAGCAGCAGTTGACAATCTATCTCATTCGCAGTTTCTTCATTGAATTGAGCTTATTGAAATAGCTCTGCAGTATAAGAATTTTTAGACTCCTCTTAGTTCTTTTCTAGCTCAGTTGGCTCTTCAGTTTGACCCTTATCTGGTTTAACTAGTGATCTTGGTAACTCTTCAAACTCCAAGTCAGTGATATACTTGTGAGCTTCTTCTGCAGTGGGTACTCTGTGCTCTGGAGAGTCTGCAATGATATTGATAGCAACCTCTTTTGGGTAGAGTAGATCTATCAACACTTCTTCTATGAGATCATCTAGTGGCACCTCTTTTTCTCCTATTGATGTAGTTTCAGGCTGTGATCTTGATTGACCCTTGATTACTTTATCATGGAGCTATTTCTGTAGACTTAACCATATTTTGCTCTCCCTTTTAATAGAGAAAGTAGGTGGTTTGATTCTATTCTTGTCACAGATCTCGCTGAAGATATTTTCCATTGATTCTCTAGATGGATTGACACATATCTTCATGAGACTCAGTTGTCTCTTTAGGTCTTTACTTTTTGTCGCTCTAGCATTTTTGCTGCTGGTCCACCACGTGCTCCATTCTTCTTCGCTCTTCCAGAAACTCATTCCATGAAAGGCTAATAGAAATAAAAATTGATCGATTTGGTAAACATGTCTCCATAGATACCAGTAAAGATACCTGGTAAGGGTTTTGTATAGCTCTTCATACCCTGATAGTTCGGGAGCATAGTGTTGTGCTGCATACTGCTGAGTTGTCTCCTCAGCCCATTTCTTGATGTCTTCTCCTTTTGAGAAAGCCCTGATGTTTTCAGCTATTTGAAGCATCGGCGGGCATGTATGTCTGAAGTACTTCGCTTGTGCCTCTTCATGTGGTATCCTTCTTTCAGGAAGCAAATCCATTGGGTTTGCACATGGAGCAACGTCTTCTGCTGAGAGGTTTGGTGCAACTGTTGAATGCCGATTACCTACTGAATTAACCTCTCTTTTCTTGGTTGTCCTCACACTTCTTTTCTTCTTTTGGTGAGCTGGTTTCTTTCTTAGAGCTAGTCTGGCGATTGGTATCTCTTCATCTTCAATATTTGACTCAATCAAGATTGTTCTTGGTTAGTCAGTTGAGGCCCTTGCGCTGGTGGATGTGCTAGTTCCAGCTTCAGTCGCAGCTGCTCGAGCTTCAGCTTCAGCTATTCGATCTAAGTTCATAAAATACTCATCAAAATCTGCAGAGTCAACCCTTACTGTCTTGCTTGCCAATTGTTTCCCTCTTTCTTCTGTATCTGCAATCCTTTTCTTGTGCTGTATTGGCTCAGCTGTCCCAGCTTCTTCAATTTTCACGGACAGAGTTGGAGCAGGAATGAAGTCTCCTCTGTTCATTGGTGAGTAGTTTGTTTCTTTAGCCATCAGCACTGGCAACCTGCTTTCCAGGAACAAGCTGACTCTGATGAGATAACAGATGCTTTGTACAAATACGTTCTCACTCTTTCTTTCCTGAACAAGTAGAATGAATTTCTTGATTTGACTAAAGAAATATTGAGCCCAATTAATGTCCAGTTGATCATCAATAGCAACACAGGCCTTGTACTTTGGCTTGGACATCCTTGAGTAACTGCCAGTAGTCCCAAGAATCATTCTGACCACGATTGATGCCAGCATTTGATATTCATCCTTAAATCTTGAGATGAAGTGACTATTCTTGTAGACTTCTCTTAAGCCCTGTCTCCTCCATAGTTGATATGCCTTCCTCATATCAACCTTATTGTTATCAAGAATTAGCCCTCTGGTCGGTAGTTCGAACACTTCTCTAAGATTTTCAGCAGTGAGAGTGAACCGTCGTCCTTAGACCACAGTTGAGATTTTACTCGACTCTTTTGAACTTCTGGCATTGAGATAGAATTCCGCAACTACTTCTGGATATACCTTCTAAGGATGAACCTCTATGAAGATTTTCAGATTTGATTGATATAACTTTGAGATAATCTAGCCACTGAGTGCTGAGTTTTTGTAGTTGCGAACAAACACAGTTGGTTTGAAGAATTTATCTCTGTAGAGCTTGCTGTAGAATGCCAATGAATCCTCTCCAGTTGATCTAAAGTTGTAGATCTTTTGAGGAGTTGGTTCAGAAGCTTGAGCCATTGTTTGGAGATTTGATAGTTTTGAGAAATTTTTGACAGATTATTGGCAATTTGTGAGAAATGAATCGGCAGCTAGGGTTCAACTTGGATTTGGGGTTTTTCAGCAGACCTTTTTATTGAGAAATTGGTGCACATCTAACGGTTAGAAATATTTAATTTCAGTGAATTGGGGGGTTGGATTTGAAGCGAATTGGATTGGCTAAAAAGTTGCCTCCTCTACTGAAGTAAATTCATTGAATGTGAATAATGAGAGAGAGGGAGAGTGGAGTCCAATGGTAAAATAGTGTGACACGTCATTTTACTGTTCCACTTAAGCAAGGTAGATTAAAACTTATCTATTTGAAGTTCTCTCTCTGGTACCGCGTGGCTTTGAGCTACTGACATCATCAGATGATTTGGCTACATCTGGCAATCTTCAGTTGGCATGACCGGCTTCAACTGAGGTATTTTCAGTTCAACTCTTTTCTTTGCTAAGTTGGCTTCTAGATCTCTTTCTAGTTCAGCTACTTGCTTCAGCTGATCACGAGCTATTTTCTCTATTGTGAACTGATTGAGCATATGATCAGTTCTGGCCTTTTGAGTTCTCAGCTTCCACGCCTTTCATCAGTTTGCAAACTTTTCAGCTTGCTTTTTGTTTTTAACTGATGATATGAGCAGTTTTGACTCCTTTTGCTGACTGAACTGACACACATTCAGTTTCAGCTTCTGCTCTCTTTTCCTTTTTTGTGTTTTTTATTGGCTAGGGTTGCTCTTTACATTCTCCCATTATTTTCTTGATCATCTTCATCTTGTGATGCGAGTTCTAAAAGCACCAATTGGATACATAGCTTTATAGATCTTGCTTCAAGGTCTTTGTGATGATGTCAGCTATCTGCCTTTCGACGGCCAATTCCGTTTATCACCATGAGCTTTGTCGCTCTTGTGGTATGGCCAGTTAGCAAACCAGTTATAGTGAGAGTTGATTCTCAGTTCATCTATTGAGTCCAGGTACTCACTATACTGTGTTGCGAGATCTGTTGGAGTAAACCTCTCCAGAGGGATCTGAGAATGTTGACGTCCTTGATATAGCATTGTGGGCATGTTTCTCCTTGAGTCAACTTCTCTTCCAGGTTGACTTCCTAGATGTCTTCGAGGATAGGCAGGCTAAGCAGTTCTATCCTGAACTGATGACCTATCTCGATGAGACTGTGGTCCTCACTGAGTATTTCTCCTTACTTTAGTTGGCTGGTCAGTTCTGTTCATCATAGGCCGGTTTTGAGGTTTGGGCCTTTGAAAGTCTGGTGGTCTTTGTTGAACTGACTGTCTCTGATGGGCTGGAGGTCTTGGTTGAACTGAAAACCTATGGTGATAGGCTGGATGCCTTTGCTGAGCTGGTGCACTTTGCTGATAGGCGAACTGTCTATTTTCAGCTCGTGGCCTTCTTTGATATGGCTTCCTCTGCCGAACTGATGGCTGGACTATGTCTTTCAATTAGGAGAATTGGCTGGACCTCTTAGGCGGATCTGTAGGGATGTCTTCAGTTCCATCGCCTTCAGTCACTTCAACTAGTTGGGTTGTTGCAGGTCTAACAAAACCAGGAAGGGTTCATTCTTGACTGGTTTGGATAACTGCCTTTCCTTTCTCTGAGGCAGTGTACCTGTTGTATCCTAACCCTGTACTACCAGTTTCAACTATTTGATGGCTTAGAATCTCATCAAGAGTTTGAGATCCCTTTCTGAATTTGAGAGAAATCTTTTCTCTCCTGGATCTCCTGCCAGAGCCTCTCATTCTTAGCTCTTGGCTCATCAAAATTGAGCTGCAACTTCTAACATTCAGTTGACTGAGCTTCAAGTGATTCAGTTCTGTCATAATCACTTCTCAGTCTTTTGGCCTCATCTCTTAGGTCATCATTTTCTTCCCTCAGTTGTAAATGCATGTTTGAAATAGCAGCTAACTGGTCGTCTAACATTCTTAATTGTTCATTTATTTCATTACTAGTAATGAAAGATTCATAAATGTGATTAAAAGAGGTTAAGGAGTCGCTTGTGCTAACCTCTTCTTCGTTGTCAGCCATGAGGCAGAACAATGCCTCTTCTTCAGAGCTATAGCCGTCTGAGTCGATTCCTGATGGATATTGTGAGTCATCCAGGACGGCATTCTCTGTGTTGTCCATCATAGCTTTTCTTTTGAAAAAGCTTCTTTTCACCTTAGCCTTTTTGTCTTCAGGGAACTCTGGACACTCATATCTGTAGTGTCCTTGCTTGTGGTAATGGAAGTATTCTCCTATGCTTCTGTTGGTTGCCCAGGGTTGTTCAGCAGGCGGTTGGTTTCATTCGTCTGTGGGCTCATCATCAGTTTGAATCATAACTGATGGTTGATCTCTGATTCACTTGAGCTTTTCTAGTAGCTTGGTAACTGACTAGATTTGATCATTGATATCTTTAGTCAGGCTCTCTTCTTCTCCGCTACTTCTCTTCTGCGATCAATTGAGCCGCTTGGTTGTTCTCTGACTTGAGAACTTCAAGGCCGGAAGATATCTCTTCCTCGAGTTTTTCTAAACCGAGTTCTTTCGCCGTAGAAGGTTGCATCCTGGGCTGATGATGTGGATGCTTCTCTTTTTCGGTTTAGCCTATACTCGTGAGCCTTAAGAGAACCAAAGAGTTCTCTTGGGGTGATGCTGGTCAAATCTCTTGACTTTTTTGTAGCAATCACCTTCATATCCCATTCGTCGGTGAGGTTGTCCAAAATTTTGGAGTTCATCTCACTATTGGGATATGTTCTTCCCAGATTGTTCATCTCACTGGCCAAGAAATCTTGTTTCAAGGCTGGAGATGGTTCTATCTAAGTGCATCTTGAAGGACTCACATTTGTTGACTGCTAGCTGGAGCTAGTTTCCTTTGATGGCTTCGGACTCTTTACACAGATCTGTAAGTATGTCCCATATCTCCTTGGCAGTTCTGAAATTATTTGTGTCCTTCATGCGATCTTTATCTAGAGTTTGGAACAATGCGCCTTTGGCCATGAACTCTAGGTTCTTCAACTTCATCTAGAGTTTGGAACAATGCACCTTGGGCCACGAACTCTAGGTTCTTCAACTTCTTCTCTTCACCCGTGAGAAGATGAGTTGGCTTTGGGATCCTTGCTGGTTGATTGACATCAGCAACGTGGGCTTCATTGTCCATCATAATTATGATTGGACCATCCTCGATAACTTCCCATATATTCTCTTGGATTGAGTAGAAATGCACCCTCATTCTCCTGCTCCAGTTATTGTAGTTTTCAACTGAAAAGATAGGTAGCTTATGGTTTTCCATAGCTTACAGATTAGCACAGATAACTAGATCTGATTCAGTTGATCTGTAGAAACGGCTGATCTTTAGAACCAACCGCTCTGATACCACTAGTTGGTCCTGGGACGAGTCAGAATCGGTTTAGAGGGAGGATGAATAAACTGATCACAAAACTGAAATTATATGCGGAATATTCAGGGCCCGTTTTGACTCGCAATATTATCTGTGCTTTGTAGAGATTAGTTCAGAAGATCTGCTAGCTTGGAGTGTTGTGTGTGCTAGGAGTGTACAGTTAAAAATTAAAGCAGAGCACACAAGCAATTTATAGAGGTTCGAAGCTCAACTTCTATGTCCTCTCTTCCTTCCGCAGAAGGGCAACACAATATGCAAGCGTAAAGTTCCTTTATAACAGTTACACAGTGAAGACAACTAATGTCCCAGAAGCTGTGCACTCAACTTCCTCAGCCGGTAGGTCGACAGCTGGTATTTCCTTCAGCTCGAAATCATCCTCTCTTCGGCTGACGATCATCTTCAGTTGATGTCATTGTGAGCTGGCATGTTCATGACTTCAAACTGGTGTGCTCTTCAACTTGTATTTCTTCAATCGGGAATGATCTAGAACTGGTATGCCCTTCAGTTCTTCTCTTTCAGCTGGTAGTCCCTTCAGCTGGAATCTTCCTTTGACTGGAACATTTCTTCAGTCGGTATTGGACTAGAACTGGCATGTCCTTCAGCTCTCTTCAGCTGGAAGATTTCTTCAGCTGGTGGTGGCCTAGAACTGGTATGTCCTTCAGTTCTCTTCAGCTGGAACATCTCTTTAGCTGCTGGCGGCCTAGAACTGGTATGTCCTTCAGTTCTCTTCAGCTATAACATTTCTTCAGCTGGTGGCGGCCTAGAACTGGTATGTCCTTCAGTTCTCTTTAGCTGGAACATCTCTTCAGCTGGTGGCGACCTACCGACTGAGGAAGTTAAGAGTGCAGCTTCCGGGACAGCAACTGTCTTCACTATGTAACTGTAATAAAAGAACTTTACACTTGCATAGTGAATTGCCCTTCTGCGGAAGGAAGAGAGGACTTAGAAGTTGAGCTTCGAACCTCTATATATTGATTGTATGCTTTGCTTTAATTTTCAGTTTAGTTGCATGTTTTTAACTCTACACTATAAGCACACACAGCACTTCGAGCTAATAGATCTTCTCAACTGATCACCACATAGCACGGATATTATTTACGAGTCAAAACAGGCCCTGAATATTCCGTATCTAAGTTCAGTTTTATAATCAATTTATTCACCCCCCCTCTAAACTGATTCTGACTCGCTCTGGGACCAAGAAGTGGTATCAGAGCGCTTGATTCTAAAGATCAGCCGTTTCTGCAGATCAACTAAATCAGATCTAGTCATCTCTGCTAATCTGTAAGCTATGGGAAACCATAAGCTATCTATCTTTTCAGTTGAGAACTACGATAATTAGAGCAGGAGAATGAGGGCGCATATCTGCTCAATCCACGAGAATATATGGGAAGTTATCGAGGATGGTCCAATCATGATTATGATGGACAATGAAGCCCACATTGCTGATGTCAACCAACCAGCAAGGATCCCGAAGCCAACTTATCTTCTCACGGGTGAAGAGAAGAAGTTGAAGAACCTAGAGTTCGTGGCCCAAGCCACGTTGTTCCAAACTCTAGATGAAGAATGCATGAAGGACACAAAGAATTACAGAACTGCTAAAGAGATATGGGACTTACTTGCAGATTTGTGCAAAGAGTCTGAAGCTATCAAAGGAAAAAAGCTCCAGCTAGCAGTCGATAAATATGAGTCCTTCAAGATGCACTTAGATGTGACCATCTCCAGCCTTGAAACAAGATTTCTTGGTATCATCAGTTAGATGAATAATCTGGGAAGAAGATATTCCAATAGTGAGATGAACTCTAAAATTTTGGACAATCTCACTGAGGAATGGGATATGAAGGTGATTGCTATAAAAGAGTCTAGAGATTTGACTAGCATCACCCCAAGAGAACTCTTTGGTTCTCTTAAGGCTCATGAGTATAGCCTAAACTGAAAAAGAGAAGCATCCACATCATCAACCCACAATGCAGCTTTCTACGGTGAAAGAAATCGGTTTAGAGAAACTTGAGGAAGAAATGTCTTATGACCTAGAAGTTCTCAAGCCAAAGAACAACCAAGCGGCTGAACTGATCGCGGAAGAGAAACAGTGGAGAAGAAGAAGAGCCTGACTGAAGATATCAATGATCAAATCCAGTCAGTTGCCAAGCTGCTAAAAAAGCTCAAGAGGATCAGATATCAACCATCAGTTATGCTTCAAACTGATGATGAACCCAGAGGCGAGAGAAATCAACCGCCTGCTGAACAACCCAGGGCAGCCAACAGAAGCATATGAGAATGCTTCCATTGCCACAAGGAAGGACACTACAGATATGAGTGTCCAGAGCACCCTGAATACAAAAAGGCCAAGGTGAAGAGAAGTTTTTTCAAAAGAAAAGCTATGATGGCCAACTCAGAGAATGCCATCCTGGATGACTCAGATTATCCATCAGGAATCGACTCCGACGGCTACAGCTCTAAAGAAGAGGCATTGTTCGGCCTCAAGGCTAACAACGAAGAAGAGGTTAGCACCAGTGACTCCTTAACCTCTTTTTATCACATTCATGAATCTTCTATTACTAGCAATGAAATAGCTAAACAATTAAGAATGTTAGAGGACCAGTTAGCTGCTATTTCAAGCACACATTTACAACTAAGAGAAGAAAATGATGACCTATGAAATGAGGTCAAAAGACTGAGAAGTGATCATGACAAAACTGAATCACTTGAGGCTCAGTCAACTGAATATGAGAAGTTGCAGCTCAATTTTGATGAGCTGAGAGCTGAGAATAAGAGGCTATGGCAGGAGGTCCATAAGAGAGAGAAGATTTCTCTCAAATTCAAAAAGGGATCTCAAACTGTTGATGAGATTCTAAGCCATCAAAGAGTTGAACCTGGTAGTACAGGGTTAGGATATAACAGGTACACTTCCTCGGAGAAAAGAAAGACAGTTATCCAAACCAGTCAAGAAGGAACACTTCCTGGTTTTGTAAGACCTGCACCAACCCAACCAGTTGAAGAAACCGAAGGTGAGGGAACTAAAGACATCCCTACAGATCCGCCTAAAAGGTCCAGCCAATCCTCCAAACTGAAAGACACAGTCCAGCCATCAGTTCGGCAGAGAAAGCCATCTCAAAGAAGGCCACAAGCTAAATATAGACAGTTCGCCTATCAGCAAAGGCCACCAGCTCAACAAAGACATCAAGCCTATCAACAGAGGTCGTCTGTTCAGCTAAGACCTGCAGCTCATCAGAGATAGTTAGTTCAACAAAGATCACCAGACTTTCAAAGGCCTAAACCTCAGAACAGACCTATGGTGAACAAAACTGACCGGCCAATTGAAGTAAGCAGAAATACTCAATTTGGATCACAGTCTCATCTAGATAGAGCATCAGTTCAGGAGAGAACTGGTCAGCCAGCCCATCCTCGAAGACATCCAGGAAGTTAACCTGGAAGAGAAGTTGACTCAAGAAGAAACATGCCCTCAATGCCATATCAAGCATGTCAACATTCTCAGATCCCTCTGGAGAAGTTCACTCCAACGGATCTTGCAACACAGTATAGTGAGTACCTGGACTCATGGGATGAACTGAGAATCAACCCTCACTATAACTGGTTTGCCAACTGGCCATACCACTGGAGCAACAGTGCTCATAGTTTTAAAAGAAATTAGCCACAAAGAAGAGCTAGACAAGCTCGAAATCAGAGAGTTATGATCAAACTGATCTATCCTAATAACTCTCGACGTACGTACAAGTCAAATGACTCAGCTCAGAGGAAGAGAGCTGAAAAGAGAGTGAAACTAATCAGATGATCATAGTCTGAAAACTCTCTACTTGTCATGAAGCCAAAAGTTTAGCAAATCTGGATCCTAAAACATTTGCTTAGCAAAGAAGGACCCGATATTATACAGGTTCCTAAAAACTAATCGTCTCTCTTGCAGGAAAAGGGCATCCTATCAAAGAAGAGGACCAAGGAGGTTTGGTACCTAGATAGCGGGTGCTCAAAACACATGACATGAGATAAAGAGGATCTAGAAGGATACAAGGAGAAGAAAGACCCATTAGTCACATTCGAAGACAACTCCAGAAGCCGAACCATTGGAGAAGGGTTCGTGGTCAAATAAAAGGTGATAGTCAGTGGAGTCTCCCACGTGGAAGGACTGAAGCACAAACTGCTCAACATCAGTCAATTATCTGATAATGGATATACCGTTGATTTCAGTCGAAGCTCGTGTGACATCAAGGATAAGTCAATTAGAGCAATCCTCCTAACTGGAGTAAGGAGAGGCAACATGTATGTTGTTGACTGGTCAACTAGATATGGAGAAGCTTTATTATTATCAAAGGGCACAACAGAAGCAAGCTGGCTATGGCATCGATGACTCAACCATCTCAACTTCAGAACTATCAATCATCTAGCCAAGAAAGAGTTAATAGATAGACTTTCCATGAAGATTTTCAAGAAAGCTGGCATCTGCGGACCATGCCAGAAAGGGAAGTAGGTGAGATCATCATTCAAGAATAGAGATCATCCTCCAGGGACAATTGCTCCTCTCCAGCTACTACACTTGGATCTATTTGGGCCAGTCAGATAACTAACATCCAAAGAAAAAAGATTCACTCTGGTAGTAGTTGACGACTTCTCAAGATACATATCGGTAGAGTTTCTCAGAAGTAAGGATTAAACCTACGGTAATCTATCAACGATGATCAGGAGGCTACAAACTGAAAAGGAGAAATCAGTTCAACGAATTCGTTAAACAACAGATCATCAATTTTCTTAGTGAACTGAGAATAACTCACGAGCACTCAGCTGCCAGAACTCCACAGCAAAATGGTGTTGCTAAATGGAGAAATCGCACACTCAAAAAAGCAGCTCGAGCAATGATAGCTGATGCCAACATAGTAGAACGATACTAGACCGAGGCAGTCAATACTGCGTGCCACACTCAAAACAGAAGTGTCATCGTCAGCGCACATGACAAAACACCCTATGAGCTCTACAAGGCTAGTAAGCCATCTATCTCATACTTCAAAGTATTTGGCTGTAAATGTTATATTCACAACAATGGCAAAGGTCAACTGAAGAGTTTCAGTGCCAAAGCCGATGAGGGAATATTTCTTGGTTACAATTCCCCACATGGTCAAACTTACAGAGTGTTCAACAAATGAACACTAGTTGTGGAAATAATTTGTCATGTTGTTTTTGATGAGTTTGCTAACGAGTACAGGAGTAAGGAGGTACTCAATCTATCAATTCAAATAAGCAAAACCGATAACTCACAAGACTATGTGAATCACACAGTTCCAGAAGAGTTTGAATTCGGGCTTGAAAATGAAGAAAATAAATCCAGCATCAGACCAGCTGAGAGCACAGCTGAGGGTGATCAAGCCAATAGAGAGAATGATCGTGCTGAGACCTTCAACCCCACAACTGAAGCAGGGGGAAGAACTGATGAGGAAGCAGGGTAAACTTAAGACAAGACATCAGAATGCAGAGGAACTAACTGAACATCCAGCTGAGGAGAATCTACCCAAATGGCTTAGAAGCCACCCAACTGACAGAGGTTGGAGATCCATGAAGTCGGGTTCAGACCAAAAGTTCAACCGAGCATGCTTTCTTCACATGCTTTATATCTCAAACTGAATTGGCAAGCATCAATGAAGCTCTTGAAGATACAGATTGGATAATTGCCATGGAAGAAGAGCTTAGCCAGTTCACAAGAAACGATGTGTGATTTTTTGTTGATAGGCTAAAAAACCCAGAAAGTCATCGGAACCAAGTGGGTTTTTCACAACAAACTGGACGAACAATGCGTCATCATTAGGAACAATGCAAGATTGGTAGCCAAAGGATACTCTGAAAGTGAAGGAATCGACTTTGATGAGACATTTGCACCAGTTGTAAGATTGGAGGCTATCAGACTGTTCATCACCTATGCGGCTCACAACAATTTCACGGTCTATCAAATGGACGTGAAAAGTGCTTTTCTTTAAGGGATGCTCAAGAAAGACGTATACGTTGAGCAACCATCACGATTCGAGATTGGAGACCAGTCTTCAAACTGAAGAAAGCACTCTATGGACTGAAGCAAGCGCCCAAAACCTGGTATGAAACACATACCACATTCTTGCTCAAGAATGGGTTGCAAAAATGAGTCATTGATCGCACTCTATTAAGAATAGAGCGATCATTGGAGATCTTAATGGTTCAAATTTATGTGGATGACATAATATTTGGATCGAAGAATAAGGATCTCTGCACTCGATTCACACAACTGATGCAAAGCAAATTCGAGATGAGCATGATTGGAGTAATGACCTTCTTCCTAGGACTCCAAGTGAAGCAGCTCCAAGATGGGATATTCATCAGTCAAGCCAAATACACAAAGGAGTTGGTCAAGAAGTTTGGAACTGATAAGGGAAAAACTATTAAGATTCCTACGAACACATCAGTTCAACTAACTCTCAATGAAGAAGGAGAATCAGTTAGCCATACTCTACAGTGGCATCATCAGTTCGCTTCTCTACCTAACTGCTAGTCGACCAGACATCTCATATTCAGTCGGCTTATGTACACGTTTCCAAGCCAATCCGAAGAAAAAAATCATCTCGAAACAGTAAAGAAGATTATCAAATACCTCAGAGGAACTATAAATCTTGGATTCTAGTATCCCACGGATGACAGCTTGAGTCTAACTGACTATTCAGACTCAGACTTTGGTGGATGCAAGATTGATCGGAAGAGTACCAGTGGAACATGTCAGTTTCTTGGTCACAAACTGATATCCTGGTTTAGCAAAAAGTAGCACTCAGTTACAACATCGACAATTGAAGTAGAATATGTAGCTGCAGAAAGCTGATGTGCACAGATACTCTGGATGAAGCAACAGTTGAAGGATTACAAGGTTGAAACTGACGAAGTACCTATCTTCTGCGACAACAATAGTGCCATTACTATTTCTCAGAATCCAGTCTTGCATTGGAGAACAAATCACATCAACATCAGGCACCACTTCATCAGAGATCACATTGAAAAGAAGGACATATACATCTAATATGTCAACACAGAGAAGCAGATTGCTGACATCTTCACAAAGCCTTTACCAAAGGCAAGATTCATAAAGCTATGTATCCAATTGGGGCTATTGGAACTAGCATCAGAAGATGAAGATGATCAAATGGGAGAATGCAAAGAGCAATCCCAACCGATTAGAAAAAGAGAACAGAAACTGAAACTGAAGGTGCGTCAGTTCAATCAGTAAAGGAAGTCAAAACTACTCATATCATTAGTTAAAACAAAAGGTAAGCTGAAAAGTTTGCAAACTGAATAGCGTGGAAGCTGAGAACTTAAAAGGCCGAAACTGATTAGATGCTCAATCAGTTTACAATGGATAAAACAACTCGTGATCAGCTGAAGCAAGCAACTGCACTGGAAGGAGAGCTGAAAGCCAACTCAGCAAAACGAAGAGCTAAACTGAAAAATCTCAGTTGAAGCCGGTCATGTCAACTGAAGATTACCAGATGTAGCTAAATTATCTGATGGCGTCAGCAGCTCAAAGCCACGCAGAAGCACCAGACGAGAGAGCTTCAAACAGATAAGTTTGAATTTATTTTTGATTAGTGGAATGGCAAAATGACGTGTTATACCATTGTTACCGTTGGACCTACTATCTCTCTCTTCAATTAAATTACAACGGATAAATTTGAGAATTAATCATTAGATTAATCAGAGCCATCCAAGATAAGCTCCCCTTAAATTCTTGTTACCGTTGGATTTACCATGAATTTTGAAGGCTATAAATAGATTGGTCGAACTTCTTTTCAGCTCACTCAAAGGCCAACAAGCCTTTAAGAATTCCCTCAAGAGCCTAACATGTAGAGTTTTCATTCCTTCCAAAAGTCTCACAAAACTCATTCTCAAACTTTCAAATGGCTCAATTTTCTGCTAACATTCACCGTAGAAAATACAACTTCAAATTATTTCTTGAAGATTCAACAACCTTCAGACAAAATCTCTGTCATGACAAATTTCTAAGTCTCATGGCTTTCAGAGAGGCCTATGGAAATTCAGAATTGTGTGAAAGAATCATCACACTAATTGAAAAGGCGAGACTCAAAGCATTTGCTGAAAAAGCTCCATCAAAAGTCGACCCTGAAGCTGTGGTAGAATTCTATCTGAATTCAAAACATGAAGTTCTCAAGAAATTATCACTGAAGTACGAGGCAGGAGGATCATCATCACTCCTATAGTTCTGCGACAAATATTTAAATTTCCAAGCTCCGGCTCCTAGCTTGAAGATGTCTGGGTAAATCCTGAGTTACACTACAACAGATGGAAAAAGGATACAGTTACTCAGGAGTATCATGGCAATCACACGACAACCATATTCAAAGAAAAATACCAAGAGTTAGCCGAAATAGCCATCAAAATGCTAACAGGAGCGACTGAAGAAAACTCCGAAATGACAGAATCTGGATACCAAATCTGTAAATCCATTTGCAGAGAAATTTGGGTAAATTGGGCTCAATATTTCTTTGATCGACTGAAGAAATATGTGGAAATATTAGAGAGAGACACTACAAGTGACATAAAATTTCCACAGAAGATGCCATTTATGAATAGGATCAGCCTCATCCTAGAGAAATTACTTCCAAAAGTAATGAAAGCAGAAAGAGCATTCTCACAAGTAAACCCAAATGACTTCACACCAAAGTCATTTAGAAGAGCAATAGAACTGCCAGTTCAGATCAGGGATCATCAAGTGAGGCAGAAAACAATCATCACACCAGATGATCGAGGAAAAAGAAAAGCAAAGGTGACTGATCAGATCAAGGAAGAATCATCAAATTCGGAGGATGACGTTCCAAAGTTCATGTTATCAAAACAAGAGAGCAAAAGATAGGGCAAGATAACTGACTTCAACCAGCCTGGCATGCATCTCAGCAGGACATCAGTGCAATTCACAAAGCATCACGAGGAACTAATCAAACACTTGTAAGAACAGGTAAAATTGCTAACTGATTCATTCAAAGAGTTGCAAACTCACAAAGGACTCAAAACACCTAAAGACATCAAGGAAGAACCAAACAGTCCCAGTGAGCCAGTCCCTAAGAAGAGGAAAACTGAACAAAAGAAAAACTGAAAGTCCATCAAGTCAACTAGTCAAAAAGACCATCTTGTATTTCAGTTTATCCCTTCAAATAAAATCATTTTGCCTTGGAATTTCAAATGTCTCGTCAAGCATTTACTTCGCGCTTTTCCCCCGTTGCAGGTCTGACAAGGACATTTAATGCAAATAAACAAAAGCAAGGGACACAATTTTTTCAAAGATATATGAGTATTCATTCATTACTTATAAATCAATTAAGATCTAGTCTCCCTCCCTTTGAAAAGAGAAGAGATATACTCATTTCACAATCTCATTCAAAGAGTCTCTCTCTCTCTCTCTCTCTCTCTCTCTCTCTCATCTCTCTAAAAAATTCTAGCTAAATTTTCTTTAATGGCAGAACTGCTTAGTTCCCCTAGCTCTTTCAAGAAACAAATAATGAGAGATAAATTCCTTGAAAGGAAGAAATTCCAGGATATTCTTCAAAATTCAAATGGCCAGAACCTAATTGTTTCTCTTCACAAGACATGGATTCTTCACTACCTGGAAACACCATCCAGATTCTTAAGACAAAGTCGGGTGTGTGAATTTCTTTTCCAAGCACAAATCAGTGTTGATGGCAAGGAGATTACATCACTTATCCGAGGCCGACCAATCCAGATAGCTAAAAGAACAGTTGGTAAGTTTTTCAACTTCCAAAGCAAGGAGCAATTGTTCAAGAGTTGAGTGAAGCAGTTGAACCATACTGGAGAAGGTGGAAGACCCCCACCTGTAACAAGGCATTCAGTTTTTCCACAACTAAAACTGATCTAAGACCAGAGTATGGAGTACTACTCGACATCATAAACAAGATGATGTTTGGAGCAATTGGAAGCCTAAGCCAGCTTACCCAGGAGAGGTACAAGGTGATGATACATCTAGTTGAAAGACGAGAGACAAACTGGGCAGAGTTTGTATTCTCATAACTTAAGCGTCAAGTTATCAAGGCTTTCAACTCAAAGAGAACACGAAAGTTTGAGTCCATGGTAGGACTTATTCTCAGAATGAGCAAGATGATTAATGACATCTTGAAGCTGCCAAATGATGATGCATTATCAGTCCTCATCTCAGACTGGTTTCCCAAGAGAGGAAGCATTCATCTACACTCACTCAAGAAAAAAAAGGCTAGGAAATGGCAATACAAATGCCATAGCCTCAAATACCTCAATTGCCAATGTCGTCCTGTCATCAGTCTCCAAGAATGGATCAACAGCGGACTTCCAAGACTGTTTCGATCCAAATGAGCTTATTCCATTTATCGGAATTCCTCATTCAAATTATAGAGCTAACTACTTCAGGAGAACTTGTCCCCCTCTTCAACTGATGAAAGAAGATATTCGCACTTTTTATAATGGTGAATACACAGCCAAGAATGTAGAAAAAGAGGTAACAAATTTACTTCTTACTCAATTTACATTTGTGGCCAAGCAAGATCAAGAGCTTTTTAAGCTTCTGAACTGGTACTTCTACTAGTACAACTGGAGACACTCAATGTCCATCCAGTTTTATTTCTTGATCACTGCTTATCACGGCATGAGTTTTTGGCAAAGAGAAGAAGTTTGGAGTTTGAAATGGATATGGTTTGTGATGCAAGATTTACTCTCCGCAATGGTTTCGATATTTAGAAAACTCGTGTCATGTCTACAAGTGTATAAGCATATGATTGTAGATATAATGATACAAGGTCGATCCACAGAGAAATGGAATATAAATTAGACAATGCAAGTACCACAACGACAGATGAGCGAAATATCTAGACGATAAATTAAGAGAGGGTGTGTTTTAACCTAATCACAATACCAAACATGACGAAACGACATAAACACTTAAACAACAATAAATATCAATATAATGAGCACTCAAGAGAAAATAGCAAATAAGAGAGAGTTTTGAAGATGGTAAATAAGGAGAAACTCTAGGACATGGCTACACAATGCTCATATTAATCTACAACAAAGGATTACACACACATATAAGCAAAGTTCATAGACAGGAAGACCACGAATGTAGTAAGAACATCTCTCGAATATTCACATTGCTTCACCACATCCTAGAGCCCTAAGTCTCTAGTCAACCATATTTACAATAAAATCAAGATTACAAGAGAAAGAACAAAAACCCATTCTAAATACAAGTTTAAGAAGGGAGAAGAAGTGATAAAACTCAATGTAGAACCCTCTTCTTCAATCCTATGGCTTGGATGTTCAAATAGATGGTTGAATCTTCCTCCTTCCTCTTGATCTTCAATAATCTCCAATCTTGGTATTTCTCTAAGTGTATTTCGAGTTCTAGAGGTTATGCGTTCTCCTTTGAAAATCCCCACAAATATACAAAAGAAGTGGACCAATAATGGAGTGCCAAAAGTCAAGTTTTAAAATCCGTCAAGGCAAAATGCGACCCCAGGTGATCGAGTTTTGAGCTCGGGTTTGGACTAAAGAAAAACATCTCTTTGAAGCTGTCTGTACGCGACCAAAGGGGTCGCATTTTATGGTCGGGCTGTTCTTTGAATCTGTGGCGCGACCCCAGGTGATCGCATTTTAGGGTCGCGCCTTTCTCTGTTTGTGAAGCGCGACCTGAGTTGCTCGCTCTTTGAGGTCGTGTTCCAATTGAAGAAAACCCGACCTCTAAAGCTATCAAAACGCGACCAAAAGGGTCGCGTTTTGGGGTCGGGCTGCAGGGCGGCTGTGGCGCGACTCCGAGTAGCTCGAGTTTCAGGGTCGCTTTTGGCCTTTTTCTTGTTTTTCTTGTCTTTTCTCATCTTTGTGCAAGAGTTGATCGATCAATTCTCAACTTGACTCCTTTTTGCATTTGTTTTACCCAAAAATTCACTATATTGGTCACATTGCACAAAATAAAAGAAAACTCAATATATACAATAATCACAACTGATTTACAAGATAAGTAATGTTCAAATGCACTCAAAATGAGTGCAATTTATGCACTCATCAACTCCCCCAAACTCAAATATTTGTTTGTTCTCAAACAAAAACAAGAGTAAAAGAACAAGGTAATTGAGCATATTGGAATCAAGATGGCAATTTGCTTCTAAAATCAAAAGAAAGACAATGCATAGATGATAATGGCAATCAATCATAAACAAGAATATCAAAATCATCATGATATAATTTGTGAAATTCGAACTCTCTCGAGGTTCAATAAACACTCATTCTCGAGTGTATAGGCTTAAAGTGTATCGCTCACGGTCGAGAGTGCACTTAGAATCCTACCATATGCTTGTCAAGTGACTACAACCTCCACTACTTAATGTGTGTTCTCAAACAAGAATCATCAAGGTCTTTTTTAGTTTGTAGTGAATGCTTTTCAGAAAGGTAGGTATATATTTGGCTAAGTGACTTCCCAACATTGCAAAATTCATTACCAAGCAAGTAGAACAAATCAAGTTCTCTTCTAACCTTATTTCTTCGCAACCCAAATCTCTTTGAGATTTTTCAAATTTCTTTCAACATTTCTTACTCTCTTGTTTATGATATACATGTAGAACTATCTTTTCTTTACTTCATTTTCAATTTTAATCAAGATAATTCACTTCTTTGTGTTCTTTTTCATCACAAGAGTATTTCATTCTTTTACCTTTTTCCATTCCACAAGATTTCTCAAAAGTTTCATTTGAAAAGTCCACACAAATCTTGTCAATTATTCCATTCCCAACCCAACAAAATCAATGAAACTGTCCAGTCGGAAACTGCTGCATCGACTGGAATGGCAGCTGCTGCTGAAACTGCTGTTGCGGCTGGTAGGAGTTGTAGGGAGTCATTTGTTGATGCTGAGATGGGGTGTAGGGCTGCTATTGTGACCCAGAGCTGGTGTGTATTCCTTGAAAGAGTCTAGCTAGGTCCTGTATCTCTGATTGGAGTGAGCCCATGTTGTCAGAAAGGCCGGTGTACCTCTCATCAATATCCGCATGGATGGCATGAAATCGCTCATCCACACTCATCTGAATCTGACCCATTCTATTATGCATGTTGCTGCGGATATCATCAAATCGGATGTACAAATCCTGTCTTAGATGCCCAAACTCATCATGCACCTTAGTCCTCCAAATTTGCATGGTTTCCTCCATTGCATCAAAATAGCCAGTTATTTGTTCTTCATTGTAGCGTCGTCCACGTCTAAATGCGGCTGTAGACGAGTCTTTTCCTCCAGTTTCACCTCTGTCATCCCTTTGGCCCTCAAGGTTGCCTCGAATTCCTTGTGGTTTCCCAGCTATACCCATAACTTGAAGATGGACAACCGTCTCCATCTTCCAATTTCTCCTCTCGTGCCAATCCGACACATGTGTGAGAGCTTGATTTGGCAAAGGGAATGTTCCCCCAGCTCTCATGTTCAGCAGGTATTGATTCAAATCCGAGGCCAGCATCTTTACATTCCTCAAGTGATTGAGGTTGATCATCCTCAACCCCCGTGTGTCCAACTCTCCTTCTAGGTCGACATCAAAATAATAGGCTATTGGAGTGATCAATCCTCCAAGGCAAATGTATCCACTGTCGAGGTGGGATTGTTGAAACATCTACTCAATTAGTAAGGCTCCATAGTTCAAGTGCCTTCCATTCAACATTGCCCACATAGCAAACAACTCCTTCGTCCTCAGCCCACTGTTGTCTCTTCTTGCCCAAACGGTATTGGCAAGGATTCGGTGTAGGTATTGAAAGATCGGGTTGGGCATAGCCGATGCCTTGGCCACACTAGAGTTGTACTTCTCCGTCTCCATCTCTATGAGGCATAGAAGGCAGTAGGTCTCATCTTGGTTGAATTCTCGGGGCTCATGGTAAATGCTCTCTTGCGTGGCCCCAAAAATCTCGTTCAACTCATCCACTGTGAGCTCGCAGTCTTGGTTTCCAAGCCGGAAAGTGCATCGAACCGGTCGTTTCTTGTCTGTCCTCTTCATGTCAAAGTGCTCATCACCTCCTTTACTTGACGGGGATACGTTAAACAATCCCGCTCAAGAGCTTGGAGCCAACCAATGCGGTCCAAGAGTTGGCACACCTCGTTTTTATACCAAGAGCTTCGCATGTTGCCTCATGCATAAACTTGGTGGTGGCAATGTTCACATTAAACAGCCGGTTCCAGTTCTCTATGTGATCCTCGTCATAGAGGATGACCCCATATCTCATTGGATGGCTTGCCGGCAAGTCCTCATCTTGCCCCTCGTCTTCAGCCTCGATCTCAGGGTCGGACTCAACATGTGTCCTCTTAGAAGACCTCTCTTTTCTTGGCATTTGTGTGTGAGATTGGTACCTACAAAAATCCAACAAAGTTTAGGGCATATAAGCATAATTAATCGTCAGTTTACCAAAGATAATGGGGTTTTAGACATATGACAAAATCCAACACAATCCCACTTTTATCTTTGTTAAACAATTATAATCCTTGTATTAAAACAAATTCATATATGCATGGCCAATCTTTCCCAACAACCAATTCTCATCACATAAGAACAAAAATGAACTACAACTTTATCATGACAAAATAGGCCTAAAGCCAAGTATGACAATATGACAAGCAATTCAAGATAAAATTGTACTTCAAAATCAAAGCATTTATAACATTTGAGACAAGGCCATGGTTCTAAATAGATGTGACAAAATCAAACTCAAATGCCCATAACAACATGCTCAATGCATTACAATGCTTATTCAAAATAATATAGGGGCTTCCAACACATATGACAATGTCAAAAACACAAAGCCCCCCCCTCAAAACATTTGTATATCAACAATATCTCATTCTCATAGATTGGCTAGAACTAATAAAGAGATGAAAATGCAACTATATCATCATTAAGTAAGGCAAATTGGGCCACAATTTAGCATATCATACTTCATTTGCATAATTTATTCTCAACAATTATTCTATGCCAACCTAAATTATTGCATTTGAGTTACAAATGGCCTAAAGTTCATGCATTGTTGACATTATAACTATCTAAAACAAAAAATGGACAAGAACAAGCAAATAATATTAACATTTGAAGTTCAATATGCTCTTTGCCTAAATTTGTGGAAAATCTCAAAGTAAGACCACCAAAATTCAACAAATAGATTCCACCCATATCAAACCCATGCCCTAAATTGTATAAATCTTCAATTATAAGCATAATGTGCACATCTTTATGGCAATTTTCGTTCATTGGATACCTGGGGCATGAAACTTTACAAAATCCACAATTTTCATAGATATGAACAATTAAACCTCAATATCAACATGTATATGGATAATGTATGTAGATTAATGGAATAATTTAGAGATTTACCTTGAACCTTGATGGAAGAGATGAATTTTTGAGTGTGTTCGAGAGAGAGTGAGTGGGCATGAGTGTAAAATAAAGTGTGTGTGAAATGGAGAGAAAAGAGATAAAAACCCGTCTGCAGTGGGCGAAGCGCGAGCCGGGTCGCGCTTTGAAGTCGCGTTTTGGCGATACTGAGAAGAGCGACCCTAGTTGATCGGGCTTTGGGGCGCGTTCCGTCTTCATAAAATAGTGTCTCTGAAGCCCCTACAGAGCTACAAAAAGGGTCGCGTGAACGGGTCGCGTTTCCACTGGCTTGTGAAGTGCGACTCAAGGTGATCGCGTTTTCATGTCGCGTTTCCGATGAAGAAAACTCTGCCTCTGAAGCTCTGTACAGCGCGACACCGGAGTAACATGATAGGGTCGCATTTCCCTTTGTTTTTGAAATGCGACCTGTGTTACTCGCGTTTTCTAGTCGTTTTCTACCGTTCTTTATTTTCGAGCCCATTTTTGGGCTCCTTTTCAACACTTATTCAATCCCATTCTCATACCATTTCCTACAATAGAACTACTCCTACAAAACAACACATAATCATAATCAATTCCTCCAAAAGACGCACTATTAAAACACTAATTTAACTTAGACAATAAATCATAAAATCTACAAAATAAAAGGAAACTTAAATCAACAAAACCTTAAGGAAAATCATTGGGTTGCCTCCCAATCAGCGCTTAATTTTAACGTCGTGAGCTCGACGGGATGTAGTCTTCAAATATTTTTCAAATTGAGGACAAACACTCCGGCTTGCTCGTCCGCATTGTAGAATTTCTTCACACGTTGCCCATTGACAACAAATAGGATCCCATCTTTGGCTTGCAACTCCACCACTCCACTCTTGAAGATCTTTGAGATGAAGTAAGGACCTCCCCATTTTGTTTTGAGTTTCCCGGAAAACAACTTCAATCTCGACTTGAAAAGCAATACGGCATCTCCAGGTGCAAGTTCTTTCTTCCTCAAGAACTTGTCGTGATTGAGTTTGGTCCTCATCTTGTAAATGGAAGAATTTTCAAAGGCCTCAAGCCTTAATTCATCAATCTCATTCAAACGGAAAATTCTTTCTTTTCCCGACATCTCAAAGTCGAGATTGAGCTTCTTTGTGGCCCAATACGCCTTGTGAGTGAGCTCAATGGGAAGGTGACATGACTTACCAAACACCATTTGATAAGGAGACATGCCCAATGGAGTTTTGTAGGCCGTTCGATAGGCTCATAATGCTTCATCGAGATGGCTCGACCAATCCTTCCCATTTATCTTCACCACCTTTTGGAGGACTTATTTTACCTCTCTATTTGCAAGCTCGGCTTGCCCATTGGCTTGTGGGTAGTAGGGAGTCGTCACCTTGTGCTTCACTCTATGTCGTGCTAGGAGGCTCGTCATCAACTTATTGTAAAAGTGAGTGCCTCTATCACTAATTAAGGCTCTTGGGGCCCCAAATCTTGTCAATATATTCCTTTAAAGGAACTTTAGCACAATCTTCGAATTATTAGTCTTGGTTGGAATTGTTTCGATCCACCGGGAGAGATAATCCACCGCCAAGAGTATATAGATATTTCATTCGGACGCCACAAACGGTCCCATGAAGTCCCCCATACATCAAACAATTCCACTTCTACAATTGCACTCATCAGTATCTCATCCCTCTTTGAAATTGAGCCCATCTTTTGGCATCTTTCACATGCCTTCACAAATTCTTCACAATTTCTAAAAATGGAGGGCCAATAGAACCCGCTTTGTAGAATCTTTCTAGCAGTTCTATTGGAAGCAAAATGGCCTCCACAAGGGGAATCATGACATACCTTCATTATCTCGATCCATTCTTTCTCCGGCACACACATTCTAAGGATGGAATCGGCACACCTTCTAAAGAGATAAGGTTCCTCCCATATGTAGAATTTGAGATCATGGAAGAACTTTTTCCTTTGATAGCTCTCCATCTCCACGGATTTCACTTTGGGAACTAGATAGTTGACAATATCCGCAAACTAGATGCTAACATGATTCTCTCATCGGGAAAGCTTTCGTTGACTGGCCTCTTGGTCTCCTCTTCTCCTTGCATATGATCTAACCGGGACAAGTGATCCGCCACCACATTCTTGCATCATTTTCTATCTTTGATCTCCACATTTAACTCTTGGAGTAGAAGAATCCATCGGATAACTCTTGGATTTGCATCATTCTTGGCAAAAATATGCCTCAAAGCGGCGTGGTCGGTGTGCACAATTGTTCGGGCCTAAATGAGATAGGGCCTAAACTTGTCAAATGCGTAGACAACCGCCAAGAGTTCCTTTTCCGTGGTGGTGTAGTTGACTTGAGCCAGATCCAGGGTCCTACTTCCATAGTAGATGACTCGGAAGAGTTTGTCCTTCTTTTGGCCAAGAGCGGCTCCCACCGCTATCTCACTTGCATCACACATCACTTCAAAAGGCTCACTCCAATCAGGTGTGATAAGCACGGGTGCCGTGATTAGGGCCTTCTTCAACATCTCAAAAGCCTGCAAACAATGAGCATCAAAGTCAAATTCAACAGCTTTTTCAAGTAAACGACAAAGGGGTTTAGAGACTTTAGAAAAATCTTTTATAAAACGCCTATAGAACCCGGCGTGTCCCAAGAAGCTTCTAACTCCCTTTTCATTTATTGGTGGAGGTAGTTTCTCAATGACCACTATCTTGGCCCAGTCCACCTATAGACCTTCACCCGACACCTTGTGTCCTGAAACAATGCCATCTCTCACCATGAAGTGGCATTTTTCCCAATTGAGCACTAGATTAGTGTCTTCACACCTTTGCAATACTTGTGTTAAATTATCAAGGCATATATCAAACGAATCACCAAATATAGAAAAGTCATCCATAAACACCTCCATGATATTTTCAATCAATCCATGAAAGATGGACATCATACACCTTTGAAAGGTGGCGGGTGCATTACACAACCCAAAAGACATCCATCTATATGCAAATATGCCATAGGGACAAGTAAAAGCGGTCTTTTCTTGGTCTTCGGGAGCAATCATGATTTGATTGTACCCCGAATACCCATCTAAAAAGCAATAGAACTCATGACCCGCTAACCTATCTAGCATTTGATCAATGAAGGGTAATGAAAAATGGTCTTTTCTAGTGTAAGCATCTAGAGCCCTATAATCTATACACATTCTCCAACCGGTTACTACCTGACGCGCGGTCGTTTCGCGCTCAAAATGAATTTTTATGCTCCTGTACCCACAGCGAGCTTAGCTAGCTATGAGTAAGGGTCGATCCCACAGAGAGCTGATGTGATTCTACCTTCGAGTCACCAATCAAAAAGGGAGGGTTTTGTGTTGTCACTGTACTGAAAGTAAATCTGCAAAAATAAACTAAAAAGAATATCAAATAACAAAAGGTTCCGGGATTGAACTAGATTCCAATTTAACTCACACTCACTTGATCATGGGCACACTGATTTTTCTGTATGACTGAATCACCCAGTTATGGAGATCGGATTCCTCACTGCATCTCCTTATCCATCCTTTCAGTTTAGATTTAAAAGCGATTCCTCGTCAATTAAAGCCCTAACATACCACCCACCTCCTGGTTCCCCTAAGGGATGTAAATGATATGAAGCATTGTGCCTCTAGATGAACCTAAGTTTGTTGTATTAACTGATTTCTCATGTGCCCACAACAACCCACCAAGTTCCCAACTACTATCGAATTAACACACAGTCACGATTCATTAATTCTTTTAGCCCTAGAATGCCCATTACGACTAAAGAGTGATCAGCCACATTAGTCATATTAAACAAGCTTTTTTCTAGCATTGGAACAAAACTTGGCAGAAACTCATTCATACAGTAAAATGCCCACACGGCCTCACCAGTTTTAAGTGTGTGCTAAATCTTCATCTTTCTTCAACCCGGAATATAAATCTAGCTACTCATGCTAGATGGAATTATAAAGACATAAAATAAAGACATGATAAACAATAAAAACTTACTAGAATTGAATTAAAACTCGTCCAACACCAACGCCGAATGTAAACAACATTAAATATAAATCCTAATCCCTGTGGGCATAAGGCCCCAGATTGTCTTGCTGCCGAAGCAGCATTGAAACTAAACTATGTGCGAAAATAAAAGTACAGAAACTATATGGTTCCAAGTTCTCTTTTTCTAACTATCAAACTAGTATTTAAAAGAGTACAAAAGATCAAATAAAAATCCCCCAAAAAGGGGGAACTTCCATATCTGCCGGATTGATGTGCCCCGCTGGACTCTGACTGGATAAGAAAACTTCCTTATCTGCTGGATCTCCTATGCCCACTGGACTCTGTCTGGATAAGGAAACTTCCTTATCTGTTGGATGAATCCTGATATTTAAGGAATCTAATCCTTATCTTCTAAATTGTTGCCCAAGAGTCCATCTACGAACAAACTTTCTTTTTTCTATTCAGATTTCAATTCTGATAAAGCTCCAGCGCCAAATTTTATCTTCTTTCAACAGAATCCCGCTTTTTCCGAGAATGCCATCTTCACTGCCTTCTCTGAATCTGCGCGAGTACTGTGGGCTCGACATCTTTTGCTTATGTTGATTTTTATCTGATATGCCCATTTCATCCATTTTAGTTTATTTGAAGGCCGAAACGCCTCTTTCGCCAGATTCGACTCTCAGAATGCCCAAACCACTTTCCTGGTTCTTTTCCGACATAAATACAATAAAAAGGACATTTAGAGTGACTAAAATGCCTAGAAAAATGCGAAATAAATGGACTTATCACAAACCACACACTTTAGTCATGATTGTCCTAAAGCATGGGGTACGAAAAATCCATAAAAAGAAAAACAAAAGGGAAAGGAAAAGAAACAGACACGAAAAAAAAAAACATGCAACCTGTTAATCCGTGTGGGCACATTGTTTCAACAAACAACTTTTCCAATTAATTGCAGAATCAGCATGTCCTAGCAAGTCAAAATTAAGTTGAGCGTATAAGTCCTCCCACACTCTCTTCACACAGTGTTTAGGCTCAGTGTTTATACTTAAATTCAATCATTCGATACTTATTCATTCCATAAGCTTGCTAGTGCTCTTTCTTCAATTTCATAAGTGGAAAAATGCATGAGTATTAAAAGGACTTTTATGTGTTGTAATGGGGCTCTTTAAGTATGGTGGGGTTCTTTTGGTACTGGGCTAAAACTCTCAGGAGTGATCACTGGGCCTACCACCATTTATTTTCAACTTACTCATACCCTCATTTATCATTCAGATTACAAAATTTTTCATCATGGGCACTCTGAACAGTCAGACTAGGGGGAGACTTTTTTTTCCTTTTTTTTAATATATTTTTTCTCTTTTTTTTCCCTCTTTCTTTCTTCTTGTATTTTCAATTTTTCAAAACCGTCCAGAGACTCCTTCTACTTCTGGATTTTGTAATGCCCTGGCTTTATATAGTGAGGTATATCAACAAAATTGCCAAGGCATTTTATTGGCTCAAAAGGGCTGCAAAGCTATGTCAAATGCTAGTTTTTATTTGGCTTAGTGGCTCAAGCAAGAAAATGCCTAAATCATCTACACATGCATTTAAAAATTTCTGATTTTAAAGTAGAGCAAAAGCAAGTTCTAGAAATTCTAAGTATAGAATATACACACATGAAAAGAGAACGCTGTAAAATGGGCATAACAGCGCAGGCTCAAATCTCACCAGGTTAATGCTCAACTCATTCATCATCCCTACTTTTAGTGTGGGCATGCTGACTCGATTAGTAATTTTTTTTTTCAATATTCACAACCAGAAACTAGTGCTCCCCAAATCTTAACAGATATCATGCTGACTTAAACGACCCACCAACACACTTTGCACAAAGCAAAGTGTTCAAACAGACTCAACAATAAAAGACAACAACCCAAATCCCCCTACCCACACACTTTGCTTAAGGCAAAGTGGGTAGAATAAGTGCGACACTAAAAAGAATGAAAATCAAAAGAACATAAAAAGAAATGGAATTGAACCAGGTTAGTTCGGGGCGGATACCGGGTAAGTGAACCCTGCATGTTTGAAATATGCAGTGAGGGTTTGCTCAAACTTGCTCAAGCAAGCATCAGCAGTCTAATACAGGGCATTCTCAATGCTATCCAGCCTCTTCATGGTCATTCTGGCAGCAATTACTTCTTGTTGTGCCCTTTCTCCTGGTGTCTTCCTGCTTGTTCTTGTAGAAACTGAAAATAGAATTTTCGAAGGGTATGCCCTCGGCACAAAATGAACAAGGTTGTCTTCTCATCCTCAACTACTTCTTGCATTTTTTTTTCAGACAGATACAAGAAAACTCTCCAAATCTAGTTTGATAAATCAGAAAAAAAATAAAATTAAAATTACTGAAAAATAAAATAAACTAAAAAAAACCTGGGTTGCCTCCCAGTAGTGCCCTAGTTACTGTTGTGGGCACGACACTCCTCTGTTCAGATATTACTGGGCTCCTCGAGCCATACTGCTCTTTCTTCAAGGCCAGTGTGCCTTAGGTAAGGTTTCAGTCTGTGCCCATTTACTTTGAAATGCCTTCCTGTTTTCGGATTTTTCACTTCTACTAGCTCATTAGGAAATTCAGCATGCACTTCAAATGGCCCGACCCATTTTGTCTTTGGACTTCCTCCCATGATCTTGAATCTTGAATGATAAAGCAATACTTGTTGTCTTGGAGTGAACATTTTCCATTTAACAACCTGATCATGGAGTTCTTTCATTCTTTCTTCATAAAGAATATCATCATGATAGACTTCCATGCCCGTTTCTTCCGATTCTTTGATCTGGAACTTTTTATTTTGCCCAACTTGTTGTCCATTAAGCTTCTGAATGCCCCATGGTGGCTTGTGTTCCAACTTCGGTGTTGGCATAGTAGAAGGTAGCATTCTGTCACTATCACTTCTTGTGGGCAAATTGTAATTCACTACTCCAGGTGGCATCTCCTTTAGTGAATGAAGCATCTTAACTGCATCTTGAATATTATCATCTTAATCAAGGGCATCTCGATCAGCCATTCCTCCCCATAATGCCCTTTCCAGAGGTTCTCGATTGCTCATCATTGAGAGAGTAGGCTGGAATAGTGCATCAAAGTGATCTACAAAATTCACATTCGTATCAGGTGGGTGCTTCATGGCTTTGAAAATGTTGAATGTAACCTTTTCTCCATCAAATTCGCACGTCAGTGTGCCCTTGTCGACATCAATTTGTGTGCGAGTTGTTTTCATAAAAGGTCTCCCCAGCAAAAGAATTGATGATCTCGTTGATGTGCCCATATCAAACACATATAAATCCACTGGGAATATCATCTCGTCCACCTTAACTAGCACATCTTCGATCAGCCCATCGGGATACACATTTGACCTGTCTGCCAATTGAATGACCACACGGGTTGGCTGTAGAGGTCCCAACTTCAATTCATTGAAAATTGACAGGGGCATGACGTTTATTGATGCACCCAAATCCAGCATGGCCTTTTCGACTTTTTTTCCCCAATGATGCATGGTATTGTGAACATGCCTGGATCACAACTGACACATTCTCTCCCACAAGGAACTTAGCATCATCTTTAAACCGTATTTTCCTGGTGCACAACTTTTTCAGAAAATGGGCATACCGCGGAACTTGTTTAATGGATTCAATTAGTGGAATGTTGATTTCCACTTTGTGGAAGACTTTCAGCATCTCACTCATATCTTCTTCCTTCCTATTTTGTGTCAATCTACCTGGAAAATGAGGTTTTCTTGCAATTTTCAGTTTCTCTCGAATGGGCTCCGGAGTAGGCTGACTGACTTCTTGTGCCCCATTCTCCAATGATTGTTCTCTTCTTGTGGGCACATCATTTTCCATTTCAGCTGAGCAGCATTAACTTGTTCATCAATGTTCTCCGCTTGGGACGGAAGTTTACCAACTTTAATTTCCAATCTGTGAACTGTTTGGGCTAATTGAGCAATTTGTTTACTCATATGTGCAAAGTCCGCTCTTGTCTCTTGCTTAAATTTTTCATTCTCTTGCGCAGCCTTCACGTTTTCTTCTGCCAAGGCTTGGACTAAATCTTCCAACCTCGATCTCATTTTTTCTTCTGGTGGTGGATGTCGCATGGGTGGAGCATCTTCAGGCCTTCTCCATCTGCAGTTATCATGGTCTCGCCAACCTGAATTGTATGTTTCAGAGTGAGGATCATATCTCCACTGATAGTTGTTGTGCCCTTCCACAGCATTAACTTCTTGTATCTCCTCCTGCATTGGGCTTTCAGCGGTAAAATGAAGCACACTTTTACACACCCCACATGGTCTGGGATTTCTTCCTGTGATTGCTACTGTAACAGCCTTTCCAATTTGTTCACATAGCTTTTCAATCATGCTCTCATCATTAAATGATTTCCCAAATGTATTTACGCTTCTTGTGCCCTCTCCACCAAAATATCGGTTGTCTTCAGCCATCTCGGTCAGAATTCTAAAGGCTTTAGTTGGTCGCTTGTTCAATATGGACCCTCCACAAGATGCATTAACAATCGTCCTCTCATGTGGCCTCAAACCTCCAACAAAGTGTTGGATTAGATCATGATCAGTTATCTAGTGTTGTGCGCATTTCGCCAGCATATTCTGGAAACGGTCTCAATAATCATAGAAACTCTCGTTCGTGCTCATTTTCAGAGTTCTGATCCTTCTTCTCATCTCCTGCACTCTAGAAGCTGGGAAATACTTCTCCAAAAAAATTTGTTGAAGTTCCCCCCATGTGGTCACACTACCAGTCGGCAGAGTGTACAGCCAGTCTCGTGCCCCATCCTTAAGAGTGAAAGGGAATGAGACTAACCGCACATACTCCTCTTGTCCATGGTCAGATGGTTGAGTCTGGGAAACCATCTCGAAATCTTGCAAATGCCCTTGAGGATCCTCTCCAGTCATCCCATGAAATTTAGGCAAGATTTGGATGAACCTTGCTTGCAGATCCCATGTTTGTGTAACTGCTGGGATTGTAATGCCCATTGGGCGAAGATTCATGTTAGTCGGAAAGACTAACTGTCTCAAAGTTCTTCCTTCAACGGCCATATTATCAGTGTGGCCGTTCTCAAATTGTTCTTCCTCCTCGTGCCCTGCTTCTTCTCGATCTTCTGGTGGTAGTGTGGGCTCACAAGGTCTGTTTGCAGAATGTCGTGCCCTCTTCGCTGCTGCTCTGTTCTTCCTCGAAGTTTTCTCTATCTCCGGATCGTACAATAGATTTTCACTTGAATAAGTCATGGGCATCAACTTCCAGGCACACAAGATTGGAAAGTAAAATCACTGAAAATCAGCTCCCCGACAACGGCGTCAATTTTGACGCGCCGTCGTTTCGCGATCAAAATGAATTTGTATGCTCATGTGCCCACAGTGAGCGTAGCTAGCTATGAGTAAGGGTCGATCCCACAGAGAGCTGATGTGATTCCACCTTCGAGTCACCAATCAAAAAGGGGAGGTTTTGTGTTGTCACTGTACTGAAAGTAAATCTGCAAAAATAAACTAAAAAGAATATCAAATAACAATAGGCTCCGGGATTGAACTAGATTCCAATTTAACTCACACTCACTTGATCATGGGCACACTGATTTTTCTGTATGACTGAATCACCCAGTTATGGAGATTGGATTCCTCACTGCATCTCCTCATCCATCCTTTCGGTTTAGATTTAAAAACGATTCCTCGTCAATTAAATCCCTAACATACCACCCACCTCCTGGTTCCCCTAAGAGATGTAAATGATATGAAGCATTGTGCCTCTAGACGAACCCAAGTTTGTTGTGTTAACTGATTCTTCGTGTGCCCACAACAACCCACCAAGTTCTCAGCTACTATCGAAACACACAGTCACGATTCATTAATTCTTTTAGCCCTAGAATGCCCATTACGACTAAAGAGTGATCAGCCACATTAGTCATCTTAAACACGCTTTTTTCTAGCATTGGAACAAAACTTGGCAGAAACTCATCCATACAGCAAAATGGCCACACAGCCTCACCAGTTTTAAGTGTGTGCTAAATCTTCATCTTTCTTCAACCCGGAATATAAATCTAGCTACTCATACTAGATGGAATTATAAAGACATGATAAACAATAAAAACTTACTAGAATTGAATTAAAACTCGTCCAACACCAACGCCGAATGTAAACAACATTAAATATAAATCCTAATCCTTGTGGGCATAAGGCCCCAGATTGTCTTGCTGCCGAAGCAGCGTTGAAACTAAACTATGTGCGAAAATAAAAGTGCACAAACTATATGGTTCCAAGTTCTCCTTTTCTAACTATCAAACTAGTATTTAAAAGAGTACAAAAGATCAAATAAAAATCCCCTAAAAAGGGGGGAACTTCCATATGTGCCGGATTGCTGTGCCCCGCTGGACTCTGACGAGATAAGGAAACTTCCTTATCTGCTGGATCTCATATGCCCACTGGACTCTGACTGGATAAGGAAACTTCCTTATCTGTTGGATGAATCCTGATATTTAAGGAATCTCATCCTTATCTTCCAAATTATTGCCCAAGAGTCCATCTACGAACAAATTTTCCTTCTTCTATTCAGATTTCAATTCTGATAAAGCTCCAGCGCCAAATTTTATCTTCTTTCAACAGAATCCCGCTTTTTTCGGGAATCCCTCTTCACTGCCTTCTCTTAATCTGCGCGAGTACTGTGGGCACGACATCTTTTGCTTATGTCGATTTTTATCTGATATGCCCATTTCATCCATTTTAGTTTATTTGAAGGCCAAAATGCCTCTTTCGCCAAATTCGACTCTCAGAATGCCCAAACCACTTTCATGGTTCTTTTCTGACATAAATACACTAAAAAGGAAATTTAGAGCGACTAAAATGCCCAGAAAAATGCAAAATAAATGGACTTATCACTACCCTAGTAGCAATCATTTCTTTGCTCTCATTTTCTATCAATGTCATTCCCCCCTTTTTAGCAACAACTTGAGTAGGAGTCACCCACTCACTATCCGAAATAGCAAATATGATACCGACATCAAGCAACTTCAAGACCTCTTTCCTAACAACTTCTTGCATAATAGGGTTGAGTGTTCTTTGGTTTTGCACCTTAGGTTTATAATTTTTTCTCAAGCAAGATTTTATGCATGCAAATAGAAGAATTAATGCCCTTAAGGTCGGAAATTGACCATCTTATAGTGCTTTGATATTTTCTCAACACCCTTAACAATTTATCATATTGTTCATCGGACAAGAGGGAAGAAATGATTACCGATTTTTGCTTGGCTTCATCAAGGTAAGCATACTTGAAATGTGTACGTATGGGTTTCAACTCCATTTCCTCATTTGCTTTCAACTCCTCCTTTTCCTTTGATGTTTGGTCTTCATTTGTCAATTGCAAGAACTTTGGCTTCCTCAAGTACGATTCCTGAAATAAATTCATCATAGAAATTGAATCACATAGACCAACATTATCATTAGGCAAAGAATTAAAGATAGAGTTAGAAATGCAAATCTCAAAAGGATTTTGTGGGCCCCTCAACTCTTCCTCCTTTACACAATATTCACCATTTGGAGCACCTTGCACTCCTCAATATTATTTGTCTCTTCTTCGGGGTGTTGCATTGCTTTTTGAAGGAAAAACGTGATTTTTTCTTCATTCACTCTCAAGGTAAGTTCTCCCTTCTCCACATCTATCAAGGCCTTACCCATATTCAAAAATGGTCGCCCTAAGTTGATGGGAACTTCCTTGTCTTCCTCCATATCAAGAACCACAAAGTCTACTTAGAAGATGAATTTGTTGACCTTCACTGGCACATCTTCTACCACACCCTTTAGATATGTCAAAGATCGGTCGGCCATTTAGAGGCAAATGGTGGTAGGCTTGATCTCCCCCATCTTTAACTTTTTAAAGAAAGAGAGGGCCATCAAGTTGATGCTTGCCCCTAGATCACATAGAGCCTTCCCAACATGATTTTCTCCAATGGTGACCGAGATATTGAAGCTTCCCAGATCTTTCATCTTTGCGGGCAACTTTCTTTGTAGTAGAGCACTACAATTCTCGGTCAAGTTGACCGTCTCATACTCCCCCAATCTCCTCTTTTTGGAAATCACATCCTTCAAGAACATCGCATAATTTGGCATTTGTTGAAGTGCTTCAACAAGAAGGATGTTGGTTTATACCTTTCTAAAGATGTCGAGAAACCGAGAGAATTGCTCGTCGCTCTTCATCTTTTGGAGTCTTTGTGGGTAAGGTATATGCACTTTGTATTCTTCCGGCATCACCTTTTTCATTACTTCTTTCTCTTTCCATTTTTCAAGAGCATCATTTTTCTTTAATTTGCGACTCAAGTCCTCTTGACTCGGTCTCTCTTCCTTCTTCTTTTCACTAGGTTGCTCATCAACCTTTCCTTTGCTTTCTTCTTCATCCGGCATCTCGGGGCCATCATAAGCGGTTCCAATCCCCAAGGTAATTACCTTGCATTGATCCTTCAGATTCATGGTGGTGTTGCTTGGGAACTTGCCTTGTTGATGTTGGTTTCACATGATAGTTGCAAATTGTCACATTAGCTTCTCCAAAGTTTTAACTTGGTTGCCAATTGCTCCGACGGTATTCTCTAACTTTCCAAAGCGTGTTTGAGAGTCTTTCATGTAGTTCTCCGTCTTCCCCATAAATGCCATTAGGAGTTCTTCCATCTTGGGCTTCTTCTCCTCATCAATTACACCATTTGTGACCAGAAGCTCGGAGGTAGTTAGATGGCATTGTTTGGATTACCATAGGACAAATTTGGATGTTGAGCCCTATTTTGGTAACCTTGGTTTCCACCATATTGACCTCCGTATTGGGGCTTGTACCCCGAATTGAATGGTCTTGGTTGATTTGAGAAGCCTCCTTGTTGGTTCACATAGTTTACATCCTCAAATTGATTTTGAGAGGACTCGGCTTTTGAATTTGTAAAGGCTTCTATCTTTGAGTTTAAGATTGCCATTTGAGCCGCCAAAAGGCCAAGGTCATCCGAACTTGAAGTAGAGGCCACTTTCTTTAGAATTTGGACCCCCTCTCTTGTCGCCGGCCATTGAAATGAATTCGAGGCCATCTCTTCAATTATTCTTAAGGCTTCTTCTGGGCCTCTTGCAAATAAAGATCCTCCCATGACCGCAACCATTAGTGTCCTCACATCGTCTTTGCATCCACTATAGAATATGCACACTTGATGATCAGTGCCATATCCATGGACGGGACACTTTCTAAGCATCGCTCTAAAGCGTTCCCACGCTTTATAACGTCATCCCATTGTTTGAAGACGGTGATTTCACCCTTGAGTTTGAGAGTTTTTTCGGGTGGGAAGAATTTGTGTAAGAAATTCATCGCCAATTGATCCCAAGTTTGGAATGTCCCTTGGGCATGGCTCAACCACCATGATTCTGCCTTGTCGGTCAAGGAGAATGGGAAGAGTCTAATCCGGATTACATCATCCGGAACTCCATTTGCCTTCATCATCCCGGTATACTCAAGAAACTTGCGGATATGCTCATTTGGATCCTCCGTTAGTGTTCCTCGGAACTTATTTTGTTGGATCATGAGTATGATGGACGTCTTGAACTGGCTTGAATGGGAGGTCCGTTGATCACTCCTTGATTGATGACGGGTTGGAAAAGGTTCCGGATTGGTGCCTCCATGTTTGTATTGTGAGCCTCCTCTTGGGCTCTTAATTGCTCTTGCTTCACCTCCAATTGTCTTTGCATTTGGGTAATTATCGGGTCTTGGATCGGTAGAGGTATATCCACCATTCTCCTCCGTCTACGTGCGTTGTTGTGGTGAACCATTGCTTCAATTTCTAAATCCAATGCAATGGGGGGTTCTTCTTGAGAACGAGTGTGCATACACTTCCTATCAAAAAAGACAAACAAATCAAGAACAACTCTTTCAAATAAAACAAGTAAAAATGTCTAAACTAATCCACTCAATCGTTATAACAATATTGCATTTATCAAATTAATTCTGTATCCCTGGTAACGGCGTCAAAAACTTGATGCAAGATTTCCACTCCACAATGGTTTCAATATTTAGAAAACTCGTGTCATGCCTACAAGTGTATAAGCATATGATTGTAGATATAAATAATGATACAAGGTCGATCCATAGGGAAATAGAACAGAAATTAGACAATGCAAGTACCACGACGATAGATGAGTGAAATATCTAGACGATAAATAAGGAGAGGGTGTGTTTTAACCTAACACTACTACAAAAAACCATTAAGACAATGGTTTTTAACCATTGTCTAGTCAGAAAACAAACCGTTATCTTAGTCACTGTTGTAAATTTTACACGCACACAGACAACGGTTTTAAACCTTGTAAATTTACAACTGTAATAAGAACCGTTGTAAATATGTTCACTCTGTGTTGTTTGATGAAGAAAAATACAACGGTTCATAAAAATAACTGTTGTAAAATAACAACGGTTACTTGAAAACCGTTGTAAATTGACAACAGTATGAAAATAATCGTTGTAATTTTACAACGGTTTTGGTCTAAACCGTTGTAGTAGGACAACAGTTCTTTTAAAACCGTTGTAATTTTACAACATTTTTTCCTAAACCGTTTTGAAGTTACAACATCTTTGCAAAACCGTTGTAAATTTACAACGGTTTTGTCTAAAGCCGTTGTAACTTCATAACGGTTTTATGCAAAACCGTCGTAAATATTTATATTCGGAAAAAAATATTACAACGGTTTTATTTCCTTCTATTGTAATTTTACAACGGTTTTTAGTATATCTGTTGTCGTTGTTTATCAAATTTTTAGTTTTTAAATATAAAATCTGGAAAATCAATAATTATTAAATAATTACATTAAACCAAGAATAATGCAAAAGTTACTTAACCATCCAACAATAATATATTTCCATACCAAAGAAACCAAAATATAAAAAAATTCGATACAAAATCTTCCAAAATACAATAATATCTAAAGACAAAATTTATCTAAAAATATCTCGTACTTTGATCCAATATGACATATTTAATGTTCAATTACAAAAAGTATGTATGCTTCTCGAGTTTATAATCATCACCAAAGCACAAAGCGACATGAATTCAAGCTCAAACACCATCATGTCTTAAGTCAATGAAGATCACCAAATCTGATAGCTGATTAACAAGTGTATATCTAAAAGAGACTTAGGAAAAAATTGAACCTGTACAAATAACCAAGTGTTATGGTCAACAATAATACATATATATATATGTATATATTTCAGGCAACGAACAACAATATCGACGAAGCCACATATATACACATTTTTACGAAGCCACCCAATATATAGCGTGAAAAATAGAAGTTGTGATCTATGAAGAAAAAATTGACGAATTGGAGAAATAATTTCACATTCAATGCCTCTGTATATATGCATGTTTGGAAAAATTGAATAAATACAAAAAAAGGTTGAAACACAAAGTGTATAAACCTGCATATGATGAAGAGATCTAATTATTTTATCTGTTGAAACCATAAATGGTTGTTGTGAAAATGGTGACTAAGGGTCAGGCATTTTTAATTTTATATTTTATTTTGTGTGTGGTGTTGTTAGTCCAGACTAAGTGAAACTGAACCGTGACATGTAACGGTGAAATTATATTAGTAGACTAAAACTAGTAAAACTGAATGAAGAAACCAAATTCAACATTTCAGTATGCTCTATTATATTAGAAAACACCTTGAAGGAATTTGTAAAGGGAAAGTATGTAACGCCTTATCTAGTATATTTAAGATACACATGCAGAAAAATATATCACATCTCACCAATATGTCAGTATCATTGCTTAAGTGAATGTATATAACTAATTGAGTCTTTTCTGATCAAGGCACTCAACTATATTGAACATGTGGTTAATGAGAAGACTGGTCTACAAACACTTGATTCCCGTGAAGAGCCTGCTTTTCTGAGGTCTTTTAGCCACAGACTTAGTAGGTAGGACTCTTGAATCCATATATGTCAAATTACTGTTATATATTTTTGTATGTTTCACTACTGCACAAGACTCAGGGATCTTGCACTGTATAGTTTTTAATGTCAAACAAGGATGATAATTTATGTGGCTTGGGACTTCCCAAAAGATGCTTATGATTTAAATTAGTAAGATAACCTATTTTTATTTTGAAAAAAAAAACTCATTTAATCATCTTATTTTGACTTTTGACTTTTCCACCTGAAGTAATTAATGTGAAAAACCTCATCTAATGTTAGGCAATAAAATGACTATATAGTTGCCCCACCCCCCTCCCAAAAGGAGTTAAACAGATTGCATATAGTAGCATTTGCAGTACTAATATTCTATATACCAGTTGGCCATAGTTGGGGGATCGATGGCCATCTAATTATCTGCAGACTTGCACAGCCAAGGTTGAGTAAAGCAGCAGCAGATGCTGTATCACAACTTTTACCAGCAGATGCAGAAAATGATCTTGGCAGCTCATGTTCGTGGGCTGATCGGGTCAAGTTTAGATTTCACTAGTCATCGCCTCTTCATTACTTGAACACTCCTGATAATCTCTGCACCTATCAGTACAACAGGGATTGCAAGGATGAAGATGGAAGAAAAGATAGATGTGTAGTAGGAGCAATCAACAATTACACTACTGAGCTTCTGAGCTATCGAGATTCTTCGCCTAGATATAATCTCACAGAAGCACTTAAGAAGGATCACAGTTACCCTTAAAACCAAATAAACAATAAGAAACTGATTATATGTACAGGCAATGACAATGACATTACCATATAAAATTCGACAAAAATGGTTAACTTTACAAATGTTGGGCCAAAATTTAAAGAATTCCCTACATCAAGATTTTATGCATTGCTATCTTTCAAACATTATATTTCTTTCTATCTTCACATCTTTAAACGCATTCTGAATATTCCTTACAAACTTTTTTATTTTTACATTTCTATGATTATTTATTTATTTTATTTAGCAATGATAAAAGAACTGATTATGGATAGCTTGTTTTGTCTGCTTTGAATAATACTATCGAGCTACAAGGCTAAATTCCTCACTTTCAGTCTCATAAATGGGGCAAAACGATTAATTTACCAGAAGTTAATCTTGTCCCTTATTAGCAGAATCCTATGATTTCCTGCAGTAATTTACATTATCTCTTTCAATTGATAAACATAATAAGTCTGCCAAACAACTGCAGAGCTGTCACTAATTCTGATTAAATATTGATTGCTTACTTATGTGCCCTTGAAAGTACAGAGCCACAAACTTTAATATTGACACAACTTTCTTCCACTAAATTAGATTTCAAATACATACACACATACATACATATATATATATATATTTGTGTATATTTATACATACAATCCAAACTCCACGTTCCAACCCATCACCAAGCCAGCTGCTATGTGCCTATACATATAATCATTTTTCTCATCGAAATATCAGAACTAAAAGAACCACCACAAGCCAATAACCAAGAAATGAACCAAAAATTTTCATGCTTTATCCCTATACAACAAAATCCCCAACAGAACTCCACACTCTAGAATATATTCCCAATTATATTTTCAAGAACAAATTGCAAAAACTAATAGAACAATCTTAAATAAAAGTATAGCCTCCGAAGCAATATATTGGCTACAAACAGATCCCATGGCAATGAAAACACCAGAAATTTCACCAATGGAAGAAATGCAGCAATGAAAACTCAATTGAGAACCAACCTGCTCTCTTTAGTCTTGCTAGTCTTCAACACCATAAAACTTTAGGCTCGTGTACACAGTTCACACTCCTAACACAATTAAGTAACTCCTCACTTGGCCTCATTGGACGCTCCACGGGGCATGCAGAATTCATGTTGCCACTCATGATGATTGTCGTTAGTAAGTTTGATCACGTAAACATCAAAATTTAAGAGATGAATATCATAGCCTTTTTTTTTCAAAATTCTGTTTGGTACGATCCAAGAACAATGTTTGTGTGTGTGTATCATTTATGAAAAAGAACAATACAATGCCTCAAAACTATTTAATTAATTAAATCAGTCCATGCAATTCTTCTACAACAACACAAACATAGTACATTCAAGAAATTAAACCTAATCACAATATCAAACATGAACAAACGACATAAACATTTAAACAATAATAAATATCAATATAATGAGCACTCAAGAGGCAATAGCAAATAAGGGAGAGTTTTGAAGATGGTAAATAAGGAGAAACTCTAGGACATGGCTACACAATGCTTATATTAATCTAGAACAAGGGATTACACACACATATAAGCAAAGTTCATAGATAGCAAGACCACGAATGTAGTAAGAGCATCTCTCGAATATCTCTTAAATTGCGAATGCGACAAGGATGGCTATCTCTAACGCATTCCAAGGTTGCACCTACCAAAGGCTCTAAGGGGTCACATTTCCTTCCACATAATGACATTCGACTAAGAAGACAAATACGTAGATTTGATCCAAGCATGTTTATGATCACGGGATTGACTAGATGCAAGTGATTCATACATATGATGTTAGTGAGATGGCCAATCAAACAACATCATTCAAGTCCTAGTATAGATCAAAATCTTGACAAAGTAACAACATATATATATATATATATCCCAAATCAAAGATCAATATTCATATCGCTTCACCACATCCTAGAGCTCTAAGGCTCTAGCCAACCATATTCACAATAAAATTAAGATTACAAGAGAAAGAACAAAAACCCATTCTAAATACAAGTTTAAGAAGGGAGAAGAAGTGATAAAACCCAATGTAGAACCCTCTTCTTCAATCCTATGGCTTGGATGTTCAAATGGATGGTTGAATCTTCCTTCTTCCTCTTGATCTTAAAAAATCCCCAATCTTTGTGTTTCTCAAAGTGTATTTCGAGTTCTAGGGGTTATGGGTTCTCCTTTGAAAATCCCCACAAATATACAAAAGAAGTGGACCAATAATGGAGTGCCAAAAGTCAAGTTTTGAAATCCGTCAAGGCGAAATGCGACCCTAGGTGATCGCGTTTTGAGGTCGGGTTTGGACTTAAGAAAAACATCTCTCTAAAGTTGTCTGTACGCGACCAAAGGGGTCGCGTTTTACGGTCGGGCTGCTCTTTGAATTTGTAGCGCGACCCCAGATGAACGCGTTTTGGGGTCGCGCCTTTCCCTGCTTGTGAAGTGCGACCTGAGGTGCTCGCTCTTTGAGGTCGCGTTCCAACTGAAGAAAACCCGACCTCTGAAGTTGTTAAAGCGCGACCAAAAGGGTCGCTTTTTGGGGTCGGGCGGCTGTGGCGCGACTCTGAGTAGCTCGCGTTTCAGGGTCTCTTTTAGCCTTTTGCTTGTTTTTCTTGTCTTTTCTCGTCTTTGTGCAAGCGTTGATCGATCAACTCTCAACTTGACTCCTTTTTGCATTTGATTTACCCAAAAATTCTCTATATTGGTCACATTACACAAAATAAAAGAAAAGGCAATATATACAATAATCACAACATATTTACAAGATAACTAATGTTCAAATGCACTCAAAATGAGTGAAAATGAGTGCAATTTATGCACTCATCAGTCTGCAAATCCATGCCGCTCCAACTATCGTGCAAGTACAGAGGATTATGAGTCATAGATTGACAAAGAAAATTCATCCAACTACCCTACTTGCTGAATTAGGAAGTGACATCAAGGCTTAAGAAAAAGTAGGAGCCAAGCAGTAAGAGATCTGCATAATCAGCCCTGTCTGGAGTAAACTGAATTTTGAAAGTCTGCCAAATCAGTTAGCTGAGCCTAATCGACCAACTAAACCTGCAACTGCATAGGAGCAGCGAGAGCCACCTCTCACTCCAGTTGCAGTGAGCCGACCGTGTGATGATGAAGACACTGCCACATCACCCCATCTCTTATCAAAGAGATATGTCACCCTACTGATTGCTTCCAGCTACAAGACAGTCGCCCAACTGAACCTGTAGGAAGTTTAGCACAAGTCATCCTCAAGAAGGAACTTGAACAGAAAGCGAAGGGTCACCTCAGCTGAAGCTAAGCACCGGAGTCAATCCGTGAAGAAAGTAAGGCCAGAGAAGCCTGCTAAAGGAACTGGATCAGCCTCCAACTCAGAGAGGTTAAACTACCCTGACGAGAGCAGTGAAGAGTATCCAGTTCGGCCCCTCAAGAAGAGAAAACTGACTAAGATATGATCCAACAGTTCAACAACTAACCTCATCAGTTTAGTGCTGAATCAGTTCCAAGGGCCAAGAAGGAGATATGACTAGAACTGATCAATCGGTTGCCACATCATCAGCTCACCAAAAAGTCATCAGTTGGACGGGTAGCCCAACTGCTAAGGAAAAGTTTAGATTGATTAAAGTCTTTAAACTTATTCCTTATCACATTAATGTCATCGGTTGCAGAAGATGGCAACATAATCTCAACAGCAGAGGAAATTCGATCATGATCACCAAGGAAGTTGTGATGGAGTCACTCCACCTTCCTGGAACAGGTGAACAGGTTGACGAAATAGTCATCCCAAACCATGCAGAATTGTGGCGTCAATGGACGAAACCAGGAGTCGAGCATAATGACTACTCTCACAGTCTGAAAGACAGTCTTCGGTCGGAGTTCATTCAACTCCAAGATATAATCATCCACTTCTTGAGAAGCAATCTGGACTATACCCGCTTTAACACCGACAATGCTCATCTGATGGCACTCATTTACAACCGGTGCAGAGTTGATTGGGCATCGTATGTTCTATCACAACTACGCCAAAATATTCACAGGGTCAAGTTTGACCATCAAACTGGAACATTTACAGAGAAACTGGGGTTTCTTAATAGGATCAGCATGATCATCAGTGATCAGATCCAATTTCTCAACCAGAGAGGTGAGTTGCTGGACATGAGAGAGTATCTCCCCACAATCTTTGTTAAAAGGAAAAAAAATCTCAAACCTTTTGGCACGTGATCAAGGAGGCAGTGCACTGCAGAAGAAGGCCCCTCCATTCCGACTAAACCGACTTCAAATAGTCGAGAAAAGCAGCTCATGTCAGAAGAAGATATGACATCAGAATCACCTCTGCCAACTGAGTCTACACCAACTGAAACTAACTACATGAATGGTGTTGAAGAAAGCTTCAACAACACTCTCGCTGATCTGCTCAATAGTTTTCAGCTTATCAAGAGATACGACTCCGATCTCTTCAATCAACTAAGGAGATATCTTAGATGGTCACTCTGGAGATATCACGTTGATGAAGTAGTTATATTTACACTATTTGATAGGAAGGGACGATTTTTTTGGAGTCAAGAAGGACACTGGAGCAGAAACTGGATGAATCATCCATCGACGGTCACTCCCACTCTCTCAGAGATTATGGATTTGATGATCAATAGAATCCGAAATGGAGTACCTGCCACAGCTCCACTGCCTTTTGCAGAGCCATCCAACTCATCCTCCACACCTATGATGTTCAACCACCCACCTTTAACTGAAAAAAACTGCTCCCAAGGTTGGCCATGACGTTAACTGAATATCAGGTTCAACCTCCACTGCCAGATCTACGGTAGTTCATGCCAACTGAAGAAGCATCCAACTGGCTACCCTCACCACCAAGAGAACAGCCATTCCCTTTCCTATTTGACGATAACTTAGCTACAACCTTCAGCTTGTTACCACATGTTCCCATTCCATCCTTCGATCTACACATGCACACCCTTTTGGATGATGCCAAAAGGGGGAAGAGATTGAAGAAATTGAGGAGAAATATGATGGAAGACAATTTTTTAGTCTCTGGGATGAGATTCAAAGAGAACCCTCACAATTTCAAGGGAAAGTACAGCCTCAGGGGGAAGCATGAAGACTATAGGAACTGCTCAAGAAGAGAGGCATCAGCTTCAGGGGGAAGATTAGAGAGCTGTCCAGGGATTCGCTGCCATGGATGAGAGACATTTGTCTTAGGGGGAAGTCTGGGGAGAAGTCTGGAGAAATGCTAGTGCCAGAGAAAGAGGAGAGCCTAGCAATTGGTGGAATAGGTGAAGAAGGAAATGAGATACTAGCTGAAGAAGCGCAACAGCTAAAGAGCTAGAAACTAAAAAAAACTGTTATAGATTGAAAGATATCTAATCAGTTTACATAAGCAATTTCTTGGCTACAAGTTTTCTTGCTTGATTGTGTCCTTGTTACACAGCCCAAACATTTCTCAATCAGTTCTTCTATCATTGCTCAATTTTGCCATGTTTTGAACATCATCAAAAATGTGGAAATTGTTAGGAAAAACTATCAAGGTTTTTCTTACAGAGGGTTTTGATGAGATGTCTAAATATGTCAAAATATGAAAAGAGCCTTGAAAAAACTGAAAAGAAATCAAGCAGAAAACTAAGGATGATCATACAAGTCAAAGTTGTCAAAGCCAACAACAATGATCAATCCGTGTAAAAAAGGATTGAATAATAGAGAGAAATAAAAAGACTGTAGCTTGCTAGAATAATTAGCAAGGGAAACTGGAGGTTGCAGGTACCAGCGAGAGAAAGTACCAACTGCCACCAGTTTACAGTGATGAACTGATGGACATACCAGTTCAAGGCCGATACCAGCTGAAGAGATGTTCCGGCTGAAGTGATGAACTGATGGACATACCAGTTCAAGGCCAATACCAGCTGAAGAAGATGTTCCAGGTGAAGTGATGAACTGATGGACATACCAGTTCAAGGCCGCCACCAGCTGAAGAGATGTTCCAGCTGAAGAGAACTGAAGCACATACCAGTTCTAGGCCGCCACCAGCTGAAGAGACATTCCAGCTGAAGAGAACTGAAGCACATACCAGTTCTAGGCCGCCACCAGCTGAAGAGATATTCTAGCTGAAGTGAACTGAAGGACATACCAGTTCTAGTCTAATACTGGCTGAAGAAATGTTCTAGTCAAAGGAAGATCCCAGCTGAAGAGAATACCAGCTGAAAGAAAAGAAGTGAGGGATATACCAGTTCTAGATCATTCCCGACTGAAGAAAATACCAGTTGAAGAACACATCAATTTGAACTGATGAACATGTCAGTCCATGATGACATCAACTGATGAAGACTGCCAGCCGAAGAGAGGACAATCTTAAGCTGAAGAAAATATCAGCTCAAGATATTCCAGCTGAAGAAATGTGCCAAGTCTAAAAGATCCATGCTGAAGGAAATACCAGCTCAGGATATCCCAGTTGAAGGAACATACCAACTAAAGAGAAGACTAAGGTACAAGCTGAAAGAAAATACCAACTCAAAGAATACCAGCTGAAGAATAAAGTTCCAACTGATGAAGCACTAGTTCGAAGAACACCAACTGAAGATGCATCAGTTTTGAAGTCCAACTGATGAAGTGCCAGCAACCGAACTGAAGACCGGTCCATTAAAGTTCAAGCTGAAGGGACATAAGTCCAAAATACCAGCTAAAGAACACTGGTTCAAACTATCAGCTGAAGCAAAGCAAACTGGAGCTCAGAATGCATCAACCCCAAGCCCAGAAATGCCAGCTGAAGATGATCTCAACTGAAGCTTTCCAAACTGCCAAGGGACACGCAGAACTGACAGACGAAGAAACTGAAGATTCCAGCTGCCAGACAAAGCTCAGAACTGAAGATCAAGAAAGGAGCCATAACTGAAATTCAGATAAGCCAAAGAAGATCTTGAAGTTAATGCAACCGAGATCTTGGAGTAAAAACTCATCAGAAGAGCAATGACAACTTAAAGGCCCCATTAAATGAAAAGTTTTGCAACTGGCTTTATCATTTATGATCAAACAGTGATCACCAGCGGTCACCAAGTCACCTATCTTTAAAAGGTGAGCTATCCCAGAGAAGACCGTGAGACTTTTGAGAATTTGAAGAGCACTTTAGTTAAGTCTTTCCATGAAGACGTTCGCTAAAACACTAAAGCCTCACGCTCAAAGAACTCACAAAATCAAAAGTTCCAACTAATGAAAATGAGCCTTAAAGCTCTTCGAGCTAGCTGTTGAAGATTTCTAGCCAGAGCTATTCTCTCAGTCACCGTGCTTAAGTGATCAACTACCCCAGCTCAGACGCAGATGTGTAAAGGAGCAATCCAGTTGATACCAGTTTCAAGACTTTACTCTTGAAGATCGAGCGAGATCTAAAATCATGAAAGGACAGGCAATAGCACCTTATCTCTTTAGCGAGCAGTTGGGGATCGCAAGTGTGAGCTATCGACCTACCGGCTGAGGAAGTTGAGAGTGCAGCTTCCGGAACAGCAACTGTCTTCACTGTGTAACTGTAATAAAGGAACTTTATATTTGCATGATGAATTGCCCTTCTGCGGAAGGAAGAGAGGACTTAGAAGTTGAGCTTCGAAGCTCTATAAATTGCTTGTGTGCTCCGTTTTAATTTTTAGTTCAGTTGCATGTTTTTAACTACACACTATAAGCACAAACAGCACTCCGAGCTAGCAGATCTTCTCAACTGATCTCTACATAGCACGGATATTATTTGTGAGTCAAAACGGGCACTGAATATTCCGCATCTAAGTTCAGTTTTGTAATCAGTTTATTCACTCCCCTCCCCAAACTGATTCTGACTCGTCCCGGGACCAACAATTGCCAACGCCTTATCTAGAAGGTACACGCTGCTTAACCTAATGTGTGCTAGAATTCTTGGTTTTGAGTCGATTAAGAGTATTTATGTATGTGATCCATTCTTCACTTCTATTTATGAAGAGTGCTCGACTAAGTCTAAGTCATTTGATGGGTTTTTCGTGCATGATGGTTTCTTGTTTCGTGGGTCTCAATTTTGCATTCCTAGTTGTTCTATGCGTGAGCTACTTGTGTTAGAATCGCATGCGGGAGGTTTGATGGTTTACTTTGGTGTTAATAAAACATTAAACTTGCTGCATTAACACTTTTATTGGCCGCATATGGGACGTGATGTTGAGCATGTGTGTAGTAGATGTGTTACTTGCCATAGGTTAAAATCTACCTCACACCCGTTTGGATTATACATGCCTCTACCCGCCCCTAGTTCACCTTAGATTGATTTGTCTATGGATTTTATCTTGGGTTTACCTAGGTCTAGATTGGGTAAGAAATCTGCGTTTGTAGTTGTTGATCGGTTTTCTAAAATGGCTCATTTCATTGCATGTAGAAAAATCGATGATGATGTACATATTGCCAATCTGTTTTTTGTGCATGTTGTTAGATTGCATGGTATTCCTAAAACTATTGTTAGTGATAGGGATTTCTAATTTCTTGCACATTTTTGGTGAGTTTTGTGGGGTAAGTTAGGAACTAAGTTGTTATTTTCTACTGCATGTCATCCACAAACCGATGGTCAAACTAAGGTTGTGAATTGCACTTTAGGCACATTACCCAGGTCCTTGATTAAAAACAACTTAAATTAATGGGAAGAGTGTTTACCTTATGTGGAGTTTGCTTATAATCGTGTTATTCACTCTTCTACTAACATGTCTCCTTTTGAAGTTGTTTATGGTTATAATCCTCTTACACCCACCGATTTGATACCTTTACCTGTTGAGCATCTAACATGTGTTAAAGGTTTGAGAAGAGCTGAGCAAGTTAAGGAGATGCATGAGAGAGTGCGTGCTCGCATTGAGCACAAAGGCAAGCACACGGTCGAGTTCCAGAATGTGTGACACAAGCAAGTGATATTTCAGCCCGGAGATCGCGTTTGGATTCATCTGTGTCCTGGACGATTCCCGAAACTGAGAGAAGTCCAAGTTATCACCACGTGGAGACGGTCCATTCACAGTTCTAAGTTATGTGAATCACAATGCTTACCGCATCGATCTTCCCGGTGAGTACAAATGTTCTTCAATTTTCAATGTCGCTGATTTATCTCCGTTTGTTGCAGATGAATTCGATCAAGAAGAAGATTGAAATTCAAGGATAAATTCTTTTCAGCAGGGGGGGATGATGAGGCCAAGATAGGCGATGAAGATTAAGACCCGGAGTTGCAATTTCCAGGACCAATAACTCGATCAAGAGCTAAGAAGCTTCAAGCATACTTACAAGTGATAATTCGAAGAAAGCTCAAGATTGAGTTAGAGAAGGCGAGAGGAGCAATTCCAAGATAGTTAATTTATTAACTATTGAAGATCAAGATCACACCATGGAGAATATAACATGAAGTGAAGAAGAGAAGGAGTGCATGTGTGCATGTGCATGGCCGACGTGAACGTGTGTGCGTGTGATGAAGATTTTCGGCTCTTGATTAATTTAATTAGGGGTTGAATTTTATTTAGACTATAGTATTATTTTTATTTAATGTAGACTATAGTTGGATCAGATTTTATTTAATTTATTTTGTCAATTTTCGGTCAATAGTAATAGGTTTCTAAAATTTTAAATAAGACAATTTCCTACCTTAAATAGAATTCTAGTTGAGGCAATTTCCTAGTCCAATTAGACTTCAATTTGTACCATAGATTTTCGGCCCTTATGTTATAATTTTCAGCCACTTAGTCATTATAAATAGGGGACTTGTGTTATGTTGATGCTTTAGACATTATTGATTAAAATTTACCTTTGCGTACAATTTTGTCTCAAATATCCAAAAGCTTTTGTTTGTTTTCTTCGAAAATAATCATTCTTGAAGCCTAGCAATTTCAACTCTTATTTCAAGGGAACATTCTAATTCACTTGAGGAATTAGGTTGAACTCGCTACCGAGGAGTTCCTTTGAGATTCATTTTCGTCGTATAAGATACGTCGGGATTAATCGGGTTGCAAATTATAACACCATCATCGTCCAGCCTTCATCATCAACGTCCTACACCTCCATCTACATTCGTGACACCCTTCAACATCCCAAGATTGATCGTGAGCTGTTCAACAAGAGTTCTAGTTCGATTTCATATCCATAATCGCGTTCTACACCTTAAATCGTAAGTTATCCTCATCGTTAACATATCCTAACTACTCCTAGCCCTTCTTCACCATAATTCATGTCCTAAACACATCAATTTTCCAGCCTTAATTCTTGTTATTTGGTTAAAGGCACTGGATCTCTCTCGGCGTGCCCAATCTATCCTTTCAGTACAGACTAGAGGTGATCTCTTGTCCACTAATCCCTAACCTGTTGCCCAACCCCGATCTCTCATATGATTATAAACAATAGTGCAGCTTTATGCCCTAGACAAACCCAGATTTACTGTGACACTCCTCTCTGAAGTTGCCCACGGTACCCGTGATGCACCCCATCCTTTTATGACCAATACACAGCTACGATTCATTGACTATTTATAGAGGTAGTGAACACAATTCTAATTAATGAGTGATCAGGCACGATTAACTAGCTTAGCCCATTTTAATGCAACAAAGAAAATAATTACACGACGGAACCAAATTCACACAATTTATGCCCATAAGCCTCACGGTTCTTACGTATTCATTAAGTTCTTATATGTCTTTGAAAATATTATTGAGTGATTACTATAATTAGACATAATTAATTTTATATACTAAGTTTCAATATATCGTCACCATATTACTTTTATATAGGCATACTATATAAAATTGTAATTGTGTATATTATTGGATTAAATTTTGTATATTAACTAACAAATTAATATAATAATAAAAATTAATGGAATAAAAAAGAGTAATATAATGGTATTTATATATTTAGCATAATTACTGGTATTGAACACAGTGCCAGTAATTATCAATAAACGTTACGTTGGCTAGTTATAACTACTCACCATTTTACAATTATGGTGTATTAAAAATAATACAATAATTAAAATTGTTAATTAGTAAAATAATTTAGGCAGAAAAATATGTTTAATAACTTAATTTTTTGTTATATATAAGTATATAAGATCATTTTTTCAATTTCATTTTCATTCACCAAACGTGAATATTAGATTATATAAATATATTAAATATTGTGTAAAACTATAAATTATACATCCACCATGAAACGTTAAAAAATGCACAAACTTTAATAATCCAAAAATAAAAGGTGAAAAGGGTGAATAGTTAGTAGATGAAAAAAATCTAAAGAATTTGGACAAATCAAAGATAAGAGCCATAATCTCAATTCTACCATTATAAGCTAGGGGAAAAAACATATATGAGGATATCGATCATATCTTGGAATGCCACCATAAATCAAGCCATCTCTATAAACATTCAATTTGTGGCTCAAAAAAATAACTAAAAAAATACATACAGAATAATTACATTTCAACTGTAACATACGAAGTGAAATTCGTTGATTCAATTTCATCGGCTCTTGATTTGTCATTTGTAGCCATGAAGTTGGTAATCAATCCATTGAGAATAAAGTTGAATGATCATAACCAAAATCTCAATTACTTTCCAAATCTTCTTCTTCTTCTTCTTCTTCTTCTCCTTCTTCTTCTTCTTCTTCACCTGTTATATATGTCTCCATATACATTATTATATCTATATTAAGAGAAAATTAATAATCTTAATGCACAAACACATCTCCATAAATCCAAGAAGAAAATGAAAGATAATTTATCAATTACTTTGTATTGGAGAAGATGTCTATGCACCATTTTACCAGCCCTAATATTTGGATTTTGTGTTCTATTTTTGTGTCATAGTCTAAGTGTCGTAATTATGTCTAGTTCTTCGTCTATATTATTTCAATTCTTGTTCTTTTAATTTCAGCTTATTTTCGACTTATTGGAGTCTTAAAGTAGGATTGAGTCCTTCTAAAGTTGACGTGTTCATTCCTAGAAGTCTTCCGCGCGTTCTTGTATCCTGTACAAATTGTCCGGGTTACATCATAAATTTGGCATCATAGCCACGTCAGCATAGCTGGTCATGATTCAATCCTACGTGTCAATTTATTGCTTACGTGTCAGTCGACGTGTCTATCGAATTGTAATAGTTAGTGTTCATTGAAAAAAAATCTCGGTCAAAACAAAGGAGACCGAACTAAAAAAAGAGTACAAAAAAAAGGAATCGGTCAAAAAAAAAAAATCCAATTTGATTCATTGTTTCCTTTTGAGTTCTATTTTAATTTTGGTACTTTCCTTTTAGTACTAGTCCATAGTTGGTGGTTACCTTTTGAGTCTTATTTTATTTTTGGAACTTTCCTTCTAGTTTAGATCTTTAGTTGGTAATTTCCTTTTGAGTTGTAATTTATTTTTGGTTCTTTCCATCTAGAGTCTAGTCTAATTAAGATATTTAGATTGTGTCACACTAGTGGTACACATATCCAAATCACCTCCTTTCTTTTTTTATTTTTAATTTCTGTAACAGCCCGGTCCTGAGATAGAGATTAACGAATGGGGACGGGGTGTTATTAAGGGATTAATGAATAAGTCAGAAGATGAACGAGGGTTTAAGAATACAGATATACTTTTGAAAGATAGGCGATGATACTCGGGTTTATTTGATTAAGAAGGAAACATGCTTTAGCGAAATAAAATGGCTAACTTAATCAGATACCAACAAGTATAGACCATATTGATAGATTAAAACGGATAGACAGATATCGCATGAATAAGCCTCTTCACAGGCAGAAGGAAAATAAACTCGAGAAGCAAGAATAAAACTGAATATGCATCACTTATATAGATAATTATGTCTGGGAAATATTCTTAGAATCTTGATAAACATAACATAGCTTAGGAGTAAATACGAGTGTATCAGAGTAGCAGAAACATCATGGGATTTCAAATAAACTTATTACTATAGCAAAATAATCTTGGCAGCCAACCCACGTCTACATCCACCAACATCCTCAGCATCACAACCTGAAAACATTTGAAAAAGAGGGGGCATGAGCACTAATGTACTCAGTGGGTTTTAATAAAATACTTTGATAAACTTTAAGATATCCAATATTCAACTGACGGTATATGGAGAGCAAAACGCAAAAACCCTCTCCATATCCGTAAAACCTTTTCTTTTCCTTTGGGCCCTTCCTGGCTCAAACCTGATGTCAATTGCACCTTTAGGCATGCCTTAAGACATAAGAAGGATTACCTCGAATATCCTTATGAGTTTGCGAGGGAGTGAACCCAGCAGTGACTCACTTAACGATCAAAAGATCAAAGTCCTCTGAGCTCAAATTCCTGCTTAAACAAAATACTAAGTTCCTTTCTTCTTTAATCCTTGCTAGCAAAACCAATCCTAGAGCAATTTCTAGGGGCTAATCCTTTACTTTAGCATGATCTAGGTCTATGAGGGATTTGACCCGAACCTTAGAAGGCGGTCCTTTAACTATACGAAGCTTAGCAAAATACAACGCTCAAATACGATGAAAAGAACGTAATTAAACATGAATTGCAACTAAAGACAATTCTAATATCTCATACTGAGCAAAATCAATACTTAGCAATTCTAGCATTTCTAAACATGCTCAGGAGCTCAAATAACACATAATATTTCATTTCCTTCCTTCCTTGTACAGAGATCAATCAGACAGAGCAAAATATTTTAATGGATATCTCATTTGCCCTAACATGCTTCTAGAGCTTATTAGCTCAAACTTTTACATGAGTATAGATTTACCCACCTCGATACACTAAGAAAAAGATGAGGCAATGAGCTGATGATCATTCTCCGAATTCCCACGAGGCTCACTTCCTCCTACAAAAGTCGAATTATCGACTTAGCGGCCTTCTTTGAAGAAATTAACCATCTAAAGTGAGAAATAACGATATCTAACTCTAAGACTAAAATCTAAGACTTAATTACAGATTGTACGACTTTACGACTTTATAAAATTCGAGAAGAATTTATTTGAAGAACATCACATCTTGATTTCTCAAGTTCTAGACGGAAAACAACTTGAAAAGTTTACTCAAAATAAATCGAAAACAACTTGAAAATCTTCTTAAATTAAACTTGGAATTAACTTGGAAGAACACGACTCGAAAGGCTTGAAGAGAGGGTATGAAAATGGTCGGGGAAAAATCAGCGTCGGACGACACGGGGGACACCGCGTGCCGGCGGAGTCCCCCCCTCCCCGCGTCGGCGTACTCATGCGCGCGCGCGGGGCTGCTGGGCCGAGGGGGGTGTGGCGCGGCGACGGCCTCTCTCCTCCGCCCAATTTCTGGGCGATCTTTTCTGGGTTTCTTCAATGTTCGTCGATTCCTTCGATGAACATAAAGAACACAAAGAACACTTATAAAAATTTTAAAAACATGCTTCAATAATTTAAATTAACATGAAACGGCATGCTTTAACTTAAAAAGAAATCGGCATTATATCGGCATAAACACGATAATCCTCTTTAAACATTTAGAATAACAATGAAATCTTTAAATATAACTTGAACGGAACTTAGATGGAATAAACGAGACTAATTACAAGAAATAATAACGAGAATCATAACGACATGAATAAAGCGAGAAATATAACGTAAATGTTATTAACTTGGAACTTCAATAAGAATTGAAATATAACTTTAGACGGAAGGTAAATGAGTAATAATAAAGAACATGAAGAACGGAAAGTAAATGCGGAATTGAAAGACGGAAAAGAAATGGAATCGAGACCGACGAACAAGAATGGACAGGGTTAGGTGGGTCGAAGGAAGGTGACTAGCTCAGCGTCTCGTCGAGTCGCAACGGCGGCAGAGCCGCCTGGTACGACCCAACGGTGCCCTAGCACATTCCCTCACTACATCCTTTCCACGCCACTCCGCTCGTCGTCTTGCAGAACACTCACGAAGAACGCTTTTTACTTCGACAGAACTTTCTCGGCTTTTCTCTCAAAGCTTTCCCACTCTCTAGGAAGTGAAATGGATGGTAAATGAGCAAATGAAAGCAAAGGGGTGGCCCTCTATTTATAGATGTGGGGTTGGCTTCCTTGAGAAGCCACTCCAGTGCAGAAATACTGCAAAAGTTACCCCGGGTTCGGTTAAAAGCTGCTTTATTCGATGTCGAGGTCCAAATGACCTCAGACATGAAATCTAAAAATACCAGGAGACACGTTGGCTCGAATACTAGTGAACCAACTTGATTCGGGATGAAGACGGGATCGTCAGAAGAAAAACGAACCAAGATTCCTTTTTGGAATTACTTTTTACAATACACTCAAACTGACGGATTTTGATCCCGAGCGCTCGATTGACCTCAGAATGGAAATCCGTGAATGCCAATGGATTCCTTGAGTCATTTCCCATAAAAGGGGCCTGACAGAACAAGACTCGGATCGACAAGGAGGATTTCATGAATTTCTCAAAATACGAATGCACGCAAAAGTTACTATTCATTCACCCTTTAAATACGTTTTTCATCACCGGGAACTCAAATGACATCAGAATAAAATTTCGGGAACACCGACACAGTCCTCGAGTTAAAACCTTTCTAACGAGACCATGTTTGACCAGAACAAAGTTAAGATCAAAATTTTTGAAAATACAATTTCACTAAAAAAAGTCGTTACTGACATCTGACTTCACTTAAATCTTATTTAAATTTTTTTCTTGACTATTTAATTAGTATTAATAATCCTCTAATCTTAATTCAAAAATCTGGGGTTTTACATCCTACTCCCCTTAAAGAAATTTCATCCCGAAATTTACTAACCATGATAAGGGACATCTAGGTACTTTTTGAGTAGCTCCGATTCGAGCTCCCAGGTTGTCTCTTCTGATCCATGATGGTTCCAGATTACTTTTACAATACTGATCTCCTTGTTCCTCAATATCTGGATCTTTCGATCCACAATAGCCTGGGGCTTTTCTTCATATGTGAAGTCCTCATTCAGGACTATCTCTTCCTTGCTAATCACGTGCTTTGGATCGAACACGTACTTCCTCAACATTGAGACATGAAAGACATCATGAACATCACTCAGGTTGGGTGGTACGGCCAACATGTAGGCTACTTCATTCACCTTTTCTAAAATCTCAAAAGGTCCAATGAATCTGGGCCTTAGCTTGTTTCATTTGCCAAAACGAACCACTCCTTTGGACGGAGATACCTTCAAGAATACTTTATCTCCGACGTCAAAACTGAGCTCCATTCTTCTTTCGTCCGCGTAGGCCTTCTGTCTATCCTGAGCCTCCTTAATTCGTTGACAAATTAACTCGATCTTCTGGATTCTTCTTGGACCATTTCAGGTCCAAGTATTCTTCTTTCTCCAACCTCGTCCCAATACAAGGGCGGCCTACACTTCTTTCTGTACAGGGCTTCATAAGGGGCCATACCGATCGATGATTGGTAGCTGTTGTTGTATGCAAACTCTACCAATGGCAGTAACTCCTCCTAGCTGCTTCCTTGATCGATGACTACTTCTCTAAGAATATCTTCTAGAATCTAGATAGTCCTCTCAGACTAGCCATCCGTTTGAGGATGAAAGGCCGTGCTGAAGTTAAGCTTTGATCTCATGGCTTCTTGTAGGCTCTTCCAGAATCTTGACGTAAATCTCGTATCACGATCCGATGTAATCGAGACTGACACTCCGTGCAATCACACAATCTCCTTAACATAAAGCTGGGAAAATTGATCTAGCCCATCTGTCATCTTAACGGCAATAAAATGCGTGGCTTTTGATAAACGATCAACGACTACCCAAATAGCGGTATTGCCCCGCTTAGACTTTCGCAAACCTACCACAAAGTCCATATTGATATGATCCCACTTCCATTCGGGGATTTCTAAAGGTTGGAGCAGACTAGAGGGTTTTTGATGTAAGGTTTTCACTTGTTAACAGTTCAAACACCTATCTACGAAAGCGGCTATCTCTCTCTCCATATTATTTCACCAAAAGTTCCTTTTGAGGTCTTGATACATCTTGGTGTTTCCAGGATGTGCTGTATATAGCGTGTCATGTGCGAAGCACATGATTTCCTCCTTCAGCTCTTCCTTGCTTGGCACACAAAGCCTTCCCTTGAATAAAAGCGCATTGTCGGCAGCTTCCGTGAAGTCTTGTGAATTATTAGAATGTGCTTCTAGCCTTTTCTTCTCGAGAAACTCGTCTCCTCTCTAGGCTTCTATTATCCTTTGCCTTACGTTAGGCTGAGCGACTATTGTGGTGATCTGGGCTTGAATGGTTTTAGGTGGTGTCAGCACCTCAATTCTCAACCTCTCAAATTCCTTGCGAAGATCCTCCTGGACTTGAACAACTCTTAACTCTGACCTATCTTTCCTACTTAGGGCATCAGTTACCACATTCGCCTTTCCTGGGTGGTAGTGAATCGTGCAGTCATAATCCTTGACAAGTTCTAACCATCTTCTATGCCTCATATTAAGATCCTTTTACTCGAAGAAGTACTTCAGGCTCTTGTGATCTGAGAAGATCCTCACATTTAGCTCCGTAGAGATAGTGTCTCCAGATCTTCAGTGCATAAACAACTGCTACTAGCTTTAAGTCATGCCTGGGATAGTTCTGCTCGTGATTCTTAAGCTGTCTCGAAGCATAAGAAATCACCTTTCCTCTTTGCATTAGCACGCACCCTATTCCTTTCTTCGACGCATCTGCATAAATCATGAAATCTTCATTCCTTTCTGGAATGGCCAACACTGGGGTTGTGGTTAGCATTTTCTTCAAGGTTTGGAATCTTTCCTCACACTCTGGCGTCCACTTGAACTTAGATTCCTTCTTCAATAGTCACGTCATGGGCTTGGATATCGATGAGAATCCTTCGATAAATCTATGATAGTATCCAGCGAGTCCTAGAAAACTTCTTATCTCATTCACGTTCTTCGGAGACTTCCAGTTGCTCACTACTTCAATCTTAGCCGGGTCTAACTTGATTCCTTCTGCCGACACTATATGTCCTAGAAACATCACTTTCTTGAGCCAAAACTCACACTTAATAAACTTAGCGTAAAGCTTTTCTCTCCTTAACGTTTCCAGCACCACTCTTAGGTGCTCTTGGTGTTCCTCTTTGTCCTTCGAATAGATGAGGATATCATCTATGAAGACTAATACAAACTTATCCAAATACGAATGAAATACCCGGTTCATCAAATCTATGAACACTGTTGGGGCGTTGGTCAATCCAAAGGGCATTACTACAAACTCGTAATGACCGTAGCGAGTCCTAAAAGCGGTTTTAGGAATATCTTCTTTTCGAATCTTCAACTGGTGATACCCAGACCTTAAGTCTATCTTGGAGAAAACTCTTGCTCCCTTAAGCTGATCAAAGAGATCATCTATTCTTGGGAGAAGGTATCGATTCTTGATGGTTAATTTGTTCAACTCTCTACAGTCAACGCACATTCTCAATGTGCTATCCTTCTTCTTCACGAACAAGATTGGGGCTCCCCAAGGCGATACACTAGGTTGGATAAAACCTAGGTCTAATAACCCTTGCAGTTGAATCTTGAGTTCTTGCAACTCCTTAGGCGCCATTCTATAGGGGGCTTTCGAGATTGGGACGGCTCCTGGTTCCAACTCGATGGTGAACTCTACTTGCCTATCGGGAGGTAGTTCTGGCAGCTCCCTTGGGAATACGTTAGGGTATTCTCTTATGACTGAAACGTCTTCAATTGACAGCTCTCCTTCTTCTTTCTTCGTCAGACTAAGCAAGAATGCTTGGCAACTACTTTTCCTTATCATCTTTGTGGCCCTCAAAGTGGATATCACTGGTACTTTAGTTCCCAGCCTTGATCTGTAGATCTTCACCTCGGGTTTCCTGGGTGGTCAAAACACTACTTTCTTCTCAGGACAGCTTATGGAGGCATAAGCTGAGGCTAACCAATCTATTCCTAGGATTATATCGAAGTCCTGAATCTTTATCATGTAAAGATTTGACTTAAAGGTTTCCTCTTTTATGTTCAATTCTAGGTTAGAGCAGACCTTCCTAGACATCATTCTTCTTCCAGAGGAAATACTTATCTCAAGAGCATGCTCAGCGTTTTCAGGTTTTATCTTCAATCTTTTATAAGCAGACTCAGCTATAAATGAATGCGATGCTCCAGTATCGAAGAGAGCTAAAACAGACATATCGAAGAGGATAATCATACCTACCAGATTACCTGGGGCCTTAGCAGTTTGCTGCTGAGTGAAGGCATATATACGAGCTGACTGAGGGGGCCTTTATTCCTGATTGGACCTCTGATCTCGTCCTTGGTTCGGCCTTAGATTCATTCCCGGCCTTTGTCCTTAAGGCCCTCCTTGCTACAGCCTTGGTTGATTTTCAAGGAATTGTAAAAGCGGTTGCGGGTACAGGGGTTGTTGTGGCATCTAGGATCATCTGTTGTTTCCTTTAGAACACTCCCGCTTGAAGTGTCCCTCTTCTCCACAGGTGTAGCACCCAGTTTGGTTTGCTCGACAGGCTCCAAGGTGCGTCCTTCCGCACTTTTGACATGGCCTTGGACCAGGGTTAGGGTCAGGCTGACTGCAAGGTGCCCCTAACTCTCGGCTTTGCCGGTGGGGTTTCTTTCCTCTATCATCTCTCCTTCCTCCTTCCCACTTTCTATTTCCTTTTGGATCATTTGCTGGCTGAGGAGGCTAAACTCTCTCACGAAGGAGGATGGCTTCTATGCTTAAGGCCTTGGCTAGGGTTCGAGCATAAGACATGTTATCTTGTCCAGCGAGGGATATGCCAATCTCAGACCGAAGTCCCTTCTTGAACTTGTGTGCTTTCTTCTCGTCTGAGTCCACTAGATGTGGAGCATGCCTTGGCAACTGGTTGAACTCTCTATCATACTCTAACATCGTCTTCTTTCCTTACTTCAGGTTCCAAAACTCCATTTCTTTTGCCTCTCGATAACAATCTGGAATGTACTTCTGATATAAGTCGTGCTTGAAATCCTTCCAACTATACTCCGCCCATTGCTCAGGGGTTATTATCCTTCGAACGGACTCCTACCAATAGTCTGCATCATCCGTCAATATGAAAAAAGCGCACTTTAACTTCTCTTCTTCCGAACAGGCTATGAAATCAAAAATTCGCTCTAAGGAACGGATCCATTTTTCGGCGTCCATCGGATCGTCTAAACCATTGAAAGATGGAGGGTTGTGTTTCAGACACACATTTTCGGCTCTTGGACCAGGATTTGGGGCTTGCTCAGGTTCATTTTCATCTTCATTCTCGGCTTATCTTCTTCTTGGCAGCATTCTAAAGAACTAAGTATTAGCGACGCTCGATTGAATTCACACAAGCAAAAATGCCTTTCGATAAGGTTTTTAATTTATGCAAAATAGATTAAGCAAGGTGGAAATTTAAACGAAATCAAGTATAAAGGGAAAATTGCCTCATTATGATGACTTTAGCATCGATAATATAAAAAGGAGTTTTCTGGGTTACAACGAAAGAGGGCAGTCTCTGGGAAAATTCATTCCCACTATTAAGGTCTAGAAAAGTTAATGTATAATTTACATATTAGGATCTAGGTTAAAGCGGATTAAATAGACATCAAATAAACAGGCAGATAGATATATGGATCAGATAACTTGGTGTTCTAACTTCAACACCTTCTACAACTTAATTATAGGACGGAGCCTTCCCTTTCCCCTCGTATGGAGACCCTACTTCCTCCTCACCTCCCTCCTTCGGGTCCTCCTCTTCTTCCTCATCTTTAACTGTCTCTGGCACGCTGAACATGAACTTTCTCATGCTGACATTCCCTTCGGGGTACTGATGGGACATACACTGCCCCCAGACTCTGAGAAGTGAATGCAGGGATCCACTGGTTTATTTGAGGAGTGCAAGAAAATAGAGACTCGGTATTCACGATCCGGACATTTGAGGGTCCCGCTCATGAGGCTCCTTCATCATGGGGGTGCGGTACTTGGAATCCCAGAGGACTGTTAAGGGTTGCCCTTTGCAGTTACAGTTCCACCCCTAGAGAGTGGTTTTGCTCAACTGCTTGCTGCTCGGCTAAAGCTTGAATGTGGCCATACTCCGACACCCAGCGAGCCATCAAAGCTGAGGAGATCTCCGTCAGATTCCCAATTTCAGCATACGTTACGGGATCACAGGTGATGGTGCTTTGCAGGATGCGATACATTGTAGGCCTCCAAGCGGGTGGCGTGTGCTCACACATGCGGATGCATATTTCCAAGTCAGATACACTCCCGGGCTCTCCTCCATAACCGTTAGCCCAAGCTAATTCATAACTTTTTTTCATACTTGGAATCTGTAAATCCATAATATATGTTTGGAAAGATAATTGAGTTAGCTTTCCAACGCTTCTGACCGCTCGTGAATCAGATTTTTCTATAAAAAGTTATGATCAAAACAGCGGAGGCTGTCAGGCCAGCCTGACGGGCCAACCCACGGCTCGACCGGGCCAGCCTGTTTGGCCCGCCAGCCCGATTGGTCTGGCCAGTTCGGTTTTTTTTTTTTGGTTAAATTTTTCGGTCCTAACCCTATATTTTTTTCGGTCTATTCAGGTCAACCCATCGGTTTCGGGCTAAATTGACATCCTTACATATCAACAATTAACCATGCTCAATTATCACATCAAAAATAAAAAAAAAATTGGAAAAAAATTTCGATACCTTAAATATCCATGAATCCTCATCGGCAATTCCAATCACATCAAATCACAACCTTACAAATTTCCATCTCCTCATTGATCAAGACATATCAACAATGAAAGAATCAAAGCCAAAAGGCTACTCTCGAAATACTTCTCAATAAAAAGGTTGCTCTAAAAAAACAAACACAACAAAAAAACAAAAAGCAGGGTAAAGGAATGAGAAAAATAACAATAAATAAGCCAGAGCAAATAAAAATATCCGTACAACAAAATCAAAATGAATTCAGCAGAAAATAAATAAAAGTACACCAGAATATCATTAGAAATACATGCCTAAAATAAAAATAAAAATATCTATCTTAACCTCCTCACATCTCCCCAAACTTATTCAAAACTCCAGTAAGAATAAATTTGCAAGGAGGAAGGGTTAAGATAGAATACCTCTCCCATCACTGAGGCCTTGGAGGTGGATACTGAAAATGAGGATCATAAAAGTGGGTGATCCATCATCGCATCATATTCACGAGCTCAGCCATGTTAGCATTGTGAGATGTCATCTGTCCAGACATCCCATCAACTTGTTTGGCCATCCTGAGCAGCTAATCTTGACGTGTCAACCCATGCTCAATATGAGTGACATCTCTGCGCAGCAAATCCATGTCTCCTTTGAGATCTCTACATCCCGCTATATCTCTCCAAACTGCATTTCCCAATGCACCTCCGAGGTGCCGCTCTCTTGTGGGAGGACTCAGGTCGGTCCTCCTACTCTCGGTTGCATCATCGTGGATGAGCTCTCACGTTTCTTGGAAGCGGTGGTGGCATTTCATTCTCCGACTGAACTCTTTCTTCTTCTATTTCTTCGGCATCCTCTTTGTCGGCTTCTTCGACCTTCCGGACGGCTTCATGGATGCGCATCTATCAACCAATTTGTTTAGTCGTATATTGTGGACACGTATGTCAACTGGGCATTGGATGACGTGCGGTTATTTCGCAGTCAGAATAAATCTCAAGAGAGACTTATCATTATGCCCACTGCAGGCGTAGCCAGCAAACATGAGTAAGGGTCGATCCCACGAGGAGCTGTGAACTCTATCTTCCAATGTCACCAATTTCAAAGTTTTGAGGGTTGTTGTGGTCTCCGTACTTATTATATAAATACTGTAAAGTAAAATAACAAAGCAAAACAAAAGAAAAGAAAATATTAATAGTAAAGTATTCCGAATTAGAATGTCGATTCAAACTTAACAAACACTTGACCGATCATGGGCACGCTGATTACTTATGTGAATCTAATTATTTGGTTAAAGGCACTGGATCTCTCTCGGTGTGCCCAATCTATCCTTTCAGTATAGACTAGAGGTGATCTCTTATCCCCTAATCCCTAACATGTTGCCCAACCCCGATCTCTCATATAATTGTAAACAATAATAAAGCTTTATGCCCTAGACAAATCTAGATTTACTGTGACACTCATCTCTCAAGTTGCCCACGGTACCCGTGATGCACCCCATCCTTTTATGACCAATACACAGCTACGATTCATTGATTATTTATAGAGGTAGTAAACACAATTCTAATTAATAAGTGATCAGGCACGATTAACTAGCTTAGCCCATTTTAATGCAACAAAGAAAATAATTACACGACGGAACCAAATTCACACAATTTATGCCCATAAACCTCACGGTTCTTACGTATTCATTAAGCTCTTATATGTCTTTGAAAATATTATTGAGTGATTACCATAATTAGACATAATTAATTTTATATACTAAGTTTCAATATATTGTGACCATATTATTTTTATATAGGCATACTATATAAAATTGTAATTATGTATATTATTGGATTAAATTTTGTATATTAACTAACAAATTAATATAATAATAAAAATTAATGGAATAAAAAATAGTAATATAATGGTATTTATATATTTAGCATAATTACTGGTATTGAACACAGTGCCAATAATTATCAATAAACGTTACATTGGCTAGTTATAACTACTCACCATTTTACAATTATGGTGTATTACAAATAATATAATGATTAAAATTGTTAATTAGTAAAATAATTTAGGCGGAAAAAAATATGTTTAATAACTTAATTTTTTGTTATATATAAATATATAAGATCATTTTTTTCATTTCATTTTCATTCACCAAAAGTGAATATTAGATTATATAAATATATTAATTATTATGTAAAACTATAAATTATACATCCACCATGAAACGTTAAAAAAATGCACAAACTTTAATAATCCAAAAATAAAAGGTGAAAAGGGTGAATAGTTAGTAGATGAAAAAAAATCTAAAGAATTTGGACAAATCAAAGATAAGAGCCATAATCTCAATTCTATCATTATAAGCGAGAAGGAAAAACATTATGAGGATATCAATCATATCTTGGAATGCCACCATAAATCAAGCCATCTCTATAAACATTCAATTTGTGGCTCAAAAAAATAACTAAAAAAATACATACAGAATAATTACATTTCAACTGTAACATACAAAGTGAAATTCGTTGATTCAATTTCATCCGCTCTTGATCTTTATCATTTGTAGCCATGAAGTTGGTAATCAATCCATTGAGAATAAAGTTGAATGATCATAACCAAAATCTCAATTAGTTTCCAAATCTTCTTCTTCTTCTTCTTCTTCTTCACCTATTATATATGTCTCCATATACATTACTATATCTATATCAAGAGAAAATTAATAATCTTAATACACAAACACATCTCCATAAATTCAAGAAGAAAATGAAAGATAATTTATCAATTACTTTGTATTGGAGAAGGTGTCTATACACCATTTTACAACGGGGTTATCCATAAGCAAGTGGCTGGTGGTATTATAATACGTCCTTGAGTTTATTCCCAATATATATATGGGGTGATTAGATCAGAGACAGATGGGAAGCTTCGAAAAATCATCCTTGATTAATTTGAGATTGATTCATTTATGATTTTTTTAGTTGTGATTGAATATTAGGTAGGCGTCATTAGTTTATTTTGGGTGGTTAATTGATGTCATTAATGGTTGTTCTTAATTGATTTATTAAATTAAATTTATTGAATTATTGTATTATTGATTGACTATAATAACCTTTCAATGGAAAGGAAAAATTTTATTGTTGGAGTGTGTTATTATATATATATATATATATATTATATAAATTTCGAAGTACTTCCATACACACATTTACAATAAGAAATATTTCTGAAAATATAGGAAAAAAAATATAAGAGAAATGGTGACGAAGTTCCGATTTATTTTGCTCTAAAGATAAGCACCAACTTTTATGATTTAAGACCAATTTTTTGCTTTGGATTTAATATTCAATTATTTGTACTGCATGTTTAATGCCTTTTTAGGATAAATATTTGTTTGTGGTGCATACCAAAAAAAAGAAATGCTAGCAACAAAAATAATATCAAAAACTAAATCAAAGAAAAATTAGAAAAATCAAGTATGAACCGTCAAGGTCTTTTCAATTTATTGAATTCACCCCTCTGCTAACCCACTAATTAAAGCATCAAGAATTTTAATAGATCCCACAATAATACTAAATGAAACAGTCAAATACAACAAAAATGTATGTACTACACTACGCATATTGTACTAAAAACAATAGAAAATGTAAACTGAAAAATGATTTTTAATCATTGAATCCTAAAAAAATATAACTGTTTCAAAATTTATTTATTGTACACGGACATAAATGACTTTGAAAATAAAAAATAAAATTATGATCTATAAAATTTGGTTTGTCTTATTATCTCAAAAAACTTAACAAAAAAGTTAATTCATTTTTAATAATATTTATTTTCTTCATTTCACTGACTACGAAAGAATAGTTCAAGTGAAGAATAAAAAATGCAACGGCTACATAATATCTATTCTAGATTGAACATAGTAAACAATGGAAATGAATGAAATATATAAAATAAAAAAATTATCAAGATTTCAAATACATTAGGACTGACTTTAATTAATGTCACTCAATTAAAAATGAATTCTGAATACATAAAAAATAACCGTAATAATTATAAGCTAACATTATCTATCTTGTTAAGAGATTTATCTTTGCATTCTTCACCAAATTAAAATTTAGCATACAAGTATTTTCTAGTTCGATTTTTAATTTATCATTTTCTTGGTTTTATTTTTAATTAACTAAATTTGAGGTAATTTATATAAAAAAATATACAATAAAGTTATGAAAACATATTTGTAACTAATTTGAACCAATATTTAGATACATAAAATGTGCACTTGGCATAGCTATGGTTTTTTATATGATAAAATGATTTATATGCAATTTAAGATTGAAAGTCATTATTTTAAGTTTAATGAACTTTAATTTAGTTTTAAAGCCATATAAACTGAAATAATAATTAAAAAAAAACCACAAATATATAATTACGTAAAATTGAAGTAGGAATATCAATATGGATTCGAATAATGCTTTGTTTTAAGTGAAAATCTAATAATGATCAAACCAAGATTAACTTCATTATAGGATAATCAATTATACTAATTAATGATGTTAATTATGCAATTAATATACTTAATATAATTTTTTTTTGGTAATAAGCACAAAAATTATAACTAATTATATTTTTTATAATTCCTTAACCAAAAGGTGCATATGAAAATCGATATTTTCTCAAGCAGTTGTAATATGTAAAAAAATAGGACTAATCATAGCAAATAATAAACTTAATACTAATCTTTTACATAAATAAAAAAAATACCTAAAAATAATATGAATGATGAACTAATAACGTTCTCGGATTAGTATTCGGCTAACAATAGACAATAAAATTGTGGTTCAATCAATTACAAAATAATATTCGTCATATTTTACAATATACCATTTTTTCAATCCATAAAATGAGAAGAAAGTTTCTTGAGTTTCTGCAGGCTTCAACTTTTCATATCTCTAAGAGCCTTGGTCTTCAGAATGTACTGTGAATCTTTATCTTCGCGTCTTCAATCACATAAGAAAATCTACTCCAAACCAAAAAAATAAAATATTAAAAAAAAGGGCAGCAATGTAGATGACAAACAAACAAAAATTCTTAAATACATGGATTTATTTTGACCACATATATGTAAAAACACAAATTTAAAACAAGAAGATAAAATAATTAAAATACGCTCCATGATTGACACATGATTGAAATAGAGGCATATTGAATTGAAGAATTGAAGAAAATGATGAATTTGATTTACAGATTCTCATATATTTATACTGAAATGGTACATGCACTTTTAAATACAATCCAAATTTATAATTAAAATTATAGTAAATCCCATAAATTTGAGATCATAATTGTATTAAATTAAGGTTTGAAGGAAGCAATTAATTAAATTGCATTTAAAATTTGCCCTTTGTAATTCTAAAGTGATTTAATGTAGATTTATGGAATCAAAATATAGTGTAGATAGGGATTTATATTTTTTCTCTATCGTATATTCGTATATATAGATATACACAATTGTTAATTAGTATATGCTTAAAATATTTTAATATTATATTATTTACATATATATATATTAAGAATTTAGATATATATATATATAATTAAATGTTATTTTATTATATGTATTAGAATTTATAATTTTTCTCTATAATTAAATCATTGGTGTATATTCGTATACAAATATACAATATTATATTATATGCTTAATATATTGCATTACATTACTTTACTATATGTGTTTGTAAATATATATATATAATTAAACTGTTTTTATATAATCTTAATATATATATATATATACTACTGCATGTATTACGTATTATGTATATTATATATTATATATGATATATGATTAATTAATATACAATTAAATTGATATATAAAGTCAACTTACTAAGGGGGGGTGTATTCATTTGAGATTTTGATGGATTTTAATGGACTTTTGAATGTCTATGGATTTATAAAATTCATAGACTCCACATGGAGTCTCCCAACTCAACACAGAGTCTGGTGGATTTCGTGATGGATTTCCAACCGATTTTGAATGATTTCAATGGATTTAAAATCCTTCTAGCCAGCGCTCGATGAAACTCAACGATCGTTGGACCTGGGAAAAAATTAGACCCAGCGATTGTTTGAATTGAGCAGCCGCTGGCAAGTCGAGTCGAGACAACCCAGCGATCGCTGGAAGCCAGCGGCCACTGGGAGGCTAGGATAAAAAACCCAGTGACCGCTGGGCTCAACGGCCGCTGGGGAATGAGTCGAACAAACTCAACGGCCACTGGCACCCAGCGGTCGTTGGGAATTAAAAAATAAAAAAGTGCAGAAAGCCCCAAATCGGGCAGAACACGCCCTAATTCACAAAACACATCAGAAAACGCGAAAGAAAACTTGCGAAACCCCATCCACCGCTCGCCTCCAGCCACCGCTGCCACTCTCAATCATGCCTCCTTGCATGAAGAATCCCAACGTCGGGGCACACGAAGAAGTCGAAGATGAGGACCTCACGACGAGGTATGCATGTCCATTTCTTCTAAAAACTAAATGGGAGGGACAACTCTATTCCAAATTTAACCAATGTATGGTTACCATGCCTCGTTATTTAGATTGGGATTTGTTGAAAGATTTAAAAATTGTAGCAAAAGTTACGAAGTATTTGAAGGTTTTGGGGTTAGAACATTTTGCTAAGCATGTTAATTATTCTGGTTATGAAGACTTGTGTTATGAATTTTTATCAACTATGTATGTGATTGATCCCAATAAGAAGCTTGGGGTTAGGATGAACAGGAGGGACTACCAAATTAGTTTGCCTAGAATGAAAACTGTGTTTGGATTGCCTACTGGTGGGGAACGGGAGAGACCCAATTCGTTTAGTGTGGAAGCGGGTTGGCGTGAGTTGTTTGGGTTTGACAATTGGAATAATTCAGGTAAGTCGAATGGGTACATCCAAGACCCGGCACTGGCAATTGTGCACAAATTCCTTGCTTATAATGTGTCTGGGAAAGAGCAGGCGAATAAAGTGAACGCAAATGAGGTGTATTTATTGTGTTGTGCGTTGAGGGGCATAAAAGTTTGCATTTCAAACTTTATTTGGTCGGCTATGAGACAGATGCAGACTCGGGCAGACACGCATCCTTCATTTGCTCCTATTGCGACGGGATTGGCACATAATTTCAGAATTCTAAGTGCCACGACGGGGTATCAGGAAGGGCATGATGAAATCAGACCGTATTCGATTGATTTCAGTGAGCTAAAAGGAGCTCAGATTATTAAAGATCGATTCACGTTTTCCCCTCTGCTAAGAGGCCATGTGTGAGCAAGCACACAAATGAAGAGCGCGATAAGATGCAAGGTGATTCTGGTGCCGGCCCGTCCACTGGTGGTGATGAAGGTGGGAACGAAGATGAGGACATGAAGGAAGAGGAGGAGGAGGAAGAGGAAGAGCAACCTGAACAGCCACCTCATACAATGTTCGGAGATTACTATGGGCGATTCCAGAATGATATGATGTCATTTCGGGAGCATATCGACGCATCCTTTGGATCATTGAGGCAGCATATCGACGATAGGTATGACGCGCATACCCAACAAATGAACGATCGGTTTGATGCGCATACCCAGTAGATGACCGCCCGGTTTGACGCGCAGGATGCACAAATTGCATCCTTACATGCTCAGTGGGATGCTTGGACTGCCTTCTATCCGCCACCACAGCCACCACCTCAAAATTAATGGTTTGTACTTTGCATTTAATGGATTATATTTTGATTGTTTGAATAAATGGTTTATGTTAATGTTATGTTTGATGTTTAATAATTTTTGGACCAATTTTTGGTTGATTTTTGATGTTTTTGAATCGTGTAGGTGTGCTCGCTCGATAAAGCCGAACGCCGGAGATGGAGGACCCCAGTCGCCATTGTTTGGGTGTTTTTTTTTAATTCTGGAGTTGATTTCAAATGTTTTTTACTTTGTTGAACAATATGTTATCTATTATGTTGAACAATATGTTTTCTATTTTATTTAACAATATGTTTCTTAACAGTGTTTATTTCGATTATGTTTATTTTCCATTTCATTTTAATGATGATTGAATGATGCATAAAGTGTTAAAAGTGAAATACAAAAATCATTTATTCAAAAAAATAGAACACAAATATCAAAGTAGTAGACATAAACATTGTACAAAAAACATTTGGTATAAAATAGAATGCTACATTGCGGGAGAAAAAAAAAGCATAATGTATGCCCAGCGGCCGCTGGGAATATTTCTGCCCAACATTCCCAGCGCGCGCTGGCTTTCAGCAGCCGCTGGGCGTGCGATAGGGCGGTCCCAACGGCTGCTCACACCCAGCGGCCGCTGGCCTTTTTTTTTTTAAAAAATGGTATTTTTTTCTATTTTTTTGAACATATGGTTTTTCAACTATTTCTATGTGTACTACGTTGATGATGTTGATTTTCTATCTCGTATTACTTGTTTAGTATAATGTTTAATCGGATACACAAGTTATGAAAGAAAAATACAATAATTATAAAAAAAAAGTGTTATCCAAATTCGTTATAAAAATTTGACACAATAAGAACAAATTGTTTATAAAATATCAATTAAAGTCAATAATTCATAGTCAATTAAGAAAAACCATTACTCAGCATTCCCATCTTTCGTCTGATCATATTCATTTTCATCCCCACCGTTGTATATTGGCCTCGATTCCCACATAGCATTAGCAATACTCATTCTCCATGCATTAGCTTCCGTTCTTTGTTGTAGTTGGCTTTGAGATAGACATTCCATATTTTCTTCTTCCGGAGGAGGAGGTGGTAAATCTTGATCTCCTTCATATTTCACTGGAAATTCATCAGAGCGGTACTCTTTCCGGAGAAAATTGTGTAAACCAGCACAAGCCAAAACTAATTTTGTTTGTGTTTGAAATGGAAACGGATGTGCTGTTTTGAAAATTGTGAATCTGGATTTGAAGACACCAAAAGTCCTCTCAATAACATTTCTTAACGATGCATGACGGAGATTGAATAATTCACTTGCATTTATGGGGTGACGACCTTGACCACCAAAATCTTTTAAATGATATCGAACACCACGTAATGGAGCTAAAAACTGGCGTCTATTAGCAAATCTACAATCCACCAGAAAATACTTACCTACAACAACACAATTAAAATATTTGTGTTAACTAGTGACCTTTTCACCATTAAAAAAAACAAGTGTAAAATACAGGGTACATACCTTGGGGCACCTGAAGGCCATTTGTTGTTGATAATGCATCACTTAAAAGTTTTGAGTCATGTGCCGAACCTTCACACCCACTTAGCACATATATGAACTGCAAATCAAAGTTGCAAGCTGCCAAAACATTATACGAATGCATACCATGCCGGTTACAAAAACTGCTTACTTCACGGCCTGTTACCGTTGCCGGGATATGAGTTCCATCTATAGCCCCGATGCAATCCTAAAATAAAATGAATATGTGAGAGAAGAAAACTACAACGTTTTAGATTCTTTACGTAATAAAAGATACATACCTTAAAAAAGGCATAAATCTTGTGCTTTCCTTAATTTTAGCAGGGATCCCTGTAGACGTCTTAACCATCATGTCCGGTGTTATGGTATTCAATGCCTTTAGGATTTTGTTGAAATTTTGACTAGTTGTGAAATGGGAACGATGGAATCTCTGACTAACATTACAATATCTGTCATTGTGCCCAACAATGATCAAGAATGTCGCCACCATTTCTTCAACACATACGTACCTTGTATCTTCTAGATGCGTTTTCTCTTTAATGATAGAGCATAACTTCAAAAACGTGTCAGGATACATCCTATACAGCTGTCAAAAGCTTTGTGAATCTCCTTCAATCATATTATTAATAAAGTGAAATCCAGTTCTACTAATTGATCGTCGCTGCAAAGAACGTTCAATACGCCGACGCATCATAACAATTTTTCCTAATAAGATTATCACTGCTTTAATTGTCAAGAGCAAGAGCCTAGCATTTTCGTAAAGTTCCATCTCCTCTTCCTCATCAATGTCTTCTTCCATTTCTTCTGCTTCTATTTCTTCTTCCAATATTTCATGATTTTCCATGCTGCATTTAAAAAATATGAACGGAGTCTTAATTAACGACAATACTGCAAATATGTAAAATAAGAAATACATTCAAATTCATACAACTAAAAAAAATCAATAAATAAATAAAATAATAATAAAAAAATATAATTCATAAATTCAAATAAATGGTTATTAGAAATAAAATAATAAAAAAAAACATGATTCATAAGTTCAAATAACATAATTCATAAATTCAAATAAATAAAATAATAATCAAAAAACATAATTCGTAATTTCTAATGATCCCTAATCCCTAATTTTGTAAGCTATCCAATTAGCTCGTTCATCAACGGTCATCTTCAAAAAACCATCTTTTTTTGACTTGGTGTCAAGCAAGTCAAATGCCTTGAGTCGAGTGTCTTCATTAAAATTTGGGATCTCTTTAATTGCATCCCAGTCGTATAGGATCTTTCTTTTTCTCTTTTCTCTAGTATGCTATCTCTTTTTAGTAAAAGATTATGAACTCCCTCACAAGTGTTGGATAATTTTTTATTATCTTCCATGATATTATCAGTGGAGCCCGAAGTTGCTTCATATTGAGTTCTACTTCTTTTGGGTAGATTTCTTCTTTTAGTGGACCCCTCAGGCACTTCAGGCAGCCCAGAAGGAGGTGTGGAACCAAATGATGGTAGCTCATCTTGGGTTAGTGCGACAAACGCCTCATTTTCAACATTAAAAGTCAAATCTTCTATGCGCGCATCTCTGTTTTCAACATCTCCTAATGTGTTTACATCAGTAGCACTACCCAATCCAATTGAGTTTTTTCCTACGGCAACACCATTACCCACAGCAATTAACAAGTCATCATAATCAGAACAGTCCCCATAACGTAAGTTTGCATCTTTTGTGTGGGCCTATAATCAAATAAATAACAAACTTATTAAATCACTTTATTAGTTAAAAAAAATAATCGATAATACTATTGCAATCTGATAGTACCTTACAGTACGCATCCCATACTTCATCTGAAGCCGTGAACTTTTTCGTAATGTGGTCTTATCCAAAACCAGAGCTAAATCTCAAAAGGTTTGAATAAGAAGTCCAACGATGTTTATACCATTTCAGTTGGCTTTGGTAATTGCTATAGGTCTTAGTACAACGAAGTCTCTCATTAAGCATAGGAAGTATTCTTTCTTCCACAGTGGTTTTGCTAAAGATACCACTATTATCATGCCATCCCCGACGCGCAGCATCAACCATAAGTTCTAACAGAATGTCGCTCTGTTCCTTAGTCCATTATTCATAGGATGTCTTCCTTTTCGAATCTTGTTGTGAGTCTCCCATAATAATACTAATATATTATTGTGTACAAATAATTAATCATCGTAATATAAAAAAATATATATATTTATTGTTGGTGCTTCATTTAAAAACTTCAAAAATATCCCAAATCGTATCTATTATGAATAAAAGTGTAATAAAAACAACGGCAAACAGTAATTTAAGAAAAACGTGCAAAATTTTATTTCTTCATGCAATAAACTTAAAAATTCAAAGCCAAATACAATCAATAATTAGTACACGTGTAAAAAAATCAAAATTGGAGTGTAGAGAGTACCTCTGTCAGAAGAATATACTGGACTTCAGTTGAGCATCCTTGAGCAAATTGTAGCCGCCAATTTGATGAATTATGATAAAAAATATCGCTGCATGGGGTATTTAAAGGGGTGAGACCGACTAAGCCCAACGGTCGCTGGGCCGCAGCGTCCGCTGGAAGTAAACCGACTTACTTCCAGCGACCGCTGGGCTCAGTGGCCGCTGGAATCCGAACATGAATACTCCAGCGGTCGCTGGAGTGCTCGAGTTCGGATTCCAGCGGCCACTATCCTGCACAGGGCGTAGGGTTTTTCAAATCCATCAAACTCTCGTGTCCAGGGGTCGGATTTCATCCTTCACATTTTTAACGTGAAATCGAGTTGAAATCCAACGAAGTCAATGACTTTTTAAAGTCCATAGATTTTTGAATACCTCCGGATTTTAAAAGACTTTTAAAAGTCTGGATTGAATACCTCCGGATTTTAAAGGACTTTTAAAAGTCTGGATTGAATACCTCCGGATTTTAAAGGACTTTTAAAAGTCTGGATTGAATACCCCCAGATTTTAAAAATCCATTAAAATCCATCAAAATCTCAAACGAATACACCCCCCTAAATGTAGTAAGTGTTTTGGCGGGAAAGCGAGTTTCTATATAAAGTATACTTTTTTACTTTTAGATATAGTAGAATAGACAAATTAATGAATTGTATATATACATATTATATATGTATATAATATAGTTATCTTATTTATAATTTTACAAAGTATAATAATAATAATAATAATAATAATAATAATAATAATAATAATAATAATAATAATAATAATAATAATAATATGAAATGCAAAATGATATTATATTAATACTATCAAAATTAAGAAATTGAACTCTCAATAATAAATACTAAGTAATAAGAGAAATTATGAATAATATTAAACTAATATTATTGAAAGTAAAAAAATAATGATAAGGGAAAAGGAAAATTAACAAAAATTATAACTAATCAAATGTTCAAAAGTAATAATATTCTTAGTATTAATATTATATAGTTAATCTTAAACTCTTAGTTATATACACTATCTTCTATCGATTAGTATTTTAGTGTATAATCATTGACTTATAAGAATATATATATAACATCTGGAAAAAAATAGATTATAGTCCATCTTAGATTATTAGTTATAACTTATAAGAATATAAGTTATAAGTTATAAATTATAAATTTATAATTTACGTAAAGTAGTAAAGGAAAAATGAAATTAAAAAATATAAGATTAATCTTGACAACTTGACAAATAATACTCATAATTAAATATTAATACATGAAATTAAATCAATGATAATAAATTAATATAATCAAAAGTAACAAAGTAATAAAGAAAAAACGAAATTAACACAAATTAAAACTAATCAAATGTTCAATAGTAACAATATTCTTAGCACCAATGTTATATAGTTAATCTTAAACACTTAGTATATAAACTAACGTCTGCTATAGTATATAGTTGATATTAATTGAAATGTACATAGCAATAAGTCTATTATAGTATATAGTTGATGTTAGTTAAAATGTACATAGTAATATAAGGGAAAAAGGAAATTAACAAAAATTAAGATTAATATTGACAAAATAATCATTCTCAATTCATTAAATAAGAAATATTAAATGAAATAAATTATATTGAAAACATAATAATTTCTCAAAAATTTGTTATCAAAATTAAGAAATCAAATATTCAAGATTAAAAATATTCTTATTTCTTAGTAGTTAGCACAAATGTTATATAGTTAATCTTATATTCTTATTTATATATACAATTTGTATTATAGTATATAGTTTATATAACTATAGCTTCTATTAGTTAATAAAAAAATTAACAAAAATTAAGACTAAGATTAAATAAGCTAAACTAAGAATAATAATTAAACAAATTAAGAATTAGTAGTCTCTTAAATAATATTGAATGATCAATTTATAAATTATCTTAATATATTGAAATATGATATGACTTATGACTTATAATATAATTGTGCACGTAAACGAGCTCGAGCATCAAATTTATTAAATGAGTCGAGCTCGAGCCGAGCTCGAGTTCGGGCTCGAATTTTAAATAATCGAGCTCGAGCTCAAAGCTCGATTTTTTCTTGTCGAGCCAAGCTCGAGCCCGAGTTCAAAGCTCGAGTCGAACTCGAGCTCGAGCTCGAGGTCATAAATACCTAAACGAGCCGAGCTCGAGCCCGGTGGTACTCAGCTCGGCTCGGCTCGTATACAACCCTAGTCGTGCCCAATCTATTCTTTCAGTATAGACTAGAGGTGATCTCTCGTCCCCTAATCCCTAACCTGTTGCCCAACCCCGATCTCTCATATGATTGTAAACAACAAAGCAATTTTATGCCATAGATAAACCCAGATTTACTGCGACACTGATCTCTCAAGTTGCCCACAGTATCCGTGATGCACCCTATCCTTTTATGACCAATACACAACTACGATTCATTGATCATTTATAGAGATAGTGAACACGATTCTAATTAACGAGTGATTAGTCACGATTAACTAGCTTAGCCCACTTTAATGCAACAAAAAAAATGATTACAAGATGGAACCAAATTCCCACAGTTTATACCTATAAGCCTCACGGTTCCTACATGTTCGTTAAGTTATCATCTTTGTTCAATCCGGAATAACGAGTTTAGCAACTCATGCTAGACTTAGAACAACAATACTAATAAATAGAAGAAGACATAAATGAAACGAAAATCTTACTAGATTAATAGCAAAAATGATCCAACACCAATGTTGGATTTAAGTACATAAACTGGAAATCCTAGTAGCCTATGGGCATAAGGCCCGGGATTGTTCAACAGAAAATAAAATGCAGAAAAGTAAAAATGATAAAAAAAAAATGTATATGGTGTGTTATGTTCGTTCTATGCCATTAAACAAGTTTAAATAGGAGTACAAAACACAAGATAACTTTCTCCCCAAGGAGTGGCTGAAACTTAGATCTCCAAACCTAATGGTTTATGGCCTCTCACTCTTGTTCCATCCCTAATCCACTAAGGTCATATTAGGCTACAACAGGGATCTAGAAGAATATTAAATTGGCCTGTTACTTTATTTAATTTCCAATATCCACAACTTAGGATATAATTAAATAAATAAATTATTATTTTTATCAACCAAAGAAATAATACTGACCTACCAATTTAATACATATTTGCGAATATGATTTCTCCTTTAGTTCAGCCATTCCCCATGTGTAAGATATAATGTGCATTAATTAATTATGTAAGCTTCTAATAACTATAATTAATTAATATCTTGTTCCTTGAGTAATACCACACAAGTTTTATCATGCACATAATACATTTCACCTGCAGGGTTTTACATGAACTTTGTGCTTCCTGAACATCATCAACCTGACGTACCAAGACACAATGGCGATATATATTGCACGACCCATCATATATGTAAATGATATTGCCCAAAATATCGAGGTTGTTGATTATATCAAAGAATCTCACTCATTGATAAATCAAAGCAACAACATAAAATATATATGTCCGCCAATATATATGGGTTAAGAACACGAACTCTGTGGATCTTTATTTTCTCACTTAAGGTCAGAATAGAAAATAGTATCCTATCGTGATCCTCCATAATACACAAATAAGTGTACTAGAATAATCAGATAGTCAAGATAAACTAACTATCAGATTATTCTACCATGTACGGGTGGTGGGTTTAAGACGATATAAGCTGTGAGCTTTTTAATACATTACAAGAAATCTGGTGATATAATCTTTACCGTGTGTATACTCACACAATATAATCTACAATGCAAGTATATGGAACTGACAAACAATAAATAAATGCACTGCAATATCATATATCATCCCTAAAGTTCAATAATTAAAAGAGTCATATAAAAAAATCTTATTGAGACTTTATTACATGGCATTATTATTGTGTCAATGCCAACAAATATAGTTCAACAATTAAAAGAGTCGGATAAAAAAAATCTTAACATTGCCCGGACCACATAATCTAACCAAATCCTCGCTAATTACAACGCCAGCCACAACTTTTCAATTTCAATTTCAATTTCTCTCTCAAACAAAACCAAGAAACAAAATTAATCCCAAAAATTAAAAATCAAAACCCTTTTTCCCCCAAAAACAATTGATGGTTGATGTACAGTGGGCAGATTAAGTAGAGCTACCAACAGCATGTGCACCGGCTCAGTTTCGGGCTCGGGCTCGGACTCGGACTCTAACGGATGGAGCAAAGCCCGCGGAGTAGTGCTGAAGAGTCTGGTGTTAATGGGCGGAGCGCTGTTGCTGAAGCGTCTCACCAAGTCCACCACCCGCTGGGACCATGCGCGCATCGTCGCCGACTCACTCTCCGGCGAGAAGGTTTCTTTCGTATTTAATTTTTCTAAATTCGAGTTCTGGGTTTTTGATTTTCTGTCAGTGGTTTGATTTTTTTTTTTTTGGATTGGTAGTTTTCGGGGGAGCAGGCTTCGAGGGAGCCGGACAACTATTTCAATTTTAGGTGATTTTCTTCTGCTTCGTCTCAGTTGATCTGTTGTGGAAGGTTTATGATTGGAATGAGATTGATTGCCCAATTGCTATGATGTTGTTTGTGTTTTATATGAAATTTAATGTCTTAGGTTTGTCGGTATAAGGATTTAGGGAAATCATGGTTTCATTTCGAGCCGTGGGGGAGGGCAATGTGGGAGTGTGGTTGTGAAACTGTGTGAGCTTTGTTGGGAAAGATAATGCCATTTATTTTGGAGAAATCTTTCGCTTTGATGCTTGGCTATATTCAGATACTGTTTATGGTAGTGGGAGTCATTTTCGACTATTGATATTTTACAGACTGTTTTATTGGAAGCTATGGTTTATAGTCAGCACTTCATCGTTTAGATTTTCTAATGTTATGGTGAATAGTTGTTATTCTGTAAGAATGAAAATAATATTTTTCCAGATAAAAATGGCAAACTCATTTTTGTTAACGGAGTTCTGAAAAATGGAACCAAAATTAGTATTATGTTTGTCCATATTTGTTAAATGTTGTGGAACATGGGGCACCTTAAGGATTTGGGTTCAAGCATCGGTGGTCCTGTACTTCTTATGGGTAAAATCTACGGAATTGTTGCTTGTTCGATTATACTGAACATATTAGGGGTGCAGTCTATTTAACCTATATACTTCAGAAATATTTGAGGTGTTCTTTTATTTGTTGCTTAAAATTATATAATTCTTCTTTGTGTTATTTCTAGATGGCTCTCGTGTCCAGCAGCAGAAATGGTGGATGGTTCAAGAGTTTTGTACTTTGAACAGGTAGAATAAATCAAATTATCTTGAATATGTTTATCTTTGAAAAATTTCACCATCTTCAAAGAATTTTCAATAAATTTTTTTCTGGACAGGCATTCTGGAGAACTCCTCACAAACCTTTTCGTCAGGTACTTGATTTAACTACTTCAAGAGTTTGTACCTTAAATAATGTTGATGCATACGTTTTGGCAGCATTTTTTGTGGCAATGCAGCACTTCACCAGTTCATCTCCAGGAAGTCTTCCCATATGGAATTAACATTCTAGGATCATGGCTTTCTTTTTCCTTGCTTCCATCAGATTGTTCCACGTTAACTTCTCAAAGATGAAAATACAAATTTTTGTCAATTTGGATTACATGTATTTCTACTAATTTAATTATTCTAACAGAAATCTTGATGCAGAGATTTTTCATGGTAAAGCCTTGTTCAAAGGAGATGAAATGTGATGTTGAGGTTAGTTTCAAGTTTATGCTTTTTCTTATTCAACCATCTCTGGGTGTTAGCTGCTATAGATGATAATCATTAATGTCTTGCATGCATGACGAATCATATATGTTTATTAGAATAATATTGTTTTACTTATTTGATGATCATCACCTCTGCTCTCTGCACAGATGAGTACGTATGCAATCCGGGACTCCGAGGAGTACAAGAATTTTTGTGATCGGTCAAGGGACCAAAGGCCACAGGCTGACGAAGTAATTGGTGTAAGTTCAATTTCGTTCCAGTCTGGTTGAACCTACATTTGTACCTGCAGAATGCATCCTATCAAGACTTATGAATTTTTTTTGTGATCCCCTCTGTTAGTCCTAGAGACCTTATTTTTGCTAGCTTGTGTAGTGTATTTGTATGTAGTGCAAAAGCTTTCTTCACAATTTGGTTAATTGCCATCTGTGATTTACCATCTCCATAACTTGTCTAATTGCTGCGATTTGGTAGAAAATCAGTCTTATTATTTATTTTAATCATTAAATAAGCATATTTCTAAATGTCATTCTTCCTCCCCACCGGAGGAGATGGAGACCATCTACTATTGCTTTTAATTGAACAAGCAGATTCGTAAAATTGTATGAAGGAAACCAAGTGCAAATTAGTTCAATTAGAGAATGGGATTCTATCTCGCAAGTGGCACAGTAGATTAATTAGTTCATTATGTGCTGATAGATGGGTTTGCTTTCTGTCTTGGCTTAGTTGCTAGTTGCAAATTGTGGTAAACTATCATCATTGTTAGCCAAACTATAAAAATTTAGAACACCTATGCAGTTCAGAAAGCAAATTATAGGTGACATCAAAACTCTGCAGCTGTATGGCCCACTTCATTTTTATCCATAGGACCATAGCTACACAATCCATGGGTTTTTAGAACTATTGCCTACATTATAATTTAAAATGCTATGCCTTCTTTGTGGAGTCACTAGGCCAAAAAAATAATTCCTAATTTTAATGTCACATGTTGCCATCTTTCCCTTCCCAGAATGTAATATTTTACATGCTAATACTCCTCACCAGTCACCACTGCATCAAAAATCTGCTGCTGTACAGATTAAAATGTAATATTTTACATGCTAATACTCCTCACCAGTCACCACTGCATCAAAAATCTGATGCTGTACAAATAAAAATCTTCACTGACTGCCCATACTGATCTCAAGCCCATATTTGTCGGACGATTACATACATCTACGGAAGCTCCCAAGTTAGATTTAATCTGTTGATAATTTGCACTCACACACTCATGCCCCACACATAAATGCTAATATTAATGGCAACATGAGCTTCAGATATCTCAGAAATAATGGGTGGGGTTATGTATCCCAATGGGCAGATTAGATATATGTAGCTAAAGGCTTAGGGCAGTGATTAGAGGTCAACTAACACTTTTCCCTAAAGACGTGCTATTGTCAAAGTAGAATGAGGATCTTTTTCGTTTTCAACAAAACGTGAATATCTTTTGCCTAAAGACGCTGGATCTTAAGTTCTTACTGCAAAGATCCTTTTGAGTTTTTCTTGCTGAGTAGAGTACAATCTATATGGAATAACCCCTTAGTGTGTGCTGGCTTTGGCATCAGATTAGAACGTCCACATCATGGCTAACCTGTGAACTAAAAGTTCTTGTGATTGAGTGAGTGTTTGCACAAGCTTAAATAAGCTGACAATTTGATTTTAGTTTGTATTCAACAGTTTTGAGTGTTGTCAAATTTCAAATTATGCTCTTTTTCTTTCTTTCATGCATTGGGGAGGATGAATTGGGAATTGAACTCCAGTCACTCACCCTTATAAGGGTGAGGAACACCACTAAGCCACAAGGCTTGTGGTAATTTCAGATTATGCTTGCATAGATTGTCTTTTCACCTGTAAAAGTGATTTTTTTTCCTAACACTCCAACTTCTGATTTTTTTCTGCTCTTAACTATTCACTGCAAACACTATCCACTTTTACTATCAAGCATTTTTTATAAAACCTATATGTATAATTACTTTTTTGAAAACAATATATTTTGTTTTTGCACACTCACAGAGTATTGCTGATGATTTCATGCAACTTGCAGAGCCCCCTTCTTATGTATCTTTTTATTGAATGTCAATTAACCTCATTCCATGAGTGATGGGCGTACAAATTTGAACTGCCTTTGTCCAATGAAACTCTCATCAAATAGCTCTTCTCCTATAATATTTGAGTCACATAAAATATTTTCATGTTAAGCCATCTATCTCTCTGACAAGATTGAAGCAGGAAGTACAATTGTGAGAAATCGTAGGATACAGCAAGTTGCTCATCCTATGTAACATGGTTCTGTACTAGGTCATTGTTGCCTAGTTGATCATACAGGTCGCCCTAGAAATCCATTACTTGGAAGTCCATTTTTTGATAAGGATATATTAAGTGTAGGGTTGAAGGAAAACTGAAATAATTTCTAAAGATGAGTAAGGAAGCTGAGGTTAATAAATAGTGAAGTGCTTGCCAGCTTGTGTACAAGAGCATAGACTTTCCTGTGAATTAAGTTTGATTTTCCTCGTGTCTAATCTCGACTTCCTTACTTCCATCACCTGATTTTGGGCAGAGGAGGGGAAATGAGGTGGAGGGTATAGGGTGGTTACAAGGACCTGATGAAGTAGACTGAAATTCATACCAAACAAGATTTAAAGGTTGGCCATTAAGCCAAAAGATTTTAATTAGATCAAGTTGCTAGGGTGAGCTTTAGTAGCTATAAGCTTTACCTTTGGTACATGAGCATGTCTTTCTGTTTCTTGGATTTTCAGAGAAGTTCATGCATCATGCATTAGATCTTTTCTCAAGTATGCTTTGGATTTGGCGTATCTTTATAGCATCCAATTTGGCAAACCTTCATGCAGGACATTGCAGAGCATTTGACCACTATGTATCTCAAACGTTGCGATCGAGGGAAGCGTTGTTTATATGAAGGCTCAACTCCTGCAAATGGGTTTCCTAATACCTGGGTATTCGTATTGTTCATCTTTCACTGCCTTATCAACATTTCCCTCCACTCTCTGAATGTTGATTAGTAATTTTATTTTGTGAGAATGTGCTGTATTTACTGCAGAATGGAGCATCATATTGCACATCAGAACTTACTGTATTGAAAAACGGTGAAATACACACGTGGGATAGAAGCTATGACGATGAGGGAAATCAAGTGAGTTATAGCCATATTGTTTCTTGAAATGACGTCTTGTACATTGCATTTGCTTCACTTAGATCCTCTCTTTCCGTCGTTTCCAGGTTTGGGGTGTAAAGGGTGGCCCCTACGAGTTTAAACCTGCTCCAGCATCAAGTTTTAGGGATCCGTTCTCGTCTTTAAATTTCCCTCCCCAATTAATGGAGAAACGGATCGAGGGCTCGTTTGTCGTCCAAGAATGATTTTCTTGTTCCATAGTATCATGTATGTAAACTAATTATAGCTTTTGATGTATTCCCAGTTTTTATTTGCTTTCAATATTTGTACATAAATGCCCGCTACTTTTAGAAGAAAAATCGATCTCGTCGAGGTATAAATAGGATTTACTGATTAACAGTAACTCCTTTTCATTTAGGTTTTCGGATGCCTCATCTCTCATTGAAACTGAACTATGTGCATAAGATTTCTCTGATAATCGGATAGTGAAACTTGCTCAAATTTTGATGCCTGAAAAGTTGATACACTATATATTTTCGTCTAGATGAACGACGATATGCTTTGTTTAGTGTATTTTATCGAGTGCAGCATGATTGTTTCTTTTTATTTTTCCCATTAGACGATCACAAGAAATATCATCGGGTGTAATCTACACGAAATGAAATGACGATGGTAGTTCTAATTTTTCATAACTGGGGATAAAGAATTGAACATGGTGAAGAAAGAAAGTGAGAGGAATGTATGTTGAAAGGAATTACAAAATTTGTAGTACAATCGAGTTTATGATCCCCCTATCATATCATAATTCGTAGTAATCTTAGTAGGTGCTGTTGAGGTAGAAATAAAGGCCAATCAATGCTGCAACTCCAAGTGCAATTGCGAAGGGCAATGCTTGCCTGCAGAATCATGTTTCCGTATTTTAACGACGTTAAAAGAATATGAGATGAAATACGATTACGATTTATGGGCTTATGTATAGGCATACCCGATAGCTTCATCTTTCTTAATCTGAGCTTTCCTGGCTTTTCGAACTTCTAAGCTGTTTGCATCTTTGGTAACGTTTGGCGCATATGGTCTGAATCTCCTTTTAGGGGCACCACATACTGCAACACATCCATCATTAGTGGAATTTTTTTATCAAATTAATGTTTTATCTTATCCCTATAGTAATCCATTTGATAAAAAAAAAAACCATTTATTTCAAAAGGGTAACTGTAATAAACAAGTGGACGATATTATATGGAAATCTGTGAATTAAGATGAGGAAATGAAATGAATAGTGCAAATGTACCAGGACAGAAGTAGTTATCAGGCACCTTCTCAAAAGGTGTTCTCTCATTGTAGATATACCTGCATTCCCAAATAAGTTCGTGTCACAAATCATAAGTCCAACAATATATATTCAAGAAAACTAACAAAAATTATGTTATAAATAAGAAAAAAAGAGAGAGTAATTACCCGCAATCACGGCAAATGTAGGCTTGCTTGGAAGCAACACGCATGGAGAATTTAGGTGCAGTAGCTGGGACAGTTGAGAGTTGAGAGGGCATCAATAGGTGGAGAGATGGGGAGAAGAAGGATGATTTGAGCGCAAAGCGATCGGACGGCAGCCGTAGGCCGGTGGTTCCCGCCGCCGGTGGTGGTGGTGCAATGGACTTGGCTCCATGAAGACTAGTGGTGGCAGCCAAGGCCATTTTCTAATGATTTTTTTTTTTGGTTACTATAGTATTTTGTTGAATGTGTATAGACTATAGAGTGAATATGTGAGGATGATATGAGGTGATAAGAAGAGACTGAGAGCATGTGATTGTGAGGTAATTTGGTAATGCAAAATCGTGTGGAAGCGTGGCTGTCATGCTTTCCCCACAAATTTGGCCACATACATCCAACTTTGGACCTTTCTTATCTTTCAAGAACTTTCTTACAAGGAAGACGATTCAATTTTGTTCTTTTTTTTTTTTTTTTTTTTTCTTTCTTTTATATTTTTTCTAATAGGACTCAACCGAGATGAAATAGAATTAGTTATAGCTATTTTATTTAAGGGTTAATAGTTAAAAAATGATCACATGCATTTTTGCGAAGTTACAAATTCGATCCGATATTTAAATGTTGACAATTAAGACACTAATTTTTGTAACGACGCTCGTCTCTTCGAGCTCATTGTGGCTCAACCATCAATTTCAAAAGAAAAAAACGATTACGCAAAGCTGAATTTTAAACTTGTATCACTGAAAAATTCGGGAACGTTGTATAATATCTAGATTAAAAGAAAGGTTCTTATTGAATTTAAAATTTCATGAAAAGGTGGTAATTTTTTTTCAAGTAAATAATCCTAGATTTAATTAGGTTTCTAGTTTTATTTAATTAAGGGTCTTTTAGGTGAATCTTGTATTGGACTGACTCTAGGCATGTACGGTTTGTTAATATTTAAATTTAAACACGATGATTGCCATTAGTTAGGGTGAGGATTTCAGTTATGATAGTTCTATACATAACCACAATTTTACTTGTTATAGTCCTTATATTAAATTCTAATGCATTTTCAAATCTTATACGTAGCCCCTTCCCACTCTTCTTCAATTCTCTCATAAGTTATAATTGTGTAGCCTCCCCAATTCTTCGTTCTTATCAATTCTCTTATAGCCTCTTCAATTAAAACAGAACATCTGAATTCATCGAAACATATTCTATATAATTGAGGATATCTCCTTCCTTAACCCCATCATTCAAAAATCTTCCATTTTCCCAATAATGTTAAGCATTTGCAAACATGAAAAATATGAAAAACAAAATTAGTATTCCGTTCTCTTTAAAATTGAATTGAAGATCTCAAAAACCTAATAAAATTAATGTTTTGCGAAGATTTGATCAACATTAACATTTACTATCAATATCTCAATATGAATCAATTCACCTTGACAATTTGATTCAAATAAAAATAAGACTCTTTCATCAATATAAACACATCAAAAACATCCAGATCCATATCACAAAATATTTTTTTGTATTCCATAAAGATGCATTCTTCTGACTTCAACAAATTTAGATCTAGAATCTTCATTACTAATATCATCCAACTTTCATTGATGTTAAACACTTGGAAATTTTGTGATACTAATATGTATCACAAAATATTTTTTTGTATTCCATAAAGATGCATTCTTCTGACTTCAACAAATGTAGATCTAGAATCTTCATTACTAATATCATCCAACTTTCATTGATGTTAAACACTTGGAAATTTTGTGATACTAATATGTATCACAAAATATTTTTTTGTATTCCATAAAGATGCATTCTTCTGACTTCAACAAATGTAGATCTAGAATCTTCATTACTAATATCATCCAACTTTCATTGATGTTAAACACTTGGAAATCTTGCTCTAGATATGTACCTAGATAAGGGGATAGTAAAAAGTTGTATTAGAGATGGATTTTCTTAATTTTGTTGATAAGCCTTGAATTAGGCGAGCTTAGAATAGAAAAAGAAAGAGAGAAAAATGGAATTCGCAGTTTTCTAGCATAAGGTTACCTGGGTTGGGTGGAGATGATGGGGGTTTACACTATTATCCACTTGTGAGGACAAAATAGGTATTAAATAAGTTTTTTTATTTAATTTAATATTGAGGGCTAGAGTGAGTAAAAATTCGGCTATAAATAGTAGTGTCTCGCCTAAATATATTCAACCAGAACTTAGCATTATCAGATGAAATGTTAAATGCTTTTTTTATGATTCAATGTTAACCATATTTCAATGTTTTTGTTAACTTATAAGGCCCAAAACCATTTAAAATAAACCAATATTTCACTTCCATTCAAAGTAAAGATCAAAGTAGATTAACCTACAAAACTCAAGTGGTAAATGTTCATCACAAATTGTAATATCTTGACTACAACAAACCAACCACAGCTACAAAAGAATTTGAACTTCAACAAGAAATTTACATTAATGAAATACATTCTATTTTCACAATGAGTTCCCTACCAAGGTTTAAGGTCACCCACTGGCCCTGCAGTCCAGTTTAAGATCTTCTCACCAGGTCTCAAGTAAATACTACTGTCATGTGGCAACTTACGAGCGAGCCCGTTCAAGATCTGGTGGAAGGCGTCCCTAGGCTGGGCGGGCTGTGGAAACAGCATCGCCTGTTTCATCGAAGGATTGGCTAGTATTCTTTGCTTCCTTAGTATTTCTTCAGTTGGAATTGAGGTCAGAATTGAGTCCAGTTTAGGAACATCCTTCTCTGCTACAAAGACACCGATATCTTCCCATGGAATTGCATCGGCAAATGGCAAGACAATGTCATCAGCTATGATAACAGGGATACAGCCAAATACAACGGCTTCAACCAGTCTCGGACTCCATGGAGCCCATCCGAGCGGGCATAAACAGAAGATAGCTCTCTGCATGTCTTCGTAGTATGTAGTTGGGTGTTCCGTGGAAATATCAAACAGGGGGTTGTCCTTGAAGTTCTCCCACACTGCTGCCCGCGCACCTCTGCAAAATCAGAAGCAATTTTTTAGTGCACATATCAGTTTTCAGGTGCTTCAATATGCATGTAAGTGTAACTGATTAAAATGTGATCCTAATTATCAGCTATTCTTCATTTATGCAAGTTGGAAATGTCAGACAGGGTGGATGTGTGGTGGTGCTCAAACAGAATGGATAATCGACTACTAATAGAGACTTCAGTAATCAAATCGCGTGTCTTTATTCTGCTTTTTGGGTTTAGTGATTCCTTTTGGGCGAAAATGGGCCTTTTTTGGCCTTACAACAACTAAAAAAAGTAAGGTAGTAGAAAAAATGGTGATCAACTAAACAAACTCTTTGCTCTTTTCTTAAAAAAAGATTATATAAACTAAATAACAAGCAAATTTCATGAGCATTGAGTAGAAGACGAATCAGAACAATTTAATATGAGAATCTTTCAAGGAGAGAGCATAATCCATCCACTATGCATGTTAATAAAACATACCTTGCATAATAACCGCCTTCTGGGTCGTTTCCAACATCATAAAACAAACCTCGGAAGTAAACAAAGATGGATCGAGGAGTGGTAGGAGAAATTAGATGCGCCTGCATTTTCTGCGGAGGGGCATATGGAGGGATTATGATTGCTCCATCCTTTAAGCAAACATGATTACGTTGTCCAAAAGTCTGGACCAAGGTAGCCCGCTGGAGCAATGGAAGGATCCCTCTCTCTATAGCCTTCTCTTCCTACAATACATACGGTACATCCAATTAACTTCATATCTAAATTCTAAAAGTAGGATCTGTGAAATATTTTGTACCATCAATGCCAGCAAGTCTGCAATCAATGAGGACCTTTAAAAAATCATTTCAAAGAGAGACAGTGCGAATTCTTACTAGATAGTGAAAGCAAGCCCCAAAATCATGAGGCACGATAAAGAAGTGATCAGCCCCTTCAGATCTATTCCAGTAAGGCCAGTTGGAAGAGATTAGCTGTATAGCACTCCTCATCATACGAGGTGATTTAAATGGTAGTGGGAGGCCATTTGGTGTCAGGTCACAAGTAGTATACACAGGAGTATAGAACCAGTCTGCTTCTTCGGGATTGAGAGTACGAACAGGACTTGACAAGAGGAAACGGTGCATGAAAATCTCTGCTGCAAACATATGGGTGAGGCATCTTGGGTCCTTCTGTAAAATCTTTTTGTTGTATTTGCTAGGAAGCTCATAAACAAAAACTTTTAACCTTCCCACTGGATCATCTTCCAGGACATCACCCGCGCTACCTAAAATTTGGAAGTGAGATGAAAATACATGACTTACATAATTTAAATTTTGCAATCTTACACAACGAAAATGCAATAACTGATTAAGGTGATACAGATATTCTGAATATTCAATGTTGAATATCACAACATTTTCTAACTATAAGTTAAACCGGGTTGCTTGCCATTTCCTGCATCAACATTATATCGTGCCCTATCTACTAAAGCAAGACAATGATTGGATGTGCAACCTAGTTTGTCTTCCCCAATGATTAGTAATAAAGCACAAAACTAAGTAAAAGTTATATATTATCAAGATCACATATTTTAATGTATGTACGCAAAGTTCCAAAAAAAAGAATCCAAGAGAAGTATAAACATTAAAGATTAAACAATTGACATAGATGCATTGGTATATACAATATTAATGCTGTAGTGACATTTTGATTTCTACTAATCAAATTTGATAATCCCATGCTTTCAATCTTTCTTGATGCCTATGCTTCCACTGCACCAAAAATTGGTTGCCCAGCAAACAATATGCTCTTTGACTGTTTTGCATTAGGTTAAGCCAAGGACATCAGGTGAAGAGTCATAAAGATATTGCCATTTTTTTAACTTCACTTTTCGTCCATCTAAGTTATAACTTATAAGCCCTTGGAGATCCAACTAGCAATTCATGTATTAGGAAGAAGGAAGTTTGGACATAAAAAGAATACACTTTGTGATCCATAATAGTTCATAATCAACTTATAGATTGCACGATAATTTTTCCAACAGAGAGACACTACCAATTTTGCAAGATGCATCAACTTGGGCTTTTTCTCTATTTGTATTTCTAGTGAGAATAAAACGGAGTAAGCATCAAGATAGATGATGAACTCAGAAGGCAAATGATGCACAATGTCTAAGAGGTTCACATATAGATCAAAATATTAAGAGTGATGGAAGGAAATTAGATATGCACTTATTTCTTTTTTGTATAACAAACAAAATGTTTCATCAATTAAGTTTGAAAAGTACAACGGGATAAGGCATCAGATATATCATATAAAAATAGGAAATCTACATGAAGTATCCATAACAACATTTACCAAATTCAAGAAAGGGTCATTTTCACCTAAATTTCAGTAGTTAAGCAACAAAATGATTCCAGTTACGTTAATCTATAAACATGCATTTTGTCAAAGTTTATGATACATCTTAAAATTCTGCCCAATCAAGCTGTCTTGTGTTGTATTCCCCTGAAAGTATCTTCATTTAGGTGAAATCAGAGAGGTTCTAAACGGCCATAAAGTGAAACAGCCCCGTCAAACATGTTCTTACATAACACAAGAGATCACCCTAAACCATATCTGTAACTGAGATTGGACTATTCGTCAAGCTAACTATGAAAACAAAAACAGGAAAATGATCCTAAAGAGTAAAAACAATAATCATGCAACCCAATATTATTTTCTTTAAGCACAAAGCCATATCCAAAAACAAAATCACTGCTCTGATGGGGCAAGACTTAAAGGGCATGTTTACTTTGAGGATATACAATTTGAAGGATAGATATGTTAGATGATACAATGGTGGATAAATCATATCCACCTCTTTAGGTGGGATACATATCCCACAAATAAACACTCAAAGTTCATTTTATCATGGGCCTTGGGTTATCCACCATTTTAATATCATGCAAAGTAAACATAGAATAACTTATTAATCCACCTTTATCCATCAAAGTAAACAAGGCCAAACTGTATTCTTGTCTTTTTATTCAAGAACATGCGAAGCTTAAAGGATATAATAAGCAATAAAGCAGCCAAATGTATTAAAGAAAATCATACCAAAACAGTGTGATTATGGTTCCACAACTAGCTATAGCTCTAACCAAGTAAAGTCAAGCTTGATTGTAGAATATGGAAAACTAAAATACATCTTCCCTTTCTTATCAAACACAAATTCATCATATCAAGAATTTGCATAATTTTCAATACAACACCAATTTGTATAATTTGATCACAACCCAATCGCTTATAAACTGCATTAGATCAGAAACTTACCTTGCATAAGTTAATGTACAATGCAGCATCCCATTTCAACAAAACGAGCCCACAAAAAAAAAAAAGCAAATAAAATTTCAGCTGAAACAATCTATACTACACATGTTTCAACAGTTGAGATGCACTAAAGAAAAACAGAGAACAAGATTCATACCAGAGATTCTCTCAGTTTTTTGGGCTCTGTGAAACTTGAAAGCCTCAATCCTCCAAAATATTGAAAAATAAAGAAGCAAAGCTAAAACCCATCTCCAATTCCTCATTTTTCCAACGAATCAATGCCCAAGGTTCTGCCCCTAATAAATGTCTGCCCCAAGAAACAAAAATCTGCGCTGATTAACAGACTATTATTATCTGTCGTTGAATTGAAATCTCATCATACGGAGTAGTTATAGTCACAAACAACAGTTTTCTTGCATTACTAGGATTTTGAGAGAGAGAGAGAGAGGTACTAACATGTAACAAATGATTATACAAATCTAGGGGGTATGGCAGAAATTAATTGCTTGGAGAGAGGAATAGATTGGTTTTGATCTGGGTTTCTTAGAAATCTGATCTGAGATTATATTTCTGGAAATTAAACTTTCCGGTTTATGCTAACCTCGCTTGCTCTAATCGAGTGACTCAACTCGACTCGACGACTCGCTCAAATAAGTGAAAAACGTTGCCCGATGACTCAGCGAGTCGCGTCGAACCAGGCTCATGACTCAGCTCAGTGTGCGTGAGCCCAACAGTTTGGTTAATTGTTGACACGGCGTTTCTAGTTACGGTTTGACCATTTTATGAACCTATGGGAAGGCCAAGAAAGAGCAAGTAGTTTAGACCATTTTTTTCTCTCCAAAATCGAGAGAAGTTCGTTTGAGCAATGATGAGGTTTATGGTGCCCAGCCAAAAAAAAATAAAAAATCCTTCACTTCCAAATCAAGAAAGTGAAAATCATAAGCATTTTAACAAAGTTTTACTTAGATAAAAGACTTCAAAAGATAGAAAGGAAATGCAAATGTTGTCCTAAACTTACAAATTCTAAAGTTGAAGAGAATACGCAACTTAAAATATTTGTATTTTTATTGCATTTTTTATGGAGATGAAGCTACTTAGCTTCACAAAAACGCTTTTAATGTTCTTCTATTTTTGGTTTGTTTATTAGGAAGATATTTTAGTTGTTTCCTAGTTGAGTTAGAATTACTTTCTTTTATTTGTTTCTTAGTCGGTTTAGGATTACTTCGTAACTATAAATATTGCTTGGTTTATAATATTGCTTGGTTTATGTTATTCAGGGTAGATATTTTGATAATTAAAAATCTGGAGTTTTCTCTAAATTCTCACGTTTTTCGTGATTCCCTTGCGTTCTTATTGAATCTCAGTGTTTCACATTAGTTCACGTAACTCAGCTGCATCAGTTGGTATCTAGAAACCAGCATACGATTCGTACCAATGCCTCCTAATTGTTGGGGATTGTGCCCTTAAAGCAATTGTGAATTGTTTTTATCTTATTTATAAAAGCGACATTTATTTTCGAACTAATATGCTTCTTGTATGCATTTATTTACATCACAGAAAATCCCTACTTTATTTGATGTTACCATAATCTTAGTATATAAGTGTTATATATAAGAGGATTGAGATTATGGAAAATAAACTAAAAATGAAGTCCGTGACGAATTTAATTAAAGTATGAGATCTTTAATTAAAATGTCACTAATGCAGCCCGATGACATTATGAATGTGACCGTTTTATCCAAACCGTTGATGTGAAGACATCCAATTGGGTTCATTTATATATGATATGATCATATAGGACTTGGACCGATTTAATTTAATTATTCCTTCAAATTCCGTTAAAGAAAAGGAATATTAAATTAAATCACAAGATGATCATATATGAATAATCTTAATCCTGAGTGACTATAGACTCCTGTTTATTTGAATGTGATTCTTAATATGCTTGTTAAAGATTGTTTGCCAACATTCTCTAAACTTGCATTTTAGATTCACGTTTGAATTAAATAGCTGGGAATGTAATTTATAGATATGGAATCAATTCCTTCTTTTGAGAAGTAGAAAAATAATTCTCTCATTTGTTAATTCTGGAACTGAGTGATTTGAGATCTCTAATTTATAAATTATTTATAAATTAATCGCTCACTGGTGAATTAATGGTAAATGAGGAAAAAAAATAATTGAAGAGGTTAACGGATATTACCTGTCTTCAATTATGAATTATTTATGGAGGATTAATTCATATGAAATGATTAAATCAATGGACTGCTCAAATTCGTAGAGTAAATATGTTTTATAATTAAAGAGAGTGCAATTCTGAATTTTTAGTGGAATAATATCAGAATTAATAAATCAAATAAATTAATTAAAGAGTTTAATTATTTATTCGATTTATTGGAGCTCTTGATTATAGGTCCATGGTCCCCGATTTCCCTTCCCATTTTATTGACGGCTTGATAATAATATTTAAGTTCCTAAAATGTTATGAAAAATAAGTTTTCATAAAGTTTGGACTTATGTGTAAATATTAGTTAATTCTGGGAATATATGAATTCCACAGTTTGACTGTGCTAGGAATTAAATAAATATAAGATATTTATATTATTTACATATTAGTAATAATTAATAATTGTTTAAGATAATTATTAATTTATTTCCTTATCTACATGATTTTGAATCTGTTAAAGATTGAAAACTAATATGTATTGAGATTTGACCTAAACCTAATTGTATATATAACACAAGAGACTTATATTAATTCTCACGCCAATCAAACTCACGTGAGACGTGAATTAGCAAAAGAGGATTAAGACATAAACAAAAGTTTTAATTGATTTTGTGAAAATCAATTCACGCCATTCCCATCGGCAAAATCAATGAATTTGATTTTGATTTGAATTTTTTTCTCTTGATGTTTATATTTAATTCAGATTAAATATCCTCCTAATATTGTAGCCTAATTTTACGATTTCATGTATTGAAATAATCGTAAAAATATTAAGTTAGGAACTTAATAGATTTATTTCGGTGTCCACTCACTACCGTTCAAAGGGGAGATCGAATCGAAAGATCGTGGTGTTTACGAGCTTCAAGTTTCAAAGATTGATCGAAGAAGACGAAGGAGGTTTAAGAAAACGGTATTTTCTTTATCTCTTCTTTAGTTTTAAATAAATTTAATTCGCATGGATATTATATTTTTATATCACGATCTATTGTCTGATTTATACTGCTTCCGCTCCCGTTCGATTTGATCAAAAAGACGGATTTTATTCGACCCGAAATTTATTTCGGATCGATTTAATTTCCAAAACTAAGAAGAACAATCAACCGCTCTTCCTTGATCTAGCCTTCTAGCAACAACAGTTGAATGAACTCCAACAACAGATGGCCTCCATTCAACACCAACTTGACCAGCTTCTTCCACTCCTTACCAATCAAGCTCCGACCAGTGCCATGGAGCCCGAGACACGTCTGAAGATGATGAAGTGACGATGGATAACCCGTTTTCTCCCCTCCACCCACATGGTGATCGCCCCACCAACTGGGAGAACAGTTTCAAGGTAGATTTGCCCGAATTTCACGACACACTCCACCCTGATGACTTTCTTGATTGGCTCACCGTTGTGGATGAAGTTTTGAATTTTAAAGAAGTTCCCCTGAACCGTCGTGTGTCGTTAGTTTGTACGCGGTTTCATAGTCGTGCTATCGCGTGGTGGCATCAACTTAAACATGCCCGTCTTCACCACGACCGTCAAGTTGTACCTTCGTGGGATCCGTTTGTTCATCTCCTCAGAGGTGAATTTCTTCCCTTCAATTATGATTGTGTACTATATCAACGATTTTAGAATCTTCATCAAGGCAATTGATCTGTCGATGCTTATACGGAAGAGTTTACTAGCACGAGTTCATTTATCTGAGTTTACTGATCAATTGATTTCTCGATTTATTGGGGGATTATGTATATCATTACAAGATACTTTGAATTTATTTTATCCGACTAGTGTCTCTGAAGTTGATACATCAACGATAAGCCTTGAAGAACCTAACCCGAAGCTGTAAATACGTGGCCCAATTACACGACTTCAAGCAATACAATACAATTGCAAGGATATTTCCAAGCATTTGTTTGTAAGAAGTTTGAAGATGACATAGGAGTTGAGAGCAGCCCCAAAATTATTACTTTGGTAATAATTAAAGATTGAAGATCAAGGTTTGAAGAACCAACACAAGGCAGCTCGAGATTGCTGTCCATTTTGAAGTTCGAAGTCGAAGAAGCCAAAGAAGCTCGAGGAAGAGGAGACTGTTCAAAGCAGCCCCAAGGTTGAAGAAAGCTTCAAGAACACTCTCGTTGATCTACTCAGCAGTTTTCAGCTTATCAAGAGTTATGACTCCGATCTCTTCAATCAACTGAGGAGATATCTCAGATGGTCACTCTAGAGATATCATGTTGATGAAGCAGTTATGTTTACACTGCTTGACAGGATGGGACGATTTTTCTGTAGTTGAAGGACATTGAAGTAAAACTGGTTAAATCATCCATTACCGGTCACTCTTACTCTCTCAGAGATTATGGATTCGATGATCAGTAGAATCTGAACTGAAATCCCTGCTGCAACTCCACTGCCGTTTACCGAGCCATCCAACTCATCCTCCACACCTATGAAGTTCAACCACCCACTTTCAACTGAAGAACTCCTCCCAAGATTAGCCATGACGTCAACTGAACATCAAGTTCAGCCTCTACTGCCAGATCTACGGCAGTTCATGCCAACTGAAGAAGCATCCAACTGGCTACCCTCACCACCAAGAGAATAGCCATCCCCTTCCCTATTTGAAGGTAACTTAGCTACAACATTTAGCTTATTACCTCATGTTCTCATTCTATCCTTCGATCTACACATGCACACCCTTTTGGATGATGCCAAAAAGGGGGAAGAGATTGAAAAAATTGAGAAGAAAAATAATGGAAGACAATTTTTGAGTCTCTGGGATGAGATTCAAAGGGAACCCTCGCAGTTTCAAGGGGAAGTACAGCCTCAGGGGGAAGTAGTGAGGACTGTAGGAACTACTCAAGAAGAGAGGCATCAGCCTCTGGCGGAAGATTAGGGAGTTGTCCAGGGATATGCTACAAGGGATGAGAGACATTTGTCTCGGGGGGAAGTCTGGGGAGAAGTCTGGAGAAATGCTAGTGCCAAAGAAAGAGGAGAGCCTAGAAATTGGTGGAATAGGTGAAGAAGGAGATGAGATACCACGAGAAGAAGCGCAACAGCTGAAGAGCTAGAAACTAATAAAAAAAAGGAGGATTAAAGAAAAACAAACGGTTGTAGATTAAAAGATATCTAATCAGTTTACATAAGCAGTTTCTTAGCTACAAGTTTTCTTGCTTGATTGTGTCATTGTTACATAGCTCAAAAATTTCTCAATCAGTTATTCCATCATTGCTCAAATTTTGCCATGTTTTGGACATCATCATAAAGGGGGAAATTGTTAGGAAAAACTATCAAGGTTTTTCTTACAAGGGGTTTTGATGAGATGTCAAAATATGTCAAAATATGCAAAGAGCCTTGAAAGAACTGAAAAGAACTCAAGCAGAAAACTAAGGATGATCATACAAAGTCAAGCTGTCAAAGCCAAAAGAAATGATCAATCCATGTGAAAAGAAAAAAGAGAAGAATAGAGAGAAAAAGAAGAAGAGTGTAGCTTGCTAAAACAATTAGCAAGGCAAACTGGAAGTTGCAGGTGCCAGCAAGAGAAACTACTGATTGCCACCAGTCTACAGTGATGAACTGATAGACATACCAGTTTAAGGCCGATACCGGCTGAAGAGAACTGAAGGACATACCAGTTCTAGGCCATCACCAGTTGAAGAGATGTTCCAGCTGAAAAGAACTGAAGGACATACCAGTTCTAGGCCACCACCATCTGAAGAGATGATTCCAGCTGAAGAGAACTGATGGACATACCAGTTCTAGGCCATTACTAGCTGAAGAGAACTGATGGACATACCAGTTCTAGACCACCACCAGCTGAAGAGATGTTCCAACTGAAGAGAACTGAAGGACATACAAGTTCTAGTCAAATACCGGCTGAAGAAGTGTTCCAATCAAAGGAAGTTCCCAGCTGAAAGGAATACCAGCTGAAAGAGAAGAACTGAGGGACATACCAGTTCTAGATCATTCCTGACTGAAGAAATACCAGTTGAAGAGCACATCAGTTGAACTGATGAACATGCCAGCTCATGATGACATCAACTGAAGAAAATTGCCAGCCAAAGAGAGGACGATTTCGAGCTGAAGGAAATACCAGCTCAAGACATTCCAGCTGAAGAAAATACCAGCTGAAGAAATATACCTGTCTAAGATCCATGCTGAAGGAAATACCAGCTCAGGATATTCCAGTCGAAGGAACATACCAACTGAAGAGAAGACCAAGGTACAAGCTGAAGGAAAATGCCAGCTCAAAGAATACCAGCTGGAGAATGAAGTTCCTGCTGATGAAACACTAGTTCGAAGGACACCAGCTGGAGACGCATCAGTTTTGAAGTCCAACTGATAAAGCGCCAACAACCGAACTGAAGATCAGTCCAAGAAAGTTCAAAGCTGAAGGGATACAAGTCCAAAATACTAGCTAAGGAACATTGGTTCAAACTACCGGCTGAAGTAAAGCAAAATGGAGTTCAGAAGGCATCTAGAAATGCTAGCAGAAGCTGATCTCAACTGAAGCTTTCCCAACTGCCAAGGGACACGTAGAACTGACAGACAAAGGAACTAAAGATTCCAGCTGCCAGATAAAGCTCAGAACTGAAGATCAAAGATATGAGTCGTAACTAAAATTCAGATAAGCTAAAGAAGATCTTGAAGTTAATGCAACCAAGATCTTAGAGCAAAAGCTCGTTAGAAGAGCAAAGGTAACTCAACGGCCCCATTAAATGAAAGTCTTGCAACTGGCTTTATCATTTATGATCAAACAGTGATCACCAGCGGTCACCACTCACTATCTTTAAAAGGTGAGCTACCCCAGAAAAGACCGTGGGACTTTTGAGAATTTTGGAGAGCACTTTAGTTAAGCCTTTCCGTGAAGACGTTCACCAGAGCACTAAAACCTCATGCTCAAAAAACTCAGAAGAATCAAAAGTTCCAACTGATGAGAATGAGCCTTAACGCTCTTCGAGCTAGCTGTTGAAGATTTCCAACCAGAGCTATTCTCTCAGTCACCGCGCTTCAGTGATTAACTACCCCAGCTCAGATGCAGACGCGCAAAGGAGCAACCCAGTTGATACCAGTTTCAAGATTATACTCCTGAAGATCAAGCGAGATCTAAAATCATGAAAAGACGGGCAATAGCACCTTATCTCTCTAGTGAGCAGTTGGAGATCGCAAGTGTGAGTTGTCGACCTACCGGCTGAGGAAGTTGAGTGCGCAACTTTCGGGACAACAATTATCTTCACTATGTAACTGTAATAAAGGAACTTTACACTTGCATAGTGAATTTCTCTTCTGCAGAAGGAAGAGAGGACGTAGAACTTGAGCTTCGAACCTCTATAAATTGCTTGTGTGCTCTTCTTTAATTTTCAGTTCAATTGCATGTTTTTAACTGCACACTCTAAGCACACACATCACTCTGAGCTAGCAGATCTTCTTAACTGATCTCTACAAAGCACAGATAATATTGCGAGTCAAAACGGGCCCTGAATATTCCGCATTTAAGTTCAGTTTTTGTAATCAGTTTTTTAACCCCTCCTCTAAACTGATTCTGACTCGCCCCGGGACCGACATTAGTGTATTGAGGAGGATCACAATAGGATACTATTCTCTACTCTGAGCCTGATAGTGAGAGAATAAAGATCCACAGAGTTCGGGTTCTGAACTCATGTTTATTAACCAGCATATGTGTGCATTGTTTATTACTTTGATTTATCAATTGGTGAGATCCTTTCGTGGATCAATAAACTCGATATCTTGGGTAATAATAATGTATACATGATGTGTTATGCAATATGCATGTGCACCGTGTCCTGGTGCGCCAGGTTGATGATGTTCTCTTAAGAAAACACAAGTTTATGTTGAAACCCTGCAGGTGGAATTTATTCCGTACATGATAAATCTTGTGTGGTACTACTCAAGGTTCTAGATGTTAATTAATTATAGCTGTCAGAGGATGACATAATTAATTAACGAACATTATATCTTAAACATGGGAAATAACTAAACTAAAGGAGAAAGCATATTCACAAATATATATAAAATTGGTAGGTCAGTATTACTTCTTTAGTGGAATAAAATTAACACTTAATTTATTTAATTATATCCTAAGTTTATTAGATATTGAAAATTAAATAAATTAGTGGGCCAATTTAATTTTCTTCTAGATCCCTATTGTAGCCCAAATAGACTGAAAGTGGACTGGAGATGGAACTTGAGATAGAGGCCCAAACCCAGTAGGGTTAGGGCAAGATAATTTCACCCACCTCTCTATTTAATTAAGGAGAGGGGGACGAAATTATTAACATATTATTCAGCCCCTCTTTGCCTCTCTAGATCTCCATAGATTCTACAACCCTATCAGTAGTATACAGCCCACTCTGTATCTGATACTCAGTTCAGGAATATAGCAGAAGATCTCAGAGTGGAATATCCAGCTTGTGACCGTCGATCCAGTGGAGAAAAGGGGCGCCAATCATTTATCATTTAACAACAAGATTAGACCTTTAATCTTGTCCTCAGACCGTCTAACAATTGTAAGTAAATTCATTTTTATTGTTCCGTTTTAATTAGAATCGAATTTGCTTTACGTGTTAATTGTGCTAGCTGAGATTTAAACGTGCATGAAACATAAAAATATGATTTGCATGAACTTGGATTAACGAACAACCAATAGATCATATGGTGGTTTAATTCAAAAAAACCCTAACATTGAGTGCCCTAGCTTCAACGGTCGGATTTACTCAATAAACCCATTGATTGATTTTCCAAATCTATCCATTGGGAATTGATGAGGAGAGAGAGAGAGAGAGAGTGGGTCTAACGGTAATATTTTATCGACACATCATTTTTACTGTTCCATCTTAATAAATTTGAACTTATCTATTTCACTCTCTTTGGCTTCCACGTAGCCTTGAGCTGCTGGCGTCATCAGTTGGTTCACCGACTGATGATCTTCAGTTTGAGGTGATAATTTCTAGCTGGATTGATCAGTTCCAACTGAAATATTTTCAGTACTGCTTCTTCACTTCTTGTTAGCTAGAGTTTGTTCTTCCAATCAGTTTAGCTCCTCATTCAGTTCAGCTGCTCCCTTCAGCTGATAATGAACTGATATCTCCAATGATCAGTTTGAACTGATTTGCCAGTTTTGACTTTTCTTCTCTCAGTTTGTAGTTTCTGCATTTTCCACTTCTTCTGAACTGATTAACTCATCAGTTTAGACATCTGAACTGATTAAACTGATGCAAATGGTTCAGTTCTTATCTTCTCCTCAGTTCCTTTCTTCAGCTAGAGTGATCTTCTATACTCCTAATTCCAACTGATCATCTTCATCCTTTAAAGCTAATTCAAGTAATCCCAGCTGGATGCATAGCTCCACAAATTTGGCTTCCAGCAGTGGCTTGGTGAAGATGTCATCTATCTGTTTCTCTGTGTTGACATATTTGCTGCATATGTCTTTCTTCTTAATGTGATCTCTGATGAAGTGATGCCTTATATCAATGTGCTTTATTCTTGAATGCAATAATAGATTTTGAGATATTGCAATAACATTATTGTTATCGCAGTATATGGGCACTTCTTCAGTTTCGACTTTGTAGTCTTTCAAGTGTTGCTTCATCTAGAGTATTTGACCACGGCAGCTTCCAACAGCTACATATTCCGCTTTAGTTGTTGACGTGGCAACTGAGTGCTACTTCTTGCAAAATCAGGATATCAGTTTGCTGTCAAGAAATCGATATATTCCACTGGTACTTTTTCTATCAATCTTGCATCCACCAAAGTCTGAGTCTGAATAGCCAGTTAGACTCAAACTGTCATCTCTGGTATAACATAATTTAAGATTTATGGTTCCTTTGAGGTATTTAATAATCCTCTTAGTTGCTTCAAGATGACTCTTCTTTGGGTTGGCTTGGAACCGCGCACACAGTCTAACTGAATAGGAGATGTCTGGTCGGCTGGTTGTTAGGTAGAGTAGTGACCCAATGATTCATCTATAGTATGTCTGGCTAACTGATTCTCCTTCTTCATTGAGATTTAGCTGAACTGATGAGTTTATTGGAATCTTGAGAGTTTTTTCTTTGTCAATTCCAAACTTCTTCACCAGTTCCTTGGTGTACTTGGCTTGACTGATGAAGATTCCATCTTCTAGCTATTTCATTTGGAGTCCTAGGAAGAATGTTATTTCTCCCATCATGCTCGTCTCAAATTCGTTTTGCATCAGTTGAGCGAATCGAGTGCATAGATCTTTGCTCTTTGATCCAAAAATTATGTCATCCACATAAATTTGAACCATTAAGATCTCATCTGATCGTTCTATTCTAAATAGAGTTCGATCAATGACTCCTTTTTGAAACCCATTCTTCAACAAGAATGTTGTGAGAGTTTCAGACCATGCTCTAAGAGCTTGCCTTAATCCATAGAGAGCTTTCTTCAACTGGAAGACTTGATCACCAATTTTAAAGCCTGGTGGTTGCTCGACATAAACGTCCTCCTTTAGAATCCTTATAAGAATGCACTCCTGACGTCCATTTGGTAAACTATGAAGTTGAAGTGCGACGCATAGGCGAAGAACAGTCTGATAGCTTCCAATCTTGCAATTGGTGCAAATGTCTCATCAAAGTCGATTCCCTTACTTTGAGAATACCCATTGGCTACCAATCTTGCCTTGTTCCTTGTGATCACACCTTGTTCGTCCAGTTTGTTATGAAAAACCTATTTTATGCCAATGATCTTCTGGGGTTATGGCCTATCAACAAGAAACCACATATCGTTTCTTGTGAACTGGTTCAGCTTTTCTTGCATTGCCATGATCCAGTCTGAATCTTCAAGAGCTTTTTTGATATTTGCCGGTTCAGTTTGAGATATAAAGCACATGAATAGTGCATGCTCAGTTGAACTCCTGGTTTGAAAACAACTTATTAGATTGCCAACAATCTTGTCAGTTGGATGGCTTTGGAGCCATTTGGGTAAATTGGCCTCAGCTGGATCTTCTGTTGCTTCTTCAGCTTGTCGTTTGGCTGATTCTTCAGTCGTTCTTTCTTTAGTTGCTTCAGCAGCTTCATCAGTTTTTTCCCCTATTTTAGTTGCGGGGTTTGTGATCTTAGCACGAATTGTGTTCTCATCGATCATATTGCTTTCAGCTGGTATAGAGCCAGTTTCATTGATTTCTTCTAGTGAAGCTTCAAATCGCTCTGGAACAATGTGATCAACATAGTCCTACGAGTTTTCAGTTTCACTAGGTAGTACTTGAACTAATGTATCATTTAATTCTTTGTTCCTGTACTCATCAGCAAATTCATCAAATACCAAATGACATGTTATTTCCACAACAAGAGTTCATTTGTTGAACACTCGGTAAGCTTGTGAATGAGGAGAATTATACCCAAGAAATATTCCCTCATCAGATTTAGCACTGAAGGTTTTCAGTTGAGTCTTGCCATTTTTGAATATAACATTTGAAACCAAAACACTTTAAAGTATGAGACAAAAGGCTTACGACCCTTATACAGCTCATAAGGTGTTTTGTCATGTGTACTGATGATGGCACTCTGGTTTTAAGTGTGGCAGGCTCTGTTAACTGCTTCGGCCAATAGCTTTCATCTATGTTGGCATCGGCTACCATTGCTCGATCGAGCTGCTTCTTTAAGTGTTCGGTCTTGCCGTTCAGCTACACTGTTCTGTTGTGGAGTTCTTGCAGCTGACTGTTCATTAGTGATGCCTAGTTCACTGAGAAAGTTGATCACTTGCTGGTTGTCAAATTTAGTTCCATTATCAGATCGAATCCTTTAGACTGATTTTCCTTTTTTAGTCTGCAACCTTTTTGATTAATGCTGCTAAATTGGCATAAGTTTCATCTTTGCTCCTCAAGAACTCCACCTATGTATCTCTTGAGAAATCATCAACTACTAAAAGTGTGAATCTTTTGCCTCTTGGAGTCGGTGGCTTGATTGGCCCAAATAGATCTATGTGTAGCAGTTGTAGGCTCGTAGTTGTTCCTGGATGATGAGACCGAACATGGAAATAAAGAAGATGATCCGGAGCTGCAATTCAAAGGTCCAATGACGCGTTTACGAGCAAAGAAGTTGCAAACTTATTTACAAGCTTCAATTAGGCGTAAATTAGAACTTGGAGAAGAAGAGATGAAGAGCAGCCCGAGATTGGTCAACATGCTATCAATTGATGAAGAAGTAAGCATGAAGATGTGAGAAGAAGAATGACGCTGTTTCGACGTGTGCATGAAGAGTTCTACACATTTGCATGGGAATTCGAGAGATGCTGTTTTTCATGCAAAGGTGGTGACAAATATCAAATACAAGATGGACGAATTATGAAGCCCATGTCGTGTATTTGTGGAGTCCAATTGGCGAGATTTGAAGGCCCAAATTGTTGGGATTTTATCTAGCTTAGTTTAGATTTTATTTCCTTATTTTATGTTATCTTTTCTTACCTTAATTAAGACTTCTAGTTAAGGTAGGATTCCTTTATGATTAAAATTTTGAATTCCTTAGTTGTTAGGTTTATTATTTTCGATCCTTTTGTGCTCCTATAAACAGGAGTTCCTTGTGACATTATTAATTTAGACAATTGCAAGAATTAAAAAGTTTTTCTCCATTTGTCTCAAGATCCTTAGGTTGATCAAAATACAAACATTCTATTGTTCTAGCAAATCAATAGTCTTATTCAAGTTCTTCAGAATATAATCGTGTACTTGGGAGAATTGCTATCCGGAGAAGTTAGACGTGCGCGTTCGGGTTTATAACACGGGTTCGCCGATCCTAGCTGATTCCACATCAAACATCGCCTCCGCCATCACCATCTTCACCGAAGCCTTCTGCCACCATCACCGCCGTATCCAGCCTTCCCACGAGTTGTCCACCAAGTCAACTTTGTAGTTTAGATCATTGTTCATATTCCTAGTAAGTTCTAGTTAAATCGAGTCCGATTTCTCTCTATCTTGTTCGCCTTTTCATTGGAGTCTATCTTTGTGTTTTACTTGGTATTCGGTTATAGTCAAAGGTCACAGGTATCGAGTCTAATTCAGCAATTATTCAAGTCTATTGTTCGTATTAGTTGAGTTGTATTTTCGTTCTTTTTGTTCGAATCATATTGATCCTTTACTTATCCGACGTCGTTTCGATTCTAGCTTCCACATATTTGTGTTTGTCGTGTCTTATAAGTCCTGGGTCACATCATAAATTGGTATTAAGAGCCATGTCGGTTTGTATCATTCGTGGTTCAATACGTCTAATTTGTTCGTTTATTTGTTTTGAGTCATTCGAGTTGTAATCTGCATATTCATTGAAAAAAGAAGAAGAAAAGAGCAGAGGGAACCGATCCCTACAGCACAAAAAAAATCGTATAAAAAAATCAGATTTAATTTTCAATTTTTATTCTTGTTATTTTCGATTTCTTGTGTCTTTCCTAGTATAGATAGATTTGTTTCCATACTAGATAGATACTTAGGGATTTTAGATTGTGTCCACACTTGGTAAAACACATCCAAAAGTCTCCTACCTTATCTACTAGATTTCATTCCTTGTTTAGATTTCTTCCATCCTAATCCATATCTAATCAAGATCTTCCATACATATCTACCTAAAATCTCATCTCCTACACACTATAGGATTCGAAATTTTCAGCTCTTACCCACCTACACCCGATGCACCTTATACACCACATAGTCCATACACCCATATACCCATACACCCGTACACCCGTACACCGGTGGTCCACATACACCAATCAACAGGTTTACCTACACCACATGCCTATTTCTACTCTTAGCAACCTTCAGGATGATTCTATCCATTGGAGCTTGAAGAAGACCTAGAGGAGCTAGTCAAAAGAAACAGTTGTTTTCGATCCACCCACCCCCATATTCACTCCACACGTGCACCACATATATTTAAGAGATAAACACGAGTGGAAAAATTAAGAGTGACATACACGAGAGCCTGTGAAGAATTGTGAGGTCCTACTTTACTTTTTTTCTTCACGTTTGTTCGTTTTGCAGGTACTATGAAGAAAGGTACCACAAGAGAGTCATCTGAGTTGCCCATAGGCGAGCCTAGATCGCCTAACACACCAGACGAACCCTCTTACACTTCCAATATAGCTTAGGATCTGAAGTACAACTTCATTGCTATGGTACAGTACTTCAGACGGGAGAACCAAATAATGAAGGATAACTTCAACAATCAGATCGCCGAGCTAACTGAGGAGATCCAAAGACTTAAAGCTCAGCCGTCCGAACCCCAAGCAGTCTAAGGCAACGCAGTGAGGTAACCCGAGCCTCAAATAGAGGCCGATGGCTGATACCAATAGCAGCGAGTCATCCAAGGCCGCCACCTAGGCCGGATCTTGAGGTATATGATGATTATGGACACGAGCCGATGCAGCCAGTGGGTATGAAGCCGATTTCATTCCACAGAGGAGGGAAAACCACCATGATCGACCCCGAGCACCCCCTAGACGTGCAAACCATGACAATTATGAAGATGGAATGCTCAGCAACATCAAGACGAGCATTCCAGAGTTTGAAGGCCTTCACGACCCCGATATCTACTTAGATTGGAAGCGTAAGGTAGAAAAGATCTTTGCATGCTATGATTTTTCAGAAATAAAAAAGGTGCAGCTAGCATGCTTAGAGTTTAGAGGCTACGCAGCCTCATGGTGGGAGATGCAGCAAGAAAGGAGGCGCTGAAATCGCAACCCTCCAGTTGATACTTTGGAACAGATGAAAGGATTGATGCGAGGCCGCTTCATTCCAGTTCATTACGAGAGAGAACTTGAGCAGAAGCTCAACCGGATCAATCAAAGGCACCAGATCAATTAAAGAATTCCACAAGGACTTGGAGACTGCCTTGAACAGAGTCAGGAAGCAGGAAACCTTAAATGCTACCATCATATGGTACATTGAAGGTATGAATCCTGATATTGCTTGTGACGTCGAATTCAGAGACTTCAACAGTGTAGAAAGAATGGTACAGTACACATCGATCGTGGAAAAGCAGCTGAGAGAAGGTCGGCGTCGATCACACCACAGTGCAGCCTCTATATGATAGTCTTGGAACCGGAGAGCACCTAGTTTGACACCAACTGAAGCCACACAATCGAGAGGTCCTCCAGATCAGCCCGTTCGACATTTTTATCGCACTACACAGCAGTCCAGCCGTAGACCCGAGTCTACGGTGCCAAATCAGCCACGACCGATCTCTACATGGCCAAACCAAGGTGCAACATCCCCTACTGCAGCCCCTAGTCGAGCTCATGACATACAGTGTCACAAGTGTCAAGGTTGGGGCCACTTTCAAGCTCAATGTCCGAACCGGTGAGTTCTATACTTGACGGAGTCAAATGAAGTCGAATCAACTGGTGAGGATGAAGAAGAGCCAGTAGGTGACACCACCGTGAACAGAAGGTCGAGAATGATGCATCACATGAAGACATCAATCCGGAAGTTCAGCAAGTCAGTTTGGTCACAATCCGGAGTTTAAGCATCATTCGAGAAGAGGAACAAGAATGCCAGAGGGATAACATCTTCTACATCTGTGCAGTGATCAAGGGTCACATGTGTTCTATGATTATTGATAGTGGCAGCGTGATCAATGCCATTAGTCAATATGCAATGGAAAAGCTTGGTCTACCCGTTCAGCAACACACGAATCCCTACAGATTGCAGTGGCTTACCAACAGAGGTGAGATTCACGTGGTTCATCAAGTAAGTGTCTCATTCTCAATCAATAAGTTTTTTGACACTGTTTTGTGCAACATTATCCCTATGGATGCGGCACACTTGGTGTTGGGCAGACCTTGGTAGTATGATCGACGTGTTGTCCATGATGGACGCCTAAACACCTACACAGTCGACATTGATGGCAGAACCAGCACATTGAGGCCATTCCCACCTAAAGCTATTTCTATGAATCAGCAACGCATGCAGGAGAGGTTCAAAGAGGAGAAGGCGAAGTAAGCAGCCGTAAAACGGGCCCCAAAGGCTACGACCGCAACCCCTATTGCCGGATAGCCCTCTATCGCCGTCCCTTCCTCCTCCAAACCACCTCCTTCGGACTCCTTAGCTATGGAAAAGAAGAGTAGTTCGAGCTCTAACAAGCCTCACATGAAGAGCTTGTTTATTTCAGTGAAAGGAGTTCAGAAAGCCGTCAAAGCAGGTATGCCTCTTGTCCTACTCACATTTAAGAGCAGTACTACTAATGATTGTTTATCTAGTGATGTGCAGCCCTTGCTTGATAAGTTCAAGGACGTATTTTCTAAAGAAATACCCGGCGGACTTCCTCCAGTTCGAGGGATCGAGCACTAGATAGATTTCATCCCCGGAGCTGTGTTTCCCAACCGACCAGCCTATAAGACATCTCCCGACGAGACTAAGGAGATTGATAGGCAAGTCAAAGAGCTGTTGGAGAAGAACCAAATCCGTGAAAGCCTCAGCCCGTATACGCCGTTCCAGTGATCTTAGGCCAAAGAAGAACAACGAATGGTGTATGTGCATGGATTGTAGAGAAATCAACAAAATCATGGTCAAGTATCATTTTCCCATCCGTAGATTAGATGATATGCTTGATGAGTTGTATGGTTCGTGTGTCTTTTCTAAAATTAATTTACGTTCTGGTTACTTTCAAGTTCGTATGCATGAAAGTGATGAATGGAAAACTGCATTTAAAACAAAGCATGGTTTGTATGAATGGCTTGTTATGCCTTTTGGTCTCACCAATGCACCAAGCACGTTTATGTGTCTCATGAATCATGTTTTGCGTGAAGTAATTGGTAAATATGTTATTGTGTATTTTGATGACATTCTAATCTATAGTGACACGATGCACACACATATGCAGCACCTTAGACATGTGTTCGAGATTCTTAGGGATTCAAAACTATATGGAAATTTGTCTAAGTGTTCTTTTTGCATGAACGAAATCATTTTTCTAGGCTTTGTTGTGAGTGAGCGTGGTATAGAAGTAGACCGTTCCAAAATCAAAGCGATTGAGGAATGGCCAACTCCTAAATCCGCGAGTGATGTACGATCTTTCCACGGCCTTGCTGGCTTTTATCATCGCTTTGTGCGTGATTTTTCCAGCATTGCTGCGCCGCTTACGAAGTTAAGCAAGAAAGATCGAAAGTTTGAATGGGGTCCTGTTCAAGAACATGCGTTTAACACTTTGAAATCCTGTTTGTGTAATGTGCCTGTTCTTGCTCTTCCGGACTTTAATAAAACTTTTGAGATTGAATGTGATGCCTCGGGCAAAGGGATTGGTGCTGTTTTGATGCAGGAACGGCGTCCAGTCACCTATTTCAGTGAAAAGCTCCAAGATGCAGCCCTTCGTTATTCCACTTATGACAAGGAGCTGTACGCTCTTAAGAGAGCTTTAGATACATGGCAGCACTATTTATGGCCTAAGGAGTTTGTAATTCACACGGATCACGAGAGTTTGAAGCATTTGAAAGGCTAACAAAATCTGAACAAACGGCACGCACGTTAGGTCAAGTTCATCGAGTCCTTTCCATATGTCATTAAGTATAAAAAGGGCACCGAAAATGTTGTAGTTGAGGCGTTGTCGCGAAGGTACGTTCTCTTGAACCTTATGCATGCTAAGATGTTAGGATTTGATGAAATTATGGAGTTGTATTCGAGTGATGATTATTTTGCACCGATCTATGCTACTTGTTGCTCAAAATCTCATTCACATGATGGGTTTTTCTTGCATGAGGGGTTTCTTTTCAAGGGTTCTCAATTATGCATACCTAAATCTTCTATCCGTGAGTTGTTAGTTTTAGAGTCGCATGCGGGAGGTTTAATAGGTCACTTTGGTGTGTATTAGACATTAAACTTGCTGTATGAGCATTTCTTTTGGCCACGTATGAAGCATGATGTTGAGAATGTGTGCAGTAGATGCATTACATGTAGGAAGTCAAAATCTACATCACATCCTTTTGGTCTTTATACGCCTATACCAGCCCCGTCTTCCCCTTGGATTGATTTATCTATGGATTTCATACATGGTTTGCCACGGTCTAGGTCTGGTCGAGATTCCATCTTTGTTGTCGTTGATAGGTTTTCCAAGATGTCTCATTTCATTGCATGTAGGAAAACTGATGGTGTTGTACACATTGCCAATCTGTTCTTTATTCATGTTGTGCGCTTACATGGAATACCTAGAACTATTGTTAGTGATAGGGATTCTAAGTTCTTAGCACATTTTTGGCGTGTAATATGGGGTAAGCTAGGTACCAAGTTGCTTTTCTCTACTACATGTCATTCTCAAACGGATGGTCAAACTGAAGTCGTGAATAGAACTTTAGGTACTTTGCTGCGTTCTTTGGTTAAAAACAACTTAAAATCATGGGAAGATTGTTTGCCATATGCTGAATTTGCTTACAATCAAGTTGTGCATTCATCTACTAACATGTCCCCATTTGAAGTTTTTTATGGTTTTAATCCGCTAACGCCTACTGATCTTTTTCCTTTACCTGTTGAGCATCTAACAAGTGTTAAAAGTACAAGAAGAACGGATCAAGTGAAGGAGATACATGAGAGAGTACGTGCGCGCATTAAGGCCGTTGGCGCACGCATGGCTGTTCAAAACAACAAACGGTGAAAGCCGATGATTTTCCAGCCTGGACATCACATTTGGATTCATCTGAGTCCCGGACGGTTTTCTAACCTGCGAAGTCAAAGTTAATGCCAAGAGGAGATGAACTATTCACCGTGTTGAGTCGAGTTAATTACAATGTATATCGCATTGATTTACCTGGTGAGTATAAGTGTTCATCTACATTCAATGTTGCTGACTTATCTCCCTTTACTGCAGATGATGAGTTCGATGATGACGAGTCCGAGAATTCAAGGATGAATTCTTTTCTGCAGGGAGGAATGATGAGATCGAGCATGGAAATAAAGAAGATGATCTGGAGCTGCAATTCAAAGGTCCAATGACGCATTTACGAGCAAAGAAGTTGCAAGCTTATTTACAAGCTTCAATTAGGCGTAAATTAGAACTTGGGGAAGAAGAGATGAAGAGCAGCCCGAGATTGGTCAATATGCTATCAATTGATGAAGAAGGAAGCATGAAGACGTGAGAAGAAGAATGGCGCCGTTTGGACGTGTGCATGAAGAGTTCTACACGTTTGAATGGGAATCCGAGAGATGCTGTTTTTCATGCAAAGGTGGTGACAAATATCAAATACAACATGGCCGAATTATGCAGCCCATGTCGTGTATTTTTGGAGTCCAATTGGCGAGATTTGAAGGCCCAAATTGTTGGGATTTTATCTAGCTTAGTTTAGATTTTATTTCCTTATTTTATGTTGTCTTTTCTTACCTTAATTAAGACTTCTAGCTAAGGTAGGATTCCTTTATGATTAATTTCAAATTCCTTAGTTGTTAGGTTTATTATTTTCGATCCTTTTGTGCTCCTATAAATAGGAGTTCTTTGTGACATTATTAATTTAGACAATTGCAAGAATTAAAGAGTTTTTCTCCATTTGTCTCAAGATCCTTAGGTTGATCAAAATACAAACATTCTATTGTTCTAGCAAATTAATAGTCTTATTCAAGTTCTTCAGGGTATAATCGTGTACTTGGGAGAATTGCTATCCGGAGAAGTTAGATGTGCGCGTTCGGGTTTACAACACGGGTTCGCCGATCCTAGTCGATTCCACATCAAGCATCGCCGCCGCCATCAGCATCTTCACCGAAACCTTCTGCCACCATGACCGCCGTATCCAGCCTTCCTACGAGCTGTCCACCAAGTCAACTTCGTGGTTTAGATCGTTGTTTGTATTCCTAGTAAGTTCTAGTTAAATCGAGTTCGATTTCTGTCTATCTTGTTCGCCTTTTCGTTGGAGTCTATCTTTGTGTTTTACTTGGTATTCGGTCATAGGGATCGAGTCTAATTCAGCTATTATTCGAGTCTATTGTTCGTATTAGTTGAGTTGTATTTTCATTCTTTTTGTTCGAGTCGTATTGATCCCTTACTTATCCGACGTCGTTTCGATTCTAGCTTCCACATATTTGTGTTTGTCGTGTCCTATAAGTCCTGGGTCACATCACTGGAGGATGGCTTTTGTTCTTGAAAGATGACTTCACTTTTTACCTTTTTTGGCATGGTCCGCAGACACCAGTTTTCTTGTATATCTCCTTGGGAAGCGCCTCAACTAGCTCTTTCTTTGCCAAATAGTTGATAGGTTTGAAGTTGAGGTGGTTTAGTCGTCGATGCCATAGCTAGCTTGCTTCAGCTGATCCATTCAAGAGAAAGCAAGCTTCTGAGTAGCTGGTTGAACAGTCAACAATGTACATGTTGCCTCTTCTTATGCCAGTTAGGAGAATTGCTCCAGTTAACTTTTCTCTAATGTCACATGAGCTTTTGCTGAAGTCGACTAAATAGCCATTGTTGCATAGTTGACTGATGCTCAATAGTTTGTGTTTCAGTCCATCCACATGAGACACTTCGTTGACTATGACTTTTCCCTTCACCACAAACCCTTTTCCAATAGTTCGGCTCTTGGAGCTGTCTCCAAATGTGACAAGTAGACTTTTGACTTCTTTGTAGCCTTCTAGTTCTTCTTTGTCTCCAGTCATGTGTTTAGAGCACTCGCTATCTAGATACCAAATATCTTTGGCTTTCTTCATCGATAGGATGCTCTTTCTCTGCAAAGACAATGATTAGCATTTAGGTACCCGTATAATATTGGGTCCTTATTGACTGATTAAATACTTTAGGATCCAAATTTGCCAAACTATTGCTTTTTCAACAGGTAAAGAACTTTCAGACTTTGAACGCCTGATCCTTTTTGCGTTCTTTTCAACTCTTCTCTTAAGAGTCACTATTGAACTGTACCTGCAATGAGAGTTAGTAGGATAGAACAATTCAATCATAACTAATTTTAAACTTGTTTAGCTCTCCCATAAGGCCAATCTTTTGTGTGCCTCCAATTAATCCCACTTAGATTAATTCTTGGTTCATTTCTCGAATCCAAGTACTCATCATATTGGCTCACGAAGGTACTTCTCTGAGCTCTCCTTTGAGGATTCTGGTGCCATCCATGTTGGTTGTACCTTGGTGATTGATAAGTTTGAGGTCTTGACTGAGTATTCCTTCTGAATTTAGTTGGCCTGTCAGTTCTGTTCACCGATGGCCTGTATTGGACTTGTGGCCTTTGGTGACCTGATGATCTTGGTTGATCTGAAGATCTCTAATGAATTTATGGTCTTGATTGACTTGGAGACCTTTGTGGAACTGGTGGCCTCAGTTGAACTGCCAGCCTTCGTTAAACTGGTGGCTTTGACTGAGGGGGCTATGTGAACTGCTGCTTAGGCTGAGCTAGAGGGGTTTCTAATATCCCTTTGCCTTTGAATATTTCAGCTGCCTGAGCTTAAGCTGCTCTGGTGAATCCTTTTAGGATTCCTTTATCATTGAATTGAGCGACTGCCTTTCCTTTCTCTGTAGTGGTAAACTTGCTATAGCCCAGCCCTCGAATACCAGTTTCAATTCTCTGATGACTAAGAATTTTATCTAGAGTTTGAGATCCCTTTTTTAAATTTGAGAGTTACTTCTTCTCTCTCATGGATCTCTTACTTAAGCTTCTTGGTCTCAGCTTCTAACTCAGCAGTACTCAACTTTAATTTCTCAAATTTCACTAACTGAGCTTCAAGATAATTCATTCTGTCATGATCAATGCTCAGTCTTCTAACACTATCTCTTAGTTCATCATTTTCTTCCTTCAGTTCAACATGCATGCAAGATATTGAAGCTAACTGATCTTCTAACATTTTTAATTGTTCATTTAATTCATTGCTAGAAATAGAAGTTTCATATATATATGATAAAATGAGGTTAGGGCTTCGGCTGTACTAACCTCTTCTTCATTATCATCGATAAGGCAAAATAGAGCTTCTCATCTGAGCTATAGCCGTTAGAGTCGATTCCAGATGGGTAGTCTGAATTATCCAGCACGACATTCTCGGAGTTTGCAATCATAGCCTTTCTTTTGAAGAAGCTTCTCTTCACCTTGGCCTTTTTATCTTCAGGAAGCTCTAGACATTCATATTTGTAATGTCCTTGCTTGTGGCAGTGAAAACATTCACCCAAGATTCGGTTGGCTCCCCTAGACTGTTTAGCTGATTGTTCAGCTGGCTGCTGGTTTCTTTCTCCTTTCAGGACCTCATTAGGTTTAGGTAAAACTGATTGTTGATCCCTGAATTTCTTCAGCTTTTCAAGTAACTTTGTTACTGACTGGATTTGATCATTGATGTCTTTAGTCATGTTCTCCTTCTTTTCATTTACGTCTCTTCTTCGATCAGTTGTTGATCATTCTTGGTTTTTTCTGGCTGGTAAGCTCCTTGGTCGGAAACTATTTCTCCCTCGAGCTTCTCTAACCAGTTTCATTCGCCATAGAAAGTTGCATCTTGAGCTAATGATGTAGATGCTTCTCTTTTCCGATTAAGGCTATACTTATGAGCTTTGAGAGAGCCAAATAGTTCTCTGGGAGTGATGTTGTTCAAGTTTCTTGATTCCTTGGTAGCTATCACTTTCATATCCAATTCTTCTGTAAGATTATCTAGAATTTTGGAATTCATCTCATAGTTAGGATAGCTTCTTCCCAGGTTGGTCATCTTACTGATTATGCCAAAAAATCTTGTTTCGAACTGAAGGATTCATATTTATTGACTGCTAGTTGGAGCTTGTTTCCTTTGATAGCTTCGGACTCCTGGCAAAGATCTGCTAGCAAGTCCCATATCTCCTTGGCAGTTTGACAGTTGTTAGTATCCTTCATTATGTTTTTATCTAGAGTTTGGAAGAGTGCAGCTTGTGCAACGAACTCTAAATTCTTCAACTTCTTCTCTTCACTAGTGAGAAGATGAGTTAGCTTCGGGATCCTGGCTGGTTGATTCATATCAACTATGTGGGCTTCATTGTCTATCATGATGGTGGTTAGACCTTCCTCAATAACTTCCCACATATTTTCATGGATCGAGCAAAGATGCGCCTTCATTCTCCTGCTCCAATTATCATAATTCTTAACTGAAAATAGAGGTAGCTTATGGTTTCCCATAGCTTGAAACATTAGCATAGATAAGTAGATCTGATTCAGTTGATCTGCAGAAATAGCTAATCTTTAGAATCAACCACTCTGATACCACTTGTTTGTCCAGGGTGAGTTGAAGTCAGTTTAGAGGGGGGGTGAATAAACTGACTCAAAAACTTTTAAATCAAATACGGAATAGATAGGGCCCTTGACTCGCATATGAAACTTATCAATGTACTTAGTCAATTGAGAAGAATAGTTAACTTCAATGTGCAGCTTGTGTGAGATTCGTGTGCAGTTGAGAGATGCAAATAGATAGCAACAACACACAAGCAATTTATAGAGGTTCAAAGCTTAAACTTCTACATCCTCTCTTCCTTACTGAAAAAGGCAATTCACTATGTAATAGTAAAGTTTTTATTACAATTACACAATGAAGACATGTTGAACCTAGAAACGAAAACTCTCACAGAGTCACGATCATCTTTTCAACTAGTGCTATCCCAAAAAGGTAGTTCTGCACTTAGCAGCTTGGTTCGGCTACAGCTTCAGTTGGCTTGTTCTTCTGAGCTCTTTTGCTAGTTTGACTGATCACAACTATTTGATTGGTTAGTCCATTCAGCTGGTCTTACCTTGAGCTTATTTTCCAGTTCATCTGTTCATAAACTGATGAATAGTTTGTCAGTTTGACTGGTCCTTATTTTGAACTTGGTCAGCAGTTGATGTTGTATATAAACTCTAAGCTAGCTGACTCTAGTTCTGGCCATCAGCAGTCGGTTTAACTGTTAGCTTTAGTTCGGCTGTTGTTTTACTTTTGACCATCAGCTAGATGCTTCCAGACTTCAGTTTTAACTGACTTGTTGTCAGTTTCTTCAATCAGCTTGATTTCTCTTCCAGCTTGCTTGACTCGGCTGTTAGTTTGATTGAAGCTGAATTGACTTTTGTGCCTTAACCCTCAGTTGGGTTATTTTCTGACTGGTTGACACATCACTTGAGCTGGGTTGACCATGCTCTAATGTAGTTGACTCTTGCTTCAGCTAAACAATTTTTGGAGTCTCTTTTTGATCAGTTTTTATAATTCTAGTTTAGAACTCTTGCAGTTTTTCAAAAGAGATTTCTACATGTTTGGACATTTCATCAAAACCAACATTAGGGGTTTTCTTGATAGTTTTTCCTAACATCTGCAAACTTGAGCTGTGAGAGGAGAGAAAGAAAGCTCAGTTGTGAGTATATTGTGAAAGCTGAAATGGCGATAATAAGATTAGCGAAAGTTGAAAGTCAAATGAGATTCACTCTTCTTATATAAAGGAATGATCTTGTGATCGTTGGGTTCCATTGATCATTGATTCTATTGATTCATCAATGGTAGTTAATTTTTGTAGTCGTTGAAGCTTGTTGAAGTAGCCGTTAATGAGCCAATCGATCTCTATTGAGCATTTACTCCAAGATCTTCTTCATTAACTTCAAGATCGGTGGTTGAGCATTAGACCATCCACTATGGGGGTGCTTATATCTATGTGGCAAGCACCAAGTTCTACTATAGTGGAACACAAGTCAAGACAGCAAAATAAGGAATGAGTCCCTTGTGCAAGGAGCTGGTTCTTGAATTAAATAGTGGGCCCAAAAATTTTCTCTCTCCTCCCCTTTTGCATTTTTGGTGCTTTCTCTCTCCTCTCCTTTTGTATTTTTAATTCTTGAATTAAATAGTGGGGTCCATGAATAGTTAAAAGTGAGGTATCACCATAGTGGAGAAAATATTAAATAATTAAAAAAAGAAGTGGTTGATGATATGGGACACATGTGGCATCACTATGGGGTAGCACCATAGTGGATGCCCTTAATTACGGGATTCTCCAGTTAGCAGTTCTATGTTTCAGTTTGGCAATCCTGAGCTCCAGCTGTCAGTTCTGAACTTCAGTTGGGCTGCTATGAGCTCCAGTTGGCAGTTTTGTGCCTAGCAGGTCAGTTCGGCTGTAGCTTCAGTTGGCTGTTATTCTGAGCTCCTTTGCCAATTCAACTAATCACAACTGTTAGCTGATTAGTTAGTTCAGTAGGTTTTATTTTGAGCTTACTTGCCAGTTCAATTGATCACAAATTGTTGGATAGCTTGTCAGTTTGACTGGTCTTATTTTGGTCTTGGTCAGCAGTTGACTTTGAGTGAGAGCTTCAAGCTGGTTGAGCTCAGTTCTGAACATCAGCAGTTGGTTTGACTCTTGGCTTTAGTTTGGCTGATATATGATTTCTGACCGTCAGTTGAATACCTCCAGTCTTCAGTCTGACTAACTTGCTGTCAGTTTCTTCAATCAGATTCACTTCTCTTTTAGTTCTTTTGACTTGGATGTCAGTTCTATTGAAGCTGATTTGACTTTTGAGCTTTAACCCTCAGTTAGGTTATTTTCTGACTGGTTGATGCATTCTTTTTGCTGGGTTGACCACGCTCCAGTTTGATTGACCCTTGCTTCAGCTGAATTCTTTTTGGAGCATCTTCTTGGTCAGTTTAAGATTCCCAGCTTGGAACTCTTGCAGTTTTTCTGATAATAATTTGACATGTTTTGACATTTCATCAAAACTAGCACATAGGGATATTCTTGATAGTTTTTCTTAACAACACAGCTATCAGCGAACAAGATAGAGAATCAACTTAAGAAGAGGGGCAGCTACAACCGTTTGAATTTCTCTACTTGGAAATCAAACCCGAACACTAGTACTCCATCATAGAAGTTGAGCCATGGGACAAAGAAAGATGAGAAGCTACCATCTAAGCTGAGCTCTGAAGCATCTACCAATGCTAGCCAAGGTAATCCTGAATCCAGCACTGAAATGGGGATATTAAGTGTTTTAAGTGTCAAGAAAGAGGACACATAGCTAATCAATGTCCGAATCTGTAACGCCCCGGTCCCGAAAAGGATAATAAATGGAGGACGGGGGTGTCACTTAAAAAGAATAGGATTTGGAATAATTATTAGTTAAATTAAATAGTTATTGGAAGCAAGAATAGGTTATATTCCCCAGAAATTTGGGCAGCATAACCTCTGTAACTAGAGCAAATCCCCATTTAACAACGGCTTATAAGAGTGTATTTTGAGATGACAGGACATTTAATACTACATACATGGACAGAATAAAGCAATAAACAGATACCAACAAGTAATGATCTATTTATCAGAGTTGACAAAGAATGTCCTTTTCATAAGACGGAGTCAAAGCACGTAAGACCCATTCATAGGTCGACAGAAAAGTAAACAGATACCAACATGCGATTCAAAGGGACCTTTTCATAGGTTAAAGCAAATAAAGGAACAGTTGGTATTTCAATAAAAAGGGCTTCATCCCTTAAGCAATTATTTATTTAGAATAGGCATCGTTGTACTAGTAGTTTCTGGACATGCTATAATCAAGTTCGAATTTCATGTACTAAATACGATTATCAGAGTATTCAGCAGAAAACATAACGGAAGTAATTTATTCAGATAACCAGATAAGAGGCATCTCAGTCAACCCCGCTATCAGCTCACATCACCAACCTCAGCATCTCAACCTGAAAACATTTTGAAAAGAGTTGGGTATGAGTACTAATACACTCAGTGGGTAAGTTTCGAACTCAATTTACAATATGAAATATCTAAAAATTAATACACAGAATATAGGAAGCAAAACGCAAAAGCCCTTCCCATATCTGCAAACCTTTTCTTCTCCTTTGGGATCCTTTTTGCTCAGTCTGTCGTCTACTGCACTATGTAGCATGCTGCTGGTAGGAAAAGGGAGGGGTTACCTCGCTATTCCGAGAAGAGTATACCAGGGGCTACCTCGCATTGACCCTGAGTATGCTAGGGATCACCTAGCAGTGACATCCGGTCACAGTGTATGTGCGGGGTTACCTCACAGTGACACCTTTAGTGATAATCATCACAGCTGCAAGGGTGTACAGTCCTGCCTATGCTTAATAATTACTTGCACTACAAAATCCAAGATTCTAGCACAAGCCTATCTCAGCTAAGTTCAACATCATCCAATAATATCTTATAAAACTTAGCAATTAAATCATAGCTTAATCATGCTTATACAACTATTCCATAAGTATTCTCATATCCTAATCACAGTATCCCAACAATATTTCAATAATATTCTAACAATATTTCAACAGTATTTCAATAATATCATATCTCATAGCGTAACAATACTCTATAATTCCTCCTATAACAGCAACGTTAAACAGATGGAGCATAAAATATTTATTTGGATATTTCTAAGTTGTCTATCATACTTCTAAAGAGTTATTATTCTTAAATTGTATTTATGCTTTAAAATAAACCCACCTTGCTGACGAGCAAGCAGCGGTACAACAGCTTCCAGGTTTTCTTCCTTTCTTCCAACGGGCTCCACGGGTCCTACAATGTTGGTGCATGCCTTAGAACAACTACTATAATTTTCGAAATTTATCTACTATATTTGGAGCATTTATCTATATATATATATTTAATATTATTCTATTCAAAAATAGATTGCGCGACTCTAACGACCTCGTATAAACTCGACACACAAGGATGAAAATTCCAAAATAATATTCTTGATTTATTGGACTAAAAATATTTGACAGAGATCTCTTTTCAAAATTTGTCATTTTACTCGATTAACATCGAAATTCCGCCAGGACACTTTTTAACTGTTCAAAAATTATGAAATTAATCTGAGATGATCCTACACATTCCAAGACTATAGTTGGAAAGTTTTAGAATTTTTCGATAACACATGCTTCCGGAATAAAAGTAATTGTCTACTTTTAAAAATCGAGATTCATCAAAACTCGTCGAAAAATTACGAAACTTCGCAGTTTTATAGAGAATAATTTTTCGAACAACTTTCAAGCTCAAACTTTTTCGATTCGACGAGCGAAAATGGATGAAAACGGTGAAAAACTGATTCTGGCCGGTTTTTCATGACCCAGTCACATTTTCCGGCGATTTCGCCGGTTTCCGGCCACCGGATGGAGATGACGTCAAAAGACGAAACGTAGAGCACACTTAAATACACGACATACTAAAATTTCAGATTAAAAGGACGAGAAATGGACCGAAACGAGCTCCTGAAAGGTGGCAGCTGGCGGCGGGCGGCGACCCCAGCGGCGGCAGCGATTTCCGGCGGCGGCGCCAGCGGCCGGCGACTGGTGGCTGCCCCCTGCCGGCAGTCCCTTCTCCCCGGCTCCTTCCTGACTCGATTCATACCTCAAAACTCCACTCGAACCTCGACTCCACTCAAGGACACTCGAAGAACACGAAGAACTTGAAGAACGCTCGACTCACTTTCTATTTAGAGTTGCTAACTTGATTTGGGATGGAAAATAATGAAAGGGGCCTACCCCTTTTATAGACAAAGCTTGGGGGGTCGGGTATTGCTTTTTCGGATATAAAATACTGATAAAGTTAGTTTGAACGCGATTACTTTTTCAAAAACACTATTCATAAGTTGCTTTATTGTAAGGAAAGTATATTTAACCTCGTACACAAAAAGTAAGGACACCGGGAGATTCCTTGATTTATTTCCTATCAAGTCGACCAAAAATGGTCGGCCGATATGGTCGTTCGATACACGAACGAAAAAAGATTCCTTTTTTCGGCCATCTGGAAATCACTATTCACGACGCTCCGGACACTACCGTTTGCTCGTTTGACCTCAGATTAAAAATCCAGGAACACCGGCGGATTCGTTGGCTCATTTCCTATTGAGGATCCTTGCCGAACAATTTCTCGGGATAACGATCGGAATTTCGAAAAAGATCGAAATTAAGAACGAGTCAAAAATCACTATTCATCCTTTTTACTTTTTACCTTTTTAACCGTCGGGAACTCGATTTATCTCGGATTAAAATTCCGGGAGTACCAGCGGATTCCTCGGGTCGACCCCTTTTATCGGAGTCTAATATCGACCATAAGCCGAATTTTGTTTGATCGTATTTTCAAGAAAATGACACCTAGAGTTGCGTCTTACATCGATTTTACTTTATTTAGCTCCAAATTAATTCTTTAGTCTTCTAATATAATTAGAAAACTTCTTTATCTAAAATTCAGAAATACGGGGTGTTACAGAATCAGAGGGTGATGATGTTATGGGATAATGGAGAGATTGAGACCGATGGGGAAGAAATTAATCCTAAAATACGGGCATTAGAAGAAGATAGTGTTGAGGAGTGTATGGCACCATTGGCTCTCACATTGGTCACGAGGAAGTCATCGAACTGACATTCCAAATGTGCTGATAGGGAGCAGCAAGAGAATCTATTTCATACTAGGTGCTACATCAATGACAAGGTATGTGATTATAGATGGTGGGAGTTATACTAATGTGGCTAGTGTGGGTTTGGTGACAAAGTTAGGTCTGCCTAGCCTAAAGCATCTAAAGCCATATAAGTTACAGTGGTTGAATGACAGTGGGGAGACCAAGGTGAACAAACAAGTGAGAGTGCCGTTCCGGATTAGGAAGTATGAGGATGAGGTGTTGTGTGATGTGTGTGATACCCTGTCTCTTTTTCTAAATTATGAATTATAATTTTGGAAAATGAATTTGAATTAATATTGTTTGAATATTGATCATGTGAGTATGTTTGTATTGTGCCGTTGATTTAATGCAGGTTGTTCCACTCGAGCTGATACGTCATAGCACACAGAGATGTTATACTGAGTGTATAATACAGTTTGAAATTTAATACTAAAATGTCGAGTTATGTGTTAAGGAATGATTGTAATTGCGTTTAATTTTATGATTTGTCACACCTTAATTTTATGTAATTTCGGTGTGTGCATTAAATGAGTAGTAAATATGTTTTGAAAATTCAAATTGAGTATTGTATATGTTTTCGACAATAGCATAAATCGAGGGTCTCGCTGAGTTTTGGTAGGATTTCGTCCGGAAGTCATAACTTTTGACTCGGTTGGAACCACGAGGCCCATAAGTACTCAAATCGAAGCACTTTCAAAAATCTACAGTCTAAGCGTGATCAGAAAGCACGAACCCATTCGACTCGCGTTCTAAGGGGTCTACAGCACGACCATGAAACGCGACCCCCTCGGTCGCGTGTCACCAGCTTCAGAGAGCCATTTTTCTTCGGCTCAAACGCGACCTGTAAACATGACCACCTTAGGTCGCGCCCTGTTTCGGAAATTCCACCCTATAAATACAACACTTATCAATTTCATCTTCATTTTCTCCTCTCTTGCTGGGTGATTTTCCTCAATTTCCCTCTACAAGTTCTTTAACTTTTGGAGTGTATTCCACCATCATCATCCATCAACCAAGGTAACCTCTATACCTCTTCTTCTTGGGATTAAACACTTATTTCTTGTTGAATCAAACCTAGGGTTTGTTATCCAAAAATTAGGGTTTTCCAAATTCTATTGATCTCCATGCTTTGATATCTCAAACACATGGTTTATTTACTCCATGGAAACTATATGTGTTGTTAAATTGAAATCTCCATGGTTCATTGTTGCTAGGGTTTGGATTTTTGCCCTAATTTTCCTTTGATATGTTGATTGTTGGTTGGAGGTGTTGTGATGGTTGTTTGGGGTTGATTTTCATGTATGTTAGAGCCCTAGGATGAAGGTGTTTGTATTTGAAATATTGGGTTTAAAGGATTTAAATTGAGTCATGATCATGTGGCTTGAATGTATGCACATAATGTGTTCGATTAAATGCTTCAAAGAGTTTTAAGGTGTATTTTGAGTCCAAAATCATATTATGAGTTGGTATATCCATGATTGTGTATATGGATATGTTTGAAGACCTTAAAGTAAAGTATAGCATGAGTTTGGTCAAAGTTATGATTTATTTGTATAACTCGACATCTAAAATGAAAAAAGGGATTTAAAGGTGCTAGGCGACGTATTGGGGCTCGAGGAGGACAACTTGTGCACGGCCAAGGAGTATTACAAAGGTTGAGAAATTGTGAAAGCGTCTCATAAGGTGGGGAAACTCTAAACTGTGAACACGTGTAAGGTTATAGTTATTGTTGTGTTTTGATTGTATAAGTATGAAGGGTCTTCGGACCAGAGATAAAAGAGACCCTTCGGGGCATCACAGAGATCCTTCGGGGTCGACAAAGAGACCCTTCAGGGCAGAGATCCTTTGGGATCGAATATAGACCTGTTAATGTCCTCCCTGGGGGGTAGTATGTCTACGGGCATCCCTACAGGGCCAAAGATGTTCATTAACGGGGGCATCATGATGTTTGGACCCTACGGGGTTGAGACTGGTCTCCACAAAGTAAAGAAAAGTCTATATGTTATATTTTCACTTGTGCAATTGGCTATAACTGTTTGCAGTGTTCCCCACTGAGTATGTTGTTAAATACTCACCCCATTCATTCAATGAATTTCAGGTTGAGGAGTCGGAGCCCGAGTAGGATCGTTGTGAACATAAGAGAACCCCGCAAGCTTGTGTTTATCTTTTGCATGCTCTTCTTTTGAAAATACTTATGTTATTATTATTAATACATTGATCACTCTTTTGCTTTATGATCAATGGTTATTGGGGATGGGAATAGCCCGATCTTTTGTAGGTTACGATGTGTATAACTTGATATTATGCCAAACAATTTAAAGGCGGGTCGTTCGACCTTGGAGCCTATTATGTATGAAGTACGTTGTTGAACTCCTATGCTATGTGTGTTAAATTTAAGGTGTTAGACCGGCGGGTTGAGAAGGACCTATGAGCCCGATAGGTTAGGTGATTGTGTGATTTGTGGATGGGTTTATACGATGCTTCTATTTAACACCATGTTGTGTGACAAAACAGATATGATAGATTACATGCTTTAATTGAGAAATACTCATATTGATAATTATGATGCCTTACCTTATTATGCCATTATCATGCTTTTGACCTTAGCTTCCGCTCATATTAAAATAAGCACACGAAATATGTAAATAAATTATATGTTAAGTGACGTGGCCAAACGGAGTAGTTTGGGGCGTTACAAATTGGTATCAGAGAAGGTCTACGCTCATGTAGACTTGTTCTACATGTGCTTGATTTATGTGTGAGAAATGTGGGTGGTTGTTCACGACGGCTACTCGGCTTGACTCCGATCCTAAGGTATGTACTCTTAAAGATTTTCAAGTATGAGTAATATGAAATGGGGGTGTGTATATAGAGTGTGTCGAGAAGAAGTTAAAGAACTTAAAGAGTTGAATAATCATGATAGCATGATGAAGAAAAGAATGAATGGTCCGAAGTTGGACAAATGAAAAGAAAAGAATGGTCCGAAGTTGGACAATAAAGATGAATGAAATGTATCTGTTGTCACAATCAACTATGATGTTTTAAATTCCCGATACACGCTTTAAAGAAATGAAATCTTGAAAGTGTGTGCTTTTTTTATTATGAAATGATGAAAAGTGCTTTAGTAGTCCTCGAATTAGCCTTAAGCATGACATTAACCTAACGAGCTAGTGTGCCATGAAGCTATTCCGAGCTTAGCATTTCATGCAAATATAGTGGTGAATTCTTAAAGAGATTAATATTCCTTCGGGAAAGAAAGTTTCTTCTAGCAAGTTGGAGTATGGCCTGAAGCCAGAAATCAATAATAAAGTACTTAGAGCAGATCTTCATGTCTTGGAGATGCATGATTTCGACGTAATCCTAGATATGGATTGGTTGAGTGGGAACCATGCCACGATTCGATGTCGTGATCGTGAGGTCAAATTTGATTTTCCGGGAGAGCCTAAGTTAATCTTTTATGGTGCAAGAACGAGATCAACTCAGAGAATCATTACAACAATGAAGGCAATGAAGTTGTTGAAGAAGAAAGGATGTCAGGGATTTATCGTTAGCATAGTGGAGTCAAAGTCCACTAAAGTGCAAGTGTCAGATGTACTAGTGGTGAATGAATTTCCCGACGTATTCCCAGATGAGTTGCCAGGGATTCCTCCTGACCGTCAGATCGAGTTCACCATCGACCTAGTGCCAAGTGCAGCACCAATATCTAAAGCTCCGTATAAAATGACGCCAAAGGAGTTGCAAGAGCTCAAAGTTCAACTTCAGGAGTTGCTTGATAACAAGTTAATCTGACCAAGCGTTTCACCATGGGGAGCACCTATGCTATTCGTGAAGAAGAAGCATGGGTCAATACGAATGTGCATTGATTATAGAGAATTGAACCGGTTAACGATCAAGAACAAGAATCCGCTACCGAGAATTGAAGATTTGTTTGATCAACTGAAGGGAACCGGTGTGTTTTTGAAGATCTATTTGAAGTCCGGCTATCATCAACTGAAGATCAAGGAGAGTGACATTCCAAAGACAGCATTTAGAACGCAATATGGGCATTATGAGTTCACGGTAGTACCTTTCGGATTGTCCAATGCACCTGGAGTCTTCATGGACTTGATGAATCGAGTGTTCTATCCGTATCTCGACCAGTTCGTAATAGTCTTCATCGATGATATCTTGATTTATTCAAGAAGCAAGGAGCAACACGCTGAGCATCTCAGAATCGTATTGGAGACGCTAAGGAAAGAAGAGTTGTGTGCAAAATTTTCAAAATGTGAGTTTTGATTGGAACGGGTGGCATTCCTTGGCCACGTGGTGACATCAAATGAAATCGAAGTAGATCCATCGAAGGTGGAAACTGTTAGCAATTGGAAGACACCATCAAATGTTAATGAAGTCCAAAGCTTCTTAGGACTAGCGGGTTACTATAGAAGATTTATTGAGGGATTTTCCAAGATATCGAGTCCTTTGACGAGATTAACAAGGAAGGATGAGAAGTTCCAATGGAGTGAAAAGTATGAGCAGAGTTTCTAAGAACTGAAGCGACGTCTTGTGTCAGCCCCAGTCTTGACTATTCTTGATGGGACGGAAGGCTTTGTCATCTACAGCGACGCCTCGAAACAAGGACTTGGCTGTGTTTTGATGCAACACGGGAAGGTAGTAGCGTATGCCTCAAGACAGTTGAAGGTACATAAGTATAATTATCCGACACATGACCTTGAGTTAGCAGCCGTGGTTTATGCATTAAAGATCTGGAGGCATTATCTTTATGGAAGCAAGTGCGAGATCTACACCGACCACAAAAGCTTGAAGTACTTCTTCACCCAGAAGGAGTTGAATTTGCGTCAAAGAAGATGGCTAGAATTGGTGAAGGATTACGACTGTATGATCTTATATCATCATGGAAAGGCGAATGTTCTAGCTGATGTTTTGAGCCGAAAGAGCTATTTTCCAACCAAGCGAAGCCATTTGAAGTTCAACCGACGTGTGCCATTCCATAGCAACCTCTTCAAGAAGAAGGTATGTGGTGCTCAAGAAAGAGGAGACCCGAATAAGAAGATCGTCAAGAAGATAGACCTAGTATTCGGTAGATTGAGAGTTTCAGTATGATAGAAGTTTTTGTTGAGTCTATTTATTCATTCTCGTGTTAATAGAATCGATTTGTTCATTCTCTTTTGGAATCGATTTGTCCTCTTGATAAGTGAATCAATTGCCCTTCAATAGCTTCGCATCAATTGAAATTCTCCATTTGTACCATTTGAAATTCTTTGATTATATCCGTTGGGATAATTTGCGATCTTTTGAATGATACTTCTTTGATCATCAAGAATTAGTAATGGCATTTCCTTGATAGGCTATGATATCGCCCTTGTGAAAATATTTTAGCACGGCTTTCAGTTGCTAACCGTTGATTCCTTCATATCTTTGTCATATGCAAGAACCCTTCAAGTTTATAAGTCCTCTAAAAGGGTAATGTTTTTTTACATATATAACCCAGTGTTATATCTCTTTCAGTTTTTGAGCTTGTTAAAGAATTGTTGAGCAAGATAAAGCCCTCACTCTGAGGCATTCGTTTATTCTGTTCTCGCTCATAGAACTCAAGTGTGGATCTCGGAATAGAGCAGAGAGTATATAGCAGTATTCATTTTGGTCAAGATTGGGGGAATAAGAGATATTATTTCCTAGTAAGAAGTAGAATCGAAGTAAGTGCCAGATAGTATTCTCTAAATTTAGGATGTGCGTTTCCAAGAAAATTTTTCAGCTCGTTGTGTTTAGAGAGAATCTAAGGAATGTCAGTGTGTAAGTTCCGAGCACGCAGTTAAAAGTCTAGACGTGCGATTGTTACACCTGCAAGTGAAGGTGACCACCAGCAGGAGCCACGAAGTCAGACGACTACTCTAAGGAAAAGAGGCAACTGCGATTAAGAAGTTTAGATTTAAGTTGCTTTGAGAGTTTAAGAAGCACATCATGAAGTACGTCCCAAGAAGACAAAGAAGTCGAACCTCAGGAAGTAAGATGGAGATAAAGCGAGTTTTCAATTTGATAGAATGTGCAAGGAACTATCGATGTAAGTGCCTGATTATTCGAGTTTGACGTCTAGTTCAAGTTCATTGAAGTTTCTCAAAGCTGAGAGAAGTAAAGTCAGAAGCAAAAGTAAAGCCAAGCAAGATAAAAAAAAAGGATGGACGCGTTGAGACCGCACGTCCAGAGCTCGAGGAGCAAGTTTAGTGAATTTTTTCTTTTATTCTGTTGCTCGAATAGTTTCTATAGGTCCGCTCGAATGCAAGATATTAAGGAAATCGTGTTAAGCGATGTTTCGAGAGAGATTTCACAAGGAAGAAAAGATAGAAGATGCTCAAGATTTGAAGAAGATAAGAAGAAGAATCAAGATAGCTCAAAATCATCAGAAATCCGATGCCGACGTAAAGAGAAAAGATGTGAGCATTGAGATTGGTGACAAGGTATTCTTGAAGATTGCACCAATGAGAGGAGTGACTAGATTTGGGAAAAAGGGGTAAGTTGCAGCCACGTTATGTGGGATTATTCGAGATTCTAGAAGAAAATAGGTGAAGCTGCCTATTGCTTAGCACTACATCCGATTCTGGCAGGTGTGCACGATGTTTTCCAAGTGTCGTTGCTTAGACAATACATGTCTGATCCCAGTCATGTCATTTCATATGACACAGTACAAGTCTCTTAAGATAAGATGTATGAAGAAGTCCCAGTTGCCATGATAGATTGAAGAGTTCACATTCTTCGAACCCGTGGGGTTCCCCTAATGAAAGCGCAGCGGAGTTGAAGTGGACCCGTAGAGCCCACTTGAAAGAAAGAAGTTGATATTATAGCTCGATATCCAAATGTAACATAAATGTTAGGCTAATTTCGAGGACGAAATTTTTAAAAGTTGGGGAGATTGTGATACCCCGTCTCTTTTTCTAAATTATGAATTATAATTTTGGAAAATGAATTTGAATTAATATTGTTTGAATATTGATCATGTGAGTATGTTTGTATTGTGCCGTTGATTTAATGCAGGTTGTTCCACTCGAGCTGATACGTCATAGCACACAGAGATGTTATACTGAGTGTATAATACAGTTTGAATTTTAATACTAAAATGTCGAGTTATGTGTTAAGGAATGATTGTAATTGCGTTTAATTTTATGATTTGTCACACCTTAATTTTATGTAATTTCGGTGTGTGCATTAAATGAGTAGTAAATATGTTTTGAAAATTCAAATTGAGTATTGTATATGTTTTCGACAATAGCATAAATCGAGGGTCTCGCTGAGTTTTGGTAGGATTTTGTCCGGAAGTCATAACTTTTGACTCGGTTGGAACCACGAGGCCCATAAGTACTCAAATCGAAGCACTTTCAAAAATCTACAGTCTAAGCGTGACCAGAAAGCACGAACCCATTCGACTCGCGTTCTAAGGGGTCTACAGCACGACCATGAAACGCGACCCCCTCGGTCGCGTGTCACCAGCTTCAGAGAGCCATTTTTCTTCGGCTCAAACGCGACCTGTAAACATGACCACCTTAGGTCGCGCCCTGTTTCGGAAATTCCACCCTATAAATACAACACTTATCCATTTCATCTTCATTTTCTCCTCTCTTGCTGGGCGATTTTCCTCCATTTCCCTCTACAAGTTCTTTAACTTTTGGAGTGTATTCCACCATCATCATCCATCAACCAAGGTAACCTCTATACCTCTTCTTCTTGGGATTAAACACTCATTTCTTGTTGAATCAAACCTAGGGTTTGTTATCCAAAAATTAGGGTTTTCCAAATTCTATTGATCTACATGCTTTGATATCTCAAACACATGGTTTATTTACTCCATGGAAGCTATATGTGTTGTTAAATTGAAATCTCCATGGTTCATTGTTGCTAGGGTTTGGATTTTTGCCCTAATTTTCCTTTGATATGTTGATTGTTGGTTGGAGGTGTTGTGATGGTTGTTTGGGGTTGATTTTCATGTATGTTAGAGCCCTAGGATGAAGGTGTTTGTATATGAAATATTGGGTTTAAAGGATTTAAATTGAGTCATGATCATGTGGCTTGAATTTGTGCACGTAATGTGTTCGATTAAATGCTTCAAAGAGTTTTAAGGTGTATTTTGAGTCCAAAATCATATTATGAGTTGGTATATCCATGATTGTGTATATGGATATGTTTGAAGACCTTAAAGTAAAGTATAGCATGAGTTTGGTCAAAGTTATGATTTATTTGTATAACTCGACATCTAAAATGAAAAAAGGGATTTAAAGGTGCTAGGCGACGTATTGGGGCTCGAGGAGGACAACTTGTGCACGGCCAAGGAGTATTTCAAAGGTTGAGAAATTGTGAAAGCGTCTCATAAGGTGGGGAAACTCTAAACTGTGAACACATGTAAGATTATAGTTATTGTTGTGCTTTGATTGTATAAGTATGAAGGGTTTTCGGACCAGAGATAAAAGACACCCTTCGGGGCATCACAGAGATCCTTCGGGGTCGACAAAGAGACCCTTCGGGGCAGAGATCCTTTGGGATCGAATATAGACCTATTAATGTCCTCCCTGGGGGGTAGTATGTCTGCGGGCATCCCTACAGGGCCAAAGATGTTCATTAACGGGGGCATCATGATGTTTGGACCCTACGGGGTTGAGACTAGTCTCCACAAAGTAAAGAAAAGTCCATATGTTATATTTTCACTTGTGCAATTGGCTATAACTGTTTGCAGTGTTCCCCACTGAGTATGTTGTTAAATACTCACCCCATTTATTCAATGAATTTGAGGTTGAGGAGTCGGAGCCCGAATAGGAGCGTTGTGAACACAAGAGAACCCCACAAGCTTGTGTTTATCTTTTGCATGCTCTTCTTTTGAAAATACTGATGTTATTATTATTAATACATTGATCACTCTTTTGCTTTATGATCAATGGTTATTGGGGATGGGAATAACCCGATCTTTTGTAGGTTACGATGTGTATAACTTGATATTATGCTAAATAATTTAAAGGTGCGTCGTTCGACCTTGGAGCCTATTATGTATGAAGTACGTTGTTGAACTCCTATGCTATGTGTGTTAAATTTAGGGTGTTAGACCGGCGGGTTGAGAAGGACCTATGAGCCCGATAGGTTAGGTGATTGTGTGATTTGTGGATGGGTTTATACGATGCTTCTACTTAACACCATGTTGTGTGACAAAACAAATATGATAGATTACATGCTTCAATTGAGAAATACTCATATTGATAATTATGATGCCTTACCTTATTATGCCATTATAATGCTTTTTACCTTAGCTTCCGCTCATATTAAAATAAGCACACGAAATATGTAAATAAATTATATGTTAAGTGACGTGGTCAAACGGAGTAGTTTGGGACGTTACAATGTGGTACCAATGTAGGTGAGGCACTTATTATTGGGACATTCAGGGCAGTTTGATAGACATGTAGAGCATGATGGCTTCACCAATAAGAATTTATTTGTGTACGAACAACGGACAGTGACACTTGCTCCTTTAACACCATCTCAAGTGTTTGAGGATCAGATGCTACTGCAAGACGAGGCGAACCATATGAAAACCGAAGGAGAGCGGTTGAAGGGGGAAAAGAGTGGGAATGATTTGATACACCACTCATGCCTTGTAGGAGCTAGTCGTTTCCACGAGAATCAAGAAACCGGACTACAGCATACAAACCTAAAATATCATGTCTTTTGTACTACCATATCTTTACAGGTTCACGAAGGAGTTCTACCAGATTTCTCACTGAAGGAGTTGTCTGAGCATTCTAAGGCATCTCAGTCGTTGGCTGTTGATACATGGTGGAGAAGGGTGAGGTGGTGAAATTTGCATCGTGCCACCGGAGGATGTGCCCGATTGGTTGCTAACAAAGATCTTGATTAGAGGACAAATCCCCTTCAAGAGAAGGGGAATTATATGATCCTAATTAGTGCGTCGAAGACCGAGTTCGAGTGTGCGGAAGGAAGGGCACGAGTTGCAGCATGAGTACGGGTGTGAGTGAACGGATCATGCCAAAAGACGTGATGTGCAGTGCGGGTAGAGGCCCGAGTGATTCGCACTAACTCTGCAGGGAGTTTTTCTTTGGGCCAGGTGCGAGGTATGGTCTGACCCAAGGCGCGAGTGACCCCAAGTCGCGCCCTGTAGCGGATTTGACTATTCTGAATTTTTGGACTTATTTATTTCCTTTTTTGTAACATCCCAGAATTTCAGAATATCTTAAGAAGTTTTCTAAATTTATTTAGAAGACTAAAGAAAATAATTGGAGTTAAAATAAAGTAAAACAGATGTAAGTCGCGACCTTTTTGTGTCTTTTATGTGAAAATCGATTATGAGATTTTACATTTGTCTCCGTAAGATAGTCAATATTGGTCTTTTCTGGAATGTAACGACCTAAAGGAAGCTGTTGGTGCTTTCAGAATTTTATTCTGACCTCTATAGGAGTCCTGTAATTGAAAATCGTAAAGGGAAAACCTGTGAATAGTAATTTCTGCTTGCGTTCGTGATTCAAAAAATTCACGAAATCCTCCTCATTGATCTGAGATTTGTTCTAACAAGCCTATCTTATAGAAAATGACCCAAGGAATCCGTTCGTGTTCACGGATTGCCAATCTGAGGTTAATCGAGTGCTCGGGAGCAAAATCTGTCAGTCGAAATGAATAGTAAAAGTACTTTTTAAAAGGGAATCTTTCTTCGTTTCTCTTCAGACGACCTCCTCGTTTTTCAAATATGGGTTAGTTCAATAGTACTCGAGCCAACGAGTCTCCCGGTATTTTCGGATTTTGTGTCGGAGGTCATTTAGACCTCGCCATTGAATAAAGCAACTTTAATTGAATCCGAAAATCACTTTATCAGTATTTTATATCCGAAAAAGTTATACCCGCCCCGGAACCACTTTTCCTATAAATAGGGGGCTTGGGGATTCATTTCTCTTGCTCATCTCTCTCTCTTCTCTTCTCTTTCTCTCTCTAGTTCGTGTTGACGAACGAGAGAAACCCGGGCCTGCGCCGAGTAAATCACGCATGCGGGCCCAGGTTAAGTTTTATTTGGGGGGAGGGGTGCTGCTGCTGCTCTATCGAGCGCCGGAAGGCTGCCGGAGAGCCGCCGCAGCTGCTGTGGTTGGCCGAAAATGCCGTCGTCGTGCCGCAGTCGCGCCGCCGCTTCGGACGTCTCGTTTCGGTCCATTTCTCATCCTTTATAGTTGAAACTTTAATATGTTGTGTGTTTTAAATAGTGCTTCATTTCGTATGTTGAGTGCGTTGTCGTCCGGTGGCCGGAAACCGGCAAAAAGCCAGAAAACGTGAAAAATAAAGGGGCGCCGATCAGTTTCGGTTTTTGCCCATTTTCACCCGTTTCGGTTCGTCAAATCGAAAAAGTTTCTTCTGTAAAGTTGTTCGAAAAATTATTTCCTATAGGACTGCCAAGTTTCGTAATTTTCCGATAAGTTTTGATTAAAATCGATTATTTTAATCAGGCAGTTATTTTTATAACTAGAGCATGTGATTTCAGAAAATTCCGAAAATTGTATAGTTTAATAAAGATATATGTGGGGTCATGCCTGATTATTTTCATAATTTTTGGACAAGTAAAAAGTGCAATCGAGGTTTGCTGTGTAAAATTTAATTAAAATGGCAAGTTACGGAAAGTGACCTCTGTCAAATCTTTTAGTCCCATTAAATCGAAAATTATATTTTGGAATTTATTTCCTTCTATGTGGAAGTTGTACGAGATCTCTAGAGTCGCGCATTCTTAGTTGAAATATAATTAAAGTGAATAAAAGCTCCAATTAAATTAAAGTCGAGTTCTGAAAATTAGAGTAGCGGTCGTAAAATAAGGTTTGACCTTGTAGGACTTGTTGAGCCGATTAGAGGAGCTGACAGATGAATATCGAGAAGTTTGACCACTTGAGTTGGTCTAATCGAGGTGGGTTTATTTGCAAAACCTATCTATATTTGAGTTATTAACTCATAAATGTGATAGTCATAGTTAGAATATCCAAATAAAATATTTGAGAAATTATCTGCTCAAGTCTCTGCTAGAGTAATAGTATTATACTGTTGTATAATTAATGAGAACATAGTATTATACTGATGTATAATTATTGAGAACATAGATTATGTTGTGCCATAATTATTGAGAACATAGATTATGCTTTGCCATAATTACTGAGAACATAGATTATGCTTTATCATAATTAGCGAATATAGATTATGCTTCGACATAATTAAATAGAACAGATTATGCCTTGTCATAACTAAAGTCTATGGGGTAAAAGTTAAGGTATAGAGTTCAAAGTTCATAGTTTATAGATTAAGGTTATAATTTATATTTAAAGTCTAAAAGTCATAGTTTAAAGTTACAGTATATTAAATGTTTATTGTTAATTGATTATATTTGTGTATAATGAGTTGTACTTTTAATTAGCTTGTGCCTTTAGTATTAAACTCAAGTTATATAATGATTTTCGTTTAAGGAATAAGAAGCATAATTGAACTAAGTTGCTAGAGGAATTAAAGGTTAGCCTAGTTGCTATATTTAGAGGATGACGTAGTTTTTATGCTTATGTCATATTACGCACTTTATAGAGAACATAGATCAAAGGATAGGCATGAACTGTGATTCTTGCAGTTGTGATGTTAATCACTAAAGGTGTCACTGTGAGGTAACCCCTGCACATACACGTGATCTGAGCATCACTATAGGGGTCAATGCTAGGTAACCCCTGGTATACTCAGGGTCAATGCTAGGTGATCCCTGGTACACTCTTCTTGGATTAGCGAGGTAACCCCTCCCTTTTCCTATCAGCGACATGTCATAGAGTGCAGTAGACGACAGAAGGAGCTACAGGGTACCAAAGAGAAGTAAAAGGTTTGCAGAAATGGGAAGGGCTTTCGCGTTTTGCTTTCCATTATCTGTATTCATATTTTGGATATTCTGTTACAGTTTTTATTAAAGATTGAGTTAAAAGTTTAACCCACTGAGTGCTTTAGTCAAAATGTTTTTCACAGGTTGAGATGCTGGAGGTGATGGCTCGATGTACTGTTGTGGGTTGATCGTGCCTTGCTGTCTCGTTCAGACTAATGTATTTGCTCATGAGTATGTTGTTATGTGATACAATATTACTCCAATGTTTTCCGCTTAAACTCTGATACAGTTGCCCCATAGTATTGCATGCTATGTTTTATTGTTGGGCTTATCTGAATTGTATTCTTTATTGAATCATGATAATAAAGTCCCACTTCTTTTCATAAATCCAAGCATGTTCCATTACAGTTTTCGACCTATGAGTTGGTCATATTTGGTTAAGTCTTGGATTTTGTTTATTTTCCAGTTGACCTATGAATGGGTCTTATCTTGACTAATTGCTTCTGTCCTATGAATGGGACATAAAATAGTTTATTTGCCTCTGACCTATTGATGGGTCTTAGTTATTGTGACCTATGGAGAGGTCTTGTTTATTTGAAGAGTCGGAATCCTATCTATTAATTGTTGGATTCTGTTTGAATTTGATTAGCCTATGAATAGACATTCCTTCAACTTGTTTGAACCCTTTAACCCCTTTGATTTGTTGAAAATGATAAGTTCTTCCTAATCATAAAGTTATGTTGCCTAAGTTTTTGAGGCGCTAACTTAGTTTAATTCTAGAAACACCCCCCTGGATTTCCAATTTTTCGTGCTATTTTACGCACAACAACCCTGTCCCCATCCTCGGGACCGGGCTGTTACATTTTTGTTATTTAAAACTCCTATTAGGGTTTGTTTATTTTACTCACCTATATAAGGGCGTGCACTAGATTTCATTAGACAATTTTTGATATTATTAAAATTTGATATTTTCTCTGCGTGAAAATTTCTTTGAACTGTGAGTTCAAACCCCGACTTATCAAATAGATCCATCACCTCTGTTTTTGGCGTCTACACTATTGTCCCGATATTCTTGTCTTCAATCTCAGTAGGGTCGTCGATTATACATATCAACAGTTTGTTTGCGTTGTGAGGCTTGGGTTGAGGGATTCCGTCTTGTAACCTAATACAGTCTTGGGTCAGATCCTCATTAATTTTTATGTTCATTAATATTTTTAAAAAAAGTTGTGATTAATTCATATATGTGTAGAATGTGTGTGTTAGTGCGTGAAATAATTCAAGAATGTATAATTTAACAGTTATTAATAATGAAAGTTAACGTCTATTCGTTAAGGGAGTGACGGAGATATCAATTTAATATCTTTTAACAAATTGAGGGATTGATTTGAGTATAGTTTAAGGTTCCAATTAAACCTTTTCCTTTATATTTTTTAGGACCAGCAGTTACCTGACCGTAAATAAATGTATACCGAAATTTTGATATGACGCGTAATTAACGCAATCTCAGTTGTGATCAGAATTCAAAGTATCATCAAAGTTTTCTTGTATTCTTCGATATAATGATGTACCTGACTACTATAAGCTAATTAATTATCCATAATTCTATATTTAAGTCACTTTTTAAGTCTTTGAGGACTTCTAGCTATAAGTAGCTACGAAGGTTATCATACGGCATACGTACTTGATTATATGAATGTGACATTGTTTCATCCGCATGATTAGAGTTTTTTTTTCTATGCAGATACAAATATATATATATATATATATATCAAATTACATATACATCATACATGGTTTGCCTGAGTGCTACTGGGCAATTCGATCAAACCGTATATATAAACTTTAACTATGAACGAACAGGAAATTAGTCAAATCTATACTATATATAAAAACAGAAAAAATCTAATTTTACCTCCAAAATTGATGGCAATTTTGCAATAAAATTTGTCAATTGAGGTCATTAATTTTCCATTTTTTATGCATTTAATTTTTATTAAAAAATTTAAAAAATGATAGTACGTGGGTGTAAGGTATTGTAGTTCCAATCAAATTCCAAAGCAGTTATCGCGGTGCAAAACTGCTCTATTTTCATTCAACAAAATCGTGCAAATCTATTATCTTCTCACTCCTTTTGAATCTCTCTTTATTGCCAAACAATTTGATGGAAGATATAATCTATAAAGTCCACCAAGACGATGAAGCGACCAAATTGAGAAAGTGAAAGGAAACAACAGGCCCTTGAAGCAGATTCCCTTCCCTTTTGATGCGTAAATGTACTTCATCTTCTCTAATTAACGATATTGCGTGTATTCAGGCAAAAATTTATCCAATTTGTGTGTGTGCAGATTTTTTCACATTCAATTAGAAAATGGAATAAGTTGCAGTGAATTAGTATAGAAAGAGGCTATGGTGTGTTGAAGAAGGAAATTAATCTTGGTCTTTCAGAAATTTGAGAAAAACTTCAGCCTTGATAATCTAGGTTTTTATTTATTAATTAATTGATTTCTAATTCTTTTTTTATATAAAAAAATGAAGTACTCATGATTGCTTAACCTTGATGATCTCATTTTTTTTACAAAATAATTGCTCATGTGGAGATGAATATGCAGTTTTATTTCACATTTTGGTTTATAGTGGTCATATATTTCTGAGTCTATGGTGCCATTTTTATTTTTGTTTTTGCATTGAAACTGTTGGAGCTTTGGGCCTAGCTACATGGCATTACATAGTCAATCTGTTAAAATTAAATGAATTTATGTGAGGGTTCTTTATTGAAATCAGATTGGGAAGTGCAGTTGATTCAGATGCAGAAGCAGTACAAAATCTTATGCCCTGGTGGCTTTGTTCTTGATCCTGCTCCTTCGTACTTCTCAATATTTATGTTTTCAGATCACTGCTCATGTACAGTTTTTTCTCTTGTGTTTCCTATGAATATGGTTTGTTATATTGACATTAAGTCTTTTTTTTCAAAGAAACATGTGGATAGAGAATGTCTTTTTCATTTTGATACAGTTTGTTATATTGAATGTCTTTATAGAGAATACAGTTTGTTATATTGAAATCAAGTCTTTTTTTTCAGAGAACCATGTGGATAGAGAAAAAGCTTCAAACCTTCGTATTTTTTGTTTTTAGCTGGGGGAATGAGGAATGAGGTTCACATAAACTTTGGCAATGAAAAAAATGAGTGCATTGAAAAGAAAGAGTGTAGTGGATCTATTCCTGCTGCATCTATTAATTTAAGGTGTTCATGTTTTCAACAGATTAAAAGTCATATTTACATGCCTGCCTTGTGCAGCTGTCTCAGAATAGAAAGGGGAATTAAGGATAATATCACTTTTCCAAGTGTTGTGAAAATATTGGGATTGGATCTTCTAATGCTTCTTTTCAATTCACTTGTGTTTTACTCCCACCTTTTCCTATCTCTCTCTCTCTCTCTTGATATATAATTTTATGTATGTGTGTGTGTGTGTGTGTGTGTCTAATAAGACATCCCTGCTCCCAATAACTTCTTCCATACTTAAAAAATACAAACAGATAAGAAGAGATCATCAAGTAGCTAGCTAGACAGCAGAGGTAGAGATCGAATGTTTTAGCAGCAGCAGCAAGCGAAGAACTTGCAGGCTTCAGCAAGAATGGGCGAGAGGCAGTTGTACCTTCATCAAGGTGTGAATGGAGGTGGAGATGCTGCAGGACTTGTACTCTCCACCGATGCTAAGCCTAGGCTCAAATGGACTCCCGACCTGCACGAACTCTTCATAGAAGCTGTCAATCAACTCGGTGGAGCAGAGAGTAAGCATATGTATATATGATCTGTGGACTGTGGCTGTATAATCATCGAATGATATATAATACAATTAATTCCTTAATTATGCAAAAGCTACTCCCAAGTCTATCTTGAAACTTATGGGCATCCAAGGCCTAACTCTATACCACTTGAAGAGTCATCTTTGGTGAATTGGGATTTATCCTTTTTTACCTGAAAGTTTGTACTTTGTGTGCTGTGATGTTTGACATCCTCTATTATTGTGTGTATGAAATATGAATGGTTCCCTTTTCAATTAACAGTATGTGGTTGCTAATAGCAATATTTGTTAAGCCAAAGTAACTTCTTTCAAATTTTTGCAACTGGAGTTTCTTTGTAGATTCCCATTTTTGTGAGTTGATAGAAAATTAGCAATTGTTATTGATTGATTACGGTTTTGTTGATTTCACAGTTTAGTGGTTGAAAGCAAGAAACTTGTGCAGTAGATTGTTTGAATCAATGGAGGAATGTGTTCTTCCTGTGAGTACAGTTGTTGGCTATCCATGTGATGCCTTGATGGAGTTTGATTACATGGATGAACTATTGTTGGAGGGGTGTTGGTTAGAGGCAAATGGATCTGAGTTCCCACATTTTGACTGCATAGCCCCAATTTCACCTTTTGAGGCTTCATTGGCGTGGCCTGCACTATAGTTGGTGTGTTGAATGTGATGTTTGACATCCTCCGTTATAGTTTGATGACTTAAATTTCATTTGGACGTTATGTTGTAGAAGTGCTACGCCGCTGCTCAAGCCATGACAATGACAATCCAGATGCATGCGTGAAGAAGATAGTGTAGAAGATAAATTTCAATTTTTGCAGAACAATAAAGAAGTTAGATGGTTTGCTTCTTTTGGGAGTCTAGAGTTGCTTCAATTTTTGTATAAATGATGAGATCAAGAAATTTATGAATTTGTTAATTAGAGTTATAGTATGAAAAACTTTTGTTTCGATTTTGCTTATACACATTGAAACTTAATTTGGTGTGGAATAATTTTGAATGAGGAATTAGTTGAGAACAAAAATATGGAGTTGATATTTTAATCATTTTTGTTGATTCCACGAGTGCTTGTGAGAAGGGAAATATGTGAGGAGCAAGAATGGAGGAACTTTGGTTTGTGTCTCTTTTCAAATTGACAATAAATTTTGTTATTTTTTGGGTTGATAAAAAAATCATATATACAGAGCACAATTATATTTGAATGGTCTTTATTTTGTTGGTTTGTAGTCTATATTCTCTAGGCGTATATTTAATTTTTTGGGTAAATGCTAATAAGAGTTTTATGCTAGAACACCATTTTAGTTAGTCTTGATTGAACCACGAGTTATGTAAAATCATGTTATAAACATGGTACAATGGTATTAATTATTTCTTATGATATATTGTGTATTTATGCTTATAATAAAAAAATAAGATTTTTTTAGTCACCCATGTTTCTAATTATGGCTTAGTATTTTTTTTAATTGTAATATAAACTTATGTGTCTATATATAGATATAAAAAGAATCTATGCTATTATTTTCTAGATTCATATTTTTCAAGACTCTACGGTGATTTTTTTTTTTTTTTCAGTTTTGGTGTTCTCACGGTGTCTAATTCGGTATTTGGAAATTTTATAATACAATGAAATAAATCTCATTTGAAATGAATAGTTATTATAAAAATTTACATACGTGAAATGAGACATTATACCTATTTGTGAACAAAGTAATAGTATCTCATATTTTGCTGGCGTGCGGTTGTCACGCAACGCGCGGGTGAAATACTAGTATATATATAAAGAAACAAAGAAAATAAAACCACTTAATTATAGACTATCGGATTCAATATTGGTTTAAGCATAATTCAGATCAAATTAAGTTGTTTATTTTCAATGTAGCTTGGATTTCTTACTAAAAAAAATTGTAGTTTGGATTTTACAGAAATATTTTACCTTCCCTAAAAGACTAAAAGTCTAAAAAACTTTTTATTTTATATTTTTATATTTTTTATTGTAAAACTAAACATGAAATAGAAATAAAAAGTCAGAATATATATATATATATGTGTGTGTGTGTGTGTGTGTGTGTGTGTGACAAAAACTTGTATAAGATCGTCTAACGGGTCGCTTACGTTAGACGGGTCAAATAAAACCCAAAATCGCCCAAAATCTGCCCCAAAACCCATTTTCGCGCACAGGTGCGTGTCTTACGCGCTCGGCCACTGGAGTATCACTAGGTATAAAGTAAAGTATCACTAATTGTGAGTAAAGTATCTTAACTATGAAGCGAAGTATCATTAGATATAAATTTGGTGAAGTATCATTAACTATTAAGTGAAGTATCATTAGATATATATCTAGTAAAGTATCATTAACTATGAAATGAAGTATCATTAGATATAAATTTGGCAAAATATCATTAACTATTAAGTGAAGTATCATTAGATATATATGTGGTGAATATCATGAATTGTCTGTAAAGTATCATTAATTATAAGATGAAGTATCATTAACTCAGAAGTGGAGTATAATATGATATTATTGATAATTAAACATTAATTATTGAATCCAGAATAGATAATATGTCATTAGCTATGAGTGGAGTATCATTAACTTAAGTATCATTATTTATGAGGTGAAGTATCATTAATTCACATGTGAGTATCATTATTTATGGGGTGAAGTATCATTACCTATGAAGTGGAGTCTCGTTAGTATGGAAAAAAGTATAACTAATTAGAAAGAAAAGTATCAGTTTAAACATAATCTCAAATTGAGAATCGGGTTTATGAATACAATAAAAACTCATTCTTGAGTAAAAAATTTATTTCATTATCATAGAGAAAAATATCATCGACTACAAAATAAAGTATCACTATTTATAAAAGAAAGTAACACTAATTATAAATAAAAGTATCATTAAAAATCTTCAACAAGATCTCGATCTTCCAACTTGCAAGACCAACAATGACATCCTCGAACGCACATGTGACAACAGACCGACTACAAACTCAACACTTAGAAATAGATCTAAGAATTACTGAAAAAAACACAAATCTCCATACACGCACTAAAATTCATGAAAAAGAGAGGGGACAAACTTTTATCACAATAAAAAAAAGGCGTTGTTCGAACTGGAAAAAAGAACCCTAGAAAAGTTCTCTCAACAAAAGCTATCAAATTTTCACTAACATTTCACATTAAACAACTTGATCATATAAGAACATCAACTTATTTTCTCTATAACCAACATTATCGAATTGAAACATAAAAAATCCGAGATCAAACTCTGATTATTAGAGATATATTGTTGTGTGCATCACAGCAAAATATAACAATACCTCCAAAATTTTGAATAAAGTTACACAGATCTGAGCCACAAAATACAACCAAAATAGAACATAAAAAGAAAAAAAATCCAGCAATTCAACCAAGGAAAAAAGTAGTTGAAACCGCGCACCTTTCCGATTAGGATTTCGTTGGTGTAGACCGACAGATCTGCGGATAATCAATTGTAAATTTCTTCTCTTCTCTATCTACAAATACAGAGGATGAAGTTTTCCCTTCCTTCTCTTATTCGAAGTCTTCTCCTACCTCCGGAAAGAGGAAAGAGCTTAGCCCTTCTCTCGACCATTTCTCACTTACTTGTCTCTTTGTCAAATGCCCTTTTTGGCTCTTTTATGGGTAAGGCAAATCCTTTCCACAACTACTCATCCCGTACATGTTGGAGGTGTCGAGAAAGGTGACGTCGGAGTTGATGGCGTGGTGGATGAGAGAGAGAGAGAGAGAGAAAGCTATCGTTGATTTTTTATTTGATTAGGGCAACTGATAGAGAGAGAGATAAGCCGATAATTTTTTTTAATAAATATATGGCCGGGTCGAATCTGGGTTGGGTGAAGATCCGTCTAACATAAGAGACTCGTTAGATGGTCTTACACATGTGTGCCCCTATATATATAAGGGGTATTTTCAGATTCTTTTTATAAAGCGATGTCATTATCTTTTAAAAAAATTATTAAAAACTTTAAATAATCATAATTTGCTCGTTCATTATCCAATTTACGCAAAAAATATATCAAATTAAAGATTTTTTCCATACTCTTTCATTTAAGATCTATAATGTGTATGTTTATTTGCGTAAAAATTGATGAAACATACAAAAAAATATTTTTCACGTATATACAACTCGTAACTGTCAGATATTGTTAATATGATATCACAATATTGCTCATATCTTGTATTTTTGTTGTTAGTTTGAAATTTTTTATAATCAAATCTAAGTGAAAAATACTTGAAAATAGTTTTTTGTATTGTGATATCATATTAACAATATCTGATAATTACGAGTTGTATATACGTGAAAAATATTTTTTGTATTTTTCATCAATTTTTGCTCAAATAAACATAAATGAAAGAGCATGGAAAAATCTTTAATTTGATATATTTTTTGAGTAAATTGGATAAAAAAACGAGCAAATTATGATTATTTAAAGTTTTTAAGAAATTTTTAAAAGATGATGATTTCACTTTATAAAAAGAATCTAAAAATACCCCTTATATATCGAATTTTTCATATTTACAATTATGTCACCGCTTTTTATCTTCCATGTCATCAATATACCTGAATTTGATAGGTTCCTAGGTTCTACATATATATATATATATAAATATATATATACTAAAAGGAAAACATCTAACAATCCAAGGTTTTAAATCAACATATCTTGTAATATCCAGCATGATGATATAAATGCGGATGAAATCATCTATTGTATTTTCGTATTTCATTCCTGATTATTGAATAATCAATTTTTTACTTTTTTTCTACATTTTTTTCTTCAATTTCAATTTCTCTTACTTTTGTTTAATTTTTTTACTTATTATTTCGGATACATCCTTCCAATAAGGGTTTATTATATTTTTTCAGTATTTAATTCAGTTTTTAGTTATTTATTGATTATTTAAGAAATAAATACTAAAAAATATTATAATAACCTCGAATTGGGTAGGATGAAGAATACTAAATGAGAAGTGTAAAATTAAATTATAGAACATGAAATAAAAATCGAAGAAAAAAAATAAAAACAAAAACTAAAAAAAAATGTACAAAAGAAAATGCAACACATAAATGTAAGAGACGATTTTATCATAAATAAACGGTTCCTTCAGTCTCTTGGCTTTTAGGATACCAAATCAAAAAAAAAATAAAAAATGATGCTTAATATAAATAAAATGACGTGATTAGATATTAACTATATATTAAATGTATTTCAACAAGAACGTGATAAAGACCCCACCTAGCTCTCTCGAATGGAGGCAAGTGATCGCTTCATCTACCATGAGCTAATCTTCATTACTACAAAAGAATGAGACCCTTCTAGAGTTCTAGTAGACTAGTCAAAATATGACCGAATATTGTGTGGCAAATTCAATTTATAAAATGTTGATGTTATTTGAATTATGGCAATTTGTTCGTAAATACCTCATTACTCATTAGTCCATGAGTACAATATTCAATTTATAAAGCATTGATGTGATTCGAATTGGAGCGACCATTTAATTTGGTCGCATATACCCCATTCCATTAGGAATTTGACGGGTCTTTTATTCTTTTTCTTTTTTTTTTTAACCATTCTTTTTCTTGTTGATTTAAACAAAAATTGAGATTGTTTGTATATGGCCTCTAATTTTCGAAAATTTTGAACATGAATCTTTTATTACAATTTTTTGTTTGTTTGTTTTGTCTATCACTGTTTTATCACAAATAAACAAACATCTTAAAATTTTCACCAAAATATTGAAGTCCAAAAAAAAACTACCAATTTGTTAAAATTATTTCAACTGGATGTTGGATCCAATCTTTTTATGTGAACGTGCAGTGGTTGACTTGCATAACATATATACAACTATGAGGAAATGGCCAATTAGACCATCAATTGTATGACAAGGCTCAGGTAGGATCATATCTCAACTTTTGATCTAATTTGTAATGACTCGGTTTTAGACTGACGACTATCCCCATAAATTAATACCAGTCTTTCTAACATGTTGTGTTCATATTCACATGCTCCCGGAGAAAGCTTCCGGTTTCCATTCCACCATTGCCCCAAATCAACCATGCTTAATTTTGGAGTTCTGGTGGAACGAGCGCCAGAAAAAAAAATGCACCTTGTGGTATGAGTAGCACCAATTCGATTTGTTCATGTACCAATTCGCTTGGAAGTCTGACAAGAGCCGGTCTTTGTTCGTACTTCGGCTCCGGGCGTCACATGCTCACCAGCTTTCGCTTAGTTCGTCCCTAAACCGTACCTTATTGCGAGACGTTCGGCTCTGATACCACTTGTGACAACCCGACTTTAGACTGACGACTTCGGGCATCACATGCTCACCAGGTTTCACTTGGTTCATTCATGTGCCCATTCGCTTGGAAGTCTGACAAGAGCTGCTCTTTGTCCGTGCTTTAGCTCCGGGACATTCTTTGTCCGTGCTTTAGCTCCGGGACATTCGGCTCTGATACCACCTGTAACAACCCGACTTCGGACTGACGGCTTCGGGCGTCACATGCTTACTAGATATCATATAGTTGGTCCCCAAACCACACCTTACTGCATTCGGCTCTGATACCACCCGTGACAATCTGGCTTCGGACTGACGGCTTCGGGTGTCACATGCTCACCAACTTTTGCTTGATCGTTCATGTGTCCATTCGCTTGGAAGTCTGATAAGAGCTGCTCTTTGTTCGTGCTTCGGCTCCGGGACATTCAGCTCTGATACCACCTGTAACAACCCGACTTCGGACTGATGGCTTCAGGCGTCACATGCTCACTAGCTTTCTCTTAGTTCATTCCCAAACCGCACCTTACTGCGAGACGTTCGGCTCTGATACCACATGTAACAACCTGGCTTCGGACTAACGACTATCCCCATAAACCAACACAAGTCTTTTCAACATGCTTTGTGCGAGACTTTTGGCTCTCATACCACCTGTAACAACCCGGCTTGGGACTGGCAGTTGTCCCCACAAACCAACACAAGTCTTTCCAATGTGCTTTGTCCTCACTCGCACATTCTCTGAAAAGAATTCCCAGGCAGTCACCATCCCATTATTTCCCCAGGTCAAGCATGCTTAACTTTGAAGTTCTGGTGGAGTGAGCACCAGAAAAGAAGATGCATCATATCTTGTGGTAAGAGTAGCATCAATCAAATCCTTTAAGCTCTCCTCGACTATACAGTCTTATTTTTACATAGCCTCAAAATCCCTCTCTTTTAGGTGGATTCAGTTCATTCATATGCCCATTCGCTTGAAAGTCTGACAGGAGCTGCTCATTGTACATGTCTGGCACCGATGTCACTCCATACTTCGGCTCTGGGTGTCACATGATTAGACCTTCAAATTTTCAAAAGTAGTTCAATTAGGACCATGTGATATCCTCTAAATCATTTTAGTCCGTCATCTCACCGTCACAATTAAATCATTTCACCACTGATTATCAAAAAGCCAAATTAAACCTACTTTTTCAAAATCTCTCAACCAATTTTAAAGTTTTAACGTTGAACTGATGTCTAAATCTCAACCCGAATTTCATTGAAATTCGAGTTAATTCAAAACTTTTCAACCAAATTTTGATCATCTCCGACTAAGTTGCCGAGGAATGTGGATACTTTTGATAAATTCTCTCAATGGGCTTTTCAACAGTTACTAATTTAATTTGTCGTGACACCGGACGATGGAGAAATTGATCGAAGAAGTTTCGACTGCTAAGTGATGCACATAAATTTCAACAAACTTTGAATTGAGATTTCAAGATTAATTCGTCATGGAATTTCAAAACTGATTAAGGGGGTTTGACTCCCTACAAATAGACTTTTCGGATTTGGGCTCAATTTAGATTTCCAACAATTAATTAGTAGCGGTGTAATTAAGTCGTGAAGTTGCGGTGATGGACTAGAATGATTTGAAAAGTTAACATATGTTTCTAATTGAGCTAGTTAGTTTGAGGGTTCAACTATCACTGGACCAAAAATTAAAATAGGTCCTACTTAGTTTAAGGCCCTGATTGGCTCTTTTCCCTCAACTATATATCATTATTACTTTCAAATTTAAAGACCATTGAAAATATTGAGAATATCCAAATAAATTCTGTCAAAATTATTTTATACATCTTAAAAATTTATAATCGAGTAGCATATGTCTTATGATTGTGAGGTTGATAATAATATTTTTATATACATTATTAGGGTTCATAACAATTTTAATTACCTATTTGATATTGCAATTTCAACATTATTTTTGAAACGTTACGATAATAATTTCACTTTTCGATTTGTAACAATTTTAACACTCTAATTTTTTTTGGAGTCAGAAATTAGTTGGGGCTCAAATAAGCCAAGATCATCATATTCTATATGAGCTCACTATCCTTTTGGATTTTCAACCGTCAAAAAAATTGAGAGTGTTGAAATTTTATAAATAAAAAAAGGTGACATTATTACAATGTTTCAATGGTAGTATTGAAATTACAAATAGAGTCAATTGTGGTGATTAAAATTGCAATTAACTTGTATTAATTTGTAAGTTTAATTAAAACCTGAGAACTATAAAATATTAGATACGTCCATGAAAAGTCTTGAAGAACTTAATCCGGAGCTGCAAATACATGGTCCAATTACACAACTTCGAGCAAAACAATTGCAAAGATATTTCCAAGCATTTGTTCGTAAGAAGTTTGAAAATGAAGAAGGAGTTGAGTGCAACCCCAAAATTGTTACTTTGCTAACAATTAAAGATTGGAGATCACGGTTTGAAGAAGAGAACATGAAGAACAAGCATGCACATGCACGTCGCATGCAGGAAGATGGCGACGTGAATCACGTGTGTGCATGGAGCTGATTTTGACCCTTTAATTAATTTAATTAGGGGTTGAATTTTATTTAGACTATAGTATTTATTTAATTAATTTAGACTATAGTTTAGATCAAATTTTATTTAATTTGTATATTAATTTTCGTCCATAATTACATAGGTTTGACTAGAATTGTATTTAAGGCAATTTCCTACCTTGAATAGATATCTAGTTTTGGGAACTTCCTAGTATAGTTAGAGATCCCTTTTGGATCAGTTTTTAGGCCTTTTTTTATGCATATTTTCATCCCCCTTAGCCTTATAAATAGGGGAACCATGTCACATTGATATTTCATACATTATTGAAGTTATTTTACTTTTGCATCCAATTGTGTCTCAAACCTTTATATTCTTTTGATTGTTTTCCATCAAGAAAATTATCATTCTTAGAATTAGCACATCTAAGTCTTATTCAAGGGTATTGCTTAATCCACTTGAAGGATTAACCGGTATTCACTAATCGAAGATCAACTTGGAGATTTCAACCTTGGATACGTTCGAGATTCAAGGCGGCTATCGGGTTGTGATTCACATCGATGTGATCATCCTCCATCAACATACACGGCGTCAATCATCAAGCCACCCACGTCCGTATCTTCCTTCCACAAGATCTAAGTTCTACACGAGTTTCATCCGTTCCTTCAACACGTAAGTTCGTTCTATCATTATCATATCCTATCTACTCTAAGCCCTTCTTTAGTTGACGTGTTTCGAATCCTAAAGTGTTCCGCAGCGTATTCCAACGGTCTAGATAATTGTTCGGGTCGTATCATATTTTGGCATCAGAGCCAGGTCAGCTTTACTGGTCGTGGTTCAATCCGATGTGTCAAGTTTATCCTACGTGTCATCGTACGTGTCTTTTATTTTATTACGTGTCATCGAGTTGTAATAGCATAGCTATCCTATAAAAAAAAAGAATCGGTTAAAAAAAAGGAAAACCGAAAAACAAAAAAAAAACAAAAACTGTTCGGATAAAAAAAATCCAAAATTAGAAAAAAAAGAGGTATATTCATTTTTTTTTCCAATTGAGTCTTGTTTTAATTTTGGTACTTTCCTTTTAGTACTATTATTCTATAGTTAGTATTTTCCTTCTAGTAATGCTTTATAGTTGGTACCTTCCTTTAAAGTCATATTTTATTTTTTAGTTCTTTCCTTTTAGAGTCTAGTTCAATAAGGATATTTAGATTGTGTCACAATTGTGTAACACTTTCCAAATTACCTAATCCCTTTTCCTTTTCTTTCCTTAGGATTTATTTTTGGATTCCTATTCTATTTGGGAATTTCAAAAATACATCTAATTCTTTCCTTATCTAGCTTTCTTCCATCCAAATCTTTCCAAACCTTCCATATACACTTCCTCCCTTCATTATTTTCATCCATAACACTAAGGGGATCGATTTTTCTGCCCTAGTTCACATACACCACCCGCACACCATCTGGACCATACACTCGTACACCTATATGGTCCATACACCATGCACCCATACACTACTCATACACCATACACCTGTACTCCATATACACCATATTCTCACCATCTCCACAGCAACAACAAGATAACCATCCCCGAATTTGAAGGTCTACACGATCCCAATGCCTACTTGAATTGGGAACGTAAAGTAGACAAGATCTTTGAGTGCTACTACTTCCCCGAGCCAAAGAAGGTGCAATTAGTTTCGCTGAAGCTTAAAGGCCACGCCGCAACATGGTGGGGATTCCAGCAGAATCGATGCCACCGAGATCACCTTCCACCTATCGACACATGGCGTGAGTTGAAAGATTTGATGTGGAAACGCTTCATTTCAGACCACTACTAATGGGAGTTGGAGGAAAAGCTATACAAGCATAGACAAAGAGATCGAAGTGTAAATGACTACTACAACAAAATGATTGAAGCCATGAGACGAGCTGATATAGAAGAATATCCAGAAAATACCATGGAAAGATTTCTAGTTAGTCTACGAAGGGCAATTCGTGAAAGAGTAGCATTGTGCCGCTTCAACGATTTGGAGGACATGGTGGAATACGCCATCCGGATAGAAAAATGGCTAGAGGAACTAGAGATGAAGTCAAAAGAGGAGTTTCAAGTAGAGTTGAGCGTTGCCACCCATGACGATTCTACTTCCAAGGTACCAATTCTAGACTTCGTTGAAGTACCTTTTATCTCATTACCATTTATTCCTATGTGCTTAGAAGATGAGATAGTTGAAGAATCTAAGCTAGAAATAGACATGATAGAAACAAATAAAGAAGAGATGCCAGTTTTGGAGGAGTTAGTTCAAGACGATTGTAATCAAGAGGAGTCGGTTTCCATTCATGTCGATGAAGAGGTGCCCATTCTCGAAATTACTAATCCGGAAAAGACAAGTTAGAAGATTGCAGTTTGGAAGTTTTGTCCATGGAGATGACAAGTCCTAAAGATTGTATGGAGGACAACTACAAATTGTGAATTTGGAAATCCATGACACAGTTGAGGAAGCCGAAGAAGTTGAGGAGTTGTTGGAGATACAATCTTGTTATGAAAGGGAGAATGATATCCATGAGACGATGATTGAAGATCATGAAGAGCTCGAACAAGCTAGCATGGTGGATCCATCAAGTTCTAATATTTTTTATCTACCATTTTCTTGTGATATCTTTATTTTACAGGTTGATGAAGATGTTTCATTGGAAGTTGATGTAACACCAAGTTTGAATGTGAATACCATACCGATACAATCTATGCTAGAGTTTCGGATAATTAACACAAGTGGAATGTTCTCGTTCATGATCATGAAGATGTGTTTTATGTAGCTTGTGCAAAAACAGTTCGATGGTCAGTTCATGTCTGTCTTTGATCCCAGAGACTTGAATTCAAGGATGAATTCTTTTCAAGAGGAGGGGAATAATACATCCATGAAAAGCCTTGAAGAACTTAATCCAGAGCTGCAAATACATGGTCCAATTACACAACTTCGAGTGAAACAATTGCAAAGATATTTCCAAGCATTTGTTCGTAAGAAGTTTGAAAATGAAGAAGGAGTTGAGAGCAAACCCAAAATTGTTACTTTGCTAATAATTAAATATTGGAGATCAAGGTTTAAAGAAGAGAACATGAAGAACAAGCATGCACATGCACGTCGCATGTATGAAGATGGCGACGTGAATCACGTGTGTGCATGGAGTTGATTTTGACCCTTTAATTAATTTAATTATGGGTTGAATTTTATTTAGACTATAGTATTTATTTAATTAATTTAGACTATAGTTTAGATCAGATATTATTTAATTTGTATGTTAATTTTCGTCCATAATTACATAGGTTTGACTAGAATTGTATTTAAGGCAATTCCCTACCTTGAATAGAATTCTAGTTTAGGGAACTTCCTAGTATAGTTAGAGATCCATTTTAGATCAATTTTTAGGCCTTTTTTATGCATATTTTCGTCCCCCTTAGCCTTATAAATAGGGGAACCATGTCACATTGATATTTCAGACATTATTGAAGTTATTTTGCTTTTGCATCCAATTGTGTCTCAAACCTTTATATTCTTTTGATTGTTTTCCATCAAGAAAATTATCATTCTTAGAATTAGCACATCTAAGTCTTATTCAAGGGTATTGCTTAATCCACTTGAGGGATTAACCGGTATTCACTAATCGAATATCAATTTGGAGATTTCAACCTTGGATACGTTCGAGATTCAATGCGGCTATCGGGTTGTGATTCACATCGATGTGATCATCCTCCATCAACATACACGGCGTGTCGGCGTCAATCATCATGCCACCCACGTTCGTATCTTCCTTCCACAAGATCTAAGTTCTACACGAGTTTCATCTGTTCCTTCCACACGTAAGTTCATTCTATCATTATCATATCCTACCTACTCTAAGCCCTTCTTTAGTTGACGTGTTTCGAATTCTAAAGTCTTCCGCAGCGTATTCCAACGATCTAGATAATTTTTCGGGTCGTATAAATATTTAGAAGAAATATCCCCCTTCCCCAAATGAGTAAAGGCGACCTAATTAATTAAACTTAATTTTCGTTGTAAATATTTTATTTGTTCAACATATGTACAACAAAATAAATAAATAAATAAATGACATCAAATAATTGTCATATTTTGATTGAGTCTGAAAAACTATAATCCGTGCTCATAAGTGTTTAATCAATACTGCTTGTTAAATGTTCTACGATATGTGTGGGACATATATAAGAATATAAAATATAAAGCAGTAAAAATGCACGAGATTGGTAACCCAGTTCAGTTCAACAACCTACTCTGGGGGGATTGCTCCCAAACATGAAGATTCGACTGTTACTCCTTCATGCAGTGTATTTGGGTTCTTACACATACAGGACTTCATCCTTATGTCGCTTGTTCTTCTCCACGAACTCTTTCGCTAGCCGAAAGCTGTAAGATCCCCTTACAACCATGACACTAGACTCCCTCTAGCTACCTACGACTTCAACTTACAATCTCTCCCGAGATTGCATACAAAACGGATTAATAAACCCCTCACGTGTTTCACTCAAGACACTCAAAGACTAGTCTATCACGTTGAACTGTTTAGGAACAATTACTAGTAAAATACATGGGACATAAATGAAATTGACTCACAAATAATATGCTTAGAGAGTCTAAAAAATCATCCACCGATTTCACAATGAATCAGTCTTCATATAGCCTTCACTTCTCACTTGTCGCCGATCTTCATGCGTCGCCAATATGGAAGTGAATTGATGGTTTGTGATCTTCCCAATGTGTGTAGATACTTTCCTTGGATAGGAGGGTTATTAACAGTTCGGTATCTACTCCATAAGGCAGTCAATCGAACACATCTTGCCTTCCAAAAACAGATCCGCGCAAGATCTTCTATTTATGGAAACTGCCATATAAATGTGTTCCTGGTTCTGTCTGGGACATCAGAGGAACAGTTTGCCAACTGTTCTTCTTTTCACGCACAACGGAATAAATAGCTTTAGGAACATACACAAGCACATATTGTGGAACATATCTCGCCAATAAAACAACACGAACACTTAGTGCATAGCTGTGGCACTAACAGAGTCCAATAAAATACTATTCTAATCTATCATACGTTGGATATAATTCATACGTTATGTATTGCATATATGGTTTAGGGTTTGGTAATTTGATATGATTTGAGGATATACCAAATTTAAAATTTAAAATGTAAATTCGTAGATAGATCAAGATCCAGATCAAAGTCATCAAACTCATATGTTTCAGATGAATTCAAACTCATCACATATGGTAAAATTGATTGGCCCAGATAATTGAAAGTTCAAACATAAAATGCATCAATTTTGATGTTCATAGACGAAAAAATAATAATTAATAATAATTTATCATACACCTCTGAACGATATATTAATATGTCAAACTTTGGAGTCCCTCCAAAAGAATAAAATTTGGGTTTCATGTAACGAAGGGAGCTTCGTCCAGTTACTGTCCTGCAAATTTGATGTAGTTATTAATTTTTTTTATCTATTTCTCAGTTTAGTAATGGAATAATTTATGGGACTAATGTGCAGAGGGCTATCATAATCAATACTTCCTCTTTTTCTTTAGTTATAAAATACACATAGATGGGGATTATGGTTTTTGTTAAGTGTTGGGAGTTGAGGAACAAAACAAAACAATTTTATCATATTTAAGTTTATATTTTATAATATGGCAGGACGATAAAAAGAAAAACGGGGATTGTATTTAGAATTTCCCATAAATTTATCTGTGTTTGAATCTAAATTTTGACAGGTCTTAAAAATTTTGACTAGCAAGACTCTCACACAAAACACCATTTTAGACGCTGATCTGATCGATTTATTTGTTCGACTAAATCAGATCTTGACTAAAATCTTCCAACAAATAGGAAAGTCACCAAATTGGACCAGCATCGAGATGGAAAATATATACATATATATATATATTGATTCGTCACCTATAAAATAATAAAAAAATATATATCATAATTACAAAGCCATTAAATTTTGCAACTGCACTTCGCTAACGGTTCACCTTCCATCGTACTATATTTGTCTGTTCATTTAAATCTCCCACAAGCAACTCTTAGATTATATTTTGAAATTTCATCTCACTTAGCAACTGCATTTTCCTCTTAGCTGTAAATGCAAAGAAAAGGCTACTAATATTTCTATCGATAATTAAATACTTGTATAAATGTTGATGGAAGAAGAGGACGATACTTTTCATTCTCCAGAAAAAAAAATGGAAGAGAGAGATATTCAAACACATGATGTTGAAGAAAAGAAGAAGCTTGAGCTTATGAGAGCCACTCTTGAAAAGAGAGATCCCTCCTGCAAGGTAATATTTCATATATCTTCATAAATTATTCAATTTTCTATGATTCTATTTGGCTATTTTCATAAAAAATAATATATATATATATATATGTGTGTGTGTGTGTGTGTGTGTGGTATATGATTTTTTTTCAGAATTTTAGGTGGATTTTGTTGTTCTAGTTATGTGATTCTACTTATTCAGGAAAGGCTTCAAATGTGACTAGATGAGAAGAACAAACTCTTAAAAGCAAGAATTAATGATCAAATATTTAAATTGATCATTTTACGATTTGATGCTATCAAGACTAAATCTAGTTCATCAACTGTGGTTTTATAATTTCATTTAGATAAAAATTTGTATGAGACGGTCTCATACATGAGACGGATCAATACATGTGAGTTAATGATACTTCACCCATAAATAATCATACTTCACCCATAAATAATGATACATGTGAGTTAATGATACTTCACCCATAAATAATGATACTCACATGCGGTTATAAATAATGATACTCGCATGTGAGTTAATGATAATTCACTCATAAATAATGATCTTCGCATGTGAGTATTGACCCGTCTCATGTATGAGACGGTCTGACACAAGTCTGCCCCTTTCATTTAATAATGGGTTTCTGATAGAATCTACAAATTTATGTTCAAATACTTTGTTGAGAAAAATGAGGAAAGAATTCAAAAATTATATGTTCAAACGCTTTTGTGCATCATCTATTTTATGTAGCTGACCATTGATTTTAAGAATTCAAAACTGATAGTAGGTCTTAAAATTATATTTAATTATATACTATAAACTACTGTGGTCAACGCATGCTAAAGAAGATAATTTGTGTAATCGTGCTGTGTTTATGTCATACGGCATATAATAATAACTATTTTTTTTTAATAATGTTAATAAACATGTATTATTGTGTGACTATAATACTCCCTCCGTTCTATTTTGATAAATTTATTTGTCTTTTTTGGATGTTCTGATATATAGACATGTTTCTATATATATTTAGTTAATTTATTAATATATATCACTATTTATTATGTTTACATTAAATATTAATTCAATATCAAAGAAATAAATATGAGCATATTAGAAAGTCTATTGATTAATTGTATTTTTCAGTTTTTTTATTAATTCTCATGAAAAATCTCAATCAGTCTATTAAAATAGGACGTTTATGTCATTATTATACATGTGCATTGAATGTATGTGATTGTTGTGTAACTTGCTAAATAAAATTAATGTGTTTAATAAGTTGACACCAACATGACATGAGATTTTTTCGTGTGCCCTATAATGATTTTGATCTCATGAGGATAACATACTAAAACACTCATAATCAATCAAAAGAACTACTAACTATTAGTGTTTTAATAAGCTGTAATGTTTGGTTTGGTTGGTGGAGATCCTAACTACCTTATAGCTGCTTTTCATCTAAATGGTTTTTTTTTTCTTTTTTTAATTTGTTTCGACTTATATATGACTATGGAGATATTTTTTTACGGTGTACGCACCTTATATCAGCATTTTCTATATGACTATGTGACGGTCATCTTATCAGTGTTTATTTTTATTTTTAATTTTATCGTGATTTAGTTTATTTTTAAAATTATTAATTAAAATTTATTTCATTCAATTATGATTTATAATTGCATTTTAAAATTTAATAAGGTTGATTAATCTATAATTAGAGTATATGATTTTTTAAATTTCAAATCTTAACAATAAATAATAGTTATAATTTGTTATCTTATAACAATTTTTATTTTTATAATAAAAAATAATGAAGTAACAGCCACGCAAATGTAGCCAGAAGGAGTTCACATATAAATTGCGTAGGTAATAAAGACAACGTATGTATATTTCCGTCATTCTACCACTTGAATTTATTGGATTATCTAGAAGCATTTATTCATCCCCTTGAAAATTGAAGTACATTTATTTCAAAAACATAGCTAATATAATTTTCAACTTGTGGAGATCAGATCTCCCACTTGAGTTTCTCTCTCTATATTTTTTTTAGCTTCATAAATTTTCTTTTAGCACGTCTTGCTCATAATACAATTTTACGTTGCTGTTACAAGAAAAATAAATTTGAAAAGGGACGAGTAAATAGTATCTAAATTTGATATCAATGCCCGGATCCAAACACCAACAAAAACTATAAACATATCACCGGATATAGACTAGGATATGTATATGGGGGTACCGTTTGACGGATCTTAACCCGTGAGACAATCTGACACAAATCTATGCATCTAAAGGAGAAATAAAGTAAATTACAAGATAGATAATACATTTGAAAATTTCCACATCATAAAAGTTCCACCGATTTCTTGAATTGGTTAGCAGGATGTTGATGAGCCAACGCTGAGAAGATTTCTCCGCGCGCGCGATCTCGACATGGAGAAAGCCTCTGCGATGTTAGTCCGGTGCTTAAGCTGGAGACGAACCTTCGTTCCAAAGGGATTCATTTCAGAATCAGAGGTGCTGAATGAGATAGCTCAGAACAAGATGTTTCTGCAAGGAATCGACAAACAAGGGCGCCCCGTCTCTGTTGTATTCGGTTCTAGACACTTTTCAAGGAAAGGAGGGCTCGATGAATTCAGACGTTCGTCTTTCTTCTTCCTCTTCCTCATCTTCTTCCTCACGTATTTGTATCTCAACATGTTATAGTTGAATTTTCAGGTTTCTTGGTGTTTGCTCTGGATAAACTGTGTCAAAGGTGCTGCCCTTTTCCATCACAGCTAGTTAGTTTCAGAAAAAAAAATCATTTAGAAAAGAAAAATAGAACATAGAATAATTTGTATTTATATACCAAGTTTGAGTTAAGAATCTATTTCTGGAAAGCAGGATTCCAGATGGAGTGGGGAAGTTCACGATCATCGGAGATCTACAAGGATATGGATATTGCAACAGCGATCTTCGTGCAAACCTTGCAGCTATTACCATTTTACAGGTTGAAAGCTATATGAATTCACATTGCCATGGTGAAAATTGAAGTGAAGAAGAGTTTATCATTGTATCATGCTGAAGAATATATATTGATCTTTGAACGCAGGAATACTACCCAGAAAGGCTAGGAAAGCTGTTCATTGTTCATGCACCATACATATTTATGACAATGTGGAAGATCATCTACCCATTTATCGACAAAAAAACGAGGAGCAAGGTAAAGAGTACCTGATTTTTACAACTGGAAGCTGCTTCTACTGCATAATGTGGTCATCTGACTTGTCTTATTGTGCAAGGTCGTATTTGTGGAAGATAAAAGACTGCAAGAGACTCTGCTGGAGGAGATAGATGAAAGCCAGCTGCCGGAGATCTATGGAGGCAAACTGCAGCTAGTTCCATTACAAGATGCCTAGTTGATCATATGTCAAATGATATTGTAATGCAACTGTGCAAGTAATTATTATGTGGACAACTATATATCTACTTGGACATCTGGGAGACTAAAATTAAATGTGAATCTGACTTCATCTCATAAATACAAAAGTATGATATGGTATAGATCAATACAGGTGAGGTAAGAGACTAAATGCTATCAGTATATTCTATGAATAATGGAGATGGTAATCCAAATGAAATTGGGACCTATATGTAACTTAGAACCATTCAGCAACTGTTCCAGCAATCAAGCTCAATTCTAAATACATGCACGTTGCATCTGTATCGCTCCAGATTCCCATTAATTATAAGTACTACAAAAGATTAGAGATTCTCACCAGACAGGAAATACTCTGGGTTTGCCGGTTTGGTAAGAGGGCACAGTTTTTTTGTAATGACGTCAGGCAAAGTGGCCTCGGATATTTCAGCAATAGGCTATTCCACAGGGCTTCAACGAACTGAACGAGAAGAACAGTTTTGAACAGAAACATGTTGGTAATGGCAGGCACGCAGTATGCTCTGGATTATGAATACGGACATGCAAGTGCATGACAGGCCTTACTGGTCCATTTAATCAGCGTAACCTTCTTAGTCATAATCTGGAGCACCATAATTTGCAGTGACCGTAGAGTTATTCTCATGTCATGGAACTCTAATGGCAGACAAGATTTGTCAACATATAAACTCTGCATCTAACCAAGGTCACCGCTCCTAGATGCAGCAGCTATTACATAACCCAATAAAGAGTCTTCAACTACGAAATATAGTTGTAATGTAAAACTAAGGCACCACATCTGATAACCAATGTGGTCTCCGTTTTCCCTATGCATATTTGGAAATTCTGCAAGGCCTACTTCCAATTGAGAATTATGTGCAGCGTCCAATATTATTTACCAATAGTCTCCACACGAACAAGAACCCCTTTCAAACCGATGAAAACGAACCCTATCCCTCACTGTTATTACTCTGTGTAGTACCTTTGATACAATTTTAATCCAAGAGTGGCAATCAAGACACGTACGCAGGTTTTTAGATATTGATACTTCAGTTCCAGGACTGGATTTTAGGATTGCAAAAGCCAAAGCCAATTTCTCACTGTGATGACTCAAGTTCTCCTCCTTCTCTTCCTCTGATATATCCATCAAAACTAAATCCGGTACAGGGACATATCCTTCCATTCTAGAGCGACAGGTCAAAGCTTCTAATACTTTGTATATTGGTTCAGTGTCGCGGTGTGTCCTATCGCCTGCCTTGAAGTGGTGAATGGCACCATGCAATTCAACCCAACTTTTGCCAATACTCTTATGAACTCTCTTCTTATTCATAGTGTACCTCACAGTTTCCGCATTATCCCATTCCTTAGTCGAACAATAAATATTCGACAACAGGACATAATCTCCGCTAGAAAGATGCTTCATTTTGCTAACAACGAATTCACCCAACTCAGAGTTCTTGTGAGTTCTACAGGCACTTAGCAGAGTCCTCCATATAACAACATCAGGCTCCATTGGCATTTCATTAATCATGGCATAAGCTTCTTCTAGAAGTCCAGCACGTGCAAACAGGTCAACCATTGCTCCATAATGCTCAAGTTGCGGCTGAATTGAGAAATCCTTTTTCATTAGATCAAAATACTTGCGACCCTGTTGAACAAGACCACAGTGGCTACACGCCGTGATGATTCCAATGAATGTTACAGGATCAGGTGGAATATTTTCCCCTTTCATGGCTGAGAACACTGAAATTGCATCCACAGCAAGACCATGCATAGCTAACCCATTTATCATAGAATTCCAATTGGAAACATCAGTTCTTTGAGCAGCATCAAATACAGATTTTGCCGTAGCAATTCTTCCACATCTTGAGTACATGTCCACTAGTGCAGATGACAATATGTAATTCAGCTCAATCTTTTTCTCCATCATCACATCATGCACCCACTTCCCGTGATTTAGAGCTCCAAGCTTTGAGCATGCAGTTACTACAGAAGCAAAAGTAAACCCATCCGGTTCAATTTTTGTTCCTAACATCTCTTTGAATATGCCTATTGCCTCCACAAATAATCCACTTTTTACAAAACCTCCAATTATTAAGTTCCATGTTACCACATCTCGAGTAGGTAATGCGTTGAATACTCTCGTGGCAGTATCAATTTCCCCAACCTTTACAAAACTATCAATTAACAGATTGGCAGAGGTCACATCAGAACTAAATGAACATATTTCAATGAGCAGTTGATGAGCAAGTTCAGGTTTGTCACAAGCTGCATACGCCTTAATCAACTTGGACAAAAGTGATGGGTGCATTCCGTATCCACGTTTAAAGATTTTACTGTGCACAGTACCTGCAGTTCTGATACTGGATGGCAGCTTACACGATTCAAGAATGCAGAGAAGTGTTTGATCATCTGAGGAGAAATCATCAAAAGAAGTATGATCATTACAGCTCAGAAAAGCTGCCAGGTATTTCACTCTTAAGATTATTATAGTAAACTAGAATATTATATAACATGTATTTTATCATATCAAAGCATGTGGTACTGAGTTTTCATCGAGCCCTTCCTAAGGGGGCACACGTATCGGCATGAATATGTAATGTTCAAAACACAATTCTCAGGAATCAAGTAGTCGTGTGCTACTTACAAACCATAAAAGGATTAACACATGCCATGTCTTCATAGAATTTGAGCATAAATTATCAACAAAGTAAAAACTTAAAACCACAAACCGCAACAAGATTGCATAGATATCTTCCCAGATTTGCCTCATGCATAGATACCCCTTTCTCCATAGCCAGATCATCTCAAGTATATATATGCAAATTCATAGCTCTAATTACTTCAAGAAAAGCAAAAGGAACAAGAACAAGAAAACGGAATCTTTTCCAATAATTTAAAAAAACTAAAAAATAAATCTTTGTTCTAGGTTCATTGCTAACTAATTAATCCAAAGTGAGCAACTGAACAGTAAAAAGGAGAAAGCAAAAGGAACCAGCTCATCTTAAATAATATTTTGGGTTTTTTCCTTGTTTCATAATGAGAAATAAGCAAAAGTAGTATTTATAAAACAATCGAATTCTACATTAAAGAAGAAGAAGAAGAAGAAGAAGAAGAAGAAGAAGAAGAAGAAGAGGTAAGAATTCAAAATATTGCAAAAATGGGGTAGAGAAAAGAACCTGCCGCTGAATAAAGGGTTTGTGGTGAAGCGGCAGTTGAATAAGATTTGGGGCTGAAAACGGCGGCGTATCTCCGATGAAATGGCCGCCTTACAGAATAGAATATCTTCACAACTCCCATAATTTCATTGCACAATCCAATTTTCATTTCAAAGATTTGAAGGAGGGAGAAACCGTGGGGGGGGAGGCTAGACAGAGAAACACTTGTTTTTCTTTTATCCTGAAATTTTTGTAACATTGTTAAGGACTGGATCTAGAAACTCGGATCCGAGAATTATAACAAAGCCCATTAACAGAAAAAAGCATCGGCATGGTTAGTAAATAATACTCTTTTGGCAACCATTCAACCTTTTTGTACTCTTTTGTGGGTGCGTTGATTAAACTTCATAAAATCAACAAGGGATGTCCAAAATCTGTTTGGACTGAAAATTAACACGTTCGGTCAGTTTTTATATGTAATTGAACTGGTTAAAATGGACGGACCGAACTGACCGAATAACATTTATTATATATTTATATAATAATATTAATATATAGAGAAAATGTATAAAAACATACTTAAGGTATTAGTTAAATCCCGATTAGACACTTAAAGTACGACTCGGCTCATTCGGCTTTTTAAAATATCTTAAATGACTCAATCGGCCCCTTAAACTATTTTAAATGACCCAATCTACCCATTCCGCAATAAATTATTAATTTTTTGTTAGTAATTAATGTTAATTAATTCTACAAAAAATTTACCGATATAATTTGGGGCTAAATTGTATCGTTTATAGTTGTCTATTGAACAAATTGAAATTATGGTTATATAGCATGCACGTTGGGTTTTCAAAGCCCTCATTCAATTTCAATATTCGACGTTGAATCTATGTCGAAATTTTCAGTCTAAATCATGAATACAAATTCCTCGCCTTCGAGTTTTATCAGTCCAATTACTCCATTATCCGACATCCAATTGACGAATTGGGGGTATCATCAGAAAATCCATGGTGAGAACTTTCCAACTATACCCATCATTTTACAATATAATCGCCTGAATCACTCAGAATTAAGGTTGTAAAAATTTTATACATTTAATTAACATTAATTACTAATAAAAAATTAATATTTTTGATGAAAGTGTTTATTCGCACCATTTAAAATAATTTAAGGGAACGAATGAGTCGAGCCATATTTTCAGTGTCTAATTGGGGTTATTCTAATACCTTGTGTTTTTGTATATTTTTCCTGATAATATATATAGAGAGAGACATTTAGTTTAGTTAGGTATTTAATATATTTTATATTATAACTTTATAAGTCATGATGTAATATAATATTGCTGAACTATTAAACGAATGTTTAAATTCTAATTAGAAAAAAAAATAAAAAGAGTTAAAAGAACCCTAAAGTCGCTAATATAGTTGACTTGATGCTTACAAACTACTTGTTTTTTTTAATTGTTGTTTTAGAATGAATGAATGACTTATAATTATAAATTTGTAATCTTCATTTGTATAGCGAAAATCAATTTATTAGAATTTAGGAGGGAAAAAGATAAAAAAAATTGGTCCAAATTCTGTTTTAACGGTTCGATCCGGCTTTGGATCCCGCTGACTATTTATACACCTCTACTTTGATCAAGTGAAAAATGATGTATCTGTCATTCCAACCCTGAGGAGAATGGGTCAAAACACTAGATGAAGGAGTCCAACCTTGAGGGAGAACATGTCAAAACATTAGATGAAGAAGTGGAGAGAGGAGGAGGAGGGTATCATCAGAAAACCCATTAGATGAATCGGTCCACATAGAGGAGGAGGGTCGGGACTTCCGAGGTTGAAGGCTTCTATATAAATCAATCTTTGCTGTAATTCAGAGAAAGAAGACTTCAATTTACAAGATCACTACACTTGTAAAACCGGACGGAACCAAAGAGCTTGAAATCGTCATCTATTGTACATTTATACTCATATTCTTGTTTTTATTAATTTATTATTTTGATTGCATCCTGATTTCCTATGACTTGATCATCAAAGCCGATTGATCTCCAACACGGGGAATACATGTTGAGGTACTATCACAACCACTAATACACTATAATATTTTTTTATTATCCATCTAATACAGTTTTATTATCTATACATATATTAAAGCAAAATTGTAGGGACAAAATAGTAAATAAAAAGTCTCAGAAAAAAAGTGTATTGATACAAACTCAGGTTTGAGTATTTTGTACATGTCTTCTTAGTTGTTTTTAAGTCTTTTTCATAGAGTTTAGAGTCTGGTAGGGAGTTAAAGTGAAATAGGGAGGAAGAAACGTAAAAGGATCCAATATGGGCATAAAACGACTCCATCTGTGATGAAGGCGTAAAGGAGAGAGTCGAAGCTTGGAGAGTCTGTTGCAAACTCAACGCGAAAGTTCAGCTCCACTCACTCTAACAATCGGGGTCCATGTTAGCAACCGTTCCTAAACATGGGGGAGTTGTCCGTTGTGAAGAAAAGGTAGAGAAGAGGGAGAGAAATGAAGAAGATAAGAAGAGAGGAAGAGAGGCCGAAAATTGCGCACACATGCCATGGTTGATGAGTTGAATGAGTCAACTAGGTCGTGCCCCTGCGTGGGCTGGATTGGGCCATTTGTGGCAGTTCTAAGTTCACTATAAATACTTGGTTTGCATTTTATTTTCATACACAGGCAGGCAGATACATTCTTAGATTAAAGTTATTTCCACTCTTTTTTTTATTATTTTAGTTCTGGATATTCGGCATTGCTGTTGGCGATTTGCCCTCAGTCGATACGCGAGTTGTTTTCGCCTTTTGTCTGGAGTTAGTTCCAGAAGTTAATTCAGTTTATTTCCCTTCATTATGAGTTTTTTAATTTCGTTTGCTTTATTTATAATATGTTTTCTGGCTAGGTAGGTAGTGTTCGAGTTGAGTGTGATAAAGATTGATAGCTATGAATATGCATGAGGATAATCGGGCGTAATACACCTTGAGATGATTCCTAACTTCAACTTGGGAAAAACGATGACACGACAATGGGGAGACTATGTGGCTGATCACTCATAGTTAAGCTATTGTTGATGTATGTCAGGGTGTAAGTAAGGGCGACCGAACCCCGATGAGCCACTAAGTGATAAACCAGGTACAGAAGTCTAGAGACGATGAAGCCCGGAGATTGAAGTATAGGTGGATATGGGCACAACGCCAAAGGGGTCCCATATGCCAGCGTTGGGTTCCTCAGATCAAATGCTGCTCTCCTTGCAAACCCTTTGCATGACTCTCTTCATTGGGTCCTGGATAGTAAGGGACTAAGAGTCGCCGACCGTATCGGTCTTAGCGCAAATCGTACGAAGGAATTAGGGGGTATAAGGTGACCGTAACTGCTCCCTATAACCATGCGGTCTGAACGAGGTATCCATGTGTTTGTACCCAGGATTGCATACATTAGCTCAGTCCGAATTCATACTCGAATTGAACATGTGTTTAATTATTATGTGATTCAGTTTACGTTTTAGCTTTGTTTTACATTAAGTTTGCAGAAACAAATTAGTGACAATAATTCTCTCAAAGTTCCAAAAGGATACGTATTAGGATAGAAGAGTTATCGCTCCTCGTGGGATGATATCCGCCTTCTGACACTATACTAGCCGCTAAAGCACATTCAAGCATCTGTCGGGCTTTGCCCATAGGTGTAATTTTGCACGCTAAATGACGGCGTGTCAAAATTTGGTGCCATTTCCGGGGTGTGAGAACTAGTCTATGATCCAGAAATAGAAAAAACTGCACGGAGAAGGCGGGCACAAGCAGGGAGAAGTCTGGAAACACCCATAAACCCAAACACACCATCAGAGACCTCAGAGGGAAGCCAAATATCTAAGGGATAAAGCAACACCAGTAGTACACATAAAGAGAAATACAACCCTCTCTTTTCTGAATCTGAAGGAGAGGAAATGGCAGAAAGAATACCACCACCTCTACCACCACCGCCTCAACCTACATTGAGGCAACTCATCTTGCCACAAGCTATGAACATGCGGCCATCTGGAATCACATTACCGCATCCGGCTGAGAATTGGGAGTTGAGATCGAATTTCATCTCAATTCTGCCCAAATGTCACGATCACCCTGGAGAAGACCCGCAAAGGCATTTGCAGGATTTTGAAATGGCTTGCGGTACCCAGTGAAATAACACTGGAACTAAGTTCAAATATATACGTCTGCTCTCTTTTCTATTTACATTGTAGGATGGAGCAAGAGAATGGCTATACACCATTTTGGTTGGGAGCGTGACCACGTGGAATGAGTTGCAGCAAAGGTTTCTGGAGAAATACTTCCCCACCACAAGAGTGCAGGCCATGAGGAAGAAAATTTCCACTACCAAGGCTAGGGCGAATGAAAGCTTTACGATTATTGGAGGCGTTTCAAGCAAATTCTCTCGAAATGCCCACATCACCAAATCCCTACTCACGATTTAGTGTAATATTTTGTTTTAGGTTTGAGAGTAGAGGACCGCAACCTACTCAATGCAGCCTGTGGAGGATCCATACTCAACAAAAGGAAGGACGAAGCTATTCAACTGATTAGAGAGATGGTTGAAGAAACCAGAGAAGATGTCTACGACAGGCCGCAAGCAGCTGCAATGAGCAAATCGACGTACACTCCAGAGTCCGAGGTAAAAATCGATCAGTTGTTCAAAAAAATGAAGAAAATAATGACGCAATTATCAGCCAACACCTTGCGAATATGTGGAGTATGCAGTATGATGGGGCACTACTCAGATCAGTTCCCTCAAATTCAAGATGGGAGTGAGACCGTGAACATGATTGATGGAGGAAATCAGCAGAGGAACGATCCATATGCCCAGAATTACAATCACAGATAAAGATACCCGGAGACATAGACACATACATGCCGGTCCACCACGCAATATGCCCATATCCAGAGGACCAACCCTTGAAGACATGGTGATACAGATGGCAATAGAGTCAGTCGACAAACAGAAGTGCACAACTTCATTTGAGATAAAAACTAAAGCGGGATTGAATTTCTTGGGTACGCAAATCACCCAACTAAGTGAAGTAATCTCACGGATGGAGAAAGAAAAAGGCGTACTACCCTCGCAGACCGAGCCTAACCTAAGAGCAGACATAAATGTAATCTCACTCAGAGGAGGCAAGGAACCGGATAACCCCTTATTTGAAGAGGGTAATCAAAATACCCTTAAGGGAACCACGCCAGAAAAGGCTGATAAGAATCAGTGAAGGACGACCATACTGAAAATCCGAAGACGACCGTGGAACCACCAGAATGAAGGAGATCATCATCCCACCACCATTCCCATAAAGGTTGAAGAAAAATAAGAAAAAAGCAGAGGATCGAGACCCGCTACAAATATTCAGGAAGGTAGAAGTCAACATCTCTCTCCTGGACGTAATCAGACAGGTGCTCCATTATGTCCGTTTTCTGAAGAAATTATGCACCTGGAAAGTTCGATTCATAGAGAAAGCACAAGTCATCATGAGTGAGAACGTCTCTGCTTTGATACAAAGAAAGCTTTTAAAGAAATACGGAGATCTTGGGATGTACTTCATTCCGTGCGAGATTGGGGTACAAAGATTGATCAGGCCATGCCTGACCTTGGGGCTTCAATCAATGTCATGCCCTTAACCATCTTTGAAGAATTGGAACTGGGGCCATTAAGAGAGACAAGGACGGTGATCCAACTAACGGATAGATCCAGCGTATTTCCAGAAGGCATATTGGAAGACGTGTTGATAAAAGTGCAGGACATGATTTTTCCAACGGACTTCTATGTCTTGGATATGGGCGTATCAAGCAAGAAAGCCTCTTGTATGCTATTGGGCAGACCCTTCATGAAAACAACACACACAAAAATTGATGTTGATAAAGGCACATTGATGTGCGAATTTGACGGAGACACTATCACTTTCAACATCATAGAGGCAATGAAGCACCCCACCGACACAGAGGGAATAAGCATGGTGGATATAATCGAGTCACTAGTACAAACTGAAGGAACAAAAATGCTCGCTAAAGACCTGTTGGAATGGGTGATCCAGCAAAGTCAGTCAGATTGGGACACCGTGGATGAAAAGGATTAAGAGATCAAGAAGGCTATAATGCAGTTGTACAGTTTGGAGTCTTACCCAAATACAAGGGGTGACTTGGAATTGCCTATGCTGCAACCATCTGAAAAAATGGTACGCTCTATCATCAAGCCTCCAAACCTGGAATTGAAGAAGTTACTAGAGCATCTCAAATACGCTTATCTGAGAGAAGGAGAAAAGCTACCAATCATCATTCACTCTGCTATAACCATGACACAAGAGACACGACTGGTGGAACTGCTCAAAAGGCACAAGGAGGCTATTGGATGGACGCTAGCTGATATCAAAGGCATAAGCCCATCTGTTTGCATGCACCGCATTATGTTAGAAGAAGGAGCCAAACCGGCCAGGGAGCCACAAAGGAAGTTAAATCCCATTATGAAAGTGGTGGCCCTTAAGGAGATCTTAAAGCTACTCGATTTGGGAATCATCTACCCTATATCCGATAGCAAATGGGTCAGTCCCGTTCATGTCGTCCTAAAGAAATCAATGATCCAAGTCATTGAGAATGAAAATAAGGAGCTCATTCAAACTTGTCTCCAAACGGGTTGGAGGGTCTACATCGACTACAGAAAGCTCAACGCACTCACAAGGAAAGATCATTTCTCCCTACCTTTCATCGACCAAATGTTGGAGCGGCTTGCGGGCAAATCATACTTTTGTTTCCTTGACAGCTATTCAGGATATATGCAGATCTATGTGGCACAAGAAGATCAAGAGAAGACTGTTGGGGATTGTGCCTTTAAAGCAATTGTGAATTGTTTTTATCTTATTTATAAAAGCGACATTTATTTTCGAACTAATATGCTTCTTGTATGCATTTATTTTACATCACAGAAAATCCCTAGTGTATTTAATGTTACCATAATCTTAGTATATAAGTGTTATATACAAGAGGATTAAGATTATAGAAAATAAACTAAAAATGAAGTCCGTGACGTATTTAATTAAAGTATGGGATCTTTAATTAAAATGTCACTAATGCAGCCCAATGACATTATGAATGTGACCATTTTATCCAAACCATTGATATGGAGACATCCAGTTGGGTGCATTTATATATGATATGATCATATAGGACTCGGACCGATTTAATTTAATTATTCATTCAAATTCCGTTAAAGAAAATGAATATTATATTAAATCACAAGATGATCATATATGAATAATCTTAATCCTGAGTGATTATAGACTCCTGTTTATTTCAATGTGATTCTTGATTTGCTCGTTAAAGTTTGTTTGCCAACATTATCTAAACTTGCATTTTAGATTCACATTTGAATTAAATAGCTGGGAATGTAATTTATAGATATGGAATCGATTCCTTCTTTTGAGAAGTAGAAAGATAATTCTCTCACTTGTTAATTCTGGAACTGAGTGATTTGAGATCTCTAATTTATAAATTGTTTATAAATTAATCGCTCATTGGTGAATTAATGGTAAATGAGGAAAAGAAATAATTGAAGAGGTTAACGGATATTACCTGTCTTCAATTATGAATTATTTATGGATAATTAATTCATATGAAATGATTAAATCAATGGACTACTGAAATTCGTAGAGTAAATATGTTCTATAACTAAAGAGAGTGCAATTCCGAATTTTTAGTGGAATAATATCGGAATTAATAGATTAAATAAATTAATTAAAGAGTTTAATTATTTGTTTGATTTATTGGATCTCTTGATTATAAGTCCATGATCCCCGATTCGCCTTCCTATATCATTGGCGGGATAATAATAATATTTAAGTTCCTAAAGTGTTATGAAATATAAGTTTTCATAAAGTTTGGGCTTATCTGTAAATATTAGTTAATTCCAGGAATATATGATATTCCACAATTTGACTGTCCTAGGAATTAAATAAATATAAGATATTTATAATATTCACATATTAGTAATAATTAATAATTATTTAAAATAATTATTAATTTATTTCCTTATCTATATGATTCTGAATCTGTTTAAGATAGAAAACTGATATGTATTGGGATTTGACCAAATTTTGTATATAAATATATCACTAGAGAAGAGATAAAAGGAACGAAAGATTCACGCCAAGAATTGATTCACACGTCAATTTGGATTTTATGAAATGAAATATTAGTTCTTCCCAAGAATTGATTTTCGCGGATTTGGTTTTTTGAGATTCACGTGTGTGACGTGAATGGTTTATCAATCAAAAACTAATTCCATTTAATCTCTTCTTCTTTTGATTTGATTTTAATTCAGATTATATATCATCCCAATATTACAGCTCAATTCTATGATTTCATGTGTTGAAATAATCGTAGAAAAATTAACTTAGGAACTTAATAGATTTATTTCGGTGCCCACTCACTGCCGTTCAAAGGGAGGATCGAATTGAAAGATCGTGGTGTTTACGAGCTTCAAGATTCAAAGGTTGATCGAAGAAGACGAAGGAGATTTAAGAAACAAGTTTTTTCTTTATCTCTTCTTTAGTATTAAATAAATTTAATTTGGCATGGATATTAAATTCTTATATCATGATTTGTTTTCTGATATATACCACTTCCGCTGCTGTTCGATTTGATTGAAAAGACGGATTTTATTCGACCCAAAATTGTTTCGGATCGGTTTAATTTCCAACGATTGGTATCAGAGCCAGGTTATTTTGATATAAGAATGTAATTCCATGGAATTAAATTTATTTAAGAGTGGGCTATAGGTTTTGATCTTATTTATGTGATGAATTGATAAATGGAAGCATGTATGTTTTTGGATTGATGCCTTAAATTAGTTTTTCATAGCATCATGATGTACACCTTAAATTTAAAGGGTATAGAAATTGTAATTTTTATATAGATAGGTTTTCACCTATCCCTCCCCAATTACCCCGCTATGTAATTTACATTTTTCTGTTTAGATTTAGGGGTGTAATTTAAGGCATCGATCCAATTCATCGTTTATAATTTCTTGCAAATTATTTTACGTATATGTGATATATGTGCCATGCATTATTATGTCATTTATGAAACTCACTCCGAGCATGTTCATAATTTTAAAGAGTTTAATATTATGATTGATCTATGAGATAGATTTTTATTTTTAATTTTTTGTGATGCATGATTTAAATCTGATTTTTATGAAAAATTAGATTTTCAAAAAAAAAAATGAAAATAAAATAAAAATACTGGTACGGTCCATGGGGGCAACAATCAAATTGTTCGAATTTGAAGATGGACTAATTTTGTATTTTTCTTGTGTTTATTTTTGTTCTTTTTTGGATCATCCTAATTCCATAATTATTTTGATAATTTAAGGATTTGATTAAAAATTAAATTTTTCTTGTCTAAAAGTTAGATTGTGGAAAATTAATTTTAATCAAATAATCAATAAGATTGGTTTTTGTTAAAACATATAATGTTTTATAACTTAAAACTTTATGTAACTTTTATTATAAAATTTTGGTTAGATAATTTATTTTAACTAATTGTTAGATTGAAATATAATTATTTTTTAATCAAGTAAACAAATAAGATTGTATTTTATTAAAACATTTGATGTTTATAACTTAAAATTTTATGAAATTTTTATTATAAAATAATGAGTGGGAGAGTGTTTTATGACAATAATACCTATAGTCTCCACTATTGATAAAAGCAAGGTGAGATTTTAGTGACGCCTCACAACGACTAGTTTTCGTCCCCCTACAGAAGTCTTTCACTAAAAATCAATAATCAAGGCTTTGTCTCTGAAAGGATAAGTTTTGTAAATTTAATTCTTAATCTTCCTACCCTACGACGCGATTATGAATTAGTTTTAAAAGACTGAAATAGTGGGTCACACTTATAAAAATATTAATAAATTGTTTGTTAATATTTTTGACTAAAATAAAAGGTGATTAATAAAATAAATGAAGATATGAGATGTTTTGATTATTTATTTTATTAATGGATATTGTCTCTATTTAATTATCTTTTGATTTGACCTACCCTATGGCGGCATATCAATTGTGAGATTAAATTACCTTGGAATTGGTATGATTAATTGTTATTGTATCATGCATCACATTTATGATTCCTAAAGTACATGTTATGTGATGTTTGTTCGTAAATTTATGTCGCTTTATTTATTTTTCAGCAATATGTCTAGTCCAATGCTTGCACTGCTTCATGAAAAATTATATGGTGACAACTTTGTCAAGTGGAAAAGTGTTAGGAAAATTGTTGGGAAATCCCAATTGATGGTTTTGATGAGATGTCAAACTATGTGTGATGATTTAATAAAAAATTGCAGGTTATGATAAACTGGAAATCAATGACAATGACCAAGTAACACTTCGAGCTGAGATGACAGACAGCTATAGAGAAGCATGGTCAACCAGCTTACACGTTACCTTATTAGACCAGTCAGAGTAAACTCTTCAAAGCTTGAGATAAGCTGTAAAGGGGGAAGAGAACTTTGGAGACTGGTAGGTATCCTCGGATGAGTTAGTCAACAGTCTTAGTAAAAAGCCAGGATAGATTGATGAACAGAGTCAGCTTGAAAGCTAAAACTGATCCAATCAAGAGATCAGTCAGAGCTGGCCTTAAACTGATCAAAGATGAGTTTACTGGTAAAACAACTCTAAATGCTTTGAGTGTTTATTCAACTGACCTTAGTTTAGTTAGAGAGAAAAAGCTCAAGCAAGTGGCCAACTGATAAGTCTAGAAATGAAATCTCTTAAGCTCAGCTGATGAGTCAGCCAAACTAGACTATATAATGACAGAAGCTCTAGGCAGCTGAAGATCTGCCAACTGGACTATCTCAGAGTTGAAAGCCGAGACAACTAAGAGCCCATCAGCTGAATGTCCAAGAACTAATAGCTGAATCGCCTGCTCCTACTGACAAGTAGTTAATGAAGATCTCAATAGGAAATCTTTGAAAGATCCTGATGATCTTAGAACAGAGAAATTTAAAAGTCAAAACGGCTAGTTAATTAAAAGAAGCTTCAAATGGCTACAGGCATTTAAAATGCCACCGGTGATCTCTAAACATCACCAATCATAACAGTCAAAATTCACTCATCTATTTATGAAGAGTGAAATCAATTTTGGCCAAGAAGACTTTCGCCAATCTAACTTTACTATTTGTGCAGAAAACGAGCTATTTCTTTCTCTTTCTCTACAGCTCAAAGCTCAAGATTCTCAAAGTGTGAAAAGTCTTAAACTGAGAAGGCGTGCTTCAAGTTCAAAGCAAGCTGCTAAGCTGACGCAGAATTCCAGCAAGAGCAAAACTTCTCAGTTCTGTCCCTTAAAGATCAACCACCCAACTCAAAGAGAAAGGAGCATTCCAGATTGATAACAGTTTCAAGACTGCTTTCTTGAAGATCGAGCGAGATCTAAAATCGTGTAAAGATGGGCAATATCACCTAAAGTGTCAGTGAGCAGTTGGGACTGGTAAGTGTGAGTTGTCGACCCAGATACCGGCTAAGGAAGAGCATGTACCCACGGGTCCATTCTTTCAGGACAACAACAGTTGGAAAAGAGGCCGCGCTCGGTTTGAAGGGTACCGTTTTCAGGTTCAACATGATTTCTTCACTGTATAACTGTAATAAAGAAACTTTACACTTGCATAGTGGATTGTCCTTCTGCGAAAGGAAGAGAGAATGTAGAAGCGAGAAGCTTTGAACCTCTATAAAGCTCTGTGTGTGTTGTTCTTACTGTCTTACAATTTTGCAAGTTATTCAACTGCACACATTCACACACAGACTGAACTAACAAGCTTAAGCCACGTCTTCAAGCTATCAGTTCCAAACTGATCAGCTCACCAGCTAAGCTTTCATCAGTCTCTCTCAACTGATCAGTCAGCACAGATAAATCACAAATGTGAGTCAGGGCCCTATCTATTCCTCAATCTGTCTTGAAAATTTTTGAAGTCAGTTTATTCATCCCTCTCTAAACTGACAAAGGCTCGCACCGGGACCAACAAAAAGTAACATTAATATTGCACTCGCATGTGAGAATTTGAAATTTGTTTTGACTGATAATGTTCCGCCTGAACCCTCTGTGAGTTCCGCTTGTAATGTACGAGATAATTATAAAAGATGGGTTATGGCAAACAATAAGGCTCGTGCCTATATGCTTGCCGGTATGAATGACGTGCTTAGACTAAAACATGAGAATACATAGACAGCTCGTGGTATGATGGAGTCTCTGAATGAGATGTTTGGTCAACCTTCTGCTCAATCAAAGCATGAGGCTATTAAGATGGCTATGAATGCTAAGATGAAGAAGGGACAGTCAGTGGGAGAACATGTTTTGAACATGATCAAGTACTTCACTGAAGCCGAAACCCATGGTGCAACTCTTGATGATGGCACCCAAGTGAGTATGCTTTTGGAATCACTCTCACCTACTTTCCTGCAATTCAAAAGTAACTATGTGATTAATAAGCTAAATTATACATTATATACATTAACTCAGTTGTTGAATGAATTGCAAACTTTTGAGACCATTTCAATTAGAAAGGTCAAAGAAGGGGAGGCAAATGTTGCCGAGAATAAGAAATCTTCTTCAAAGAAGAGAAAAGGTAAAGAGCAAGGTGGACAATCAAAATAAAAGAAAAAGAAAGTTTCTTATGAAAAGAAGAACAATTCGTCAAAGAAACCAAAAAGAAAATGTTTCCATTGTAGTGAGGATGGACATTGGAAAAGAAATTGTCCCAAGTACCTTGCTTAGTTAAAGGAGAAAAAGAAAGGTAAATTTGATTTACTGGTTCTTGAATCTTGTTTAGTGGCTAAAGATTCTTCTACTTGGGTAGTTGACTCGGGCGCTACTAATCATGTTTGTTCTTCTTTGCAGATGCTTAGCTCTTATGAAGAGCTAGCATATGGTTCTTTCACTATGCGAGTAGGCAATGGTGCATTCGTTTCGGCAAGAGCAGTGGGAGTCGTTAAACTTAATTTCATAGATAGGAATCTGGTTTTGAACAATGTTTTTTACATTCCTAATTTTCGTAGAAATTTGATTTCTGTTCCAAAGTTGCATGAACAATTGTTTTCCCTTCCTTTCAGTAATAATGAGATTATTATTTCCAAGAATGGGCGTAATATTTGTAGTGCAAAAGTTGAAAATGGACTCTATTTAATTAAGCCAAACGAACAACCACTGTTAAATGCCGAAATGTTTAGAGTAGAACATCCTAAAAAGCAAAAGGTTTTTCATGATAATGATACATATCTTTGGCATCTAAGATTAGATCATATTTCACTAGATAGGATAAATAGGCTAGTAAAGGATGGTCCTTTAAGAGAGCTAAATGTTAGCACTCTCCCTATTTGTGAATCCTGTCTAGAAGGAAAAATGACTAAGAGAGTTTTCACGGCAAAGGGATTTAGAGCCAAAGAACCACTTGAGATTGTACATAGTGATGTTTGTGGTCCTTCATTCACACAAGCTAGAGGTGGTTTTGAATACTTCGTCACTTTTATTGATGATTACTCTAGATATAGATATCTTTATCTTATGTATAGGAAATCCGAAACTTTTGACAAGTTTAAGGAATTCCATGCAGAAGCTGAAAAGCAGCTAGGTAAATCTTTGAAGTGTCTTCGATCTGATCGAGGAGGCTAGTATATTGATACCGAGTTCAAAGATTATTTGATAGAGCATGGTGTTTTACACCAACTCACAACACCTGGCACCCCTCAGCAAAATGGTGTTGCTGAAAAGAGAAACCGAACTTTGCTTGATATGGTTAGATCATGATGAGCTACTCTACACTGCCCGATATGTTCTAGGGATATGCGTTGCAAACGGCGGTATACATTTTGAATGTAGTTCCGTCTAAGTCAATCGAAAAGACACATCTAGAGTTGTGGAAAGGAATAAAACTTAGTTTACGCCATATTCACATATGAAGCGGTGTCTAGCACATGTGCTTAAAGGAAATACTGGAAAATTGCATCTATGATCAGAAGTGTGTCTGTTCATAGGATATCCCACAGGAACAAGATGAGGTTTGTTTTATGATCCACAGGAAAAGAAAGTAATAGTTTCGACTAATGCTATCTTTCTTGAAAATGATTATATGCAAAACTTTCGACCTCGTAGTAAAGTTGTACTCGAGGAGTTACTTAATGATAAGATCAAACCACAGCCCACAAAAGTTGTTGGAGAAACCACTAATGATACCACTGAACTAAATCAGAATATCATGGCATCTAGACGTAGCGGCAGGGTGATGGTTCCACCAATCCACTATCGTCAAGATGAAGAGGCAAATGTTGCCATTTCTGATGGAGTCGATGATGATCCATTAGCATTTAAATATGTGTAGGTATCATCGGATGAGTTAGTCAATAGTCTTAGCAAAAAGCCAGGATAGATTGATGAACAAAGTCAGCTTGAAAGCTAAAACTAATCCAATCAAGAGATCAGTCAGAGCTGGCCTAAACTGATCAAAGATCAGTTTACTGGTAAAACAACTCTAAATGCTTTGAGTCTTTATTCAACTGACCTTAGTTCAGTTAGGGAGAAAAAGCTCAAGCAAGTAGCCAACTGATAAGTCTAGAAATGAAAGCTCTTAAGTTCAGCTGATGAGTTAGCCGAACTAGACTATATCATGACAGAAGCTCTAGGCAGCTGAAGATCTGCCAACTGGACTATCTCAGAGTTGAAAGCCTAGACAGCTGAGAGCCCATTAGCTGAATGTCCAAGAACTGACAGCCGAATCACCTGCTCCTACTGATAAGTAGTTAATGAAGATCTCAACAGAAAAATCTTCGAAAGATCATGATGATCTTAGAGCAGAGAAATTTAAAAGTCAAAACGGCTAGTTCATTAAAAGAAGCTTCAAACGGCTACAAGCATTAAAAATGCTACCGGTGATCTCTAAACATCACCAATCATAATTGTCAAAATTCACTCATCTATTTATAGAGCGTGAAATCAATTTTGGCCAAGAAGACTTTCACCAATCTAACTTTGCTATTTATGCAGAAAATGAGCTATTTTTTTCTCTCTCTCTACAGCTTAAAGCTCAAGATTCTCAAAGTGTGAAAAGTCTTAAACTGAGAAGGCGTGCTTCAAGTTCAAAGCAAGCTGCTAAGCTGACGTAGAATTCCAGCAAGAGCAAAACTTCTCAGTTCTGTCCCTTAAAGATCAACCACCCAACTCAAAGAGAAAGGAGCATTCCAGGTTGATAACAGTTTCAAGACTGCCTTCTTGAAGATCGAGCGAGATCTAAAATCGTGTAAAGATGGACAATAGCACCTAAAGTCTTAGCCAGCAGTTAGGACCGGTAAGTGTGAGTTGTCGACCCAGATACCGGCTAAGGAGGAGCATGTACCTACGGGTCCGTTCTTCCGGGACAGCAACAGTTGGAAAGGAGGCCACGCTCGGTTTGAAGGGTGCCGTTTTCAGGTCCAACTGGATTTCTTCATTGTATAACTGTAATAAAGAAACTTTACACTTGCATAGTGGATTGTCCTTCTGCGAAAGGAAGAGAGGATGTAGAAGCGAGAAGCTTCGAACCTCTATAAAGCTCTGTGTGTGTTGTTCTTACTGTCTTACAATTTTGCAATTTATTCAACTGCACACATTCCCACACAGACTGAACTGATAAGCTTCAGCCACGTCTTCAAGCTATCAGTTCCAAACTGATCAGCTCACCAACTAAGCTTTTATCAGTCTCTCTCAACTGATCAGTTAGCACAGATAAATCACAAATGCGAGTCAGGGCCTTATCTATTCCTCAATCTGTCTTGAAAATTTTTGAAGTCAGTTTATTCATGTAATATCCATGCCTCTCACTAATCAATTCTCATTATTATGTGCTTATTTTACAAATTTCATTTATATAGATATATGTGTGTCAATGTGATTATATCTAATGGTTTATTTGTTATATTTATTATATTAATTATTATTGTAGATTTAAAGTTGAATTTATGTAATAAATAGGATACACATGCACACCCACGCAAATATAGATATATCCAAGTTTAGACATTAATATTATTATAAAGTGATAAATCATATATTGATATGTAAGAATTAGATTAGTTTAGATAAAAAAAACATGAATTTCTTTATATGTTTACACGTATCCTAGTGAGTGATAGGTGTATCACTTTTAATTACATGTATTCTAAGCTAATGACATGTGTAAATAATGTTGGCTTGGAAGACAAGATATAATTAACTATATGTGCATATAAAATAATCTATATCGAAATTATTTTGAAATGAAGAAAAATGAGACTTGAATTGGAAAGCTTCGGCCGGTAAACTTAGGTGAGATACTTTCAAATTTAATTGGATTAATTTGGTGGTATATATAGTTAAATTTAATTACTTAATTATACTTGTAAAACCCAAAAACCCCTACGTGTGAATAACAACGTTCTATTCTATATTTTAGTTTCATGTAAAAGTTAGAATTAATTATATGGTAATAGGAGTTGAAGGAAATTAACGCATATGATCCTTAAGGTTTGTACATCTTTAGAAATTTACTAACTTATAATGTTTTATTTTTCTTGTTTCATTAGTAAGAGAAGTAATTTGAACTAATGAATGTAAATTTTATTGAATTTTACTAATAATTCTACAATGTTAAATTGTGGTGATATAAAGATTTTTAGATTAATTATAATATATTTAAATGACAAAATTATAAACAATATATTCGTATCTAGCTAGAAATAAGTGTTCTAATTGCTAAAGCCTTTAAATAGTTAATTTATCATAGTTCATATTTATTATCGATAAGTATTGGAAATTTTTGGTGATTTGAAGTTTAAGTATTTTATTTTGTTTTCTATTCTTTAACCTCAATCAGCAGTTGGGCAATAATGATTAAAGGCTCTAACTTAGATTATAACTCATTGATTACAATTGGAATATTAGTATATTATTAAAGAAAGAAGATGAATAAATAAACAAATAAGGATCATCATTGGATTCTATTTTGTATAATAAATTGATTAATAAATTGAATGTTAACTTATGATTTATTTTAATTAGATCCTCTTGAGAAAGCATCCAGTTTAGGATTACAAATATTGTAAGTATGCGGCTCGAGGTAAGTAGAAATCCATCCTCAACTACAATGCATGAACATAGTATTATTTGATTATACATGTTTATTATATATTATTGTGATATTATATTATTTTGCATTGAATATCTTGTACATGAGCACGAGCATATGCATGCACGTCATGTAGATATTTATCGAGGTTGCATGCATGAAATGGTTTTCAGAGAGAGAAAATGTTTTGTTTAGGATTGGTCACCACCAGTGCATGTTGTGCTGTGTTGATATTTGTGCCTCGAGTGGGATGACTTCCATGTGGGATCAAAGGGAACAGGCAGGGGGTGTGTCCCTTGAGGTCCAAGGAGGATGGTCCACTTCGACTGCACCTTTGAGGTGATGAGTGGCTGATGTGGGATGACTTTCATGTGGGATCAAAGGGAACAGACAGGGGGCGTGTCCCTTGGGGTCCAGGAAGGATGAGCCACATGAGTGCACTAATCATAATTTGGCCAAGTGAATATTGATTATATTATGAGCTCATGACTCATGTTGGTGTCTGGTGAAGGGAGCCAAGTTCCTAAACGTTAAAAGTGCTTTTGAGATGGCATGCAAGGATTTTATACACGAGCATTTCACATTTTTGGTGTGTTGTGTCCTGCACGTGTTGTGATGCCAGTGAACATGCATGTGCATGATTTCTGCTTACTGAGCATTAGCTCATGTAGTTCGTGCATTGTAGGTAAAAGTGATAATATGTGGTGCATCGACGCATGAATGCTGAAAGCTCTGACAAGTCCTGAGAAGTGTATACATGGATGACGACCTGTGAGGAGGGCAAGGGCTTATACTATTATATTTTAATTTGCTGCTTAGATATCGTAGGTTTGAATTCAAATTTATTTGTATATTCTTAGAATTGTTTCTACAAAGTGGGCAATGATTTCTTTACATTCTTTAATAAATTATATTTTTATAATTATTTATAACTTTAAATGCACCACATGTTAACCTAAATTTTTAAGTTTAATACTTTTTAATGAAAATACATATTTATATTTTTAGAAGAGACACCTCACCCTAATTTTTACATTACTTTATATTTTACATTTACTTTATTGGCCTACAAAGTCAACCGATCTAAAGAATGGCCTACAAAGTTGGAAGACACGTCATCCGAGCTAAAGAGTCATACAAGTCAAAACAAGCTGACAACCAAGTCAGCTGAGCTGAGGGAGAAAAGAGTTGGCTAAAGACTGAAGAAACTGATAAAGCGTCAGTTTACGCAAGAGACTGACAGTATCTAACTGATGGCCAAACTGGAGCAATAGCCAATCTCAGCTGACAAGTTCAGAACTGCCAACTGGAGCAACAACCAATCTCAGCTGACAAGCCCAGAACTGCAAACTGGAGCAACAGCCAATCTCAGATGATAAGCTCAGAACTGCCAACTGGAGCAACAGTCAGACTCAACTGATAAGCTCAAGAACTGCTAACTGGAGCAACAGTTAGACTCAGTTGATAAGCTCAGAACTGCAAACTGGAGCAATAGCCAATCTCAACTGACAAGTTCAGAACTGCCAACTGGAGCAATAGCCAATCTCATCTGACAAGTTCAGAACTGCCAACTGGAGCAATATCCAATCTTAGCTGACAAGCCCAGAACTGCAAACTGGAGCAACAACCAATCTCAGATGATAAGCTCAGAACTGCCAACTGGAGCAACAGTCAGACTCAGCTGATAAGCTCAGAACTGCTGAATGGAGCGATAGCCAGACTCAGCTGATAAGCTCAGAACTGCCAATTGGAGCCATAGTCAAAACTCAGCTGACAAGCTCAGAACTGCCAGCTGGGACGATAATCTAACTGAGCTGAGAAATCCAGAACTGCCAACTGAAACTCTAAACTGCCAAGAGAGCTGAAGCCAGAGGACCCCTGGAGTGTATTAGTTAAATCAACATATCTTGGAATAAATGCTCATTCAAAGATCTTGGAATTTAATGAAGATCGATTGGCAGAGTAACGGCTAGTTTAACCAAATGATCCAAGCGATCATTAAAGACCATCTGCCATTGATGAACCAACAAAGCCACCGATCAATGGAAAATGGAACTTAACGGTCATAAAATCACTCCTTTATAAAAGACGGGTGAATCAGAGTTTTAAAATAATTTTGCAAATACTTTGCCTCCACAACTTTTGTATATACAAGCAAGAGCTTTTCTTTCTCCCTCCCACCCAAGCTCAAGTGCAACATTTGACAGAAACTGCGAAAGTCCAACTGAGAAGAAGAATTCACATAATCTAGATATTCAGCAAGCTGTTGATGATCCAGCCAGGACAGCCTTCTCAGTTCCAGCTATTCAACGATCAACTACTCAGCTCAAGTAAAGGAGCACATTAGTTGATACCCCCTGTTCAAGACTCACCTCTTGAAGATCGAAAGAGATCTAAAACCTTGTAAAGATGACAATAGTACTTACCTTCCTAGCGAGCAGTTAGGGACTTCAAGTGTGAGCCGTCGACCTGCTGAGGTAGCGAGCAGTTACCAGGTTCAGCCAACTGTCCTTCATTGTGTAATTTGTAAAGAAAATCAAGTTATAAGTGAAGTTGCCCTTCTGGGGAAGGAAGAGAGGACGTAGAAGTTTGAGACTTCGAACCTCTATACATAGCTTGTGTGCTATATACTGATAATTGCATATCTCTAATCTGCACACAATATCACTCACTCTGTCTCAACTGATCATCAAGTTTGTGCATAGATAAGTTTCATCAAGCGAGTTAAAGGGCCCTGTTATTCCGCATCTAAAGTAAAAGTTTTTGAATCAGTTTATTCACCCCCCCTCTAAACTGATACCGACTCACCTGGGACCAACAAGTGGTATCAGAGCGGTTGATTCTAAGGATCAGCTGTTTCTGCAGATCAACTGAATCAGATATACTTATCTGTGCTAACATTTCAGCTATGGGAAACCATAAGCTACCTTTATTTTCAGTTGAGAATTATGATAACTGGAGCAGGAGAATGAATGCGCATCTCTGCTCAATTCATGAGAATATATGGGAAGTCATCGAAGACGATCCAATCATTATCATGATAGACAATGACGCTCACATAGTTGATATCAATCAACCTGCTAGGATCCCGAAGCCAACTAATCTTCTCACCAGTGAAGAAAAGAAGTTGAAGAATCTAGAGTTCGTTGCTCAAGGCGCATTATTTCAAACTCTAGATGAAGATCGTATGAAGAATACAAAGAACTGCACAACTGCCAAAGAGATATGGGACCTACTAGCAGATCTTTGCAGAGATTCCGAAGCCATAAAAGGAAACAAGCTCCAACTGGCGGTTGACAGGTATGAATCCTTCAAAATGCAGGCAGAAGAGTCCATCTCAAGCCTTGAAACTAGATTTCTAGGTATCATCAGTGAGATGAACAATCTCGGGAGGAGTTATCCCAATTCAGAGATGAATTCCAAAATATTGGATAATCTCACTAACGAATGGGATATGAAAGTGATAGCTACAAAGGAGTCAAGGAACTTAAACAACATCACTCCAAGGGAACTATTTGGTTCTCTTAAAGCTCATGAGTAAAGTCTAAACCGAAAAAGGGAAGCATCGACATCGTCAGCTCAAGACGCAGCTTTCTACGGTGAAAGGACCAGGTTTAGAGACACTCGAGGAAGAAACAACTTCCGACCTAGGAGCTCACCAGCCAAAGAAAACCAAGGCGGATCTTCAACTGAACGAAAAAGGGAGGCAACTGAAAAGAAGGAGAATCTGACTGATGACATCAATGATCAGATCTAATTAGTTACCAAGTTGCTAGAAAAGTTGAAGAGAGCTTGGGATAAGAAATTAGTTTCACCTCAAACTGATGAAATCCCAAAAGTTGAAAAAGCCTATCAACCAGCTGAACGGCCAGCTAAACCATTCAGAAGTGGCAACCGCAATCTTGGAGAATGTTTTCATTGTCACAAACAAGGACATTACAGGTTTGAATGTCCAGAACTTCCCGAAGACAAGAAAGCCAAGGTAAAAAGAAGTTTCTTCAAAAGAAAAGCAATGGTCGTAAATCTCGAGAATGCTGTGCTGGATGATTCAGACTATCCTTCTGGAATCAATTCTGACGGCTACAGCTCAGATGATGAAGCACTATTCTTCCTTATGGCTGACCATGAAGAGGTTAGTACAATTGACTCTCAAACTTCTTTTTATCATATCAATGAAGCAACTGTCTCTAGTAATGAACTTGATGTGAAACTTATGATGCTAGAAGACCAATTAGCTTCAATCTCCTGTTTGCATGTTGAACTGAAAGATGAAAATGATGAACTGAGAAAAAAGGTTAGGAAACTGAGTATTGATCATAAAAGATTAAAATATCTTGAATCTCAGTTTATAGAATTTGAGAAATTGAAACTGAGAACTGCTGATCTAGAGGGAGAAAATCAAAGACTCAAGCAAGAGATCCTTGAAAAAGAAAAAGTAAACCTGAAGTTCAAAAAGGGATCTCAGACCCTAGATGAAATACTAAGTCATCAAAGAACTGGAACTCACAGCTCAGGGCTAGGATATAGCAAGTTCACTTCCCTAGAAAAGAGAAAAGCAGTTGCTCAACCCAGTGATCAGGGAATCCTAAAAGGGTTCACAAGATCTCATGATCAGCCAGCTGAGTCAAACAAAGGAAAAGGAATATTGAAAAATCCCCAGACTCAACCTAGACAATTTGGTCAGTTCTATCAATCTAAAGCACCTGGTCAGCTGAAGCCCAATTCCCAGCCAAGACCATCAGTTCACTCAAATCAATCCACTCGTCGAAAGCCTCTAGTTCAACAGAGGCCACCAACTCAATATAGAATACCGACAAGACAACCTGATAGATCAGTTCATTTCAAGAAAGACCAGTTTAGATCTCAAGCCTACCCTGCTAAGCAGTTCAATCAAAGCACTTCTAGGAGAGATCAACAAAAATCATTTCAATCCTATCATCATTACAATGAGTATCTAGATTCAAGAAATGAACCAAGAGCTGATCCAAAAGGGTTCAATCCAATAAACTAGAAACACACAAGGGATTGGCCTGATAGAAGAGCTCAAAAATCTCGAAATAATTGTGTGCCAGTTGAATTGTTTTATCCCACTCACTTTCAACGCAGGTATCATTCAACCGACTCAAGGAGAATTGAAAGAGAATCAAAACTGATGAAATGATCCAAATCAGTTGACTCTTTGAGTGATAAAAAGCCAAAAGTTTGGCAAGTCTGGATTTCAAAAGGCTTAATGTATCAAAAAGGACCGATATGAAACGGGTCCCTAAATGCTAATCCTTTTCTCTGCAGGACAAGAGCATCCTATCTATGAAGAAAACCAAAGACATTTGGTATCTAGATAGCGGGTGCTCCAAACACATGATCGGAGACAGAGAAGATCTCGACGGTTATGAAGAAATCAAAGGTCCACTCATCGTATTTGGAGACAATTCCAAAAACCGAACCATTGGAGAAGGGTTCTTAGTCAAAGGAAAAGTAGTAGTGAATGGAGTCTCCCACGTGGATGGACTAAAGCACAAATTACTCAGCATCAGCCAGGTGTGCGGCAATGGCTACTCAGTTTACTTCACCAAAAACTCCTGCAACATAAGAGACAAGTCAACTAGAGTAATTTTGCTAACCGGCATCAGGAGAGGCAACATGTACATTGTTGACTGGTCAACTGGCTACTCAGAAGCTTGTTTTCTCTCAAAAGGATCAACTGAAGCAAGCTGGCTATGGCATCGACGACTGAACCACCTCAACTTCAAAACAATCAACTACCTAGCAAAGAAAGAGCTAGTTGAGGGGCTTTCCAAGGAAATATACAAGAAAACAGGTGTATGTGGACCATGTCAAAAAGGGAAGCAGGTGAAGTCATCCTTCAAAAATAAGAATCATCCACCAGGAACAACTGACTGTCATCAACTGCTACACATGGATTTGTTTGGTCCAGTTAGACCTCAAACTCCAAAAGGCAAAAGATTCACTCTTGTAGTAGTTGATGATTACTCAAGATATACATGGGTGGAATTCTTGAGGAGCAAATATGAATCGTATGACAAGCTCACGACGTTGATCAGAAGACTACAAACTAAGAAGGAAAGATCAGTTCAAAGGATTCATTCCCACAATAGAACTGAATTTGTGAATCAAGACATGATCAGCTTTCTCAACCAGCTTGGAATCACCCATGAACACTCAACTGCAAGAAGTCCACAACAAAATGGTGTAGCCGAACGGCGCAACCGAACACTAAAAGAAGCAGCTCGAGCGATGATAGCTGATGCCAAAATAGCTGAAGGGTACTGGGCTGAAGCAGTCAACACAGCTTGCCATACTCAAAATTGAAGTGCCATTGTAGCAGCCCATGACAAGACACCTTATGAACTGTACAAGGGTCATATGCCTTCTATCTCATATTTTAAAATATTTGGCTGTAAATGTTATATTCACAATAATGGCAAGACTCAATTGAAAGCTTTTAGTGCAAAGCTGATGAGGGAATATTTCTTGGGTATAATTCTCCTCATGCACAAGCTTATAGAGTGTTCAATAAACGAACTCTTGTTGTGGAAATAACATGTCATGTGGTATTTGATGAATTTACTAATGAGTATTGGAACAAAGAAAGTATAGACACATTAGTTCAAGTACTACCTAGTGAAACTGAAAATTCACAGGACTATGTGGATCACATTTTTCGAGAGCGGTTTGAAGTTTCATTAGAAGAAGGGAATGAAACTGGTACTAAACCGGTTGAGAACAACTTGGTCAATGAAGACACAAATCGTGCTGAGACCACAAACCCCACAACTGAAGGAAGGGAAAGAGATGATGAGAATGCCGAGCCAACTGATGAAAGGGCAACTGATGACGTCATCACAGAAGAGCCAGCTGGAGACTCAGCTGAAGCTATCTTGCCCAAATGGCCCCGAAGCCATCCAACTGACAAGATAGTTGGAGATCCAAGAAGTCGAGTCCAGACCAGAGGATCAACCGAGCATGCATTATTCACATGCTTCATCTCTCAAACTAAACCAACAAACATCAAAGAAGCCTTAGAAGATTCAGACTGGATCATGGCTATGCAAGAAGAATTGAACCAGTTCACACAAAATGACGTATGGTTTCTCGTTGATAGGCCAAAAACCCAGAAGGTCATTGGCACAAAGTGGGTTTTTCACAACAAACTGGATGAACAAGGAGTGATCACAAGGAACAAGGCTAGACTGGTAGCTAAAGGATACTTACAAAGTGAAGGAATCGACTTTGATGAGACATTCGCGCCAGTTGCAAGATTAGAAGCCATCAGACTGTTCCTAGCCTATGCAGCTCACTTTAACTTCACAGTGTACCAAATGGATGTCAAGAGTGCTTTTCTTCAAGGAATGCCCAAAGAGGACGTGTATGTCGAGCAACCTCCAGGCTTTGAAATTGGTAATCAAGTCTTTAAACTAAAAAAGGCCCTCTATGGACTAAAGCAAGCTCCAAGAGGGTGGTATGAAACGCTAACAACATTCTTGCTGAAAAATGGGTTTAAAAAAGGAGTCATTGATTGAACTCTATTCCGAATAGAATGATCAACTGAGATCTTAATGGTTAAAATTTATGTGGATGACATAATTTTTGGATCAAAGAGTAAAGATCTATGCACACGGTTCGCTCAACTGATGCAAAGCGAATTTGAGATGAACATGATGGGAGAAATGACATTCTTCCTAGGACTCCAAGTGAAGCAGCTGAAAGACGGAATTCACATCAGCCAGGCGAAGTACACCAAGGAGCTAGTCAAGAAGTTTGGAGTAAGTAAAGGAAAAACTCTCAAGGTTCCAATGAACACATCAGTTCAGCTAACTCTTGATGAAGAAGGAGAATCAGTTAGCCAAACATACTACAGAGGAATCATTGAGTCATTACTTTACTTAACAGCCAGCCGGCCTGACATCTCTTATTCAGTCGGTCTATATGCGCGATTTCAAGCCAATCCAAAGAAAAGTCATCTTGAAGCAGCTAAGAGAATTATCAAATATCTCAAAGGAACCATAAATCTTGGACTATGGTATCCCAGAGATGACAGTTTGAGTTTAATTGGATATTCAGACTCAGACTTTGGTGGATGCAAGATTGACAGAAAAAGCACCAGTGGAACATGTCAGTTTCTTGGAAGCAAACTGATATCCTGGTTTAGCAAGAAGCAGCACTCAGTTGCCACGTCAACAACTGAAGCAGAATATGTAGCTGCTGGAAGCTGCTGTGCTCAAATTCTCTGGATGAAGCAACAGCTGAAGGATTACAAAGTTGAAACTGAAGAAGTGCCTATCTTATGTGACAACAATAGTGCAATTGCGATATCTCAGAATCCAGTTCTACATTTAAGAACTAAGCACATTGACATAAGGCATCACTTCATCAGAGATCACATCAAGAAGAAGGAGATCAGTTACGGTCAAAGCTAACTGATGACGTAATCAGTTTTAAGCCAAGAAGAAACTGCTGAAGAGAAAAGATAAGTTCAAAAATCTTAATAGTGGAAACGGTAAAAACACGTGTCATCCAAATGTTACCGTTGAATCGTCTTTCTCTCTCCTCATTAATCCCCAACGGATAGAAATGAAAAGCCAATCGACGGGTTGATTAAGTTAATTCGACCGTTGAAGTTCGGCATTCGAAGAGTCACAACCGTTGGATGAACCCCATCATACTCTATAAAAGGGATGGCTGAATTTTCATTTTCACTTTTACCGATCTCATGCACAGTAAAGAATTCAAGCATCTCTCATTCTTTAATTCTCGAAACTGTTCTGAAGAACTTTCAAAAGTAAAAATATCTAGTTCATAAAGTCAGTCAAAGCCATTTTACCCCTTCTAGATCATTCATCTCAAACAAAAATCCATGGCTGACAGACGTGCCCCAGCTGTTCGACAAAAGTTCAACTTTGAAAGAACTGGTGAATCTTCACAAGGATTCCAAAGAAATCTCTACAGAGATAAGTTTCTGGATATAGGCGCTTACAGAGAAAAGTGCTCAGACTCCGCCCTTTGCAACTCACTGATCACAAAGATAAAGGAAAGTGGGTTGAAAAGCTTCACGGAAGAATATCCATCAAAAATATACCCAGAGGCTGTGGTTGAGTTCTACCTAAACTCAAAAGGCTACGATGACAGAATAGAGACTGAAGTTCATGGGGTCGAACTGATCATAACTCCAGAACTGCTCGGGAGATTGTTCAAACTGCCAACCAACGGAACACGATTGCAAGACGTAGAAGTGGATCAAGAGGAAGCCTACCGCCAGTGGAAGCGGGAGGAATGTTTAGATGTGTACAAAGGCAGTACACTCATGTCTCTTCTTCAAGAAGAATACAGGATTCTAGCATCAGTCGCTGCTAGAATGATCACTGGAACAACTTGAAGTCACTCAGAAATGTCGGAGCACAAGTACAAGATATGTGCGGCGATCATCAGAGGTATCAACATCAACTGGGCTCAATACTTCTTCGAGCAAATAAGGAAGTATGTTGATATTGTGGAGAAGAACTGGTTACCAACTGAGTTCTATCAAAAGATGTGCTATCCAAGCAGAATCAGTATCATACTGGAGAACATCTTTGACTCCATCACAGAGGAAACCGATACGTTGATGGTCGGCAAACTGGACTTTATACCAGTTACCGACAAGAGGCAGCCAGCTGCAAAACCAATTTCTATCAAAAGCAGTCAGCCAACTGTTGCTTTCTCAAAGAAAGCTGAGGAGTCATCTAGAAGAAAAGGCAAGGAGATTGCAGTTGAAACTCCACAAGAAGACTCCGATTCAGAAGACAACATCCCAATAAGTCAGATGTTGGGAAGCTCAATCAAAGCCAAGCCTCTGCGTCAAGTTCATTTTAGATCACTCATTGATTCACCTGAAGAAGTGATCTCTACCAGACCAGTTCAGTTCAACGAAAGAACTGGGAAGTTGAAGAAGAAGCCCTCAGCAGTTCAAACAAAAGGAAAGAAGAAGAGGAAGTCAGGGCCTCCACTTCTTCCTCAACTGCCTCCCCATAACATCAAGATAATTGATGTTATGCCGGTTGAAAATGATGACATAGTGCCTTATAGAGGAATTCCTCCAAAGGATACAGGAGCCGACTTTTTCAGAACTGCTTGCCCACCGATGGGAGAAACTGAAGAAAACATAAGAGCTCTATTGAGAGCTGAAATCATCAAGTGCTGGGCTGATGAACAAGTTCAAAAGTTCATAGCCGAGAACTTCATTGAGGACGTAACTGGAATACCCACTCTGTATGAAGCTCTAACAAGGTATGTCTACTGGTACCTTTGGAGACACTGCTTCAACTCTGAAGCCCACTTTATTCTAACTGCTCTACATGGGATGAGCTTCTGGAGAAGGGAAGAAAGATGGAGTATGGACTGGGCTGGGCAGGAGTCTCCAGAACAAAATCCAGTCATGACATTGAAGAGAATGCTTGCCATTCGTAGGAACCACCCACATCCTGATGAGCAAACTCTGGTGGAAGTAATGAATGATTTGCTTATCTGGGCCAATATCAGACTGCCACCTCGACGAACTCAAGCTGAGCAGCGACAATGGAACACCTCTAAAGTTCAACAACATTGGTTGCTCACTGAACTGCTAAAAATCAGGCAGGAGCAACTTAAGCAAGGACAAGAGCTGTTCAACCAAGAAGTTCAGAGAAGTCATCAAAGGGCTGAAACTTCTACAGCTTACAACACAAAGGAAACTGCCATAACGTCTGTGGCCAGGCAGTTAACATTCGAAGAATCCCCTCAACCAGATGACGTTATCATCAATCTTCTAGATGACTCACCTGAGATGCCAGCTGATGATGAACGCACAACTAGTGATCTAGAATTTAAGAAACTGCTCAAGTTCCCCATTCTGCCAGATCTCTCAAGTGATGAAGAGCCACAGGAGCCAACTAAAGAGACTCAACTGCCCGAGGAGCAAACTGAAGCATAAATTGCTCCTTCCCAAGAGTCAACTCCAAAGACAGCTGAGCGTGACCAGTCAGCTGACCAGATAGCTTAAGCAGCTGAACAATCTGCATATCAAGGTACACTAGCCATAACTGTGTACATTGATCCAATCCAGAGAGCACTTCAAGCTGCCGCGCCAGAAATCTCATCAGAGTCAATTTATGATGAGATCATCATCATGGAGACAGATGAGATTTCCCACACAGTTCCTTGCGAGGAACTTGTTGGAACTGAAGAAGTAGAGGAAGCGAACTCAAGAGCAGTCCAGTTCGTGGCTCAACCGAGCAGTTCCACAGTCCAGCTCCCTCCACATTATGTGGAACTGATCGACTCCCTGCAGCAACAGGTTAAACTGCACACTGAGCATATTAAGCAGCTGCAAGCCGAACAGAGACTCCAGTTCGCTGAAACTGAGTCGTTAAGTAGCGATGAGGATGAAAAAGATAACAACTCAGAATCGCTGGCAAAGAGAAGGAAAACTGATCACAAGAAGGACTAAGAGGCTGATCAAATTAAACATGATTAGAAAAGCCCTAAGTGTACTTCTTGTTAATCAGTTGTAATTATCATTTGATCCATATTTATAAAAGTTAATCTTTTTGATTTCAAATAAATGTCAAGCTTTACATTTATTTTGAAATTTTGAACATTGCAAAACAATGACACGTGTCAATGTCATTAATTGCCAACGACCAAAAGAAATCAGAGGCTAGTACCATTTCAACCATCATATCTATGAGCCTGTCCAAAAACTCATAAAAAGCCTCTCTCTCTCAAGCCTCTCAAAAAGCTTCCTCCTCTGAAAATCTCAAACCTTTCTCTCTCAAAAGATCTTGAATTTTCCAAAATTTCAGCCAACCTCAACAATGGCCGAATTATCCAGATCTTCAAATTCCTTCAAAAACCAACTCATGAGAGATAAATTCCTTGATAGGAAGAAATTTCAATTGATTCTTGATGAATCAAACAATCCAATCCTTCTGTCAAATCTTCACAAAATAGGAGTTCTTCACTACCTGGAAACACCACCAAAATTCTTTAGACAAAATTTGGTGAGTGAATTTTTGCTTCAAGCAAAATTATCTATAGATGGGAAGATGATATCTTCAGTGATACAAGGAAGGATATTATACATCAATGAGAAAACAGTTGTTGAAGTATTCCAACTTCCACAAGAAGGCTCATCCGTTCAAGATCTAAAGGAATCTGCAGAGTCACACTGGAGAGAATGGAAAGCTTCAAACTGCAACAAGCAATTCACTTTTACCACCACTAAAATTGATCTCAAGCCCGAGTATGGAGTTCTACTTGACATAACGAACAAGATGATGTTCAGAGCAATTGGAAGCCTAAGCCAACTCACCCAAGAGATACAAGGTCATGATTCACCTTGCTGAAGGGAGACAAACAAATTGGGGATAATTCATCTTTCAGCAATTCAAGCATCAAGTCATCAAGTCTACAGACTCAATGACATCTGGCAAATTTGAGTCCAAGGTAGGACTTGTTCTAAGGATGAGCAAAATGCTTGAAGACTTGCTGAACCTTCCAAGTGATGAATCACTACCGGTTCTAATCTCCGACTGGATCCCCAAGAAAGGAACTGCTCATCTACAGTCCTTAAAGAAGAAGAGAAGAGGAAAGGCCATGATGAGCAACCAGAGTTCGAGCAACTAAACTGCCAATGCCGTTCACTCTCCAAAATCAAAGAACGGATCGCCAGTTGATTTCCAGGTTTGCTCTGATCCAGATGAACTCATTCCATTCATTGGAATACCCCACCCGAACTATGGAGCAGACTACTTCAGAGTCACATGCCCTCCGCTCCAGCTGATTGAAGAGAATATTCGCACTTTCTACAGTGGTGAATATGCAGTCAAAGGTGCACAAAAGGAAGTGACTAGTCTCCTTCTCACTCACTTTACCTTTGTTGCCCAACGTGATCAAGAGTTGTTCAAACAACTCCACCAGTACTTCTACTGGTACAACTGGAGACATTCTATGTCCATCCAGTCTCATTTTCTTCTAACTGCCTTTCATGGCATGAGCTTCTGGCAAAGAGAAGAAACTTGGAGCATCAAATGGATAGGTTCATCAAATCCATTCCCTCCAACCATTGTGCAAGTTCAGCATATCATGAATCATCGGCTAGTCAACAAGATTCCAGCCATCGCCCTTTTAGCAAAGCTCAAGACAAGCATCATGAATCAAGGAGTTGGGATTGCAAATCAATCAGCCAACTGCCCAACTGGCTCGTTATGTCAACAACTGAACTTTGATAATCTATCAAGTCAGTCAGCTGAGCCATCACGACGAACTCCAACTGCAGTCAAGAGGATAGAACCCCACCTATCTCACACTGCAGTCATAGCTTCTCAAAAGAATACAAGGCACATTGATGCAAGAGATAGTGACGATGAGGATACTGCCACGTCACCAAGTCTCCTATCCAAAAGCTATGTGACTCCACTGCTCACGTCAGGCTCAAAAGGTGCGCAGTTGACTAAGAAAAATGACCAGTTTCGGTCATTGCCAAAGGGAATATCACACTCCCTTAGTCAAAGGATGAAAAGTTCGTCAGTTGAGATCTAGCTTCACCTTCGCCAAGCCAAGAAGACAGAAAGGCCTGAACCATTAACGCACAAAGCTGCATCCAAAGAAAGCAATGCAGCTAGTCCAGCTAGGTCCTTCAAGAAGCGGAAACTGTCTAAAGAAAAGCCGAGCAACTGATCAAACCAACTGATCAATTCAGTTGCAGCCTCAACTGCAGCCATCTCATCAGCGACAACTGAGAATCAAGACTCAACTATTCATCAAACCACCGAGTTATCAATCAGTTGGACTGTATCCCAACTGACTAAGGATAAGTTTTTTATTTTTCAAAAAGCTTATCTTAATTATATTGTTACCGTTGCGATTATAAAATATCTTATATTATATTTCAAGGGTTACAATTTGAAAATCGGGATTCAATATCAAAGTTGTCATTAATATCTCTGTATGGATATTAAACCAACCCTTCAAAGAGGCGAAGAAAATATATTTTAATGAGCTATAAATAGAAAGATCTGTAGAAAATATTTCGCTATTTATGGGAACTACCCCATTTTCAAAATCGCTACTTCTCAGCCACAAGATCATAAAGTCACTTAACCGTTGAACGGCTGAGATACATGCATCATTAATTCAGCTAATCAACCATCAAATCGGATGGCTGATCGGCTAAGAAAAGCAATCGAGTACTCTCGATTCTTGCATGCAAAGATGCATAAATATGTGCAAAGAGATGAAGGCTCCGATCATCTGAAAATCTCTCTCTCTCTTATCTCTCTCTCTTATTCGATCTTTTGCTAAGCCTTCTCTCTCTCATCAAAACTCTTGCATTTCTAAACTGAATATCATATTTTTGCAAAAATGAAGCCCCCATTTCCCATGGTGGATATTAAAGCTCTTGAACGCAAGATGAGAAAGGACAAATCTCTAAATCTAGAGATGCTCAATGCACGTCTTGGCCCGGATGTCTTTCAAAAGATTTATCGACCATTGGAGGCGACTGGGTTGCTCCCCTTCTTGACACTATTGCCGGTCAAGAACATACCTGCTTATGTTGCCGAGTTCTACTATAATGCAACTATCACCGGTGACAACATCATCTCCACCGTCCAAGATCACGTGATCACGGTGACAAATGATACAATGATGTCCACTCTTCATCTCTCTGATAAAGGCCCAGACGTGATGGACCTAAATCTACCATCCAAACATGCGTTATGGGAAACCTGGAAGCTTCCTCACGTGCGCCACAATGACAGTTCGCACAGACTAAAGGAAAGCATGCCAAGTGATATCATCCAACTTTTGGATATCACCGCTCATATCCTACATGGCAACTTCGAGATAGTCCATCTCTCTGAGATCAAAGCCCATCTCACAGCCGCTCTATACTTTGGATGTCAAGCCGACTGGGCCTCCTACATCTTTGCGCAACTGAGAGCCAACATCGAGCGAGCGGCATATGATCCGTTAACTAGCTCATTCCGAGAAAAGGTCGGGTTTATGAATCGCATAAGCCACATCATACAAAGCCAGTTTGATGAGATCATACCAACTGGAGAACTACTCGGAAGACGGGACATACTCTCCACTATCTACTGCCATCAGACCCCGAAGCGTTCACACTCACACGGGCCTTCCAACTCAGATCATGGAAAGGCACCCTTGGAGGCACCCGTCAGCTCCACTGACGAAAGAGTGCTGATGCTTGAGAGTGCATCTCTTTTAAGGCTGAGTGATCAGCCCACAATATCAGCCAGCTCCTAACCTCTACCTTTAGTCCAAAGTGGCTGTATTGAGGTTGATTTTGAAGCAGTTCTAGACCACCAGCTCCGAAGCTACTTTGGTCTCATTGAGGACACTGACTCCTCCCTCTTCGCGTAACTGCGACGGTACTTGCAGTACCATATATGGCACTTTCAACTGGATGAGTCATCTATGTTCCACCTCATCCACACCTGTGGCTCCGCCTTCTGGATCAGTGAAGGAACATGGAGTCGAAACTGGATGAATCATCCACTCTCCTCAACTCCAACGCTCTCGGAGATCATGAATTCGATGATCAAGTGACTCCAGCTCGGTATACCAGCCGATGCCCCTCTCCTCGACAATGAACCGGCCAACTCCTCATGCACACCCTTCGCTGGTGATCCACCCCTTCCTTCAACTGATGAGATTTTCAGCAACTGGGCCCCCATGAGCTTCAGAGAGCAAGACATCTCTGATTTTGAATATATAATACAAGTTTTGATCATGATTTTACTTCAAGCTTTAAAGTGAATATATAATACAAGTTTTGATCATGATTTTACTTCAAGCATGTCATGATTATATTGCTCGTGCTCAGATATACTCTGCTGTAATTTTCAATACTATGCTCTGATATTTCAAGTTTGGATGTTTTGACATAATACTTTATGCTCTGATACTTCAGTTATGCTCTGATACTTCAATTTGAATGATTTGTCTCTTGAATGAAAAAGCATAATGCTCTAATACTGGAATGAAAGCATGCTCAAGAGAAAAGAATGAAAGTACAATGCTTTGAAATCTGAAGTTCAAATTGATCTTGAAATTGACACGCTTAGATATTTAAATGATAGCATGAATGACAAATGCTCTGATACTTGAATAAAAATCATGAATCAATTTGTCTCTCTACATGCTCTGAATTTACTCTGATTATAAAATTCTACTTTAGCTTTTGCTACACTTGCAGTTTTTCCATCATCATCAACAAAGTTTTGACATCATCAAAAAGGGAGAAATTGTTAGGAAAAACTATCAAGAAACCCTCAGATCAGGTTTTGATGAGATGTCAAAATTATTTATGAAAAACTGACTAGAGTTCAAGCTGTAGATCGAAGCTGACCAGCCCAAGGCATCATCAAGAAAGAACTCAAGTAGAGTCAAAGTCAACTGATCTAAAGAATGGCCTACAAAGTTGGAAGACACGTCATCCGAGCTGAAGAGTCATACCAGTCAAAATAAGCTGACAACCAAGTCAGCTGAGCTGAGGGAGAAAAGAGTTGGCTAAAGACTGAAGAAACTGATAAAGCGTCAGTTTAAGCAAGAGATTTGCAGTATCCAACTGATGGCCAAACTAGAGCAATAGCCAATCTCAGCTGACAAGTTCAGAACTGCCAACTAGAGCAACAGCCAATCTCAGCTGACAAGCCCAGAACTACAAACTGGAGCAACAACCAATCTCAGATGATAAGCTCAGAACTGCCAACTGGAGCAACAGTCAGACTCAGCTGATAAGCTCAAGAACTGCCAACTGGAGCAACAGTTAGACTCAGCTGATAAGCTCAGGACTGCAACCTGGAGCAATAGCCAATCTCAGCTGACAAGTTCAGAACTGCAAACTGGAGCAATAGCCAATCTCAGCTGACAAGTTCAGAACTGCCAACTAGAGCAGCAGCCAATCTCAGCTGACAAGTTCAGAACTGCCAACTGGAGCAACAGCCAATCTCAGCTGACAAGCCCAAAACTGCAAACTGGAGCAACAGCCAATCTCAGATGATAAGCTCAGAACTGCCAACTGGAGCAATAGTCAGACTCAGCTGATAAGCTCAGAACTGCTGAATGGAGCGATAGCCAGACTCAGCTGATAAGCTCAGAACTGCCAACTGGAGCCATAGTCAAAACTCAGCTTACAAGCTCAGAACTGCCAGCTGGGACGATAATCTAACTGAGCTGAGAAATCCAGAACTGCCAACTGAAACTCTAAACTGCCAAGAGAGCTGAAGCCAAAGGATCCCTAGAGTGTATTAGTTAAATCAGCATATCTTGGAATAAATGCTCCTTCAAAGATCCTGGAATTTCATGAAGATCGATTGGCAGAGTAACGGCTAGTTCAACCAAATGATCCAAGCGATCATTAAGACCACTTGCCATTGATGAACCAATAGACCCACCGATCAATGGACAATGGAATTCAACGGTCATAAAATCACTCCTCTATAAAAGACTGGTGAACTAGAGTTTTAAAATAATTTTGCAAATACTTCGCCTCCACAACTTTCGCATATACAAGCAAGAGCTTTTCTTTTTCCCTCCCACCCAAGCTCAAGTGCAACATTTGACAGAAACTGCGAAAGTCCAACTGAGAAGAAGAATTCACATAATCTAGATATCCAGCCAGCTGTTGACGATCCAGCCAGGGCAGCCTTCTCAGTTTCAACTATTCAATGATCAACTACTCAGCTCAAGTAAAGGAGCACATCAGTTGATACCCCCTGTTCAAGACTCACCTCTTGAAGATCGAAAGAGATCTAAAACCTTATAAAGACGACAATAACACCTACCTTCCTAGCGAGCAGCTAGGGACTTCAAGTGTGAGCCGTCGACCCGCTGAGGTAGCGAGCAGTTACCAGGTTCAGCCAACTGTCCTTCATTGTGTAATTTGTAAAGGAAATCAAGTTATATAGTGAAGTTGCCCTTCTACGGAAGGAAGAGAGGACGTAGAAGTTTGAGACTTCGAACCTCTATAAATCGCTTGTGTGCTGTATACTGATCATTGTATATCTCTGAACTACACACAATATCACACAATCTGCACTCAAACTGTCTCAACTAATCATCATGTTTGTGCATTGATAAGTTTCATCAAGTGAGTTAAAGGGCGCTGTTATTCCGCATCTAAAATAAAAGTTTTTGAATCAATTTATTCACCTCTCTCTAAACTGATACCGACTCGTCCGGGACCAACAACTAGAACTGCAGAACAATGAAGGAGATTCGGGACCTTCTTGCAGATCTATGCAAAGAGTCCGAATCCATCAAAGAAAATAAGCTCCAGCTGGCAGTTGATAAATATGAGTCTTTCAAAATGCAGCTGAATGAAAGCATCTCAAGCCTAGAAATAAGATTTCTTGGCATCATAAGCGAGATGAATAATCTGGGAAGAAACTATCCCAATAGTGAGATGAACTCGAAAGTTCTTGATAATATCACTGATGAGTGGGATATAAAAGTAATTGCTACTAAAGACTCGATAGACTTGGATAGCATTACTCCCAGAGAGTTGTTTGGATCTCTTAATGCTCATCAGTACAACCTGAATCGAAAGAGAGAAGCATCTACTTCCTCTTCTCATGATGCTTCTTTCTATGCTGAAAGAAATTGATTCAGAGAAGCCCGTAGAAGAAACAACTTCCGACCAAGAGACTCGCCTGTCAGAGAGAATCCAGGGGGATCGCTAACTGATCGAAGAAGAGAGTCAGCCGATAAAAAAGAGATCCTGGCTGAAGACTTGAATGAGCAAATCCAGTCAATGATAAGATTGCTGGAGAAGCTAAGAAAAGTCAGAGATCAACAATCAGCTCAACCCCAAGCTGATGAAGCTGCTAAAGGTGAGAGGAACCAGTAACCAGCTAATCGTCTAGCTAAACAATTCAGAGTGGCAAATAGGAACATAGAGGAATGTTTCCATTGCCATAAGTAAGGACACTATAGATACGAGTGTCCAGAGTTTCCTGAAGACAAAAAGGCCAAAGTGAGGAGAAGCTTCTTCAAAAGGAAAGCAATGATCGCAAACTCTGAGAATGTCGTGCTTGACGATTCAGACTACCCATCTGGAATCGATTCAGATGGCTACAGCTCCGATGATGAAGCTTTACTGTGTCTCATAGCCGACAATGAAGAAAAGATTAGTCAAGCTGACTCAATAACCTCATTCTATCATATACATGAAGCATCGATATCTAGGAATGAACTGGATGAACAGTTAAAAATCCTAGAAGATCAATTAGCTTATGTATCAAGTATGCATATTGAATTGAAGGGTGAAAACACTACAAGAAAAACATTCATAGACTACGGTTAAAAACCGTAGTCTAAAAGATATAAAAACCGTAAGGACAGGTGGTGTAGTCTATGGGTGCTTGATAAGTCAATTTATTGTTTTTATGGGCATTTTATCGATATAAATGTCCTTTTTAGTCTGTTTTGACTCAAAAAGAACCAGGTTGAGGTCAAAGGGTATTACGGAGGTCGAGTCTAGCGAAAAGGGCATTTTATGCCAATTTATTCATGTTTATCTCGTCACCATAAACCGTATTCAGAGGCACTGGGGACTTCTTTAGCATTCATCATACATTCGGGAAGTAGAATGGGCATATCAGAAAGGGATGAAGCTGACCAGATGATGCCATGGCCACATTGCTCGCATAGACTCAACTATAGGCGAGAATGGGCACATGCGTGAATTTCGGGATTCAGTAGAAGGAAAGAAGCGTGAATAATAGTTGCATATCCGAATAAGAGTTGGTGATAAGCTGGATTCCTAAGAGGCATGGCAACTAAGAGATAGATGATATAAGGACTGCTGGAGGCTTGGAGATGAAGTGATAAAGCCAATCCCTAAAAAATAGGGATTTGGTCAACAAACTGGATAAGGCTTATCCAGACAGATCAGGATGAGACATGCCGGATCCGGAAGCCAGTAAAGACCCCAGTTTGTTTGGGAAACTCAAACTCGAAAATGTAACTATTTAAGCTAGTTTTATTTTCTGGAAATGGAGCTTTGGAAGTAAAAAACAATGTTACAATTTTACTTTTCTGCATTTCATTTTCTTACGCTGCTTAGGTAGCCACAAACAACCCAATAGGCTTTAAGCCATTGGGAATTAGGATTATGTTTATGTTTCTCATCGTTGGAGTTGAGATTTTTGCCTAATAAATTCGTAAGTTTTCATTTATATTATGTCTTTTATTTCTGCAATTTTAGTTATGTCTAGCCTACTTAGCTAGATCTTTATTTCTGGTGTTTGAACAATGAAAATGGTTTAAGTACAAATCTGGACTCGTGAGGCCGAAATGGGCATAGTAATACATGATAGGTTTCTGTCGATGCTTGAACCTGTTCCACGTGAGTGTGTGTCTGAAATGCCCAATGTGGCTAATCACTCGTTAGACATAGAGGGCACACCACTATTAATTGAATTGGCGAATCATGACTGTGTGTTGATTCATATAGTAATAAGGGAATCGATGGGTTGTTGTGGGCACACGAGGAATCGGTAAACACAACAGATCTGGGTTCGTCTAGAGGCACACTGCTGTCTATTCATTTACATCTCTTAGGGGAACCGGGGAGTGGATGATAGGTTAGGGGTTTACTTGACGAGGAATCGCTTTTAAGCCTAAAATGAAAGGATGAATGAGGGGATGCAGAGAGGAATCCTGTCCCCATATCTGGGTGACTTATTCGTGTATGAAAATCGGTGTGCCCATGATCGAGTTGTTTTACACTTAAACCAAATTCAAGTTCAAATGCCAGAACCTTTTGTTATTTGATATTTCTTTTAGTTTCCTTTTGCAGATTTACTTTCAGTACAGTGACAACACAAAACTCTCCTTTTTGATTGGTGACTCGAAGGTGGAATCACATCAGCTGTCTGTGGGATCGATCCGTACTCACAAGCTAGCTACGCTCGTTGTGGGCACAAGAGCAATATAAATTTATTTTGAGCGCGAAACGACAGTGTGTCAAAATTGGCGCCGTTGCCGGGAAGCTGATTTTCAGTGATTTTACTATCCAAGCTGGTGTGCCTGGAAGTTGATGCCCAGAAGTTCTTCAGAGGAGACTCTATTGTACAATCCGGAGATAGAGAAAACTTTAAGGAAGAACAGAGTAGCAGCGAAGAGGGCACGCCGAGCTGCGAACAGACCTCGTAAGCCCACACCACCACCAGAAGATCGAGAAAAAGCAGGGCACTAGGAGGAAGAATAATTTAAGAACGGCAACGCTGATAATATGGTCGCCGAAGGAAGAACTTTGAGACAGTTAGTCTTTCCGACTAACATAAATCTTTGCCCAATGGGCATTATAATCCCAGCAGTCATGCAGACAAGGGATCTGCAAGCAAGCTTCATCCAAATCTTGCCTAAATTTCATGGGATGGCTGGAGAGGACCCTCAAAGGCATTTGCAAGATTTCGAGATGGTTTGCCAAACTCAACCATCAGATCATGGAAGGGAAGAATATGTTCAACTAGTTTCATTCTCTTTTACTCTACAAGATGGGGCACGAGACTGGCTGTACACTCTGCCGACTGGTAGTGTGACCACATGGGGGGAACTTCAACAAAATTTTTTGGAGAAGTATTTCCCAGCTTCCAGAGTGCAGGAAATGAGAAGAAAGATCGGAAGTCTGAAAATGGGCACGAATGAGAGTTTCTATGATTACTGGGATCATTTTCAGAATATGCTGGCGAAATGCCCACAACACTAGATAACTGATCATGATCTGATCCAACACTTTGTTGGAGGTTTGAGGCCACATGAGAGGACGATTGTTAATGCATCTTGTGGAGGGTTTATATTGAACAAGCGACCAACTGAAGCCTTTAGAATTCTGACCAATATGGCTGAAGACAATCGAGATTTTGGTAGAGATGGCACAAGAAGCATAAATACGTTTGGGAAATCATCTAATAATGAGAGCATGATTGAAAAGTTATGTGAACAAATTGGAAAGGCTGTTACAGTAGCAATCACAGGAACAAATCCCAGACCATGTGGGGTGTGTAAAAGTGTGCTTCATTTTACCGCCGAATGCCCAATGCAGGAGGAGATACAAGAAGTTAATGCTGTGGAAGGGCACAACAACTATCAGTGGAGATATAATCCTTACTCTGAAACATACAATTCAGGTTGGCAAGACCATGGTGACTGCAGATGGAGAAGGCCTGAAGATGCTCCACCCATGCGACCTCGACCACCAGAAGAAAAAATGAGATAGAGGTTGGAAGATTTAGTCCAAGCCTTGGCAGAAGAAAACATGAAGGCTGCGCAAGAGAATGAAAAATTTAAGTAAGAGACAAGAACGGACTTTGCACATATGAGCAAATAAATTGCTTAATTAGCCCAAACGATTCACAGATTGGAAGTAAAAATTGGTAAACTTCCATCCCAAGTGGAGAACCCTTATGAACAAGTTAATGTTGTGACCTTGAAGAGTAGAAAGGATTTACCGAAAGAGGTCTGCTCAGCTGAAATGGAAAATGATGTGCCCACAAGAAGAGAACAATCATTGGAGAATGGGGCACAAGAAGTCAGTCAGCCTACTCTGGAGCCCATTCGAGAGAAACTGAAAATTGCAACAAAACCTCCTTTTCCAGGTAGATTGGCACAAAATAGGAAGGAAGAAGAGATGAGTGAGATGCTGAAAGTCTTCCGCAAAGTGGAAATCAACATTCCACTAATTGAATCCATTAAACAAGTTCCGTGGTATGCCCATTTTCTGAAAAAGTTGTGCACCAGGAAGATACGGTTTAAAGATGATGCTAAGTTCCTTGTGGGAGAGAATGTATCAGCTGTAATTCAGAAAAAGATGCCAAAAAAGTGTGATGATCCAGGCATGTTCACAATACCGTGCATCATTGGAGAAAAAAAGGTCGAAAAGGCCATGCTGGATCTAGGGGCATCAATAAACGTCATGCCCCTATCAATTTTTAATGAATTGAAGTTGGGACCTCTACAGCCAAGTCGTGTGGTCATTCAGTTGGCAGACAGGTCGAATGTGTATCCAGAGGGGCTGATCGAAGATGTACTAGTTAAGGTGGACGAGATGATATTCCCAGTGGATTTCTATGTGCTTGATATGGGCACAGCAATAAGATAATCAGTTCTTTTGCTGGGGAGACCTTTCATGAAAACAGCTCGCACACAAATTGATGTCGACAAGGGCACACTGACGTGTGAATTTGATGGAGAAAAAGTTACATTCAACATTTTTGAAGCTATGAAGCACCCACCTGATACGAAAAATGTGAATTTTGTGGATCTCTTTGATGCACCATCCCAGCCCACTCTCTCAATGATGAGCAATCGAGAACCTCTGAAAAGGGCATTATGGGAAGGACTGACTGATCGAAATTCCCTTAATGAAGATGATGACATTCAAGATGCAGTTAAGATACTTCATTCACTTAAGGAGATGCCACCAGGAGTAGTGGATTACAATGTGCCCACAAGAAGCGATAGTGACAGAATGCTGTCTTCTATTATACCAACACCGAAGTTGGAACACAAGCCACCATGGGGCATTTGAAAGCTTAATGGAGAGCAAGTTGGGCACAACAAAAAGTTCCAGACCCAAGAATCATAAGAAACGGACATGGAAGTCTATGATGATGATATTCTCTATAAAGGAAGAATGAAATGATTCCATGATTAGGTTGTGAAATGGAAAAGGTTCACTCGAGGGCAACAAGTACTGCTTTATCATTCTAGATTCAAGCTCATGGGAGGAAGTCTAAAGACCAAATGGGTCGGGCCATTTGAAGTGCAAGCTGAATTTTCTAATGAGGTAATAGAAGTGAAAAATCCGATCACAGAAAGACATTTCAAAGTAAATGGGCATAGATTGAAGCCTTACCTGGGGCATATCGACTCTGAAGAAAGAGCAGTATGGCTCACGGAGCCCAGTAATATCTGAACAAAGGAGTGTCATGCCCACAACAGTAACTAGGGCGCTACTGGGAGGCAACCCAGGTTTTATTTATTTTATTTCGTTTTTTTTATTTATTTAAATAAAATTTCCAGTTAAGTAAACTAGTTTAGGAGCAATTTTACGCTTGTTTTGGATAAGATATGTGTTTGCAGGATAAGATAAAGAGAGAGAAAGCAAGAAATAAAGAGAATCACTTGGAAGTAGGGATTTGGAACAGAGCACTCTGAAGGGATGAAGAATCTGCCAACTGGAAGGGCACAACAAGGTTACAGTGCGATTGTTATGATCACAGGGAAGCTAAGTGCAATAAAATACCTTATTCCAATTTGATACCCGTTTGGTGCGCATGGGGAAAGCCCTTATTTCCTACTTTAAACATGCTGGATTCACCTAACCAGCACCCGTGACTGAGTAACCTGGTTCTGTTCTTTTCATTAGATTAGTTTTTTTATAGACTCCCCTATTTCACCCACTTTGCCTCGTGCAAAGTGTGTGGGTGGGGGCATTCCAGTTTATATTTTCTTTGTTTTCTTATTGAGTTTGTTTAAACACTTTGCCTCGTGCAAAGTGTGTTGGTGATCAGTGTTTCTGTTAAGCATGCTTTATGTGAGTTTGTGTGGCCATTACCTTTGATATATTCGAATTAATTGCTTTTTCAAAATCAGCATGCCCACAGTAAGATAGGGATGACGAAAGAGTTTAGCATGCCCTGGGAAGATTTGAGCCTAATGTTGTATGCCTACTTCACAGTTTTCTCTTCTTTATGTGTGAACATTCTGTGCTTAGGAGTTCTAGAACTTGTTTTTGTTCTGCTTCAAGACTTGAAATTATTGATGCATATGTAGATGATATAGACCATTTTTTTGTTGAGCCACCGTGATATAAATTGACCCACCAACAACACAGCCTTACAGGCCCTTTTGAGCCTATGAAATGCCCTGGCAGATTTTTTATTTGGGATGATAATATATAGCTAGGGCATCACAAAAGCCTGAAAAACAGAAAAAAAAAAAAAAAAGAGGCAAAATTGTTGGGGGATATATGTAAAAAGACCAGAAAAGGATAGGGGGAATAAAAAAAAGAGAGAAAAAAAGAAAAAGAAATATATGAAAAAAAGAAAAAAAAGAGAGAGAATAAATTCCCCCTAGTCTTAAGTGTTCAGAGTGCCCAGATAAAAATAAATATTTATTAGCTGAACAAGGCACCGAAGGGTAATCGATTAAATGAAAAATGGGGGGTCTGTACAAAAATAAAGCCCCACTTTACATGAAATGCCTAGTATAGCCTAAAAAGCCCTTTTAATACTTATGCATCTATGGTTACTGGAGATTGACAGCAGAACTTTATCAAGCTTATGGGACGAATAGGTACAGAATACATCGAATTGAGTGGACACACTGAGCCTAAACACTGAGTGAAGAGAGTTTGTGGGGATGACCACGCTTTGCTCCTTTTTTACCTATTTTTGGTGTGCTGAAACTTTGCAATTTTTGAATTATTGAGTTTGATGTGCCCACATTGATTAACAGTTTGCATGTTTTTTTTTGTAAGTCTGTTTCTTTTCTCTTCATTTTCGTTTGTTTTTCTCGACGCGTTGCATCCCATGCTTGAGGACAATCATGTCTAAAGTGTGTGGGTATGATAAGTCCATTTATTTCGTGTTTTTATGGGCATTTTATCGATATAAATGTCCTTTTTAGTCTGTTTTGACTCAAAAAGAACCAGGTTGAGGTCAAAGGGTATTACGGAGGTCGAGTCTAGCGAAAAGGGCATTTTATGCCAATTTATTCATGTTTATCTCGTCACCATAAACCGTATTCAGAGGCACTGGGGACTTCTTTAGCATTTATCATACATTCGGGAAGTAGAATGGGCATATCAGAAAGGGATGAAGCTGACCAGATGATGCCATGGCCACATTGCTCGCAAAGACTCAACCATAGGCGAGAATGGGCACATGCGTGAATTTCGGGATTCAGTAGAAGGAAAGAAGCGTGAATAATAGTTGCATATCCGAATAAGAGTTGGTGATAAGCTGGACTCCTAAGAGGCGTGGCAACTAAGAGATAGATGATATAAGGACTGCTGGAGGCTTGGAGATGAAGTGATAAAGCCAATCCCTAAAAAATAGGGATTTGGTCAACAAACTGGATAAGGCTTATCCAGACAGATCAGGATGAGACATGCCGGATCCGGAAGCCAGTGAAGACCCCAGTTTGTTTGGGAAACTCAAACTCGAAAATGTAACTATTTAAGCTAGTTTTATTTTCTGGAAATGGAGCTTTGGAAGTAAAAAATAATGTTATAATTTTACTTTTCTGCATTTCATTTTCTTACGCTGCTTAGGTAGCCACAAACAACCCAATAGGCCTTAAGCCATTGGGAATTAGGATTATGTTTATGTTTCTCATCGTTGGAGTTGAGATTTTTGCCTAATAAATTCGTAAGTTTTCATTTATATTATGTCTTTTATTTCTGCAATTTTAGTTATGTCTAGCCTACTTGGCTAGATCTTTATTTCTGGTGTTTGAACAATGAAAATGGTTTAAGTACAAATCTGGACTCGTGAGGCTGAAATGGGCATAGTAATACATGATAGGTTTCTGTCGATTCTTGAACCTGTTCCACGTGAGTGTGTGTCTGAAATGCCCAATGTGGCTGATCACTCGTTAGACATAGAGGGCACACCACTATTAATTGAATTGGCGAATCGTGACTGTGTGTTGATTCATATAGTAATAAGGGAATTGATGGGTTGTGGTGGGCACACGAGGAATCGGTAAACACAATAGATCTGGGCTCATCTAGAGGCACACTGCTGTCTATTCATTTACATCTCTTAGGGGAACCGGGGAGTGGATGATAGGTTAGGGGTTTACTTGACGAGGAATCGCTTTTAAGCCTAAAATGAAAGGATGAATGAGGGGATGCAGAGAGAAATCCAGTCCCCATATCTGGGTGACTTATTCGTGTATGAAAATCGGTGTGCCCATGATCGAGTTGCTTTACACTTAAACCAAATTCAAGTTCAAATGCCAGAACCTTTTGTTATTTGATATTTCTTTTAGTTTCCTTTTGCAGATTTACTTTCAGTACAGTGACAACACAAAACTCTCCTTTTTGATTGGTGACTCGAAGGTGGAATCACATCAGCTCTCTGTGGGATTGATCCGTACTCACAAGCTAGCTACGCTCGCTGTGGGTACAGGAGCAATAAAATTTATTTTGAGTGCGAAACGACCGCGCGTCAGTGCCCTACTAGACTACGGTTTATAACCGTAATCATTAATTTCAAAATCGTTGTCTTAAGATACTTTTAACTACAAATGATCTCACAGACTACGGTTTATACTCGTAGTCTTTACACTTAAAGACTACGGCTAAAGACCGTAGTCTTTTATAACTAACCGTTGTTCTAAGATACCCTTTGACTATAATTTTGTAGCTTATACTACAGGCTTAAACCGTAGTCTTAGGTCTTTTAGACTACGGTTAAATACCGTAGTCATTTATATTTAAGCGTTGTTTTAATGGTTTATTCACTACGGTTGTACGTCCTTAGACTACAGTTGATAATCATTGTCTTGACGACGTAAGAATACATTTTTGTAATTTAATACCCATTCAATAAAAATACAAATTACAATGATCCATACAAAATACCAACCACTTACAATAATCTATTCTAAATACAAATAACTTTACAATAATATTCCACCAAAATACAAATTATTCCAAATACAAGTACTCTAAGAGTCAATACCTATACAAAATACAAGTTATTCCAAAATGATATCCAACACCATATATTGATCATACATAAACCAAAAGCCGAACCATTGGAGAAGGGTTCGTGGTCAATGGAAAAGTTGTAGTAAATGGAGTCTCCTATGTGGATGGACTAAAGCACAAACTAATCAGCATCAGCCAGCTATGCGACAATGGTCACTCAGTTGATTTCACCAAAAACTCCTGCAACATAAGAGACAAGTCAACTGGAGTAATTCTTCTTACTGGCATAAGGAGAGGCAACATGTATATTGTTGATTGGTCAACCGGCTACTCAGAAGCTTGCTTTCTTTCAAAAGGATCAATTGAAACAAGTTGGCTATGGCATCGACGACTGAACCACCTCAACTTCAAAACAATCAACTACCTAGCCAAGAAATAGCTAGTTGAGGGTCTTCCTAAGGAGTTATATAAGAAAACAGGCGTGTGTGGACCGTGCCAAAAAGGGACGGTCCCGACCGTAAGCAAGTTTTGAAGAAAAGCTTGGAATGCCAAGGGAATGACAGAGTCAAGAGCGGAAGCAAGCAAGGCACATGATCAAAAAGTACCACATAACAGAGTTTTAGCGATTATGGTTTATACCAGAGCCGGTTCTTCCAGGTAGGGAAGAACCGGTTATACCTTTTTAAGGAGCCCGACGGGGGCGAGAGAGGCACGGCCCTTACCGGCGGCGGGGTGAGATAGATGGAGGCAGGAGATTGCCCCCGGCTAGACCAACCTGGCTCTGATACGACTGTTGTGGTACAGGCCTAGCTAGGGGTTCACTACTTGTTTCTCCGCCCCTTGCGGTCTATCTCACTTGCTACTCAAGTAGCCAGACCCAAGGATGCAATATTACAGTTGATTACAACAATAATAATAAGGAACAAGCTTCAGATCTTCACAACGGTAGATGGCTCTTTCACGGCAAGCCTCAGAAAAGAAGGTCAGGAGGACCTTCAAGGGTTCTTCACAGGCTTTGAGGCTCCAACCAACAGATCTGTAAGAAAGCACCTATTAAGTAGAGAGAGAGAGAGAGAGACAGCCGTAGATCGAAGTGACAAGAAAAGACAGAAAAGCAGCAGAGGTGGGAAAAGTGTGCTCGGGGCACGGTGGCTCAGATTTTCCCACTGAAGACGGCAACAGCAACTCCGGCGACCGGAAAAGACCTATACCAGGAAGGGGATGGAGAAACGATCACCCACGAAGCGCACTCAAGCTTTCTTTCTCAGAGAACAGCCCAGCCGTCTACACTCATAGGCCAACAGGAATCGCAGACAGATTCCGGTCAGAGAAATCGAGAATGACGGCAAAAACACGGTGAGAGAGAGAGAGCTTTTCAGATTAGAGTTAGGTTATTGGTGAGTGGCTTGAGAGAGAAGAGGGTTCTCTCGCATGTTATAGAGAGTTCCAAAATATAGGGAATGAAAATCAGCAATAATGCTGAGTAAAGAGGGAGGTGGAACGTCGGGGTTAGAATTAAGGGTTAAGGGTAGTGGGTTTGGACCAGGTAAAAAATAGATTAGATGAGCCTAGGGAGGGAAAGGCCAATTGGGCCAACCCCAACAATCCAAGAAGTAGTTGAAGTAAATTTCGGTTATCTGCAATGAGTTTTATTAAAGTGACTTATTCCAAAACTTGGTCAAATGTTAGGTGTAAAAGATTTAATAATTTTATAATTGAACTACAAGAACTACAATGCCTGAAAAATGGTTTAGAATGTACTTCCAAACAAACCCCACTTAATAAATTATTACTATTTTATGACGTAATTGCAACAATTATTATGTTTGTTAGAGAATTTGAGAAATTGTCCTAGAAAACTAAGGATAATTGTAAAAGGGCAATGATTTGCGATAAAAGTTAGCAAATAGAAATAATGCATTTAGGGAAAGTTGATTAACAAATAAATTAAAGATGCCCAACTTAAAGTATGCTTTAGTCATTCACTTTTTTGTTATGCACCAACTAATTGTTATTTTATTATCAAACTTATAAGGACCTTTAATCAAAATAAAGTTTGTTCCATTGATTTAGCGATTTCTAAATATATATTTGTGCCTATTGAAAGATGCTTGTCCTTAATATTTTAGCATATGTTCCATTCCAACCTAGCAATACTAATTTTCTTCTTTTTTTTTAAAAAAAAATAGAGTTGTCACGCTCTAAAATTCATTTGGCACAAGGCATAAAAAGTTCAAATTAGATGCTCCTATATAGAGTAATGATAAAAATAGCTAAAAATCCATAAGAATATGTCACTCGTTCACTGGAAAACAAAATAAATATTAAAATTTCGAATGATTCAACGTTTTTAAAAATAATTATTTAGAATAATACTAAAGGAAAAGGGGCTAGAATGCGGTATAGTATTTCTTTTTTTCCCTTCTCTTTTTTGCAAGCATTTGGAATTAGATTGGTGAATATGGCTAGATTGTGGTATACTTAACGTGAAGAAACTAGAAAGTGATTAGGATGTGACAAATTCTACAACTTTATTTGTATTTTAAATAAAAATAATTAAATAAAAATAGTTCCTCAAAAAAGGTCTTTAAATTTCAATTATGTTATGATATATGTACATTGATCGAATTAAAAAATAAGTTTTATTATGCATAAGATATATTGTTTAGATGATAGAGAGATATAGGAGCTCAAGGTTTTACATTCGATCCTCAATGAATACGTGTCTAGATTTTAGAGTTTGATTTATCTCATAATTCAGTGTTCTGTTAAAAAAAAAGTCTTTATGTTACGGAAATTTTTCATCAAATAAAAAATAAGTTTCGTTATCCATGAGATCATGTTTAAATGACAAAGCGATACCGAAACTCGATGTTTTAGATTCGATTCTCATTGTATACACGCGTGTAGTTTTTCCATCAAATAGTATTGATTAACGCCCCTTATCTTACGGAAAAGTAGTTGTTTGTCCTACTTTATTGTAGAACTCGGAGTTTTTTTTTCCCGGCCTATAATCAATAATATTGTTTGATTTGTCCCATAATTTAGAGTTCTATTCTAAAAAAGGGTGTTTCCACAAGATATTGTTTAATTGATAAGGAAATATAAGAACTTGAGGTTTTAGATTCGATTCTCGTTGAATGCACGCGTGTATTTTTTCCGTCAAATAGTGTTGATTAGCGCCTCGACTTATGGAAAAGTTGTCATGTATGGAGATTTATATAGGAACTCGATCGAGATTTTAGATTCGATTCTCGTTGAATGCACGCATGTATTTTTTCCGTGAAATAGTGTTGATTAGCGCCTCGCATTTTTCAAAATTTAGACTGTTGAGTGGCTCTATTTCTCCATGATCACATGTAAGCAATTTTCAAGATAAAATCTTTGAAATTTTTTAAGGTGATTTGGAAAAGAAATAATAATGCTAGGTTACGCTCAAATATGTTATATTTTCTTGGTTTGAAAAGCGAAAGTACTCTAAAGAGGAAATTGATGAAGTTTGTGTTGAGTGGGCTAATTGTGTGTTTGATCATATTTAGTAACAATGCAAGGTATATTTCAATATTTTAAGTTATAGTGGATGACTTTAGCATTATGAATACGATCAAGTTTGTGTTCTTGATTTACAAGTGATCGAGATTATGCCATGTAGTAATGTTTGATTAGTTTGTCTTCTCCTAATTTAAGCATCAAGTCATCAAAGCAACAGACTAAAAAAGAACTGGCAAATTTGAGTCCAAAGTAGGACATGTTCTAAGGATGAGCAAGCTCCTGGAAGATATGCTGAATCTTCCAAATGATGATGCACTGCCAATCCTTATATCCGACTGGATTCCCAAGAAAGGGATGGCACATCTTCAGTCATTCAAGAAGAAGAGGAGATCTAAAGCCAGATCTGGCCATACAACTTCAAGCAGTTCAGATGCCAATGAAGTTCCGTCTCCTCACTCAAAAAATGGATCATCAGTGGATTTTAAACCCTGCACTGATCCAGATGAGCTTATTCCCTTCATTGGAATTCCTCATCCAAATTATGGAGCTGAGTACTTCAAGAGAGCATGCCCTCCTCTCCAACTGACTGAAGACAATATTCGCACTTTCTATAGTAGTGATTATGAAGTCAAGAGTGCTCAGAAGGATGTAATGAATCTCCTTCTCACTCACTTCACATATGTTGCCGAGCAAGACAATCAGCTATTCAAACAGCTGCACCGGTACTTTTACTGGTACAACTGGAGACATTTAATGTCAATCCAGTCACATTTCTTGATGACAGTCTTTCATGGCATGAGCTTTTGGCAACGTGAAGAGACTTGGAGCATCAAATGGATTGGAGCCTCAAATCCATTTCCTCCAAATATTGTCCAAGTCCAGCGGATTATGAAGCATTGACTTGATAACAACATTCCAGCTAAGACCCCACTAGTTGATGTTCAAGCCAGCTTGAGATTACAAGGAGATGTCAACACTCCAATCGATCTATGTTGCCTACAACTGAATCTGGATCCAGTTCAGTCTGGAAAGGCACATCTACAAGCTGCGGGCACCACTAATGAGATAGACAAAGATCTATCTCATACTCAAGTAGTGGTAACCCCAAGGATTTAACATCTTGGACTGAATAAAGACAAAGACGATGAGGACACTGTCACGTCTCCAGATCTTTTGTCCAAAGGATATGTTACTCCTCTTATTAAGTCTTGCTCTAGAGCTGCAAAGCTGATGGTAAATCAATCAAGCTCATCCTGCAGAGGAATTAAAGAGCTGACCTCCTTAAAGCTGACTACCTCAGCAGTTGCTCTTCAGCAACTTCAGCATGCTGAGACTCAAGCCAGAACTAATCCTTCTCAGGATATTTCCAGTTCAGCTTCCAAAAGGAAACGGTCTAATAGCTCTAAAGAAAGCAGTCAAGTTAGTCCTATTCGACCACTAAAGAAGAGTAAATTGACAAAAAGTCAATCAGCAGCTGCTTAACAAAACTGATGCAATCAGTTAAAGGCGATCTCATCAGTTCAGCATGAAACTGACGCCTCGAACCCGTAAGTCCCGTCTCTCATCAGCTGCCTAATTAATCATCTTCGATAAGCTTCTCTATTCTTTATTCCTCATAGCTTATTTTTTGAAAAAGTTAACGTTGACATTTCAAAATAAGCTTACTGTTCATCTGAGTTGCCATTAAAGTCTCTATACTCAACATTAAAGTATAAAGAGATGAATTTTCTGAGGTATATAAATAGCAAATCTTCTGGCAAAATATTGTGCTATTTATAGCAACTACACAGATTTTCAAATCCTCAGATCTCAGCCGCTTGATCCAAAAGGCATTATCCAAGTGGACGATTGAGATGCATGCATCATTTATTCAGCTAACTTTCTTTCAAATCAGATAGCTGATAAGCCAGAAAGCACTCGATTGCTTTGGTTCAATGCATGCAAACTTACTGCCTTTAAAACCAATAGAGAAGGTAAATGAAAATAAGCAGAAAAAGAGATAACCATTCTCTGAGAATATTTCTCATTCCTTCTCATTGTCTTCTCACTTATCCATAGCCCCTTTCCTCCTCTTCTCATATCATCGAAGAATGTGTTACTCATTCCAATCGATGGATATAGAGCTTCTTATAAAGCAGCTCAAAATGGATAAGTTTGTCGATCGAGCGTTTCTCCAAGCTCGAATCGGTAGAAAGAAGACCAACATGATCTTCCACCAGCTAGAGGCATGTGGGCTCTTGTCATTTATGACAACACAGCCCACAAGGAAGCATCTTCTGCTAGTAGCAGAGTTTTACTATCACGCGGAAATCTCAGGACACAACATCATCTCTATTGTCCGAGATCATGTTATCATCATCAACAAAGCTGGAGTTGTGGAACGACTAGAAACGTCCACATGTTGATCACAAAGACTTCTCCAACAACTTAAAAGATAGTCTTTCTCCAACCACGGTCCAAATTCTAGACATAGCGATGCACATCCTTCTAAGTAGCATCACCAACGCTCAGTTCAATGATACCACATCTCATCTAATGGCCGTAATATATTATGGATGCAAGGCTGATTGGGTATCCTATATATTGGCACAACTTCACCGACAAGTGAAGCATGCTGAGATCAATCTAACCTCTGGCATATTTAAAGCCACGTTAGGATTTGCAAATCGACTCAGTCATATCATTGCGGAGCAACTCGGAACAGTCCCTGGTGGATACACTCTCACCAGACGAGATCTCCTTCCTACAGTCTACATTCACCGATGATATCGGATTATAACTGGTTACCCTAGAAAGTCGAGACTTCAGCTCATGTAGGACCATAGCCCAGCAAAAGGCAAACAGCCGCTCTTTTACGCTGATCCTCCAGCTGCCGCAGGTCAGTTCTTAACTGACAGTGCCTCCTACACTTCTACAAGTGATGAGTCCACTGCACCTGCCACTAGAGAACCTCCTTATGGCGCTGCCCCAGAAACTCTGGAAGAAAGCTTCAATGCAAGCCTTGACCAACAACTGGAAAGTTGTTTTGGTCGAATAAGGGATCACAACCCCTATCTCTTCGAACACCTTCGAAGATATCTCCAGTATCACCTCTGGAGATACCAGGTGGATGATGCCACCATGCTAATGATGACAGACAAGCGAGGCTACTCATATTGGATAGAGAAAGGTGAATGGAGCCACAGCTAGATGAACTATCCACTTAATACGCCTCCATCAGTCCCAGAAATCATGGACTCCATGATTAAGAGGTTTCAAACCTCGGTGCCTCATGATGCACCCCTTCCTAAACATAAGCCCTCTAACTCGTCAACAACTCATCTTCAAGAGGATGCCATCATTACCATTCTGGACGAGCCACTTCTCGAAATCACATCAGCTTCTTCTCTTTGGCAAGATCCACTCTCTCTTCCAGATCTTGACCAGCTGATGATGACAGAGGAGTCCTATGCATGGCTGTCCACCTCTATACCTGCACCCCAAGCTCCCCACTTCACCAACATCCTGCTGGCCACTTCTTTCTCTCCTTTGCCACAGTTGTCATTCCCCCATTATGAATTCCATCAACTTGCCATTTTGGATGATGCCAAAAAGGGGGAAGGATATGTTGATGATGAAAAACCATATGTTCCGGCATATGATTATGGGCAGAGTAATATCTCTTTGGGATGAGATCTAAAGAGAAGTTTAAAGAGAGCTACAGCTTCAGAAGCAAGCTGCTTCTTAAGGTGAAGCTACTCACGAGGGGGAAGCTATTCGTGAGGGGAAAGTCCAACTTGAGCAATGCCCAGCTCAAGAATATTGTTGGATTTGGGAGAATGCTCAGCTGAAAGAACAATAAGAATGGGGTATTCACAGCATACCCGATATCTCTCTCTGCAAGTTTGAAAAAGGAGAATCGAGCAAAAGAAGACGGAACTGATTGGTGAACAGTTCTAACTGAAGAAGGAAGTTAAATATCAAGTCTTTGATATTCTCTCTCTCTCTCTCTTTTACTTCCTATAATACTTCATCTTCTGTGCTCAATCAGTCTCTAAAACATGCTCTTTGTTTATAATACAAATTATTCTGATCATGCTGATTTGTCCCTTTGAATAGCTTACTGCTTTTTATGTGCTCTAAAAATCAAAAATCTGCATGATAATCAGAATTGAGCTGTATTTAGAACTGAAACATTTGAAGTTTTTCAAGCTGATCAAACTAGTATTCAGATATCTGAAGGTCACATTAGCTGTATTTTTCAATCAGCAAAACTCTGATACCTTATAGATAAAACTCGTTGAGCCTACATATTTATGTATGCTCCATTACTCTGTACTCATCCTTTGTCAAAGCTCTGATGATTACATCAAAGCATTGATATTCATGAATATTAGCTTTGAATAGCTACTAGCATCTAAGACTGTTCTTTTGAACATAGTCTAATTTCCACCCTCGCTACCAGAACTGATACACATGTTCAGATGCTAATTCATCAATGATAATCTTGCACAGTTTTTCCATCATCAAATCAGCTGGTTTTGACATCATCAAAAAGGGGGAAATTGTTGGGAAAATTGTTGGGAAATTCCAATTGATGGTTTTGATGAGATGTCAAAATATGTGTGATGATTTAATGAAAAACTACAGGTTATGATAAGCTGGAAATCAATGATAATGACCAAGTAAGACATCGAGCTAAGATAAGAGACAGCTATTGAGAAGCATGGTAAACCAACTTACATGTTACATGATCAGACCAGTCAAAGTAAACTCTTCAAAGCTTGAGATAAGCTGTAAAGGGAGAAGAGAACTTTAGAGACTGGTAGGTATCCTCGGATGAGTTAGTCAACAGTCTTAGCAAAAAGCCAGGATAGACTGATGAACAGAGTCAGCTTGAAAGCTAAAACTGATCTAATCAAGAGATCAGTCAGAGCTGGCCTTAAACTGATAGAAGATCAGTTTACTGGTAAAACAACTCTAAATGCTTTGAGTGTTTACTCAACTGACCTTAGTTTAGTTAGAGAGAAAAAGCTCAAGCAAGTAGCCAACTGATAAGTCTAGAAATGAAAGCTCTTAAGCTCAACTGATGAGTCAGCCAAACTACACTATATCATGACAGAAGATCTAGGCAGCTGAAAATCTGCCAACTGGACTATCTCAGAGCTGAAAGCCGAGACAACTAAGAGCCCATCAACTGAATGTCCAAGAACTAATAGCTGAATCGCCTGCTCCTACTGACAAGTAGTTAATGAAGATCTCAACAGGAAATCTTTGAAAGATCCTGATGATCTTAGAGCAGAGAAATTTAAAAGTCAAAACGGCTAGTTCATTAAAAGAAGCTTCGAATGGCTATAGGCATTAAAAATGCCACCGGTGATCTCTAAACATCACCAATCATAACGATCAAAATTGACTCATCTATTTATAGAGGGTGAAATCAATTTTGGCCAAGAAGACTTTCGCCAATCTAACTTTGCTATTTATGCAGAAAATGAGCTATTTCTTTCTCTCTCTCTACAGCTCAAAGCTCAAGATTCTCAAATTGTGAAAAGTCTTAAACTGAGAAGGCGTGCTTCAAGTTCAAAGCAAGCTGCTAAGCTAATGCAGAATTCCAGCAAGAGCAAAACTTCTCAGTTCTGTCCCTTAAAGATCAACCACCCAACTCAAAGAGAAAGGAGCATTCTAGGTTGATAACAGTTTCAAGATTGCCTTCTTGAAGATCGAGCGAGATCTAAAATTGTGTAAAGATGGGCAATAGCACCTAAAGTCTCAGCGAGCAGTTGGGACCGGTAAGTGTGAGTTGTCGGCCCAGATACTGGCTAAGGAGGAGCATGTACCTACGGGTCCGTTCTTTCGGGGCAGCAAAAGTTGGAAAGGAGGCTGCGCTTGGTTTGAAGGGTGCCGTTTTTAGGTCCAACAGGATTTCTTCATTGTATAACTGTAATAAAGAAACTTTACACTTGCATAGTGGATTGTCCTTCTGCGAAAGGAAGAGAGGACATAGAAGTGAGAAGCTTCAAACCTCTATAAAGCTCTGTGTGTGTTGTTCTTACTGTCTTACAATTTTGCAAGTTATTCAACTGCACACATTCACACACAGACTGAACTGACAAGCTTCAGCCACGTCTTCAAGCTATCAGTTCCAAACTGATCAGGTCATCAGCAAAGCTTTCATCAGTCTCTCTCAACTGATCAGTTAGCACAGTTAATCACAAATGCGAGTCAGGGCCCTATCTATTCCTCAATCTGCATTTAAAATTTTTGAAGTCAGTTTATTCACCCCCTCTAAACTAACAAAGGCTCGCACCGGGACCAACAAAAAGTAACATTAATATCGCACTCGCATGTGAGAATTTGAAATTTGTTTTGACTGGTAATATTCCGCCTGAACCCTCTGCGAGTGCCGCTCGTAATGTACGAGATAATTATGAAAGATGGGTTATGGCAAACAATAAGGCTCGTGCCTATATGCTTGCCAGTATACATGACATGCTTAGACTAAAACACGAGAATACAGAGACAGCTCGTGGTATGATGGAGTCTCTGAATGAGATGTTTGGTCAACCTTCTGCTCAATCAAAGCATGAGGCTATTAAGATGGCTATGAATGCTAAGATGAAGAAGGGAGAGTCAGTGGGAGAACATGTTTTGAACATGATCAACTACTTCACTGAAGCCGAAACCCATGGTGCAACTATTGATGATGGCACCCAAGTGAGTATTTTTTTGGAATCACTCTCACCTACTTTCCTGCAATTCAAAAGCAACTATGTGATTAATAAGCTAAATTATAAATTATATACATTAACTCAGTTGTGGAATGAATTGCAAACTTTTGAGACCATTTCAATTAGAAAGGTCAAAGAAGGGGAGGCAAATATTGCCGAGAATAAGAAATCTTCTTCAAAGAAGAGAAAAGGTAAAGGGCAAGGTGGATAATCAAAATAAAAGAAAAAGAAAGTTTCTTATGAAAAGAAGAACAATTCGTCAAAGAAACCAAAAGAAAAATGTTTCCATTGTAGTAAGGATGGACATTGGAAAAGAAATTGTCCCAAGTACCTTGCTTAGTTAAAGGAGAAAAAGAAAGGTAAATTTGATTTACTGGTTCTTGAATCTTGTTTAGTGGCTAAAGATTCTTCTACTTGGGTAGTTGACTCGGGCGCTACTAATCATGTTTGTTCTTCTTTGCAGATGCTTAGCTCTTATGAAGAGCTAGCAGATGGTTCTTTCACTATGTGAGTAGGCAATGGTGCAGTCATTTCAGCAAAAGCAGTGGGAGTCGTTAAACTTAATTTCAAGATAGGAATCTGGTTTTGAACAATGTTTATTACATTCCTAATTTTCGTAGAAATTTGATTTCTGTTCCAAAGTTACATGAACAATTGTTTTCCCTTTCTTTCAGTAATAATGAGATTATTATTTCCAAGAATTGGCGTAATATTTGTAGTGCAAAAGTTGAAAATGGACTCTATTTAATTAAGCCAAACGAACAACCACTGCAAAATGCTGAAATGTTTAGAGTAGAACATCCTAAAAAGCAAAAGGTTTTTCATGATAATGATACATATCTTTGGCATCTAAGATTAGATCATATTTCACTAGATAGGAAGGCTAGTAAAGGATGATCCTTTAAGAGAGCTAAATGTTAGCACTCTCCCTATTTGTGAATCCTGTCTAGAAGGAAAAATGACTAAGAGAATTTTCACGGCAAAGGGATTTAGAGCCAAAGAACCACTTGAGCTTGTACATAGTGATGTTTGTGGTCCTTCATCCACACAAGCTAGAGGTGGTTTTAAGTACTTCGTCACTTTTATTGATGATTACTCTAGATATAGATATCTTTATCTTATGCATAGGAAATCCGAAACTTTTGACAAGTTTAAGGAATTCCATGCAGAAGCTGAAAAGCAGCTAGGTAATTCTTTGAAGTGTCTTCGATCTGATCGAGGAGGTGAGTATATTGATACCGAGTTCAAAGATTATTTGATAGAGCATGGTGTTTTACACCAACTCACAACACCTGGCACCCCTCAGCAAAATGGTGTTGCTGAAAAGAGAAACCGAACTTTGCTTGATATGGTTAGATCATGATGAGCTACTCTACACTGCCCGATATGTTCTAGGGATATGCGTTGCAAATGGCGGTATACATTTTGAATGTAGTTCCGTCTAAGTCAATCGAAAAGACACATCTAGAGTTGTGGAAATGAAGTAAACCTAGTTTACGCCATTTTCACATATGCGGGGGGTGTCTAGCACACGTGCTTAAAGGAAAGACTGGAAAATTGCATCCATGATCAGAAGTGTGTCTGTTCATAGGATATCCCACAGGAACAAGAGGAGGTTTATTTTATGATCCACAGGAAAAGAAAGTAATAGTTTCGACTAATGCTATCTTTCTTGAAAATGATTATATGCAAAACTTTCGACCTCGTAGTAAAGTTGTACTCGAGGAGTTACTTAATGATAAGATCAAACCACAACCCACAAAAGTTATTGGAGAAACCACTAATGATACCACTGAACCAAATCAGAATATCATGGCACCTAGACGGAGCGGCAGGGTGATTGTTCCACCAATCCGCTATCGTCAAGATGAAGAGGCAAATGTTGCCATTTCTGATGGAGTTGATGATGATCCATTAAAATTTAAATATATGTAGGTATCATCGGATGAGTTAGTCAACAGTCTTAGCAAAAAGCCAGGATAGATTGACGAACAGAGTCAGCTTGAAAGCTAAAACTAATCCAATCAAGAGATCAGTCAGAGCTGGCCTAAACTGATCAAAGATCAGTTTACTGGTAAAACAGCTCTAAATGCTTTGAGTCTTTATTCAACTGACCTTAGTTCAGTTAGAGAGAAAAAGTTCAAGAAAGTAGCCAACTGATAAGTCTAGAAATGAAAGCTCTTAAGTTCAGCTGATGAGTCAGCCAAACTAGACTATATCATGACAGAAGCTCTAGGCAGCTGAAGATCTGCCAACTGAACTATCTCAGAGCTGAAAGCCGAGACAGCTGAGAGCCCATCAGCTAAATGTCCAAGAACTGATAGCCGAATCACCTGCTCCTACTGATAAGTAGTTAATGAAGATCTCAACATGAAATCTTTGAAAGATCATGATGATCTTAGAGCAGAGAAATTTAAAAGTCAAAACGGCTAGTTCATTAAAAGAAGCTTCAAATGGCTACATCCATTAAAAATGCTACTGGTGATCTCTAAACATCACCAATCATAATGGTCAAAATTCACTCATCTATTTATAGAGAGTGAAATCAATTTTGGCCAAGAAGACTTTCGCCAATCTAACTTTGCTATTTATGCAGAAAATGAGCTATCGATGATGATCCATTAACATTTAAATATGTGATGGAAGATTCTGATAAAGAGAGATGGCTTGAGGCTATGAACAAAGAAATGGAGTCTATGTATTCTAATTTTTTCTTGGCTCTTGTAGATCTACCTGAAGGTGTCAGACCAATAGGGTGCAAATGGATCTATAAGAGAAAGAAAGGTGTGGATGGGAAAGTAGAGACTTTCGGCTTGTGGCTAAGGGTTATACCCAAAAGGAAGGAGTCGACTATGAGGAGACTTTCTCTCCTATATCCATGCTTAAATCCATTTGTATACTTCTTTCAATAGCTGCATGTCTTGACTATGAAATATGGAAAATTGATGTCAAGATAGCCTTTTTGAATGGCTATCTAGATGAAGATATCTACATGCAGCAACCAGAAGGTTTTATAGTTGAAGGGCAATAGCAGAAAGTCTGCAAATTGCTTAGATCCATTTACGGACTAAAGCAAGGCTCTCGGTCTTGGAACCATAGATTTGATGAGACCGTTAAATCATATGGTTATGACCAAAACATTGATGAACCTTGTGTCTACAAGAAAATCAAGGATGGTAAAGTGGCATTTTTAGTGCTTTATGTGGATGATATTCTACTCATTAGAAATGATGTGGAAACGTTATCTACAATTAAAGATTGGTTGGCCAAGCAATTCCAAATAAAAGATTTGGGAGAAGCGAAGTATATTCTTAGAATTCAAATTGTTTGAGATTGCAAGAATAAATTATTGGCACTGTCTCAAGCATCTTATATTGATAAGATGATGTTGATTTACAGAATGCAAGATTCCAAAAAAGGTTACCTGCTAACCAGACATGGAGTTATTCTCTCCAAGGAACAATGTCCTAAGACACCTAAAGAGGAAGAGAACATGAGACACATATCCTATGCATCTGTCGTAGGCAGCCTAATGTATGCCATGTTGTGTACTAGGCCTGATATTTGTTATGCGGTGGGTATAGTCAGTCGTTTTCAATCAAATCCAGGAATTAATCATTAGATAGTAGTGAAGAATATTCTCAAGTATCTTCGGAGAACGAGAAACTATATGCTTATCTATTTTGGTGATAACCTTCAAATAGATGGATAGGCTGATTCTGATTTTCAATCAGACAAGGATAATCGAAAGTCGATATCTGGATCAGTGTGTACTCTTGGTGGCGGTGCCATAGTCTAGAGAAATATCAAGCCATCCAGTACTGCAGACTCTACTATAGAGGCTAAATATATAGCAACTTTTGAAGCAGCTAAAGAAGCAGTATGGCTAAAGAAGTTCCTTACTGATTTGGAAATTTTTCCAAATTTAGATAGACCAATCATCTTATATTGTGACAATAGTGGTGCAGTAGCCAATTCAAAGGAACCTCGAAGTCACAAGAGGTTAAAGCATATAGAAAGGAAGTATCATCTGATCCGAGAGATAGTACAAAGAGGAGACGCGGCAATTCTTAAGATTGCGTCTGCTGACAACCTTGCTGATCCTTTCACCAAGACTCTGCCTGCAAAAGTGTTTGAGAGACATATTCATAATTTTGGACTTAGAGACATGTCCCATATGCTTTAGGGCAAGTGGGAGATTATTGGGGATTGTGTCCTTAAAGCAATTGTGAATTGTTTTTATCTTATTTATAAAAGCGACATTTATTTTTGAACTAGTATGCTTCTTGTATGCATTTATTTTACATCACAGAAAATCCCTAGTTTATTTAATGTTACCATAATCTTAGTATATAAGTGTTATATACAAGAGGATTAAGATTATAGAAAATAAACTAAAAATGAGGTCCATGACGAATTTAATTAAAGTATGGGATCTTTAATTAAAATCTCACTAATGCAGCCTAATGACATTATGAATGTGACCGTTTTATCCAAACCGTTGATGTGGAGACATCCAGTTGGGTGCATTTATATATGATATGATCATATAGGACTCGGACCGATTTAATTTTATTATTCCTTCAAATTCCGTTAAAGAAAAAGAATATTAAATTAAATCACAAGATGATCATATATGAATAATCTTAATCCTGAGTGATTACAGACTCTTGTTTATTTCAATGTGATTCTTCATTTGCTCGTTAAAGTTTGTTTGCCAATATTCTCTAAACTTGCATTTTAGATTCACATTTGAATTAAATAGCTGGGAATGTAATTTATAGATATGGAATCCATTCCTTCTTTTGAAAAGTAGAAAGATAATTCTCTCATTTGTTAATTTTGGAACTGAGTGATTTGAGATCTCTAATTTATAAATTGTTTATAAATTAATCGCTCACTGGTGAATTAATGGTAAATGAGGAAAAGAAATAATTGAAGAGGTTAACGAATATTACATGTCTTTAATAATGAATTATCTATGGAGGATTAATTCATATGAAATGATTAAATCAATGGACTACTCAAATTCGTAGAGTAAATATGTTCTATAATTAAAGAGAGTGCAATTCCGAATTTTTAGTGGAATAATATCGGAATTAATAGATTGAATAAATTAATTAAAGAGTTTAATTATTTGTTCGATTTATTGGAGCTCTTGATTATAGGTCCATGGTCCCCGATTCGCCTTCCTATATCATTAACGGGATAATAATAATATTTAATTTCCTAAAGTGTTATGAAAAATAAGTTTTCATAAAGTTTGGGCTTATGTATAAATATTAGTTAATTCCGAAAATATATGATATTCCACAATTTGACTGTGCTATGAATTAAATAAATATATGATATTTATAATATTTATATATTAGTAATAATTAATAATTATTTGAGATAATTAATAATTTGTTTCCTTATATACATGATTCTGAATCTGTTTAAGATATGAAACTGATATGTATTGGGATTTGACCAAATTCTGTATATAAATATATCACTAGAGAAGAGATAAAAGGAACGAAAGATTCACGCCAAGAATTGATTCACACGTCAATTTTGATTTTGTGAATCAAATATTAATTCTTCCCAAGAATTGATTTTCACGGATTTAGTTTTTTGAGATTCCTGTGTGTGACGTGAATGGTTTATCAATCAAAAACTAATTCCATTTAATATGTTCTTCTTTTGATTTGATTTTAATTCAGATTATATATCATCTCAATACTACAACCCAATTCTATGATTTCATGTGTTGAAATAATCATAGAAAAATTAATTTTGGAACTTAATAGATTTGTTTTGGTGGCCACTCAGTGCCGTTCAAAGGGAGGATCGAATCGAAAGATCGTGATGTTTACGAGCTTCAAGATTCAAAGGTTGATCGAAGAAGACGAAGGAGATTTAAGAAAAATGTATTTTCTTTATCTCTTCTTTAGTATTAAATAAATTTAATTTGGCATGGATATTAAATTTTTATATCACGATCTTTTTTTGATATATACCGCTTCCGCTCCCGTTCGATTTGATCGAAAAGACGGATTTTATTCGACCCGAAATTATTTCGGACCGGTTTAATTTCCAACAAAGACCACCCTGATGAAGCAATGCAAGGCCTTGAAGAACTAAATCCGGAGCTGCCAATTACACGATTTCGAGCCAAAAAATTGCAAGGTTGTTTCCGAGCAATTATTCCCAAGAAATTTGAAGAATTAGAAGAAGTTAAATGCAGCCCCAAGATTGTTACTTTATTAACAATTAAAGATTGGAGATCAAGATTTGAAGAGCAATGCATGAAGATAGAACTCATCAAATTGTGCATGCAAGGCAGATTCGCGTTGCATGGAATTTTCATCCCTTATTTGATTTAATTAGGGGTTGAATTTTATTTAGACTATAGTATTTATTTAATTATGTTAGACTATAGTTTAGTTCAGATTTTTATTTAATTATTGATGTAATTTTCGTCCATAATTAAATAGGTTTGACTAGAATTGTATTTAAGGCAATTTCCTACCTTGAATAGAATTCTAGTTTAGGTATCTTCCTAGTATAGTTAGAGATCCCTTTTGGATCAATTTTTAGGCCTTTTAGCTTATTATTTTCGTGGCTTTCATCCTTATAAATAGGAGAACCATGTAACATTGATATTTTAGACATTATTGATTAAAATTGCTTTTGCATTCAATTTGTGTCTCAACCGTTCAAAGCTTTTGATTGTTTTCTGTCGAAAATACTCATTCTTGAAGCCTAGCAACTTTGAGTCTTACATCAAGGGAACGTTCTAATTCACATGAGGAATTAGGGTGAACTCGCTACCGAGGAGTAACTTTGAGATTCGTTTTCGTCGTACAAGATACGCCGGGGATTAATTGGGTTGCAAATCACAACACCTCCATTGCCCAGCCACCATCTTCAACGTCAAACATCACCATCCACGTCCGTTTCAAATCCAACCACGTTCGTGTTCAAGTTCGTGTTCGTCTCGTTCAATCCGTAAGTCCGTCTCTACTCTATCATACCCTATCTACTCTAGCCTTTCTAAACCCTAAACACATCCATCGACCATCATCATCCTTACCATCCATAATCTCGTCCAATTCAGCCTCACCATTGTTTGGATTTTTGTGTTATTTTGTGTGATATTGTCTAGGTATTTTAATTGAGTCTTAGTCGTCTAGTTAATCGAGTATAGAATCCTTTCGTAATCGACGTAGTTTCTTTCCTAGCTTCCGCGTCTTTTGTGTCTCGTTGGTCATTGAGTCTCGGGTCACATCATATTTTGGCATCAGAGCCACGTCAGCTCTGCTGGTCGTGGTTCAATCCGACGTGTCATTTTATCCTACGTGTCGTCCTACGTGTCTTTTATTTTCTTACGTGTCATCGAGTTGTAATAGCTTAGCTATCATTTAAAAAAAAGGAAGAAAAGAGCATCGACAAAAAAAAAGCCGTCGATTAAAAAAAAATTGTTCGGATGAAAAAAAAAAAAAAAAAAATCCGAAAATTAAAAAAAAAAAGAAAAAAAAGAGGCATATTCATTGTGTTACCTTTTGAGTCTTATTTTAATTTTGGTACTTTCCTTGTAGTATTTCTCTATAGTTGGTACTTTCCTTTTAGTCAAGTTCTATAGTTGGTAACTTCCTTTAGAGTCATATTTTATTTTTGGAACTTCCCTTCTAAGTTCTATTTTAATTTTTGGTAGTTTCCTTCTAGTATAGTTCTTTAGTTGGTAACTTCCTTTAGAGTCTTATTTTATTTTTGGAACCTTCCTTCCAAGTTTTATTTTATTTTGGTAATTTCCTTTTGAGTTGTAATTTATTTTTGGTTCTTTCCTTTTAGAGTCTAGTTCAATTAGGATATTTAGAATTGTGTCACAATTGTGTAACACTTTCCAAAATACCTAATCATTCATTCCTTTTCTTTCCTACTTCTTTCCTTCTTTTCTTTTGGATTTATTTTTGGATTCCTACACTATTTAGGACTTCAAAAATACATCTAATTCTTTCATTATCTTTATTTCTTCCATTCCAATCCTTTCAAACCTTCCATATACTCCCCCATACCCATTAAATTTCGTCCCCTATACCCTATAGAGTTCGAAAATTTCAGCCTTAGTCACATACACCCATGCACCATGCTCCCCATGGGCCGTACACCATATACACCAAATTCTCGCCATCTCTACAGCAACAACAAAATGATCATACTTGAGTTTGAAGGTCTATACTATCCCGATATCTATTTGGATTGGGAACGCAAAGTAGACAAACTTTTTGAGTGCTATGACTTCCCCGAGAAAAAGAAAGTGCAGCTAGTTTCGTCAAAGTTTAAAGGCTACGCAACATCATGGTGGGGATTCCAGCAGAACCGGTGCCACAGAGATCACCTTCCACCTATCGACACATGGCGTGAGTTGAAAGATTTGATGCGGAAACGCTTCATTCCAGACCACTACCAATGGGAGTTGGAGGAAAAGCTATACAAGCTTAGACAAAGAGATCGAAGTGTAAATGACTACTACAACAAAATGATTGAAGCTATGAGACGAGCTGATGTAGAAGAATACCCAAAAGATACCATGGGTAGATTTCTAGCTGGTGTATGAAGGGCAATTCGTGAAAGAGTAGCATTGTACCACTTCGACGAGTTGGAGGACATGGTGGATTACGCCATTCAGATAGAAAAATGGCTAGAGGAACTAGAGATCAAGTCAAAGGAAGAGGTTCAAGTAGAGTCGACCACGAGCTACCAACTTGAGTCATTCGAGGAGTTTCTACGTACCTATGTACCCCCTGCACGGCCTGCATCACCATTCAGCCGGTCATGGAGGACAATTCATGAAAGAGTAGCATTGTACCACTTCGACGAGTTGGAGGACATGGTGGATTACGCCATTCAGATAGAAAAATGGCTAGAGGAACTAGAGATCAAGTCAAAGGAAGAGGTTCAAGTAGAGTCGACCACGAGTTACCAACTTGAGTCATTCGAGGAGTTTCTACGTACCTATGTACCCCCTGCACGGCCTGCATCACCATTCAGCCGGTCATGGAGGTGCCAAGCCAAGCCAACAACATTCAAGAGGAGATCCACGTTGAGTTACCATCTGAGATCGTTGCCATCAAAGAAGATTCTACTTTCGAGGTAACAATTTCCGTTGATGCGTCTATTAAAGAATTGATCGATGTTGCAACTTGTGAGAATGTTGAAGAAGAAGAGAAGGTTGTTGAAGAGCTTGATCTAGAAGAGTTGGATCAACCTTTGAGTGAAGAAGAAGAAATAGAGATCAATGTTGCAGTTGAGAAAGTTCAAGTAAATGAAAAGTTGGAGGAATTACAACCATGTTCTAAAAAGGAGATTGACATCAATGGAGCAATGGTTAAAGATCACAAGAAGTTCGAACCAGCGAACTTAGAGACATTGTCGAGTTCTAACATTTTTTATCAACCATTTTCTTGTGATGTCTTTATTTTACAGGTTGTCAAAGAAATTCCATTGGAAGTTGATATACCACTAGATTTGATCATGAATGCCATGACAATGCAAACTATGGAGCTAGAGTTTCGGCCATTTGACACCAAGTGGATGTGTACATTCATGAAGAAGTATTTTATGCAGCTTGTGCAAAAAGAATTTGATGGCCAATTCGTGTTCGTCTTTGATCCCGAAGCTTTGAATTCGAGGACGAATTCTTTTCAAGAGAAGGGGAATGATGAAGCAATGCAAGGCCTTGAAGAACTAAATCCGGAGCTGCCAATTACACGATTTCGAGCCAAGAAATTGCAAGGTTGTTTCCAAGCAATTATTCCCAAGAAATTTGAAGAATTAGAAGAAGTTAAATGCAGCCCCAAGATTGTTACTTTATTAACAATTAAAGATTGGAGATCAAGATTTGAAGAGCAATGCATGAAGATAGAACTCATCAAATTGTGCATGCATGGCAGATTCGCGTTGCATGGAATTTTCATCCCTTATTTGATTTAATTAGGGGTTGAATTTTATTTAGACTATAGTATTTATTGAATTATGTTAGACTATAGTTTAGTTCAGATTTTTATTTAATTATTGATGTAATTTTCGTCCATAATTAAATAGGTTTGACTAGAATTGTATTTAAGGCAATTTCCTACCTTGAATAGAATTCTAGTTTAGGTATCTTCCTAGTATAGTTAGAGATCCCTTTTGGATCAATTTTTAGGCCTTTTAGCTTATTATTTTCGTGGCTTTCATCCTTATAAATAGGAGAACCATGTAACATTGATATTTTAGACATTATTGATTAAAATTGCTTTTGCATTCAATTTGTGTCTCAACCGTTCAAAGCTTTTGATTTTTTTCTGTCGAAAATACTCATTCTTGAAGCCTAGAAACTTTGAGTCTTACATCAAGGGAACGTTCTAATTCACACGAGGAATTAGGGTGAACTTGCTACCGAGGAGTAACTTTGAGATTCGTTTTCATCGTACAAGATACGCCGGGGATTAATCGGGTTGCAAATCACAACACCTCCATTGCCCAGCCACCATCTTCAACGTCAAACATCACCATCCACGTCCGTTTCAAATCCAGCCACGTTCGTGTTCAAGTTTGTCTTCGTCTCGTTCAATCCGTAAGTCCGTCTCTACTCTATCATACCCTATCTACTCTAGCCTTTCTAAACCCTAAACACATCCATCGACCATCATCATCCTTACCATCCATAATCTCGTCCAATTCAGCCTCACCATTGTTTGGATTTTTGTGTTATTTTGTGTGATATTGTCTAGGTATTTTAATTGAGTCTTAGTCGTCTAGTTAATCGAGTATATAATCCTTTCGTAATCGACGTAGTTTCTTTCCTAGCTTCCGCATCTTTTGTGTCTCGTTGGTCATTGAGTCCCGGGTCACATCACACCCTGACATGCCCATTTGGTACTTTCGCATAACGACGCATGCACTTCGGCTTGTGCAACGCTCCTGGAACCTTTCAGAGATATATGATGAGCATTTTCTTGGATATGCTCGAAACGTGCATAGAGATGTTTATGGACAACTTCACTATTTATGGGGATCATTTTGATCAATCCCTTACAAATTTGAAGAGAGTCCTAAAAACATATGTAGAGAAGGATTTTGTACTGAATTATGAGAAATGTCACTTTATGGTCCGAGTAGGAATCATGTTGGGACATATGATTTCAGAATGAAGAATTGAGGTGGACAGGGCAAAAGTGGACATCATAGCCAAATTGTCCTATCCCACCACTGTCAAGCAGATTCGAGCATTCCTAGGACATGCGGGATTCTCTGAAGATTCATCAAGGATTTTGCCAAGATTGCTCAACCACTAACTCGACTCCTTCAACAAGAAGTGGCCTTCGAATTTGATGAGGATTGCAAGGAGGCTTTCCACAACCTTCAAAAGAAGTTAGTCTCATCCCCAATAATCCAACCACCTGATTGGGGGATGCCATTCAAAGTAATGTGCAATGCAAGCGGTTATGCCGTCGGAGCAGTCTTGGACAGAAATGAGGCAAAGAGAGCTACGTCATCTATTATGCATCCAAAACACTGAATCCAGCCCAGTGTAATTACTAAACCACCGAAAAGGAGTTGTTGGCGGTTGTGTTCTCCTTTGAGAAATTCAGATCCTATCTTCTGGGAGGAAAAGTGATTGTGTTCACTGATCATTCCGCCCTCAAATTCCTCTTGGCAAAGAAAGAGTCAAATGGAATCATTTTGAATATCTTCATAAATGGAATCATTTTTCTTCTTGACAAATGGAATCATTTTCCTTTTTTAATTTTGAATGTCTTGCAAATGGAATCATTTTCCTTCTTTTAATTTTGAATGATGACTTCTAGGAAGCAAAATGAAGGAAGACAAGAACAGAGCAAATAAGATTTGTGGTGTCAAGAAGGTTCAGTTGTTTGCTGTGATTGTCCTTCAACAAATTTATTTGCTCCATATGCTTGAAAAAACCTATTTCTCCATGGCTTTCAATTAAATTACCTCTATTTCTGCTCGATTTTCTTGATACTTAACTCTTTCACTTTATGACTTCTATTTTGTAGATACCTTGTTGGTCCCGGTGTAAGTCTATATCAGTTTAGAGGGGGAGTGAATAAACTGACTTCAAAAACTTTAAATTGATTACGGAATATTAGGGCCCTGACTCGCTTTTGATATTTTATCTTTGCACTTAATCAGTTGAGATGGACGACAGCTTAGCTGGTGAGCTGATCAGTTAGAACTGATAGCTTGAAGACTTAGCTTAGCTTGTCAGTGCAGCTTGTGTGCTAGAGTGTGCAGTTAAAGAACATAGAAAGCTGAAACAATAAGTACAGCACACACAAGACTTTATAGAGGTTCGAAGCTTCCTGCTTCTACCTCCTCTCTTCCTTCCGCAGAAGGGCAATCCACTATGCAAGTGTAAAATTTCTTTATTACAATTACACAGTGAAGAAATTCTGTTGGACCTGAAAACGGCACTCTTCAAACCGAGCGTGGTCTCCTTTCCAACTGTGGTTGTCCTAGAAGAACGGACCCGCCGGTACACACTCCTCCTTAGTTAGTTTCTGGGTTAACAGCTCACATTTATCGGTTTCAACTGCTCGCTGAGACTTTATGTGCTATTGTCTGTCTTTACACGATTTTAGATCTTGCTCGATCTTCAAGCAGGCAGTCTTGAAACTGTTATCAACTCGGAATGCTCATTTAGCTTGAGCTGAGTGGATGATCTTTGAAGGACTAAACTGAGAAGCTTTGCTCTTACTGGAATTCTGCGTCAGCTTAGCTGTTTGCTTTAGACTTGAAGCATGCCTTCTCAGTTGAGAATTTTCGCTTAGGAGATTTAAGCTCTTAAGCTGTGGGGGGAGAGGAAGAAAGCTCAATGTCTGCAAGATAGCAAAGTTAGAAAATCTTGTGAGAAAGTATTCGAAAACTCTTAGCAAAAAAGTATTGGCCAAAATTAAGTTCACTCTCTTTATATAGATGAGTGATCTTTTGACCGTTGTGACTGGTGAATATGCAGAATTCACCGGTGATATTTTAATGCCTGTAGCCGTTTGAAGCTTTTAATGAACTACCTGTTCGACTTTAATGACTTTTGCTCTCAGATCATCGGGATCTTTCAAAGATTTCCTGTCAAGATATTCATTAACTTCTTATCAGAGAGAGTACGTATTTCGGCTATCAGTTTTGGAGATTCAGCTGATGGGCTCTCAACTGTCTCGGCTTTTAGCTCTAACATTGTCCAGTTGGGAGTTCCTCAGCTGCCTTGAGCTTTAATCCTGAGATGGTCCAGTATAGCTGACTTGGCAGCTTCGCTTCAAAAGCTTTCAGTTATGGACTACCAGTTGGCTGCTTGATTGAGCTTTTCTCTCCTTGATCTGATCTTTGGTCAGTTCAGTATTAGCCCAAAGCGTTTACAGCTTTTCTTTCAGCCTAACTGATCTTTGATCAGTTTTAGAGCTGGCTCTTTATGACTGATTGATCTTTGATCAGTTCAGTTTCAGCTTTCAAGCTGGCTCTGCTCTCATCAGTCTGTCTTAGCTTTCAACTTGACCGATGGTTACTCATGCCTACCAGTCTCCAAAGTTCACTTCTCCTATAGTTTTTCTTAAGCTTTGAAAAGTTGACTCTGACTGGTCTGATCGAGGCAACCTTTAAGCTGGTTGACCATGCTTTAAAATACTTATCTCTCATTTCAGCTAGACTGATGTCTGAAGTCTTACTTGGTCATTACCCCTAATTTCCAGCTTTACATAACCTGCAGTTTTACATTAAATCATCATACATGTTTTGACATTTCATCAAAACCATCAGTTGGAACTTTTCCAAGAATTTTCCTAACAATTTCTCCCTTTTTGATGATGTCAAAACTAGTTGGTTTGATGATGGAAAACTACATGAGGTTATCTTTCATGAATGAGCATCTGAGCTTGTACCAATTTTTTGTATCAAAGCTGATATCAGACCATGCTCCTAAGAACAGTCTTAGATACTTGTAGCTTCTAAAAGTTATCAGTTTGACATTCATGAGTGTCAGAGCTTTGATATGATTATCAGAGCTTTGACAATTAGATGAATATCAGAGCTTTGAAAAATAAATAACATTTGAGCTTAACGAGTTTTATCTTTAAGGCATCAGGGTTTTTTCTGATAGAAGTTGCAGCTTAAATGGCCTTAAGATATTTTGATACTCGTTTGCACAGCTTGAAAAGCTTTAAATGTTTCAGTTCTAAAACAACTCAATTCTGATTATCATGCAGATTTTGTTCATTTATCAGAGTGCATGGAAAGCCTTAAGCTATTCCGAAAGACATATCAGCATGATCATAATATATTTGTATTATAAACAAAAGAGCATGTTTAGAAACTGATTGAGCAAAGAAGAGGAAGAAATGTAAGGAAATAGCAGAGAGAGAATATCAAGAATTGATATTTTTAACTTCCTTCTTTAGTTGGAACTGTTCACCACTCAGTTCCTTCTTCTTTTACTTGATTCTCCTCTTTCATACTTGCAGGGAAAGATGTCTGGTATACTATGGATACCACATTCTTGCTGTTGCTCAAGTTGGGCATTCTCCCAAGTCCAAAAGTAGTTTTGAGCTTGCCATTGCTCAAATTGGACTGGTAGTGCCATCTGCACTCAAGTGTTCGAGATTGTCATGATCTGTATGACAATATCAAAAGAACACAAAAGGTTTTGGTTATTTATATTTGAATAACATGTTCTGGACATTCTGTTAACATTCCGCTGCTAATCTAATTGAAGATCGAAGAATGTACTTGATCATGTTCTTGAACATGATCATGTACATGGTTGTCCAGAGAGTTTCCAAGAGACATGTTATACTGGATTCAAGGAGTTGAAGCTGCTGATTCAAGATGGACGTTTCAGAATAGACGCTGCCTTGTTCATGATGAAGAACAAAGAAGGAAAGCATGAGTTCTATTTAAGGAAGGCATCTAAATTAAGGGAATCCAAACCAAACAAGGAAAGTTTCCTTTAGAGTTTGATTCAGATTAGGACATCTGATTACCTTGTTTAGGCTATGTCTTCTGTTTATAAATAGCCTGGAAATCAGACTAGTTAGATAGCATGAGCACGAATACACAAGTACTGATTAGAGAGTTAAAAGACTTTATATTTGAAGCATTAGGCATTCATCATTGTTAGGCTAGAGTTGATCTTTTGATCATTATTTTTCTAGTCTGTGTTTGAATCTTTCTCATACACACTTTTAAAGGAGTCTGAGGAGAGATTTCCTGTGTGAACTAGAGAGAGTTTAGGTTGTGAGGGGATCTCATAATTCAATCCATCGAATGAGGTTGTAGTGGGTAGGAAAGGGGTCAAGACAAGAGATCATCATGTAAAAGCCTTTGTAACTGTGCAACGGAGTAGTGGATTGTTTCCCACGGACTTAAAAAGTCCCCCTAACATAGATCAATTGATCGAACAGGGTTACCAACTTCATGCCTTTTATTTGCTTTCAATTTATCATGCTGACTTACATGTTCATCATAATATACATGTACATGTTAATGAACATTATGTTCGGTGCACAACTTAGGTAACTTCAATTGGTATCAGAGCAGTTCATTTTTCAAAGCAAAAAGATTCTCGAGTTGCTAATCTGTGTGCGTGGTTGTTTCTGTAAATGATTTCTATGCTTGAAGGAAGTTTCATAGAGCATCCCTCGATTTGACTATGCTTACTGGAAAGCAAGGATGAAGGCATTTATCAAAGCATCTGATGTCAAAGCATGGAAAATTGTGTTAAATGGATGGAGTCCTCCTACCTAGCTGGATGAATAAGGTGAAGTCATTCCAAAACTTGACGCAAGATGGACCAAAGAAGAAAACATAAATGCGAGCCTCTATTCAAGTGTCCTTAACTCTATATTTGCTGCAGTAGATCTGAATACATTCAGTCTTATATCAATATGTGAAGTAGCCAAAGATGCATGATATATCAAAGCTACAAAATCTGACCACCGATTTTGAAAAGCTTTGTATGTCCGAAGAAGAGAACATTGATGAGTTCAATATAAGGCTATGGAAAATCACCAATGAAAGCTTTTCTCTAAGAGAGATTATGTAAGAAGAGAAGCTGGTGAGAAAAGTTTTCAGACCTTGCCAAAAAGGTTCGCATATAAAGTTGCTGCAATCGAAGAAGCAAAAGATATCAAATATATGCATTTAGATGAGCTGATGGGATCTTTGAGAACATTTGAGATGAGTTTGAGAGAATATTTTGGTGCTAGGAAGTGGAGGAACATTGCTCTGAAGACAGGTATTCAATCTGGTGATTCTCCAACTGTTGCAGAGTTGCTGAACACCATAAGTCTGCTTATGAAAAGCTTCAACAAGATGATGGAAAACACCAACAGAGGATCATTCCAAATGGATAATTAGAATGATAAATCTTCTAAAAATACATCTCGATCAAGAAATAAGAGGATGAAGATACGCTGCAAAGAATGCAATGGATTTGGCCATGTTCAAAGTGAGTGTGCTAATACTCCCAAGAAGAAATAAAAACAAGTTATGAAGCTTCTTCAAGTGATGAAGATTCGGAAGAAAGCGAGATTGATCAAGAAGATAGTGACTTTGCATTTGTTACTCGCCAAAAAACTTCAAAGGAGGGTTAAATAGATGGTCTACTTACTGGAGCACGAAAGTTTTCCAAGGAAGAAAAATATAAAGACTTTCCTGTCAAGGATATGCACGTTGTTCAGAACACCAGATATGTTCCAAACACTGAAATAAACACCAACAAAAGATTGTCTACCAATCCGAGAGTTGTAATCTGCCACTATTGTGAAGAAAAAGGTCATATTCGACCAAACTGCAAGAATTATTTAAGTGATCTCAAAAGGATGAAGAGAAGGTTTATTCCAAAGAAGATAAATTAAGCTATTCAGAAGCAGTTCTACATGGAAAAATCTTCATAAAAAAGGTGTGTGTTCAAAAAAAGCCCGGACAAGGAAAACGAAGATCATCAATACGATGTTCCTACTGATGTTTATGAACAACCGGATGAATGTCACCCTGAAGTTGACGTAGAGAAAAATATTTTTTCTCAAAATCTGAATGTTGATACCTATGGTTCTGCAGTCATGCAAAAAGAGTTGATGCAGGTCAAAAAGATTGATGTTACTCAAAATGATATTCCTTACAGTGTTCTCAAGAAAGAAAAAGAATGGAAACCGGTCATTCCATATTGGGTTGCTGTTGTGTCTATATCCAACATGAGATCAAAGAAGAGAAATGATTACTTTACAGGAGATCTTACAAACGTGGCGTGAAGTGTTCGGCTTCAGAACTCCCGTTTTCGGACCTTGCCTTGTCTTCAAATCTTTTTGGCAAAAAGGTGGAGTCTGCACTCCTTTGCCTTTACATACTGGCAAATAGGGGGAGTAAATTTTATTATCTTGCATCCATGTTTTTGCAAGATATTTTTGTGCTGATTTGCTGTAATATTAATTTATTGGTGTTATATATTGAACAGATGTTTTTATCTGTCTTACTATGATCCTAATATGCTTAAAAATTTACATTACTGATGAAAAAAAATGATAAAAAATGCATTCCAGCAGAGCAGACAAAAGCTAATAAAAAGTGAAAAACAGCTGGATTATATCGTGTTCACAGAGACATTCAAGAACGTTTTAAGGTACATGGTCCTTCAGTTTAAGGATTGTGTTCTTTTAAAACATGGAGCTGATTCGACACTAGATAAAGATAAAGGAGGAGATTGTTAGTGCCATCTGCACTCAAGTGCTCAAGATTATCATGATCTATATGGCAATATCAAAAGAACACAAAAGGTTTTGGTTATTTATGTTTGAATAACATGTTCTGGACATTCTGTGAACATTCTGCTGCCAATCTGATTGAAGATTGAAGAATGTGCTTGATCATGTTCGTGAACATGATCATGTACATGGTTGTCCAGAGAGTTTCCAAGAGACGTGCTATACTGGATTCAAGGAGTTGAAGTTACCGATTCAAGATGGGTGTTTTAGAATAGAAGCTGTCTTGTTCATGATAAAGATCAAAGAAGGAAAGCAGGAGTTCTATTCAAGGAAGGCATCTAAATATCCATGATCGATGAACGATGTTGTCATTGAACTGTGTGTTTGTGATGCTGCTGAGCAGAATATGCATCACAATATCCATGATCTGGACCATTGTTGGAGGGACATTATCTTTCAAATTATTTGAAAAGTCTCGATGATCGACGTGTTGAAGCTTCCAGCCATTCGATAACTCCAACTTGGAAGGGAGCGCGAGTTCAAACACCTTCTGGTCTTTATTGGGGAGCTGAAACAGGTCGGTTAACACATCTTTGTTGATGATGATAACCTGGTTGTGGACAACAGACATTATGCTGTGTCCCGTAATCTCTGCATTGTAGTAGAACTCGGCTACAAGCGAGAGATGCTTCCTCTTGGGCTGAGTTGTCATCAAAGACAAGAGCCCGCATGTCTTTAGCAAGTGAAAGATCATGCTAGTCTTCTCTGGACCTAATCAAGCTTCAAGAAGCTCCCAGTTAATGTACTTATCCTTTCTGAGCTTTTTTATGAGAAGCTGGATGTTCATCGAGTGAAATGAAGAAGCCATTTTTCGATGACAGATGATATGAACAAGAGAGAGCTTTGGATAAGTAAGAGAAGATAAGGAGAAGGAATGTGATATAAGAGTTCTATTTTTCATTCAACTTCTCCGCTGCTTATAAAGCAGTGATTTTGCATGCATTTAACCATATCAATCGAGTGCTACTGGCTGATCAACTATCTGATTTGATAGAAAGTTAGCCGATTAAATGATGCATGCATCTTAGCCGTCCACCTGGACTATTGCTTTTTGATCAAGTGGCTGGGATCTGAAGGTTTGAAAATCTGGGTAGTTGCCATAAATAGCAAAATATTTTGCCAGAAGATTTGCTATTTATATCCCTCAAAAAATTCATCTGTTTATACTTTAATGCTTATCATAGAGACTTAAATGGCAACTCAGATGAACAGTGAGCTTATTTTGAAATGTTAATGGTAACTATTCAAAAATAAGCTTTGAGGAATAGAGATTAGAGAAGCTTATCAAGAAGGATTAATCAGGCAGTTGATGAGGGAGCTTGAGCTCGAGGTGCCAGTTTCCTGCTAAACTGATGATATCGCCTTTAAACTGATTTGATCAGTTTTGTTGATTGGCTGCTGATTAACTTTTCGTCAATTTTCTCTTCTTGAGTGGATGGACGGGGCTAGCTTGTCCGCTTTCTCTAGAGCTATTTGATCATTTTCTTTTGGAAGCTGAACTGATGATATCCTTAAAAGGATCAGTTCTGGTTGCAGTGTCAGCTTGCTGAAGTTACTTAAGAGCAACTGCTGAGCTGGTCAGCTTCAAAGTGGTCAGCTCTGTAATTTCTCTGCATGATGAGCTGGACTGATTTGCCATTAGTTTTCCAACTCCTGAGCAAGAATTGATAAGATGAGTAATATAGCTTCGGGATAGGAGATCTGGAGACATGGTAGTATCTTCATCGTATTTTGCTCCACTGTGTCCTTTCTGTTGACTCCTCGGGGTTGCCACAATTTTAGTGTGAGATAGAGCTTGATCTATCTTTTTGATGGCACCCACAGCTTGAAGTGATGCCTCTTCCGACTGAATTGATTCAAAATCAAAATTCAGTTTTAGGCAACATCGATCGACTGGATTGTTGACAAACTGCTTTTCAGTTGCAACTCCTTGCAAACTTAAACTGGCTTGAACATCAGCTAGCATGGCCTTAGCTAGAATGTTATTATCAAGTCGATGCTTCATAATCCGCTGGACTTGCAAATAGTTGGAGGAAATGGATTTGAAGCCCCAATCCATTTAATACTCCAAGTCTCTTCACGTTGCAAAAAGCTCATGCCATGAAAGATAGTTAGCAAGAAATGTGACTGGATTGACATAGAATGTCTCTAGTTATACCAGTAGAAGTACCGGTGCAGTTGTTTGAATAACTGATTGTCTTGCTTGGCAACATAAGTGAAGTGAGTAAGAAGGAGATTTGTTACGTCTTTCTGTGCACTTTTGACTGCATATTCGCCACTGTAGAAAGTACGAATATTGTCTTCAGTCAGCTGGAGAAGAGGGCAAGCTCTCTTGAAGTAGTCGGCTCTATAATTTGGATGAGGGATTCTGATGAATGGAATGAGCTTATCTGGATCAGTGCAGGGCTTGAAGTCAACTGATGATCCATTCTTGGAGTGTGGAGAAGGAACGTCATTGGCGGCTGAGCTCCTTGAAGTTGTATTGCCAGTTTTGGCTTTAGATCTCATATTCTTCTTGAGTGACTGAAGATGTGCTTTCCCTTTCTAGGGAATCTAGTTGGAGATGAGGACTGGTAGCACGCCATCATTTAGAAGATTCAACATATCTTCCAGGAACTTGCTCATTCTTAGAACAATTCCTACTTTGGACTTAAATTTCCCAGTCTTCTTTGAGTGGGTACCTTTGATGACCTGATGCTTAAATTAGAAGAATACGAACTCTGCCCAATTTGCTTCCAATCCTTCAACAAGGTGTATCATTACCTTGTATCTTTCTTAAGTTAATTGACTCAAGCTTTCAATGGTGCCGAACATTATTTTGTTCTTGATATCGAGCATAACTCCATACTCGGGCTTTAGATCAGTTTTAGCTATGGTAAAACTGAATTGCTTGGAGCAAGTTGAAGCGCGCCATTCTTTCCAATATGGTTTAGCTGAATCTTTCAAATCTTGAACCCTGAAACCCTTTCTTGGAAGTTTAAAGATTTCTACAATCTTTCTTTTACTGATATGGAGCTTCTTTCCATGAATCACTGAGTGTATAACCTTCCTATCTGCAGTGACCTTTGCTTGAAGCAAGAACTCACTTACCAAGTTTTTTCTGAAGAATCTTGGTGGAGTTTCAAGGTAATGTAGAATTTCTATCTTGTCGAGATTGACCAGAAGAAATGGGTTGTTTGATTCTTTAAGAATCAATTGAAATTTCTGTCTTTTCAGAAATTTATCTCTCATTATTTGCTCTTTGAAGGGAAGTAAGAGCTTTTGAACATTCGGCCATTTTTCAAAAATTTTGGCTGAATTTGAATTGAAGCTTTTTGAGAGAGAGAGAGAGAGAGAGAGAATACTCTTTTGGAAGATGATTTTTGAAAGAGTATGTGAATTGTGCTTCTGTATTCTCTCAAAATTTTGAGCAAGGGGATTTTTGAGTGAGGAGAAAGACTCATAAATTTTTGTTGGTTGAAAGAATTAAATAGCCCCTTGTCGTTTTCTTTTGACTTTTGATTTTGAGCTCGGGACCAACAGTCAAAAATAATAAATACTGACACAAGCATTTATTTTAGCCAAAAGATTTCTATTAAAATATTAAGAAATAAACTGATTTACAAGAAGTTATCCTAAGGCGTCTTGTCAGCTGACTTCTTAAGCCTTCAGGTCTTCTTGCGTTCAGTTTTTCTTTTCTTCGACACTGGCTCACTGGGACTGTTCGACTCTTCTTTGAAGTTGTGAGATCTTTCATCAAAAGACTTCAGTCCAGTATGAGCTTGCAGTTTCTTAATTGACTCAGACAACTGTCTTACTTGGTCTTGCAAGTGTTTGATCAGTTCTTCATGATGTGTTGCAGGCTGAACTGATGGAGAGGTGGGTTGCGTGTCTGGCTGAATATCATCAGTTGTTTCGATCCTTGAGTCTGCTGTTTTCTCCTCTTTCTGCATGTTGTTCCTTTTGGAATCAGTATTTTCTTCAGCCTCCTATTTCCGTTGTGCAGAGTTCTTCGGCTGAGTTGATGTTGAGCTTCCTTGAGCTATCTTTTCAGCAGACTCCATTTGAACTGATGTTGCAGCTGCTTTTTCAGCTGCACTTGATTCAGCTTATCCCTTGCTTTCGTGTTCTAGTGACACAAACTTTGGATAATCATCATCAGAGTCAGATGATTCCATCTTGATTGGTTCAATCATCTTCGCCTTTCCTTTTTCGAGGACCTCTGATGTCTTGATCGATTTCTACCGAGTTTCATATTCTCTGATCTGTACTGGCATCTCTGGCGCTCATCTAAATGACTTTGGTAGAAAGTCATCTAGATCAACTGGATATACTATGGTCTCCTCCTTCATTAATTCTGGAAGTTGTTTTTCCAGAATAAGGCTGACTCGATTCAGGAAGCACATTTTTTGTGGAAAACTTTTGTCACTGATGGTTTTCTCCTCGATAATTTCCACATATTTCTTCAGTTGATCGAAGAAATATTGTTCCCAATTTATCCTCATTTCTCTGCAAATGGCTTTGCAGATTTGATATCTGGGCACTGTCATTTCAGAAAAGCTTTCTGTTGCTCCTGTGAGCATCCTGGCAGCAATCATAGCTAACACTTGATACTCTTCCTTAAATTTGGTTATCATGTGGTTGCTATGATATTTCTGAGTGATTGTCTTCTTTCTCCACACGTTGTAGTGTGGCTCAGGATTTATCCAGAGAGCTTCGAGCTTTTTGCCAGAGCTTGGAATTTTGAAAATCTTCCGTAAGATTAGCGGAGTAATAATGATTTCTCTTCCTCTTACTTCAGTGATGATCTCCTGAGAATTCTCTTTGTATTGCGAGTTCAGAAAGAACTCTGCCATGGCCTCAGGGTAGACATTTAAAGGAGCCCTTTCAGTGAAGGTTATTAGTTTGGCTTTCTCCACTAGTGTGATGATCATTTCACACATCTCTGAGTTTCTACAAGAATGTCTGAAGGCCACAGGGTTGAGGAATTTGTCATGATAGGAATTTGTCATGATAGAGATCTTCTCTAAATGCCGTAGAATCCTCATGAGAAAGCTTAAAGTTGTACTTTCTTCCGTGAAGATTGGTAGAGAATTGAGCCATGGAAAGAGAAGTTTTGGAGAGATTCGGAAGACTGAGAAGAATGGGAATTCTTGATGAATTTTGAGAGAGAGACTGAGTGCTTGAGTTCTTTGGTCAGCTGTGTGGATGATTTGGGGGAAAACAACTAACCTATTTATAGAGTCAAGTGAACGGTGAATCTAACGGTAAACAGAATTTGAGTTCAATCAAAATCAAACGGTTCCGATTAATCCGTCGATTTTAATTTCAGATTTATCCATTCAGATTTATGAGGAGAGAGAGAGTGGATCCAACGGTAATATTGAGATGACTCGTCATTTTACTATTCAGTAATAAATTCAACTTTGAACTTATCTGATTGTGGCTCTCTTCTAGTCTCCACATTGCATTGAGCTACTGACATCATCAGTTGGCCTTTCGACTAATGATCTTCTCAGCTTGGATTGATCAATTCCAGCTGGAGTTTCTTCAGCTTTGATTCCTTGTCAGCTTAAGATGTCCTCTCAGCTTTGCTCCGCCTAAGCTTGATAGCTGCTTCCTTTAGTTGAAGCTTTGCCTTCTTCAGTCAATTTTGGATTCAACTGCTCTCATCAGTTGATCATAACTGGTTGAGAACTGATGCCTTCTGCGATCAGTTTACTCATCTTCATTCTTCAGCTTCCATGTAGCCTTAGCCATTTTTTCAGAACTGATTTGGGCTCACCAATTTAAGCTCCAAAGCTTAACTAACTGATGCCATCTTGGGTCAGTTCTCATCTTCAGTTGGAGTGTTCCTCTTCACTCCTCTTAGCTGATCATCATCCCCCCACTACCAAAAAACACGCTCATACATAACGGATAAAATCCGTTATCTATGTTATTATATGAGTGTTACTTATACTAGTGTTATGTATGATTGCGCTCATACATAACGGAATAATATCCGTTATCTATGTTATTATACATAATAGTTATAGCAATAAACATAACATCGGATATTACGTTATCTATAACTCTCATACATAAAATTTTCTTCCGTTATAAAAAATTAACTTTCTCCGTTATCTACGAACATTTACATAACAGTTTTTTTTCATACATAACACTCTTCATTGCGTGATCTATTACTATTATATATAACGGTTTGTACCGTTATGAAAATTCATTTTTCTCTATTATCTATTACTATCATATATAATGGTTTGTACCGTTATGAAAATTCATTTTTCTCCGTTATGAAATATACCGCATGGATTAATACATAACGTTGTTTGTAGTTTAGATAACGCTTTTTTACGTTATGTATGTTTTGATACATAACAGATTTTTACCGTTATTAAATATTTTTAGTTTTCGTTATCTTTAGGTCTTATACATAACGGTCTTTTAGTTTCACTGCCATAAAAATAACTGAAATTCCCATAAACCATCGTACATCTAATTCAAAAAATATTCATACATTCATCTGAATAGAGTCAATATTCTACACATGTTTATATAATAATAGTGTCAAAATAAAGATAACATATATATCCAAAAATCATGATTGCCTACAGCAGCTGTATCCATATATGTATATCTACATATCTGCACACATGAGAGATTTATAGCTTACAATGACTGCTCAACTTCTTATGTATATCATTTCACACTATTAAATCAAAAGAGAATTAAAGAAGGGAAATGCAAAAAAGAAGTATAATCAGAGCAATATAAATCATGCATACCTACCCTCACCCCTCCTTTATTAATTGCATACAGCCCAATCTCAAGAAAATAAAATCAAGTAACAAATCTCACTAGCCTAAATAAAGGAATTAAGCTGAAAAGGTATTTCTACTTGAAGAAGACAAGAGAAGAAAAGTTAAGTCTAAAATTTGGGTTCAAATGATGTTTACCTTAAATCAATGAAGATCGATATGGATCAACGACAAGGTAGCTAATTTGTGGATTAGGATATCACTAGAAAATATTCCAGACGTAATAAACAATATTATGGAAGGTATATCAGTTTTTTCCTACTTTCTATCAATTTTGACAAGGTCCTATATTTTGTTCTCTTTAATATTCTTTTTTGTTGTCTATTTTATATGCATTCATTCAAGAAAAATACGAGAAAATGAGACATAACGCGCAGTGCACACAGAAATAAATCCAAAGAGTTGCTAGAAATTGTTTCAGTTAATTGTTTAAAATTTGGGGTTCAATTAAAAAAGCTAAATCTTAAGGAAAACATTTATTTGGACACATGGGTTTAACTGTTCATAATATATATAATTATTTAACTGTTCTGCATTCTCACATTATTTATTAATTTTGCGTATTTCCTCAACATAATTTAGTAGAATAAAAGCACTCAGAAAAAGAAAATAACTTCAGCGGTAAAACGGGATATTAGTGCTAAAGCTCGACATCTATATCCTTTTAGCAACATAACTTCTAATAGGAACATTACTTTGATTCACTTCATAATAACAAAAATATCATCAAAGCAACATCATATTACCGAGTCAAAGGTTACCATGTGAGCATAGATAAATTAAGCATAATATAGCATGCTCGAGTGTTTCAAGTAATTTTTCCATAATTAAAACATAAAAGCAATTGGAGTGAGAGATTACCGAATGGTTATGGAAATTGGGGAAAATGATGAAGCAACACAGTTGAAAATGCCTCCGTTGCTGCCGCGGAGTCGAAAATTTAATGAGCTTCCATAACATTATTTGTCTATAGAGAATAATACCATGTAATCTAGTCATAGAGAATCAAATTTGACAAAAATAAGTGAATAAAATAGTAGTGCAACAAAAGCAGTTGACGAAGATAGAAGAAGATGATGAAATAAATATGTTTTGAGTGCCGAGTATATATTATAATTTAACTTAATTTTATTTTCACAGAATTTCTGAGACAGACCTGTTAAGTTTTAAAGCAAGAACAATATCAAAATATTAAACTTACAGAAACTAATTGGCAATTCCAAGGTTACAGAATAAAAATAAAATTGGATGTCTTGACTTCCAAGTGGCCAAAGAAGAACCAAGTTGTATGGCATGAGCTAGCCATTATTAAGTCAATCACAATTTAAGAAGATATTTCATGTAGGTTAAATGTTTGGCCACTTGAATAGAAAGACAAATTCGCTTTCTTGAAAGTTGAAGCAGTTAAGAGAAAATTCAAGAAACATTGATCAACAAGCTACATGACAACTAATCTCAAGTAACGAATATCGGTAGTGAGATGTTCAAACTTGCATAGTAAAAGAGAGAACACAAACTTATAGATATATAGCTAACAATCACATAGTGAGTGTGAGTGTCTGTGTGTGTGTGTGTGTGTGTGTGTGTGAGAGAGAGAGAGAGATGCAACATGGCCAACAAGAATTGCAAAATAATGAAGAATTCTAAGAATGAAAAATAAAAGAAGGAAAAAGAATAATGCAAGAGAAATTATCAAGTGAGACTTAGTTAAATGAGAAAGAGATCAATAGAATAAGATGGCAAAGTTAGAAATTATGAGAGCTGCAATTTACTAAAATATTCCATGAACTCCATGAATACACGCACACGTGCGCACACATTTTACCCATCAATGTAACTTTCAAGTATTAACTAGAAAACTAGAAAACCAATAAACATCAGCAAAAATGCTCACCTCCAGCTTCAGCCATTTTCTGGAATCCTGCAAGCAACGTATACAAATATGAAAAGAAGAAACTGAATTGAATCCGCAATATTGCAATTTATCATTAAGTGAACATGAAACAATTCTAAAGAATTTAGGCTGTAGATAAACAGAACGCTATTTCGAGACATCATTTTCTGAGTAAAAGATAATCTAAATATTGGGATAACAAAAGATTTTCCTAATTCATATGTATTCTCTCTAAAGAAGTCTTCCGATTGGAAAAGTGGGATACTTTCAAATGAGAAGCCAATATTTGAATAACAACGAAACATCAGTCAAAAATTTGTTAAAAACTTTAGTTTAACTAGGATAACAAAATTTCCAAGAAAATATAAATAGTATGCATGCAACTAACATAAAATAACTCACCATAACAGGCCTTCTTGTGACTTCTCAGTACTTGTAACTGATACTTGGGCCTACGTGTTGCTTACTAACAGGTCCTTTCCCAGTAAAATCGCTTGTTTTCACATGCAAACTCTTCCCTGTAGACAGATCTTTGTTCTTTCTGCAAGGATCCTTAACATGTTTCTCTTCTTCTGAAGCTTTGGTTGGTGGATTAGGCAATGCATCATCTCTTCGATTACCTTTAGATCCAGCACAAATTTAGCATCAAAATAATGCAAGAGTAGGTGTCTGTTCAAAAGAATGAACCAAAAGATACCTAAAGATGATAGTATAAGCTTTCTTTTCTTCGCAGGACCAATATCAGATGGACTCACTGAGAGGAAATGTTCAGATCTCTTCATATTATCTCCAACCTGAGGTCGATCTTTTATAAAACTGTTCTTCTGTCCATCGCTAGAAGTACCTGGTATATTAAATCCTGCATGCAGGAAAAAAATAATTGAATTTCTCACTCAAGTGCTTAATTATCATAGTTAAGATTAAACAGACCAATAGTATGTGAAATTTTGTGAGCAGATAACATGGAACAATTGCATGAATATTCTAAACAGATGCAATTTGGCACTTGAGACCTGAGTAGGCAAAGAAACAATTGCTTATTGTACTCACCTTTTTCTACTCGGGCAGACTGGTCAGTTTTGGTTGATCTAACAGGTTCCACTTCACTCCTGGCTTTCAAATGTGCTTTAGGTTCAGAACCAAGGCTATAAATTTTGCAACTCCTCCTGTTGAAGAAATAAGCCACTGCATAGAGGTTTAGTAAAAGAAAAAATAGACCACCTAAATATATTTAGGGGCATTGGAAGATATTGAAACATGAACTAAATAATGATTGTTGAAGGAGATCATTTCCTCTAAAAAGTTAAGAAACTTAAGATATTATGCTAGAACTAGGAAACTCCTCAGATATTATATGCGTTCCACTCCACATTCACGAACCTTCAACTTCAGCAATTGAACTAGGAAACTCCTCTGATATTATGCGCGTTCCAACATCAAAAGACCGATGAAATATATAATCAGCCATTCTCAATTCTTCTTCTAGAGGTTGAGGATTTCTTTTGTCCTTTGATGAGCAAACAACATTGCATTTCCCTAAAATTGCATCCTATATGACCATCAGGGAAACAAAAGGGTGATGTGAGAAAGGACAACATTGCATTTCCCTAAAATTGCTTCCTATATGACCATCAATTTGCTTATAACTATGAAAGGGGGAACTGAAAAACGAGGCAAACTACCTATATATATATATTATATACTTCTCCTAAAATTTTATTATTATGTCCTCTTATAAATTCACTTGGACAAACTTATCCCCTGAACTCAGTTGTGATATTTTTTTATTTTTTTATAGAATTGGGGTGGATGAGCAGTGTTTCTCAAACTCAAAATATTTTTCTCTTCGAGACATTTATGAATGCATTCATGTTCTCTTGAACATCCATTTATCTGTAACCATTTCATGATGACAATCATTTTCCCTTTCTTCATCTTTCTTTTAGATATTGATACAGTTTTTTAGGAATTACCTAAAAAATATTCTGGGAACATAATCACACTTCTCAAAAGGCTTGCATTGCCACAGAAGCTAAGGTAGAGGTCTCAGTATTAATTACATCAACCAAACATTTCAATACACTTAGAAGCACTGAATCGGAGATCTGGTGCAAAAAGAAAGGACATATAATAAGATCAATGGTGGCAACAATACAAACATGCAGCTAATAAATTATGATCAACTTCACATGATCAATGCCAAAAGGTAAATTACCAGCTGAATCTCTTCACATGATCACAAAGACAAAACAATTAACTATGTATTGTACGACATCATCATCTGTACGATAGCCTGCTTTCCTCATTTTGGCTCTCTCATTTTTAATGACTGAAATTAAGGCAGAGGTAATCAAAATTTATAAAGAAATCGTGGAAACTAACTGTTACTTGCAAATTCACTTTCAAGAAGCCCTAATTTCAAAAAAGTTAGGGTTCGAACCTGTGATACTCGGACTCTCCGATTTGGGTGCCACAGACAACACGGACACGCACCTGATCTTTTGGTCTTGTCTTCGGCAGAATGAACGACTCTGCCTTCTCTTATTGACTCGAGTTGCCATATTTGTTTATTAAGAAATCGACGGCCAAAAAAATTCCAACACGACAGGTTCTCGTCGGAGCGTAGCAGTTGCAATATTTAGGCTTTTTTCAAGTGCGAACTCTGAAATTTGAGTGGCGACTGTAAACTCCATGAAGAAAGAAGTCGAAAAGTAGAAAAATCGAAGATCTAGATGAAGGAGAGAGAAGAAGGATTCATTCTTGAAATATTTTCACCTGGAAGGAAAAGAGGCTTTCCGCGGAAGCTTTAGAGTCAGCCGTGTGATGTCGTACTCCGCCGTAGAAGGAGGCCACTCGCCGAGATAACGGCGGAAATCAACCCTTCACCAGAAATCAACCCTTCGCTGAAGCTCTCTCTCTCTGTATTCCCTTTTTGAAGTTGATTATTGATCGATTAATTTGCTTGGGAGAAGGGAACAAAGATGAAGGCTTTTCTTTTACCTTTTTGTTACAATTTTTTTAATAAAAATATAAATTAAGTTTGAAGTTTTCTATTAAAAGGTAGAGTAAAAAATAACTTATTATTTTTATAAAATATCAAATGATTTGGTAGGAAATATAGGCGGTAAAATTTTTACTAAATAATGATGAGAGGAAGAGTAGCGGGAAATTAGGAAATTTTCAGTTTATATTATTTAATTTTGAATTAAAAAAATAATAATTAACACATATACATAACGGATATTTATAACGGTCAAAGTTACCGTTATATAATGTGTTTATATTCAACTCATTGGATACATAACACAACGCATAACAGTACTAAATGAGCGTTATAATTGTGAACAATATGTAACACTCAAATATAACGCAAGACTCGAAAACGTTATATATGATCGGAGATAACACTTCTCTCGTAACGGATTTTTAAAATATGCATTATCTATACCAAAAATGCGCTCATACATAACAGATATTTAAAATATCTGTTATGTATGAAGTGTTATGTATGAGGGTCTTTTTTGGTAGTGTCTTTTGAAGCTAGATTGAGCAATCCCAGTTGGATGCACAACTCCACAAATCTAGCTTCTGGCAATAGCTTGGTGAAGATATCGGCTATCTGCTTCTCCATGTTGACATATTTGATGCAAATGTCTTTCTTCTAGATGTGATCTCTGATGAAGTGGTGTCTGATACCAATGTGCTTCGTCCTTGACTGCAATACTGGATTATGAGATATTGCATATTGCAATAGCACTATTGTTATCATAGTAGATCGGCACTTCTTCAGTCTCCACCTTATAATTCTTTAGTTGTTGCTTCATCCACAGGATTTGAGCACAACAGCTTCCAGCAAGTACATACTCAGCTTAAGTTGTTGACCTGGCAACTGAGTGTTGCTTCTTGCTAAACCAGGATATCAGTTTGTTCCCAAGAAACTGACATGTTCTACTGGTGCTTATTCTGTCGATCTTACATCCTCCGAGGTCTGAGTCTGAGTACCCAGTTAGACTCAAGTCATCATCTCTAGAATACCATAACCCAAGATTTATGGTTCCCTTAAGGGACTTCATGATCTTCTTCGCTGCTTCGAGATGACTTTTCTTTGGGTTGGCTTGGAACTTTGCACATAGTTCGAGTGAATATGTGATGTCTGGTTGGCTGGCAGTTAGGTAGAGAAGGGATCCAATGATTCCTCTCTAGTGTGTCTGGCTGACTGATTCTCCTTCTTCATCGAGGGTCAGCTGCACTTATGTATTCATTAGAATCTTGAGAGTTTTTCCCTTATCGGTTCCAAACTTCTTGACAAGCTCTTTGGTATACTTAGCTTGACTGATGAAGATTCTGTCTTCCAGCTGCTTCACTTGGAGTCCTAGGAAGAATGTCATTTCTCTCATTATCTTCATCTCGAATTCACTTTGCATCAGTTGAACGAATCGAGTGCAGAGATCTTTACTCTTGGATCCAAAAATTATGTTATCCACATAAATTTGGACCATCAAGATCTCAGCTGATTGTTCTATTCTGAATAGAGTACGATCGATGACTTCTTTCTAAAACCCATTCTTTAGCAAGAATGTTGTAAGGGTTTCATACCAAGCTCTTGGCACCTGCTTCAAGCCATATAGAACTTTCTTCAGCTTGTAGACTTGATCTCCAATTTCAAAGCCTGGACGTTGCTTGATATACAGATCATCCTTTAGCATCCCTTACAAGAATACACTTTTCACGTCTATTTGATAGACCGTGAAATTGTTGTGAGCTACATAGGCGAGGAACAATCTGATGGTCTCCAATCTTGCAACTGGTGCGAATGTCTCATCAAAGTCGATTCCTTTACTTTGAGAGTACCCCTTGGCTACCAGTCTGGTCTTGTTCCTTGTGATCACGCCTTGTTCATCCAGTTTGTTGTGAAAGACCCACTTAGTCTCAATAACTTTTTGGGTTTTTAGCCTATCAACAAGAAACCACACGTCATTTCTTGTGAACTGGTTCAGCTCTTCTTGCATCAAAATGATCCAGTCTGAGTCTTCAAGTGCTTCCTTGACGTTAGTTAGTTCTATCTAAGAGATAAAGCATGTGAAGAGTGCATGCTCTGTTGATCCTCTGGTCTGGACTCTACTTCTTGGATCACCAATAGTTTTGTTGACTGGATGGCTTCAGAGCCATTTCGGTATGGCGGCTTCTGCTGCACCTTCAGCTGGTTCATCAGTTGCTCCTTCAACTGATTCTTCGGCTGCTCCATCAGCTGATTCTTTAGCTGGTCCATCAGCTGCTGCCTTAGCTCCGACTTGTTCATCGTCTTCACTGATTCTTCCCCATGTTTCATTTATAGGGTTTGAGGTTTCACAACAATTTGTGTCCTCATTGACCAAGTTATCTTCAACTGGTCTAGAATCAGTTTCAATGCCATCTTCTAGTGAATCTTCAAACTGCTCTGGGACAATGTGATAAACATAGTCCAGTTAGCTTTCACTAGGCAATGCTTGTACTGATGTACAATTTTTCTCTTTGTTCATATACTCATCAGCAAGCCCATCAAATACCACATGACATGTTACTTCCACAACTAGTGTTCTTTTGTTGAACACTCTGTAAGCTTGTGAATGAGAGACATTATAGACGAGAAAGATCCCCCATCAGCTTTGGCACTGAAAGCTTTCTGCTAGGATTTGCCATTGTTGTGAATGTAACATTTGCAGCCAAATACCTTAAAGTAAGAGATAAAAGGCTTACGACCCTTAAACAACTCATAGGGTGTTTTGTCATGGGTGATGACTATGGCACTTCTGTTTTGTGTATGGCAAGCTGTGTTGACTGCCTCGGCCCAATAACATTCAGCTATGCTGGCATCTGCTATCATTGCTCTAGCTGCCTCCTTTATCGTGTGATTTCTCCTCTCAGCAACGCCATTCTGTTGAGGAGTCCTTGCAGTTAAGTGTTCGTGAGTGATTCCCAGATCACTCAGGAACTTGATCATTTGCCGATTGACAAACTCAGTTCCATCATCGGATCTCATCCTTTGAACTGATTTTCCCTTGTCAGTCTGTAATCTTCTGATAAATGTTGATAGCTTTTCAAAAGTCTCATCCTTACTTCTCAGGAACACCACCCAAGTATACCTTGAGTAGTCATCTACTACTACAAGAGTGAACGTCTTGCCTCTAGGGATTCGTGGCTGCACTGGTCCAAACAGGTCTATATATAGCAACTGAAGAATGTCAGTTGTTCCTTGAGGATGGCTTTTGTTCTTGAATGACGACTTCACTTGCTTTCCTTTTTGGCATGGTCCGCAGATACTAGTTTTCTTGTAGATCTCCTTGGAAAGCCCATCAACTAGCTCCTTCTTGGTCAAGTAGTTGATAGTTTTGAAGTTGAGATGGTTCAGTCGTTGATGCCATAGCCAGATTGCTTCAGTTGATCCTTTCGATAGAAAACAAGCTTCTGAATAACCGGTTGACCAGTCAACAACATACATGTTGCCCTTTCTTACTCTAGTCAAGAGTATGGCTCCAGTTGACTTATCTCTGATGTCACATGAGCTGTTGCTGAAGTCGACTGAGTACCCATTATCACAAAGCTGACTGATGCTCAGCAGCTTGTGCTTCAATCCTTCAACATGTGACATACCATTTACGACAACTTTCCCTTTGACCACAAACTCTTTTCCAATGGTTCGGCTCTTTGAGTTGTCTCCAAAAGTGACTAGTGGTCCCTTAATCTCTTTATAACCGTTGAGATCATTCTTATCTCCGGTCATATATTTGGAGCACCTGCTATCCAGATACCAAGTATCTTTGACCTTTTTCTTGGATAGGATGCTCTTTCCCTACAAAATAAAAGTCAGGTTTTAGGTACCCGCATAATATCAGGTCCTGAGAGGTTAATTATATGTTTAGGAATCCACATCCACCACACTTTTACTTCATATTTCCAAGAGATCCTTCAGAATTAGATCTCTGGATCAACTTTGGACTTCTTGTAACTCTTCGACTGAGAGTTGAGTCATGTGATCTATACCTCCGATGAGATTTAGGATAGAAGATTTCAACTAATATTCTCTCATCTTCTGACCTTGATGCTCTTTGTATTGGCCAATTTCTTCTGGCTTTTTGACTCTGAGCTTTTTGGCCTTTGTGATATAGCCAATTGGCAAACCAGTTGTGATTATGATTGATTCTTGAATCATCCCTTGAGTTTAGATATTCATTGTACTGGGTTGCAAGGTCACTTGGAGTAAACTCCTTCAGAGAGATTGTATTATGTTGTCGTGCATAATACAATCTTGTGTGTACATTTCCTTTGGGATTTGAAGAACTCCTAGGTTGAAATGTATTGGAGCAGTTTCTAGATCATTGAATTGATAGCCTTCAAGCTTCTTCCAACTCTTCTCCTTGTTATTTTCAAAAGATATTTTCGAAAACCATGAGCTTTTTAGTCATATATTTTCAGATTTAAGCTTAAGAAGTATGTGTGGATTTTGGTGTTTTAAATGACGTTAATGTGTAGAAAATTAGTTGGTTATGTGCAAGCATGTGTAGTCCAGTTTGAGATGTTTTGAGGTGATGAAAGCTTGGTATTTAAACTGAAACTCATCAGTTCAGTAAATGAACTGATGAAGTGAATCAGTTCCGGACTGAAACTCATCAGTTCGGTTAACGAACTGATGAAGTGAGTCAGTTCCGGACTGAAACTCATCAGTTCGGTTAACGAACTGATGAAGTGAGTCAGTTCCGGACTGAAACTCATCAGTTCGGCTAACGAACTGATGAAGTGAGTCAGTTCCGGACTGAACCTCATCAGTTCGGCTAACGAACTGATTAAGTGAGTCAGTTCCGGACTGAAACTCATCAGTTCGTTACTGATGAAGTGAGTAAGTTCCGAACTGAAACTCATCAGCTCGGTTAACGAACTGATGAAGTGAATCAGTTCCGGACTGAAACTCATCAGTTCGGTTAACTAGTGATGAAGTTAATCAGTTCTGGACTGAAGCTCATCAGTTCAGTTAACTAACTGATGAGGTTAATCAGTCCACTGATTCGGAGTTTGTTTGGAGTTCGTGCAGACGGCGCGCTGCGCAGCTTGGTTCGGCAGTTTCGCCACCCTTCAGTAAAACGAGCATAACTCCCTCGTTAGACATCGTATTGAGTCACCGTAAATGTTGCTGAAAACTAGACTTCCGTGCTTTCCAATGGTATATGTTTCATTTTGTAATTCGTTCTGAGCAATTTATGAAAAATCGTCAAAATCAAGGCATGTGTTTTCTTTTAGAAATTCTGGCACTTCTGACACTCTCTAGTAAATCGGTCATAACTTTTTCGTTAGTTATCATCTGGAGTCACCGTCAATTTTGTCGGAAACTAGACTTCTGTGGCTTTCCATCGGTGTATGGCTCATCCTCTGCATCTTAATGAGTCAAAACATAATTTTTTTCAAAGATAGACGTTGTGCAGAACGTTGTTTTATCTACGAACTTGGTGATGACCTTGTTCCTAAAATCTAGTTGTGATTATGTTAAGGTATTTTTGATACCTTAAATGATGATGATGTATGCCTTAAGATGTTTAATAGCTAGGGTTGAGATTAACCCTTAAGCTAAGAGAAAATTTAGAATGGATACTAGACCCTAATAGGCCTTCGTGTCGTGTTGAGTCCTGTCAGATTTTGGATCAACATGCTAAGTATATTTTTATATATTGAAGGCTAGCAGATCCGCAAGGGATAAGACCAGTGAGGAACTAGCAGCTGCAGTTTCAAGTATTAAAACATTAGTGAAAGGTGGGCTTTCTTTTCAACGGACTCTTAGTCCAAATAATGATTTGAGTTTTTACTCACCCGCAGTTAATTATTCTGATGCAAATAAATTATTGTCATGCATAAAATCTTTTGTTTTGTATGATATCCTTATCCGTATTTAGTTAGCTCGCCAGGGGCTTTCTAACTCTTAAATCGATAGGACCTCGTGCTAACTTAGCGTGTTAACCGAGGTTAGTGTACACTTGGGTCGTTGATATTAGGAAGAGGGAAAGACTGAGCAGAGCTATTCCTGACTAAGACATCGATGATGTTAAATGTTCGTGGAAAAGGCTGAGCGGAGGTATTCTTCGACATTTAGTTATGATAAGCGTTCGAGGGAAAAGGCTGAGCGGAGCTATTCCCCGACGTTCGTGGAAAAGGCTGAGCGGAGCTATTCCTTGACTTTCAGTGGGATATGGATGATCATACAACAGAAAAGAGCGCTCAAAAATAGAAAGTGATTTAGTAAAACATAGGGCCTTTTTAGATAAAACCCCTGTGTGTTTACTCAGATGCATGACAAGAAAATCAATGTTCAATTCAGTAAATATTTTTGGCAATGTGTTCGCTGAGTACCCTTGTACTCAGCCTTGCATGTTTGTTTTTAAATGTGCAGGTTGAGCTGGTGTGGAAGGGAGAAGTGCTGAGAGTGGAGTTCTTTTTGGTACAAGGCTCAGATGACCTTGTGTTATTATTATTATTATTATTATTATTATTATTATTATTATTATTATTATTATTATTATTATTATTATTATTATTATTATTGTCTTTCTTTTGCTTCCGCAACTCAGTTATATCACAAATCCAACATTTCAGCTTTTGATCTGGACGAGTCCCATAACTCGATAATGATTTGAGTACTATTATTATGCAGTCATTTGTGAGTACTTAGAATCAGTCGGGAATTAGAGTTCTCAGACCAAATATCGATCCTGGAAGATAATAATTCACTTCCTTATTTAATTATTTCCGGTTCGCGTCTTGATCCATCCTTCATTGGGGTCGAGACGTGCCAATCACACTTTGAATTAATCAGATATTAATTTAGGGTCGTGCCATTTATAGGTATAAATAATAGCTTATAAATATATAAATTACCGCTTATAACTTTTTAAAACATAGATAACATTCTAAAATATGTTAATTTAATAAGTTGCATTCATCACGTATAGGGGTTGGTTATATTGAGTACTGGTGCTTCGTGCGAGAACTAGAAACAATGCTTAATTAATACGATTTATAGCTTATCTTATTGTATTTTAGTGCTTTTTAAAACTAGCATTAAAATACAAGATAAGTTACAATTATTTTTAAAACAATTAGCACTGAAATATAATAAAGTAAGCTATAAAATCGTACTAAATAAGCATAGTTCCTATTTCTCATACGAAGCACTAGTACTTGTATCAATTACTTAAAAAATAGCTTATAGAGATATAAAAAATAACATTAAATTTATTGCTTTTATAAGTATAAATAATAGCTTGTAAAGATACAAATTAATACTTTTAACTTTTTTTTTTAGTGAAATACTTTTAACTTTTTTAAAACATAGATAACATTCTAAAATATGTTGATTTAATAAGTCGTATTCATCACTTATATAGTTATATATGTAAAAATTACTATTGTAACTTAAAAATGAAAATCTTATATTGGTATAAAAAAGTAAAATAGCTTCACCTCTCAGGATAAAAATAAAAGAATTGCTTTTAAAGATATAAAGCATCGTTGCATTCAACCTTTAAAAAAATCGATAATATTAATCTACAATATGTTTATGCCTTTATCTGAGCAAAATAATACATTGTAATGTATAAATCATTGCTTTAAAGCAAGTTATAAAAAAAACTCTTATATATTTAAATAATGTGAACTTATGGAAATATTAAGTGCTGTAAATGAATAAAACATAGCATTATTATTTTAAAAACATTGCTTAGATAAGAAAAGAAAATTAAAAACTCTAATGATGAGAGCGAAAATTGGAGGAGAAACTAACTAAAAACTGTGTATAGAGAAATTAAAAAATGACTACACAAAAATTAAAACATTAAAAATTGATAAGGAAGCATTTGCACAAAAAATAAGATAATAAATTACGTGATTAAAAAATTGAAGAAGGAAATATCGTGTATGGTGTGAGAGAAAAATAAGGAAGTAAAAATATATTTTGATATGGCAAGTCCTATTATTTGGGATTGATTTTGCAAAATACTATATTAATAATAACTAACTAAAAAAACGTTAGAAAAAAAAAAATTAAATCTCAATTTCAATCACAACCCTTAAATTTATTAGATCTAATGGATATAAATAGTTTCTAGTTCTCACCTGAAGATGAGTGCTCATTTGAACCAAATCTCATATATATATATATGTATATATATATGGGTTGGATCAAAAATGCACATTTTCCTGGTGTAGGAACTAGGAACCCATCTTATACCGTCCACCTAGATGATCTAATGACTGAGATTAAATGTTCAAGTCAAGGCAAAAAAGAAGGAGGCAGGGGTATGATTGTCAAATCTCAATAAAAAAGCTGATGTCATCACTTTTTTAAAAAAAATCCTAAAAACTTTAAATGACCATAACTCACTCGTTTCAAATCGGATCAACCCAAATAATATACCAAATTAAATATCTATTCATGCTCTTTAATTCAAGATCAGTCATGGATATCTTTGTTCAAATAAATACAGACAAAAAATACAAAATATAAATTTTTACTCGTGTGCAACGCGAAAATGCTTTCGTTAGCTTTTAAATAATGGTTCGTCAGCATTATGATAAGTTGATTATGGATGCTGACGAAGCATTTGTTATATGCTAACATAATGCATTTATTGTGCTAATGAATGATCATAATGTTAACGTACTATGCATACTTATATTATTATTATGATTTATTACATTTCAATTATGACTTATAATTATTTTTTATGATTTAATTTTTATGTTTTAGTTACTAATTGAATATTATATATTATTTATTTCATCAAATTAGAATATATTAGTTAGAGTTTTCTTCATCCATTTATGGTTTATAACTTATGCTAACGATGAATTGTCATATGCTAACATAGTTTATTCGCAATGCTGATAAAATAATATCATTATGCTAATGTTATATTTATATTGTTATTATGATTTATTCCATCCAATTGGGGTTTATAATTAATTTTTAGAATTTAATTCTATTTTTAGATCATTGAAGTTTATTATATCTGAATTATAGTTTATTTCATCCTATTAGAATTTATAATTACACTTTAGAATTTAATTTTTCGTTAACAATATGAGAAAAAAAATTTATTAGCATAAATATAACACTTCGTTAGCATGATGATAATATTTCGTTAGCATGACGATATGTTATCAAATATTCTCCGTGATTTTTATAAGAATTACCAAATTACGTTAATACCCCGCGCGAATTTTTTTCCAAATATTACAATAAGGATTGCCACCACTCCTTTTAATCAAATTTGGACCGTAGATCTTTATTGATTGTATGGTGTGAGATGGGTTTCTAGTTCCTACACTAGGTAGGGTTTACATTGTAACCCTCACCTATATATATATAAAATATTAACTTATATTTTTAATTTTATATAATAAACAACATAACTAAAATAGTTTCATAATATTTTGTAATTCAATAAAATTATGAAAAAATATTTAAATAATAAAAGGGTTTGACTTGTGCTTTAGTTAGTAGTATTTTTCGACCTAAAGATAAAGTTTTTATCACAAAAAAATATATAATAAATTAAATTAAAACCATATAGATTTAATTGTATCGTATAATCAAAATATTTTTTTATAAGTTGTGAGTGCTCCATGCACGTGCAACGCAAATGCAGCTCTAAAAATAGATTATTTTTTTAATGATCCAATATTATCCAAGCAAATAAATAATGCTTTGAGTATTAATTTATAATAACAAGGACAAAAAAGGAGAAAAAAATTATTATTTTATTTGCTCGATCCCATGAATGAATAAACCTTAATATTAATAATTCGATCCCGACAACAAATTCTCTAAAGTTTACATATACCTATATATGCTACTCCTAATGAAATAGTATAGTGTACGTAAAATAGAACCATGTAATTATACATCGTTAAAGCATATGTGTACATACGAATGCGTGAAAATTTACGATTAACAGTGAAGGCATGGCATTAAATTAAGATAGTAACTTAGCAAGCTCATCTACTCTGAGGTTTCCCTGTGGAACGACATTGAGATAATCTACTTTAATCTCTTCCATTTTCTTACTTGTAGTAGAAATCTTTCTTTCATCTCGAACCCTAATTTCCGATGCTATATCATCCACAGGAGATTCTTTCACCAGCGAATCATCACATTCTTGCAGCTTCCCTTTCTCGACTCCGACTCCTAACTGCTTAGCTCGACGACGGAAGACAGGCCCCATTGGAGCAGTCTTAGCTAAAGCAACTGCCTTTTTAAACACAATGTCAGCATCCAAGCTGTCGTCATCTAGCATAACTGCCATCCCATTTTCTACTGCTTGCTTCATGAGTAGCACAATTTCCTCAGTACAAGGCATGTCGGGACTCATCTGCTCATTATTTAATTGCTCATGAGCTTGGGGATTCACTGATGTTGAGCTCGTGTTTACCAGTGAACCGTCCAACTCTATTTCGTTTTCAGCGGCTGGATTACATGCTTCTGAATGATCATCACCAGGTAGCGTCGCGGACCTGTCAATACTCGAATCAGCCCAGACTTGATGAGAAGCTACATCAGATATGTCAGGTACGAGAGACACTGCATCTTCAGTCAATACACCGTCTCCTTGGGACTTGTCATTGCTGCTAGAAGTAAGAGAAATGGCTTGTTCATCATCATGTTTTTCTGAGTTCAGAATACTAGGTGATGGAGATTTGGCATTGCTGCTATAAGTAAGAGAAATTGCTTGTTCAAGATCATCATGTTTCCCCGAGTTCAGGATACTTGGTGATGGAGCTGAAGCTACATCAGTTTTGACTTCGCCCTTCAAACTCTCAGTAGGTTCTATCGAGGAAATCCACTCCCGTCCTCGCCATATGAGTACGTGTTCACCTTCAAATGATAATAGCACACATGGGACAAGATCCTGCATTCACAAACACGAGGAATCAATATTTCTTTTGATTTGAACCCAAGCATCACAAAATCTTTTGCAAGTCTTTCGGTTGCACACGATAGATACCTTGAGTTTGGCACCAATTTTCCTGTAGTCACTTGGATTCAAACCTTGGCAGTTTATCCGCACTAGTTCGCAGGCTTCAAATGCCTCCCTGACATTCTCTACAAGGTTACAGTAAACACCATTTTTCGCTACAAAAGACATATTATATACATTTATCAATAGTGATCCCAATGCAGAAGATCTGAACCAGTATCGCGCACTCATCACACCGTAAAATGGAGAAAATACAATCACATACCGAGCTTGCATATTGGTGTTAGATCACGCCCCCTTTTCCGCATAGCAGATGCTTCTTCTAAAGTCAAACCCTCTGGAACTCGTTGAACCAGTCTTGGGTATACTGGCGTAACAGGTTTCCATAACATGAGAGGAAAGTGAGGTCGAGATCTATAGTTATAGTTTCTTCCACGGAAAAGGTATACAACACCACCTCTATTATATATAATCTCCCCTCCAGTTTTGTCCTGTTTGGTTGCAGATTTCATTTCATAAAAATGTTAACTAGAGGATAATAGCTAAGACCAAGATGCACAAGTACATGCAATATATTTTTGGATGCGCTACCTGCATTATTTTTATTAATCTATTTCTTCAGTCAATTATTGTTTAATTCTATTCAATTTCGCAATTTAACATGGGGTAGATTAAACCATAAATCTTTGATGCTAATTCCATGCCCTTCATATCAGGATGTCCGGAAAAGAAAGTGAACCCCATGTTGTTTTATCAATTTGTATGTGTAACAACACCCTTTAAGTTAGTAATTTGATTAGTAATATATTGTCAGATTATTTTCACAAAGAGGTCATGTTATTTCATTAAGGTTCATTAACCCTAACTTAAACAAAAAAAAAAAAATTCAGTCCAAAAACTACAAGCAACCACCCTTCAGCTTTCTTAACTACGCAGACCTTATGTCAGTAAAAGATAAATTTTTAGTAGCCAATTATTCACTTTGAAACAAGTTTTCATCAACCTCTAATACGATCCACGGTAATAATGATTTACCCTAAGATATATACAATAAAACCTCTATATAAGAATACTCTTTATAAGAAGAACTCCTTATAGTAATAAGGAATTCTGGTCCCAACTCGAGACTGATTGTAAATAAAAATAAACTCTACATTGTAATATTCCATATAATTTTTAGAACCATCCTTAACAAATTTACCTTCACACAGCATTACATTTCAAATATATTTATATATCTATATAAAATATCTAAAATTATTAACCATGCTACATGAAACTTAAGAAGATATGAAGTACTTATCTAAAGTTAAATATGACAATACCTTAATTTTTTTAGGTTGACCTTGCATCTTTTAACTTGCATGTTCGCAGTACACGAACGAATCTTCTAAATCTAATTTATACACAATGTACATGCATGATGTACATACATTATTTTTCTTTAAATTCATGATTCTTATATATCTTTTAAGTTGATGTTGTTAAACTATGAAGGGACACATTTCCAAGTGTCGTATAATGCATATTAATTTTTTTAAATTATAAATAATTTTTTTATGTAAACCTCTATTTAAGAATAACCTCCGTATAGTAATATTTTTCAGGTCTTGTAACGACACAAAAAAAAAATCATTTTTAACTGGTCGTTACCATTTTTCCAAAAGAATATATTGGTTATTGATATTGTTAGGCTGCTTATCACTTGCGCCTAAGATCATTGTTGCAAAAAACGCACCGAGGCGCCGCCTCGAGGCATGCCTCGGTTAAGGGCGGTGGGTCACCGCTTATGAGGCTCCACCTCTCACCCCCTCCGACGAGGTGTTTCGAGGCGCGCCTCACATCCTCGGCGATTTCTGATTTATTTTTCCTTTTTCTGTCTTTTTTAATGGGTTCTTTAATATTTAACTTAAAAAGTACTAAACTCTAAAGCCCATTCCATGTTACCCGCCACTCCCTCCTCTAAACCCGAAATCGCAAATCACGATTCGTGGAAAAAAAGCGATCGCTCACAGCGCGGCTCTCCTCTCCTCCCCTCCAGCCCGGTCGCCGCCAACTTCTCCTCTCCTCTCCTCCAGCCCAGCGCACAAGAAGACATAGCCACATAGGTAAATCTTCTTTTCCTTCTTTCTCCTTACTTTTTAGATGTCCGCTGCTCCCTTCGGCCTTCTCTTTCTTCTTTCTCCTTATTTTTTTAGATGTTTGCTCCTTTCTCTTCCTTCTTTCTCCTTATTTTTTTAGATGTCTGTAGCAGGGTATCTAAAACCTTTTTTGAGGAGCTTTTAATTTTTGTGTTAAGGGACCTTTAGTGAGTTAAGAAGGGACTGTGTTTTTTTTTTTGTTTTTAGGATGAGTTCTCAACGAAAAGATCCCATTTGGAAGTATGTCACTCGAATTGAAGTGCCGGAAGAGCGTGCCATTTATTTGAAGTGCAACTTTTGTAATATGAACATTAAAAGAGGGGTAATGAGAGCTAATAATCACCTTGTTGGCAATCACGTTAATGTGGTACCATGTTCTGATGTGCCTCAAGATGTCAAAGATGAGATGTCAAGGAATTTGAAATGGAAGATGGATTTGAAGTATGAGAGACTGGGGTTTGAGATAGGTGGAAGCTCCAGCTCCAATTGATTTGACTATTTAAGTTGGAAGTGGAACTAGAAATATGTTAACTTTGCATTTAATTTATAATTTTAAGACTTTAAACTAGTAATTTCATGAATTTTATGACTTTTCTATGAATTTATGTTCATTGTTATGATTTATTTTAGTTTATGTGCAAAGGTATGAATTATAAATTATGTTTGTTCTTATTGTTGTGAGGCTTATGCCTCAGTTAGCCTCGAGGCTTACGCCTCATGGGGCTACGGGCAAAGGCCTCGAAACTAAAAACTGTGTTTTGCAACAATGCCTAAGATATTTAATTTAAGTAAATTATTGATATATCATTAAGGACTTTCGTTTATATATTTGAGAACTAAGCATTTAGTTATTTTCAAATTTGTATTACATTAGTGAATTTAAAAGTAGATTATTATCCAAACATTTTATGGCCAACTTTTAAATACGCAATTAAGAAAATGATAGTTACAAGAGATTTTCTCACTTATACACAATGATTGCATAAAATCATATCAATTTTCAATCATCAATCCATTTCATAAAATTTGGGATTTGATTCAAATCAATCCCATACAATTGTGGCGTTTCCATTTTTCATGCACCAAAGCTTTAGTATAAATACATGAGTCATTTCATTTATTTCATCACACAAAGCTTTCAAAGCATTTTACTAAGCATTCGAACATTTCTCAAGGCGGTGTGCATGGATCTAACTAAGTTTAAGTTTTCAAGTCAAATAAAGGTGGGGATTCTCTCAAAGAATATATATGGACTCTTATCTTGTTATATTTATATATGCGGTGTGCAGATGGGCCTACGAGTCATATGGGCCTTCGGGCATATGATATGGGTCTACGGGTCAGATGGGCCTTCGGGCTATTATTATATACGGTGTGCAGGTGGGCTTACGAGTCACCCTTCATGCCCCTAGTTAATTGACAATGCAATCCTTACTTTCTTTTGCTTTCCCTTTCCAATGCTGTAAAACTTGTAATTATAAACTTAATATGGTGGATTTATAAGATAAAAATTGAGTCTTAGTATAAGAAAGGGGAGGAGGCCGAGAGAGAATTATAGGAACAAGGAAGAAAGGAGGAAAACTTTAGGTTAATTAAAGTGGCATTTATACCTTACAATAAAAGTAACCCTACAACATAAGATGGAACTCAATAATTATATTGGGCCAGTTAAGGAAAAAAAGGATTAAGACCAAATATTAAAAATGCAGCAGCCCAATCGATATGGGTCGGTTTCAAATCAATTTACTCATCCTTAATCTGTTAAGACTGTTACCAATTCTCGATTTTAATTGGGAAAACCCTAAAAGAGCAATCCTTCCTCCGCCGTTTCCACCACCTCCTCGGAGCAAAGTTGCGCTACCGATTCTCCCCCTTTCTCCAACACTAAACCAACCTTGCACACAACATGCACTCACAATCGCAAACAAGCTCCCTTTATAAGAATGAATAAAAAAAAGGAAAAAGGGAAAATAAGGAAGAGGGACTGTAACGCTCCAAACTACTCCGTTTGGCCACGTCACTTAACATAAAATTTACTTATATATATTTTTGTGTGCTTATAATAAAATGAGCGGAAGCTTAGGTCAAAAAGTATGACTAGGCATGACGTCATAATTCTAAACGTAAAATTTTCGCGAATTAGCATGCAATCATCTAACTTATCGGGCTCATAGGTTGTCATAACCCGCCCGTCCAACATCCTAAATCAACATGCAAGTATAGGGTCGACAACATACTTCATACGTAATAGGCTCCAAGGTCGAACGACCCGCCTTTAAATTGTTGCACAATATCAAGTTATATACATGATAACCTACAAAAGATCGGGCTATTCCCATCCCCAATAATCATTGATCATAAGCAAAAATAGTGATCAATATAATAATAACAATAATAATATGAGTGTTATCAAAAGAAGAGCATGTAAAAAAGATAACACAAGCTTGTGGGGTTCTCTTGTGTTCACAACGCTCCTACTCGGGCTCCGATTCCTCAACCTGAAATTCATTGAATGAATGGGGTGAGTATTTAACAACATGCTCAGTGGGGAACACTGAAAACAGTTATAGCTAATTGCACAAGTGAAAATATAACATATGGACTTTTCTTTACATTGTGGAGACTAGTCTCAACCCCGTAGGGTCCAAACATCATGATGCCCCCGTTAATGAACATCTTTGGCCCTGTAGGGATGCCCGCAGACATACTACCCCCCAGGAAGGACATTAACAGGTCTATATTCGATCCCAAAGGATCTCTGCCCCGAAGGGTCTCTTTGTCGACCCCGAAGGATCTCTTCCATTCACCGGTCCGAAGACCCTTCATATTTATACAATCAAAGCACAACAATAACTATAACATTACACGTGTTCACAGTTTAGAGTTACCCCACCTTATGAGACGCTTTCACAATTTTTCAACCTTTGAAATACTTCTTGGCCGTGCACAAGTTGTCCTCCTCGAGCTCCAACACGTCACCTAGCACCCTTTTCAATCATCTTTCATTTTAGACGTCGAGTTATTTAATTAAAGCATGGTTTAGACCAACTCATGCTATACTTTACTTTAAAGTCTTCAAACATATCCATGTACACAATCATGGATATACAAGCTCATAATATGATTTTGGACTCAAAATACGCATTAAAACTCTTTGAAGCATTTGATCGAACACGTTACGGGCACACATTTATACCACATGCTCATAACTCATTTTAAATCCTTTAGACCCAACATTTCAAATACAAACACCTTCACCCTAGGGTTCTGACATACTTGAAATTCAACCCCAAACAACAATCACAACACCTCCAAACCACATCATCAAAATAAGGGGAAATTAGGGCAAAAACTCTAAACCCTAGCATCAAAGAACCATAGGAATTTGATATAGCTTCACATATAGCTTCAAGGAGATAAATAAACCATATGTTTAAGATGTCAAGGCAAGAAGATCAACAAAATTCCAAAATCCTCAAATTTGGATACAAACCCTAGTTTCCAAAACAACAAGAAATGGGTGTTTAATCCCCAAGAAGGAGAGGTATAGAGATTACCTTTGTTGATGGATGATGATGGAAGAATCTACTTCAAAAGATGAGAGATTTGTAGAGAGAAGGGGGAGGAAAATCGCCCATATGGAAAGGAAATGAGTAGGAAATGAATAAGTGTTGTATTTATAGGTAGAAAATCCCCGGACCCGCGCGACCGCGCAGCCCCCGCGACCGCGGAACCCCTCTCTCGGCCAACGCTCCCCGCGAGCGCGCAACCCCCGCGGGCGCGCGTCCCTCGCCAGCCCCGCGGGCGCGCACCTCCCCGCGAGCGCGCGACATGCCAAAAATCATCCCCCTTATTTTAAACCACTCCTTTTTCCTTTAAATTTTCAAAGCACTTTTAATACATACCGAAAAAGCATTAGGGTGTTCAAGGTATGGCAAAACACATAATCAATTATAATCACCCCTACTTCATCACCATATAACTCGACAAATTTTAATACTAAATGTTATCATATATTATACACTTAGTATAATACCACCGTGCTATGACGTATCGGCTCAAGTGAGACAACCTGCAACAAATCAATGGCACAATATACAAACATACCACATGATTATAATTCAACAATATCAATTCGAAATCATTTTACTAGAATTACAAATTATAATTTAGCAAAAAGGATCGGGGTATCACAGGGACGGCTTGGTTGGTGAGCAAAGGCAAGAGTGACAGAGATGCTTGAGGTAGGGTTGTGGCAGTTGGTAGTGGCACAACAATGGGTTTGTGAGGGAGGAAGCCGTGACTGTGGGGAGAGAGATTGGAAAGACAGGGAGAAGGAGAAAAGGGGAAGGGAACACGAGAGAGGTAAGGACGGTGAGGCAAAGACAGAGGTCATGTCAGCATCGGTGCGGGAGCTGGGATGGAGCAGTTGATAGGTCGATGAAAGAGGGGTGGTGTGCAGACATTGACTGATTTGTGAGGAGGGAGAAGAGTTTCTACTTTTAAGGATCAAAAATTTCTCTATTTCTACTTTATGTTGTTTAGAATGTTAAATTGTGGATTTTTACTTGCATATTTCCATTTAAAGATTTCATTATGGATTATTTTCATTTAAAGTACATTTAATTTATCCATTAATTTACTTACCTTTATGAAACATTGAAATGTTTTGATATAAATTACTTTATAGTGTTCGGATAAGACATCCACTCAAAATTTTCTTTTCATTAATTGCTGCATTAATATTATTTCTTTTTTGCATAAATTTTTAGGTGAGAATGTTTCTTTTAAGGAGAAATACATTTCATAATTTATGCATTATTCACCCTACAAGCATTAAAAATCTTATTTTTGCTATTAAGTTTTTATTTTTCGCTTACATATTAATGTCCTCCGCATAAAAATCATGATTAGATTTCCCTTAAATAATACACTGATAAATTTTCACAGGCTCCCAAAGTATTTAAAGCATGTAGTAATATTCTAGTTGATTATGTATAGGGTTTTACATTGTGTGTGATAGAACATCAAGGGAATGACGTGTTTATGATCGCAGGAAGAAGCAGTGGCGGGTTTTTTTATTGTTCAGCTTTTCTTTAATTATTGGATTAGTCATTAAGTTTGGTTTTGGGCGGGCCTTATGTCTTCTACATGGGCCTTAGTAGGGTTTAAGTATTTATAGTCTGTTTTTCAGATATTAGGGTTATATTCTAAGATTAGTATTGTACGCGGTTAGCGTTGCAGACTTCTTTCTCTGTGAACAGAGAATTATTTCTCCGTGGCCTCTTTGAGGAATTTTGCCTAAAATTAAATCAATCTCTCTATATCGTTCACCTTAACTCTATCAATTTGGTCCGACCTGCCGGATACGGTTCATGCCCAAGACCCGTAAAATGATAAGGATGGAGATGGAGAAGGTGATCGAGGAACTCAAATCTGCTATGTCTGCAATATCTACTCGAGTTTCAGTGGTGGAAGGGTCGATGTCGTCTGTCGATAAAACCCTAGCGCTGATTCTAGCAAAGTTGGAGGGTAGGTCTCTACTAGAAGAGACAGCTAGAACCCCTCCTGGGGAAGCCCAAACGAGGGACTCAGGCGGTGACTCTAATGGCAACAGGGAGAATTCTGGTGATGGGCCAGGGGTTCCTCCCATGATTTCTAATATGCCGAGAATGGACCTGCCCTTATTTGACGGTAATGATCCTCTTTCCTGGCTGGCTTAGGCAGAGCAATATTTTCTTGTTCACCGCACTGCCAAAGGTGAGAAGGTTCAGTTGGCCTTGATTGCAATGACCGAACGTTCTATGTTCTTGGCCCAGTGGGTGCTTCGCCGCTCAGCAACAATACCCTGGGATCAATTCTCACAGGAGCTTATTGAGCGATTTGGAGACAGCTCTGCCCTCAATGCATATGAAGCTATGCATCTCACCCGACAAACTGGGTCATTGGAGGATTACATATCTTTGTTTGAAGAACGAGTAGCGCAACTTCCTCCCCTGCCTCCAGAGCACTATCTGGGTGCCTTTCTGGGAGAATTAGTATGGCAACGAATTCCAGATTCAGAGATGGCCGATCTATTTGCAGCCATCAGGGCTGCGCGCCGCATTGCTCGTTCCACCAAGCCACCCTTAATGCAGCAGCAGTCCTTCTCAACAGCGCCATTTACCTGACCAACAACTTTTCACAGCAGCCCTAGTCCCACTACTTTGGATAGCGGACAGCAAGTAAGTTCAGTAAGGGGAGGTAACTCCCAACACTCCCAAACGGGATCCTCAGGACCAAGGGGGTTTCACAAATCACGTTATCTCACACCCGAACAAGTTGACGATTATCGTGCTAAGGGAAAGTATTTCAAGTGCAGTCAACCCTACAATCCTTTGCACAAGTGTGCATCTAGATATCTATCAGTGATCATTGACACCGAAAAGGAGGACGAGGGCAAAGCTGTGGACGAACAAGAGAAATTGGATATTGTGCAAGAGGAGGAAATTGAAACTGAGCTGCAACAACTGCAATTATCTCGGCTGTCTTCAAACGGGATTGATGGAATTCAAACTCTGAAGTTGTTTACAAAGGTTAATGGACGATGCTTCATGACGATGGTGGATAGTGGAGCTAGCCACTGTTTTATTCTAAACAGGTGGCCCATTCCTTACAGCTGCCCGACACTACATCACACTTCGCCGTGGTATTGGGAGATGGGTCTCGTGTTTGCACACGGGTACTTGTAAGGATATCCCAGTCATTATTAAGGGCCATAGGTTTGTTATCACTTGCTATGTGTTTTCCCTTCGCAGTGTAGATGTTATTCTAGGTATGACTTGGTTGGCTCAATTGGGAGATGTGATAGCAAACTGGAGCAAGCTAACCATGAGTTTTATGAAGGATGGGGTGCAAATTGACCTTCAAGGGGATCCGTCCCTCACTCGTCACGCCTGCCATAAGGCTGAATGTAGCTCGCTCGAGTCTGATGATCAAGCATGGCTGCTGTGGTCAGTTGAGGAGTCCCCCCTGGTCCGTTTCAACACCTCAACGACACTCTCAGCGGTGCAGCGAACAGAATTGGAAGGCGTGGTGTTTGATTTTATAGATGTCACTAGGGAGCCGTCTAGTCTCCCCCCACAACGACCTGGCGATCATCGTATCACCTTGCAGCCCGGCAGTTTCAGTTCGCCCATATCGGCACAACCATTCCCAGAAGGACGAAATGGAGTGGCTTGTGAGTGAAATGTTGGCAGCGGGCATTATTGGACCGAGCAACAGCCCTTATTCCAGCCCCGTTTTATTGGTTAAGAAGAAGGATGGGTCGCGCCCATATCGGTACAACCATTCCCAGAAGGACGAAATGGAGTGGCTTGTGAGTGAAATGTTGGCAGCGGGCATTATTGAACCGAGCAACAGCCCTTATTCCAGCCCCATTTTATTGGTTAAGAAGAAGGATGGGTCGTGGAGGTTTTACGTTTATTATCGAGCTCTCAATAAGTTAACAGCGCTGGATAAATATCTCATTCCTATTATTCAAGAATTACTGGATGAGCTTCACGGGGCGTGCTGGTTTAGCAAATTAGACCTTAAAGCAGGATATCATTCATCAGATTCGCATTGCGGCAGAGGATGTTTCGAAGACAACTTTCAGGACACATCCAGGTCATTACGAGTTCCTCGTCATGCCTTTCGGCTTAACAAATGCACCAGCCACTTTTCAATGCCTTAGAATAATATTTTTCGACCCCATTTACGGAAATTTGTGCTGGTCTTCTTTGACGACATATTGATCTATAGTCACTCTTGGGCAGATCACATGCAACAGTTGCGACACGTACTTCGCCTTCTCCGAGCTCACTCTCTCGTTATTAACCCAAAAAAGTGTGTATCAGGGAGTTCTAGTGTGGAGTACCTTGGACATATTGTTTCTGATCACGGAGTACAAATGGATCCCGACAAGGTTGGCGCAATGCTCAAATGGCTGACACCGACTTCTCTACGAGGTCTGCGAGGATTTCTTGGACTCACCGGTTACTATCGTCGCTTTATTTGCGACTATGGTAAGTTGGCTGCTCCTTTGACTGCGCTATTAAAGAAGGATAATCAGCGTTCTTGGGAATGGTCGGTTGAGGCTGAAGCTGCTTTCCAAGCTCTCAAAACAGCCCTCACTTCACCTCCAATTTTACATATGCCAGACTTCACAAAGCCCTTTGAGATTGAGTGTGATGCATCGGGAAAGGGAATAGGTGCGGTGTTGATGCAAGAGAAGCGTCCGATAACCTATTTCAGTAAGAATTTATCGCTGCGACTCTTAACTAAATCTGCATATGAGAAAGAACTAATGGCCTTAGTCTTAGCGGTTCTACATTGGCGTCCCTATCTCTTGGGCCGTCGCTTTTTAGTTCGCACGGATCAGAGAAGTCTAAAGCACCTTCTGTCACAAAGCTTGACCACACCTGCCCAACAAAATTGGGCCGCCAAATTGTTAGGTTTTGACTTCGACATCCAGTACAAGGAGGGAGCGGCTAATCGTGCAGCAGATGCTCTATCTCATCGGGATGAGGAGCTGGAGTTAGTAGCGGTATCAATACCCCAATGGCTCAATTGGGGGCTGTTACACTCATCCGTTAAATTAGACTCTGAGTTGTCGAATATTATCAAATCCCTGGAAACAAATCAGCCTGGGCCTAAGCATTATACTCTCTCCCATAGGACACTGTTTTACAAGGGAAGAATTGTACTACCAAAGGAATCTGATTGGATTCCGAAGCTTATAGAGGAGTTCCATTCAACTCCGGGAGGGGGCCATTCTGGTGCTTTTCGCACCTACCGACGGTTGGCTGGAAGCTTGTATTGGTCTGGCATGATGAAAGCAGTGAAAGTTTGTGGCTGCATGCGATATTTGCCAATGAAATAAAAGCGAGACTAAATGCCCTTCTGGTTTACTAAATCCGCTGCCTATTCCTACTCGCATTTGGGAAGATATTAACATGGACTTCCGTGCTCTGACGGGTTCGACTGCATTTTAGTTGTGGTGGACAGGCTGTCCAAGTATTGTCATTTTTTGGGCTTGAAGCACCCTTTTACAACGAAGTCGGTGGCGGTAGTTTTCACTAAAGAAGTTATACGGTTGCATGGCATGCCAAGTTCGATCGTGTCTGATCGGGACCCCTTGTTCTTGAGCTCATTTTGGTGGGAGTTTCGCTCATCGGGGACAAAACTAAGGATGAGCTCGGCATACCACCCGGAGACGGATGGACAATCTGAAGTAATGAACTCGTTGTTTAGAGACATATCTACGTTGTTTTGCATCAGAACAACCTAAGACCTGGGGGAGTTGGCTGCCTTGGGCAGAGTTTTGTTTCAACACAAGTTTTCAATCTGGTGCGGGTATGACTCCGTTTGAGGCTGTCTATGGCCGAGCTCCTCACACTCTGGTGTCGTTCTTACCGGGAGAAGTGCGAGTCCAAGCTTTGGCAGAATTTCTACAGGAGAGGGATAGAATCTTGGGGCAGCTTTGAGTGAATTTGGACAGAGCTCAACAACAAATGTTGCGCGAGGCCAACAAGCATCGCCGAGCGCTGGAGTTTTCGGTGGGTGTCAAAGTGTATCTTAAATTCCGCCCCTATCGACAACGTACAGTTTTGCTGTAGTTAATCCAAAGCTTGCCCCCCGATTCTTCGGCCCTTTCACTGTCGAAGGTCGTGTTGGGATGTCTGCATATCGGTTGCAGCTGCTGGCAGGATCTCGAATTCACCCGGTATTCCATGTTTCGCTCCTGAAGCCAGCTATTACCCAAGCTTCCTGAGGAACTGTTAGGTGTTGCTCCAGCCTTCCTACCAGCTAAAGTTCTGCAGCGACGGCAGGTGGAACGAGATGGGGCCTCAATGCCTCAAGTGTTGGTGCAGTGGCAGGGTTTGGGTGAAGAAGATTGCACTTGGATGGATGAGGCTGATATGCATTGCCAATTTCTAGAATTCAGCCTTGCGGACAAGGCTGTTCCGGCAGGGGAGGCAATTGATAGAACATCAAGGGAATGGCGTGTTTATGTTCGCAGGAAGAAGCAGTAGCGGGTTTTTTTTATTGTTCAGCTTTTCTTTAATTATTGGATTAGTCATTAAGTTTGGTTTTGGGCGGGCCTTATGTCTTCTACATGGGCCTTAGTAGGGCTTAAGTATTTATAGTCTGTTTTTCAGATATTAGGGTTATGTTCTAAGATTAGTATTGTACGCGGTTAGCGTTGCAGACTTCTTGCTCTGTGAGCAGAGAATTATTTCTCCGTGGCCTCTTTGAGGAATTTTGCCTAAAATTACATCAATCTCTCTATCTCGTTCACCTTAACTCTATCAGTGTGTGTGTGTCAACTAAGCAAAGGACCATAGAAAGATTAATGTGAAATCGCTTCAACATGATTGAACTGGATATGCTTACAAAAACATAGGGCTTAATTTTGCAACACATTGTGCACCCTAAAGAGATTATAAGTCTAATTCTCTTTTGCCAACAATCATAATTATTTACTAACCCTTAATCAGACAGCATAAATGTCAGTCACTATCAGTCTATCATTTCCATGTGCGGCATGAATATGAGCGAGAGCATTTAAGAAAAAGACAATAGTAAATTCTAAATGACAAACTGATCAAAATCTATATCAATAGTCTAACAGAAATCAGTATTATGTATAACATTCAAGACAAAGTTCCAAAATGTTTCATTTTTCTAAGACAAATAAGCACTTTATAAAAAATTCTACTATCCTTCTCGAATGATAAATTAGCAAATAACTCCTAAATCAACTAACTAATTGCTTGTTCCAGGGTGCATAATCCCAGCCAAAAGAAGTCCCCAAAAAATATTATCAAAATGACATGAATGTAATCTTCTTTAGACCAAAATCATCCTTTTACCCAATAATGAGTGCATTGGTTGCACTTTGCTCCCCAAATCCATTGTAGACTTAATTCCCCATATCCTTATATATATGATGTCACATTCAAAATGGGAACATTTTTTTAGCCCAAACAAGCGCATCATCTATAAGAATCAATTACACCTTTTCCCTAAAAAGCCTAGTTGGAAAGGGTTTCTATCTACATATCAGATCAACTAATTTCTTAAATTTTATTTGACCAACGAAAGAATAGAAAAACCTTAATGTAGAAGCAAATCTGGGAGCTTTCTCCTCATAGACAAGCTGCAAATTGCTCTACATGGAGATTTTTTGTGAAATTAAACTATATTGGTAATCCATTCAAATTCTAAGAATACAAGGGCTATAAGTAATAAGATCTGAGCAGCCCGGATAAGTTATATAATGAATAATAAAAAACTTCACCTCACTTTTATAATGATTAACTCCTCAACAAGCCAATAACAAACTCCCAAGATTTATCATACATTATAAGATCAGTCCATAATTGCACGACAACCAACAAATTCTTGTTCACGAGTTAACAACAACCACTAGTTTCCTGAATTAAAGAAAAATCACCAATGAAAAAAATGATTTGAGTTTCAAGCATATGACAGGCCATTTTTACTGGGATTTTTAAGGGGAAAAATCCGACAATAATATCTAGAAATGTTCAAATCTATATTATATTTGGAGAAGAGCAAGGCAAGCATACCAACCTCCAATTGTTGGCACACATTGTCCATATCTACAGTGCATACGCCCTTGCATTTTATTTTGCAGACCCTTCTTCGCTTCCAATGAGCATGTATATTGTCCAACATGTTGTGTGTTAGGCCATCCCTACCTGAAGATAAATGACAGAAGGGTAATTGAGAACAGTAAAAAAGCAATTCTCAAATTCATACATTCCAAGATGCCAAGACCAAGAAGTGTAGGTAATTCAATTGACCTTCATCAAGATTCTAAGCATTGGGATAACAAAGTAAAAAAAAAAATCAGAATCCATACATCATGTAAAGCCACATCTGCAATTCGAGTTAAAACTGCACAATGCAAGACAGATAGTCACGTTCTGCAAGGAACTAAGGATGGCCTTTTATTGCTGTTATTACTCAAAGAACTGCTTGAACCGTGCCCAAAAGCTAAAATCAACTATCGTTAACCCTCTTTTACATCCACAGGGGCAGATACAATCATACAACTATACCACTAGCAAAAAAAATACTAAAGAGAACCGAACAACCAATCATCTAAACCGCATACTAATATAAGAAGTATATTGTTAAAACATATTGCAACAATCAACAAACAATTGCCACTCTACACTCACACACACAATAGTCATCTAAGATAACCATGTATACCCATATTTAACTGTCGTTCGGATTTTCTACTCCCGTTTATCAGCTGCTCAATTTCTTCTTTAGTCAATGGCTCCCCAAGAACCTCCTCCCGAGACCTCACATACTTGGGCCCAGAACCCGGAAGAAACGGCCCCGGGTCCTGAACAGGCTTCACGCCCTTTTTATGGGGCGGCGGCAGCCGAAATGAATCAAACTGAGGCAGCTTCTTCTTGCTAGGCGGCAGCGGCTTCCGCCCCAGCCACGGCTTCGCCATCGTCTGGGGCCCAAATGGGGACACCAACGGCTCTCGCAACTTCAGCGGCTTCACCTTCAGCGTCTCGGTGTAACTATACTGATACAGAAATGGGGCTTCCGGCATCTCGTAAGAAATGCCATTGTCATCGATTCGGAAATCCGGTTTTTGAGGGGTTTCGTCATTTTCTTTAACGGAGATGTTTCGAAGTCGAGGTTTGTCGAGGGGTTTGAAGGCGGGGTGGAAGGAAGGAGTTCTAGTAGGGTTTCTGGAGTATTTGGAAGCTTTTCCGGGGATGGAAGGGGAGGAGGGGGCGGAGGGGGTGCCGGTCGATTTGAAGATGGTGAGATGGGGAGGAGCGGGGTTGTAGTTGTGTGCGATGGTGAGGGCGGAGTCGAACCGTTTTTCAAGGCGGAGTTGGTCCTCGAGCTCTTTCTGGGATCTCTCGCGGCGGATGAATTTCTGGGCGTTGGCGTTGTTCCACCAGGAGAATCGTATTTCGGTGGCGGGGCGGTGGGGATGGGGAAGGAGCTGCGGCGGCGCAAACACTGGGAATTGGGTCTTCAGTGCCATTCTTTGCGTGAATTAAAAAAAAAAGAGCATTTGGGAACTTAAAATCTTTATTTTAAGGCCATCTCCAACAGTTTGCTCTATTTTACAGCACCTTTACCTCTATTATACAGCATGGTCATCATTTCATCTCCAACAGTTTACTCTAAATTCTACTCTAAAAAGGAATATTCCATATTATTCCTTTTTATATATTTACTTTAATCAATATTTTCCCAAAAAAAAATAACTATTAAAATTTCTCACACTATATAATAATAAAACATTGAAACATTTTATAATAATATTGCAAACAAGCACAATTACATACTAATATTGCAAATATAAATAAAAAGTGCAAACTAATATTACAACATTAAAAAAAAAACATAACAATATAAGGCACAAAATAAAACACACAAATTAAATTCAAGTATAAGATTAATACATATAAATATAAATCATGTCAATTAACAAAAAAAAACGTTAAACAAAAATACAAACATAACATATTTTTTACATATATTAAATCATATATTAAATAAATATAAATCATATAAAACAGATTACATAAAAAAAAATAGAAATGAACAGTAATAGAGACGCAACAGTGTTGCTCCATTAATAGAGCAAGAAAGCTCCATCTGTATTTTACAGCAAAAAATAGAGTAGCCCTTGGAGATGGTTTTTTCCACTTTTTGCTCTAAAGTAGAGGTATGAAGGAGCCATTGGACATGCTCTAATTGGTTTTGTATTTAGTCTAAAACTCTAACAGCGTTTGGTTTGCAAGATGAGTCTGGGTTGATAAATTTATCCAGCTCAATCAACTGTTTGGTTTTTCAGATTTGGGCCCGAAATTAATATTGGGCATAGTCATTTATCCATCATTTAATTGATTAAATATCTGTCCAAACCCCCCACCCAAGATTATTAATCAGGAGTAATGGCGTATGATGTTAAATGATGAGACTACCCTTATTTTCAATTTTTTCAATCTTTTTACACCCAATTCATTTTAGCATTTCAAATGAGTCATGTATAAGACATCTCTGTCGCACAAAAAAAAAACCCTACATCGACTGCGTCTCGCAAGAACTACTACCGCAGCCAGCATTGGAGACTACCACCCACCAAAGGCCGACGTCTGTGTCATCGTAGCCATCATCGTCGACATTCCGCCACCTGCCAGGTATGAATTGTTCTATTTCTATCATCCTATGTTCGTAGTTATATGCTGCTAGGGTTGCTTCTTAGGATTTAAAATTAGGGCACATAATCCAAATCATGATTCAAGATGTTGATTTTTCTGATTTGGGGCTGATTTTGTTGATTAGTGTAAAACTTTATTGATTCAATTTAATTTCATTCACCTTGTATGTATGTTTTTTCTTCTCTTTTTTCCTTTCATATATCTGTGTGTTAAGTTTTTGCCATCTGAAAATTGGAGTTCAAACTGGTAAGTTTAATTCTTCTTCTTTTATATATTTTTTATTTTTAATTATGTGTTTTTCTGTGATGGGTTTATTTCTGATTGTTCTCGAGAGATTTGGTGTTTGTCCCGTGTATATGGATGGTGAAAGTTACTTAGGTCTTATATATATATATATATATATCTCCCTCTCTATGTGTTTCTTTCTTCTTTTTTGTTTTATTTTTTGGTTTCGAGACTTGTTTACCGTGGCACGGATCTTAGTTTTAAAGCGCCAAAAAAAAAACGAAGCGCGGGTTCGGCGCTTTATTTTTGATAAAGCACACAACCTACAGAAAGCGCCTTGAAGTGCCGCCTAGGTGCGCGAGGCGCAGGCGCAGAAGCACCAGAAAATCGCACTAGGTTTTTTTTTTGTTTAAGTTATAATATTGAAAGCGGGTTTTATTAGAAATTAGAAATCACCCGTTACCTAGGGCTCACTTCTCGCCTTCTCTCTCCCTCACACTCCCTCCCACCCCTACGCCCACTGCCGTGCCGCCCACCACCGTGCTGCCTTCTATCTTCTACCGCCGCCGCCTACCAGTGAGGATTGATGAACAGGTCAGTTTTAATTTTATACATCTTGATCAATCTGCCTTTCTGAATCTGACATTCTGAATTAAAGCATGTTTCTGAATTGTTGTTGAGTGTTGACTTGTTGTTCTGGTTCATTGTTTTTTTTAGAAGCGTTCTCGTTCTGGTTCATTTTTAGAAGCGTTCTCGTTCTCGTTCTGGTTCATTGTTTTTCTTAGAAGCATTCTCGTTCTGGTTCATTGGTATATACATCTTGAATTTTTGATAAATGATATTTTAAAATTATTTAAGTCATTAAGTATTTAAGTGTGTGTAAATTGTAATTTGGTTGACTGGTTGTTGACACTTGTTGAGTTGTTGTTCATTTTGTTATATACACCTTGAATTCTTGATAAATTTAAGATTATTTAATCTAATATTGTGCAGCCCTTTGGGGATGAGGATGAGCTTGTGGACTTTGGGGCGGAAGTGGAGATGGAGGAGGATGAGGATGAGGACATTGGTGAAGACAAAAATGATAATGGAGATGGAGATGATGAATTTTATAATGATGATTATTAGTTGATTACTTGATTTGCTCTTGCAAAATGATCGTACTGTTGAGTGTTGTATGGCATTGACATTCAATGTTGCATTTGATGTCAGACAGACTCCCTGCGACATTGTCTGTGACATAGTCGTAACTAATCTTATCCTTTCCTAGTTTTATTTATTATTTTAATTAATAAATTGTTTTATATATCTTAGAATATATAGGTGCATATCCACGAAAATAGATATTTCAAATAAATGGATATATACATATTAGATATATTATTTTAAAATAGAGTTTGATGAAGTCAAAACTCTATCTCCTATTTTTTAGGTTTAGCGGTTTTCTCTATTTAATCCTTTTTCTTTTTCAGAAATTATATTTGCTGGAAATTCAAAAAAGTAGGATGAACGTGGGATATGGTTTCAAACATACCATGGAGGCGGTTTTTCCTCAAACACAATGGAGTAGTGATGAGGGCGGTTATCTCCAACCCACGTTCAAGAAATAGAAGACGTGAGCCTTGTTCGATTCAAGTGAAGAATGCATATAAGGGATATGATCTACACTTGAAGACTTATTCAAGCACAAACCATCTTTCCGCTGTGTGAGAAGATTGAAGAGCTTGAATCACAAACTTAGCATAGATTTCATTCTTCGTTCCTTCTTCTTTCTTAATGTTTATTGTTGTACAATCAATTCACGAGAGTAGGTTATACAAGTTATGATAGATAGCAAGGTCGTGAAATCATTGCTAGTTTGTCTACAAATTAACGGTAGGTTAATTTGTATTTTTGAATTCGTTTTGGTTGTAAACTAGAATAGGATTCATGTATTTTATTTGATGTGTCAAGAGCTTCAGCATCTGACATCATCAAATTAATAGTTGTTTTGGCTCGTGGAAGCTTAATTTCGCCCTGTGGCAATCACATACATGTTGTGTGTGATTTAAAATTATTTCGTGTGCTATTGTGTTTTTTTATTTCCAGCATATTTGTGTTAAAATAGTTGTGTTAACTATCTTTAACATTGTGTTTGACATTATGATTCTGTGTCTAATTTCAGTGTTTTTGGCAATGAATTCCAACAAGTGGCATCAAGAGCCAGTACTTAACACACTAAGTATTCGATCCTTAGATTGTTGAACCACTGAAAATGGATATTCAGATTAACCAGTGTCGTCCTCCGGCATTGAATAGTAATGGAAATAATTATGCTATGTGGAAATCACGTATGAAGATGTACATCAAGTCCATCGATGAGAGGGCTTGGTTGGCTGTGATTGAAGAGCGGTCTCCTCCAAGGATGGAGGGACCTAATGGAGTGTTCATTATTACTCCAGAGACCCAATGGACTAATGATGATCGAATTATCTCCAACTTCAATTCGAGGGCACTCAATGCTATTTTTATTTCGGTAGATGTTCTATGCTTCAAAATGGTGTGCAATTGCACCACGACGTATCAAGCATGGAACATACTACAGGAACATTATGAAGGTTTGACCAGTGTACGACAAACAAAGCTCAGGCTACTCACTTCCAAGTCCGAAACTCTGCGAATGTTAGAAGATGAGACTATTTCAATGTACACTGAACGACTATGTGAAGTGTCAAATGAGTCTACAGCTCTCGGATATCCGATCTCGAACGAGAACTTGGTAAGCAAACTTCTTCGCACGCTTTCGGAGAGATTTAACATGAAAATCTCTGCTATTGAAGAAGCTCACACTGTATCAAACATGAGTTTGATTGAAGCAGTGAGCATTCTACTCACGTTTGAGATGAATCTTGAAAACCAGAAATCAAACATCTCTTCCAAAGGGATTGCTCTTCAGTCAGTGACATCGAGTTCGGATGTTCAACTTGATGTTGAGAACATTCAGAAGATAAATGAAGATGAATCCCTGAGTGTTGCACTACTCACCAAGAAGTTCAATACCCTTGTTCGATCTATGAAGAAAGGTTCACCTCCCATCAAACCAAGATGACTTTTTAATTCTCCCTCTTCGACATCATCTGGGTCAACACAATCATCAAAGTCTCCTGATGATACAGTAAATGACATTGACTCAATTCAATGTAGAGGATGTTCTAGCTTTCGACACTATGCCAATGAGTGTCTTACTGTTTACAGGAAGTAGAGGAGAAATTACAGTGCTGCCGTGTTAAGTGACGAATCCAGTGATAAGGAAGCTGAAAAAGAAACTGTGTTGTTTGTGAAAGTCAATGATGACTTAGATGGAATGATTGACGCTTTAACCGACATGGATGATGGTGATTTCGACTATGATGTTAGTCTTGATCATGTGACCTCAGATGTTCCAAGCAATGTTATGGAGAATGTTACACAAGATATCTCTGACATTCCTCCAAACACTACTAACTGGTATGAAATGACCTTGCTGATTGAGTTTTGCAACACTGCTGAAGTGTCTCAGGTAGAAGAAGATCAGTCTGATGTTAGCCACCAAGAAGCTCTACGATAATTATACAAGGTTGTAGATGAAGTGTGTCAAATGGGCTGAATAATTAAAGGAATTTGGAATTCTCGTAGAAGAAAACCAAACTCTAAAGTGAAGGGTACTGGACCTTGAAATTAGACTCACTCGAGGTGATCTTGAGCTGAATAAGTTGAGAAAGGAAGTAGAATCTGCTTCAAAAACATTTCGACAACTTAATCAAGGAACAACTACTCTGAACGAGGTTCTGACATTGGGACAAACCACGAAAGCAGGCTTGGGATATACTTCAAGTTCATCAATGTCTAGCTCTAATCCTATCAAATTTGTCAAAGGGGAAAGCTCTAAGGATGTTCCAGTCAATGTTGATAGAAATGTCAAACCGAATGTTAACGACAAATCCAAGGAGAAGAAATTTGTTTGTCACTATTGCCAAGAGCCTGGAGACATCAAACCGTACTGTTTCAAATATCATGATGATATAGCAATAGGAAAGATTGTTGTGGAAAATTCTTCTAAACTTTCCAAGAAGAAGAAAAGTTCAAAGAAGGCAAAGATTTCATGTAATGTTGTCTACTGTAACAACCCATATTTCCAATCACTATTTAATTAAATATTTATCTTGGATTGTGTGAATTATTAGGATTTTATTAATTTTAAATTATTCTCAATGTTCGAGTCAGGGTAAAGTCTAAGTCGCGCCCCTAGATATATATTTAAGTTCATTTAGTAAATTAAGATATAATTAATTAAAATCATAGAGGAAATTATGTTGCATCAAATATTTATTCCTATATTGCATCATTAATTTAGAATAGAGGTGTGTGTGTGTATATTAGAAACATTTAAAGTCATGTATTTTTATTAAGAGTTTTTTTTTTATTTGTTCTTAAATAAATGTTATATTCGTATATATTGGTTTTAGCAAATTATTTATTGACTCCTTATTAAAAAAAAAAAAACTTATTTGTCTCCAAAAGTTTTAATTTGATGTCAAGGCTCACAATTGAAAGTTAGGAGTTTTAAATTATTAGAGATTTAAATTTATCCAAATTCAGTTTTAAATGAGAAAAAAGGGGAAATCATAACCCTAATATCCTACTATAAATACTAAGAATGAGATTTTAACCTATTTTTTTTATCTTACACAAAGCTTTCGACGGCACATTCAGAGGTATCAAATTTCTCCATTTTTCTTGTTTCCTAGATGTGAATTTTGAAACTTATTAAATTTTAATTTCAGTCCCATTTTGTCACTGTTAGAAAGCTTTTGAAATCATTTGTTTTCATTAATCCCATAAACTCTCAAGGTGAATTATTCTTAATGTTGATCTTAGTATTTTTATTATTTTTTTTGTCGAATGAAAATGGTGACATTGATATTTACATGGTTTCTGTACAAGAATAAAAATTTATCATTTTTTTTTCATTCGTCTATATTTTTTTACTATTAATAAATCATGGATTTAAAAAAAAACTGCATATACTCTTGTTGATTATTCCGAGGAGAAAAAAATTATGGTCTATGTGTTATCAAAAGTAAATTATAGGAGTAATTATCATTTTTCCTACTTTAACTTAATGATTAATTAAGTTGCTGAATAAGCTAGCTTAGAGAAATTGGTATTCTGTAGATTTTAATCTTACTAGTTCTAATTGAACAAGATTGGATTAAAATTATAGCTGGAGATAATGGAATAGAGTTGTTTCGATTTTTTATAATTAGTTTAAAAAAAAAAATTATATAGGGCTTAATTTAGTTGAGATTTTAATCAGTTACCCTAATTAGAAAAAATATCAGTTTATCTATTGCTATGAATGCGGAAAATATATATATATATATATATATATATATTAAAAAAAAATGGTTCATGATCAGATTCTCCTTTTAATCAAAATTTATGAAAACAAGTTTATTGTATCATGTGGTCATAATTAATTTTTAGTTATACTATTAATTTATCAAATGCTTCTCGGCAAACTCTTTTTCGCAGACAATAGTTATTTTTTTTTATTTGATTTTGTTACTAATCTGACTTCATTCTTAGACTTTTCATTTAGTAAGGAAACAGACATATATTGTTTCTTTTTAAATTCAATATATATATATATATATTTATATATGCATTTTTAGTGATAATCATGTATTTATAGGATTTATTTATTTATTTTTTTCGTATTCTAGGTGCGGTGCGACTAAGACATTAAGTTACTACTAGTGTTTGATTCAAAGCTCATTGATTTAATTAAGGTGTGGGATTTTATTTATTTTATGCCGTTGATTTATATTTTTTTGCCCATTTTAATATCACGTGTTTGCCGTATATCATGTTACTGTCAATGGGCCCTTGGACTATATGTTCATTATTTGGCTCTCAGTATTTGTGCACAAATGTCAATATTGCTATGCGATTCAATTAGTACTAATGTACTATCATGTTTCGGTACTAAGGTACTATCAGTTTTCAGTATCAGTTATATGTGTGCTGCTGTTTTATTAACTTGGGCAAATCTCTGCATAATTTCCCACACTGAGTATATTTCATATATGCTCACCCTTCATTGACATTTTCAGGTAACTAAATATGGTGGCGTGTGGGAGATCGAATGACAGTTCAAGTCAAATCACATTTCTTCCGCATATCATAGTTTAAATTTCTTTAAATTAGTTATTTTTAAATCAATGTTTTATGGACCATGTTGCTTCTTAGACATCTACTCATGTTATTGTCTTTTGGTTTATTTTATTTTTAGAACTCATCATAAACTTTTCAAATAAAGATATTTCAGTAGCATTGCTATTTTAATTGGTCAAGTAAACTTTTATTTTATTAAATTCAAGTATTTATTTCTTTACTCAAATGCATTAACTAATTAAGTTAGATCATTATTTTATAATTTTTAAAAAAAAATTATTTCCTCACATTTCCGCATCAATTAAAATCATTAAAAATCAGTTTAACACTTTAAGAAATTTAGGGTGTTACATCTACACCTCACTGAAAGCTAACATTGCTAGTATATGGTACTTTGACAGTGGGTGCTCATGACATATGACAAGTAATTAAAAGTTTCTTGATGACTATTCCTCAACAAGCAAAGGCAAAGTGAGTTACAGTGGAGGAGCACAAGGTAACATAGTGGGAAAGGGGGCCCTGAATGTCAAGAACTTTCCTAAATTACGCAATGTGTTTCATGTCAAAGGCTTAACAGCAAATCTGATCAGCATAAGTCAGCTGTGTGATGATGGTATGCATGTCAGATTTAACAAAAATACATGCGAAGTTTTTGATAGCGAGAATAAGTGCATTATGTTTAGAAGTCGAGCATTGGATAACTGCTACCATGCGGACAAGAACGAGAAATGCAATGTTTCAGTCAATGTTGACACTCAACTCGTACATCAAAAACTTGGTCATCTCAGCTTTCGAAGTTTGAAAAAATTAATTGAAGCTGATACTGTTCAAGGCATTCCTCAAGTGAAGATCAACCTTGATGTTGTTTGCAGTGCATGTCAGAAAGGCAAATAGGTAAAACCTTCACATAAAAGTGTCTCAACTTGTCAAACCACAAAATGCTTCGATCTGATTCACATGGATATCATGGGTCCGGTTGACACCAAAAGCATGAGTGGAAAAAGGTTCATTCTGGTCATAGTGGATGATTTCTTGAGATTCACATGGGTTGAATTTCTGCAAGAAAAATCTGAAGCATTCAGAATGTTCAAGAAGTTCTGCAGGATGGTGTCAAGACAGTATGAGTCCAACATCGAAAACATTAGATCGGATCATGGACTCGAATTTGAAAATTCGATGTTTGAAGAGTTCTGTGAAAAAAGAGGCATCATCCATGAGTTTTCTACTCCAAACACACCTCGACAAAATGGAGTGGTCAAAAGGAAAAATCAAACATTGCAGGAGATGTCAAGAGCAATGTTATAGGCTCAACGGTTGTCCAAGAAGCTTTGGGCCGAAGCAGTAAACACTTCATGTCACATTGGGAATAGAGTGATACTTCACCCCGGCAGAACTGATACACTGTATGAACTTCTGAAGGGCAAGAAGCCCAATTTGAAGTATTTTTATGTCTTTGGATGTGTATGTTACATCCTGAATGACAGGGATCATTTGGGAAAATTTGATTCCAAAAGCGACAAAGGGATTTTCTTAGGATATGCATCTGACAGTCGAGCATACCGTGTGTTGAATCTCAGGACAAAAACAGTCTGAGAATCAATTAACATTGTTTTTGATGATCACATAGGTATTGCTTCAAAATTTGAAGAGGATGAGGTGATTGATCTTATTGACACAAGTGAAATGTCAAGTGATCAAACTGGAAGTGAAGTTGAGAACAAGACATCCACTGAGAATGTCAAAGTGAATGTTCCACAGAATGTTGAAGTTCCAATCAAAACACCATCATCAACATGCACTTCAGATAGTGAAGACGATCAATGGGTAAATTCCGAAGATGAACCAAGAAAGGATCCTCCAAGTTGAATTCGGAAGAATCATCCAGATTCACAAATCATTGGTGATCAATCCGAAGGAGTTCAAACCAAAAGCAAGAACTCAGAAGAATACAAAGAAAAGATGAAACTGTATGCATGTCTTCTTTAAATGTTTGTATGTCAAACACTTGTTTTCTGTCTAACATTGAACCAAAAAACATTAAGGAAGCCCTTAATGATAAATTTTGGATTAATGCTATGCATAAGGAACTAAACCAATTCGTAAGAAACAATGTATGGGAATTAGTTCCGCGCCCCAAGGTTATACCCAAGTTGAAGGGGCAGATTTTGATGAAACATTTGCTCCTGTTGCAAGGATTGAATCCATTCGTCTTTTGTGTGCAATTGCATGTTATGTGGGGTTTACTTTACATCAAATGGATGTTAAAAGTGCTTTTTGAATGGCTATCTCAATGAAGAGGCATATGTCGAACAACCTAATAGGTTCGAATGTCATGAGAAACCATTGCACGTGTTTAAGCTCAAAAAGGCTTTGTATGGTCTCAAACAAGCCCCGAGAGCGTGGTATGCTAGATTGACCGAATTTTTGCTACAAATTGGTTTTGCAAGAGGTCAAGTTGATAAAACATTGTTTATCAAGAAAAATCAAAAACATATTATTGTTGCTCAAATCTATGTTGATGACATTGTTTTTTGTTCAACTTGTACTAATTTGCTCAAAGATTTTGTAGACTCAATGTGCAACACGTTTGAAATGAGCATGATTGGTGAGCTCAACTATTTTCTTGGTCTACAAATCAAGCAAGATAAAGATGGGATTTTCATCTCTCAAAGCAAGTATGCTAAATGATTGGTCAAGCGCTTCGGATTAGAAAATGCTAAGCCTATGAAGACGCCTATGAGATCTTTCGAGAAGTTGAGCAGAGATGATGTTGGTAGCAATGTTGATTCTACCATGTATAGAGGAATGATAGGAAGTTTATTGTACTTAACAGCTAGTCGCCTAGACATTATGTTTAGTGTTGGTGTTTGTGCGATATATCAATTTCAGCCTAAAGAATCTCATCTTAAAGCTGTTAAAAGAATCATTCGCTATGTCTCTGGCACAATTGGGTTTGTTATTAAATACTGCAAGAGTTCTAACATTCATCTTGTAGGCTATAGTGATTCTGATTGGGCAGGTGATGTCGATGACCAAAAGAGCACTAGCGGAGGTTGTTTTTATTTTGGCATCAATCTGGTTTCTTGGTCGAGTAAGAAACAAAATTGTATCTCACTCTCCACAGCCGAATCAGAGTATGTTGTTGCCGCTAGTTGTTGCTCTCAATTATTATAGTTAAATCAAATGGTGTTTGACTATGGCTTGGCTAGTCCTTCGTTGACATTGTTATGTGACAATGTCAGTGCAATTGAAATCTCGAAGAACCCAGTCCAACATTCTCGTACCAAACACATTGACATCAGACATCACTTTATCCGAGATCTTGTGGAACAAGATATCATCAAATTAGAATACATTTCTACAGTGAATCAAATTGCGGATATCTTTACTAAGCCTTTAGATTTTGAGAGATTTTCTTCGCTAAGGAAATCTCTTGGAATGTGTATTTTTTAGTCAATGTTTGACACCCTGATATTAAAGAGAATGTTATGATCCTTAACATCAGGACCCCCACTTTCATTCTGATTAAATTTAAAACTATGGTACGATGCTATGATTTTTATTGAGAATTAATTCATGAGAATTCATTCAATCATGACTCGTCCCCATTCTTTATTTTTTCAGAATGTGTTTTTTTATTTATTTTATTTATTATTATTATTATTATTATTATTTAAATTCTAATAATAAATAATTAAATTTTGATAAGCAGATATACTTATCTGCATATCTTATGATATGATAAGAGAGATAGTGAGATATATCACTTTCATTATTTTAAAGAAGAACTTTTGTCTCACTCTCTCTCCATATCTGATTTCTCTCTCTAAGCGGTTCATCTTCTCCGCTTCTCTAAAAATTTGTTTTCTCTCCTCATCTTTGTAATCTTCATCTATGGAGGATTAGATCCCATACCAAGCAATGATGATGATACTTCAACAGATGATGGAGCTATCAAAAGGATCCTCTTCCTCAACTTTAACACCGGCGGTTACTGTGCAACCACCACCCTCTGCAACTTCAATTCAAACCCCTAACATCACTCCACCAGCTGCTCATGAAGAAACAATGACTGTAGATACTCCTAACCCATCTACTCCAAAGGAGACACCAACTAAGGCCGAAGTCCATCCCGATCTCGTAATTCCTCGTGGAACTGAAATCCTAAACCCTAAACCGCTCAGAGTTAATGTTCTTAGAGATCAGAAGAATCCAATCGATCCAGATCTGAAGTCACACTCACGGTCCTTGTCACAGACTTCCAACAAGCCATTTTCAACAAGGAAATCTAAACGGCTCCATGGAGAGTCTTCTATCAAAACTGAAGAGGCGTCGTCCAAGAAACCCAAACGGCAGGCAAGTCAAGCTGACTCCCACTTTCTCAAAGATGAGTCAAGCTCATCTCAAGACTGGTCTCTCTCTCCTTCCAAACCTGAGCCCAAGACTAATGATGTTGAAGTCGATGCTGCTCCAGTCCATACTGCGTCTCAATCAGGTTCTTTACTTGATGTTACTTCCGTATTTAGTAAAGTGTTTTACTCGGAAGAAGCTAAAGTATCTTATAAGTCTGTCTCTCGGAGAACTTTTAAAATTGAAAGAATGATTGATGTGTTGAGTTTTAAGAAATATGGAATGGATGTCTTTTTGAAGCAAAGGGGATTATGGAAGTCTGTTACTACATTGACTACGTTTGATCCTAATGTGGTATTTGAGTTCTACTCCAACATCACATTTGATATGGAGGATCCAAATAAACTGAGCTATGGTACTGTTTATGTTAGGGATAAAGTCTATGATTTTAACCCTTCTGTGATTAATGCTTTTCTTGGACTAGGAAATGATGACACCGTGATTTCTCTTGATCTTCTTGATGATGTTGTGAAGGTTATCATCGGTGGTCTCATTTCTAAATGGATGAACAAAGTTTCATCCTCCAAGTTAACTTTCTTTTACACAGTGTTGTTTAAGCTCACTATTTGTAATTGGCTTCCCACTTCAAATGCTTCTATTTTAACGGTGGATCAAGCAATGTTATTGTACAAACTTGGATCTCATCTTCCTTTTAACCTTGGTGCTGCTACGTTTGAGTGTGTGCTTAGGGCAGCTACAAAATCAAGCTCTTCTAATCACTTACCTTTTCCATGTCTCATTCATGCCATTCTGAAAAATCAAGGCATGAAAGAGAACAAGAAGAAGCTTGAAGTTGAGCAGCCAACTATATCGATTGTCAAGCCTAAAATGGGAGATGGACGGATACTGGATCTGCCCTATGGCTTGGATGTTGTTGGTCTCAAACATTCCTCTTCTGATGTGGCTCCAGGCTCTCCTCAGTCGACCAAGGTTCCTAATCCTGTTGCTGCTGACTCTCCTAGAATTCCCATTGTCATGATGCCAATGGATACCCTTCTAGTGCAACTTGACCACATTGCTACTGCTATTCATCATCTCTCTCAAGTGCGAGATGAGTTTTTGTATATCCTTTCAGCACAAAAAGGGGGAGAAGAAGATGAAGAGGTTGGTGTGGAATCTGCGGAGGCTGAAGCCGATGTCAAAGAAAAAAAGAAGAGGGCAGCAAAGGGAAGAGGAAGATGATTTGAAGCTACATTCTTTACAACTTCTTTTTCTACAAACACTGTTTTATTTTTCAAAACAATGTTTTTTTTGTGCATGGACACAATTAAGATGTTTGATGCATCTTTATGTTTGTTTTTGATATGTGTGCTGGACACGTTTATTTTGATATGCTATTAATGCGTTTTTTTAATGCATTCTATAGTTGTATTCTTGCTTTTTATGCTTGTCTTGTTGATGGTATTCGTAATATATCATTATTAGACATATTAAGCATAGTTATTTTATGAGATATTGAATGATCAATATGTCATTATCATTGTGTGTTGAACTGTCGGTTTAACGTTGATTTTATAATAGGATATGTGCCTATTATATGATGATCAAATTAAGGGGGAGTAACCCTTAAGGGGGAGAATTTAAGGTCTCCATTTTCCGCTGCGACTCTAATTGTACAAAATACTTGAGTTGTATGTTTTGTGCAGAAAGGCTAAGATTAAGGGGGGGGGATTGTTGAGTGTTGTATGACATTGACATTCAATGTCGCATTTGATGTCAGACAGACTCCCTGCGACATTATCTGTGACATAGTCGTAACTAATCTTATCCTTTCCTAGTTTTATTTATTATTTTAATTAATAAATTGTTTTATATATCTTAGAATATATATGTGCATATCCATGAAATAGATATTTCAAATAAATGGATATATACATATTAGATATATTATTTTAAAATAGAGTTTGATGAAGTCAAAACTCTATCTCCTATTTTTTAGGTTTAGCGGTTTTCTCTATTTAATCCTTTTTCTTTTTCAGAAATTATATTTGCTGGAAATTCAGAAAAGTAAGATGAACGTGGGATATGGTTTCAAACATACCATGGAGGCGGTTTTTCCTCAAACACGATGGAGTAGTGATGAGGGCGATTATCTCCAACCCACGTTCAAGAAAGAGAAGACGTGAGCCTTATTCGATTAAAGTGAAGAATGCATATAAGGGATATGATCTACACTTGAAGACTTATTCAAGCACAAACCATCTTTCCGCTGTGTGAGAAGATTGAAGAGCTTGAATCACAAACTTAGCATAGATTTCGTTCTTCGTTCCTTCTTCTTTCTTAATGTTTATTGTTGTACAATCAATTCACGAGAGTAGGTCGTACAAGTTAGGATAGATAGCAAGGTTGTGAAATCATTGCTAGTTTGTCTACAAATTAAATTTTTGAATTCATTTTGATTGTAAACTAGAATAGGATTCGTGTATTTTATTTGATGTGTCAAGAGCTTCAGCACTTGACATCATCAAATTAATAGCTGTTTTGGCTCGTGGAAGCTTAATTTCGCCATGTGGCAATCACAACATGTTGTGTGTGATTTAAAATTATTTCGTGTGCTATTGCATTTTTTTATTTCCAGCATATTTGTGTTAAAATAGTTGTGTTAGCTATCTTTGACATTGAGTTTGATATTATGATTCTGTGTCTAATTTCAGTGTTTTTGGCAACAAATTCCAACACGTACATTAAGACTTTGAATTTATTTTGTGTGAATTTTAAGACTTTCATATGTGTTGCATGATTAATTGTTGCATTTGTGTGATTTTTTGGTTAATTTATATGTAATATGATATTTTGGGTAGGGAATGTAGTCTAGGTAAATATATTAGATTTTTTTTTTAATTTTGGTGCGCTTCGCCTACGAAAAGCTCGCTCCCCGCCTGCCCTTTTGCGCCTAGGCTCTGGGGCTAGTTTTGTGCCTCGGTGCGCTTTGCACTTTTTAAAACTAAGGCGCGGATTGAAATTTTAAACGGTTAAAGTAATCGATGTTTGTAATGTTTGGCAGGAAATTAACTGACAAAATATTGAGTGAAGAAAAGTTGAATTTGAAATGGAAACTCTACTAATTTAATGGTAATGGAGCTTATCCTGGATTCTGAAAATGTAAAAAATTAGGAAAAGTTGGTGATTTTATTTTAATTATTAAATTTCTTCTGTTGATCAAAGAGTGGGTGATTAATTTGGATGTTTGAAATTTTCGGTTGATTGTGAAGAACTTCTGGACTTACAAATTAGGCCGCAGAACAGTTTGATTTGATTGATGTGATGTCAAACTTTTCGTAATCTGTTTGCTTATGACTTTACCATGTTAGTTAGAAGTAATTGAAATATAGTATGTTCACTTGTGATCCACCCTTTGATTGAAATAGTTATAATGGCTTCTTTCTTAATTTAATATAATGGCTTCTTTCTTAATTTTAATGTGGGCAGATTAACAACAATGGCTTAATTTGAACTTTGAAATGACATATGTATTTAATTAATATGATCCAGGATTATGATCTTTCAAGCTTTCTAAGTCTGCAAGTTTATAAATGCTTCCTATATGGTTCCTAAATTTTACAGTTGACGATCAAAATGATGGACACGAACACAGATCAACAACAGGAATTTCTTGTCATACATGAAGTTGTCCAGAATGTCAGAGTCTTTTATTTTGTTTATGAATTATTTATATTTAAGGATGCGTGGTCGGTTAATGAGTGGTGGTGATAAAACTATCCGATATAGTTTAAAGGAGAAAGTTAGCAAACAACTCGAACATATGCATAATCTTGTTCATTTGGATTATATCACTTGTCTAGACTATTTGCGAATGAATAGAAACACATTTAGTCATTTATGTTTTCTTCTAGAGAATGTAGGAGGACTTGTTCCCATGCGTCATGTCCAACTACCTGAGCAAGTTGCTATGTTTCTCAGTATTTTGGCACACCATACTAAAAATAGAATTGTAAGTATAATTTCAAATGGTCGGGATACACAATTAGTAAGGACTTTAATGCTGTCCTAAATGCATTACTTAAGTTGCATAGCATTCTACTTGTAAAACCACAGTCTATTGCAGATGATTCCACAAATGATTGATGGAATTTTTTTAAAGTAAAGCTTCTTAATCTCAAAATAAACTTATGTGACATAAGCATTTGTTTTTTTACCAATATTTGGCCATTGTCCCTGTATCTTTTTAATAGGGTTGTCTTGGTGCATTAGATGGCACTTACATACCTGTAAGAGTGCTTAGGCAATGTTACAGTGAATATGTTAGCTATCTGTGATCAAAATATGAACTATGTGTATGTATTAACTGGATGGGAAGGTTCTGCTGCCGATAGTAGAGTATTGCGTGATGCTATTACTAGACTCAACGGGTTGAAGGTCCCCACTGGTATTTAAAATACATTACTTGATAGAAAAATCAATAATTCCCCATTTTTCTGTAGATCTTAGTATTTTTACATATTATGATGACAATTAGTTTTCTAGCACCATACAGAGGTGTTAGGTATCACTTGCAAGAATGAGATGGTGCATTATCTGGACCGATAAATCCTTAGGAATGTTTCAACTTAAAGCATGTTAAAGCACATAATGTAATTGAATGATCATTTAGCTTATTAAAAGGAAGATGAGCTATTCTTAGAAGTACTTCATTCTATCCCATCAAAGTCCAAAATTGTATTAGTATGGCATGTTGCTTGCTGCATAATTTCATTCGTACAAATATGCCTTATGATCCGCTAAAGTCAACAATTCCAGAAGATTGGAGTGATAATGATAGGCAGGTGCAACTGGAAGAGGACTTTATTGATCAAGTAGAGTCATCCCAATAATGGAATAATTGGAGAGATAGTATTGCCCTTAATATGTACAATGAGTGGAGAGCATGAACTGTTATTCTTAATTTGTAGGACATGGATAATGTTTATTGTTTTAATTTTTCATGTAACCGAACTTTGTTTGAATTACTAAATATTCTTGGAGTTTGTTTGAATTATTTTATATTAATGAAGTTTCTTTGAATTGTTCATGGTTTGCATTTGGAATTATTGAATGTGATATTGTTTGTTATAAGTTCTTTGAATTATTTTGTGGTAATGGAATTTGTTTTCACTCCTGTAGAACCAATTGGAAATGTCTGGAAGGAAGAGGATAGTTGGTGCTGGAAATAAAAATGAGAAAACTAGGCGAATTTGGACACTATGTGAGGAACAAGAACTAATTGTAGCTCTGCAAGAAGCAGTTGCTCGTGGTTGGAAATGTGACAATGGGTTCAGGACGGGATACCTTGGATTGCTTGAGCAACATATGCTACAAGCTATTCCAGGAATGATTTGAAAGCTGAACCTCATATAATTTCAAAAATTCATGTATGGAAAAAGAACTATGGCTCTCTATCCACAATGCTTTCAAGGAGTGGTTTTGGTTGGAATGAAAGCACGCACACTATTGAAGTGGACAGTGATGAAATATGGTCGAACTATATTAAGGTATAACAAATTAACTTTGTTTGCATATATTTCTATTATACGCACTATTCACTCGCTTTTTTATTTTATTTTTTTCATTTTTTATATATTTGTTAGACTGATAACAATGTACGAACAATGCGATCTAAGTCGTGGCCCTTATAGAAAGATTGGTGTGAAATATTTGGGAAAGACCGAGCGACTGGTGAACACGCTGAAACCTTTGCTGATGTTGTCCAAGATCTACTGTAGAAGGATAAGGAAAACATGCATACCTCAACTGGGAATGATTATGCCCAATTTACATCGTCGAATCAAGATGAAAAAATTGGAGATGATTTTATGTCTATGTCTCGTGAAGGAACTAGTTCAAGTACAAAGACGAAAGGTAAAGGTGAAAAAAGAAAAAGTCTTCTTGATGATCGTTTCCTAGATTTGATGAATGTTTTTTGCAAGAAAATTGATTCGAGAATGAGAGAACTTGTGCAAAGGATTGGGTTTCAGCATGATGCATCTTTGTCCAGGAAAAAAGTGTATGAAGCTCTAGGTAACATGAACCATCTAACTGATGAAGAATAAATATATGTGGCGAAGTCCTTGTACAATAACACTAAGGACCTAGACCTTTTCTTTTCACTTCCAGATGAGAAAAAGGTGGTGATGGTTAGAATGATTCTCAATGGAAAAATCTAGTTAAGGAAGTATGTTATGAACTTGTGTATTTGTTGAACCTGAACTATTTAGCTTGTTATTATATTTTTGCTAATGGTAGGTATCTATCAGGAGAATATGTATTAAAGATTTGATACTCCTCATTTTGATAATTTTGCGCCGATTGTGCAACCATTTTCATATTATGGAAGGTAAAATTAGTATTACTTATCTCTATTTATAAGTAGTTTTTTATCGAGTTGTCTTGTTGCTTATAAATCTGTAACTTTGACATTACTTTAGATTACATTTTATTTTTTGATTCATATGATCAAATAATAACACATGTTGAAAAGTCACAAGAAATAATTTTAAATTACTTTTTAGATTTCAAGTTAAGTGCCTAAAGATATATATATATATATATATATATATATATATATATATATATATAAACAAATTAACCAATAGAAATGTTTATTTAAATGGTATCTATGCATCAAACATTAAACAAATAATTAATATTCGATAACTTTTGTGGTGCTTGAGTTGCTCCATTAGAGTAGTCAATCTCTTTGACATATAACAAATGCAAATAATGTTTGACTTTAGAAAAACATCTTTGGTTTATTCAATTTATTATTGTTTTTTCTCTAGAACTTGAAATTTTTCATAGTTATTCGTGTACTCCATCCAATTATTTTACATTTTAATAATTACAATTTTATTATGAAAGATTACATTTTTTTGAATCATTAATATATTATTTTAATATTTTAATAATTAGAAATTTGAAATTTCAAAAAAATAATAATATGGAGGGCAATTTTGGTATATTGATACATTTTAATCTCAATCATTCAATCTAAACATAGTATTGATAAATTATCATGCATAATTAAAATCGCAATCAAACAATCCAAACACAATATTAATAATCCATGAACAGTGCAATCCTACCATATCTAATCAATCTTATCTATCTTATCAGACAAACCAAACGGCCCCTAAGGGGATGACTGGTATGTCGGAATGGAATCAAGTGAAAATTGAATGAACTTAGTAATGGAATGATGATGAGAATAGAATGGAATGACAATTTATTGTCATTTCTTTGGCTGGTATCACAAGTAATAAGATATGAATGAAACTTACATTTTTGAATTGATTTTATTATAACAATATCTAATTAATAAATAAAATACACGAATTGACTTATTTAGTTCTAAATAACAAATTACACTTCTTTCAAAGATACTATTATATTTTAATAACATATTGTTGAATATTATGCGATTTTTTTTACTCTATATATCATTTGTAAAAAAATTGAGTATATTTTTTGATAGGGGCAGACTTGGGTGAGACTGTCTCATACATGAGATGGGCATGCGGGGATCATTATTTATGGGTGAAGTATCATTAACTCACATGTGAGTATCATTATTTATACCCCCATGTGAGTATCATTATTTATGGGTGAAGTATCATTAACTCACATGTATCATTATTTATGGGTGAAGTATAATTATTTATGGGTGAAGTATCATTAACTCACATGTATTGATCCGTCTCATGTATGAGACCGTCTCATACAAGTTTTTGTCTTTTTGATAAGTATTTCACTAATAATTAGCGGGTTTGTATATTTTATGTAATCCTGTAATATCATTAGTAGTTTTGTGAAATATTACAAAATTTTATGAATCATTAATAAATTATTAATGAGTTTTTTTTAAAAATTCATAAATTTCCTTTTCAATAAAATATTTTATAAAAATATGAAGGCATGGTGGGTACGAGGGAATGGAATGGGAATTGAATCACATTCCCACGTCCATTCTCATTCCTATGGTTGGTATGATTTCTTTAATTGGAAATGATCATTCCCGAAGGAATCACATTACCATGAACATAGGATTAGCCATTACTCCCCACTTCCATGGTATTATGCATTCTCGATTATCAAAATAAATTTTATTTCCTATTTTGCAAAATTATACTTTATTTTTTGTATTGACAAATGAAATCTCATATTCTTATAAATATTTTATTAAAAAATAAAAATATGATAAATATAATAATTTTTCTAGACAAAATTAAATTAAATTAAATTAAATTTTAAAAAAATAAATAAAATTATATAAAAACTTAAAAGTCGTCAATCATTTTTAAAAAAAATTAATACTAAAAATTTGAAAATTTTCAAAATTATTTGACGGTAAATATTATAAAATATTTAAAATTTATGAATTTTTTTAAAAAAACATTAATAATTTATTAATGATTCATAATTTTTTTTAACATTTCACAAAATTACTAATGATATTATAGGATTACATAAAATATAAAAATCAGCTAATTATTAGTGAAATACTTATTAAAAGTATACTCAATTTTTTTCACAAATGTTAATGAAGTAAAATATTGCACAACAATATGTTATTAAGATATAATAGAATCTCTTGAAAGAATAGTAATTTATTATTTAGAACTAAATAAGTCAATTAGTGTATTTTATTTATTAATTACATATTGTTATATAAAATCAATTCAAAAATGTAAGTTTCATTCCTATCTTATTACTTGTGATACCAATCAAAGGAATGACAATAGTCATTCCATTCCATTCCTATCACCATTACATTACTAAGTTCATTCCATTCCTACTTGTTTTCATTTCGACATACCAGTCATCCCCTAAATGAATAAAAGTGGGAAAAGTAAATAGAATTAGAAGGGTTAAATGGGAATTCTATTTACACCATTAATTTTACTCTTTACACCATAAAAGAAAAAAGAAAAAATAAAATAATTTTAAAATTATTTAAATATTATTTAATAAAAAATTAAGTTTGAATACATCCAAGCATGTTCGAATGTCGAAGTTCGAACACAATGAGGATGTTCAAACTTCAATTTTCGAACTAACTCCATATTTTTTTAAATATATAGGAGTCGTTCGAATTAATATTATCGAAAAAGTTGAATGTGTTCGAAATTATTTTTCCGGACATGTTTTTTAAAGGTGTGTTCGAAAATGAAAGTTCGAACACAGTGAGAATGTTCGAACTTCAATTTTCGAACGAACTCTACATATTTTTCAAAGTATAAGCGTCATTCGAATTAATATATTCTCGAACAAATTGGACGTGTTCAAAATTGTACTTCCAAACATATTTTTTTAGATTGAACGGTATTAATGTAAATGTGCGTAGTGCAAAGAGTAAAATTAGGAGCACATTGAGCAAGTGAAGTGCAAATCGTAATTCAGTAGTGCAAATAGAAACTCCCTAAAAAAGTATATATGGGCAATTTTAAATAAAAATTGGAGTGGTTGGGCAAGTTTTAAAACATAAGAGTTATTTGGGCAATATATACTTATTTTACAACACACCCCCTTGTATTGGACCCATAAAATCAGAAAAGGTATGACACATTTGTACTTCATCTGCAAAAGAGAATAAATTAACGTGTATATCTATAACTATCACAAGAATATCTGCAAAATGGAATAAATTCAACTTAATATATATCTATAAATACCCCCATCATATATTTATGATTAGGGTTTGAAAAGCCAACCAACCCACTCTCTCTCCCACGACTATAACCTGCGACTCTCTCTCTCTCTCTAAATATCAAGAAGAAATCAACGACTGCAACTCTCTCTCTCGCCGTTACCCATGACTCTCTCTCTCTCTCTCTCTCTCTCTCTCTCTCTCTCTCTCTCTCTTTCTCTTCTTATTTCTTGTTCTTCATTATAGTTCTCTAGTCACCGATTATGGAGTAAGCAATGGATCCATCTTCAGAGACATCAACATTTTTCAAGTTAGTTATTGTTCTGTTAGATTTAATGGTTAGGTTATGGTTAATTTTTGTATGATATTCTGGGAATTAATATGTTATGTATTTTGGTATGTTTGAATTTTTTTGATTTGGAGTTCAAAAATTAGTGCTTGGTTTTCAGCGTGAGAATTGTATATTCGTAAAACATTTTCAACATCGCAGGCCATATAAATGTAATCGTAGGCATTTTAAATTAATCGTACCTTGTGTAAATATAATCGTAAGGATTTTAAATGAATCGTAGCTCATATAAATATAATTGTAGGCCATTTTAAAACAATCGTAGGCTTTCTAAAAATAATAGTAGGCCATAATATGATAATCGTAGGTCATTTAAAATTAATCATAGCCCTTAAAAATATAATCGTATGCTATTTTTATCGAATCATAGGCTGACATCTGTGTATTTTACATAACTTTTGGATATTAATTGATGATGTTTAATTTGATAAGTTGTATGATTTTCATAGCTTTTGTACTCATTATGTTATCATTTTGGATTTTTGATGTATTTGTGAGTTTTGCAGTAACAGTGGTGAATATGATGATTATTTAATGCAAAATGATTAAGTAAAAATAGGTGCTTGGAGAGCTAAAGGAGAGACCAATTAGGCCTTTGGACCCGATTTAAAGAGCAAATCCCATGAGAATTAATGAAAATAATTAAACATAATCCAAATGGGTGATTGAAGAGCCTAAGAAGATGGAGAATCGAGTTAGGAGCATTGTGCAAGTTGAATCGGCTCAATCGGACTAGAAACGAGTGAGAACGGACCGTTTTAATGAAGTCTACGCGTAGGTCAACTCACCAGTCGACCCAGTCCTTCACAAAATACACATGGGCCGAGTCGACCCACCGATCAACCCAGCCACTCGACCTACCAGTCGACCCAGATGGACCCTGTTCGGAATTTTCAAGGCTTTTCTTCACTTTGGGCTTCATTTTTACTCTAGGGTTCCCTCCAACATTATAATTACCCCCTCTACTCATTAGAAAAGATGCAACATGAGATGTACCAAGGTGAACATAATTATGGAGGCACAACAAAGGCCTTGGAGGCTCCATCAAGATTGAAGATTTCAGGTTCTTTATTGTGTTAAACATTATTGTTTATTATGTTTATGTTTTATTCCTTTTATTTAATTATCTCTAGGTGATTGTTTTATTGGATTCTTTGGTTTGTAAGTACATTGAATTTCATGGTTTGATTTATTTATATATATTTTCTGGTTATCATTGGGTATTTGGTTTCCTAGTTTGGATTTCTCATATGTATGTTGACTGCAACAACATATGTATGCAAATTAATTAACTGGAAGATTCTAGTGGTAACTGATTAATTAATGGGATAAAATAGGTTAATCATTTTAATGTGATGCTTGAAAGGACCGACCAAGTGAACAAGTGTAGCGACCCGATTTCTTTATATTTAAATTGCTACGGTCCCTTCCTAAAATATTTTATTCATTTTATTTTTTCTATATGTGTGATATTAATTGCTTAAGTCTAATAAGTCGCGCTTAAGTAATTTTGATAGTTTATTAAGCATGAATTTAATTTAAAATATGGTTAGTCATATCATAAGCATGCATATAGTTTGAAGGCTTATTTTAAAGTTTGATTGCATTTATTTATGTAATTTAGCCCAAGTTTCAAGCCCAAAGGATTAAAGCCCAAACCTAGAATTTTCCTCTCACTTCTTTTTTTCCCCATGTTGGTGATTAACAGTTGCGTATTTTACACAACTTTTGGATATGAATTAATGATATATAAGTTGATAAGATGTGTGATTTTCATAACTTTTGTGCTCATTATGTTATCATTTGGGGTTTTTTATGGATTTGTGAGTTTTGCAGTAATAGTGGTGAATTTGATGATTCTCTGGTGTAAAATAATCAAGTATGTGCTTATAGAGCTAAAGGAGGGACCAGTTGCGCTCTTGGACCGCATTTAAAGAGCAAAGCTCACTAGAATTGATGAAAATAATTCCACATAATCCAAATGGGTGATTGAAAAGCTTAGAAAGATGGAGAATAGAGTTAGGAGCGTTGTGCAAGTTGAATCGACTCAATTAGACGAGAAATGAGTGAGAACATGCCATTTTAGTGAAGCATATGCACGCCGAGTCGACCCACCGGTCGACCCAGTCACTAGACCCACCACTTGAGTTGACCTTATGTAAAACAGGCCCTCTGGATCGACCGATGGGTCAACCCAACGCGTCCCTAATTGGCCCAAATGGATCCTACACGAGATTTTTCAGGTTTTTCACACCTTTGTGCTTGTTTTAACCTATGGTTCTCTCCAGCACTATAAATACCCTCTCTACTCATTAGAAAAGAGAAGTTCAAAAGATTATACACTAGAGAAGATAAGACATAACAAGGTGAATAGAATTATAGAGGCACAACAGAGATTCTGGAGGCTACGTCAAGACTGAAGACTCCGGGTTCTTGATTGTGTTGAATATTATTTTATTTACCGTGTTCATATTTTATTTCTTTTATTTAATTATGTCTAGGTAATTAGTTTATTGGATTCTTTGGTTCGTAAGTACATTGGATTTCATGGTTTGATTTATTAATATATATTTTCCGATTATCATTGGGTATTTAGTTTTCTAGTTTGGATTTCTTATGTATATGTTGACTGCAGCAGCATATGTATGAAAGTTAATTAATTGGAAGATTCTAGTTGTGACTGATTAATTAATAGGATAAAATAAGTTAATCATTTTATGTGATACTTGGAAGGACCGACCAAGTGAACAAGTATTGCATATGAATTTAAGTAAGGTATTTGATTGTGAGAAATGACATGTCTGAAGAACCGCAGTAAAGTGCATATTCGTTATTTCTATGTTATGATATATGTTTGTGAGAACAGTCTGATAATAATTAAGTGATTTTCCACCATTGATAAATTACATAAGGTTAAGTAATCAATACGTTTGTCCTAAAAGTCATTGTATGGACTCTCCTCTAGACTCCATTATTTTCATTAATTACTTTATTTAAGTTAATTGTGTTTATATTTTTTAAGTATTTATTTACATGTTCTCTATTATATTATTTGAGTGTCTAGATATTAATAAGGTGTCTATATTTTCGATTCACATGGTTATTTGCATTACAATCCCTGTGGATACGATACTCTTGCTCACTACGTATCACAATTTATACCGTACACTTGCGGTTGTTTTTACTGCTAATAAAATTGTGGTCAAGTTTTTGGCACCGTTTCCGGGGATTGTTTAGAATAATTTTGTTATATTATTTCTGATACTGAGTTAGTAGATTAGATTTTATTTTCCAGTTAAGAAAATGAAAAAAAAAGTTTGAAAAAAAATTCTTTTATTTTCTGCTTTTAATTTTTCTTCCTGAGATTGTAGGTACAAATAAAATGTTTGAAGGAGGAGAAACAGATCTTTATGCTACTTATGCTGAATTGGAGACAAAGATGACCCAGTTGAAATTGCAGTTAGAAATAGAACAATTGCGAAAGGAATTCAACTCCATGATTCGAGCTGAGTTAGAAGAAAAAAAGAGATAATCATATGGAGTTGCTGAACAGATACAACGAGGAGTTGAATTTTTCTCACTCTATAAATTTCAATTCATATGGAGTTATTGAGCAAAGATACAATGAGGAGTTGAATTTTTTCCACCAGGGAAATTTCAAAAACTCTTACAAAGGCTATCAAGGAGAAACTCATGATTATTATTCGGTAATTATAATTCTTCTAATTTTTATTATGCTAACCCAAATGATACATTGTAGTTTCCACCTAGTTTTTCTGTTGTCCATGGAGATGAGCCAAAGCAGCCTAACTTGGAGGAACCCGATCGGATCTGTCAAGAAGGAGTTGACGACTACAAGGGAAGAAGGCTGACTGCAGTCCCTGAGCCCAGTTTGTAGTAAGACAAAAGTCTGACTTTAACTGACAGTTGTCCAAAGTTGGATCATGACCAATTTATGCAAGAGTTTGAACATAAGACGAAGAAATTTGAGGAACAAATGGCAGAAATCATAAACATCTTGAATACTTAGCACCAACAAGGTTAGTCTTTTACTACCTCTAAGGTAAATCATGACCAAAAATGCTCAGTCTTGAATCTTATTGATGAAAGTAAATTTTATGTGCTGGAAACTCTGAGAAAAGGAGTCAAATCAAGATCATTTAGGGTTTGGAGTATGGAAAAAAAAGAGATGCCACACGATGGTTTCTACAACATGGTTGATGATGAAGAACACAAAATTCTTCATCTGTGTGTTCTTGAGATAAGTTATTTTTGGTTATCTCGAATTTATTTGTGTTTAACAAATAAGTTTGAGGGAACTAAAAGATAATTTATCTCAATCGTTTTATTTTATTTTCTTAATTTAATTTTTCTTTGTTATTTTGTTTTCGTGTTTTTGTTGGGTTTTGGTAGATCTTGATAGTTATAAGCCGAGAAATGGGTCGAGAAGTCAAAAATTCAGAAAAAGAGGTAAGATTGGCAAGTCGTGTGGGTCGACCCAGATCGTTATTTTTAAGAACAACCAGGTCAAGCCACGGGTCAACTGCCACCAGTCGATCGACGAGTCAACCCACCCCTTAACAAATTACATATGACTCGGTCGACCCATCGGTCGACCCACCAGTCGACGGAAGCTGTTGTTTTGGAGTTTTATCTCTCTTTTTCACTTCTTTTCACCACTTTTCACACACTCTTCATACACTTCTCCCAAATTTCTCTCGTCCCTCTTCCAAACTATCAAGGTATGTTAATTTTCTTTCATTTATTTCTTGTGTTCATATGAGATGATGATTATGTAAGCATGGTTAACCTGAAAAAGCTTGTTGATTTAGATGCTGTTAGAGGTTTACCTAAGCTGACGTTTGAACATGATGTTGTGTGCGGTGCATGTCAAAAGGGAAAACAAACTAGAATGTCTCATAAAAGTCTAAGTGAATGTCGTACCACTAGCTGTTTTGAACTCTTGCACATGGACTTGATGGGACGAGTTGACACAAAATGTATGAGCGGTAAAAGTTTTATCCTTGTCATTGTTGATGATTTTTCACGCTACACTTGGGTAGAATTTTTGCAGGATAAATCTGAAACATTCAAGATGTTCAGAAAGTTTTTGTAACACCCTAAATTCTATAATTTAAAATGTTACTTTTTCTGTTCTTTAAAGCGGAGATGATTCCAATAATAATAGTTCAAGTAATTAATAAATTTTTTTAAAGAGAATCTTGCTAGAAATCTTAAGATGAAAATAGAACACAATATATATTTTTCAAAAATATATGTACTTAGATCAAAATACCTGCATTTCATAAACTCCAAGTTCATTTCAAAAAGTAACTCATAAGTTCTAAAATATAAAATTCACACTCCTAATATTAATAAAACCATAATATTCAACCACTACATTAAGTTAGTCCAAACACCACTAACAAACACAAAATAATAAATTCAAAATAGTTTACTTTCAGAAACAAGTGCAAAAGTTAAGGTTAAGTAACAAAAATATTTTGAGAAAGTTCACCCCCATTTCCCTCGCGCTGCTCCCAGCTCACTGACCTGAAAACATTTAAAAATGTAGGGTGAGCACTCTTAAAACGTACTCAGTGGTGGGGATCTTGGCCATTTCTTTCTATTTATCCAACTGAAATAAATCGCAGGAATAATGGATTTAGGGTACTCTTCTTCTGATTCTAGAATACATCTTGAACTATGCATATGACATATCCTGGTATGTACAAAATGCTTCTGTGCGTATAAAATACTATTCTGTGCGTACGAAACACTATCCATATTCCACCCACGACAATTCAAGTTGGATTAAAAACATTTATCTCAAGATCATATATCATATACTTTTATTTCAAAGATAATAATTTCACCCACCTGATATTAAAGAGCACGTAAAATCGAGTAGAGAATCACAAAGTAGATGATGGTCCTAATTGCGCCACACCTAGTCAATAAAATGAATAATCACTTAAAGAAAAATTCCTATTTAGTATTAACTAAATAAACTCATAAATTTGACTAAAACATAATTGATAAAATTTTGGCTCAAAATATTTAATACGGAAAACTAGGTTGAAACCTAAGTAGTAATTCTGGACTAAGAAATTTTGAAAATTACCCAATAATGATATAATTAGACAACTTCTCTATTTAATATATAGTAAGCCATATAGATGTATTAAAAAAATGACTATAAGTACAAGAACGTAAATTATATATATATATATATATATTAATGTTTCTGAAATGGGTATAAAATTAATATAATTCAAACTTCACATGACAAAGGCCAAATATTTAAAAATTCGTGAATACAGCCAACTTTAGAAATTAGAATAAGCATAATAAGAATTCGAATTTATTTAAGAAATAATTTCATAAATTAAGTCTAAAATATTTGAATCACTAAATCTCTCCGATAACAACTTAAGAAATTTTATTTTATCTATAAATATTAACCATTGGCTCTTGATAAGTAAATTGTGAATGATAAAAGTGTTACCTACGGTGAATGAGAAATTCTTGAAATCACAAGCTAAATGCCCTCTTCACATTGAGAAGCTACTAAATAGTTTTCACAAGTGCTAGAAATTGTGTTATGTGAAAATAAGATGTGTTTGTGAAATCAAGTGATTATATACGTGTACATGTGTTGAAAGTTTAGTGAATAAATATTGCTAAAAAATAATAATCTATTTTTATTTTAAAGAATGAAGATGAGCATGATTAAATGAAAGACATGTGTGATCATTCAAAGTATACGTGTATAGCTAATGAGGGAGAATCATCCTTATTCTACTTATTTATTTATTTTTATAATTCCTTAATGACCCAAACTCATTAAAAATATAAATGCACCATGTCTAAATAGATAAGACCAAAAGTGTTTTGAAAGCTTGAAATTAAACTTCTAAAATGAAACTATTAATCTGAAATATTTCTAGTACTAGGGGCCCAATTTTAGACTATCTCATTTTCAACTAATTATATCGAACATTACCAAATAAATTAAAACCAAATTTAAAATAATTAAGTAATTAAATAATCTAAATCACGTACAAGTGGGTTGCTACAATTTTACCACACAATGTGCCTATAGTATGGCACTAACATTGTCTGTGCAAGAATTGACCATAGAAGAGAATTTAAGAATGCTGTCTTCGATGATTTCTGTGAAAAGAAAAGGATCTTTCATGAATACTCAGCACCTAAAACTCCAGAGCAAAATGGAGTTATGGAAAGAAAGAATCGAACGTTGCAAGAAATGTGAAATGCAATGTTGCAATCAAAAGGTATTTCTAAGAATGTGGGCTGAGACAGTTAACACTGCATGCCATATCGGGAACAGAGTCTACCTTCGTCCTGGAAGAAAGGAGACTCCATATGAGATCTTCAAGCAAAGGAAGCCAAATCTCAAATACTTCCATATGTTTGGATGTGTGTGCTACGTCCTGAATGATAGAGCACATTTGGGAAAGTTTGACTCCAAAAGGGACAAAGCACTTTTCTTAGGATATGCTCAAAATAGCCGAGCGTATCATGTGTTAAATTTGAGAACCAAAGCTATCCAAGAATTGATTAATGTTGTCTTTGATGATCGTGCAGGGTTGGTCTCTAGAACTGAAGAGGATGATGTGTCATACCTTCTTGAGAGACCTGAAGTCACTGGAAAGGAGCCAAGTGAAATTGACAAGAACAACTCTGGCAGTCCTAATGTCAGGAATGATGTCTCTTCCTCATCAATAAAGATGACAACATCACCTCAGACTCCCATTTCTAGTTCAACTTCAGAAAGCGATGATGATCTCTACACTTTGTCTCAAAATGAACCAAGATGTGATCCATCAAGGAGAATCAAGAAGGATTATCCAAATTCTCAAATCATTGGAGATGAGTCTCAAGGGGTTCAAACTAGAACAAAGAGCTTTGCTGAAGCTGCTAAAATGGTAAAGGTTGTATGCATATCATCAATGTGTAACTTTGTGTCTGTTGCATGTTTCCTATCCAACATTGAACCTAAAAATGTCAAAGAAGCCTTAAAGGATGAATTTTGGATAGATGATATGCATGATGAACTCATTTAGTTTGTTGGAAATTATGTTTGGGAATTGGTTCCTAGACCTAAAAAAAATGTGATATGAACTAAATGGATCTTTAAAAACAAAACTGATGAGTCATGGAATGTTGTCAGGAACAAAGCCAGACTTGTGGCACAAGGATATACCCAAGGAGAAGGGATTGACTATGATGAAACATTTGCTCCTGTTGCTAGAATTGAGTCTATTCATCTTCTACTTGTGATTGCATGTCATGTTGGCATTACCTTACATCAAATGGATGCAAAGAGTACTTTTTTGAATAGTGTCTTAAATGAGGAATCTTATGTAGAACAACCGAAAAGCTTTGAGTGTCAAGAAAAATCATGCATGTTCTAAAATTAAAAAAAGGCTTTGCATGGTCTTAAGCAAGCTCCTAGAACTTGGTATGCAAGATTTACTGAGTTCTTAATTGAGTTTGGTTTCTGTAGAGGACAAGTTGATAAAACGTTGTTCATCAAAAAGATACATGATAAGCACATCACAGTTGCACAAATCTATGTTGATGACATTGTGTTTAGTTCTACCCGCTCTAACCTTCTTAAAGAGCAAGGTATGAAGATCAACAAGAAGAAGATAGTGCCAGAAACTTCCACTATCTCAATCATCAAGCCCAAAGGCAATGACGATCGTGTGATTGATCTTTCATACACCTCTGTTTTGAGCTCTACTGCTGCTTATGCGGATGTTGGTCAGGATGTTGCTGCAAAAACTGTTCTTTCCCCTCCAAAGTCTGAAAGCAACACTGCTAGTGTCTCCTCATATTTGGTGACTCTTCATGTGCAGGTCCTAAATTCTCACATTGCCCAGATAGACTCTATGATCCATCAATGCATAGTCCTTACCAATGCCATGATCTAGCTTTGTCAAGCTCTTTGAGGGGTCCTTTCTACAGAAAAAAAGGGGAGTAGATGCTGCTGCTGGTGCTGATGTTGGGGATTCTGCAGTGGGGAAAGCTGAGAAATCTGGGCTAAGGCAAAGGGCAAGAAGAAAATTTAATTTTCTTTGTTAAAAATAATTTCATGATCTTATGTTTATGTTTGTGCTGGACACAATTTATTTTGGATGTTGTATACATCCTTGTCTGTTTTTAATGTGCTAGACATATATGCTTTATTTTTGCTGGGTATCCACGTTTGGATATCCTTGGATAATTTTTATTTTAAATCATCAGTGTTGGTTTGATGATTTTGATATATATTATGTTCGCATATTCTTGAATGTGTGATGTTTTATGCTGAGAATGATCTCAACATTGATATTCTGTTGGTCGCATGTTTTAAAATATGTGATGACTATTGTGTTAGGAATGTTCTCAACATTGAGTTCCTATATAGCAGCTAATTACCCACTTGTATATATTTATTGTATTTTTATAGGTAATAACTTAAGGGGGAGCAGACCTTAATGGGGAGTTTTTAAACTCTAATTTTTTTTATCATATTCTGCTCCGGCTCTAATTGTATGTATTGAGTTTTTATATTTAGTGTAGAAAGGATAAGCTTAATGGGAGATTGTTGAGAATGATGTGTTCCAGATGATGTTATCACTTCATTTGATAATATCAAATTCAATGTTGTATCAGATATGTTCCGTCATTCTCGTGACAGCGAGTACAACTCTCTCAAAGCTAACCTTATCATTTTCTATTATTTACGATTAATTTATTTTAAATTAATCTGATTATTTTGTGATTTATGTCACATTTTATTTTCCACATATTTAGGGATTTATTGGTGAAATAATTCTGGATTAAAACATGGATATTATTTGATTTTGAATTGGTCATAATCTGTTCCGAATTTATAGGAACGTGATGTTCCTACTCTTTCTTGGACATAACCGTTGTAGGTGAACGTGGGTCACTGGAATAACTGCTACCATTATACGATGTTGAAGAACGTGTCAATTGCAATACAGAAGGCGGTTATCTCAAGTCCACTACAGTAATGGGAAGTGGAATATAGTTGATTCAAGGCCACGCCTCTTGTGATCAAGGAGCAACTACTAAGGTAAGATGGAGGAAGTATTTAAGGTCTCCTTAGACCTTAAAATCATTTGTGCAAACAGGTTATCACCGTAGTTTGTAAGAAGCTCTAAATCTTGGATCTAGTGTCGTCTCGAAGATCCAAGACATCCTCTCCGACATCTGCCTAGCATCCCAATCAACTGAAGATTGGTTTCAGTTGCGTGTGTAGGTTAGATAGTCAAATATTGAGAGTCTAGGATTTAGATTGACGTGTTATTTCTATCTATATGTTCAGATGGTGTTTGTTCGAGAGATTGTTCAAGTGAGTAAAGCTAAGATAGATCTCTTGTATACTGTATGCAATGTTATCAAGGGACTAAACTGAGATAACACTTGTATTGTTTTTGTATTTCACTTATGTTAGTGAATTTCACCCTGAGGCAATCACACACCGTAAAGAGTGCGATTTAAAATTTATTTTGTGCAAAGTTTTATTTATTATTCCACTGCATGTTGAAGTCATAGTGGAAACACTAGCTTCGACATTACTCACAACTTTGTTGTTTACATCCAAAATTCACAACTTTTCAGATAACAAATTCTAATAATATGTTTATCATTTTATGTAATGTTTGCATGTTTTGAAATGAGATAAAAATGAAACCTCAAACTCAAATAACTAAGTGGGAGAGATACATACCAAAGTATGTGGAAATCTTAAACGGTCTCCATCAATCTAGTAAGTGATGGACATGCGAGTTGACAATAGGTATTTCTCCATAACGGATGTGTCATATCACAGGATTTTCTAGAAATTACACTTCTTAATAGATAACTGTAGGACACTACTAGAACAAACTGACTCCTCCAACTAGAGCAGTGAAATCAAAATAGTGACCTTGGAAGTGAAGATGATGGTGTTCACACTTAGGTGTAATTTAATAATAAACGTCCACACTAAAGTGGCTTATTAATTAGAATATTACATGACCACACTGAAGTGGGTTATGAATGGATTTTGTAAACATCCACACTAAAGTAGCTTATGAGAAACATTTTTAAAATGTTGGTGGATATACATATAATTCTTTTGAGGTATTTTTGATTATATATAGCTATCCTAAAGGTTGTGACTGTACTGTATGTTTACTTTTCAGTTATTTCTATATCATCATGGAACTCTCCAACTTGTCCTCAGTTCTCAAAGAAAACAAACTCATCGGTCAAACCTATAATAATTGGTTTTGAAACTTGAACTTTGTCCTTACTGCCGAGGGTTTAAAATTCGTACTTGAGGATGAATGCCACAAAAGCTAGAAGAGAATTCTAGTGAAGCGCAGAGAGCAAGTTATAATAAGTAGGTTATAGCTGATGAGATGACACACTACTAGCTACATTCAGGCTTCTTGATGAGATCGAGACAAGCACTGAGGATTTGAATCCGGAGTTACAGCTGAGAGGTCCAGTGACAAGATTAAGAGCCAAGAATCTGCAAGGTTACTTCCAGTGCTATGTTGGAAAGAAGTTGGAAGATGATGGAGCTGATTTCAATCAGTCCATTGGTGACTATTTTAAGCATCGAGGAGCTCGATTAAAGCCATGGCAAAGTCGTTCCTTGCTGATTTAATTAGTTATTTTATTTTATTTTCAGTCTATTATTTCAGTTGTGGTTTTATTTATTTAGCAGGCCCAATTATCACAATCTGTTTAAGTGATAATGGACCTAGTAGTAGTTTTAATTAGCCCAGTTCGAATTCTAGGCCCAAGACACTTTAATTTTTGTTCCCTAGGTTAATTATTTAGGGGATTTTCATTCTTGATGTTTCGCAGACTGGATTTGAATGAAAAACAGCTTTACGCTTTTCTCCCGTCTCACAAACAAACATCGATTCTTTGGTAGAGTTTGGTTCTGGCGATTCCAAGCTTGAAATCTATTATCTCGTTCGTGATATCTCGAGTATCCAGGTTAGACAGCCATTGAGATTGCTCCATAGGCGCGTTCTGAGTTCTCATCGATTCGGGTAAGTTTCACCTATCCTTTTCATTTTTCTTCATCATCGATCCTTCCACCATCACCACAGCCACCACCCATGTCTATAACAATCCCATATCATCATCAACACCCTCAAAATCATCCCACTTCAGATCAAAACCCAGATTCACCGATTTAGGTCTAACAACCCTAAATCGGGTTAGAAACTTCCAACCATTCGATCTCTTAAAACACTTGTCTAAATTAGCTGAATTTTGGATATGTTTTGCATCTCTATAGATTGTGCCTTGTGTTAAAATTGGAGCTCAATCCGAGGTTTTTTGCATAGGTTTCTGTTCGTGTCTTTAATTTAGGGTTTTACGGGTTATTTGGGTTATTTTGTGTTTAATTCTTGTTGAATTTGAATTCCTTGATTTAGTACAGTATATTGAGGTTATTAATTTGTTATTGTTCAGTTGTATTTGGATTGAATCCTGCCTTTAGTTGTTGTGTGTTCGATTCTAAGCTTCTGCATCGTATTGGTTACATCACTTCTAGTCAAATGTGTTGTAATATCAACATCAGTCGATGAAGACTGCTTATGACATAACATTCAATCTCAAGGAGCTCTTCGGTAACTAGAATCACTCGGCACAACACTTGGCGATGAAAAATCTAATGAACACAAAAATTTCAAAATCCACTCCAGTAAGGGATCACGTTCTCCAGATGATGAGCTACCTATCGGAGATCGCAACCTCGAGTGGCGATTTAGGCGTCGAGTCTCAAATTGACATCGTGCTTCACAACCTGTCATCAAAGTTTGAGCAGTTCAGGCTGAACTTCAACATGATAAAGAAATATATTACTCTATCAGAACTGCTCATGGATCTTCAAGCAACCGAGCTTATTCAAAATGGGAACTCGGAGGCAGACATAGCTGAAAATTGGGCATCTTCTTCTGGTGTCAAGAAGAAGAGGATCGCACTTCCAAAGGCTCCAAATATGGCACCTAAAGAGAAGAAAACCAAGACCAAGATTCCTTCGGAAGACTTCAAGTCCTAAACAAAGTGCTTCAGTTGCGGTCAGTAGGGACATTGGAAGTCTGGTGTCCCAACAAAAGGAAGAAGAAGGGTACGTCTCACTCTCTCATTGTAGAAACATATTTAGCTACTTGTTTTACCCAGTCATGGGTAATGGATACTAGAGCTACTGCTCATGTTTGCATATCTTTGCAGGGATTTCTGGTAAAAAGACAACTGAGTAAGGGCAAGGTTACCGTCTATATGGGCAATGCTATGAAAGTGGTGACTGTTGCAGTGAGAGATGTTATTTTACCTTTCACTAGTGATAGAAGTTTAGTTTTAAAAGATTGTCTTTATGTCCCGAATTTTAAGCGGAACCTTATTTCTATTTCAAAGTTATTTTTGAATGGATATTTTGTTTATTTTGATAGCAAGGTTGTTATCACTAGTGGTAAACATTTTATCTATTCTAGTACATTGGATGGATATCTTTACATTCTTAATTTTATGTAAGACACTACACAAATGTAATTACTGAATACATCGATCACAAACCCTAATAAAAGGAAAGAACCTTCGAAATTGAATCAAGCATATCTTTAGAATCTTGAGCTTGGTTATATTAACCTTAAAATGATACAAAGGCTCATAAACAATGGACCACTATCTTCATTGGTCTTAGAATCATTTCCTTTATGTGAATTCTGTTTGGAAGGTAAGATGACCAAGTGCCTCTTTAAGTCAAAAGGGAATAGATCTGAAGAAGTATTAGATTTGATTCACTCTGACCTATGTGGCCCTATGTCAGTTCAAACTAGAGGAGGGTATGAGTATTTTATCACGTTCATTGATGATTACTTAAGATATGGATACATATACCTGTTACATCGCAAGTCCGAATGCTTTGAAACCTTCAAAGAATTTATGGCGGATGTAGAGAAATGTACAGGTAAAAGTATCAAATCACTATATTCTGATCATGGAGTGATGAGTACCTCTCAGGTGAATTTAGGGACTACTTGGCAGAGAATGAGATTTCATCCCAGTTCACTGCGCCTGGCACTCCACAACAGAACAACGTGACAGAGAGAAGGAATAGAACATTATTGGAGATGGTTCGATCGATGATAAACTATTCAAATTTGCCTATTTCACTCTGGGGATATGCCCTAGTAATAACAACTTATATTTTGAATGTGGTTCCATCAAAATCAGTTCCTGCTACACCCACAGAACTCTGAACTGGTCGAAAGCCCAGTCTATGTCATTTTCAGATTTGGGGGTATTCTAGCACATGTGCTGGATAAGGATGTTGACAAGATAGCGCCTAGGACGGATGTAAGACTATTCGTTGGATATTCTAAGGGAATGAAAGGAGGTTTATTCTATAGTCCTAAGGATCAGACGGTCATTGTAAGCACTAATGCCCGATACTTAGAGGAAGACTATATGATAAACCACAAAAACAGGAGCTTTATCGTTCTTGAGGAGCTTCAAGAAGGGAATTTGAAACCTATACCATCTATACAAGAAGAGGTTCCACAAATTACTGAACAACATGTCACAGAAGTACGGGAATTACTTCATCACAGTGGGAGGATTGTATGCCAACCTGATAGATTCATTAGTTTAGGCAAATCTTTGGATTTTCTAGAAGGACTAAATGAATTGGATCCCAGAAACTACGATGAAGTAGTCCACGATAAAGATACAGATTCTTGGAAATCTTCAATGGAGTCTGAGATTGGATCTATGGATCACAATCAAGTCTGGGAGCTTGTAGAACCACCTAATGGGATAAAACTCATTGGATGCAAGTGGGTCTAAAAATGCAAGAGAGAACCTAATGGGAAGGTTGAACCCTTCAAGGCAAGATTGGTGGCAAAAAGGTATACTCAGAAAGAAGGGATCGATTATGAGGGAACCTTCTTGTCGGTTGCCATGCTTAAGTCAATCTAGATTCTCTTGTCTATTGTCACTCATTTAGATTATGAGGTTTGGCAGATGGATGTCAAGACAGCTTTCCTTAAAGGAAGTCTTGAAGAAAATATCCACATGAAGTAACTAGAAGGGTTCATTGCTGAAGGCCAAGAGCACCTAGTGTGCAAGCTTAAGAGATCCATTTATAGACTTAAACAAGCGTCGAGATCTTGGAACATCTAATTTGATAAGGTTATCCAGTCATATGGATTCGTGCAAAGTCTAGATGAGAGTTGTGTGTATAAAAAGAGTGACCAAAATATGGTAGCTTTCTTACTAGTTTATGTTGATGATATCTTACTTATTAGCAACAATAAGAAGGTCTTATCAAACATAAGGGTGTGGTTGTCCAAACAGTTTGATATGATAGATCTGGAAGAAGTCGGACACGTCGTTGGCATCAAGATCATTCGAGATCGCCAGAAAATGATGGTATGCTTATCTCAAGCAACTTATATCGATACGGTGCTAGTTAGGTTCATCATGCAGAATTCCAAGAAAATTTTCATACCTTTTAGGCATGGAATTCATCTATCCAAGGAAATGTGTTCCCAAACATAGTTTGAGATAGATGAGATAAAAGAAGTTCCATATGCTTCAGCTGTGGGAAGCCTCATATATGCTTGCTATGCACTAGGCCTGATATCTGCTATGCAGTGGGCATGGTAAGCAGATACCAGTCTAACCCTGATCAAAGATACTGGACTGCAGTAAAGAATATTCTCAAGTATATGAAGATGACTCAAGATTATATGTTGGTATATTGCGCCGATAGTCTCGTACCATTGGGTTGCACGAACTCAAATTTTAAAGTCGATAAAGATCAGAGTAAATCTATCTCAGGCTATGTGTTTATCTTGGGAGATGTAAATCTATCTCAGGCTATGTGTTTACCTTGGGAGATAGAGCCATCACATGGAATAGTGTTAAGTAAAAATATATAGCTGACTCCACCATGGAAGCTAAATATATAACTGCCTCTGAGGCTGCAAAGGAAGATGTCTAGTTCTAAAGATTTTTGTTTGACTTAAACGTGATTCCTGATTTGCCAAAGAGCATCACGATATACTGTGCTAACTCTGGTGCAGTGGCAAATTTGAATGAACCCAGAGCCCATAAGGCAAGTAAACATATAAAAAGGAAGTACCATCTTATACAAGAAATCGTTAAAAGAGGAGATGTGGCCATGGTTAAGATTGCATCGGAGGACAACTTGGCTGATCCATTCACAAAGAGCCTAGCGGCCAAGACCTTCAATGGTCACATGGAGAAAATGAGAATGAGATACAGACCTGGGATTCTGTTTGAGATTTGGTATAGTTGGAGAGTTTAAGCCAGTTTTATTTTTATATTTGAAATACATGCTTCAAGTATAAGTGGGAGATTGTTAGTCTTGTATACTAGAAGACTTGTCTTTGTATACATGCTACAATGTTTTGATGATATAGATTGAATAAATTATTACAGTCACTGTGTGCATTTATTTATTATTATATTTATCTGTCAGTTCCATATACTTGCACTATAAATGATATAGTGTGTGGGTATTCATATATGGTAAAGATTATATCGTTGGATCCCTTGCAAAGTATTAAAAAGCTCATGGCTTAGATGGTCCTGAACCGACTATCGGTACACCGTAGAATAATCTGATAGTTAGTTTATCTTAACTAGCTGACTATTCTAGTACGCTAATTTGTGTATTGAGGAGGATCACGATATGATACTATTCTCTATTCTTACCTTAAGTGAGAGAATAAAGATTCGCGGAGTTCGTGTTCTTAAGCCATATGTATCGGCAGACATATATATGTTATGGTAATGCTTTGACTTATCAATGAGTGAGATTCTCTGATAGGATCAACAATCTCAATATCTTGGACAGTATCATATATATATGATAGGTCGTGTAATAGGTATGATCACCGTATCCTGGTGCATCAGATTGATGACTTCCTCTTGAGGAAGCATATAGTTCATGTGAAACCCTGCAGGTCAAATTTATTCCATACATGATAAATCTTGTGTGGTACTACTCTAGGAACAAACATTTAATTAATTATAGCTGCGAGAAGCTTACATGATTAATTAATCGATAATATATCTTAAACATGGGGGAATGACTAGACTAAAGGAGAAAGCATATTTAGAAATATGTATTAAATTGGTAGTCGGTATTATTTCTTTAGTGGAATAAAAATAATACTTGATGCATTTAATTATATCCTAAGTTTATTGGATATTAGAAAATAAATAAATCTATCAGGCCAATTTAATATCCTTCTAGGTCCCTATTGTAGCCCAATATGACTTTAGTGGACTAGGGATGGAACAAGAGTGAGAGGCCTAAATCTATTAGGGTTGGAGTGGGATTTTCGGCCACCCCCTTATATATTAAGAAGGTGGTGGCCGAAAATTAGAAGCCTAATATCAGCCAATCTTTGTGCTATCTTGATCCCCATAAAATTCACACCTGTTTAGTAGAATATAGCCCATGCCACCCTGTATCTAAACCAAGTTCAAGATTACAACAGAAGATCAAGGAGTGGAATTGCACTGTGCTAGGGCGCCATTTACACTGCATTCAACAACAAGATTAGATCTTTAATCTTTTCCTCAACCCATTTTGAATTTGTAAGTAAATTTTGACTTCTATATTTCCGCTTTTATTAGAATTGTAATTTGCTATGCATGTTAATTCAACTCGGCTTAATTAATTTCATATAAACACATAAAATATGATATGTATGATGTTAGGATTAATGAGCAACCAATTAGATCCTGCAGTGGTTCAATTTGAAAAAACCCTAACATGGATGTCCAAGCAATTCGATATGAATAATTTGGGAGAAGCCAGACACATCCTTGGCATAAAGATCATTCGAGATCACCAGAGAAGGATGCTGTGCCTATCCCAGGTGACCTATATCAATACAGTGCTAGCTAGATTCAACATGCAAGATTTCAAGAAAGGTTTTATACCTTTCAGACATGGAATCCATCTATCCAATGAGATGTGTCCCCAAACACAGTCTAAGATATATGAGATGAAGGGGGTTTCATATGCTTCGCCTGTAGGAAGCCTCATGTATGCTATGTTGTGCACTAGGCCTGATATATGCTATGCAGTTGGCATGATAAGCAGATATCAGTTTAACCCTGAACAAGAACACTGGACTACAGTAAATAATATTCTCAAGTACCTGAAAAGGGCTAGAGATTATATGCTGGTATACTGCGCTGTAGTCTCGTGTCTTTGGGTTATATAGACTCAAATTTTCAATCCAATAAAGATCAGAGTAAATCTAACTCAGGCTATGTGTTTATCTTGAGAGGCGGAGCCATTGTATGGAGGAGCATCAAGCAAAAATAAATAACTGACTCCACCGTGGTAACTGAATTGTGGTCATTGAATGAATTAGATGAGTTCCTAGTTCCCATATGGGGGAATGATTCTCATTTCAACCATTCCTTATATATATATATATCCTTATATATATATATTTATATATATATATATATAAAAAAATCCTATCTCAAAAGTAAACCTCATCATCATCACATATGTGCTTTTGATGCACTAGAAAAAAAAGGAAGAACAAAGATTTTAAATATGTAGATAACAAAACAAACAAATTTAACCTATATATATACATATATATATATATATAAAAGAATAAAATTAAAACTACTGTTGGACATCTCAAAAAGCAACCAATTAAGCGGGTCGGGTCCCTGGCGCCGCCTGAGGAGTTGGAGGCGCCGGCGCCGGTGTTTTCCCGAGATCATCAGTTGAAAATATTATAAGCGAGGAGGTTGCCCACTCGTTTATGTTTCTCAGCCATTTATACACAATCTCTGCTGCTGATCCTGATGTTGAATGGCCAAGGGCAGCAGTACCTCTACTCGTACTCATTCTAATATCTTCAATTTCTGCAGAAATATGAGCAGAAAAGAGAGATTGCCATCAGCTTTCAGAGAGAGAGAGAGAGAGAGAGGATGCATAGCATGCATTACCTGTGAAAGTTCTTGCTTGAATTCCATCAAACGCAAGCAGTAGTGCTAGAACTACAAGCATCTTCAAAACCGGCATGGTGCTTGAAGATAGGATCCTAATTAGAAGGAACGTGATTGATTAGTTATGAATTAATTGATTTAACTAGCTACATGGTGATTTTTATATATAGGCCGATGAAAACACCGAATTAGGTATGTTTTGGTTACATTTTTATTTACTTTTTGTATGTCATAGAAATATACAGTCAACAGTGTGAACGGTTAATTAAATTCCTTTTCCTTTTTCATAAATCAAAATCATTGGATTTGGTTTGGTGTGTATATTTGACTCCATATTAGAACAACTTGTATTAAATTATATAGTACGTACACGCCAAATATTAGCGTCCAAATAAAATAAAAAGTTATTCAATAATATTGTGCCACTCAAATATTAAAATTTAATTAAAAACTATATTGCGCCTAGCTAGCTTATATAGTTTATTCAGTTTATTTCAAATGGTGATGTATGTATATATATATATATATATATATATATATATATATATATATATATATATATATATATATATATTGAGAGCGGATTAAATGAGAACTCATTCCCCATGCGAGAACTAGGAACTCATCTCATCCATTCATTTCTTTGATTTAGATGGCTAAGATTTGGTCAATTTTTGATTAAAGACGGCGGCAAACTTGTAATATTTGAGTATAATTTTCAGAAATCATATAGACAACACTTTAAAACTGTTGTCTATTCTTATAAATTTTGCTATCCTAAAATGAGAGTATTATCATGCTATTATGAACATATATACATGCTAATATGAATATATATGCATGGTAGTATGAACAGATAATGTCATACTATTAACGAACACTACTACTGCTATTATAAGTAAAATTTATGTGTTTTATGAATATTTTTTCATGTTGTTATGAATATTTTTTCAGGCTATCATGTTATATGTATAATTCCATGTTATCGTGAATATTTTGTCATGCTATTCTGAGTTTAACATCATGCTATTATGGACGAAAAAATATATTCTCGAATAAACATATGAACAATGGATCTTAAATGAAAGAGACGAAAAGAGCTTTAATTAATTTGATATATAATTTGCGTTAATCTAATGAAAAATGAGCAAGTTATGGATGTTTAAAGTTTAAATAAATTTTGTGTAAGGATGCTGATGTCAGCTTTGACCAGGGGTAAGTTTGACTTCTCATATTTATCATTATGTCACCGCCTTTTTATTTAAATTTGAACCATTCATATCAAAGAATTGCGTGGTTGGGATTAGTTCCTAGTTCCCACAGGGGGGATTGGTTCTCATGTGAACCCTACCCTAGTGTGAGAACTAGGACAACATTTCCACCACCCAATTTAATGATCTAATTGTTGAGATTTAATGTAGAGATTATGGTAATTTCATAAATAATAGGGCAAAAAATAAACGAAGGAGGGCTATTTTAGTACAAACCCAAAAATGATGATGCATGTCAGCAATTAAAAAAATTCTTAAAAATTTTAAACGACCATAACTTGCTCCTTTTTAATCCAATGCACACAAAATATATATGAAATTAAAGTTCTCTTCGTGCTATTTCATTTAAAAGTCGAAAGGCTATGTTTAGATGAAAAATATGAACTAAAATAAAAAAGATAATTTTTTACGCATGCCCAGATTATAAATGCTTTCGTGAGCATATAATAATTCTTCGTCAGCATTATGATAACATATGATAACATATGCTAACAAAACATTTGTCATATGTTAACATAATGTATTCACTGTGCTAACAAAAAATTATCATAATGCATGCTAGCGTAGTACAGATTTATTAGGGTTTATTCAATTTCAATTATGGTTTATTTCATCTCAATTATGGTTTATTCCATCTAATTATGATTATTATTTTTAATTAATTTTTCATTTATAGTTCCAAATTGATTATTATGGTTTTTCTTATCCAATTATGGTTTATAACGTATGTTGACAGAGTATTGTTATACTTTAACATAGTGTATTCACAGTGTTGTCGAAGCAAAACCATAATGCTAACGCAGTACAAATATATTATTATTATAATTTGTTCCAACTCATTTAGGATTTACCACATCAAGTCAATAATTATTTCATCTAATTAGGTTTATTTCATCCAATTATGATTTTTTTTTCCATTTAATTAGGGTTTATTAAATCAAATTAGGTTTATAATTAATTTTTAGAATATATTTTCACTAACAATATTTGAAAACTTTAATTAGGATAGCGATAATGCTTCGTTAGCACGATGATAATACTTCATTAGCATGACGATATGTTATCAAATCATATGTGATTTTTATAAGAATTACCAAATTACGTTAATACCCTACTCGAAAAACTTTTTAAATATTACAGAATTGCCACCACCTTTCCATCAAATCTAGGCATTTGATTTTTGAGGATTGTGTGATGTGATTCTAGTTCTCACACTAGGATTTTTTTCACCTAAACCCTTCCACAGAGAGAGAGAGAGAGAGACGTATTAGTTCGTTTTTGTTTAGAGAGAGAGAGAGAGAGAGAGGGAGAGAGAGACGTATTAGAGAGAGAGAGAGAGAGAGAGAGAGAGAGAGAGAGAGAGACGTATTAGTTCGTTTTTGTTGAGAGAGAGAGAGAGAGAGAGAGACGTATTAGTTCGTTTTTGTTTACTTCAACGGCGACTTTCGTTCCATTCAAATTTAACTACTAAAAAAAAGACACTACTCTTCGAAATTTCAAAGAACAAAAATTAAAATCTATATCCCACATTTTTTATGTGACACTTAATTGCCACCTTCAAATTTATTATTTTAATATATATAGTAGTTATTATACAAGCAAAAACTTGTAATATAATCATAATTAACATTTAGTAACTAAAATTTGAAACTAAAAAATTATGAATCCTTATGAAACAATCAACTCTCTAAATTAATCCGTTCATTGAAAAATGATAATTTAAAATAAAAAATAATTACAGAGCCTAATTGAATATATTCAATACCCTAGCTAAAAGATTTAAAAATAAATTAACAAAAACAAAAGAAATTGAGATTGAAGAAAATATTAAAAAAAAAATCCCCTAAAAATCTAATGAACGTAGTACACAAGCTAGAGGTTAGGGTACATAGTATTGACGTGTTAAAATCCGTTAAACGGTCCTAAAATATGGATCAAAATTTTGACTCGATTCATACATACATACACAAACATTTGTGCATATATATAATGAATTTAGACATAAGTACCTCTTATTGATGACTTATCAAATATAATATTCCTATCCAAATAACACAATCACGTATGTTACATACATAAATACAAATAGTTAACAATCAAGAAAACGCTTTAATTGATTTTGTTTTACAATCTCATCCTAACAAATCCGAGTAAATAATAATATATTTGAGTTGTTTCATGTATGTCCTCCCCAAAAAATTCTGCATGATTTCTAAGGATTATATTTGCATTGAAAATTACAATATTAAAATTATTTTTAAATTATAAATGAACTTATAAATTATAATTGTAGTAACATATGTTGAAAGTTAAAGCAAAAGAGGCTTATTAAAGAGTAAATTACACTTTTGATCCCGTAAGAAGGGTCCAAACATTTTTAGTCCCAAAATATATAATTTTGACCAAAGTTTAATTTTTCAACATTTTTTTGGTCCCACAATTCATATATTCAACACTTTTGATCCCGAAAAGTACCTATTTTGGAGTCAAAATAGTACATATTTTATTGATTTTAGTTGCACAATCTAATTAAGGGTGAAAATAGAGGGAATGTAGTGAAAATTTCAATAAAAAATATGTACTGTTTCGGCTCCAAAATAAGTACTTAACGGATGTTAAGTATGACCCATTAATTTTTGTGAACAAAAGTGTTGAAATATAAATCGTAGGTCCAATATTGTCGAAAAATTAACTTGGGACCAAAATTGTATATTTTGGAACTAAAAGTGTTTCGACTCTATTCTTACGGAACCAAAAGTGTAAAAACATTTTGTTCAAAATAAGTTTTTATTTGCATCATTTTAGGAAATCCAATGCACTCCAAAAATTGAATATATCATGAGACAGATAAAAATTCAAAAGTAGGATAGACATTATAAAAATATTAATTAGCTAAACAATAGGTCAGTTGAGTTTCATTTTATACGGGTAAACTGCAAAGGCATACAAAAATGAAGCAACTAAACTAACTACAAGGGCATATGATTGACCCCGGCAGCGGTGATGGAGCTGGAGGAAGCGGTGGCAACGGAGCTCCGATCAGCATGACAGAGCTGGCGGAGCTTGGTGGGGATGTACCAGATGGAAGGGCGGGGATGGGCATCGAAGATGGCATCAACGTCCCGCCACTGCAACCAAGGGCTTGTAACATGCTTGCCTGCACATAGGGGTGTAAACGAATTTAGTCGAGTCGAGTAGCACCCTGATCATCCCCAACCTGGACTAAATTTTTTGTAAGCTCGAGCTTAACTCGACCACGATAATCATAAATCTCTCTAACGTATATCTCTGCGTATATTTTCATTGTAATCTACTAGAGTAGATTACCTATAATATCTAGGTTTCTCCCTTGTTTGATATATCTAGATTAGTGGTGCGTCGTTTTTCACCAAAAATAAATGTTCCGATTTTCGTTGGCAAGCCCACACTGCAGAGTACAGTGGCGAGCAGGATCGTCTCCCAAAGGACCGACGAGAATTACTCTTGACTTTCAGTCTGCGTGACCAAACTTCCAGAAAGGTGTCTTGTGTGAATTATACAACAAAAATAAATTAAAGAATTAAATAGACAACTATCGAAAATACTTGTGCAAACGAACGGATTTAAATCAATGACAAAAGGGTATTCCGGATCCAACAAACTCCACTCCACTTATAACAACCGATCACAGATGCAATAATTAATTAATTAAACCATGCAAATCAGTTATAGTCATCGAAGACGCTTCTGACATGACCTAATCTCTCCATACTGTTTCGATAATTAAGAAGACACTTCATTAATTATTCTCTAATCGGTTGACAACTGTAAGAGACGCTCTTTAAGTTTAATGAACCGAAAGCAATTAGCACAAGAAAGACCCGATTCTTAACTTACAGACTCTGACGCAGGACTGTAAAATTAACTCTGTTATTCCCCTAGTTTTTGAGCAACCGTTTTACCACTTATTAAATCTAAATCACGATTACGTATGGCCGATTCAATTGGCTAGTAATTAATCACAACCTACCAAATATTTGCAACTATTCGATAGACTTAGAATAATTAACAACTCGAAATCCAAGAATAACAGATACATGCATCAATTAATTATGAACGAACAATTAGATCTCACAGTTTGTATAAGTGGAGCTTCGTCGTCGTCACCAGAATACGAGTAAATTAGCTATTTTGCATGCTGAATTCGAGCAACAACAAATTGTGGAATTGTGCGATGATGATATCGAAGAGAAGAAGAAATTAAAACTGAATTAAAACCGTTCACTGCTGCGTTTCTTGTCCCTAACGTGCGTCTTTTATAAAATAAGCTAAATACCTAATATATATTTACAATCCATAAAAGATAGAGTTCTAAATAGGAAATAATATCCTAAACTAGGCAAATCCCATTCAAAAGACTTTTAGAGGCGGTGGAGATAGTATTTCCGTGTCCAGGTTCGCGTGTGGGCCGAGACTTGGGTTCAGCAAGCCCAAAACGTGTATTGGACCGGACCTCCAGAAATTCGCTTCAATCTTCATGCTGCATGCCCTTGCGGCTGGATCTGCTTAGACTCGAACTTTTCTTCTTTTCTTCACTTAGATCTTTTTGCACTAAAAACATGTCCCTTCTCTCCACTCTTGTACCACATCTCTACACAACTTAACAACACATCATTTATCCAAAACACACAAGTATAGGGTAAATAATAAGGAGAAAATGTACCAAAAAATAGTAATAAGAGCAAGTAGAATACGTCCTATCAAATCCCCCCACACCTAACCCTTGCTCGTCCTCTAACAACAAAAACAAGAACAAAGAAAACAGAAAGAGTAAAAAACAGACTTCAAAATGGATAAATGACTAAGTGTTAATTCCTCAAAGTAATGCGAATTCAGAGTGTGAGCTGTGATGAACCATTCCACAAACTACCAATCGATTTGTTCAAGAAACATGCCAACATATTGTCAATCAAGTTAAAATCATGCTTCACAATCCAGCCTCACCAAGATTCACTCTTTATCACTCAAAGAAATCAGGTTAGGAAGCTTCTTACTCAAAAATCATGACTAGTTATTTTCAGCATAGAATTGCTCATTTGTCATCAAAATTACCACTCTTCAAGTTCATCACAAATCACAAGGTCTTTTCCTCTTTGGTTGTAATGGGGCTTAGGCTCATGAGGTAGGGTCTTTTTGGCTAACGTGGCTAAGTAAAAGTGGAATGAGGCAAGTATAAGCATGAATGTCTTTGTGGAGCTCGGCTGCAACCAATTGATTTTTCAAATCAAAATAGGGCTTATTCAAAAGTGTGAGCCTATTGAGTGTTGCTCTTTTTCACATCCTACTCCTCAATCTCTTTTTTTCTTTTTTTTTCTTTTTCTGAAGCTGTGCTTCTTTCATTTTTTTTTTGTGGAGCAGGGAGTGAAAATTTATGAATCTCTTGTCACTTCTAGCCCTCAATTCTTTCCATATTGCAGTTCAAACAACAATTCATACAAAACTCGCCTGATTCCAAGGACAAAAACAGGCCAAAAGAAAAGCTAAGGCTAATTTATAGTGGCTGCAATCAATGAAATTGGATTCATTAGGCTCAAAGGGGCTCACTAATTGACAATGAACGGGCAGGGCGTTTTCTTTTTGGGCTAGTAGCTCGGGTATCCCTAATGCCTTGATCATTTTTGTGAATGAAATCAAAGGTGACAATAAAGCGGTAGCAAAGAAATTCAAGCATCGAATAACCTAGTCAGATAACACTCATCAACAAAAACTTTGTGCTCTTGTAAATGCATGCTCATGGGCTCAAAAACTCACAATTTAGTAGGCTCAAAAAGTTTTGATTACAAGCATAACTCATCATTCAAGATTTCATCCAAAACATGGCATATTCTATTACAAATTCAACCTCTCATCCAGTCAAGCCTATCACAGCTCAAAACTCCTCACCCTCATCAATTCAAGCTATCAACACTTAGGAAAAATCCCAAACAAAAACCTAAGATAACTGACTCAATTTTGTTTTATAGATAAAAAAAATGAACATGAGACACGATATACCCCCCCCCCCCACACTTTTGATGTTACAGTGTCCTCACTGTGAGAAGGGGTACGAAAAAGACGGAAAACACACAGCAACATCAGAAAAACAAAAACCAAAAACAAACAAGACACAGGCAAACAAGGATTAACAAGGGAGGGGGAAGAGGACTAACTCGAATCCGCCAAATGGCAGATCACTTGCTCCATCACGTCTAGGCGACCATCAATCTCATCCAGCCGGCGGCCGAGGCTGTCCTCAAGTCGAGTGGTGGTAGTGGTGATCAAATCCTCAATCACCGGGAGAAGTGAGGCAGCAGCAGGACCTGTAGAAACAGAGCGACGCGGGCCTTCGATGCCCGGCCGGGTAAGCTGATAATGCCCCTGGTCATTCACAAATAAGAGTTTCATAGTAGCAAAATCTTCCAAACGGAATAACATAGCAGGCAAAGGATCGGGGTCAGAAATAGGTATACGAAGTCTCTCAGTAAGTAACGTAACAAAACATCCTAAGGGGGCTCGGCAGAGGGTGTGATGAGCACTGAAATGCCATCGCTTGGCAAGCCAATACCCAAAGTTCACCTTAGTCCCAGAATGCATACAATCAAGTAAAAACAACTCTTGCACAGTAACCAAATTCATCATGTCCAACCGACTAAACACGTTAGCAGCTAAGAACCTATGACAGAGCCTAAGTGCATCATCTTTCAAGTGGGCTCTCTTAGAGGAGCGAGAACTATAGGAGTCATCTATAGAAAGCCTAGCCCAAGTGTCATTAGCTGTTTGAGAAAAAACAGGGGGGACTTCACAGATAGAGGACTGATAAGCTTCGTCAATCACAGATTCATCGGTCTCAAAACCAAGCACAATATTCAAGTTTGTAATAGACATGTGGAATTTCCTACCACCTAGAGAAAACACAATGGCATACCTATCCTCGAGCCCCCTCGAGGCATCAAAATCAAAGGATGATAAAAACTCCAAAACCAACGCACGATGCACAGAAACAGAAACATCAAGCAACTTATCCCATCCAATACCAACAAAGAGACTCCTAATACGATCGTTAACACCTAGCACAGATATATTATCCTAATTGAAAAGGCGCGCACCGATGAGAACATGGTGAGTGTTCAATTCGGTGCGGCGCTGTACCTCATCCGATGACAGGAAAGCCGGAAGGGCAGAACTTGAAGAAGCTTTTGGGGCTTTGCCCTTTGTCCCCTTCTTTAATGGCTTGGCCGGGATAGAAGGTGGAGGAGATGGGTCTAAGATAGGGGATGGGCTAGGGGCGATCTCTGGCGGAGGAGTAGAGGCGTGCGGCGGTGATGCAGCGGGCGGAGGGCTCGCTCGGGAGGTCGAAATCGCCGGAGAAGGTGACGGGGATGACGGGGGAACTGTTAGCGGTAGTGAATCGGTGGTGAGGGGCCTTCGCCGCTTGGTGGTGGTGGAGGAACTCGCCTCAGCCTGGCGCTTCAGGGCGCGGCGAATGAAGGGCGGAGGAGCATTAAGTTCCGGAATGGATGTAGCCGGCGAGGGTGGCGATGTAGGGACTGGTAATGGAATAGCCGTCGGTGGCGATCAAACTCTCGACGGTTCCTCAGTTGGTGCCGGCGATGGTGATGGCAGCGGAGAAGCAGAGGCAGCTCTCTTCCTAGAGCGCGACGAGCGTTTCTTCCCCATCACAGGCGGTGGTCCAACGGTGAGAGTGGTGGTGATTCGAGGAAGACGGGAAGGTGAAGAGGCGATGGTGATGGCGGCGGGGAAGCAGAGGCAGCTCTCTTCCTGGAGCGCGATGAGCGTTTCTTCCCCATCACAGGCGGTGGTCGAACGGTGAGAGTGGTGGTGGTTCGAGGAAAACGGGAAGGTGAAGAGGCGATGTAACTGCTGCAAAGGGGGTAAAAAATTTGAAAGATTAGAAAATTACTAAGTGTGGGGTGAAATTGAATTGGGGGCTAGGGTTATGTTAAAACAATTCCTAAATTGACTATGGGCAAATTGCAATTAAGTCCCTATAGAAAAAACAAATGTCCTAAGTCCCCCCCACACTTGAATTAGCGGTTACTTTCAAAACCGCTCCTCCATAGGCGGGATGCCCTTGCGGCTTGTTGTTATGTGAACCCCCTCTTTTTTTTTATATATATAATGCGATGGCAGAATTACAAAGACAGAAAAATAATAAAATTAAAGCAATAAAAAGAATAATGCGAAAAAAGAAAAATAAAAGAATAAAAGAACAAGAAATCGGGTTGCCTCCCGAGAAGCGCCTTTAGTTAACATCGAAGGCTCGACGATGTGGTGCAGCTATTGGTGAAGCATTGGGGTCGCAAGATCAACCCCATCAAAACATGAGAATGTGATGTCGGCACAATATGGCTTGAGCAACTGGCCGTTCACCTTCAGTACTTTGTGAGTATCAAGACTGCGAATTTCCACAGCACCATGTGGACTGATGGACACTACTTCAAAAGGTCTCATCTAGTGAAACTTGAGTTTACCGGGCAGGAGGTGGAGGCGAGAATTGAAAAGTAATACTTTCTGACCAACCTCAAAAGTTTTCCTCCGGATATATTTATCGTGCAATAGTTTGGTGCGATCCTTGTAGTAACGTGCACTGTCATATGCTTCCAAATGGATTTCTTTGAGATCTTGTAACTGATAGCGGCGTTCATGGCTGGCCAGCCGAGGGTCCAAATTGCATTGTTTCACGGCCCAAAAAGCTCGATGTTCCAGCTCTACGGGAAGATGGCACTGTTTCCAAAAAATTAGACGATAAGAGGACATCCCGATAGGCGTTTTGAAAGCCGTCCGGTATGCCCATGCAGCATCATCTAGCCTCAGACTCCAGTTCTTGTGGTTTGGGCATACGGTCTTCTCCAGAATGTTTTTGATCTCACGATTAGACACTTTAGCCTGGCCATTGGACTGCGGGTGGTATGCCGTAGCAACTCGATGGGTGACTCCATACTTTTTGAAAAGAGCTTCTAAGGTACGGTTGCAAAAGTGTGTGCCTTGGTCACTGATGATAGCATGATGGACACCAAAGCGTTGAAAAATTTGAGCCTTGAGGAATTTGGCAACGACCTTAGAATCATTGGTGTGGGTAGCTTTGACTTCGACCCACTTGGAAACGTAGTCGACGGCTAACAGAATGTAGGAGTGGCCGAAAGAGCTTGGAAACAGGCCCATGAAATCCATGCCCCAAACATCGAAGATCTCGCAGATCAAGATAAGGACTTGAGACATCTCATTCCTCGAAGAAATGTTACCAAGGCATTGGCAACGATCACAGTTTTTGCAAAAGAAGTATGCGTCTTTGAAGATGGTCTCCCAATAAAAACCACAGTCTAAGACCTTGCGGGCTGTCCGTCTTGGGCCAAAGTGACCGCCATAGGCGTGGGCATGACAGAAGCTCAGGATAGATGGAATCTCGTCCTCAGGAATACATCGTCGAATGACTTGATCGGCACAAGTTTTCCACAAATATGGCTCGTCCCAGATGAAATACTTGGCTTGGCTCTTCCATTTGTTCTTTCTGGCAGATTCAAAGCCCTTGGGAAAAATTCCAGTGGTAAGAAAATTCACCAAATCAGCATACCAGGGTGCCCTTTCCGCAGCTGCAAGGAGAAGCTCATCTGGAAAATCATCCGGTATGGGCATACCGTCGGATTCTGTCAACATTCTACTCAAATGGTCAGCGACATTGTTCTCGGCACCCTTCTTGTCTTTAATCTCCAAATCGAATTCTTGTAGAAGGAGAATCCAGCGAATTAGTCGTGGTTTAGACTCTTTTTTGGACAGTAGATACTTGAGGGTAGCATGATCAGTGTACACCACAACCTTGGATCCAACAATGTAGGATCAAAATTTCTCACAAGCGAAAACCACGGCTAGAAGTTCTTTTTCTGTAGTTGTGTAGTTGCATTGAGCCGGGTTGAGAGTTTTTGAAGCATAGTAAATGACGTGACTCTGCTTCTCAATCTTTTGCCCAAGGACAGCTCCAATAGCATAGTCACTTGCGTTGCACATGAGCTCAAACGGAAGTCCCCATTGTGGTGGCTGAATTATAGGCGCAAAAGTCAGCTTCTCCTTCAACAAATCAAAAGCTTCCTTGCACTTATCATCAAAAACGAAAGGGGCATCTTTCTGCAGCAGCTTAGTCATCGGTTGAGCTATCTTGGAAAAATCCTGAATGAAGCGACGTTAGAAACTTGCATGGCCTAAGAAGGCTCGAATTTCCTTTTCATTGGATGGGTACGACAGCTTTGTGATCAAGTCGATTTTTGCTCTATCCACTTCTATGCCTTTCGCAGATATGACATGCCCGAGCACAATTCCTTGTTGTACCATGAAGTGGCACTTCTCGAAGTTCAAAACCAAATCAGTCTCAAAACACCTTTGAAGAACTTTGTCTAAATGCTCCATACACTGCTCAAAAGAGTTGCCATGAACTGTAAAATCATCCATAAAAATCTCGATGCAGCTCTCAATCAAGTCGGAAAAGATACTCATCATGCAGTGTTGGAAAGTGCCCGGGGCGTTGCACAAGCCAAAGGGCTCTTTCGGCAAGCAAAGGTTCCGAATGGACAAGTGAAGGTCATCTTGTCCTGGTCTTCTTGAGCTACAAAAATCTGGAAATAGCCGGAGTATCCATCGAGGAAGCAGAAATAGGATTTCCCAGCTAATCTTTCGAGCATCTCATCAATAAAAGGTAGCGGGAAGTGGTCTTTGCGTGTCGCATCATTCAATTTCCTGAAATCGATGCACATTCGCCATCCTGTTTGCAATCTCATTGGTATCAATTCGTTGCTCTCATTCTTCACGAGCTGGAATCCAGACGTCTTTGGAACGACGTGCACTGGGCTAACCCAAACACTATCGGAGATTGGGTAAATGATTCCCAATTGGAGCAACTTCAGAATTTCCTTCAATACCACTTCTTTCATCACTGGGTTCAACTTCCTCTGAGTATCTCGGGACGGTTTATGATTCTCTTCCAGAAATATATAGTGCATGCAGATATCAAGGCTGATTCCCTTGATGTCGGCGAGAGTCCAGCCGATAGCACCTCCGTGCTTCTTCAAAACAACCACTAATTGTGTTTTCTGGGTTGCGGTAAGGTCTTTACTCAGGATTACAGGTAGGGTATCTGCTTCAACCAGGTATGCATACTTCAGGTGCTTAGGAAGAACTTTCAATTCCAGAGTCGGGGCCTTCACATGAGATGGAAGAATGGGTTCCGTGTTGATCGGCAAGGGCAAACGGCCTGCCGAATTTCTGGCAGGAAACTCTTCTGCGGCATACAGCTGCTGTATGAGTTCCCGGATCTCTTTTTGCTCGTTTGAATCTGCAATATGGTCGGGTATCCTTCCATAAAGTACCTGCTCTAAACTGTCATCTTTGAAATGGCACTCAACAAAATCATCAGTAATGGAATCGATAATATCAACCATAAAAATAGCCTCGGGATCTTCCACATGCTTCATGGCATCGAATATATTAAACGTGACAACATCCCCATCAAATTCGAAACTCATCATGCCCTTATCAACATCAATCTTTGTTCGTGCAGTTTTCATAAATGGAGGGCCTAGCAGAATTAGAGATCTATGTGCAGACAATGCATCATCCATGTCAACGATGTAGAAATCAACAGGAAAAATCAACTCATTCACCTTAACCAAGACATCCTCTACTACACCTCTAGGGTATGCATTGGACCTATCAGCTAATTGAATGATGACGCGAGTATCTTTCATAGGACCCAATTGTAATTCTTTATAAACAGAGAAAGGCATAACATTAATAGATGCTCCTAAGTCTAACATGACTTTTTCTACCTTTTTGCTCCCAATGATGCAGGGGATAGTGAACATACCTGGGTCTCGACACTTTTGAGGCAACTTCCGCTGAATAATGGCTGAGACATTTTCTCCTACCTTGATTTTTGCATCCCTCCCATACCTTATTTTCTTGGCACATAGTTCCTTCAAGAATTTTGCGTATCAAGGAACTTGCTTGATAGCATCAATCAGGGGTAGGTTGATCTCGACTTTCTTGAAAAGCTCAAAGATTTCTTTCTCGTCTTCCTCTTTCTTGTGCCATGCCAACCTAGAAGGAAAAGGAGCTGTATTAATAGGGTTAGGATTTTTAGACAAAATCTGTACCTCATTAGGAGCAATCTGTGCGGCGGGCTGTGTACCCTTAGCGTTGGGTCTGTCGTCAGCTTCTGCCATTCGCCCACACGGCGCGGCATGGCGCTTCTGTTTCTCATCCTCTACTAACTCTTTTCCACTCCGAAGAGTCACAACACTGACATTTCCTCTTGGTTTCTGCTCGGCCTGAGATGGGAGTTTCCCGGTATGCCCTTGCAGCTTGTTCAATTGGGTGGCAAGCTGGGTGATCTGTGTCCCCATACTGCCCAAGGCGGCTTGCGTCTTCTGCTGAAAGGCCTTTTGGCTATGTGCCAGGCTACTCACTAAGTTGGTGCTTTGCTCCAGACTCTTCATGATCTCACTCATAGATGGTGTGGAGCGGTCTACGTGGGCATACGGCTCACCCCTTGGGGGTCTCGGTGGAAAATCTCCTGCTATGGGTTGATCTCCAGACTGTCTCCAACGGAAACTCAGATGATCTCTCCAACCGGGGTTGTAGGTGGCTTGTCATTAAAGGTGGCTTCTTCATTTTGCTCTCTGCTCCATTCTGACTGTGGTGTACGGCATGTATCTCCTTCAGCATCCACAGACTTGGGGTGTGTCCATCCTTTTTGAACCGCATTCCATGCTCTTGCATCAATCGACTTGATGCATGATCTCATCCGAACTTTCCAAAAGGAATAGTTCATGCCATCTAGAACGGGAGGTTTGTTGAACAGTGGGTTCGTGCAATCCATTGTGCTTACGAAAACAGGATCACCACTTAGTGTATCAAGTTTCTGCTCTCGATGCCAATTGAAGAAACCGAACTCTCGGTTTTGAAAGAGTTGTGTACAAAGTTGTTTATAAAGTTGAGACAACTTTGCATACGCAACGGAAATTTAAGACAGAAACAATGGATTGGAATTTTCACAAGATTATATTTCTATAATCTTGCGAAGTGCCTCAGGGCAAAATCTTCACTATATAAAATATGTGAATTACAAAAACACTACCGGATAAACTCTCACTAAATATTAAGACACTTTATCTCTTCCTTCATAGAAGGTTGGGACTAAAGTTGTCTTAATTATATCTAGTAGAAACAGATAAATACGAGAACTCAAAAATTTACAATATCTGAAAAGCTCTATTAAAAACTCGTATCTAACACTAACTATCTGAACCCTATATATACACAGCTCGTTGCTTGATCCCCACTCAAAGCAACTGATCCACTAAGCCATGATCTCCACTCCTACATTTCCGGCACAACTTCTGGAACAACCGTGGCTTCAGCAGATCTTTGGACTTGGTCAAATCCCACATGCTCCTATTTTCTCTCAACATATTTTATCCTGCAAGAAAGACAAAAACTCCAAATACACGATTTAAACAAATATCCCTAAATCTATGATACACTACCAAGCGGTATCAACAGTTATCTTCGCAACTAATTTGTAGAGAACAGAGAGAGAGAGAAAGAGAGAGAGAGTAGAGATTGAAGTTTGGCTGAAGAGCCATTTTGTAAAAATGAAGATTTCCTTCAGTCAACCTATTTATATTGAATGAAAAAGTGTGAATCCAAGGTTCATGATGGTTTGAATGCCCTAAATCTGACAGTTCGAATGAATACACGGTTTAATTGAAGCGACACGTTGATTGGCTGAGTAATGAGTAATGTATCCATTAGCTATTAAGGTGTGGGTCCAATGGTAACATTTTAAATACATGTTACATTATCATTCCCCTTATTAAATTCAAACTTATCAGCTTTTCACTCTCCTAGTTACACGTGGCACAAAACTGATTAATTTATCAGTCTGTTCAGTTTGAGCCCTGTAATTGATGATCTTCAGTTGAACTGATCAAGCTGACTAAAGTGATTTCAGTTTAGTTTCTTCTGCTGCTCCGCTGTTTTGTTCAGTTTGAACTTGTAAACTGATGACTTCGGTTGAACTGATTAAGTTGACTGAGTGGTTTCAATTCATTCATTTTTTCTTTTTGAGTTTGCAATCTTTGGGCTTTGCAAATGCTTTGAACTGATCAACACATCAATTTGAACTTCATGAATGGTTGGACTAAAGCATTTCTTGCTCAGTTCTTCTTCTCTCTTCAGTTCCTTTCTTCAACTGGAGTAGACTTTTGATTGTCCTTTTCCTTCTTCAATTGAAAGATCATCTTCATCCTTTGATGTAAGTTCAAGTAGTCCCAATTGAATGCGTAGCTCCACAAATCTTGCTTCAGGCAGTGGTTTTGTGAAGATATCAACAATTTGTCGCTCTGTGTTGACATACTTGATATAGATGTCCCTCTTCTTTATGTGATCTCTGATGAAGTGATGCCTTATATCAATATGCTTGGTTTTGGAATGCAATACTAGGTTTTCAGAGATTTCAATTGCACTGTTGTTATCGCAGAATATAGGCACTTCTTCAGTTTCAACTTAATAATATTTCAGTTGCTGCTTCATCAAAAGTATTTGTGCACAACAACTGCCTACAACAACGTATTCAACTTCAGTTGTGAAAGTGGCGAATGAGTATTGCTTTTCGCTAAACCAAGAGATCAGTTTTCTTCCAAGAAATTGATAGGTTCCACTAGTGCTTATTCTGTCGATTTTGCATTTGCCAAAATCTGAGTCTGAGTAACCAATTAGACTCAAGCTATTATCTCTTAGATACCACAGTCCAAGATTTATGGTTTCTTTGAGATATTTCTATCATCTCTTGGATACCACAGTCTAAGATTTATGGTTCTTTTGAGATATTTGATAATCGTCTTAGCTAATCCTTTGAGATATTTGATAATCCTCTTAGCTGCTTCTAAGTGAACACAGTCCGACTGAATAGGAGATGTCTGGTCAACTGGTAGTTAGATATATGTCTGGCTAACTGATTCTCCTTCTTCATCAAGTTCTTGATCAAGAGTTAACTGAATGGATGTCTTCATTGGAATTTTGATTCTTTCCTTTATCAGTTCCAAACTTCTTGTAACGACCTGGCTACTGGACTAACGGCTGTCCCCACAAACCAACATGAGTCTTTCCAGCATACTTTGTCATCACTCGCATGATCCCTGTGAAACTTCTCAGGGGGTCACCCATCCCACTATTACCCCAAGTCAAGCACGCTTAACTTTCAAGTTCTGGTGGAATGAGCACCGAAAAGAAGATACACTATGGGTAGCACCATTCAAATCCTTTAAGCTCTCCTCGACTACACAGTCCTATTCCTGTATAGCCTCAGAATCCCTCTCTTTCGGATGGATTCGGTTCATTCATTTGTCCCTTCACTTGGAAGTCTTATAAGAGCCGCTTTTTGTCCGTGTCTTGCACCAGCGATCACTTCACGCTTCGGCCACGGACGTCACATACCCACTACCTTCTGCTTCGTTCGACCCCAAACCACACCTTACTGCGAGAGGTTCAGCTATGATACCACCTATAATGACCCGGCTACCGCACTGACGGTTGTCCCCACAAACCAACACGAGTCTTTCCAGCATACTTTGTCGTCACTTGCACGCTCCCTGAGAAATTTCCCAGAGGGTCACCCATCCCACTATTTCCCTAAGATAAGCACACTTAACTTTTGAGTTTTGGTGGAACGAGCGCCAAAAAGAAGATACACCTTGTGGTATGAGTAGCACCAATCAAATCTTTTAAGCTCTCCTCGACTATACAGTCCCATTCCTGTATAGACTCAGAATCCCTCTCTTTCGAGTGGATTCGGTTCATTCATGTGCTCCTTCACTTGAAAATCTTATAGGATCCGCTCTTTGTCCGTGCCTTGCACTAGCGATCACTCCACGCTTCGGCCACGAGCATCACACTTCTTGACCAGCTCCTTGGTATACTTAGCTTGATTGATGAAGATCCCATCTTTCAGTTACTTCACTTGGAGTTCTAGGAAGAATGTCATTTCTCCCATCATGCTCATCTCGAATTTGCTCTGCATCAGTTGAGCGAATTGTGTGCATAGATCTTTGTTCTTGGATCTAAATATGATGTTGTCCATATAGGTTTGAACCATTAAAATCTTAGTTGATCATTCTATTCGAAATAGAGTTCGATCAATGATCCCCTTTTGAAAACCATTCTTCAGTAAGAAGGTCGTGAGAGTTTCATACCAAGCTCGAGGAGCTTGTTTTAATCCATAGAGAGCCTTCTTCAGCTTGTAGACGTGATCTCCAATTTGAAAACCTGGTGGTTGCTTGACATACACATCTTCTTTGAGCATTCCTTGAAAAAATGCGCTCTTTATGTCCATTTGGTAGACTGTGAAGTTGTAACAGCCCGTTTTTCTAATCACTATTTAAATAAAGTATTTGTCTTGAATTATGTGAATTATCTGAATTTATGAATTTGAAATTTACACAATATTCGAGCTATGGTATAGTCTAAGTCGCACCTCTAGATATATATTCAAGTTCATTTAGTAAATTAAGATTTTCTTATTTATAAAAAAAATCAAATAAGAAATCATGTTGCATGAATTTAGACTAGAGTTGTGTATTTTTACATGCAAGTGCACATATAAATTCATGCATCATTATAAAGGAGTAGTTTTTATTATTATTTTAGTTCCCAAATATATGTCCCGTATGTAAGATGTAATTTATTTATCTTTGAAAGATTTAGTTTGATTTCAAAATCATGATCTTCTCTTACTATTGATTAAAAGATAGGATGTTTTAAATTAATAGAAGTTTTAAATTTATCTAAAAATATGATTTATTGAAAAAAAAAATATTCCAAACCCTAAACTCCTATTATAAATACAAGGAGAGAGATTTTAACCTAGTTTTTTTTCAAAGATTTTGAACGCCGCTACTTTGCAAGGTATCAATTTTCTGCTTCCTTTTCAATCGACTCTTCGAAAGTTTTGGCTTTTAAAGTTCTTCCCTAAAAAATTGGTGTTATATAGGAAAATACTTGATTCACAGACATTGGAGAGGATTGGTGGTTTGGCAGAGGTAATGGTTTCGAATATTTTTCAAGGGATTAAATATTTGTTTTTTTTTTTAGTTGGCAAGCGTGCATCATATTACATTATAAAACCACATACGTGTTTTGATTGCATCAAGCGAAAGTTAGTGATGTTGCCACATAGATCTTTTATTTTATCCATCATCAACGTTCTATATTCAAGCATCTAGGATTTTTGAGTTCCTGCACAATCATTTCATGGTTTGATTTCATGTGGTCTACTTAATCACGTTTAGGATTTAATTAACAATAATTTATGATCTTGGTAATTTGGGTTTGTGGCTCTCTGCTGTTGTCGAGAGTAGCAGCGAGAGATAAATTAGGAGAAAAAAAAACATAAGACTTTGTTCATGGCTGATTGTTGCAGACGAGAGGAAATGAGTGGAGTGGTAGAAAAGTTATTGCTTTTAATTAAGTTATAACTTTAATGGTAGATGCAGTAGTTAGGTTATTGATTTCGTTAATCAAGTTTAAGGTTAATCAACCATTATGCTAGTATTAATAATGAATTAAGAAGGTCAGAGAAGAAAGAGGGTGATTGATTGGTAGGATAGTTTAATGTTTAATAATCTGTCTAATTAAGTTTAGGAATGTAAGTTTATTGAATGGATTAAGGTCAGTAATTTAATTTGGTATTTCATATACATTCATAGGTCCTATACGTGGCACATTATAGATCAATTTCTAAGTAATGGGTTTAATTCTAATTGATAATGCTAGATTTGATGGTTAAGGACTTAATTATTTTTATAAATTTTAATTTGACAAATGTTAGTAGGTTAATATATAACTAGAAAAAAAATGTAGTTAACTAGATTATTAAATGATCAAACGGTAATCTTGTTTTTTTAGGTTTAACTAATTTAATTATTTGTTGGACGAATTCAAATTTCCCTTAAAGTTCTTACTTCATTATTTTAGTAATCTAGTCTTCAGATTCATATGGTTTATTTAAAAACAATCATTTAGAAATTTGGTGCATTTCATTATTTCATTTCAAATTCAATTTAAGTTAGTTTGTATTAAAACCGAGCATGCATTTATGGGTTTTATTTATTTATGCTATTCTAGGTGCGGCGTGACAAAGACATTAAGTTATTATTAGTGCTTAACTCAAAGCTCATCAGTTCAATTAAGGGGTGGGATTTATTTATTTTATGATGTGGATTTAAATATTTGCACATTTTAATATCATGTGTATATTACTATCAATGAGCGCACTTGGACTTTATGTTCATTCATTTGACTCTCATTATTTGTGCACAAATGTCGCTATGTGATTCAATTAGTACTAATGTACTATCAATTTCCGGTACTAAGGTACTATCAATTTCCAGTATCAGCTATATGTATGTGTGCTACTGTTTTATTAACTTGGGCAAATCTTTGCATAATTTCTCAAACTGAGTATATTTTATATATACTCACCCCTCATTAATATTTTCAGGTGACTGATTTGGTGGCGTGTGGAGGATCGAAGGACGAGTCAAGTTGATTTGCATGTCTTCTGCATATCATAGTTTAAATTTCTTTTAAACAGTTATTTATAATTCAGTGTTTCATGGATCATGTTGTCTCTTAGACATCTACTCATGCTATTGTCTTTTATTTTATTTTATCTTCCTAGAACTTATAATAAATGTTTCAAATAAAATAAAAATGTTCAGATTGCTTTGCTATTCTAATTGATCAAGTAGTGTTGTATTTTATTAAATTAATGTATTTATTTTCAACTCAAATGTTTTAACTAATTAAGTTATTCAAGTTAAATAAAAAAAATAACTCACATTTCCGCATCAATTATAAAAAAATTAGTTTATCACTTTAACAAATTTAGGGTGTTACAGATGTTGAAGTGAGCTGCATAGGTTAGGAATAGTCTGATTGCCTCTACTCTTGCAACTGGTGCAAACAATTGATCAAAGTCGATCCTTTCACTTTGAGAGTATTCCTTGGCTACCAATCTTGTCTTATTTCTTGTGATCACACCTTGTTCATCAACTTGTTGCGAAAGACCCATTTTGTACGAATTACTTTCTGGATTTTTGGTCTATCAACAAGAAACCATACGTCATTTCTTTTCTAGAGCTTCTTTGACATTTTCCGGTTCAGTTTGAGAGATGAAGCATGTGAACAATGCATGTTCAGTTGAGATCTTGGTTTGCACGCGGCTTCTTGGATCACCCATGATCTTGTCAGTTGGATGGCTTCGAAGCCATTTGGGCAAATTAGCTTCTAATGATTCTTCAGTCGGGTCATTGTTGTTGACTTCATCAGTTTTTCTTCCTTCAGTTAGTTCAGCTTCTTCATCAGTTCCTTCCCCTACTTCAGTTGTGGGGTTAATGGTCTCAGCACAATTTATGTCCTCCTCATTGACCAGATTGGTTTCATTATTTTTGATGTAACCCGGGGCCTATGGGACACGACACGGACGAAATATGTGGAAGTTAGGAAATGAAACTACGCCAGTGAAGTAAGGGAACAATACGTATCTAACTAGACGACTAGAAACCAACTAAAATACCTAGCCTACGACACACAAATAAACACAAAATCCAAATCGAGAGGGCTGTTTTAAGGCTCTGAATTGGACGAGATTTGGGAGGAGATTTCGTGTGTGATGATGAGGTAAAGAATGGCTAGGGTAGATAGGATATGATAGAGATTGGATAGACTTACGTTATATGTGCTCCAAACATCGTGAAGAACAAGTATAATTGAATCTGATCCGGAACGGCTTGGAATGACTTGATACTCGAACTATGCACTTGTGGAATGATGTTGAGATGTACGGTGGTGAGGATAGATGTCATTGAAGTGGCTGGACGGATGGTGTTCGGTCGATGCGAATCACAATCCGAAAGTTGCCTTGAATCTCAAACGTACACAAGGCCAAATTCTTTAAGTTGATCTTCAAGTAGCGAGTTTCCGACAATCCCTCAATGTGAGTTGGCGAATTCCCTTTGAGTAAAACCTAGAATTTCTAGTTCTAAGAGTATGAATTTAAAATCAAAATTCACAAAGATTTAACGGGGTTGAGACAATATTGAAAGCAAAGCTTAATTAATCAAATATGGTCTAAAGTATGAATGTCACAATGAGGCTCTATTTATAATAGAGCATGGCCGAAAATACTAGGATAAGGGACGAAAATATAGACTCCAAATTAAACTAGAACTAGACTAGGAAACTTCCTAAACTAGAATTCTATTCAAGGTAGAATTGTGCCTTAAATAAAACCTAGTCAACTTGGACTCAATGTTGACCGAAAATTACATAAATAATTAAATAAAAATCTGACTTGGACTATAGTCTACATAAAATAAAATAAATATTATAGTCTAATAAATCAATCCCCTTAATTGAATCATCAATGGCCGATGTCGCGCACACATGCACAACTCGAGCTGAACTTCACACGTACATCACATGCACACGTTCACGCCATCTTGCACACATGCACGACCTCTTCATCATGTATTGCACTCCATGTCTTGATCTCCATCTTCCATTATCAACAAGGTTATCAACTTCAAGTTACCTTGCACGCCGTCTCCATCCTCGAGTTTCTTGCGAATTGTTGCTTGCAAATACTCTTGTAACTTCTTAGCTCGTAGTCGAGTGATGGGACCTTTGAATTGCAGCTCCGGGTTTAGATCCTCATTGCTATGGATGTCCTCATCATTCCCTCTCTACTGAAGAGAATTCATCCTCGAATTTGGATTCTCATCATGGTCAAATTCATCTGCATTAAAGGGAGACAAATCAGCAACATTAAATGTAGAAGAACACTTCTACTCACCTGAGAGATCAATGCGGTATGCATTATCATTAACACGGCTCAAAACGGTGAAGAGACCGTCTCCTCTAGGCGACAACTTCGACTTTCTCAGATTGGGAAAACGGCCAGGACTCAGATGAATCTAAACACGATCTCCGGGCTGGAAGACAACTGCTTGCACCTCGTGTTGCGTACGGCGGTAATTTTCGAACCTTTGTGCTCGATTCGGGCACGCACCTTCTCATGCATCTCTTGAATAAAATCATCTCTCTTCATACCTTTAACACTCGTTAGATGCTCAACGGGTAAAGGAATCAAATCAATAGGAGTTAGTGGATTAAATCCATAAACTACCTCAAATGGAGACATGTTAGTAGAAGAATGAATTACACGATTGTAAGCAAATTCAGCATATGGTAAACACTCTTCCCATGACTTCAAATTATTCTTAATTAGAGACCTAAGTAAAGCTCCTAATTTACGATTCACAACCTCAGTTTGACTATCGGTTTGTGGATGACATGTAGTAGAAAACAATAACTTAGTACCTAATTTCCCCACAAAACACGCCAAAAATGTCCTCAAAACTTAGAATCCCTATCACTAACAATAGTACGAGGAATCCCATGCAAACGAACAACATGAACAAAGAACAAGTTAGCATCATCGGTTTTCCTACATGCAATGAAATGAGCCATTTTGGAGAACCGATCAACTACAACAAACACTGAATCTTTACCCGACCTAGACCTAGGCAATCCCAAGATGAAATCCATTGAAATATCAATCCAAGTGGCTGTAGGGGCGGGTAATGGCGTGTACAATCCAAAAGGGTGTGAAGTGGACTTAGCTTGACGACAAGTAATGCAACGACTACACACATTCTCTACATCCCTACGCATATGCGGCCAAAAGAAGTGTTTATGTAGCAAGTTTAATGTCTTATGCACACCAAAGTGACCCATCAAACCCCCTACATGGGATTCTAACACCAAAAGCTCACGCATAGAACAATTCGGGATGCATAACTTCGACTCTTTGAACAGAAAACCATCATGCACATAAAACCCATCAATAGACCTAGGTTTTTGATGAGACCATGGCAAGCATCAAATCGGTCCATCCAAAGCTACCATTAAAGGATCCCAAGATTGTTACTTTGTTAACAATTAAAGATTGGAGATCTAGATTTGAAGAGCAATGCATAAAGATAGAACTCATCAAATTGTGCATGCATGGCAGATTCGCGTTGCATGGAATTTTCATCCCTCATTTGATTTAATTAGGGGTTGAATTTTATTTAGACTATAGTATTTATTTAATTATGTTAGACTATAGTTTAGTTCAGATTTTTATTTAATTATTGATGTAATTTTCGTCCATAATTAAATAGGTTTGACTAGAATTGTATTTAAGGCAATTTCCTACATTGAATAGAATTCTAGTTTAGGGAACTTCCTAGTATAGTTAGAGATCCCTTTTGGATCAATTTTTGAGCATTTTTTTATTATTAATTTTGTTCCCCATAGGCTTATAAATAGGGGAACCATGTCACATTGATACTTTAGACTTTATTTGAATTATTAAAGCTTTGCTTTCAATATTGTCTCAACCCCCTTTAAAATCTTTGTGAGTTTTGATTTAAAATTCATATTCTTGGAGCTAGCAACTTTAAGTCTTAATCAAGGGTATTGCTTAATCCACCTGAGGGATTAACCGGTATTCGCTATCCGAAGATCAACTTGGAGATTTCATCCTTGGGTACGTTCGAGATTCAAGGAGGCTATCGGGTTGTGATTCACATCAACGAATCATCATCCATCAACCATAATCGACGCCATCTATACTTCATCAACGCACGCTTCAATTCAGCCCCCAAGGTCGTGATCGTGTTCTACGCCAATCCATCCATACCGTAACTTCAATCATACTCTATCATATCCTACCTTCTCCAAACCATTCTTCACAAGCTATCACACACAAAAATCTCCATAATTCCAGCCCCTATACACATTCCTTTTCAGCCCATATACCTTTGGAATTGTGTTATTTAATTTGTGTCATTGTTCTAGGTATTTTAGTTATCTAGATTTTGTCTTTTCGTTTGTTATCGTGTCGGATTGTTCCCTTCATTTAAGTTGACGTGTTTCGATTCTTAAGTCTTCCGCTACGTTATTATTATCATCCTAGATTGATAGTCCGGGTCGTATCATATTTTGGCATCAGAGCCAGGTCAGCTCTGCTAGTCGTGGTTCAATCCGACGGGTCATTTTATCCTACGTGTCGTCCTACGTGTCTTTTATTTTCTTACGTGTCTTTTGAGTTGTAATAGCTAGAGTACATTGAAGAAAAAAAGAAAACAAAATTCGGATAAAAAATAAAATAAAAATAAAATCCGAAAATAAAAAAAAAAAAAAAAAAAAGAGAAAAGAGGCATATTCATTGTGTTACCTATTGAGTCTTGTTTTAATTTTGGTACTTTCCTTTTAGTAATTCTCTATAGTTGGTAATTACCTTGTGAGTCTTTTCTTATTTGGTAATTTCCTTCTAATATAGTTCTTTAGTTGGTAACTTTCTTTAGAGTCATATTTTATTTTTGGAACTTTCCTTACAAGTTCTAGTTCTATTTAGTAATTTCCATTAGAGTTATATTTTATTTTTGGAACTTTCCTTCCAAGTTTTATTTTTATTTTGGTAATTTCCTTTTGAGTTATAATTTATTTTTAGTTCTTTCCTTTTAGAGTCTAGTTCAATTAGGATATTTAGATTGTGTCACAATTGTGTAACACTTTCCAAATTACCTAATCCCTTTTTCCTTTTCCTTTCTAATTCTTACCTTCCATACTTTTGGATTTATTTTTGGATTCCTATTCTGTAACGCCCCAAACTACTCCTTTGGCCACGTCACTTAACATAAAATTTACTTATATATATTTTTGTGTGCTTATAATAAAATGAGCGGAAGCTTAGGTCAAAAAGCATGACGTCATAATTCTAAACGTAAAATTTTCACGAATTAGCATGCAATCGTCTAACTTATCGGGCTCATAGGTTGTCATAACCCGTCCGTCCAACATCCTAAATCAACATGCAAGTATAGGGTCGACAACATACTTCATACGTAATAGGCTCCAAGGTCGAACGACCCGCCTTTAAATTGTTGCACAATATCAAGTTATATACATGATAACCTACAAAAGATCGGGCTATTCCCATCCCCAATAATCATTGATCATAAGCAAAAATAGTGATCAATGTAATAATAACAATAATAATATGAGTGTTATCAAAAGAAGAGCATGTAAAAAAGATAACACAAGCTTATGGGGTTCTCTTGTGTTCACAACGCTCCTACTCGGGCTCCGACTCCTCAACCTGAAATTCATTGAATGAATGGGGTGAGTATTTAACAACATACTCAGTGGGGAACACTGAAAACAGTTATAGCTAATTGCACAAGTGAAAATATAACATATGGACTTTTCTTTACATTGTGGAGACTAGTCTCAACCCCGTAGGGTCTAAACATCATGATGCCCCCGTTAATGAACATCTTTGGCCCTGTAGGGATGCCCGCAGACATACTACCCCCCAGGGAGGACATTAACAGGTCTATATTCGATCCCAAAGGATCTCTGCCCCGAAGGGTCTCTTTGTCGACCCCGAAGGATCTCTTTCATTCACCGGTCCGAAGACCCTTCATATTTATACAATCAAAGCACAACAATAACTATAACATTACACGTGTTCACAGTTTAGAGTTACCCCACCTTATGAGACGCTTTCACAATTTTTCAACCTTTGAAATACTTCTTGGCCGTGCACAAGTTGTCCTCCTCGAGCTCCAACACGTCACCTAGCACCCTTTTCAATCATCTTTCATTTTAGACGTCGAGTTATTTAATTAAAGCACGGTTTAGACCAACTAATGCTATACTTTGCTTTAAAGTCTTCAAACATATCCATGTACACAATCATGGATATACAAGCTCATAATATGATTTTGGACTCAAAATACGCATTAAAACTCTTTGAAGCATTTGATCGAACACGTTACGGGCACACATTTATGCCACAGGCTTATAACTCATTTTAAATCTTTTAGACCCAACATTTCAAATACAAACACCTTCACCCTAGGGTTCTGACATACTTGAAATTCAACCCCAAACAACAATCACAACACCTCCAAACCACATCATCAAAATAAGGGGAAATTAGGGCAAAAACTCTAAACCCTAGCATCAAAGAACCATAGGAATTTGATATAACTTCACATATAGCTTCAAGGAGATAAATAAACCATATGTTTAAGATGTCAAGGCAAGAAGATCAACAAAATTCCAAAATCCTCAAATTTGGATACAAACCCTAGTTTCCAAAACAACAAGAAATGGGTGTTTAATCCCCAAGAAGGAGAGGTGTAGAGATTACCTTTGTTGATGGATGATGATGGAAGAATCTACTTCAAAAGATAAAAGATTTGTAGAGAGAAGGGGGAGGAAAATCGCCCATATGGAAAGGAAATGAGGAGGAAATGAATAAGTGTTGTATTTATAGGTAGAAAATCCCCGGACCCGCGCGACCGCGCAGGCCCCGCGACCGCGGAACCCCTCTCTCGGCCAACGCTCCCCGCGAGCGCGCAGCCCCCGCGGGCGCGCGTCCCTCGCCAGCCCCGCGGGCGCGCTCGGCCCCGCGGGCGCGCACCTCCCCGCGAGCGCGCGACATGCCAAAAATCATCCCCCTTATTTTAAACCACTCATTTTTCCTTTAAATTTTCAAAGCACTTTTAATACATACCGAAAAAGCGTTAGGGTGTTCAAGGTATGGCAAAACACATAATCAATTATAATCACCCCCACTTCATCACCATATAACTCGACAAATTTTAATATTAAATGTTATCATATATTATACACTTAGTATAATACCACCGTGCTATGACGTAAAGTCTCAAGTGAGACAACCTGCAACAAATCAATGGCACAATATACAAACATACCACATGATTATAATTCAACAATATCAATTCGAAATCATTTTACTAGAATTACAAATTATAATTTAGCAAAAAGGATCGGGGTATCACATATTCTATTTGGGAACTTTAAAAATACATCTAATTCTTTCCTTATCTTGATTTCTTCCATTCCAATCCTTTCAAACCTTCCATATACTTCCCCATACCCATTAATTTTCGTTCCCTATCCTTATAGAGTTCGAGAATTTCAGCCTTAGTCATAACACCCATGCACCATGCTCCCCATGGGCCGTACACCATATACACCAAATTCTCGCCATCTCTATCACAACAACAACATGATCATACCTGAGTTTGAAGGTCTATACTATCCCGGCACCTATTTGGATTGGGAACGCAAAGTAGATAAACTTTTTGAGTGCTATGACTTCCCCGAGAAAAAGAAAGTGCAGCTAGTTTCATCAAAGTTTAAAGGTTACGTAGCAACATGGTGGGAATTACAGCAGAACCGGTGCCACAGAGATCACCTTCTATCTATCGACACATGGCGTGAGTTGAAAGATTTGATGCGGAAACGCTTCATTCCAGACCACTGCCAATGGAAGTTGGAGGAAAAGATATATAAGCTTAGACAAAGAGATCGAAGTGTAAATGACTACTACAACAAAATGATTGAAGCCATAAGACGAGCTGATGTAGAAGAATATCCAGAAGATACCATGGATAGATTTCTAGCTGGTCTACGAAGGGCAATTCGTGAACGAGTAGCATTGTACCACTTCGACGAGTTGGAGGACATGGTGGATTATGCCATCCGGATAGAAAATTGGCTAGAGAAGCTAGAGATGAAGTCAAAAGAGGAGGTTCAAATAGAATCAAACATTGGGATACCAACTGAGTTCATCGCCATCAAAGAAGATTCTACTTCCAAGGTACCTATTCTAGACTTTGTTGAAGTACCTTTTATCTCATCGCCACCTGTTTCTATGTGTTTAGAGGATGAGATAGTTGAAGAAGCTACGCCGGAAATAGACATGATAGAAACAACGAATGAAGAGATGCCAATTTTGGAGGAGTTAGAAAATTACAATTTGGAAGTTTCGTCCATGGAGGTTATTGATCCTAAAGATTGTATGGAGGACACACTACAAATTGCGAATTTGGAGATCCATGATGTAGTTGAGGAAGCTGAAGAAGTTGAAGAGTTGTTAGAGATACAACCATGTTATGAAAAGGAGAATGATATCCGTGAGACAATGGTTGATGATCATGAAGAGCTCGAACAAACTAGCATGGCGGATCCATCGAATTCTAACATTTTTTGTCAACCGTTTTCTTGTGATGTCTCTATTCTGCAAGTTGTCAAAGATGTTCCACATGATATTGATGTACCACCAGACTTAATCGTGGTTCCTATGTCCATGCATCCCATGAAGTTGCAACTTGAGCAAAAACAGATTGATGATCAGTTCGTGTTCGTTTTCGATCCAGGCCGTTCGAATTCGAGGACGAATTCTTTTCAAGATGAGGGGAATGATGAGACCATGGCAAACATCAAATCGGTCCATCCAAAGTTACCATTAAAGGATCCCAAGATTGTTACTTTGTTAACAATTAAAGATTGGAGATCAAGATTTGAAGAGCAATGCATAAAGATAGAACTCATCAAATTGTGCATGCATGGCAGATTCGCGTTGCATGGAATTTTCATCCCTTATTTGATTTAATTAGGGGTTGAATTTTATTTAGACTATAGTATTTATTTAATTATGTTAGACTATAGTTTAGTTCAGATTTTTATTTAATTGTTAATGTAATTTTCGTCCATAATTAAATAGGTTTGACTAGAATTGTATTTAAGGCAATTTCCTACATTGAATAGAATTCTAGTTTAGGGAACTTCCTAGTATAGTTAGAGATCCCTTTTGGATCAATTTTTGAGCCTTTTTTGATGATTAATTTCGTTCCCCATAGGCTTATAAATAGGGGAACCATGTCACATTGATACTTTAGACTTTATTTGAATTATTAAAGCTTTGCTTTCAATATTGTCTCAACCCCCTTTAAAATCTTTGTGAGTTTTAATTTAAAATTCATATTCTTGGAGCTAGCAACTTTAAGTCTTAATCAAGGGTATTGCTTAATCCACTTGAGGGATTAACCGGTATTCGCTATCCGAAGATCAACTTGGAGATTTCATCCTTGGGTACGTTCGAGATTCAAGGAGGCTATCGGGTTGTGATTCACATCAACGAATCATCATCCATCAACCATAATCGACGCCATCCATACTTCATCAACGCACGCTTTAATTCAACCCCCAAGATCGTGATCGTGTTCTACGCCAATCCATCCATACCGTATGTTCAATCATACTCTATCATATCCTACCTTCTCCAAGCCATTCTTCACAAGCCATCACACACAAAAATCTCCATAATTCCAGCCCCTATACACATTCCTTTTCAGCCCATATACCTTTGGAATTGAGTTATTTAATTTGTGTCATTGTTCTAGGTATTTTAGTTGTCTAGATTTCGTCTTTTCGTTTGTTATCGAGTCGGATTGTTCTTAAGTCTTCCGCTTCGTTATTATTATCGTCCTATATTGATAATCCGGGTCGTATCATATCAGTTTTGTACTACACGACGCAGATATGGGGTTGAAATAATCATCATGCGTGTACAATGATTTAATGGACTCAAAACCTAGCATCTTGGCATGCATCAAGTTCAAAAGAGCGTACCTTCTAGATAGGGCATTGGCGACCACATTGTCCTCACCTTTCTTGTACTTGATAACATACGGGAAAGACTCTATGAACTCGAGCAATCTTGTAACAGCCCGGTCCCGAGATAGAGGTTTATGAATGGGGACAGGGTGTCATTAAAGGGTTAATGAGGTAAAATGGAAGATTAATAGGATGGTTTTACAGTCCAGATATGCCTTTAGAGATTAGACGAGGATACTCGGATTTACTTTTGCTAGACGGTAAATAAAACGGATAGACGGATACCAATCAGCATAGATGATGATAGTTAATATTACATGCAAGCCCATTGATTAGACGAAAGAAAATCATACTCGGGTAGTTGAAGTATAACTCAGTATGAATCTTATACTCAAATAATTATGTCTGGGGAGATTATTCATATAGTCTTGATAATCATAATAAGACTTAAAACGGAATTAGAAAGAGTGTATCAGAGTAGCAGATCACATAGTGGGATTTCAAGGAAATATTAGATAATAGCAAAACAGTCTTGGCAGCCAACCCACATCCACAGCCACCAACATCCTCAGCATCTCAACCTGAAAAACCTTTGAAAAAGAGGGGGCATGAGCACTAATGTACTCAGTGGGTTTTAGTAAAACACTTTAATAAATTTGAAGATATCCAACAATCAACTGACGGTATATGGAGAGCAAAACGCTAAAGCCCTCTCCATATCCGTAAAATCTTTTCTTTTCCTTTGGGCCCATCTTGGCTCAAACCTAACGTCAACTGTACCCTTAGGCATGCCATAGGATAGAAGAGGGGTTACCTCAAATATCCGAATGAGTTTGCGAGGGAAAAGTCCAGCAGTGACTCCCTTAATAGTTCCGAGCTCATATCCTGCTTAAGTGAAAAGCTAAGTTCCTTCCTTTCTTATCCTTACCAGCAATATCAACATTAGAACAATATCTAATGCTAATTCTTTAATACTACATGATCTCGGCCTACAAAGGGTTTGATGCTCCCCTAACAAGGCAAACCTTAATTCTTAATTCTGCCAGCTTAACAAGCATAACATTAATGGCAGGAAAAGAACGTAAACAAGTACGAATCGGAACTAAAGATAATTCTAAACATCTCATGATATTAAATAATACTCAACTAATATTCCATTAGTTAGGGCTTAACATGGATAGCACGACTTTGACTTAATAAGGGTTCGAGAAGGATTTATTTTATTTAAGGAAGTTCTCGACTCGATCTCTAAATTTCTAGACGGAAAATTAACTTGAATATCTTATTCGAAATAAATTGAAATTAAATATGGCTTACTATAATTTAAAATTGAATATGGCTTGAAAGTATCATAATTTAGAAAATTCGAAAAGATCGGAAAAAGGGGTACGGAAATAGCCGAAAAGAACGGTGAACGAAACAACACGGAGAAGGGGGGGCCGCCGCGGCGCACAAGGGCGCCGGCGGGCTCCCTCCCGCCGTGGGGCTGCCTTGCCCCGGCGGGCTCCCCGCCCCCCGGCGGGCTGGGCGTGGCCGAGGGGGGTGTGGCGCGGCGGCGCACTCCCCCTCCCGCGGGGCTCTTTCCTTTTTCTCTCTCTCTCTTCAACTGGGTTTCTTTCAACTGTGTTCTTCAACTGTTCTTCGTGTTCGTGGATTTCTTCGACGAACACGAAGAACACGAAGAACAACTAACCCGAATTTTTATAAAAATAACGTACTTGATTTTAACATGTAACAACATGCTTTAACTTAAAAGGAATTTTGGTATTACAATGGATTAACACGATAATCCTCCTTTAAATTAGAATAACGACAAAATCGTTAAATCTGGCTTGAACGGAATTTTAACGGAATAAACGAGGCTAATCTTCTTAGAATAATAATAACGAAAGTAGAATGAGAAATATAACTTACACGTTATTAACTTGGAGTTTCAACAAAAATCGAAATATAACTTTTTAGATGAGCAATAATGAAGAACGCGAAGAATGTAAAGAACAGAAAGTAAATGCCGAATTGAAAGACGAAAAAGAAATGGAATCGAGATCGACGAACAAGAATGTACGGGGTCAGGTGCGTCGAAGGAATGTGGTTAGCTTGGCGTCTCGTCGAGTCGCAACGGCGGCAGAGCCGCCTGCTACGATTTCAACGGCGCCCCTAGCACATTCTCCCACTGCATCCCTTCCACGCCACTCCGCTCGTCGTCTTGAAGAACACTCACGAAGAACGCTTTTTACTTCGACAGAACCTTCTCCGCTTTCAAAGTTTTTCACCCTCTCGATTTAGAAATGAAGTGGATGCAAAATGAGCAAAGGATGATAAAGGGGTGGTCCCCTATTTATAGGAAAAGCTTTGGCTTCCCTTGGAAGCCATTGCTGTGCGGGAATACTGCAAAAGCTATCCCGGGTTCGGTTAAAAGCTGCTTTATTCGATGTCGAGGTCCAAATGACTTCAGACACAAAAACTAAAAATACCGGGAGACTCGTTGGCTCCAACACTAGTGAACCAACTCGATTCGTGAAGAAGACGGGGTCGTCAGAAGAAAGACGAGCAAAGATTCCCTTTTTGGAATTACTTTTTACTATTCTCTCAGACTGACAGATTCGGCTCCCGAGCGTTTGATTGACCTCAGAATGAAAATCGGTGAATGCCAACGAAATCCTTGAGTCATTTCCCATAAGAGGGGCCTGACAGAAATGAACTTGAAAAAATGAGGACGATTTCATAAATTTCTCAAAACACGAACTCACGCAAAAGTTACTATTCATTTCCCTTTTCAAATACGTTTTCCATCACCGGGAACTCAAATGACCTCCGATTTGAAATTTGAAAATACCGGTGTACTCCTTGAGTCAAATCCTTTGTAAAGAGACCATAAATGGCAATAAAAGAATTAAGATTATATTTTCCGAAAAGACGATCTTTACGAAAACTGACTCCAAAAGTTGTGACTGACATCCAATCATAGCTAACCTAAATTAAATTCCTTCTTTAATTAATTAACTAATATTAACAATTCTCTAAACCTTATTCAAAAATCTGGGGTATTACATCCTACCCCCCTTAAAGAAAATTTCATCCCGAAATTTACTAACCATGATAAGCGATATCAGGGTACTTCTTGAGCAGTTGGGATTCAAGCTCCCAAGTTGCTTCCTCTGAACCATGGTGGTTCTAGAGTACTTTTACCAGATTGATCTCCTTATTTCTCAGCTTCTGGATATTTCGATCCATGATGGATTGGGGCTTTTCTTCATAGGCTAAGTCCTCGTTCAGGACTATCTTTTCTTTGCTAACCATATGCTTTGGATCGAACACGTATTTTCGTAACATGGAAACGTGAAAAACATCATGCACGTTACTCAAGTTGGGTGGTAAGGCCAACCTGTAGGCTACTTCATTCACCTTTTCTAAGATCTCAAAAGGTCCGATAAATCTGGGCCTTAATTTGCTTCGTTTGCCAAAACGAATTATTCCTTTTGATGGAGACACCTTCAAAAACACTTTATTTCCAACGTCTAATCTGAGCTCCGTCCTCCTCTGATCCGCATAAGCCTTCTGTCTGTCCTGAGCTTCTTTGATGCGTTGACGAATAAGTTCGATCTTCTGGACAGCTTCCTGGACCATCTCGGGTCCAAGTATCCTTCTTTCTCCAATTTCGTCCCAATACAAGGGCGATCTACACTTCTTTCCATAAAGGGCTTCATAAGGGGCCATGCCAATCGATGATTGGTAGTTGTTGTTGTAGGCAAATTCTACCAAAGGTAGTAACTCCTCCCAACTGCCTCCTTGATCGATGACGACTCCTCTAAGCATGTCTTCCAGAATCTAGATAGTCCTTTCGGACTGGCCATCCGTTTGAGGATGGAATGCGGTGCTAAAGTTGAGTTTTGACCCCATTGCGTCTTGTAGGCTCCTCCAGAATCTTGATGTAAATCTTGAATCACGGTCCGATGTAATTGAGACCGGCACTCTGTGCAAATGCACAACTTCCTTAACATACAACTGGGCTAGTTGTTCTAGCCCGTCCGTCACTTTAACAGCAACAAAATGTGCTGATTTAGATAATCGATCAACGATTACCCAGATAGCGGTATTCCCTCCCTTAGACTTTGGCAATCCTATGACAAAGTCCATATTGATATGATCCCACTTCCATTCAGGAATTTCTAAGGGTTGAAGCAAACCAGAAGGTTTTTGATGCAAAGCTTTCACTTGTTGGCAGTTTAAACACCTTTCCACGAAGACGGCTATTTCTCTCTTCATGTTGTTCCACCAGAAATTCCTCTTGAGGTCTTGGTACATCTTGGTGCTTCCGGGATGTGCTGTATATGGCGTGTCATGTGCTTCGCACATGATTTCCTCCTTTATTTCTTTCTTGCATGGCACGCACAGTCTTCCTTTGAATAAGAGCGCGTTATCGGCGGCTTCCGCGAAATCTTGCGAGCTATCAGATCGTGCTTGTAGCCTTTTCTTTTCGAGAAACTCATCTCCTCTCTGGGCTTCAATTATCCTTTGCCTTAGGTCGGGCTGAGCGACTATCATGGCAACTCGAGCTTGAATAGTCTCGGGTGGTGTTAACATCTCAATCCGTAACTTTTCGAATTCCTTGCGAAGATCCTCCTTAGCTAAGATGAGTTCTAATTCTGCCTTCTCCTTCCTACTTAGGGCATCTGCAACCACATTTACCTTGCCTTGGTGGTAGTGAATCGTGCAGTCATAATCTTTTACGAGTTCTAGCCATCTTCTTTGCCTCATGTTAAGATCCTTTTGTTCGAAGAAGTACTTGAAGTTCTTGTGATCTGAGAAGATCTCACACTTGGCTCTGTAGAGGTAGTGCCTCCAGATCTTCAGCGCATGGACGACCGCTGCTAGCTCTAAGTCATGCGTCGCGTAGTTCTGCTCTTGATTCTTAAGATGTCTGGAAGCATAAGCAATCACCTTTACTCTTTGCATTAGCACGCATCCTAATCCTTTCCTTGATGTGTCTGCGTAAACCACGAAATCTTCATTCCCTTCCGAAATGGCTAATACAGGGGTTGTGGTTAGCATCTTCTTCAAAGTTTGAAAACTTTCCTCACACTTAGGCGTCCATTTGAACTTGGAGTCCTTCTTTAGCAATCACGTCATATGTTTGGATATAGTCAAGAATCCTTCAATGAATCTGCGGTAGTATCCAGCGAGTCCTAGAAAACTTCTTATTTCGTTCACGCTTCTTGGAGATTTCCAGTTGCTTACAGCTTCAATCTTGGCTGGATCTACTTTGATTCCTTCTACTGAGACTATATGACCTAAAAACGTAACCTCTTTGAGCCAAAACTCACACTTGCTGAATTTAGCATAAAGCCTTTCTCTTCTTAACGTCTCCAGAACTACTCTGAGGTGCTCCTGATGTTCTTCTTCATCTTTGGAATAGATAAGAATGTCATCTATGAAAACTAGAACAAACGTATCTAGATACGGGTGAAAAACTCGGTTCATTAAATCCATGAACACTGCTGGAGCATTGGTCAATCCGAATGGCATTACCACAAACTCGTAATACCGATAGCGAGTTCTACAAGCGGTTTTAGGGACATCTTCCTTTCGGATCTTCAACTGATGGTACCCAGATCTTAAGTCTATCTTGGATAAGACACTTGCTCCCTTGAGTTGATCGAAGAGATCATCTATTCTTGGGAGAGGGTATCGATTCTTGATGGTTAGCTTATTGAGCTCTCTATAGTCGATGCACATTCTCAATGTACCATCCTTCTTCTTTACGAATAAGATTGGAGCTCCCCAAGGCGACACACTAGGTTAGATAAAACCTAGGTCTAGTAGCTCTTGCAGTTGAACCTTAAGTTCTTGCAACTCCTTAGGCGCCATTCTGTAGGGGGCTTTCGAAACTGGGGCGGCTCCTGGTTCCAATTTGATAGTGAATTCCACTTGCCTGTCCGGAGGTAGTCCTGGTAGCTCCTTTGAGAATACGTCGGGATATTCCCTTATGACCGAAACGTCTTCGATGGAAAGCTCTCCTTCCTCTTTCCTTATCAGACTAACTAAAAAGGCTTGGCAGTTCTTCTTCCTTATCATCTTAGTGGCCTTCAGGGCGGATATCACTGGGATTTTGGTTCCCAGCCTTGATCCGTAGATTTTCACCTCGGGTTTCCCAGGTGGTCGAAACACTACTTCTCTCTCAGGGCAGCTTATGGTAGTATAAGCTGAGGCTAACCAATCCATTCCTAGGATTATGTCGAAGTCCTGGATCTTTATCCCATAAAGATTTGACTTAAAGTTTTCCCCTTCTATGTTCATTTCTAGGTTAGAGCAGACCTTCCTAGACATTATTTTCTTTCCAGAGGGAATACTTATTTCAAGAGCATTCTCGGCATTCTCGGGTTTAATCTTCAGTTTTATACAAACAGACTCAGCTATAAATGAATGCGATGCTCCAGTATCGAAGAGAGCTAAAACTGGCATCTCGAGGAGGGTAATCATACCTGCTAGATTACCTGGGGCCTTAGCAGCTTGCTGCTGATTGAGAGCATAAGTACGAGCTGGCTGAGGCAGCCTCTGTCCTTGGTTGGACCTTTGATCTCGTCCTTGCCTCGGTCTCGGGTTCATCCCTGACCTTTGACCCTGAGGTCCTCCTTGCTGCAGTCTTGGCTGGTTTCCAGGAAGTTGCTGAAGTGGTTGCGGGTACATGGGTTGTTATGGTGTTTGAGATCGTCTGTTGTTTCCTTTAAGACACTCTCTCTTGAAGTGTCCCTCTTCACCACAGTTGTAGCACCCAGTTAGATTTGCTCGGCAAATTCCAGGATGCATTCTTCCGCACCTTTGACACGGCCTAAAGCTAAGGGCATTGCCAGGCTAACTTCGAGGCACCCCTGACTCTCGGCTTTGCCAGTGGGGTTTCTTCCCTCTGCCATCTCTTCTTTCTCCTTCCCACTTCCTTTTTCCCTTTGGATCATCAAATGACTGAGAGGGTTGAATTTTTTCTCGAGGGAGGATGGCCTCTATGCTTAATGCTTTGGCTAAGGTTCGGGCATAGGACATGTCTTCTTGGCCAGCGAGGTCTATGCCAATCTCGGATCTGAGTCCTTTCTTGAACTTGCAAGCTTTCTTCCCGTCTGTGTCCACTAGATGTGGAGCATGCCTTGATAATTGGTTGAATTCTCTTTCTGACACTGTCTTGGTCCCTTGCTTTAGATTCCAGAACTCCATCTCTTTTGCCTCTCGGTAACAATCCGGGATGTACTTCTGATACAGATCATGCTTGAAATCTTCCCAACTATAGTCTTCCCATTGATCTGGGATTATGGTCCTTTGAACGGACTCCCACCAGTAGTCCGCATCATTCGTCAGCATAAAAAGAGCACAGCTTAACTTTTCCTCTTCTGAACAGGCTGTGAAATCGAAAATTCATTCTAAGGAGCGCACCCATTTTTCAGCGTCCATTGGATCTCCTAAACCATTAAACGATGGAGGGTTGTGTTTGAGAAACACACTTTCGGCTCTTGGTCTGGGGTTTGGAGCTTGTTCGGGTTCGTTCTCATCTTCATTCTCAGCTTGACGTCTTTGAGGCGGCATCCTAAAGAACTAGATATTAACGATACTTGACTGAATTCGCACGAAGGCAATGATGCCTTTTGACAAGGTCTTATTAGATTAAATAAGGCAGAAATTGAAACGTCATTCACACATAATGGGAAAATTGCCTCATTAAGAGGACTTTTGGCGTCGATAGAATAGGTTATGGGTTACATCGAGATAGGGCAGTCTGTTGGAAAATTCACTGCCACTATTAGAGTTTAGAAATTTTAGAGCATTAATTACATATTAGAGTCTTGGTTAAAGCGGATATTAGATAACAGATAGACAAATAGATGGATTAGATAACTAGGTGTTCTAACAGCAACACCTCCTACACCTCCTACTACGGCTTAATTGTAGGCTGAAGCCTTTCTTTTCCCTTTGCAAGGCGACCCTACTTCCTCCTCACCTCCTTCTTCCGGGTCTTTCTCTTCTTCCTCATCTTCAACTGTCTCTGGCACGCTGAACTTAAACGTTCTCATGTGAACATTCCCTTCGGGGTACTGATGGGATATACATTGCCCCAGATTCTGAGATGCGTATGCAGGGGTCCACTGGTTCATTTGAGGAGTGCAAGAAAACAGGGACTCGGTGTGGTTCACGACCCGGACATTTGAAGGTCCAGCTCCTGAGACTCCTTCATGTTGAGGACAGGGTGCTTGGAATCCAGGGGGACTATTGAGAGTCGTCCGTTGCAGTTCTAGCTCTACCACGAGAGAGGGGTTTTGCTCGGTCGCTTGCTGCTCGGCTAAAGCTTGCACGTGGCCATACTCCGTCACCCAACGAGCCATTAAGGCTGAGAAGAACTCCGTCAGATTCTCGATTTCAGCATATGTGTACGGGATCACGGGTGATAGTGCTCTGCAAAATGCGGTACATTGTAGGCCTCCAAGCGGGCGGTGCGTGCTCGCACATGCGAATGCAAGTCTCCAAGTCAGATACACTCCCAGGCTCTCCTCCGTAACCATTAGCCCAGGCCCACCTTTCCAGGTACCTTGCCATGAAGGTCAGCAATTGTTCGTTACCATCCCAAGTTTCTTGTCTGAACCTTTCAACTCTTTCTTGAACCGGGCGAAAAAGAGGCACGCCATTCCTAGTAGTCATACGACACTTAACCATCTAGAAGAGAATAGCTTAATCAGTCTAGATTATAAAAGGGAGACCTAAGGTTCTCCTGAGATCATACTAACGTCTAGATTTTATCTTGCATGCATAGTTCCCTTTTGAAGTAGTTGACGTTTTTATAAGAAAAATTTTGGTGCCCATGGTCTTTAACATACAAGTTTACCTTTTCGTTGCGTCAAAATTTTTGAGTAAAAATGTAAGCCTTTTGGGATCGAGAAATCTTTTTCACAAACTTTTCATTCTAAGTGATTGTCTTACCTGAACACCTTTTACTTGAATTTCATTCTCACGGTTTTTCTCTTATCCATAAAACAGGTATGCTTGCTCAAATCTTTTCCTTTCCTGTATTCCAAAAATCAAATTCCAAAATCCAGAATTTCTATACTATCATACCTTGATTTTTGGTTAAGGATACGAGGGTGATGGCGAGCTGTGGGTTGCTGCTTTCACTTATCAAGGAACAACTTATGCATATATATATACTTAACTCATTTCAAACAAAGAGACAGGCCTACAGTTTTGCAAACCTGTCTCTGATACCAACTGTAACAGCCCGGTCCCGAGATAGAGGTTTATGAATGGGGACAGGGTGTCATTAAAGGGTTAATGAGGTAAAATGAAAGATTAATAGGATGGTATTACAGTCGAGATATGCCTTTGGGGATTATACGGGGATACTCGGAATTACTTTTGCTAGACGATAAATAAAACGGATAGACGGATACCAATCAACATAGATGATGATAGTTAATATTACATGCAAGCCCATTGATTAGACGAAAGGAAATCATACTCGGGTAGTTGAAATATAACTTAGTATGCATCTTATACTCAAATAATTATGTCTGGGGAGATTATTCATAGAGTCTTCATAATCATAATAAGACTGAAAATGGAATTAGAAAGAGTGTATCAGAGTAGCAGATCACATAGTAGGATTTCAAGGAAATATTAGATAATAGCAAAACAGTCTTGGCAGCTAACCCACATCCACAGCCACCAACATCCTCAGCATCTCAACATGAAAAAAATTTGAAAAAGAGGGGGCATGAGCACTAATGTACTCAGTGGGTTTTAGTAAAACACTTTAATAAACTTGAAGATATCCAACAATCAACTGACGGTATATGGAGAGCAAAACGCTAAAGCCCTCTCCATATCCGTAAAATCTTTTCTTTTCCTTTGGTCCCATCTTGGCTCAAACTAGACGTCAAATATACCCTTAGGCATGCCATAGGATAGAAGAGGGGTTACCTCAAATATCCGAACGAGTTTGCGAGGGAAAAGCCCAGCAGTGACTCCCTTAATAGTTCCGAGCTCATATCCTGCTTAATTGAAAAGCGAAGTTCCTTCCTTTCTTATCCTTGCCAGCAATATCAAGCTTAGAACAATGTCTAATGCTAATCCTTTAATACTACATGATCTCGGCCTACAAAGGGTTTGATGCTACCCTAACAAGGCAAACCTTAACTCTTAATTCTGCAAGCTTAACAAGCATAACATTAAGTTACAGGAAAAGAATGTAAACAAATACGAATCGGAACTAAAGATAATTCTAAACATCTCATGCTAAGAATAAACAATACTTTATTAGTTCTATCATTTCTAAACATGCTTGTACAGAGATCAATTAGGTTGAGCAAAAATACTTTATTGGATATCTCATTTGCCCTAACATGTTTTTAGAGCTCATTAGCTCAAACTTTAGATGAGTATAGATTTACCCACCTTGATTATGGGGTGGAAGATGAGGCAACGAGCTCGTGGTCTTCCTTAGTATTTCTCCGAGGCTCGATTCCTCCTACAAAAGTCGAATCATCGACTTAGCAGTCTCCTTCGAAGATTTCTAATAACATGATATTAAATAATACTCATCTAATATTCCCTTAGCTAGGACTTAACATGAATAGCACGACTTTGACTTAATAAGGGGTCGAGAAGGATTTATTTTATTTAAGGAAGTTCTTGACTCGATCTCTAAATTTTTAGACGGAAAATTAAATTGAATATCTTATTCGAAATAAATTGAAATTAACTTGAATACCTTACTATAATTTAAACTTGAATATGGCTTGAATGTATCATAATTTAGAAGACTCGAAAAGATCGGAAAAAGGGGTACGGAAATAGCCGAAAAGAAAAGAGAACGAAACAACACGGAGAAGGGGGGCCGCCGCGGCGCACAAGGGCGCCGGCGGGCTCCCCCCCCGCCGCGGGGCTACCTTGCCCCGGCGGGCTCCCCGCCACCGCAGGACTGCCTTGCCCTGGCGCGCTCCCCGCCCCCGGTAGGCTGGGCGCGGCCGAGGGGGGTGTGGCACGGCGGCGCAATCCCCCCCCCCGCGGGGCTCTCTCCTTTTTCTCTCTCTCTCTCTTCAACTGGGTTTCTTTCAACTGTGTTCTTCAACTGTTTTTCGTGTTCTTTGATTTCTTCGACGAACACGAAGAACACGAAGAACAACTAACCCGAATTTTTATAAGAATAACGTACTTGATTTTAACATGTAACAACATGCTTTAACTTAAAAAGAATTTTGGCATTACAACGGCATAAACACGATAATCCTCCTTTAAATTAGAATAACGACAAAATCGTTAAATGTGGCTTGAACGGAACTTTAACGGAATAAACGAGGCTAATCTTCTTAGAATAAAAATAACGAAAGTAGAATGAGAAATATAACGTACACGTTATTAACTTGAAATTTCAACAAAAATTGAAATATAACTTTTTAGATGAGCAAGAATGAAGAACGCGAAGAACGTAAAGAATGGAAAGTAAATGTGGAATTTAAAGACGAAAAATTAATGGAATCGAGACCGACGAATAAGAATGGACGGGGTCAGGTGCCTCGAAGGAATGTGGTTAGCTCGGCGTCTCGTCGAGTCGCAACGGCGGCAGCGCCGCTTGCTACAATTTCTACGGCGCCCCTAGCACATTCCCCCACCGCATCCTTTCCACGCCACTCCGCTCGTCGTCTTGAAGAACACTCACGAAGAACGCTTTTTACTTCGACAGAACCTTCTCGGCTTTCAAAGCTTTTCACCCTCTCGATTTAGAAGTGAAGTGGATGAAAAATGAGCAAAGGATGACAAAGGGGTGGTCCCCTATTTATAGGAAAAGCTTTGGCTTTCCTTGGAAGCCATTGCTGTGCGGGAATACTACAAAATCTACCCCGGATTCGGTTAAAAGCTGCTTTATTCGATGTCGAGGTCCAAATGACTTCAGACATGAAATCTAACAATACCGAAAGACTCGTTGGCTTGAACACTAGTAAACCAACTCGATTCGTGAAGAAGATGGGGTCGTCAGAAGAAAGACGAGTAAAGATTCCCTTTTTGGAATTACTTTTTACTATTCACTCAGACTGACAGATTCGGCTCCCGAGCGTTCGATTGACCTCAGAATGAAAATCCGTGAATGCCAATGGAATCCTTGAGTCATTTCCCATAAGAGGAGCCTGACAGAACTGATCTTGAATAAACGAGGAGGATTTCGTAAATTTCTCAAAACACGAACGGACGCAAAAATTACTATTCATTTCCCTTTTCAAATACGTTTTCCATCACCGGGAACTCAAATGACCTCCGATTTGAAATCTGAAAATATCAGTGTACTCCTTGAGTTAAAACCTTTCTAAAGAGACCATAAATGGCAATAAAAGAATTAATATTATATTTTCCGAAAAGATGATCTTTACGAAAACTGACTCCAAAAGTCATGACTGACATCCAATTATAGCTAACCTTAATTAAATTCCTTCTTTAATTAATTAACTAATATTAACAATTCTCTAAACCTTATTCAAAAATCTAGGGTATTACACATCTCGCATGTCTCTTGTTCAGATTGGTTTGCCCTTTCAAGTGCTTCAAGATTTCATGATCCGTGTGGATGACGAACTCCTTAGGCTAGAGATAATGCTACCATGTGTCCAACGTATGCTTCAAAGCGTAGAGCTCTTTATCGTATGTGGAGTACCTAAGAGAGGCGTCATTCAGCTTCTCACTGAAGTATGCAACGGGTGTTTAGTATCTATTTGTACCGTTTTATCATAATAATTTTGTTATGTTTGATAATTTATTGCGTAGAGTTTTATATCGTTATGTTTGATTTTATGTGTTTATTTGTGTTTATTGCTCTAATGGTGGATTATGCCAAGTATTGTAAAACTTGAGCTTTTAATTATAAAAGTAGGTATTTTACGGCAATTAGCTGGCAAGTGCAAAGTCGAATAATTGAGCTCCATTGGTTAAATAGGAATCTCGAAGATTTTTAAAGAAAGAATGAAAAAAGTACCCGCGCATGCGGGCTAAGGAGAGCGGGCGGGCATCAAAATGCGGAGAGCCCCGCGTCCCCGCGGTGCCCGCTAACGCCCCTGCAGCGCCCAAGGCCCACGCGGCGCCAGCCCCCGCCGCGCACACATCGCCCCGCGATGACGCACCCCGCCGCCGTGCGGGGTGCCTTCCTCTTCCCTCGGGCCCAGTTTTCCTCCCCGTTTTCTCTGTGCGACTCACTCTTTTGCATTCCATTCCTCCTCTGCTCTTTGGTGATTTGGCAATTTTTTAATTGCTAAGATCTATAGGTTATTATTCCCTAAATCACCTAGAGTTGGACTTTTGCTCCCTCAAATCTCCTCAAATCTTTGCATTAATGGAACCCTTACCATCATCTCACATCACCTTTTCTCCCTCTTCACCTCTCTCTCTCTCTCTCTCTCTTTTTCGTGTCTCTCTCCCTCTACCATATCTCATAAAGATATTTTTAGGGATTCAAAAAATATATTCATATCTCACTGCACACCCACTTCATCTTCTTCACCACTCCATCTCCATTTTCTCTCTACACACACACTACACAAACTAATTCTCTACACCACTTTCTCACCATTTTTCACCATAATCACCATCACCAAAGAAAAGAGGAGAAAAGGAAGAAGAAGGGAACCAAGCCAAGCAAGAAGAAGAGAAGACGAGAAGGAACCGACGTCGAGCCATCCGCGGAAGCTACGTTCGAAGGAGGTTTCCTTTTGTATTTTCTTTATATTTCTTGGATGTTTTGTGGAGATTCATTCCAAACTCTTGAAGGACATATATTATTGTAGAAGATATTGTTATTTGCATTTGATTTATGAAATGACTTCCGTCTATGATATTTATGTTGGTTTGAGCATGTTTAGTGGCTAATCTCTCTATTAGGGGGTAGAGGATCGATGTGGGTTTGATCGATGCTTGTTCTCGTTGGTTGTTGTTGTTGGAATTGTGCATTTTTCATGTGAGAGTACTTGATCACTACTTGAGCATCGTTAGGATTTAGAGGAGTCTTGATTGTGATTCTAAATCCCGAAAGTTGGCTCCTTCGACGTTAGGTGGATGGGGTTTCTAAGCATAATATGTTAATCTTGCTTGTACGATATAACTGAAAGAGGTTTAATGGATAGACGGTGACAGTTATTGAAGTTAAACCAATTTAGATGGTGTATGTGTTTGTGAGATTAACATTATCAACTTGAGCAAAGAATAGTGATAACACCATTGAGAGAATCTACACCCTAATACCTTTATCTATCTTATTTCCTCATATCTTGTTTTAATTATTATTATTTGCAATTTATTATCTTGTTTAATTGTCTATTTTAATTATCAGTATAAATCATCATCAACCTCATGTTCAGAATGTTTAGAGTTTATTTTAGTTGTTCTAATGTGAAGCATGCATAGCCTATTGACTATTTGTCGAAACTAAGCCTTCCTTGAGAGATCGACTCGGGTTAACTTATCACGTCAATGATTGACCCTGTCCAATTGTGGGGATGGTCCTAAGTAGTTATAGTGTTGAGCATAAACCGAAATTATAAATAGTAATTTGTGGACCTAAAAAATTTTGGCGCCGTTGCCGGGGAAGGATTTTTTTATGTAATTGTCTTTTGGTGCTATACTTGCTTTTATGTTGTTTGGAATTGTGAACTTGTCATTGTTTAAGTGTTTATGTTGTTTGTGTAAATTTGGTTTCGTGTTTACTTCCTTGTGTTGTCATCTAGTTTCATATCTCTTTCCGCAAGTTACGTGTGATCTCCTTTTATTTTTAATTGTGTATGCTAGGGAGACGAAGTCTCAATCGGAAATTAGCCCCCGTGTTTGATAACATCCATCGACCAAGAAGCTTAAAGGTGTTTGAGTGGGAAAGAGAGATGGACGGTAACCCCCTCAACAACCTCGACAATGCCAATGCCAATGCGGCTAGGAATATGAGAGACTTTGCTCGTCCCGTGATTGGAGCGTCGACTTCTTGCATAGTTTTTGGTGAAGCCGCAAAGAACTATGAATTGAAGAACATTCATTTTAGCCAACTCTCCTCATTCTACGGGATGCCGGCTGAAGATGTTTTAAACTTCATCCAGGAGTTCTATGCCGTTGTTCAAACCCTTTCCTCTACAAGGTTTAAACGAAGATCAATTGAAGATGAGGTGTTATCCTTACACCTTGAAGGATCGAGCCAAGACATGGTTCATGTCTCTTCCGACCAATTCATTGGCCAACTGGAATGCCGTCTACAAGAAGTTCATGGCCAAGTACTATTCCAATCAAAAGACCCAAGACTTGAGAGCTCAAATTGTTACTTTTACCCAATCTCTGGGTGAATCGTTTCATGAAGCTTAGGATCGATTTAGAGGTCTCCAACAACAATGCCCTCACCACCATCTCGTACCCGATTTGCTCAATCAATTCTTCTACGACGGCCTTTCAAAAAATTTCCAATATATGGTGGACAATGCATCGGGTGGAGACATTGGAGGCCGGACTGCCGAAGAAGTTTCAAACATCTATGAGACGATGGCCACGACTTCTCAACAAAAGAGTGCTAGGGGGAAGAGAGCTTCCGTCAATGAAACCAACCCTAGTTATGATGTGACGAAACAGCTTGCCGAGTTAACAAGGCAAGTAGAGATGCTTCGAATCTCCGAGACACTACCCCAACAAGCGATGACCGTGGAAACTTGTGGGATTTGTGGAGAGTATGGCCACGGGGCCAATATGTGTCAAAAGATGACCGAGCCGGATCTTAGTGAAGAAGGACACTTCCTTGCTCTTCAAGAGCAAGTGAATGCTCTCCAAGGCTTCCAACCCCGACAACCGTACAATCCATACTCTCAATCATACAATCCGGGGTAGAGAAATCATCCAAATTTCTGTTGGAGGCAACCTCAACAGCCACCTCAACCGCCACAACAACCGCCACCACCTCAACAAGCCGGAGGTGGCCAAGCTCTACCTTACCCGAGGCCGCAACAATATCCAGCCCAACCAAACCAACCGCCGAGGCCGACATTGCAAGACACATTGCAATCCTTCATTCAAGCCACCCAACAAAGATTTGAATCCGTTGAGGCCTCCGTGAAGAGAATTGAGACTCAAGTGGGCCAAATAGCCGGGACTGTTGGAGAGTTGGCCAAGCAAGCCAAGCCGGACAAGTTGCCAAGCCAACCGGAGCAAGCACAAGCCATCACCGTGTTCAGAGGAGGCAAGGTGATCGATAACAGCGTTGGAGAACCAGGCTCAACCAATGAGAGTGAAAAAGAATATGAGGCTCCCCAACAACATCAAACGGAGACCAAAATGAAAAATGAAGAAGTGAAGAAGCCCACACTCCACAAGGCTACCAATTCCTACAATCCTCCAATTCCATTCCCAAGACGGTTGAGGAATGAGAAGCAAGATACCCAATTCTAAGAGTTCTATAAGCTTTTATCATAGTTGAATGTCAACCTTCCACTCCTTGATGTTATTCGAAATGTGTCGGCCTATGTCAAGTTCTTCAAAGAACTTGTTTCCAAGAAGAGGAAGTTTGGGGAGGATGAGAAGATAGAGGTATCCGAAGTGGCAAGTGTAATCCTACAACATCAACTACCACCTAAGCTCCGTGATCCAGATAGCTTTACTCTTAAAATTACTTTGGGAAATGGTAAAGAAACATGTGGTATGCTAGATCTAGGAGCCGGAATTAATTTGATGCCTTACTTAATTTATAAACAATTAGAGTTAGGTGAATTGAAACCAACTAGAATGTGTCTACAATTGGCGGATAGGTCCGTGAGATATCCTAGAGGAATAATTGAAGACATTCTAGTTAAAGTTGGTGGTTTGATTATCCCGGTGGATTTTGTTGTTTTGGATTTAGGTGATGTAAAAGAAACGAGTAAAGAGCACACACTTCCCCTAGATAGACCTTTTATGGCTACAACAAACACCTTCATTGATGTTAAAAATGGTACTTTAAAAATGTCGGTGTTAGGAGAAACCGTGTCATTTTCCGTACATGAAAACAAGGCTATTCTCGTTTCCTCATTCGAGGAAAATTGTTCTTACATTGATGCTATTGATGCCTTGGCCGAGGAGGTTTTCTTGCAGGAAATAGGCTCCCATTGGAGGAGTGAAGCCTTGTCCGAGGAGCTTGCTATGGAAGAAGCTTACCTCAAGTGTGGGGGAGACGAGTTTAATACTGAAAAGATGAAGATTTTGCTAGGAGAAGACATGAGCCTAATGGAAATCATGGCCTCAACCGATGAGGAAGTGAAGCCTACTCCCGAGCTTGAGCTCAAGGAGCTCCCCTCTCACATCAAATACGTCTATCTTGAAGAAGAAGAAAATAAGCCCGTGATCATCTTTTCCGGGCTTGAAAAAGATGAAGAAGACCTCTTAGTAGCCGTACTAAAGAGGAACAAGCAAGCCATTGGATGGAACCTCTCCGACATTAAAGAAATTATCCCCTCAATGCGCATGCATCACATCATTCTTAAGGAAGGAGCTAAGCCGGTTCGTGAGGGTCAAAGGAGGCTCAACCCCGTGTTGATGGAAGTCATCAAAAAGGAGATTCTCAAGCTCCTAGCAGAAGGGATCATCTATCCCATAGCCGATATGAATGCGTGAGCCCGGTCCATGTGGTGCCAAAGAAATGAGGAATTACAGTCGTGGAGAACGACAAAGGAGAGCATGTGGCTACTCGAACTACCACCGGGTGGAGAATGTGCATTGACTACCGAAACTTCAATGCCGCCACTAGAAAAGACCACTTTTCCCTTCCTTTTATTGATCAAATACTTGATAAACTAGCCGGTCATAGTTTCTATTACTTTCCTAACGGTTTATCGGGTTATTTTCAGGTTTCCATTGCACCCGAGGACCAAGCAAAGACCGCCTTCACATGCCCCTTTGGCACATTTGCTTGTAGAAGGATGCCGTTCGGACTATGCAATGCACCGGGTACGTTTCAAAGGTGCATGTTTTCTATCTTCTTTAAAATGATTGGAGATTTAATTGAGGTATTCATGGATGACTTTTCGGTCTTTGGATCTTCATTTTCCGATTGTTTAGAGAAGTTAGAACTTGTTTTAAAAAGATGCATAGAGAGTAGCCTTACTCTTAGTTGGGAAAAGAGTCATTTTATGGTTACTAGTGACATAGTCCTTGGACATGTTGTTTCAAAAGAAGGGATGAGTGTAGACAAGGCTAAGGTAGATGTAATTGAAAAATTACCTCCACCCATTAATGTGAAAGGAATTAGAAGTTTTCTAGGCCATGCCGGTTTTTACCGTCGGTTTATTAAAGACTTCTCAAAAATTAGCCAACCTCTATGCCATTTGCTTGCTCAAGATGTTCCTTTTAAGTTTGATGAAAAGTGTTTGCATGTTTTTAATACTCTTAGAGAAATTGATCACCGCACCCATTGTTGTTTCCCTTGATTGGTCTTTACCTTTTGAAATTATGTGTGATGCATCAAATTCCGCCGTGGGTGCTGTTTTGGGTCAACAGATTGATAAGATTCTTCGTGTAATTTACTATGGTAGCCTCACATAGAATAGTGTTCAAGTGAATTACACCACTACCGAAAAAGAATTGCTTGCCGTTGTATTTTCCTTGGATAAATTTAGATCCTACATCTTAGGTTCTAAAGTTATTGGGCATAGTGATCTTGCGGCTCTAAGGCATTTGTTGACCAAGCCCCAAGCTAAATCTAGACTCATTAGGTGAATTTTGCTTGTGCAAGAATTTGATGTAGATATCAAGGATAGAAAGGGGTGTGGAAATGTGGTAGTGGATCATTTATCTCGTCTTCCCGTTGCTGAAAATTTTGACTTATTGCATGAAAAATGAGTTGATTGTGATACGTTTCCATATGAGCATGCTCTTGAGCTTAAATCCTCTCCCTGGTATGCTGACATTGTTAATTATCGTGCTTGTGACAAAATGAGACCTAACCTCTCCTGTCAAGAAAGGAAAAGATTTCTGGCAATGTGTAGGTACTACTTTTGGGACGATCCCTACCTTTTCCATTTGGGAAAGGACGAGGTGATCTGAAGATATGTTCCGGAGGAGGAGCAAGCCGATGTTCTAGCCTTTTGCCACTCCTCTCATTGTGGTGGGCACTTTGGAGGGCAAAAGACGGCTAGAAAGATCCTGCAATCCGGTTTGTATTGGTCTTCCATCTTTAAAGATGCTCATGCCTATTCCATTTCATGTGATAAATGCCAAAGGCTTGGTAATATTGGGAGAAGAAACGAAATGCCTCTAAATATCAATCTTGTTGTTGAAATTTTTGATGTTTGGGGTATTGATTTCATGGGACCATTTCCTAATTCATTTGGTTTTAAATATATCCTATTAGCCGTTGATTAAGTGTCTAAGTGGGTTGAGGCTATCCCCACTAAGTCTTGTGATGCTAATGTGGTTATTAAGTTTGTGCAGGAGTACATTTTGAGTAGGTTTGGATTCCCTCGAGCAATCATAAGCGATGGTGGAACGCACTTCACCAACAAGCTCTTCGAGAAATTGATGAAAAAGAATGGAGTAACTCACAAGGTGGCGACTCCATATCACCCTCAAACTTTCGGTCAAGTTGAGATGAGCAACAAACAAATTCAAAACATCTTGAAGAAGACCGTGAATGTGACGAGGAAGGATTGGTCGACAAGGCTAACGGATGCTCTTTGGGCATACCGGACGGCTTACAAGACTATCCTAGGAATGAGTCCATACCGCCTCGTCTATGGAAAAGCATGCCATCTTCCCGTTGAGATTGAGCACAAGGCCTATTGGGCTATTAAAGCGGTAAATTTTGATCTAACGAGTGCAAGAAAGGAACGAGCCTTACAATTATCCGAGCTTGATGAGTTAAGGAATGAAGCCTATGACAATGCCAAGATCTACAAGGACAAAGTAAAGAGGCTTCACGATAAGCGTATTGTCAAGAAGGAGCTCACTCCGGGCATGAAGGTTCTCCTCTTCAACACTCGTTTGCGGCTTTTCCCTGGGAAACTCAAGTCACGTTGGAGTGGCCCGTTCATCATTGAAGAAGTATTCCCCTATGGAGTTGTGACATTGAAAAATCCGGGAACCAATATCACATTCCAAGTGAATGGCCACCGAGTCAAGCTGTATTTTGAAGGATTTTCTCATGAAGCCGATGTCGAGGAATTGAAGCTCGTGAATTCAAATTAATTATCTAAAGACTTCGTCTAGCTCGAGACATTAAAATGAACGCTGCATGGGAGGCAACCCATTATTTTTATTGTCTTATTTTCTTTTCATGTACCTTATTTCCATCTGTTTGATGCATTTTTAGTTGTTAAAAAATTTTTAATAGTTGAATGATTTATGCAGGGGTGGAATATATAGAGCAACATTGGAGAAAATGGACTAAGTGCGGAAATTGCACCGCGCGGGCGGGCTACACTACGCGGGCGGGCTACTGAAAGGCCGAGAGCTCCACATCGCCGCCGCTCTAGGCCGCCCCGCGGCGCTCCCCAGCACAGCCCCGCGGCACACCGCTAAAGGCCCCCGCCGCGCGCCCTGCCCCCGCGAGGCTCCGCATCCTCGCCTCATGGCGCTAGCTATCCCCGCGGGGCTCCCTAAAAATGCCCCCGCGGCACTCCCTCACCCCCGCGGGGCTCCCTAACAGCCCCGCGGCGCCCCTTCGCCAGCAAGCCTCACCCCCGCGGCGCCACTTTCTTCCACTCACAGTACTTTTCCTCCCACTATAAATAGACCCACTTGCTCCAAATCCCTAATTCCAACACTCGAGCCGTACCTCTTTTATTTTTCCCAATTTCCACTCCCAATTCTGCTCAAATTCACAGCAAACTTCCCCCAGTAAAATTTTGTCAAATTCTCACGCTTTCTTTCCATAAGCGCCGCCGCGCTCTCCTCACCCCGCCGCGTCCCGCGTCGCTGCTGCGCTCCACTATTACTGCCAAGCTTTAACTCCTACTTTCCCTTGCTGCAAATTTCTATAATTTTCACCATGGCTCCCAAGATGAAATTACCAAAACTCCTTGGCGGAAAAGGAAAGGACAAAAGCAAGGATTCAAGCAAGAACACCGACATGAGCACGGACAAGGGCAAAGAAAAGAAAAGCACGAGCTCCGCGCCAATGGTATCGGACCTTCGCCAACAATACGGAGCTCCATTCCTCATTACCACACCAAATGAAGGTAACCATTACCTCACTCTCCGTAGCTATGAGATATCTTGTCCTCGCTATATTGATTGGAAGTTGATGTGGGAGTTGAATTTAGAAGGGCAAATTATGGAGTATCTTAAGGTGTTGAATTTGCAAACCTTTGCTAGGATGCAATATTATACTTATGATAATGTCGTGCTTGAATTCTTGGTGTCGTTTCAAGATGATTAGGAGGAGGGAAAGAGTTGTATCTTTCGGATGTTTGATATGCAATATGACATCACCTTGGCTGAATTGTGAGATTACTTTGATTTCCCAACTGTGGGGATCAAGAGCATGCCGTCCGATTTCAATGCTGCGGATGCATGACATGATATTTCGGGGTTCTGGAATTGGAATACGAAGGGCATTCCGAGCAAATTCATTGAAGATCCCGCCTTGTCAATTGTTCATAAGTTCTTAGCATACAACATTTCGGGCAAGGAGCAAGCCAACAAGATGAACTCAACAGAGGTCTTTCTACTTTGGTGTGCAAAGAAAGGCAGGAAAGTGTGCCCGTCCACCTTCATTTTGAACACTATCAAGGACGCAATCATGCGGAAGAACCAGCACCCTTCCTTCTGTGCATTCATCTCCACCCTTTGTTTCAAAATTGGAGCACTTGATGAGGATGCCCTAGCTCCCACTGGCTACAGAAGGCTCGACACCCCCACAATTGACAAAGGGGAGCTCAAGCGAGCCGAAGTGATTTACAATGAGCGACAGGTGCGCCCTCATGCAAAGAGGACTTGCATCGGCACCTTGAAGCAAATCCAGCGCAACACCATGGAGCTAACAAGAGGTTCCTCGTCGGCACCACAAGAGCCCAATGAAGAGCGCAACGATGACGAGCATAAAGCCGGCGGGCAACAAGGATGACATGCAGGCCATCAAGGGTACCACATGTCTATCAATGACTGGGGCTTATTTCAAGGATACATGGACACTACGATGGGTCAATTCCAGCAATCCATTACCGACACCATGAGCACCTTTGGCAATCAAGTCTGGGATTCTATATGGGCCTATTGGCAAGAGCATAATGCCCGCATGGTGCATCAGCAAGAGAGGATTGATGCCTCTTTCCAATCCATACATGAGGAGCTCGGTGCAGTGCATCAAGATGTTCGGGGTCTCTACTCTCGAGTACACAGACACAACGAGAAAATTCAAGCCCTCCAAGCGAGCTGGGATGCATGGACTCTTGCCTCATCTTTCACGCCACAGAATCTACAACCTTATCCACCACCGGAGTAATAAAGATTCTTTTATGTATTTCGTGTTTTAAATTTCTCGTGTTCGTGTGCGTTGTTTTTTGTGATATATTGTTCGTATTTTTCATTGGTGTTTCCTAGTGTTGCTTTGTAGGAGCTCGCCCACGTTGCCGATTTTCTACAAAATTGTGACGTTCTCTACTCCCTTCTATCTTGTGCTTGCATTCATTTTTCATACACTGAGGACAATGCATGTTTTAAGTGTGGGGGAGTGGTCATGAAGCATGTTATTGTAGTACGTTTTGGTTTTAGTTATGTTGGATTTTGTATTGATGGACTATGTTTTTAGTTGTTGGTTTTTGTGATATTATGTTGCATTTATTTGGATTGTATTGTTTTCATTTTATCGTCTTGATTATGTTGTGTATTTTGTTATCCCCTTGCTTAGCATGATGTTTTTGTCTAATTGTCAAATTTGAAAATTGGAAGATGAATCTTCAAGGAATTATTTTCGAATCAATCATGCAAATGAAAAAGTTATCGTGGTTTCACTCGTGAGCATGAATCATCCTTGGAGGTGTGCATAATTGATAATTTTGTTGAGAGTCTTCCCCTTGAATGATTAAGATGCATTTTTAGCCTTGTTCTTGAAAACAATCCCCGTAATCTTTCTTAATGTATATTTTTGTATTTATAATATATATATATATAAGGGGGTGAAAAAGAAGAAAATGATTTGAAAAAGGGGAAATAAGGATTTCTAATCCTCTAGTTGATTTATTCAACTACGAGTATGGGAAACCACACAAGGACACTAGGGATTGCCTCCCTATGGTTTTACCTTGTGAATTTTGATCCACACCCCAATAATTTTATTTAAATAAATGGGATTGCACTCCGGATTCTACTCCTCTCATGTGTGTGTCAATCTGTTCACGTGATTGCATGATGAGTATGGGAAACTACATTACGAAACTCGATTAATTTAGATGATTAAACCTATTGAACCTTGTCCTATGATTGCAACCCCTTGTTTTGTTGAAAATATTGTGCTTCCTTGTTATGTTTGATAATTTATTGCGTAGAGTTTGATATCGTTATGTTTGATTTTATGTGTTTATTTGTGTTTATTGCTCTAATGGTGGATTATGCCAAGTATTGCAAAACTTGAGCTTTTAATTATAAAAGCAGGTATTTTACGGCAATTAGGTGGCAAGTGCAAAGTCGAATAATTGAGCCCCATTGATTAAATAGAAAGCTCGAATATTTTTAAAGAAAGAATGAGAAAAAACACCCGCGCGGGCGGGCTAAGGAGTGCGAACGGGCATCAAAATGCCAAGAGCTCCGCGCCCCCGCAGCGCCCAAGGCCCCCGCGGTGCCAGCCCTCGCCGCGCACACATGGCCCTGCGGTGCCGCACCCCGCCGCTGCGCGGGGTGCCTTCCTTTTCTCTCGGGCCCAGTTTTCCTCCCCGTTTTCTCTGTGCGACTCACTCTTTTGCATTCCATTCCTCCTCTGCTCTTTGGTGATTTAAATCTTGGATGATTTGGTAATTTTGTAATTGCTAAGATCTATAAGTTATTATTCCCTAAATCACCTAGAGTTGGACTTTTGCTCCCTAAAATCTCCTCAAATCTTTGCATTAATGGATCCCTTACCATCATCTCACATCACCTTTTCTCTTTCTTCACCTCTCTCTCTCTCTCTCTCTCTTTTTCATCTCTCACTCCCTCTACCATATCTCATAAAGATATTTTTGGGGATTCAAAAAATTTATTCATATCTCACTGCACACCCACTTCATCTTCTTCACCACTCCATCTCCATTTTCTCTCTACACACACTAATTCTCTACACCACTTTCTCACCATTTTTCACCATTATCACCATCACCAAAGAGAAGAGGACAAAAGGAAGAAGAAGGGAACCAAGCAAAGCAAGAAGAAGAGAAGACGAAAAGGAACCGACGTCGAGCCATCCGCGGAAGCTACATTCGAAGGAGGTTTCCTTTTGTATTTTCTTTATATTTCTTGGATGTTTTGTGGAGATTCGTTCCAAACTCTTGAAGGACATATATTATTGTAGAAGATATTGTTATTTGCATTTGATTTATGAAATGACTTCCGTCTATGATATTTATGTTGGTTTGAGCATATTTAGTGGCTAATCTCTCTATTAGGGATAGAGGATCGATGTGGGTTTGATCTATGCTTGTTCTCGTTGGTTGTTGTTGTTGGAATCGTGCCTTTTTCATGTGAGAGTACTTGATCACTACTTGAGCATCGTTACGATTTAGAGAAGTCTTGATTGTGATTCTAAATCCCGAAATTGATTCCTTCGACATTAGGTGGATGGGGTTCCTAAGCCTAATATGTTAATCTTGCTTGTACGATATAGCTGAAAGAGGTTTAATGGATAGACGGTGACAGTAATTGAAGTAAACCAATTGAGAGGGTTTATGTGTTTGTGAGATTAATATTATCAACTTGAACAAAGCATAGTGATAAAACCATTGAGAAAATCTACACCCTAATACCTTTATCTATCTTATTTCCTCATATCTTGTTTTAATTAGTATTGTTTGCACTTTATTATCTTGTTTAATTGTCTATTTTAATTATCAGTATAAATCATCATCAACCTCATGTTTAGAATGTTTAGAGTTTATTTTAGTTGTTCTAATGTGAAGCATGCATAGCCTATTGACTATTTCTCGAAACTAAACCTTCCTTCAGAGATCGACTCGGGTTGACTTATCACGTCTACGATTGACCCCGTCCAATTGCGGGGACGGTCCTACGTAGTTATAGTGTTGAGCATAAACCGAAATTATAAATAGTAATTTGTGGACCTAACAATGGGCTTGTGATCCTGCATCAAAACTGCACCATTACCTATGCCCGAAGCATCACACTCGATCTCAAAAGTCTTAGTAAAGTCAGATAAGTAAAGAACAGGAGCAGAACACAACAATGATTTCAAAGTATTAAAAGCATGCTCTTGTTGCTTACCCCACTCAAATTTCTGGTCATTCTTACTTAGCTCAGTAAGAGGGGTGACTATACTGGAGAAATCCCGCACAAAACGGCGGTAAAACCCAGCTAATCCATGGAAGGATCGAACCTCAGAGGCGTTCTTTGGTGTCGGCCATTCTTCAATCGCTTTGATTTTGGAACGGTCAACCTCAATACCTCGTGAACTAACGACAAAGCCTAGAAAAACGACTTCATCTATGAAAAATGAACATACAATTTTGCATCACGCAATAAACAGAATACACGCCTAAAGTGATCTATGTGCGCCTGTGACTGTAAATCAGAATATCATCAAAGTATACAACCATAAATTTACCAATCACGTCACGCAAAACATGGTTCATTAATCTCATGAAAGTGCTCGGTGCATTAGTGAGACCAAAAGGCATAACTAACCACTTATATAAACCATGCTTTGTTTTAAATGCAGTTTTCCATTCATCCCCTTCATGCATTCTAACTTGAAAATAACCAGATCTCAAATCTATCTTAGAAAACACATTAGAACCACTTAATTCATCTAGCATATCATCAAGTCTAGGGATAGGAAATTTGTACTTAACCATTATTTTGTCGATGGCGCGGCAATCCATGCACATCCTCCATTCGTTGTTCTTCTTTGGCACTAGGATGACTGGAACTGCGCAAGCCCTTATCGACTCTCGGATTTGCTTCTTCTCCAACAGCTCCTTCACTTGGTGGTCGATCTCCTTCCTCTCCTCGGGTAAAGTGCGGCACGTTGGTTGGTTGGGCAAGACGGCACCGGGTACGAAGTCGATCTGGAGCTTGATCCCACGAACTGGAGGTAATCCACTTGGAATCTCTTCCGAGAACATGTCCGCGAACTCCTCCATAAGTGGCTACACATCACAAGGCAAAGAAACACCATTAGTAGCACTGTCCTTATAAGATAAAAGTACGAAAGGTAAACCTACTTTTAGTGCTTTTTCTACGCCTTTAACTGAGATGAGCAAGGACAGATTTTTCTCTGTATTTAGGGCTGATCCGGATGCCTTTCCACGAACCAAGGAATAATTGGAAGACATCTTAGGGGATGTATTGGTCAAATTTGAAGAAGGGGTCAGCAGTGAAGGGATGCCGAATGGGCGCCGTTCACGGTGGCGGATCGGGCGGCGGCTGCGGCTGTCGTTGCCTGTTCCTGCTTAAATCTCTCTTGCATCCTCTCTTGATCCTCCGCAACAGCTTTAGGGGTTAATGGCTTCAACACAGTGGTTTGACCATCTGGAGTAATCGAGTACGTGTTCGTCAATCCGTCGTGAACCGCTTGTCTGTCGAACTGCCACGATCTCCCTAAAAGTATGTGGGCTGCCTCCATAGGAATGACATCACACAAACTAGTGTCAGAATAATGACCTTTAGTAAAAGAAATGTGTACCTGACCTGTCACATGGATAGAGCCGCGATCTGTGAGCCCCTGCAGCTTGTAGGGTTTCGAATGCTTTGTTGTCGTGAGAGCTAGCTTATCGACAGCATACTGACTGATTGCATTGATCATGCTCCCACTGTCTATAATCATCGCACAAGTCTAATCTTTGATGGCAACTCGAGTGTAAAAGTTGTTTTCACGCTGAGATTCCTCTTCGTCTTCACGGTTGATGTTTAGATTGCGGATTGAAACTAGACTGACATGAGGTAACTCGGGTTCCTCATCATATTTCTCGACTTCAGGGACGTTGACTGCATCTTGGGTGGCGGCCTGGGGCTCCTCTTCATCTTCACTAGCTGATTCAAGTCCATTCTGTTCATTGAGGAACAAAACACGTCGGTTTGGGCTCTGATTCTGAAAATGACCCCAACCTTGGCATTTGTGAAACTGGATGTCACGAGCTCGACCAGGGGCTGCATTAGGTGTCGATGTTGACTGATTAGGCCATTGGAATGGGAGCCTTGCAAGCGGCACTGGTGTAGACTCGGGTCTACGGCTGGACTAGCGTAGAATGGTCGAAACGCCGTTCAGGAGGTCCGGACTGACCTCGAGGTTGTGTGGACTCAGTAGAAGGGATAGAAGGTGATGTGGTGTGTGTACCTTTGTTCCAAGAAGGCCGTGTAGGGGCTGCATTGTGGTGTGATCGACGGCGACCTTCTCTCAGCTGCTTTTCCACAATCGATGCGTACTGCATCATCCTTTCTACACCGGTGAAGTCTTTGAGCTCAACTTCACACGCAATATCGGGATTCATACCTTCAATGTACCTAATGATTGTAGCATTTAAGGTCTCCTCCTTCCCGACTCGGTTCAAGGCAGTCTCTAATTCTTTATGGTACTCTTCAATTGAACGGGTGCCTTATTTGATCCGGTTGAGCTTCTTCTCAAGCTCTCTCTCGTAATGGACTGGAATCAAGTGTCATCACATCAATCCTTTCATCTTTTCCCAAGTATCAACAGGTGGGTGTCGATTCCTGCATTTCCTCTCCTGCTGCATCTCCCACCATGAGGCTGCGTAGCCTCTAAACTCCAAACATGCTAACTGCACCTTTTTGACCTCTGAAAAGTCATAGCATACAAAGATGTTCTCTACCTTACTTTCCCAATATAAGTAGGCATCGGGATTGTGAAGGCCTTCAAACTCCGGAATGCTCGTTTTGATGTTGTTGAGCATTCTATCTTCTCCATAGTCATCGGTGTGGGCTGCACGCCTGTGAGGGGGTCGTGGATGATCACGACCTCATTCCGAGGGCTCATACTCAGCATCTGTGTTCTAGTTGGACCTCAAACAGCTTGAGTAATGGTCGGTGTAGTTTCAGTGCATTCAAAGGCATGCACTAAATCATCAATCTTATCTGATAAAGCCTGGTGCTATCTTTGGAAGTACTTTGAAAGTGCTTCAAAGTGGTACTTAGGATCCCACTGCAGTGCTGGATCTGAGTAAGACTCAATGGGTGCTTTGGATGGGTCCAAAGGGGGTGTGGTCGATTGAAGGTCGACGTGTGGGGTCAAGGACGACTCCAAGCGGTCTCTTTTCTTCATGATACCTACAAAATGAATAAACGAAGAAAAATAAGGTAGGACCTCACAATCTCACGTCACTCGTTAGTTTTCTCTCTTGATTTTACCACTCATGTATCACTCAATATATGGGTGCACAGTGTGTGATAATTCGTGTATATGGGCTGGTCGAACTAGCTAATAGAATCGGCTCTCTTTACACTGGGAAAGAAAGAGTACGCTACTCTCGGAACAAGGATGAATTTGGTGTGAATTGTGGTATCGGTTGAGTATGGGTGTGGGTAAGGGCTGTCGAATTTTTGGAGGTAGAGTAGGTGGTGGTCGAGTAGGATAGAGGTAGGAAAGGAAATAATTAGATTAATTAATGTAGTCCCAATTAGTTTAGGAAGTCCAAAAATAAATCTAGATAGAAAGAAGGAAAGAATAGAATAGGATAAGAAAAGAAGAATTAAAGAAGGCAATAGGGTGATTTGGATATGTATCAATCTATGTGACACAATCTAAAAACCTTAATTAGTCTAGACTCTAGAAAGAATGAACCAAAAATAAAATATGACTCCTAAGGAAGTTACCAAAAAGAAAGTAAACTTGGAAGGAAATTTCCAAAAAGAAACAAGACCTAAAATGAAATAAATAACTATAGACTTGTACCATAAGGAAGGTACCAAAAATAAAGGAACACGAAAAGGAAACAATGAATATACTTTTTTTTTTTTAATTCAGATATTTCTTTTTTTATCCTATCCTTTTTTTTATCGCGCTTTTGTTTTTTTTTTGTACGATCGTTTTTTTACTATGAACGATATGGAAAATAAATTACAACTCGATAAGACTCAAAACCAATAAATGAATAATTGGACGTATTGAACCACGAACGATATGAACCGACGTGGCTCTTGATACAAAAATATGATGTGACCCGGGGCCTATACGACACGACACGGATGAAATATGTGGAAGATAAGAAATGAAACTATGCCAGTGAAGTAAGGGAACAATACGTATCTAACTAGACGACTAGAAACCAACTAAAATACCTAGACTACGACACACAAATAAACACAAAATCCAAATCGAAAGGGTTGTTTTAAGGCCCCGAATTGGATGAGATTTGGGAGGGGATTTCATGTGTGAGGATGAGGTGAAGAATAGCTAGGGTATATAGGATATGATAGATATTGGATAGACTTACGTTATATGTGCTCCAAACGTCGTGAAGAACACGTATAACTGAATCTGATCCGGAACGGCTTGGAATGACTTGATACTCGAACTATGCACTTGTAGAATGATGTTGAGACGTACGGTGGTGAGGATGGATGTTGTCGAAGTGGCTGGACGAATGGTGTTCGGTAGATGTGAATCACAACCCGAAAGTTGCCTTGAATCTCGAATGTACACAACGCCAAATTCTTTAAGTTGATCTTCAAGTAGCGAGTTTCCGACAATCCCTCAATGTGAATTGGCAAATTCCCTTTGAATAAAACCTAGAATTGCTAGTTCTAAGAGTATGAATTTAAAATCAAAATTCACAAAGATTTAACGGGGTTGAGACAATATTGAAAGCAAAGCTTAATTGATCAAATATGGTCTAAAGTATAAATGTCACAATGAGGCTCTATTTATAAGAGAGAATGACCGAAAATACTAGGATAAGGGCCAAAAATATAGACCCCAAATTAAACTAGAACTAGACTAGGAAACTTCCTAAACTAGAATTCTATTCAAGGTAGAATTGTGCCTTAAATAAAACCTGGTCAACTTGGACTCAATCTTGACCGAAAATTACATAAATAATTAAATAAAAATCTGACATGGACTATAGTCTAAATTAAATAAAATAAATACTATAGTCTAATAAATCAATCCCCTTAATTGGATCATCAAGGACCGATTGTCGCGCACACATGCACAACTCGAGCTGAACTTCACACGTACATCACATGCACACATTCACGCCATCTTGCACACATGCACGACCTCTTCATCATGTATTGCACTCCATGTCTTGATCTCCATCTTCCATTATCAACAAGGTCATCAACTTCAAGCTACCTTGCACGCCGTCTCCATCCTCGAGCTTCTTGTGAATTGTTGTTTGCAAATACTATTGTAACTTCTTAGCTCGTAGTCGAGTGACGGGACCTTTGAATTGCAGCTCTGGGTTTAGATCGTCATTACTATGGATGTCCTCATCATTCCCTCCAGCTGAGGAGAATTCATCCTCGAATTTGGATTCTCATCATGGTCGAATTCATCTGCATTAAAGGGAGACAAATCAACAACATTAAATGTAGAAGAACACTTGTACTGACCTGGGAGATCAATGCGGTATGCATTATGATTAATACGGCTCAAATCGGTGAATGACCATCTCCTCTAGGTGACAACTTCGACTTCCTCAGATTGGGAAAATTGCCAGGACTCAGATGAATCCAAACACGATCTCCGGGCTGGAAGACAACTCGCTTGCACCTCGTGTTGCGTGCGGTGGTAATTTTTGAACCTTTATGCTCGATTCGGGCACGCACCTTCTCATGCATCTCTCGAATAAAATCAGCTCTCTTCATACCTTTAACACTCGTTAGATGCTCAACAGATAAAGGAATCAAATCAGTAGGAGTTAGTGGATTAAATCCATAAACTGCTTCAAATGGAGACATGTTAGTAGAAGAATGAATTACACGATTATAAGCAAATTCAGCATATGGTAAACACTCTTCCCATGACTTCAAATTATTCTTAATTAGAGACCTAAGTAAAGCTCCTAATGTACGATTCACAACCTCAGTTTGACTATCATTTTGTGGATGACATGCAGTAGAAAACAATAACTTAGTACCTAACTTTCTCCACAAAACACGCCAAAAATGTCCTAAAAAACTTAGAATCCCTATCACTAACAATAGTACGAGGAATCCCGGCCATGCAAACGAACAACATGAACAAAGAACAAGTTAGCAATGTAAACAGCATCATCGGTTTTCCTACATGCAATGAAATGAGTCATTTTGGAGAACCGGTCAACTACAACAAACACTGAATCTTTACCTGACCTAGACCTAGGCAATCCCAAGATGAAATTCATCGAAATATCAATCCAAGGGGCTGTAGGGGCGGGTAATGGCGTGTACAATCTAAAAGGCTGTGAAGTGGACTTGGCTTGACGACAAGTAATGCAATGACTACGCACATTCTCTACATCCCTACGCATATGCGGCCAAAAGAAGTGTTCATGCAGCAAGTTTAATGTCTTATACACACCAAAGTGACCCATCAAACCCCCTACATGCGATTCTAACACCAAAAGCTCACGCATAGAACAATCCAGGATGCATAACTTTGACTCTTTAAACAGAAAACCATCATGCACATAAAACCCATCAAAAGACGTAGGTTTTGTACTACACGACGCAAATATGGGGCTGAAATAAGCATCATGCGTATACAATGATTTAATGGACTCAAAACCTAGCATCTTGGCATGCATCAAGTTCAAAAGACCGTACCTTCTAGATAGTGCATCGGCGACCACATTGTCCTCGCCTTTCTTGTACGTGATAACATACGGGAAAGACTCGATGAACTCGACCCATCTCGCATGTCTCTTGTTCAGATTGGTTTGCCCTTTCAAGTGCTTCAAGCTTTCATGATCCGTATGGATGACGAACTCCTTAGGCCAGAGATAATACTGCTATGTGTCTAATATACACTTCAAAGCGTAGAGCTCTTTATCGTATGTGGAGTACCTAAGAGAGGCCTCATTCAGCTTCTCACTGAAGTATGCAACGGGCCTGCGATCCTGCATCAAAACTGCACCAATACCTATGCCCGAAGCATCACACTCGATCTCAAAAGTCTTAGTAAAGTTAGGTAAACAAAGAACAAGAGCAGAACACAATAATGATTTCATTGTATTAAAAGCATGCTCTTGTTGCTTAACCCACTCAAATTTTTGGTCCTTCTCACTTAGCTCAGTAAGAGGGGCGGCTAACCTAGAGAAATCCCGCACAAAATGGCGGTAAAACCCAGCTAATCCATGGAAGGATCGAACCTCAGAGGCGTTCTTTGGTGTCGGCCATTCCTCAATCGCTTTGATTTTGGAATGGTCAACCTCAATACCTCGTGAACTAATGACAAATCCTAGAAAAATGACTTCATCTATGCAAAATGAACACTTAGACAAGTTTCCATACAATTTTACATCACGTAATAAACAGAATACACGCCTTAGGTGATCTATGTGCGCCTGTGCACTGTGACTGTAAATCAGAATATCATCAAAGTATACAACCACAAATTTACCAATCACGTCACGCAAAACATGGTTCATTAATCTCATGAAAGTGCTCGGTGCATTAGTGATACCAAAAGGCATAACGAACCACTCATATAAACCATGCTTTGTTTTAAATGCAGTTTTCCATTCATCCCCTTCATGCATTCTAACTTGAAAATAACCAGATCTCAAATCTATCTTAGAAAACACATTAGAACCACTTAATTCATCTAGCATATCATCAAGTCTAGGGATAGGAAGTGCAGCTTGTGTGCGATAGTGTGCAGTTAAAGAACATACAAAAGCTTTAAGCAAAAAATACAGCACACACAAGACTTATAGAGGTTCAAAGTTTCTTGCTTCTACGTACTCTCTTCCTTCCGTAGAAGGACAATCTACTATGCAAGTGTATAGTTTCTTTATTACAGTTACATAGTGAATAATTCTGTTGGACCTGAAAATAGCACCCTTCAAACCGAGCACGGTCTCCTTTCCAACTGTTGCTGTCTCGGTAGAATGGACCCGTCAATACGCCCTTCCTCAGCCGGTTTCTGGTCGACAGCTCACACTTATCGGTCCGAACTTCTCGCTGAGACTTTAGGTGCTATTGCCCGTCTTTACAAGATTTTAATCTCTCTCGATCTTCAAGAAGGTAGTCTTAAATCTGTTATCAACCTGGAATGCTCCTTTAACTTAAGCTAAGTGGTTGATCCTTGAAGAACTGGAACTGAGAAGCTTTACTCTGGCTGGAATTCTTCGTCAGCTAGCTGTTTGCTCTGACTTTTCACACTTAAGAGATTTAAGCTTTGAGCTATGGGGAGAGAAAGAAAACTCAATATATGCAAAATATAGCAAGAGTTAGATTGGTGAAAGTCTTGGCTAGAATCAGATTCACCCCGTTTATATAGATGAGTGATTTAAGTGACTGTTAGGTTCTGCTGATCAATGGTTCGATTGATTCCACCAATAGCAGTTTAATGTTTGTAGTCATTGAAGTTTTGAATGAACTAGCCGTTGAATTCAATGGCTTCTGCTCCAAGATCATCAGGATCTTTCTAAGATTTCCTGTCAGGATCTTCAATGACTGATTGTAAGAGAGCAGTTACTTCAGCTATCGGTTTTGGACTTCAGCTGATGGGCTCTCAGCTCTGAGATCGTCCAGTTGGCAGTTCCTCAGCTGCCTCAAGCTTCAGTCCTGGAATGGTCCAGTTCAGCTGCCTTGATCTTTAGCTCTGGATCTTTAGCAGCTTAGCTTTAAAAGCTTTCAGTTCTGGATTCCAGTCGGCTTTCTTTTGAGCTTTTTCTCCCAACTGATTGATCTTTGATCAGTTCAGTTTGGTTTTGACCTTTCAAGGTGGCTCTTCTCTCATCAGTCTTTCTTGACTTTTAGCTAGACTGATGGCTTACTCATCTGTGGATGTCTTCTAGTCTTTATTATTCTCTCCCCCCTTTAGCTGTTCAACCTATAATATTCTCTTCTCTGTATAGCTTTACTTAAGCTTTGAAGAGTAAACTCTGACTGGTCTGGTTGAGACATCCTTTTCACCTGGTTGACCATGCTTCAAGACGATTGACTTTTAGTTCAGCTGAGCTGAGCTGAGATTTGAAGTCTTACTAGGCCATTACTCCCGACTTCCAGCCTGAATAACCTGCAGTTTTTTATATAACTTTTCCATATGTTTTGATATTTCTTCAAAATCATCAGTTGGGCTACCTTGATAGTTTTTCCCAATAATTTCCCCCTTTTTGATGATGTCAAAACCAGTTATATTGATGATGGAAAACTGCATAAGGTTATCTTTCATGAATGCATATCAGAGCTTGTACCAATGTTTGGTATCAAAGCTTGTACTGATCTTTGATATTAGAGCTTTTGAGAGATATCAATTTGACATTCATGAGTGTTTGATTTCAGATAAGTATTAGAGCTTAATGAGTTTAACTTTCAGATATCAAGGCTTTTGCTAACAGAGCTTGTAGCATAAATATTGAAGCCTTTAGAGATACTAACACTCGTTTTGCATAGCTTGAAAAAGATTTAGTTATTTCAGTTCTAACATAGCTCAATTTTGTTTAGTCCTGATTTTCATGCAACTTTAGTTCATTATCAGAGCACGCAGAGCATGTATATTAAATCATTTTTGCATGATCAGAGCATAAACACATAATCAGAGCATATTTATATTAACATCAATGAGCATGTTAAGAACTGATGAGGAAAGAAGATGAAGAATGTAAGGAAGTAAAAAGGGAGAGGGAGAAAATATCAAGATCTGATATTTTGAACCTCCTTCTTCAACTGGAACTGTTCACCATTCAGTTTCGTCTTCTTTTGCTCGATTCTCCTTTCTCATACTTGCAAGGAGAGACGTTAGGTATGTTGTGGATACCCCATTCTCCCAAGTCCAAAACAAGTTTTGAGCTTGCTAGTCTTGTTGCTCAAATTGGACTTCCCCTTCACAAGTAGCTTCTCCCTGAAAAGTAATTTTCTCCTGAAGCTGTACCTCTCTTTGGATCTCATCCTAAAGAATTGGATCACCTCTTTTCTCTTTTCCATCATCAGCATTCTCTTCCCCCTTTTTGGCATCATCCAAAAGGGCAAGCTGAAGGAACTCATGACATGGCAGGGACAATTATGGTAAAAGAGTGAAAGAAGTTGCCAACAAGTTGTCGGTGATGTGAGGAGCTTAGGGTGTAGGTATGGGAGTGGACATCCATGAGTATGTCTCCTTAGTTGGCATCAGTTGGGTAAGATCAGAGAGACAGAAGGGATCTTGCCTGTCAGAAGAGGCTAATGCAAGGTTGAGAAGCGGCTCGTCCTCGATGGTGAAGAGTACGTACTCATAAAGAGGAGTTGTGGATGAGTTGGAGGGTTGATTGTCAGGAAGGGGTGCATCATGAGGCACCAAGCATTGGAACCTCTTAATCATGGAATCCATGATTTCTGAAACAGATGGAGGTGTACTAAGTGGATGGTTCATCCAACTCCTACTCCAATTACCTTCTGCAATCCAAAATGAGTTACCTAATTTGCTGGCCATGTGCAGCATGGTGGATTCATCCACTTGAAATCTCCACAGATGGTACTGGAGAGATCTTCAAATCTGTTCGAAGAGGTAGGGGTTGAGATCCCCAATGAGACCAAAACAGCCTAACAGTTGATGGTCAAGGCTAGCAGAAAAGCCTTCTTCCAGAGTGTCTGGGTCAGCGATGGAGGGAGGTTCGCTGGTTGCAGGTGTAGTGGACTGATTACTCATGTGAGTGAAAGAGTCGCTATTAGTCATAGGCTGATCTGCGTCAGTTGGAGGGTCAGCTTCAAGGAACGGCTCTTTCCCTTTAGCTGGGTTGTGGTCCTCTATAAGCTATGGTCTCGACTTCCTTGGACGACCAGTTTCCAGTTTTGCCACCATGCTTTCTGTGGACATAAACTGTTGGAAGGAGATCCCTTCTGGTGAAGAATGTTCCGCCAGGAATGGCTGTTTCGATTTGCTCCTGGATGATGTGACTGAGGTGATTGGCGAACTCTATCTTGGCTTTGAATAAGCCAGTGTTTGGATCGAGCTCAGCAAGCTTCATTTGATGGCAAAGCTGTGCCAGTATGAAGGATGCCCAGTCAGCCTTGCATCTAAAAGGTAGCCATGAGGCGAGCGGTGTTATCAGTTAACTGGGCATTGTTGATGTCTCCAAGAAGGATGTGAATCACAATGTCCAGAATTTAGATGATGGTTGGTGAGAGACTATCTTTCAAATTATTTGAGAAGTCTCGATGTCGAACATCTGGAAGCGTCCAGCCATTCCATAGTTCCATCTTATGGGGAAGCACGAGTTCATGGACCTTTAGGCCTTCGCCAGGGAGCTGAAATAATGACATCAATGTATCTTTATCAATGATGATGACATGATTGTAGACAACATATATGATGTTGTTCCCTCTGATCTCTGCATTGTAGTAGAATTCAGCTACATGCGAGAGATATCTTTTGTTGGGCATCGTTTTTACAAACGATAATAGCCCGCATGTCTTCAGTGACTGGAAGATCATGTTGGTCTTCTCAGCACCAATACGAGCTTGAAGAAGCTCTAGAACGAGATACTTATCCTTTCTAAGCTTCTTTAAAAGAAGCTGTGTGTTCATGATATGGAATGGATGAGCCATGTCTGTGATGATGAATGATATTAGCAAGAAGAGAGCTTGGATAAGTATGAGAGAAGAAAATGAGAATGAATATGTTGAGAATGAGTTATGCATTTCATCTTCTCCTCTACTTTTAAAGCAGTATTTTGCATGCATTTAACCATAGCAATGAAGTGCCTCTGGCTGATCAGCTATGAGATTTCATGGAAAATCAGCTGAATAAATGATGCATGCATCTCAGCCCTCCACTTAGACTTTCACTTTTTGTTCAAGCGGCTGAGATCTGAGAGTTTTTAAAATCTAGGTAGTTGCCATAAATAGCAAAATATTTACAAGAAGATTTGCTATTTATGTCCCTCAGAAATTCATCTCTTTCTTCTTTAATGCATGGCATAGAGACTTTAATGGCAACTCAGATGAATAGTGAACTTATTTTGAAATGTTAACGATAACTATTCAAAAATAAGCTTAAGGAATAGAGAGTAGAGAAGCTTATCGAAGAGGACTAGAGAGACACAGTTGTTGAGAGATTGAGCTCTAGGCGTCAGTTGCCTATTGAACGAATTCATATCGCCTCTAAACTAATTTGATCAGTTTTGTTGATCAGTTGCTAATTGACTCTTTCATCAGTTTCCTCTTCTTGAGAGGTCACACTGGACTGGCTTCTCCATTTTCTCTAGAGCTGTTTGACCTTTTTCTCTTTGAAGCTGAACTTGAGATGTCCTTAGAAGGATCAGTTCGGGCTATTTTCTCAGTTTGCTGAAGTTGCTTAAGATCAACAGCTGAGTTGGTCAGCTTTAAGGTGATCAGCTATGGAGTTCCTCTGCTGGGGGAGCTGGACTGATTGATAATCAGTTGTGCAGATCTTGAGCTTGACTTGATAAGAGAAGTAACATAATTTCAGGACAGGAGATCTGGTGACGTGGCGGTATCTTTAATGTCTTTGGCCCCTTTTGGTCCAATTCTTTGACTCATCGGGTTTACCACAAGTTGAGTATGTGATAGATCCCAAACCATCCTCTCAGTGGTAGCTCAGCTTGTAGGGATGCCTCTTTAGACTGAACTGATCCATTATTAAAATTCAGTTTGTCGCAATGTAGATCGGTTTGATGGTTCTCGAACTCACTTGCAGTTGCAACTCCTTGCGATCTCAAGTTGGCTTGAACATCAGCTAGCATGACCTTAGCTAGGATTTGATTATCAAGTCGATGTTTCATAATGCACTGGACTTGCACAATAGTTGGAGGAAATGGATTTGAAGCTCTAATCCATTTAATACTCCAAGTTTCTTCTCGTTCCCAAAAGCTCATGCCATGAAAGGCAGTTAGCGAGAAATTGGACTGGATTGACATAGAGTGTCTCCAGTTATACTAGTAGAGTACCGTTGCAGTTGTTTAAACAACTGATTATCTTGCTTGGCAACATAGGAGAAGTGAGTGAGAAAGAGATTTGTCACATCCTTCTGTGCACTCTTGACCGTATGTTCGCCACTGTAATAAGTGCAAATATTGTCTTCAGTCAGCTGGAGAGGAAGGCGAGTTCTCCCGAAGTAGTCAGCTCCATAGTTTGGATGAGGGATTTCAATAAATGGAATAAGCTCATCTGGATCAGAGCAGGGCTTGAAGTCGACTGTGTTGGGATTTTTTTGATTTAAACCACCACAGGATCTAATTGGATGTTCATTAATCCATGTTCATGCAAATCATATTTTTATGTCACATGCATGTTTATCACACGTCTAGAACAATTAACAAGTATAGAAAAATGAATCTAATAAAGCAGAAACATAGATTCGAATTACTTATAAATCGGTAGACGGTTTGAGGACAAGATTAAAGGACTAATCTTGCTGTTGAATGAATTGAAACAGGCATCCGTTTTCTTCTCAAAAAAATCAGCCACCACAGATATTCTACTCTGAGATCTTCTATTGTATTCTCGGACTGTATCAAGATTCAGGGTGGGCTGAAATCTACTAGATAGGTACGGAATCTGTGAAGATAAAGAGAACACAAGAGGGGCTGATTATGCAGTAATAAATTTCGATCTCCTCACCCTCTTATTTATAAGGGGATGGTCGAAATTCAGTGTCCCAACCCTACTGGGTTTGGGCCTCTATCTCTTTTTCTATCTCTAGTCCATAAAAGTCACATTGGGTTACAACAGGGATCTAGAAGAATATTAAATTGGCCCACTAATTTATTTAATATCCAATATCCAATAAACTTAGGATATAATTAAATAAATTAAGTATTACTTTTATTTTAGTAAATATGTAATACCCCGAAATATTTTAGAAGATTTTATTCAACTTATGTTACCCTCTGCTAAGTTAGAAAATAAGTTGGGTCCTTAAATGACTCAAATAAAGGAAAATTGCAGCCAGGGAAATCTGTTAAATCTAATTTGGTCAAAAATTGCCTTAAAAATATGTTATTATATTTTTCTCAGGTTGATAGAGAATATTTCAAGAATCGTACCAACCTTTGAAATTTCAAATTTCGAGTTCAAATGAACTCTTGGCACAACTTTAAGTTGGAAAATAATAAATTTAATAGAAAAAGGCACATCCGTCATTATCCAATTTCTTTTTCAAAAGATTATCTTATTCGTAATTATCCTATTCTTTTTCCATAATTATCCTCTTTTTTTTATTCGTTATTATCCTATTTATTTTTTCTCTATAAATAGGAGCTTAAGGTTTCATTTTTCATTCATTTTCAAAATCAAAATGCCGACCAGCTTCCAGAGAATGTACGACTCTAGTTTCCTATTTCAATAATGAAATAGTCATTTTGAAGGTGTCAACGCGTAGATCACGAATACATGATTGAAATGATGACACGAAGGATGATCACGATGGAAAATCATCATGACCGCCGCCAATTCCTCGGAGAAGGTACTTTCTCCGATTCTGGTCATTCGGACCGATGAATTTAGAAATTTCAAGTTCTAAATATGCTTATATTTTGATTATCTTTAATTCTACCGATTCCGATTTTTGATGTTGTAAGTTTTCGGTATTTTTCTCCATTTTCATTTTATGTAAATCTCAAATCTACTCTTCCTGGATAGTCGTATTAGAAATCTTCTTTTTATAAATAGTCTTTGATCATTTGGATCTTGTAGTTAACCGGAATAGATTTTTGATTTCTTGTCGGTTGAAATCCGGATCCGAATATTATATTATAAATCTGCCCAGTTCAAATTTATGTTCTAGTCGTCCGATCTTTGATCTGATTACACCATTGAATTCCTTATTTTCTGCACTATCAAAAATTGTACTTTTGAGCGAAAATCCAAAGAGTATCGAGCTCGGTCGAGACCGATACATTTTCAGCTAAAATCTGTGAATATTGTTACCGAAACTCCCGTTTCACCCATTTTGGGTCGTCAAATCGAAAATGTTTCTTCTTGAAAGTTACTCCAAATATTATTTCCTATAAGCCTACCAAGTTTCGCGATCTCGTTGCGAGTTTTAAATAATTTCAATTATTTAAAGTAGATAATTATTTTTATACCAGGAGCATGTATTATCGAAAAATTCTAAAATTCTCATTCTTTAGTCTTGGAATATATAGTATCATCCCTGAATATTTTCGTAATTTTCGAGCGGTTAAAAAGTGTTGTGGTGGATCTGGTAAAATTTGGATAAATGACAAGTTTTGGAAAGAGACCTCTGTCAAATCAGTTGATCCCAGTAAAGCAAGAATACCGTTTTGGAATTTATTTCCTTCTTCGTCGAAATTATTCAAGGTCTCTAGAGTCACGCAATCTATTTTAGAATAGAATAGAATTAATAATTGTTCCGTTTATAGTAGATTAATTCCCGAAAATATAGCGATTATCCTAAGTTAAAGTTTACCTTCTGTAGTACCAGCTGAGTTAGAGAAAGAGTATCATGGTTGATTCTTCAGGAGTTAGCTTTTCAGAATCCCGAGAAAGGTGGGCTATACTATATCTTTACAAATTGTATCTTTCGAGCTATTAAGCTCTGCTTTGTTAAAATTGCATATGTGACTATCCGTGTTAAATATTTACGTGCTACTGTATGTTGTCGGAGTCTCATAAACCAGCGTTGTGTCAATATGAGTAGCTACAGTATGCATGCATTATTTGTCCTGCCCTACTCCTTGTCGGTGAGACTAAAATGAAACACTTATTGGTTATACTCTTTGGGTATACTATGGCCATACTCAACGTTATGCGCTGGTGATGTAGTTTGGGTTGCGGGCAGTGACGGGTTATACTCTTAAGCGCTTCACGATAAAATATTTTGGTGAACTTAGGTTACTTCCAACTTTTAAACCTCCTAAGTTTCACTACTTGCATGAACACAGATAGATTACTTTAACAAAATGACTTGCATAACTTGAATTGTAAAACTTACCCACTGAGTACATTAGTACTCAGCCCAAATCTTTTCAAATATTTTCAGGTCAGTAGGCTGGAGCGTGGAGGTGACGAGACTGAGATATGGGCTATTATGATTTACATATTTTTTTCGTTGTCATCTCTTTTTATTAGTATTCTGTTAAGAATTGAGCTTTCGCACTTATGGTATTCTTTTGCTAAATGCTAAGAACTCTAATCTTGGTATTTTGTTGATATGATTCTGCTTCTCTGATTCTGAACATTTGTTGACTTCCTAGTTAACATGTATCATATGCTTAGCTACATAATTATTCCAAGGGGAGGAAGCCCGTCTTTCGTTATGTCTATTTGATCATTTATTTTGGCCTATGGAAGGGCTTCATTTATTCAGCATATTGGTGTCTGTTTCTTAAGTCGACCTATGAATGGGTCTATTGATTATTGGTATCTGGTTATTTGTTTCCGTTTGGCCTATGAAAGGGCTTATTGAATTGTTACAGCTTCCATTCTTCTCTTATAAGCTGTTATAAACGGGGATTCGCTCTAGTTATAGAGGTTATGCTGTCTAATTTTCCGGAAGGCATAACCTATCTTTGTCATATTCGGTTGTTAAATTTTATTCTAAACATTAATCCTTTTTGGATTATCATCCCGTCGTTAATGAAATTACCCCATTTCTTTCCCGCTTCTTAATTCCTACCCCCGTGGCGTCCATTTTCACGGTCTTTCGGGATCGGGGCGCTACAAAATAAGTAATACTGACCTACCAATTTAATACATATTTGCGAATATGTTTTCTCCTTTAGTCCAGCCATTCCTCGTGTTTAAGATATAATGTTCATTAATTAATTATGTCAGCCTTTGACAGCTACAATTAATTAACATCTAAAACCTTGAGTAGTACTACACAAGCTTTATCATGTATGGAATAAATTCTACCTGCAGGGTTTCAACATGAACTTGTGTTTCCTCAAGAGAACATCATCAACCTGGTGCACCAGGACACGGTGCTCATGCATACTGCTCGACACATCATGCATACACTATTATTACCCAAGATATTGAGTTTATTGATCTATGAAAAGATCCCACCCATTGATAAATCAAAGTAATAAACAACGTACACATATGATCGCCAATATCACATGAGTTCAGAACCCGAACTCTGTGGATCTTTATTCTCTCACTAACTGGGTCAGAGACATAGAGTAGTATCCTATCATGATCCTCCTTAATACACTAACAAATGTACTAGAATAATCAGTTAGTCAAGATAAACTAACTTGTCAGATTATTCTACGGTATACTGATGGTCTGTTCAGGACCATCTAAGCCGTGAGCTCTTTAATACAATACAAGGATCTAATGATATGATCTTACCATGTGACATCCCACACCATATCATCTACAATGTAAGTATATGGAACATTGCATAGAACAATTATATAACATAATCTAAATGCAAACAGTGACTGCAATAACTTTCATTTCATATCATCATATCATCAGAAAAATAAACAAAGACATATCTTTCTAGTATACAAAACTAACAGACTGATGATCTATTCTTAGATTGTGGAGAAGGAACTTCCTTGGCAGTGGAGCTGCTTGAAGTTGCATTGTCGGCTCTGGCTTTGGATCTCTTATTCTTCTTGAGTGACTAAAGGTGAACTTTCCATTTCTTGGGAATCCAATTAGAGATGAGGATAGGCAGTGCGTCATCATTTAGAAGATACAACATATCTTCAAGAAGCTTGTTCATTCTTAGAACAAGTCCTACCTTAGACTTAAATTTCCCAGTCTTCTTTGAGTCGGCAGCTTTTATGAGTTGATGCTTGAATTGGGATAATACAAATTTTGTCCAATTTGCTTCCAATCCTTCAACAGGGTATATTACTACCTTGTATCTCTCTTGAGTTAGTTGAATCAAGCTTCCAATGGCGCCGAACATCATCTTGTTCGTGATATTTAGTATTACTCCATACTCGGGCTTCAGATTGGTTTTAGCTGTGGTAAAACTGAATTGTTTGCTGCATGTTGAAGCTCGTTATTCTTTCTAATATGGTTCAGCTGAATCTTTCAGATCTTGAACCTTGGAACCTTTTTCTGGGAAGTTGAAAGATTTTTACAATCTTTCTTTCAGTGATTTGAAATTTGTGCCCTTGAACCACTGAGGATATAACCTTCCTATCTATAGATACCTTTGCTTGAAGAAAGAACTCACTCACCAGGTCTTGTCTAAAGAATCTTAGTGGAGTTTCAAAGTAATGCAGACATCCGATCTTGTGAAGATTGACCAGAAGAAATGGGTTGTTTGATTCTTTAAGAATCACCTGGAATTTCTTTCTTTCCAGGAATTTGTCTCTCAACATTTGCTCTTTAAAGGAAGTAAGAGCTTTGGATGATTTGAACATTTTTGAAGATTTTTGGCAGAATTGGAATCTAAGCTTTTCGAGAGAGAGAAAATACTATTTTTGGAAGATGAGTGTGTAAGAGTATTTTTTAAAAAGTTGGAGCAAAGGTGTTTTTATGAGTGATGAGAGAGATTCATAAATTTGTTGGCTGAAAGAATTATTGACCCCTTGTCGCTTCTTTTGGCTATTGATTTTGTGCTTAGGACCAACGGTCAAAAGTTCACAATAAATGCTTGACAAAACATTTATTTTTAATCAAAAGATTTTTATTAAAATATCAAGAGATAAACTGAATTACAAGAAGTTGGCCTAAGGCATCTAGTCAGCTGACTTGATAAGCCTTCAGTTCTTCTTGCGTTCAGTTTTTTGTTTCTTCGGGACTGGCTCACTGGGACTGTTAGGTTCATCTTTGATGTCTTGAGATCTTTCCTCAGATGACTTCAGTGTGATGTGAGCTTGCAGCTCCTTGATTAAATCTGATAGTAGTTTTACCTGTTCTTGGAGGTGTTTGATCAGCTCTTCATGATACTTTGTGATCTGAGGTAATGAACTGCTGAGCTGCTTGTCTGGCTGAGTATCATCAGTTGTTTCGATTTGTGGAGCTGCTATTTCCTTTTTCTCCTGCACATTGCTTCTCTTTGGTTCAGCCTTTTCTTCAGCTTCCTCTTTTACTTGTGCAGAGTTCTTCGGCTGGATTGGTGCTTTGAACCCAGTCAAGCTTCCTTGAGCTTTCTTTTCAGGAGACTCCAATTGAACTGGTGTTGCAGCTATTGTTTTAGTTGCACTTGATTCAGCCTGTCCCGTGCTTTCATGTCTTGGTGACACAAACCTTGAAATATCATTCTCTGAGTCAGATGATTCTTCCTTGACTTGTTCAGCCATTTTAGCCTTTCCTTTGCCTTGTACCTCTGGTGTCTTGTTCGTCCTCTGCCTAGTCTGATACTCCTTGATCTTTATTGGCAGCTCTATTGCTCGCTTGAATGACTTTGGTAGGAAGTCATCTGGGTCAACTAGTGATCATATAGTTTTTTCTTTCATTAATTGTGGAAGCAGTTTTTCCAGAATTAGGCTGACCCGATTCAAGAAGCACATTTTCTGTGGAAAGCACTTGTCGCTTATAGTTTTCTCTTCAATAATTTCCACATATTTCTTCAGTTAATCGAAGAAATGTTGTGCCTAGTTCACCCTTGTTTCTCTGCATATGGCTCTATAGATTTGATACTTAGGTTTTGTAATTTCAGAATGACTTCATGTTGCTCCTGTGAGCATTCTGGTGGCAATGGTGGCTAACATCTAATATTCCTCCTTGAATTTGGTTATCATGTGATTGTCATGATACTCCTGAGTAATTGTATCTTTTTTCATTTATTGTAGTTTAGCTCAGGATTTACCCAAACATCTTCAAACTTTGTACCAGAGCTTGGAATTTTGAAGAACTTCCGCAGAATTATCGAAGTGATGATCACTTTTCTCCCCCTTACTTCAATTGTGATCTCTTGAGAATTCTCTTTGTATTTTGAATTCAGAAAGAATTCCGCCATGGCTTCAGGATAGACTCTTGATGGAGCTTTTTTTGTGAAGAATTTGAGTTTGGCTTTCTCCACTAGTGTCATAATTCTTTCACACAGTTCTGATTTTCCACAAACTTCTCTAAAGGCTATAGGATTGAAAAATTTGTCATGGTATATATCTTTTCTAAATGTTGTGGAATCTTTACAGAATAGCTTGAAGTTGTATTTTCTGCGGTGAATGTTGGCAGAGAATTGAGACATTTTAAGAAGATTGGGAAGTTTTTGTAAGGCTGAAGAGAAATCTTGATGAAGTTTTAAGAGAGAGACTGGGTGCTTGAGTACTTGATCAGTTGTATGGGTGATTTGGGAAAAAACAGCTAATCTATTTATAGCCTCAGACAAATGATCTATCCAACGGTAAAAAGAATTTGAGATGAACTAAAATCGAACGGTTTCAATTAATTCATCGATTTGTTTTCAAATTTATCCATTGTAGTTAAATGTAGAGAGAGAGAGTGGGTCCAATGGTAATATTGAGTTGACACATCATTTTACCGTTCACTAATAAATTCAATTTGAACTTATCTAATTGTAACTCTCCTTCTTGATTCTCCACATGGCGTGGAGTTGCTGACATCATCAATTGGCCTTATCAGTTGATGACTGCTGATCTCCTCGGCTTGGATCGATCAGTTCCGACTGGAGTCCCTTCAACTTTGACTCTCAGCTTTTCATCAACTTGAGCTGTTCTCTCAGCTTTGCTCCTCTTAAGCTTTTTAGCTGCTTCCTTCAGCTGAAGCTTTGTCTCTTCAGTCAGCTTTGGATTCAATTGCTCTCATCAGTTGAACATGGCTGGTTGAGAACTGATGTCTTTAGCGATCAGTTTACTCTTCTTCTATATTCATCTTTCTTTTAGCCTTAGCCATTTCTTCAGAACTAACTTAGCTCATTAGTTTAAGCTTCATAGCTTAGCGAACTGATGCTATTTTGATTCAGTTCTCATCTTTAGCTGGAGTGTTCGTCTTCACTCCTTCTGTAATATCCCAAAATTTTTAGTATTAAAATAATATCCTATGATTACCTTAAGGGATACTTAGGAAAGAAAATAGACCCTTAAAAATTTTATTTTGGGAAAAGTGTGTCGTTCGATGGGTTAACTGTAACAGCCCGGTCCCGAGATAGGCATTAACGAATGGGGACAGGGTGTTATTAAGGGATTAATGATTAAAGACGGAAGATTAACGAAGAAGTTTTTAAGAATTAATATGAACTTTTGAAAGATAGGCGACGATACTCGGGTTCACTTGATTAAGAAGAAAACATGCTTTAGTGAAATAAAATGGCTAACTAATCAGATAATAAGCATAGACCTATTCATAGATCGAAGTGAATAAATAGATATCAATGTGAACAAGCCTCTTCATAGGCGAACGGAAAATATACTCGAGAAGCAGGAATAAAACTGAATATGCTTCACTTATATATATAGGTAATCATGTCTTGGGGAATATTCTTAGAATCTCGATAAGCATAATTGAACTTGAACGGAATTAGAAAGAATGTATCAGAGTAGCAGAAACATCATGGGATTTCAAAAGAAACTTAGACTATAGCAAAACAATCTTGGTAGCCAACCCACATCCACAGCCACCAACACCCTTAGCATCTCAACCTGAAAACATTTGAAAAAGAGGGGGCGTGAGCACTAATGTACTCAGTGGGTGTTAATAAAACACTTTAATAAACTTCAACATATCCAATAATCAACTGACAGTATATGGAGAGCAAAACGCAAAAGCCCTCTCCATATCCATAAAACCTTTTCTTTTCTTTTGGGCCCATCCTGGCTCAAACCTGATGTCAACTGCACCCTTAGGCATGCCTTAGGACATAAAGAGGGATTACCTCGAATATCCTTACAAGTTTACGAGGGAATAAACCCAGCAGTAACTCACTGAACGATCAAGAGATCAAAGTTCTTTTGATCTCAAATTCCTGCTTTAAGCAAAATACTAAGTTCCTTCCTCCCTTAATCCTTGCTAGCAAAACCAATCCAAGAGCAATGTATAGGGGGCTAATCCTTTACCTTAGCATGATCTCGGCCTATGAGGGAATTGTCCTTAACCTTAGAAGGCAGTCCTTAACTAATTGAAGCTTAGCAAAATAACAACATTCAAATACGATGAAAAGAACGTATATAAACACGAATTGCAACTAAAGACAATTCTAATATCTCAAGCTAAGCAAAGTCAATACTTAATAATTCTAGCATTTCTAAACATGCTCGAGAGCTCGAATAACACAACATTTCATTTCCTTCCTTGTACAGAGATCAATCAGGCAGAGCAAAATATTTTATTGGATATCTCATTTGCCCTAACATGCTTCTAGAGATTACTAGCTCAAACTTTCAGATAAGTATAGATTTACCCACCTTGATCACGGAGCAGAAGATGAGGCGACGAGCTGATGATCTTTCTTCGAATTTCCACGAGGCTCACTTCCTCCTACAAAAGTCGAATTATCGACTTATTTGCCTATTTCGAAGAAATTAACCTTCTAAAGTGAGAAATAACGATATCTAACTTGAAGATTAAAATCTAAGACTTAATTACAGATTGCACGACTTTTACAACTTTATAAATTTCGAGGAGAATCTATTTGAAGAATATCTCATCTCGATTTCTCGAGTTCTAGACAGAAAACAACTTAAAACATTTACTCAAAATAAATCCGAAATAACTTGAAAGTCTCCTAAAATTAAACTTGGAAATAACTCGGAAATAACACGACTCGAAAAGAGGGTATGAAAATAGCCGGAAGAATCGGCGTGGGACGACATGGAGGTGCCCCGCCGCGGCGCACACCGGCGCTGGTGGGCACCCCTTGCCGCTGCGCACCCCCCGCCGCGGTGCACCCTTGCGCCGGCGGGCAGGTGGTTGGCCGCGGGGGGTGTTGCGCGGCGGCGCACCCCCCGCCTCGGTGACCTCTCTCTATGCCCCATTTTTGGGCGATCTTCTGGGTGTTCTTCAATGTTCGTCGATTTCTTCGATGAACACCAAGAACATGAAAAACACTTATAAAAATTTTTAAAAACATGCTTCAATAATTTAAATTTACATGAAACGACATGCTTTAACTTAAAAAGAATTTTGGCATTATAATGATAATCCTCTTTGAATATTTAGAATAATGATGAAATCCTTAAATATAACTTGAACGGGATTTAAACGGAATAACGAGACTAATTACATGAAATAATGACAAGAATTATAACGACAGGAATAAAGCGAGCTATATAACGTAAACGTTATTAAATTGGAACTTTAATAAGAATCGAAATACAACTTTAAACGGAAGGTAAATGAGTAATAATGAAGTATACGAAGAATACGAAGAACGGAAAGCAAATGCGAAATTGAAAGACAGAAAAGAAATGGAATCGAGGCCGACGAACAAGAATGGACGGGGTTAGGTGCGTCGAAAGAAGGTGGCTAGCTCGGCATCTCGTCGAGTCGCAACGGCGGTAGAGCCGCCTGCTACGACCCAACGGCGCCCCTAGCACATTCCCTCACCGCATCCCTTCCACACCACTCCGCTCGTCGTCTTGCAGAACACTCATGAAGAACGCTTTTAACTTTGACAAAACTTTCTCGGCTTTTCTCTCAAAGCTTTCCCACTCTCTTAGAAGTGAAAAGGATGTAAATGAGCAAATGAAAGGTAAAGGGGTGGCCCTCTATTTATAGATGTGGGGTTGGCTTCCTTGAGAAGCCACTCCAGTGCAGGAATACTGCAAAAGCTACCCCGGGTTGAGTTAAGAGCTACTTTATTCGATGTCTTAATCCAAATGACCTCAGACACGAAATCTAAAAATACTGGGAGACTCATTGGCTCGAATACTAGTGAACCAACTTGACGCAGGATGAAGACGGGATCGTCAGAAGAAAAAAAGCCAAGATTCTTTTTTGGGAATTACTTTTTACTATTCACTCAGACTAACAGATTTTGCTCCCGAGCGTTCGATTCACCTCAGAATGGAAATCCATGAACGCGAACGCGAACGGATTCCTTGAGTCATTTCCCATAAGAGAGGCCTGATAGAACAGGACTCGGATCAACGAGGACGATTTCATAAATTTCTCAAAACACGAACGCACGCAAAAGTTACTACCATTCCTCCTGTTAAATACGTTTTTCATCACTGGGAACTCAAATGACTTCAGAATAAAATTTCGGGAACACCGGCACACTCCTTGAGTTAAAACATTTCTAACGAGACCAAGTTTAACCAAAACAGAGTTCAGATCAAAATTTCTGAAAATACGATTTCACCAGAAATTGATTCCTAAAGTCGTGACGGACATCTGACTTCACTTAAACCTTATTTAAATTTCTTCCTTAATTATTTAATTATCATTAAGAATCCTCTAAACATAACTCAAAAATCTGAGGTTTTACATTAACATTGCTCGGGACATTCTTATATTTTTATAATGAGACCCAGTGTAGTTTAAAACTTAAAAAAAATATTTATATAAATATATATATATATATATATTTCTCAGATATATTCATATTAGAACCTTAGATATAGACTCAGTTATACATAATAGTAGAATTTAAATTATTAAGTACAAATACAATTATATATATATACACATACATATGCATGCCTCGTACCACTATCTCTTATTATACACAATTTATATTAAGGCTATACATAGAGATATGAATAAAATATTAAATAATAATAATAATAGTAATTAGTTGATGATTCACCAATTAAAACCCCATAGACGTGTCCTAAAGAGGAAATGGATTAGTGGAAGGCTATGTGTCAAAATATGGATAGGATGCCTTTCATTGTTAAAATAAAATACGTATTATTATAAAAAAAATATAATTTCCTTATCATAACACTTGTTTTTCTTTACGTTCCATCTCATCAGTAGCAAATATATATATATATATACAAGTTCTACTTAGCAATAGATTAAATCCAATCAAATATTCTCTCGCAAGGTAACTTCTTCTTAAAGGTATTCTATTTGAGATTTATGCATCGATTAATTCTAGTTTATGTTTCATATTTAGGTTGATAAATAAAATTTATTCCACTATATGTTTATGCTTATCTTACTTAACATAATCAACATCACAATACCAATATATATATATATATATATATATGTTTTAGTTATGTTAGTGTATTAGTAATTATTAAAAATCCCGTAAAGGAAATTTTTACTCTAGATATATCTTCACCTATTTAATTTAATGGAAAAGAGCTAGAACATAAAATATTCAATTGGTTCAAAATAAAAAAAAATGATAATAATAAATAAAATAATGCAAGGTTTGAGATTTTATAGATAGCAGTTATAAAATCTAAATTTCATTAGGTTAAAATTAGACTATGTAAATGCTTATATGATTAACCAAATTTAATAACAGATTGATTTATGAACCATAAACTTTAATTATTGCAAAGAATAATTATTTATACATAAGCATGAGTAAATGATTTAACTCATTCCGTTAGGTTAATTCAATTTGAAAATTTATACCTTCCGATAAAGGATATTACTAAGTAATTAAATAATTGGTGTTAAATCTTGAAATGAAATATTTATCAACTAGCTGATAGTGTCCAAGTAACTATTTTACTTTGATCCAATTTTTTTTTATAAAATAATAATTATATAAGTACACTACATGTATTCTATTTTCTAAGTTAGAAATGATGTCAAATTAATAGGAACTATATGATTAATTAATAATGAATTTTAAGGGAGCTAAGGAATTAAATTGAATAAGGATCCTTCTAGCTAAACTAAGTCAAGACTAGTTGTTGTAGGCTCAGAAGAAGTAGAAAAACCTGAGCTAGGCCGACCCAGAATCTGAATCTGTGTTACAGATTTTTATCCAGGTAGGTTATATATCTTTCTCAAATTATTTTTCAGCTAATCAGCTCAACTGTTTATCAACTGTGATACATGAATATCTGTATCAAAATGATTTAGCTCACTGTTCGCGTTCGCCAGTATTATACGAAAACATTGAGTGCTTAACTAGACTCGAGTTCGGATTCTTTAAAGTTTTGGGACCGTATACACTATCTTTTATTAGACAGTTGGGCTAGAGGACGTGTATATAAGTTAAGACACTGTAGGAAGGGACAGTTAAGATAGAGCATGCAATTAAGGCTAAAAGAAGCTTTGTATACATGGAATGCTTTTAGTTTTGAAACATTTCCATTGTTATACTTGTGTGGATACGATATTCATAACTATAAAATGATTGTAAACAATTTATCAAAATTTCCCACTGGGTACACTAGTTTTCAACCCAAAGTTTTTTTAAAATATTTTCAGGTTGAGAGGTTGGCTGGAAGATGATGGAGCTGAGGAAAGGGCTAGCTTTTGTTATATGTTTGCTCTTTTTGTGTTGTTTAGAGATCCTAGTTACTCTAAAATAATGAAATAGTTTGAAATAATTTGCTTAAGTCTAATAAAGATGCTCTGCGCTTGTTCCGTCTACTCTGATATAGTTTATCTTCAATTGTTTGAATCATATTATGATTTGTGCTTATTGTTGAGCTACGCCTTTACAATTGATTGGTGGGATAAGTTCCCTTTGATGATTGGTCATTGATTCGGGTTCTTTCTAAATGCCTTAGTGCGTGGTTCTATTACAGTTATAGAGGTTATACTGCCTAAATGATTGGGGCACTAACCCTACTTATATAATTATCTTTATGCAACAACCCATTCCCCCATTTCCCCTAGTAACGCACCGGTCCCTTGTCACTATACTTTCGGGACTGGGGCGTTACAGATTGGTATCACAGCGATGTTTGCAACTCTGTAGAATTAAGTCTAGTCTCTTAAACTATTTATTCAGCAGCCCTCAATACGTCTTCTGCACCGCTCTTAACAAAAAGGTATGTAAGTATTTATAAAATTAAGGCACATGAGAGTTCAGTTAGTCACATTGTATATTTTTCAAGTTTCATGATTATATGTCATGATTCATTTATCAAAGCTATATCCAGGTTTCACAATAAGAAATCGTGATTCTTTTTATTTAGGTTTCATGATAAGAGATCATGAATCAAAAGCTATTTTCAGGTTTCACGATCATATATCGTGATTCATTTATTTAAAAATATTTTTCTTTCAGGTTTCACGACTAGTTTTCGTGATTCGTTTATTGAGAATCTTTTACAGGTTTCATGATTATTTGTCATAATTCATCTATTTCAGAATATTTTTTAGGTTTTGTGATAAGATATCATGAATCGATTATTTATAATATTTCAGGTTTCATGATTAAATTTTGTGATTCATTTGAATAAAATGTATTTATAGGTTTCACGACATGAGTTCATGATTCATCTAAAGTTATTCAAAGATTTTTAAGATATCTAGATTTTGATTTTGACCAAAAGATAGTAGTAATTAGAAGAGATTAGAATTACTTTAAGTGATGAGAATAAGCTGTTAATAACTTATAGACTGAACATAGTAAAGAGTCTAGCCTATAGTAGCTTCAACCTAGCATTGGCCATTAAGTTATCTTGTTGTTTTTGAAAACTTAACCTAATTTTGGTGGAATTCTTTAGATGGCAAGAATGATTCAGACAGCACGAAAGCGCACTCGAAATTTCTATACTTTTGAGGAGCACATTAAGAGATTTCGTACATATGCTAGAGATCCATCTGATACAGTCCCTGAGTATATTGGGCATTTTCTATCGCTTTGGTGATGTGCTAGCGGAGCCGAAGGAGGAGTGTTAGACTTTGAAGCCTCTTTCAGATTGGCTTATGGTTTACCACCTTACTGGAGGCGAAGAGCGCTACAGGTATTGGATGATACGGTCGATCGTGATCCTGATACCATGGCCGAGAATGGAGACTTTTCTAGATACTCTAGTATGATTATCAGGATCTGGGCACTTCATAGAGGATGTCCTCCAGTAGATGTAGCAGCACCCTCGCACAGCCATGGTCCACCAGATTCTACCGTGCAGCAGGGTATGGAGTTAGATGCTGGTATACATGTCCCTAGTTTCATTCCCCATGTAGGTACTCATGATGTCAAGGCTGGACTATCAGGCACGCAGGCTGATCAGACTGATGGGTCAGTACCACCTAGAGCTCATGATGATCAGGACGGGAGGTGTGGTATGATGGAGGAGGATACAGATGACGAGGAGACAGATGAGGAGGATCCTGTTGAGGATGAGATAGTGGATTTGACTGAAGATTAGTAGATGGTTGGATGATGATAGCACTTGGCTAGACTGGTTAGGCATCTCTTTTTGATTATATTGTGGGTCTGGTAGCCTTTTTATTCAGACCGACCCGATATCTTTTTGTATTGGTAGTAGTTTGTATTATATATATGATGTATGATGTATGATATATGTATATAAATAGTGATCATTGTATATATGTAAAAGTCCTCTTTTGGGGGCACTTTTCCTTTATCATTCATGTATGGCTATTACTGTTTATGGCCTTGATTTATGTGTGTATAAAAGCTATTCTTATGAGGCAATCAATGTTTATTTTGTTTTATTTTATTTTATATTATTTCTTATTATTAAAATTTCAAAAAAAATTAATTATACATATTAATTTATGTTTTTAATTTATATTTAGGATGCTGCCACGTAGGAGATTACCAATCCCAGAAATCTGAGAAGAGATACCAGAGGTAGAAATACCTATTCATCTGTCACGAATTGAGAATGATTTTCGAAAACATAATCCACCTATGTTTAACGGAATGGGTGATCCAATGGATGGTGAGAAGTGGATTCGTGCCTTGGAACGAATCTTTAATTTTATAGGTTGCACCGATGAAGAAAAATTATCTTGTGCTCAATTTCAGCTGACAGATGATGCAGACTACTGGTGGGAGTCTGTATGTAGAACAATGACGGAAGAACAATGGCAACAATTTTCTTGGGAAGATTTTAAGGCTGAGATATATCAAAAGTATATTCCAGACTGCTTTAGAGATAAGAAGGAGTCAGAATTTTAGAATTTTCGACAAGGAAAATCCAGTGTCACAGAGTATGATAGAAATTTTAACCTACTGTCAAGGTATGCCCCACATCTCGTGGACACTGATAAGAAGAAAGCAAACAAGTTTCGAAAGGGCTTGAGACCAAAAATTAGGATAACCCTTGCAGGTCAGGATGAGATGACGTATGCACAAACTTTGAGTAGGGCTCTGAACATAGAATCCATAATGCCAACAGATCGATTACCACAATAGTCACTACAAAAAACTCAAGATCCAAAAGAAAAAAGGAAATGAGCGGATAACAGTAAAGGAAATTTCCAAGGAAGAAAACAGCCATGGCAGAGAAACAATCAAAATAACCAGTTCAATCAGCAGAGAAACAACGGGCCTTGCCCAAGATGCCATAGGTACCACCCAGGCAGATGTATGACGGGAAATGATGGATGCGTTATGTGTGGAAAGCCAGGACATATGGCCAGGGATTGTCGCAATAATGTTAGAAACAATAGACCTCCTCAGCAACCAAATCAGGGAAACAACCCTAGGCCGAATCAAGGAAACAAGTTTAGGCCACAACAAGAGGGAAATCCCAAGCCTAATCAAGGTAGCAACCCTAAGCCAAACCAAGGAAGAAATTTGGCACCAAACCAAGGACAGCGCGACCAGCAACAAGCTAGAGTTTATGCACTGAACCAGCAGCAAGTTGCACAAAACTCAGAGAACCTAGCAGGTATGATTAACTTGCTTGATATACCTGTACTAGCATTGTTCGATACAGGAGCAACACACTCTTTTATATCGTAAGAAATATGTGAACGATTGAATTTAAGGCAAGATAAAGTTGTTAATGCCTTAGAAGTTAGCATTCCCTCATGAAAAACATTGATAGCAGAGAAGATGTGCTTGAACATAGAGCTTGATATAAGTAATAAGAAATTCAAAATAGACTTACATGTTATCAAGATGAAGGATTTTGACCTAATTCTGGGAATGGATTGGTTAACCACGGTATATGCAACAATATGTTGTCATGAGAGAGAAGTTATTTTAAGAAACCAGGAGAAAACGAAGTTAAATTTTTCAGAGTAAGGATAGGTACAAAGGTACCAATCACTTCAGCACTCAAGAGCGCAAAGATGTTGAAAAATATAACTTGTCAGATGTTTTTGGTGAACCTAACAGGAAAGGAAAAGGACAACATAATGATAGATCAAGTCCCTATTGTTCAAGAATTTAAGGATGTATGTCCAGAAGATCTACCAGGAGTGCCACCAAATAGGCAAGTTGAATTCACAATTGATTTGGAGCTGGGAGCTGCACCAACTTCTAAAGCACCCTATAGAATGGCTCCCAAAGAATTGCAAGAATTAAAGGTGCAATTACAAAAACTACTGAACTTAGTTTCATACAACCTAAGTTTCATACAACCTGGTGTTTTGCCTTGGGGAGCACCTATATTGTTTGTTAAGAAGAAAGATGGGACGTTGCGGATGTGTATCGATTACAGAGAACTATATAACTTAACTATAAAGAATAGATGCCATCTTCCAAGGATAGATGACTTATTTGACCAGCTCAAGGGAGCGCGTGTGTTCTCGAAAATTGATCTAAGATCTGGGTACCATCAGCTTAAGGTTCGAAAGGAGGATATTCCAAAAACTGTATTTCGAACACGTTATGGCCAATATGAGTTCATAGTATTGCCATTTAGGTTAACAAACGCACTAGCAGTCTTTATGGATTTGATGAACCGAATATTTCATCCATACTTGGATAATTTTGTCCTTGTGTTTATAGATGATATTCTTATATATTCCAAGACTGAAAATGAACACCAAGAGCATCTGCGAATATTGTTGGAAACACTATGAAAAGAAAAGTTATATGCCAAATTCAGCACGTGTGAATTCTGGCTTGAAGAAGTAATGTTTCTTAGCCATATTGTGTCAGCACAAGGGATTATTTAGATCCTGCCAAGATTGAAGCAGTAAGCAACTGGAAATCACCTACCAGTGCGCATGAAATAAGAAGCTTTTCAGGATTGGCTGGCTACTACAGAAGATTTATTGAAGGATTCTCTAAAATAGCAAGACCAATGACCCAAATGTTGAAAAAGAAGATCAAATTCACTTGGTCTGAAGAATGTGAGAAGAGTTTTCAGAAACTCAAAGAGAAGTTAACCACAGCACCGGTACTAGCCATACCAGAAGGAAATGAGAGATTTGTCATCTTCACTGATGCATCCTTACAAGGTTAGGGTTGTGTTCTCATGCAAAATGGGAAAGTCATTGCTTATGCTTCCCGTCAACTAAGACCACACGAGTTAAATTACCCTACACATGACCTTGAGCTAGCAACAGTAGTGCATGCTTAAAAAATTTAGAGGCACTATTTGTATGGTGTAAAGAGTGAAATTGACACAGATCACAAGAGTTTAAAGTATTTCTTTGAGCAAAAGGACTTGAATATGAGACAAAGAAAATGTTTAGAGTTGGTGAAGGATTATGATTGTACGATTCAATACCACCTCGGAAAGGCCAACGTAGTGGCAGATGCCCTCAGTCAAAAACCTAAAGCAGATTTGGGATGCTTCCTAACCTAACAAGAGAAACTCGTACAAGAATTTAAGAATCTAAGAATAGAGCTGGTACGACCACCAAGCTCTACAAAAAGTTATATAGCTGCTTTAACAACTAAACCAGATCTGAGAGAAAGGATTGTAGAGGCACAGAAGAAAGATGGTTTCTTAGAGAAGATGCGCTCACAAGCAAGATCAGATGATCCTAAAGGTTTTGCTGAGGCAAGTGATCACGCTCTTATGTTTGAAAGAAGAATTTGTGAGCCCCACGATCAAGAGATAAAGAATGAGATAATGAGTGAAGCTCATGATACTCCTTATACAGCACATCCTGGGAGTATAAAAATGTATCGAGATCAGAAGAGAAATTTCTGGTGGAGAAATATGAAAAGAGAAATAGCCTCATTCGTGGAACGTTGTCTATCATGTCAGCAAGTGAGAGCAATACACCAAAGACCATCAAGACTTTTACAACCATTAGAGATTCCTGAATGGAAGTGGGACCACATCAACATGGACTTTGTTGTTGGTTTACAAAAAACAGTACATGGAAACACCGATATCTGGGTTGTTGTTGATCGACTAACCAAATCAGTGCATTTTCTTCCAATGTGAATGACCTTAGGACTGGACAAGTTAGCACAATTATATGTCAAGGATATTGTCAGATTATATGGGATACCTGTGTCTATCACATTTGATCGTGATGCAAGGTTCACATCCAGATTCTGAAAAAGTTTGCAAGATGCTATGGGCACTAAATTGAATTTCAGCACAGCTTTCTATCCTCAAACTGATGGACAGACAGAAAGAACCATACAAACACTTGAGGATATGCTTCGAGGAGTAGTAATTGATGGAGGAGAAAGCTGGGAGAATATTCTACCTTTAGTAGAATTTGCCTATAACAATAGTTATCAGGCTTCAATAGAGATGGCACCATATGAAGCCTTGTATGGTCGAAAGTGTAGATCACCACATTACTGGGATGAAGTGGGTGAGAGAAAAATAATGGGCCCAGAGATTGTTCAGACAACGGTGGAAATAATCGATAAAATAAGAAAAAGAATAGTAGAGGCCCAAGACAGACAAAAGGCATATGCAAACAAACGTCATACTGACTTGCATTTTGATGTTGGAGATAAAGTATTCTTGAAAGTATCTCCGACAAAGGGAGTTGTAAGATTCGGCAAAAGAAGCAAATTAAGGCCAAGATATATAGGACCCTTTGAAATTCTTGAGAGGATTGGAGATGTTGCTTATAGATTGGCATTACCGCCAAGTCTAGAAGGAGTACATGACATGTTTCATGTATCTATATTAAGAAAATACGTGTTTGATCCTAAACATGTAATTAAATATCATGAAGTGGTCCTAAGCGAGGATTTGACCTATGAAGAAAAACTAATAGCTATACTTGACCGAAAGGTGCAAGTATTGAGAAATAAACAAATACAACTGGTGAAAGTTTTGTGGAGCAACCATGGAAGCGAGGAAGCTACATTGGAACTTAAAGACAAGATCAATGAGCAATACCCTGACTTGCCATTTAGAGGTATGTCAAATTTCGGGATGAAATTTATTTTAAGGGGGGTAGAATGTAATATCCCAGACTTTTTAGTATTAAAATAATATCCTATGATTACCTTAAGGGTAAGTTAGGAAAGAAAATAGACCCTTAAAAATTTTATTTTAGGAAAAGTGTGTCATTGGATGGGTTAACGATGCTCGGGACATTCTTATATTTTTATAATGAGACCCCAGTGTAGTTTAAAACTTAAAAAAATGTTTATATATATATATATATATATATATATATATATATTTCTCAGATATATTCATATTAGAACCTTAGATATAGACTCAGTTATACATAATAGTAGAATTTAAATTATTAAGTATATATATATATATATATAAACATATATATAGATTCCCCGTACCACTATCTCTTAATATACACAATTTATATTAAGGCTATACATAGAGATATGAATAAAATATTAAATAATAATAACAATAGTAATTAGTTGATGATTCACCAATTAAAACCCCATAAACGTGTCCTGAAGAGGAAATGGATTAGTGGAAGGCTATGTGTCAAAATATGGATTGGATGCCTCTCATTGTTAAAATAAAATACTTTTTGTTATAAAAAAAATATAATTTCCATATCATAACACATGTTTTTCTTTACGTTTCATCTCATCAGTAGCAAATATATATATATATATATATAGGGGATGGTTCTGGTGTAAACCATTCCTGGTGTGTAAACTGTAAACCAATCTCCAACCACACATCTATTAAAATCCAATGGTCAAGATTTGGTCAAAGGGACGGTGGCATTCTTGTAAATAAAGGGAACTTCAAAAATCACGGTGGTATTTTGGTAATTTTTGCGTTTGGGTTAAAATAAAAAAAATTAAAAAATCGGACTTCCAGGACGCGGGCTAACGGAGACACAATCATATGCTGACGAATACATAATCATATGCTAACGAAGTAGAATTATTTCATGCAGAACACCTAACTTTAAATACAAAACTGATTTTGTTAGAAAATTATTAAATGGCGACTTTTATATGGTTGGAAAGCTAGTCAATCCTAATTTTCAACAAAAAATAATTTCAAAAAAAATATGAATCCTGGACAAAGTTATAAGTGTTTGATTGAAGGTTGTTAGTCGCATTATTTGGCTTCAATCCAGAACATTATTGCTTTTGTTAGCATTGTGTATAACTTTTCTTTAGCATTACATAATACTTCCGTTAGCATACGACAATGCTAACAACAACAAATGATAAAATTCAATAAAATTAAATTGTTAAACTCTAAAATTGATGTGATAGCAATATAACTAATCATGATGCTAGCGAATCATCAGTCATATGCTAGCGAATCATGTTTAATTGAGATGGATGTTATACATTAAAAATACACATGCAACATTAAACACGTATGATTCTATTATCATATATAATTATACTACATTAGCATTATTATAATATTTTAGTTTGCATATGTCAATGCTAACGTTAGCAGTGCATTAACATTCTGATGAGGATATCCATAGCAATGATGACGTCAGTGAAGAGCTGCAATTCAAAGGACCTGTTACAAGACTATGAGCTAAGAAGTTGCAAGAATATTTACAAGCCATAATTCGCAAGAAGTTCGAAGTTAAAGATGGAGTGCAAGGAAGCTTGAAGAAGATGACATTGTTGACATTTGAAGATGGAGATCAAGATGTGAACGTGTGTGCATGAAGAAGGAGGCGTGCGTGTGCTTTTGTTGGGCTAGATATGTATACTTGCTATTCAACCCAAGTTAAGCATGCATGGTGGAAAAGCCCAAAATAATCGGCCCTTGATGATTTAATTAAGGGGATTGATTTATTAGATTATAGTATTTTATTTATTTAATTTATCCTATGGTTTGGATGAATTTTTGGCAGATTTTTAGTTAAGATTTTCGGTTATTTTGGATAGAGATTTGACTAGATTTTTAGATAAGGCAAGATCTACAAAATCTACCTTAAATAGAATTCTAGTTTAGGAAGTTGTCAAAGTCCAATTCTAGTCTAAGTTGGACTCATTATTTTCGATTCTTAGGCTTAGGATTTTCGATCCACCTATTATAAATAGGGGATCCATATTTCATTGTTACTTTAGACCATATTTGATAATTAAAGCTTTGCTTCAATATTGTCTCAACCCCATTTAAATCTTTGTGAGTTTAGATCTTTTAAATTCATACTCTTAGATTTAGCATCTCTATGTTTTACAAAGGGAATTCGCCGTCCACGTTCGAGGGATCATCGGAGACTTGCTATCGAAGAACAACTTAAAGAATTTGGCCTTGTGTACATTCGAGATTCAAGGCAACTTTCGGGTTGTAATTCACATCGACCATACATCAACATTGCCGCCGTTCGACGTCTAACACCAGCCATCAACGTCCGCTTCCAAGTCAGCCCCGTTTGTGATCAAGTTCGAGTTCATCTCGTTCAATTCGTAACTTCGATTCTACCCTATCATACCCTATCTACTCTAGCCTTATAGCCTACTCATCATCATCGAAATTCCATCATTCTTACCCTTATCATAGCCGTCCAAAAATAGCCCTTCTTTTGATTGGATTTGTGTTATTTTGTGTGATATTGTCTAGGTATTCTAATTGAGTCTTAATCGTCTAGTTATTCGAGTATAGAATCCTTTCGTAATCGACGTAGTTTCTTTCCTAGCTTCCACGTCTGTTGTGTCTCGTTGCGTCATTAGTCCCGGGTCACATCACATTCTCATATAAAAAATATCATAATGCATTAATGTATTGTTCATTGTGAATATAATTGATACTAATGAAATATTTATTATATGTTAATGAAACACATCCTAATTGAGATTAAATAAACATTTATAACAATATAATTGATGTCAGTGAAGCATATATTAATTGAAATGTAATAAATATTTACAGTAATATAGTCGATGCTAATGAAATATTTGGCATATGCTAATGAAGCATTTGTCAGATGCTAATGAAATATTTTTTATATACTAAAGAAGTATACCTAATTACGATTGAATAAATCTTTGTCGCAATATAACTGATTCTGACGAAACATTTGCCATATGCTAACGAAAAATATGTCGTATGCTAATGAAGTATTCTGAGCTAAAATTGTCATATGCTAACGAAACATATGTCGTATGCTAACAAAGTATTCTGAACTTAAATTGTCATATGCTAACGAAACATATGTCGTATGCTAATGAAGTTTTCTGAGCTTGAATACGCATGAAAAGTGAAACTTTTGTATTTTTCGTCCATATTTTTCCAAATAAACATATGCTTCACTGATCTTAAATGAAAGGGGATTAAAAGACCTTTCATTTGATATATTATTTGCGCTAATCTGATGAAAAACGAGCAATTTATGATAGTTCGAAGTTTTTAAGAATTTTTTTAGATGTTGAGTCAGCATGTCATCAGATTTTTTTCAACAAACAGACGAAAATACCCCCATAGGCTGAAAAAAGTAGCGAAAATAACAAAAATGCCACCACATATTTGATTTAATCTGGAGCGCTAATTTTTATTGAATGTGTGGTGATAGATTGGTTTACAGTTTACACACCAGGGAATGGTTTACATTTGATCCATTCCCTACACACACACACACACACACACACACAAGTTCTACGTAGAAATAGATTAAATCCAATCAAATATTCTCTCGCAAGGTAACTTCTTCTTGAAGGTATTCTATTTGAGATTCATGCATCAATTAATTCTAGTTTATGTTTGATATTTAGGTTGATAAATAAAATTTATTCCACTATATGTTTATGCTTATCTTACTTAACATAATCAACATCACAATACCAATATATATATGTTTTAGTTGTGTTAGTGTATTAGTAATTATTAAAAATCCCGTAATGGAAATTTTTTACTCTAGATATATCTTCACCTATTTAATTTAATGAAAAAGAGCAAGAACATAAAATATTCAATCGGTTCAAAATAAAAAAAATCGATAATAATAAATAAAATAATGCAAGGTTTGAGATTTTATAGATAGCAGTTATAAAATCTAAATTTCATTAGGTTAAAATTAGACTATGTATACGCTTATATGATTAACCAAATTTAATAACAGATTGATTTATGATCCATAAACTTTAATTATTGCAAAGAATAATTATTTATACATAAGCATGAGTAAATGATTTAATTCATTTCGTTAGGTTAATTCAATTTGAAAATTTATACATTCCGATAAAGGATATTACTAAATAATTAAATAATTGGTGTTAAATCTTGAAATGAAATATTTATCAACTAGCTGATAGTGTCCAAGTAATTATGTTACTCTGATCCAATTTTTTTTTATAAAATAATAATTGTATAAGTACACTACATGTATTCTATTTTCTAAGTTAGAAATGATGTCAAATTAATAGGAAATATATGATTAATTAATAATGAGTTTTAAGGGAGCTAAGGAATTAAATTAAATAAGGATCCTTCTAGCTAAACTAAGTCAATACTGGTTATTGTAGGCTCAGAAGAAGTAGAAGAACCTGAGCTAGGCCGACCTAGAATCTGAAGTTATATATCTTTTTCAAATTATGTTCAGCTAATAAGCTCAACTATTTATCAACTGTGAAACATGAATATCTGTATCAAAATGATTTAGCTCACTGTTCGCGTTCGTCAGTATCCTACGAAAACATTGAGTGCTTAACTAGACTCGAGTTCGGATCCTTTAAAGATTTGGGACCGTATATACACTATCCTTTATTAGACAGTTGGGCTAGAGGACGTGTATATAAGTTAAGACACTGTAGGAAGGGACAGTTGAGATAGAGCATGCAAGTAAGGCTAAAAGAAGCTTTGTATACATGGAATGCTTTTAGTTTTGAAACATTTCCATTGTTATACTTGTGTGGATACGATATTCATAACTATAAAATGATTGTAAACTATTTATCAAAATTTCCCACTAGGTACACTAGTTTTCAACCCAAAGTTTTTTTTAAATATTTTCAGGTTGAGAGGTGGGCTGGAAGATGATGGAGCTGAGGCAAGGGCTAGCTTTTGTTATATGTTTGCCCTTTTTGTATTGTTTAGAGATCCTAGTTACTCTAAAATAATGAAATAGTTTGAAATAATTTGCTTAAGTCTAATAAAGATGCTCTGCGCTTGTTCCGTCTACTCTGATATAGTTTATCTTCAATTGTTTGAATCATATTATGATTTGTGCTTATTGTTGAGCTACGCCTTTACAATTGATTGGTGGGATAAGTTTCCTTTGATGATTGGTCATTGATTCGGGTTCTTTCTAAATGCCTTAGTGCGTGGTTTTATTATAGTTGTAGAGGTTATGCTGCCTAAATGATTGGGGTACTAACCCTACTTATATAATTATCTTTATACAACAATCCCTTCCCCCATTTCCCCCTAGTAACGCACCCGTCCCTTGTCACTATACTTTCGGGACTGAGGCGTTATAACTTGGCTGATCATCATCCTCCATTGAAGCTAGTTCGAACAATCCCAATTGGATGCACAACTCCACAAATCTAGCTTCTGGCAATGGCTTGGTGAAGATATCGGCTATCTGCTTCTCCGTGTTGACATATTTGATGCATATGTCTTTCTTCTCAATGGGATCTCTAATGAAGTGGTGCTTGATATCAATGTACTTCATCCTTAAATGCAATACTGGAATTTGAGATATTACAATAGCACTATTGTTATCACAGTAGATAGACACTTCTTAAGTCTCCACCTTGTAATCTTTCAGCTGTTGCTTCATCCAAAGGATTTGCGCACAACAACTTCCAGCAGCTACATACTTGGCTTCAGTTATTAACGTGGCAATTGAGTGCTTCTTTTTGCTAAACCAGAAAATCAGTTTGTTCCTATGAAATTGACATGTTCCACTGGTACTTTTTCTGTCGATCTTGCATCCTCTGAAGTCTGAGTCTGAATAGCCAGATAGACTCAAGCTATCATCTCTGTGATACCATAATCCAAGATTTATAGTTCCTTTGAGGTACTTCATGATCTTCTTTGCTGCTTCGAGATGACTTTTTCCAGGTTGACTTGGAACCTTGCACACAGTCTGAATAAATAGGAGATGTCTGGTCGGTTGGTAGTTAGGTAGAGAAGAGATCTAATGATTCCTCTGTAATGCATCTGACTTCTTCATCAAGAGTCAGCTGCACTGATGTGTTTATTGGAATCTTGAGAGTTTTTCCCTTATCAGTTCCAAACTTCTTGACAAGCTCTTTGGTGTACTTTGCTTGACTGATGAAGATTCCATCTTCCAACTGTTTCACTTGGAGTCCTAGGAAGAAAGTCATTTCTCCCATCATGCTCATCTCAAATTCGCTTTGCATCAGTTGAGCGAATCGAGTGCAGAGATCCTTACTCTTTGATCCAAAAATTATAAATCCACATAAATTTGGACCATTAAGATCTCAGTTGATCGTTCTATTCTGAATAGAATACTATCGATGACTCTTTTTTGAAACCCATTCTTTAGCAAGAATGTTATAAATGTTTCATACCAAGCTCTTGGACCTTGCTTTAATCCATATAGAGCTTTCTTCAGCTTGTACACCTGATCTCCAATTTCAAATCCTGGAGGTTGCTCGACATAAACATCCTCCTTGAGCATTCCTTGCAAGTACGTACTTTTCACATCCATTTGATAGACTGTAAAATTGTTGTGAGCTACATAAGCTAGGAACAATTTGATGGCCTCCAATGTTGCAACTGGTGCAAATGTCTCATCAAAGTCAATCCCGTCACTTTGAGAATATCCTTTAGCTATTAGTCTTTCCTTGTTCCTTGTGATCATGCCTTGTTCATCCAGCTTGTTGTGAAAGACCCACTTAGTCCTTCACTTTAAGAGTATCCTTTAGGTTTTCGGCCTGTCGACAAGAAACTATACATCGTTTCTTGTGAACTAGTTCAGCTCTTCTTGCATCACGATAATCCAGTCTGAGTCTTCAAGGGCTTCTTTGATGTTGGCTGGTTCCATTTGCGAGATAAAGCATGTGAAGAGAGCTTGCTCAGTTGACCCTCTAGTTTGAACTCTGCTTCTTGGATCACCAACAATTTTGTCGACTGGATGACTTCGAAGCCATTTGGGCAGATTGACTTCAGCTGCGCCTTTAGCTGGTTCTTCAGTTGCTTCTTCAACTGGACCTTCAGCTGATTCTTCAGCTAGTCTTTCAGCTGCTGCTTTGACTCCAGTTTCTCGTCAACTTCACTGGTTGTTCCCCCTATTTCAGTTATAGGGTTTGTGGTCTCAACACGAATTGTGTCCTCATTGACCAAGTTGTCTTCAACTGGTCTAGAGTCAGTTTCAATGCCATCTTCTAGTGAAGCTTCAAACCGCTCTGGAACAATGTGATCAACATAGTCCTGTGAGTTTTCAGTTTCACTAGATAATCCTTGTAGTGATGTATGATTTTTCTCTTTGTTCTTGTACTCATCAGCAAGCTCATCAAATACCATTATTGTTGATGTAACATTTGCAGCCAAATACTTTAAAGTAAGAGATAGAAGGCTTACGATCCTTGTACAGCTCATAGGGAGTTTTGTCATGTGTGGTGACGATGGCACTTCTATTCTAAGTATGGCAAGCTATGTTGACTGCTTCGGCCTAATAAACTTCAGCTATGTTGGCATCTGCTACCATTACTCGAGCTGCCTCCTTGAGCGTGCGATTTCTCCTCTCAGCTACGCCATTTTGTTAAGGAGTTTTTGCAACTGAGTGCTCATGAGTGATTCCTAGTTCACTCATAAAATTGATCATTTGCTGATTGACAAATTTAGTTCGATTGTCAGATCTAATCCTTTAAACTGATTTTTCTTTGTCAGTTTGTAATCTTCTGATCAATGCTAATAGCTTGGTAAAAGTCTCATCCTTGCTTCTCAGGAACTCCACTCAGGTTTATCTTGAGTAGTCATCTACTACTACAAGAGTAAACTTCTTGCCTCTAGGGATTGGTGGCTTCACTGGTCTAAACAGGTCCATGTGTAGCGGCTGTAGAATGTAAGTTGTTCTTTGAGGATGACTTTTGTTTTTGAACGATGACTTTAGTTTCTTTCCTTTCTGGCATGGTCCGCAGACTCCAGCTTTCTTGTAGATCTCCTTGGGAAGCCCCTCAACCAACTCTTTCTTAGTCAGGTACTTGATTGTTTTAAAATTGAGGTGATTCAGTCGTCGATGCCATAGCCAGCTTGCTTCAGTTGATCCTTTAGAAAGAATGCAAGCTTCTGAATAGCCAGTTGACCAGTCAACAACATACATGTTGCCTTTTCTGACTCTAGTCAGGAATATGGCTCTAGTTGACTTGTCTCTGATGTGACATGAGCTGTTGCTGAAGTCGACTGAATATCCGTTGTCACAAAGCTGACTGATGCTTAGTAGCTTGTGCTTCAGTCCTTCAACATGTGACACTCTATTGATGACAACTTTCCCTTTGACTACGAACCCTTATCCAATGGTTCGACTCTTTAAGTTGCCTCCAAAAGTAACTAGTAGTCTCTTAATGATATGACCATGACAAGCATCAAATCGGCTCTCCCAAAGCTGCCATTAAAGAATTCGAAGATTATCATGTTGTTCAAAATTAAAGATTGGAGATCAAGGTTTGAAGAAGACAAATACTTGAAGAGAAGAGAATGGACGTGTGCATTGTGATTAATTTAACGTGTGCATATGCATGTTAATTAATTGAGCAGCCCACGTCGCCTATGAAGTCCAAGATTGAATGCTCAAAGTTGTTGGGTTTATTTTATCCTAGTTAGATTTTTATTTATTTAATTAGGATAAGATTTTATTATTTTATTTATGTAATTTTTGTCTATTTTTAATAAGGATTTTCTAGAAGGTTTTTTAGCTAGGTAATTAGAGTTTTAATTATGGGAACTTCTTTCCTAGTTAAAATTCTAGTTTAGGTAGTTTCCTAGTCCAATTTTAATTATTTTAGGCCATTATTTTCTTCCCCCCTTATGTATAAATAAGGGATCCATATATTTTATTTTCTTTAGACTTTGCATGAAATAAAGAGTTATTTTCTCAATTGTCTCACGATCCTTAGGTTGATCAAACAAACACTTTTGTTGATTTAGTCATAAATCACTATTCTTAGAGGGTAGCATCTTTAAGTCTTATTCAAGGGAACCTTTTAATTCACATTGAGTGATTATTGGGAACTCGCTAATATCGAAGAACAGCTTAGAGATTTTGGCATCGTGGTACGTTCGAGATCGCAAGGCAACTATCAGGTTGTCATTCAACTTCAACAACATCAGCCATGTCCATCATCATCAACACCCATCAACCACAATTCGTACTTCTCCTACAACATTGCTACACGTTCAGATCGAGTCCCACACGAGTTCGAAGTCGTTCGAGTCGATTTCTAGCTATACGTTCTATTCAGGCCCTAATTAGCACATATACCGTAAGTTGTTCGAAACTCTATCATAATCTATCCTCTCCAGCCCTTCTTTACCATTAATCACGTCCATATACATCCTAAGTCCATTGCATACACATTCGAGTCAAATTCAGTTCAAGTCTTCCGCTATTCGTTCCCAAAACTCCTCCTACTCCTAGCTAGAACTGCAGGCATTGAATTCTCCAGCTAGCCAAGTGGTGGAGAGTATTAAAGAATGGAACTCCCCAAAATTGAAACTGGAACTGATCGAAGAAAGGATGAAACAAATCGAGGAGGACTCGAACTGACCGCACCCCGCGCGCCAATGGCATGCCGCGCGCTCGCGGGGCTAGAGAGCCGCACACCGACAGGGCACTGCTTGTGCGTATGGGTGCTGCACCGAGAGGGCTCACACACGGCCATAGGGGAAGTGCGTCGGGGCATAGCTTGTGCGCGCATGGGGTGTTTCAGCCTCCGACTTTTCTCATCAGTTTGGCGCTTTCGTTTTGTCATCAGTTTTGGTGCTCCAGTTGTCTCTCCAGCTGGGACACTTCAACATCTCCCCAGTTTGGTCTCAACTTAGCTCTCGGTTCTTCAACTGTAGCTCCAAGCTCTTGGCTTCATCAGTTCCGTTCATCAGTCAGGAGACTCCAACTGATCCCATCAGTTGTGGCACCAGCTCAGCTCCAAGCTCTCAGCTGTAGCTTGGAATCATCAGTTTGTCCTCAAAACTGATCAGTTTGGGGTGCGACTTGAGCTCAGCCATCAGCGAGACCCCCGACCAGCTCAGTGAAATGGGTGATTTAGGATCTAACAATAATCTGGAGCTTCAGTTAGGTTTCGACTCCTAGCCACTTTTTTACCGTAAAATCTTGCTTTTTGACACAAAAGCTCAAGTTTTGCACAAACCTGGCCCAACTTACCAAAAGAGCAAACGTGAAGGAAATAACATAAAAACATCACACAAACAAAGGAAAAACACATACTAAAGATACTAAATTCCTATGATAAAATAGGATAAATAATCACCAAACACTTACCTGTCCCTACTGCTCGCTGAGACTTTCGGTTCTATTACTCATCGTTACAAGATTTAGATCTCTCTCGATCTTCAAAAGGGCAGTCTTGAATCTGTTATCAACCTGGAATGCTCCTTCAACTTGAGCTGAGTGGTTGATCCATGAAGAACTGGAACTGAGAAGCTTTGCTCTGGCTAGAATTCTTCGTCAGCTAGCTGCTTGCTTGGAACTTGAAGCACGCCTTCTCAGTTGGGACTTTTCGCACTTAAGAGATTTAAGCTTTGAGCTATGGGGAGAGAGAAAGAAAGCTCAATATCTGCAAAATATAACAAGATTTAGATTGGCGAAAGTCTTGGCCAGAATGAGATTCACCCCCTTTATATAGATGAGCGATCTCAGTGACCGTTAGGTTCTGCTAATCGATGGTTCGATTGATTTCACCAATGGCAGTTTAATGTTTGTAGCGGTTGAAGCTTTGAATGAACTAGCCGTTGAATTCAATGGCTTCTGCTCCAAGATTGTTAGGATCTTTCCAAGATTTCTTGTCAGGATCTTCAATGAATGATTGTCAAAGAGCAGTTACTACGGCTATCAGTTTTGGACTTCAGCTGATGGGATCTCAGCTGTCTCAACTTTCAGCTCTGAGATTGTCTAGTTGGCAGTTCCTCAGTTGCCTCAAGCTTCAGTCCCAGAATGGTCCAGTTCAGCTGCCTTGATCTTCACCTCTGGATCTTTGGCGACTAAGCTTTAAAAGCTTTTTGTTCTGGATTCCAATCGGCTTTCTTTTGAGCTTTTTCTCCAACTGATTGATCTTTGATCAATTTAGTTTGGTTTTGAGCTTTCAAGGTGGCTCTTCTCTCATCAGTTTTTCTTGGCTTTCAGCTAGATTGATGGCTTACTTATCTGTGGATGTCTTCCAGTCTTTAGTATTCTCTCCCCCCCTTAGCTGTTCAGCCTACAATATTCTCTTCCCCGTATAGCGTTACTTAAGCTTTGAAGAGTAGACTCTGACTGGTCTGGTTGAGACATCGTTTTCAGCTAGTTGACCATGCTTCAAGGCGATTGACTTTCGCTTTAGCTGAGTTGAGATTTGAAGTCTTACTTAGTCATTACTCCCGACTTCCAGCCTGAATAACCTGCAATTTTTCATATAACTTTTCCATATATTTTGACATTTCATCAAAACCATCAGTTAGGCTACCTTGATAGTTTTTCCCAACACATTGTTGTTTCACTAATGTGCTATATTTTTATTATTTCGAGAGTTGACGTCGCCGGTTCACTTCTTATTTTATTCCCTAAACTTTAATAATGTAAATTATTATTTAATATTCACGATTCATAACTTAATATGTAGCAAACTACCACAAAAAATAATCTAATTAATAAGAATAAAAAACTATTAATAATATTTTTCAATCACAATTCACAATTAATGTAAATTCAAACTCAATTGGAGAACTAAACAATTTAACTTAACTTATTGACAAAACTATATTTAAATTTTGAAAAAAAATAGAAAAAATAATTTTAAAATATAAATTTAGTTAGTTATTAATTTAGATATTCGAATCTGTACACTAATTTAAATTCCAAATTTACACTACTTATTTAATCCCTAATTCTATCCTTTTTTTTTATATATTGTGTACATGCAGTAAGCACTAAATTAAAGTTTTTGGGAGGGGACCACTAAATTAAAGATGGTTTTTACTAATAAAATTAATGAGAGAGATTAAATAGATGTATTTTGTTTAAAAAAATGAAATAAGAGATTTATTTTAATATGTTCTATGGAACCCTTCACACCAACCAACAAATTTCTCTCTTCTCTTGCTTGTTTTTTACTTTTAGGAATAAATTAAATATATTAGATTGATAAAAATAATATCCATCATTCAAAGTAAACGTCTCAAAATAGTATTATAAAGAATTAAGAGTACAAATATACCCACTGATCACCATGTAGATCCGGCACTCTCCATATAAGGCTTATATATAATCATTATACAAAAATAATTGTCATTTTGTTTTATCATTTTAATCCTGTATGTATATTGTAAAGTTGATATATTCGCTGTTTTGATTTTTAACTGTTCTTTGAAGGGTAGGGTAACTTAAAAATTAAAACACTACTTACATACACACTTGTATATAAGTGCAAAAAACTTTATCTTGCCTTTTTTTGTTATTATTACTCCCTCTATAACAAATTAATAATTGTTTTAAAATTTTACACAGATTTAAGTTATAATAACACTTAATTTGATATAGAGCTAAAATTCTGAGATGATAATTTATTTAATATGGAGGGAGTATTAAATTAAATTAAATGTTTCAATTCCACAACATCTCAAAATATCATTAGTTATTAGAATAATCCGTTTCGCACCTGATACGAGCACGAAAAGCGTCAACGAATCAAATCCAAGAATGACATTGAAAGGTTCGAGGATTCTCGTGTTGTTCAAGATTAAAGATTGGAGATCAAGATTTGAAGAACAATACATGATTAAAAGTTGAAGATGAAGAGCCAGCAGTATGGACATACCGACTGCGTGTCAGATTATTTTAATTAGGAGCTGATTTAATTAGATTGTAGTATTATTTTAGACTATAATATTTATTTATTTAGATCAGTTTTTAAGGTAATTTTCTACCTTGTATAGAATTCTAGTTTAGGCAGTTCTTTTAGTCCAATTTGGACAAGCTTTTTTATTTTTTTTAGATAAAATTTCTGTGCCCCCTTATGTATAAGGGTCCGTGTTTTTTTTTCTTTACACATTGCTTGAATATTGAAGTTTTATTTCACTTTATCTCAAGATTCATCGGTTGATCACGTTTATACTTTTATTATTTTGGTTCAAAAGCAATACTCTTTAGATCCATCAAGTCTAAGGTTTTATTCAAGGTTCTTTCGAGTTCTTCAAGATCACGAGGGAATCGCTATCAATCGAGGAGTATCAATCATCGCGTTCATAGATTCCAATCTATGGGTTCGACAAGGTACAAATCACATCACTCATCTACCATCATTTATCATCCATGCCCAATTCATCATTACCATCATCCCTTCCACAACCATAACTCATACACGAAAGTTCATCCAAAATTCGTCCATAAACCTTAGCCATAATAACCATAAATCCACCATCCCTAAATCTACCTAACCGTACCTTTATCCTATTTATTTGGCTTTCATGTTTTGCTTATTTGAATCATTAATCTAGGTATTTTAAGTTTCTTAATTCATCGAGTCTAATTCAGTTCATAATCGAGTCTTTTGGTTCTAGTTTAGTCAGATTGAATCCTTCTTAATTCTGACGTGTTCGAGTTCTTAAGTCTTCAGCTATGTTTCCTCTAGATTTAACTTAGATTCATTGTCGGGTTACATCACTTCTTGGGAGCAAACTGATCATGAGGGGGTTCCAAAATTGGTATATAAAAAGCGAGGTAATGTTCTAGTAAATGAGTTGCGTCGATCTGGACGGATTCGTCAAAAGAACGGTGAGGCGGTGAACCATGCTATTCACGAAGAATCCTTTGCTCCTTATGTGGTCTCTGAACCAAATATAGTGGCCCTACAACATATGGAGTCGATTTCCCAATCTCACGATTTGGAACAGAATGCGAGCGAGCCAGCTCTCTCGCGTGTTTTTTCGAGTTCTCAATGAATATTATAACCTAGAATATTTATGGAATCTCCATTGAGGTTTCTAGGAATATTCTTAGGAAACATATTCAGGCTTTTAAGCCTGATTTGCTTGGTATTATAGAGCCTCGTACTCGTTTCGAGAAAGTTTCTGCTTCTTATCGGCATTCAATGGATTTAGTTCCTCTCTTTCAAAATGTTCATGCTGAGCGCTCTTCTAATATTTAGATTTTTTTGACATCTCATGTTGAGGCCTCAGTGGTTTTTTCTTCTGCTCAATATGTGATGATTAAGATTTCTTTTCATAATTTTAATGGAATGGTGGTTGTGGTACATGGATCCTCCTCTTATATGTAGAGTCAATAATTATGGGAGAATCTTAGATGTCTTACTGGATGTTTTATCATTCATGGTGATTTCAATGCAGTTAGGGGAGCTTACGAACATCGCACTTCTTCCAAACCACCTCCACAGGCCTGTTTGGATTTTAACAATTTCATTGGTGATATGGACATCACGGAGATTATGTCTGGGGTTTATCTTACTCTTGGTCAAGCCAATGTTTTTTTTCCAGAACATGCATTACAGCTATCTTTCTTCCTCGAATATGCTCTGATCACTCTCCTCTGGTGATGATTTGCAAAGCTCTTCAGAATTCAATTCCAAGATCTTTCAGATTCTAGAATATGTGGCTACGTCACGATTCTTTTCTAAGTTTGGTTCGTACCTCTTGGGGAGAACCAATTATTTGCTCGAGTAACATTCGGTTGGTCATGCGAAAACTAAGATGTCTTAAGCTTGCTCTTAAAGATTGGAATGTACAAGTGTTTGGGAATTTTAACGTCAAGATATCGACGCTGGAAAAGAAATTGGCGACTGTCCAGGAGGATATTTCTTTGCATGGATGTACTGATGCCAAAATTGATGAGGAAATTGATCTCCAAGTGAAAATTAATGCAAATTTATTTGTCAAATCTTCTCATTTACAACAAGAAAGCCGTACTGATTGGCTTAATGATGGAGATATAAATACAAAATTCTTCCATGATAGAATTCGTGTGAGACGCGCTAAGGCATCCATTGCTGTGATGTGTATTCGGAATGAGATTGTTAAGGACCAAAACAAAATTGCTGATCACGTGGTTAGTTATTTTAAAAAGTTATTCATGGGCTCGGAGGAGAATAACTCGGATTTGGATTTAATTGATTACCTTCTTCATTCTTTGGTGTAGGAAAATCAAGCTCAAAATCTTATTTCTATGCCTTCCTCGGACGAGATTAAAGTTGTTGTATTTTCTCTTGATGTTAACAGTGTTGCTGGTCCTGATGGTTTCATGGGTATGTTTTATCATACAGTTTGGGAGATTATTGCTACTGATATTCTCAAAGCGGTTCTGAAATTTTTTGAATATGGTGTGGTTCCTCCTAGTTTAAATTCGAGTTTTTTAGTTCTCATTCCTAAGAAGGATGAGGCTACGCGTGTTGAAGACTATCGCCCCATTGCATTGAGTAATTTCTTGTTTAAAATATTTACTAAGATTTTGGCTACAAGGTTGAATTTGGTTACGGCGACATTGGTTAACAAATTTCAATATGGGTTTATTCACGGACAACAAATCCATGATGCAATCCTACTTGCATCTGAGGGAGTTAATCATTGAATAGAACTCATGAAGGACGTAATATGGCCATTAAAGTGGATATCACTAAAGCATTCGATACTTTTCAGTGGGATTTCTTGATTCGGGTTCTTAAGAGGTTTGGTTTTCCATTGAAATTTTGTGAATGGATCGCTAATATCTTAGCCTCGGCTCGGTTTTCTATTTTGGTCAATGGTTCCCTGAATGGATATTTAAATGCTCTTAAAGGGTTCGACATGGTGATCCTCTTTCGCCTCTTCTTTTTGGTATTGCAGAGGAAATGCTTAGTTATTTGATTTTGCGTGCTGTCAACGATAAAAAATTGTTACCAATGTCTTTTAGGAGAGAAGTCTGGTTTCCTACACATATTCTATATGCGAATGACGTGTTTCTTTTTTGACAAGCTTCTAAAAGAAATGTTAAGACTCTTAGAAAGATCCTGGATTATTATGCTTATTTGTCGGGCCATGTTTGTAGTACAACCAAATCCTATGTGTTTTATGGTCGAGGGGATTGGGTGTCAGTCAAGGTTGTTATTGCTTCTCAGCTTGGATTAACGGTTGGTTCGTTCCCTACTTCTTATCTTGGAGTGCCAATCTTTGTGGGTGTTCCGAAACTCAGTCATCTTAGGCCTTTGGCAGATAAGATTCGGGCTAAATTTGATAGATGGAGTGGCAAAACTCTATCTATTGCGGGACGCTTATGTTTGATTAAGGTTGTTATTATGAGTTCATCCATTCATTCGATGATGGTGTATCATTGGTCGATTTCTCTGGTGTAAGATTTGGATCGGGCAGCTCATAATTTTCTTTGGAAAGGTGATGCACATGTTCGATCTTTTACGACTGTTAGTTGGGCGCTTACTTGTTCTATTTTTGAAGAATGTGGTCTTGGTATTTCTTCTTTTAAGAAGCTGAACAAAGGGCTTCTTATGAAACTTGCATAGAGAGTTGTCACATCACACACGCATGATATGTCTGTGTTTTGATCGAGATTTTTACTGCATCCTCGACAAAGTAAATGAGTGGGTTTCTCTTCTATTTGGCCTGGACTTCGTCCTTTCGCCCATGACTTGGTTCATGACTCTCACTGCATTATTGGAGATGGCTCTATAGTGGATTTCTGGCATGATAACTAGTTAGGATATGTAATTGCTGACCGATTGAGGATTCCCTTAAGTTTGCATGGGGGATTTGTTGACAAAGTTGGCGATTTTTTAGTTGAGGGAATCTGGACCTTCACTCAATCATTTCTCAGTGCTTTCCCAGATGTGGTCAAGGATATTTTACAGGTGAAAATTATTTCAGACAAGGATGAGCGTGTTTGGACGAAATCTCTTCATGGAGTTGTTACGGCCAAACTTGCTCGCATGCATATACGTGAACACTTTCCGACTGTTAAGTGGGGTAAATGGATTTGGTCTTCATTCATTCCTGTACGTCGCTCAATAACTAATTGGAGATTGTTTCTCTCTCATTTGCTAACTTTTGACACGTTGCATGGCTTTATTGGTCCTGGTATGTGTGTTATGTGCAGAGGAGCATTGAAGATGTTAGATCATTTGTTTTGGCATTGCTCGTTAGTTGCTATTGTTTGGCAGTGGGTATTTGATCAATTCCAGATAGAACCGATTGTAGAGGCTTCGATTCACGAAGCTTATGTTTGGTTTATACAGTGTTCGTTTAGCTCTCAGATTTTGAATCTTTGGAAAGTGGCAGTTATTACCATTGTTTGGGCTGTTTGGACATTTAGGAATAAGGTGATTTATGGAGATTTGATAATTACACCTTCTATCCTTATTTCAGTTGTTCAAGTTACCCTTGTGAGCTTTCATATACTCGAGGATGCCGTGGATATATGTGGAATGATGTGCCAGATTTGATGAGGTTACGAAATCTGAAAGTTGATCCGCGGGTTTCTCCTCATAAACGGGTTATCTCGGTTAGGTGGCATCCTCCACCTTCTGGTTAAATCAAGATCAATACGGATGGGTCGGCTATTGGAGCTCCGGGGAGTATGGCGACTGGAGGGGTCTTTCGAAGTTCTGATGGCTATGTTATGTGTTGTTTTCATACTAATGAAGGTGTAGGCTTTTCCTTCTTAGCGGAGCTTTTGGCTGTCATCTTCACTCTTGAGCAAGTGCAGCGGATGGATATCGCCTACATTTGGCTTGAGGTTGATTCGGTTTATGTGGTTTCTATGCTTTCCTCTAGGAGTTTGCAGGTGTCATGGATGTTGAAGGCTAGGTGGTGGATGGTTTTAGACTACATTAGTACTATTCATTTTTGTGTATCTCATGTTTATCGTGAAGGTAATAAGGTGGCTGATTTATTGACTGCCCTTGCTGTACCTCCCGGTCTTTGGTTTGCTGCTATTCCTTGTATTTTCGATGCTGTGAGTTAGGATTTTTGTGGTATGGATTACTTTCATTTTGTATAGAGGGGCACTCATTTTCCCAAATGGTTTTTCACACTCTAGATTTTCCATTTGGATTTTGATGAGACTCCGGTCACCCGAGTTATCGACTTGTGATTTATGGAACTTTTAGGGTTTTTTTTCTATTACATCTCATTTAGAGGACTATTGTCCGTGCAAAAAAACAGTCTTTTACTGTAGCGTGTAAAGAAAAAATTGAAAAAATAATATTTTTGTGGTGTATAAAGAAAATATTGTGTTGTGAATAGACACACCCTATAATTAATATGATTAACACATATAAGAAAATCATATCTCAAAATTAAATCATATCATACCATGTAATACCCCAAAATTTTATTATCTAAATTTAATTAGGAATGTACATCTAATAGTTAGAACAAGTGTAATATCCAAAACTTTTAGTATTAAAATGACAGCCTATAATTACCTTAAGGGAAAGTTAGGGAAGAAAATAGACCCTTAAAAATTTTATTTTTTTTAGATAAATGTGCTTGTTGAGAAGATTAGAGACACATTGATATCTTCTTGTAGTTTTAATTTGAACCGTAGATATAGACTCAATTGTACATGATAGTAGAATTTAAGTTATTAAGTACAAATAGAATTACATATATAGATATATAAATATATATATATATATGCCTTGTACCATTACCTCTCATTATATACAATTTAGTTTATGGCTATACATAGATATATGAATAAAATATTAAATAATAATAACAATAGTAGTTAGTTGAGGATTCATCAATTAACACCTCTTATACGTGTCCTGAAGAAGAAATAGATTAGTGGAATGCTATGTGTCAAAATGTGGAATTGATACCTCTTATTGCTAAAATAAAATACTTATTATTATATAAAAAAAAAAGATTTTCTTATCATAACACATTTTTTTTCTCTACGTTTCATCTTGTCAGTAGTAAAAATAAAATAAAAAATATAGAAGTTCTACTTACCAACAGATTAGATCCGATCAAATATTCTCACTTAAGGTAAATTCTTCGTGGAAGGTATTTTATTTGAAATTCATGTGTCAATTAATTCTAGTTTAGGTTTGATATTTAGGTTGATAAATGAAATTCATTCCACTATATATTTATTCTTATTTTATTCAACATAATCATCATCACAATACCAATATATATGTTTTAATTTTATTAGTGTATTAGTAATTATTCAAAATCCCGTAAAGGAATTTTTACATTAAATACATCTTCACCTATTTAATTTGATGGAAAAAGAGATAGAATATAAATATTCATTCAGTTCAAAAGTTAAAAAAAAAAAAAATAATACAAGGTTATAGATTTTATAAATAACATATTTAAATCAAAATTTCATTAGATTAAATTTAGACTGCAAGCTTATATGATTAACTAAATTTAACAACAAATTGATTTATGTTCCACAAATTTTATTTGGTGCAAAGAATAGTTATTTATATGTAAGCATGAGTAATTGATTTAACTCATTGGGTTAAGCTAATTCCATTTGATAATTTAACACTTACCGATAAATGTTATAACAAAGTGATATTTAAATGTTTAATGTCCAGCCTTGGAATGTAATATTAGTGTCCCAAGTAATTCTGAACTCCACCTTTTTATGAAATTATATAAGTACACAACATGTATTCCGTTTTCTGTTCTCTAAGATAGAAATGTTATCAAAATAAAGAAAATATATGATTAATTAATAATGAAGTTTAACAGGAAATTTTAAAAAAAAAAACTTAGGGATTGAATTTAATGTCATGTGCCTTTAGCAAAACTAAGTCAGTTGATTGTTGTAGGCCCAGAGGAAGTAACAAAAAATTGAGTAGATCATTCGAGAAATTGAAAGCAAAAATCTGACATCCGTGTGGGGTATTATATTTTTGTAAATTGTATCTTTCGAGTTATTAAGCTCTACTTTGTTAAAATTGCATATGTGACTATCTGTGTTAAATATTTACATGCTACTGTATGTTGTCGGAGTCTCATAAACCAGCGTTGTGTCAATGTGGGAAGCTACAGTATGCATGTATTATTCGTCATGTCCTACTCCTTGTCGGTGAGACTAAAATGAAACACTTATTGGTTACACTCATCCCAAATATTTTCAAATATTTTTCAGGTCAGTAGGCTGGTGCGTGGATGTGATGATGCTGAAAGATGGGCTTTTGTTATTTATGTATTTTCTTGTTGTCTCTTTTTGTTAAGTATCCTGTTAATAATGTAGTTTCCGCACTTGTAATATTCTTTTGTTAAACGCTAAGAACTTTAGTCTTAGTGTTATGTATAAGTATATGTTATATTATAAAATATGCTCTGATACCACTTTGTAGCGCCCCGATCCCGAATGATTGTGGAAATGGACGCCACGGGGGTTGGAATTAAGAAGCGGGAAAGAAAGGCTTCTTAATTCCAACCCCCGTGGCGTCCATTTCCACAATCTTTCGGAATCGAGGCACTACAAAGTGGTATCAGAGCAGGTTTTGCAACTCTGCAGACCTACTAGGTCAACTTATTTTATTTTTGCATTAAATTCTCGTGTGATATTATATAAGCCCTCAACTAGTCACTCACACAATACCCTAAAAGGTACGCATGTTTTTATGCGGTTTTTAGTTCTTAAAAATTTACATTAATTATTTAATTGTTAAGTGTGTCTGAAAATGAAAGATTATGATTCGTCGTGTTGACGGGAATTCCTCGAATGGTTGATTTTTATGCTGATTGTATACTCTGATTAACTACGCGGACTACGTACTCTGTTTCTATTTTGATAGCATACTGATTTCTATCTAAAAACTATGTTAATTACATAATTGTACGAACTTATTTATCTATGCCTTGTGCATACTTATGATGTTTAGAATATGTAGAATGCATACGGAAAACTGTGATAGCCGAAAAGTGTTTGTTGTATATACTCTAGAATGAGTATAAGAACTTGAAAGCTTGATAACATAAGATTAACTTAGCCTATAGTTGTTGAACTTAGGCTGACCTTGTAAACACTTATAAGATTGCTAAGAACATAGTTTGACTAAAGAAACATTTCATTTTGATGACTGAACATAAACTTATGACTCAGAAGAATTACCACATGTACATTACGATTGATGAGCGGATTACGTGATTTTATATGTATACCAAGAAAGAGACCGATTCGCTGTTCAAGTTTTACTCTATTTGAGTCAACATCTGGTTAGAAGAAGTCTTTGAGATTGAGGATGTGTTAAGATTGGTCAAGAGTTTGTCCTGCTACTAGAAAGATAGACATTAAGCATCGATATATAGAAAAAAATGTAACTTAACAACCTATGTAGAGACTAGTAATTTTTGTGGATATATTAGATCATGATGGCTACTAGAAAGAAGGTTTAACATCAAAATAATCATCTGAGCAAAATACTGAGGTAGACTAATCACCACCTTTTACACCAACCTATGGGGATGAGATTATAAAGTTTACTCCATAAGTGATAACGAGTTCATGGATGACTTTGGCACCATCATTTGAAGTTGTTGTTGATGTATTTTTCATGTGTTGTATTTGAACTTTATCATTGGAAGTTGCTCAACAATGAGCAAATGGATGATGTTGAACGTACAATGGCATAGACGATTGTGCGATATTGTTGATGCAAGTTTGACAATTTGTTGTTAGGTCAACTTTACATTTTTTTTATAGATCTGGAACATTATTTTCTTTTGATAAGTCTATCCTGACATCACATGCAAGAAGAGATCGGAATCTACCACCTTGGGGAGCTAGCAAGATAGCTGGTGTTATAAGTAGAAAAAAAGCAAGAAATACTCGAATATTTTTATAGTGGAACAAGAGATTTTTGTGGACTGATATACCATACCAATCAAGATAGAGATGGAGTCAAACAAGCTAGCTTAGCTATACATACGAGTTATGGTGCATCTATGTGGAATTCTTATCTCGGTCACGTCGGATCGAGAAACCTGATTCACATCAATATTCAGTCAATAAGCTATGGATACGAAATTAAACTTCACATGCAAATGAATGGCTAAATCGAACGAACGATACAAAATAAGAGATATATGCTTCAAGGAGTTTTAAGTTCTTAGATGAGAGTGCAAGCTGGAAAGATGTCCTACAATAATCTATCGGCAATTAAAGAAGCGCAGTGAAAACAAGGTGTGCATGATGTGTTATATGTATTGATCCTAAGGAAGTATGTGTTTAACCTAGACCACATGCTCAAGGACGATGAGTTTGTCTTGCATGCATATATAATATACGATAAGAGCTTTGCTAGATAGAACTGTCAGGATCGAGCAACATAGGAACTTGAAATGTGAGACCCCATTCCTAAATAAAACTGTGAATTACTCCGACCATATAGAAAACTTTTGTTGTTTATAAAATGCTTTGAAATGATTATTGAAAATTCCAAACATCGAGAAAATGACTCCCAAAGTTGACTCAATTCTATTCTTAAAATCATGCTAATTTCTAAATCTTTCTCGATCACATATCTTGTTCCTCGTGACGAGACATTTCCATAAATATTTTCCATTCATCATTTGGACATTTATTGAATCTTGTGTGTCCTAATTATTGAAAGACCATCTTTTCATCCTTAAAAATTTTACCATTTTATTTTAAACTCTGAAGTTGATTTCATCTTTGACTAGGAGTCTCAAATCTTTTCATTATCATGTGGTCACTGATTTCATTAAAAACGGAGTTCGCTTGACCTTCCAATGAAATTTTATTCGTTCTCGATTTTAATTCAATACTATATATTAAAATACATCATAATTTGATTGCCACCACTCAATCTTATCTTGCTCCATGTGTCACCACACATGTTTAGGGTGGGGGCAACTGAACATCCTCAACCATGAAAATAATGAGCAAGCATAATGTAGCATCACTCATTTATCTTCTCTCTTTCTCATATTGGCCCTCTCCTCCCCAAACAGCCATCTTTCTTTCAATCATTTGGGATTAAAATCCATTGAGTATCGAGCTTGATCAAGACCCAAACTTTTTATTGATTAATCTGTTCGGGTGAACAGTTACAGTTGCCTTTCCGGCCGATTTCAAGCCAAGGTGATCGAAATTTATCTCCGACTCTTTCTAACCAATTTTAGGTCCTTTTGTAGCAGACACGTGGCCGCTGACCATGTTTCAATCATATTTGAATTGAATTTCCTATGATTTTTTGAAGTTGCTGCCCTGTTTTAAAGTTGCTCCATTTTTTTCAGAATTATTTCAAGTTAATTGAAAAGTATTGTAAGAACCTATTATCAAGTCGGGTTGGGTTTAAAACCCGAGTATTGCGCTTTCTTAGTCGAAGTAAAAGTAATAAAGCTCTAATTAAATTAAAGTAAATATTAGATTAATTCCGAAAGTTATTTTATTGATCCTTGTAGGATTTGAACCAATATTTCTAGTAGAATAATATGAAAAGATGGATAACAGCTTTTGTAGAGAGATGTAAAACATGATAGCAATTGAAAGTCGTACATTAACAACCTTTAGGATTATTGTAATCGTTAGAAATTCTAGAGTGGAAATGAGAGCATATAACGATGGATTTTGTGGTAGGCTTATCACAATCGATGAAAGAAAACTCAATAGTGTGGGTCATCGTAGAACGATTAACCAAATCAGCAAACTTCATACCGATCAAAACAACAATGGAGTTAATCAAATTAGCACAGACTTATGTAAAAGAAATTATTCGCTTGCATGGAATTCCAGTTACTATCCCGTTGGTTCATGATATACGTTTTACATCAAGGTTCTAGAAAAGTCTCCAAGAAGGAATGGGAACAAATCTAAGCTTCATTACCGCTTTTCATCCCCAAATAGATGGCCAGTTAGAGAGAACTATACAAATTTTGGAGGATATGCTCCGTGGAGTTGTGTTGGATGGAAATACCAATTGGGAAGACATTTTACCCTTGTTAGAGTTTGTGTATAATAATAGTTATCAATCAACTATAAAAAGGGCACCATATGAAGCCTTATATGGTGTGCAAATGCAGATCGCCCCTATATTGGGATGAAGTTGGAGAAAGAAAAATTTTGAGTCCAAAGATCATGCAAACCACTATCAACATGATCGACTAAATTCAAGTAAGAATGAAAGAAGCACAAGATAGACAGAAGGGCTTATGCAGATAAGCGCAGAACAGACCTACAGTTCCAAGTTGATGAAAAGGTATTCTTAAATGTATCTCCAACACAGGGTGTTGTGAAATTTAGCCAGAGAGGGAAATTGAAACAAAGATATATTGGACCGTTTGAAATTTTCGAAAAAATTGGTGATGTTTCATACCAATTAACCCTACTGCGAAACCTATTACAAGTTCATGATGGGTATCACATGCCAATGCTCAAGAAATACATATCTGACCCAGAACACGTTATCAAAGAAAGTGAGTTAGTTCGACATTCTGACATGACGTATGAAGAAAAACCCCATGAGATTCTTGATAGAAAAGTTCAAGTTCTAAGAAACAAGAAAATTACGTTGGTGCTTGTGCAATGAAATCATCATGATCGAACAGACGCAACGTCGGAACTTGAAAGAAGATGAGACAACAATATCCTGAGATGTTCTTAGGTACATGAATTTCGGGACGAAATTCTTTTAAGGGGGGAGGAGTGTAATAGTTAGAACAAGTGTAATATCTAAAACTTTTAGTATTAAAATAATAGCCTATAATTACCTTAAGGGTAAGTTAGGGAAGAAAATAGACCCTTAAAAATTTTATTTTTTTAGATAAGTATGCTTGTTGAGAAGATTAGAGACACATTGATATCTTATTATAGTTTTAATTTGAACCGTAGATATAGACTCAATTGTACATGATAGTAGAATTTAAATTATTAAGTACATATAGAATTACAAATATAGATATATAAATATATATATGCCTTGTATCATTACCTCTCATTATATACAATTTAGTTTATGGCTGTACAAAGATATATGAATAAAATATTAAATAATAATAACAATAGTAGTTAGTTGAGGATTCATCAATTAACACCTCATATACGTGTCTTAAAGAAGAAATAGAGTAGTGGAATGATATGTGTCAAAATGTCGAATTGATATCTCTTATTGCTAAAATAAAATACTTATTATTATAAAAAAAAAAAAAGATTTCCTTATCATAACACATTTTTTTCTCTACGTTTCATCTTGTCAGTAGTAAAAATAAAATAAAAAAATATACAAGTTCTACTTACCAACAGATTAGATCCGATCAAATATTCTCACTTAAGGTAAATTCTTCGTGGAAGGTATTTTATTTGAAATTCATGTGTCAATTAATTCTAGTTTAGGTTTGATATTTAGGTTGATAAATGAAATTCATTCCACTATATATTTATTCTTATTTTATTCAACATAATCATCATCACAATACCAATATATGTTATAACTTACCGATAAATGTTATAACAAAGCGATATTTAAATATTTAATGTCCAGCTTTAGAATTTAATATTTATTAGTTAGCTGATAGTGTCCCAAGTAATTATGAACTCCACCTTTTTATGAAATTATATAAGTCCACAACATGTATTCCGTTTTATGTTCTCTAAGATAGAAATGTTATCAAAATAATAGAAAATGTATGATTAATTAATAATGAAGTTTAACAGAAATTTTTTTAAAAAAAACTTAGGGATTGAATTTAATGCCATGTCCCTTTAGCAAAACTAAGTCAATTGGTTGTTGTAGGCCCAAAGGAAGTAACAAAAAATCGAGTAGATCATTCTAGAAATTGAAAGCAAATCTGACATCCAGGTGGGGTATTATATTTTTTTAAATTGTATCTTTCGAGCTATTAAGCTCTACTTTGTTAAAATTGCATATGTGACTATCTGTGTTAAATATTACGTACTACTTGTTTCGCGATCCAAATTTACTATTTATAATTCCGGTTTATGCTCAACAAGACAACTACTTAGGACCGCACCCGCAATTGGACGAGGTCAATCGTAGACATGATAAGCTTAAATCGAGTCGATCTCTCAAGGAAGGCTTAGTTTCGAGAAATTGTCAATAGGCTATGCATGCTTCACAATAGAACAACTAAAAGAAACTCTAAACATTCTAAACATGAGGTTGATGATGATTTATACTAATAATTAAAATAGACAATTAAACAAGATAATAAAGTTCAAATAACACTAATTAAAACAAGATATGAGGAAATAAAATAGATAAAGGTATTAGAGTGTAGATTCTCTCAATGGTTTTATCACTATGCTTTGCTCAAGTTGATAATGTTAATCTCACAAACACAATAGACCCTCTCAATTGGTTTAACTTCAATTATTGTCACCGTCTATCCATTAAACCTCTTTCAGCTATATCGTACAAGCAAGATTAACATATTAGGCTTAGGAACCCCATCCACCTAACGTCGAATGAACCAATTTCGGGAATTAGAATCACAATCAAGACTCCTCTAAATCCTAACAATGCTGAAGTAGTGATCAAGTACTCTCACATAAAAAGGTGCGATTCCAATAACAACAACCAACAAGAATAAGCATAAATCAAAACCACATCAATCCTCTACCCCCTAATAGAGAGATTAGCCACTAAACATACTTAAAACAACACAAATACCATAGAGGATTGCCATCTCATAAATCAAATGAAAATGACAATAACTTCTAAAACATTATATAACCTTCAAGAGTTTGGAGCAAATCTCCACAAAACATCTGAAAAGCACAAAGAAAATACAAGGAAAACCTCCTTCGAGCGTAGCTTCCGCGGATGGCTCGACGTCGGGTCCTTCTCGTCTTCTCTTCTTCTTGCTTGGCTTGGTTTCCTTCTTTTTCCTTTTCTCTTCTTCTCTTCAGTGAAGGTGTTGATGGTGAAAATGGTGGTGATGGTGTAAATAGAGAAAAATGGAGATGGATGGTTGCAGAAGATGAAGTGCTGATGAAGATGTGAATGATTATTAAAAAAATATCCCCTCTCCCTTCCTCTCTCCTCTCTCTTATACCCAAAAGAAATAGTGGATTTTTTGGATCATAGCTTCCAGAGGAAGAGTGGGGTTTTGTTGGTTTGACATTGAAGACGTGGTGAAAGCTGGACCGAGGAAGAGGGAGCGCGCTGGCGAGGTGCAACACCGCGGGTTTAGGCGGTGAGGGGCGCCGTGGCGCTAGGGGTGCGCCACGGCACTGGTGCACTGCGGCGCTGGTGTTGTTTGGGCTAAGCGGGGTGCCGCGGCGCTGCGGGTGTTACGGTATTTTTGAAGCCCACCCGCCCGCGCGGTGCTTTTTCTCATTTTTTCTTCTAAATCTTCAAGCTTCCAATTAGCCAATCAAGCTCAATTATTTGACTTTTCACTCGTCACCTGATTGCGGTACAATACATGCCTTTTGTAATAAAAAACTCAAGTTTTGTAACACTTGACCCTATCCACCATTAGAGTAATAAACACAATTAAACACATAAAATTCAACACATAACAAAATAAACTTCAACAAAATAATTACTAAACACAATAAAATAAATACATTAAAATGACACAAATAGACACTAAACAACTCCCCCACACTTAGTCTTTTGCTTGTCCTCAAGCAAACAAGAAATTAAAAACATGAATCAAGTAGGAAGAATTTGCAAAGCAACAAAATATTTTGATCAAGCCTCACGGTTCCCACACAAACATTCATCATCTAAGAAAATGAGCACAAAATCCCAACAAGCGAGATGCTCGTCTTTTTAAGATAAACAAGATCACGTTAGACTCCATTCTGTCCAATTAGCTCCCTATAAATTACTTCCAAATTTATTCACAAGAAAACAAAATTTTACAACAACGAAAAGGGGTTGCAATCAAAGGACAAATTTCATTAGGTTTAATCATCGAAATTAATCAAGCTTCCTAATGTGGTTTTCCATACTCATCATGCAAAATATGAAAAGCATTGGACACACATGAGAGGAGTAGAGTCCGGAATGTCATCCCAATTATTTATACAAATTTTTGGGGCGTGGATCAAAATTCAAAAGGTGAAATCCATAGGGAGGAGATCCCTGATTTCCTTGTATGGTTTCCCATACTCATAGTCGAATAAATCAACTAGAGTAGTAGAGATCCTAATTGCCCCTTTTTCTTTTCCCTCTTTTTTTTATATCATATATACAAATAAATATGCATGAGGAAAGAAGATATGGGGATAATTATGAAGAACAAGGCTAACAATGCTTCATAATCCTTCGAGGCCAAGAATCTCAACAAAATTTATCAATTATGAACATGTTTAAAGATAATTCATGCTTACGAGTGAAACCATGATAGCATTGATTTTTTTATGATTGATTCGAAAATAATTCTTTGAAGATTCGTATTCCAATTTTCAAGTTTAACAATTAGACAAAAACATCATGCTAAGTGAGGAAATCACAAATTACAAAATACAAGACATAATGAGAGAAATAAAAACAATTGCAACATAAAAGATCACAAACTAACAAGATAAAACATAAATCATTATAGAAAATCCAATGTCATCAAAACATAACAATACAAAATAAACACAAGCCCATAACTCCCCCACACTTAAACCATGCATTGTCCTCAATGTATGAAAAATAATGCTCGATAGAAGTAAAAAGGGAAAGAGCACAATACACGAATGTAGAAGTCCGGCAACGTGTGTCGGTTCCTACAAAACAACAGTCGAGTACAAATGAAAATAATGAACAACATAACATAAAACACAACGCACACAAACATGATACACTTAAAATAGGAAATAGATAAAAACTTTACTACTCCGGTGGTGGATAAGGTGGTGGATTCTGTGGCGTAAAAGATGAGGCAAGAGCCCATGCATCCCAGCTCACTTGGAGGGCTTGAATTTGCTCGTCGTGCCTATCTACTCGAGAATAGAGACCCCGAACATCTTGATGCACTGCACCGAGCTCCTCATGTATGGATTGGAAAGAGGCATCAATTCGTTCCTGCGGCTGCATCATGTTGGCCAAGTGCTCTTGCCGATATATGGACATAGAATCCTGGAATTGATTGCCAAATGTGCGCATGGTGTCGGTAATGGATTGCTGGAATTGGCCCAACGTGGTGTCCATATACCCTTGGAACGAGCTCCAGTCATGGCTCGGTATTTGGTACCCGACATTTGGTGGCTGCAGATATTGGTAGCCCGGCTGCTGCCGTCTGCTCTTCCCATCTCCCGCTCTTCAGTGTCGTCGGCATCCTCATTGTCTGCTTCATCGGGCTCTTGTGGTGCCGACGAAGAACCTCTTGTTAGGTCCATGGTTCTGCGTTGGATCTATTTCAAGGTACCGACGCAAGTCCTCTTGGCATGAGGGCGCACCTGTCGCTCATTGTAAATCACTTCGGCTCGCTTGAGCTCTCCTTTGTTGATTGTGTGGGCGTCAAGCCTCCGGTAGCCAGTGGGAGCTGGGGCATCCTCATCAAGTGCTCCAATCTTGAAACAAAGGGCGGAGATGAATGCACAAAAGGAGGTGTGTTGGGTCTTCCGCTTGATTGCGTCCTCGATAGCGCTCCAAATAAAGGTAGACGAACACACTTTCCTGCCTTTCTTTGCACACCAAAGTAGAAAGACCTCCGTCGAGTTCATCTTGTTTGTTTGCTCCTTGCCCGAAATGTTGTATGCCAAGAACTTGTGAACAATTGACAAGGCCGGATCCTCAATGAATTTGCTCGGAATTCCTTTCGTATTCCAATTCCGGAAACCTGAAATATCATGCCATGCATCCGCAGCATTGAAATCAGACGGCATGCTTTTGATCCCCACAGTTGGGAAATCAAAGTAATCTCGCAATTCAGCCAAGGTGATGTTATATTGTGCATCAAACATCCGAAAAGTACAACTCTTTCCCTCTTCTTCATCATGTTGAAACGACACCAAGAATTGAAGCACCACATTATCATAAGCATAATATTTCATTCTAGTAGATGTTTTCAAATTCAACACCTTAAGATACTCCATAATTTGCTCTTCTAAATTCAACTCCCGCATCAACTTCTAATCAATATAGCGAGGACAAGATATCTCATGGCTATGGAGAGTGAGGTAACGATTACCTTCTTTTGGTGTGGTAATGAGGAATGGAGCTCCATATTGTTGGCGGAGGTCCATCACCATTGTTGTGGAGCTCGTGGGTTCCTTTCCTTTGCCCTTGTCCATGATCTTCTCATGGAGTGTGTTCTTGCTCGTGGCTTTGGTCTTGTCCTTGCCTTTTCCTCCAAGGATTTTTGGCAATTTCATCTTGGGAGTCATTGTGAAGATGTGGAATTATGCAACAAAAGAAAAGAAGGAAGCTTGATGGTGAAATGTTGCAGCAACAAGTGAAGTGGTGGTGGTGAAGAGGATAGGCGCGGCAGCGTTAGCAAGGGCGCGGCGGCGATGGAGCTGGGCGCGGCGGCGCTGGTTTGAGGAGTGAAAGTTGGGAGATTTCACTAGGGTGAATTTGCGGTGAAATTTATCAGAAATTGAAATGTAAAGTTTGGGAATTGGGGGAAGTAGCGGCGCTGGAGGGTGGTTAGGGATTTGGAGAAACTGGGTCAATTTATAGTGGGGTGAAAATGAACAAGGGGCGCCGCGGGTGAAAGGGGTGCCGCGGGGGCCTTGTTACTCGGCGCGGCATAGCGCGGCGGGGAGCGCCGCGGGGGCGCTGGCCGGGGAGCCAAGCGGAGCACCGTGGGGCTGCTGGGTGCCGTGGGGACGAGGTGGGGAAGCGCCGCGGGGGCAAGTGCGCGCGGCAGGGCTGCGGGGCTCTCGGTGATTGTTCAGCCCGCCCGCGCGCGACTGCCCACCCGCGCAGGTATTTTCTACCCTTGTCCAATTTTGCAGTTTCGTGCTCTGCTTTCATCCTCTGTTTCCACCCCTAAAAAAAATCATTCCACAATCAAGATTTTTTACCCCTAAAAAAAATGCATCAAACAAATTAAAATAAGAGAAGTGAAAACAAAATGAAATAATAAAAATGATGGGTTGCCTCCCATGCAGCGCTCATTTTAATGTCTCAAGCTAGATGAAGTTTTTGGACAATTAATTGGAATTGACAAGCTTCAATTCCTCCACATCGGCTTCTTGAGAAAATCCTTCGAAATACGGTTTGACTCGGTGGCCATTCACTTGGAATGTAATATCGGTTCCTGGATTTTTCAACGTGACAACTCCGTAAAGGAACACTTCTTCAATGGTGAACGGGCCACTCCAACGTGACTTGAGTTTTTTGGAGAAAAGCCGCAAATGAGTGTTGAAGAGGAGAACTTTCATGCCCGGAGTGAGCTCCTTCTTGACAATGTGCCTATCGTGAAGCCTCTTCACTTTGTCCTTGTAGATCTTGGTATTGTCATAGGCTTCATGCCTTAACTCATCAAACTCAGATAATTGTAAGGCTCGTTCCTTTCCTGCACTCGTTAGATCAAAATTTACCGCTTTAATAGCCCAATAGGCCTTATGCTCAATCTCAACGGGAAGATGGCATGCTTTTCCATAGATGAGGCGGTATGGGCTCATTCCTAGGATAGTCTTGTAAGCCGTCCGGTATGCCCAAAGAGCATCCGTTAGCCTGGTAGACCAATCATTCCTCGTCACATTCACGGTCTTCTTCAAGATGTTTTGAATTTGTTTGTTGCTCGTCTCAACTTGACCGGAAGTTTGAGGGTGATATGGAGTCGCCACCTTGTGAGTCACTCCATTCTTTCTCATCAATCTCTCAAAGAGCTTGTTGGTGAAGTGCGTTCCACCATCGCTTATGATTGCTCGAGAGAACCCAAACCTACTCAAAATGTGCTCCTGCACAAACTTAATAACCAAATTAGCATCACAAGACCTAGTGGGGATAGCCTCAACCCACTTAGACACGTAATCAACGGCTAATAGGATATATTCAAAACCGAATGAGGTAGGGGATGGTCCCATAAAATCAATACCCCAAACATCAAAAATTTCAACAACAAGATTGATATTTAGAGACATTTCATTTCTTTTCCCAATATTACCAAGCCTTTGGCATTTATCACATGTAATGGAATAGGCATGAGCATCTTTAAAAATGGAAGGCCAATACAAACCGGATTGCAAGATCTTTCTAGCCGTCTTTTGCCCTCCAAAGTGGCCACCACAATGAGACGAATGACAAAAGGCTAGAACATCGGTTTGTTCCTCCTCCGGGACACATCTTCGAATCACCTCGTCTTTTCCCAAATGGAAAAGGTATGGGTCGTCCCAAAAGTAGTACCTACACATTGCCAAAAATCTTTTCCTTTCTTGAAAAGAGAGATTAGGTCTCATTTTGTCACAAGCAAGATAATTGACGATATCGGCATACCAAGGAGAGGAATTAAGCTCAAGAGCATGCTCATATGGAAATGTATCACAATCAACTCTTTTTTCATGCAATAAGTCAAAATTTTCATCAACGGGGAAGCGAGATAGGTGATCCGCTACCACATTTTCACACCCCTTTCTATCTTTGATTTCTATATCAAATTCTTGCACAAGCAAAATCCACCTAATGAGTCTAGGTTTAGTTTGGGGTTTGGTCAACAAGTACCTTACAGCCGCATGATCACTATGCACAATCACTTTAGAACCTAAAATGTAGGATCTATATTTATCCAATGAAAACACAACGGTAAACAATTTTTTTTCGGTAGTGGTGTAATTTACTTGAGCACTATTTAAAGTAAGGCTAGCATAGTAAATGACACGAAGAATTTTATCAATCCATTGACCCAAAACGGCACCCACGGTGGAATTTGATGTATCACACATGATTTCAAGAGGTAAAGACCAATTAGGGGGAATGACAATAGGAGCAGTGATCAATTTCTCCTTTAGAGTATTAAAAGCATGCAAGCATTTTTCATCAAACTCAAAAGGAACATCTTGAGCAAGTAAATGGCATAGAGGTTGGCTAATTTTTTAGAAGTCTTTTATAAACCGACGGTAAAAACCGGCATGGCTGAGAAAACTTCTAATTCCTTTCACATTAATGGGTGGTGGTAATTTTTCAATTACGTCCACCTTAGCCTTGTCTACACTCATTCCTTCTTTAGAAACAACATGACCAAGGGCTATGCCACTAGTAACCATAAAATAACTCTTTTCCCAACTAAGAGTAAGGCTACTTTCAGTGCATCGTTTCAAAACAAGTTCTAACTTCCCTAAACAATCAGAAAATGAAGATCCAAAGACCGAAAAGTCATCCATGAATACCTCGATGAAGTCTCAAATCATCTCGGAGAAGATAGAGAACATGCACCTTTGAAATGTGCCCGGTGCATTGCACAGTCCGAACGGCATCCTTCTACAAGCAAATGTGCCAAAGGAGCATGTGAAGGCGGTCTTGGCTTGGTCCTCGGGTGCAATGGCAACCTGAAAATAACCCGATAAACCGTCAAGAAAGCACTAGAAACTATGACCGGCTAGTTTATCAAGAATTTGATCAATAAAAGGAAGGGGAAAATGGTCTTTTCTAGTGGCGGCATTGAGCTTTCAGTAGTCAATGCACATTCTCCACCTAGTGGTGGTTCGAGTAGCCACATGCTCTCCTTTGTCGTTCTCCACGACCGTAATTCCTCCTTTCTTTGGCACCACATGGACCGGGCTCACCCATTCACTATCAGCTATGGGATAAATGACCCCTTCCGCTAGGAGCTTGAGAATCTCCTTTTTCACGACTTCCATCAACACGGGATTGAGCCTTCTTTGTCCTTCACGAACCGGTTTAGCCCCTTCCTCAAGGATGATGCGATGCATGTATGTTGAGGGGCTAATGCCTTTGATATCGGAAAGATTCCACCCAATGGCTTGCTTGTTCCTCTTTAGCACGGCTACTAAGAGGTCTTCTTCATCTTTTTCTAGCCCGGAAAAGATGATCACGGGCTTCTTTTCTTCTTCATCGAGATAGACGTATTTGAGGTGAGATGGGAGCTCCTTGAGCTCAAGGTCGGGAGTGGGCTTCACTTTCTCTTCGGTTGAGGCCATGACTTCCATTAAGCTCATTCCTTCTCCTAGTAAACTCTCCATCTCTTCAGCATTCAACTCGTCTCCCCCACACTTGAGGTAAGCTTCTTCCATAGCAAGTTCCTCTGATAAGGTTTCACTCCTCCAATGGGAGCCTATTTCCTGCAAGAAAATCTCCTCGGCCAAGGCATCAATAGTATCAATGTAAGAACAATTTTCCTCAAATGATGAGACAGGAATAGCCTTGTTTTCATGTACGGAAAATGACACAGTTTCTCCTAACACCGACATTTTTAAAGTTCCATTTTTAACATCAATCAAGGTGTTTGTTGTAGCCATAAAAGGTCTACCTAGGAGAAGTGTGTGCTCTTTACCCGTTTCTTTTACATCACCCACATCCAAAACAACAAAATCCACCGGAATAATCAAACCACCAACTTTAACTAAAATGTCTTCAATTATTCCTCTAGGATATCTTATGGACCTATCCGCCAATTGTAGGCACATTCGAGTTGGTTTCAATTCACCTAACTCTAATTGTTTATAAATTGAGTAGGCATCAAATTAATTCCGACTCCTAGATCTAGCATACCACATGCTTCTTTACTATTTTCGAAGGTAATTTTAAGAGTAAAACTACCTGGATCGCGGAGCTTTGGTGGGAGTTGATGTTGTAGAATTGCACTTGCCACTTCGGACACTTCAATATTCTCATCCTCCACAAACTTCCTCTTCTTGGAAGCAAGTTACTTGAAGAACTTGACATAGGCCGGCACATTTCGAATAACATCAAGCAGTGGAAGGTTGACATTCACCTTTGATAAAAGCTTGTAAAACTCTTAGAATTGGGTGTCTTGCTTCTCATTCCTCAACCGGCTTGGAAACGGGATTGCAGGATTGTAGGGATTGGTAGCCTTGTGGAGTGTGGGCTTCTTCACTTCTTAACTTTTCATTTCGAGCTCCATTTGTTGTTGTTAAGGAGCCTCTTCTTTTTTTTCAACTTCTTCGGTTGGGCTTGGTTTTCCAACCTATTATCGATCACCTTGCCTCCTCTAAGTATGGTGATGGCTTGAGCTTGCTCCAGTTGGCTTGGCAACTTGCCCGGCTTGCTTGGCTAACTCTCCAACAGTCCCGGCTATTTAGCCCAATTGAGTTTCAATTCTCTTCACGGAAGCCTCAATGGATTCAAATCTTTGTTGGGTGGCTTGAATGAAGGATTGCAAGGTGTCTTGTAATGTCGGCCTCGGCGGATGGTTTGGTTGGGCCGGATATTGTTGCGGTCTCGGATAAGGTGGAGCTTGGCCACCTCCGGCTTGTTGAGGTGGTGGCGGTTGAGGTGGTTGTTGAGGTTGTCTCCAAGAGAAATTTAGATGATTTCTCCACCCCGGATTGTATGATTGAGAGTATGGATTGTACGGTTGTCGGGGTTGAAAGCTTTGGAGAGCATTCACTTGCTCTTGGAGAGCAAGGAAGTGTTCTTCTTCACTAAAATCTGGCTCGGCTGTCTTTTGACACATATTGGCCCCGTGGATATACTCTCCACAAATCCCACAAGTTTCCACGGCCATCGCTTGTTGGGGTGGTCTCTCGGAGGTTCGAAGCATCTCTACTTGCCTTGTCAACTCGGCAAGTTGTTTCGTCACATCATAACTAGGGTTGGTTTCATTGACGGAAGCTCTCTTCCCCCTAGCACTCTTTTGTTGAGAAGTCGTGGCCATCGTCTCATAGATGTTTGAAACTTCTTCGGTGGTCCGGCCTCCAATGTCTCCTCCCGATGCATTGTCCACCATGTATTGGAAATTTTGTGAAAGCCCGTCATAGAAGAATTGGTTGAGCAACTCGGGTGCGAGATGGGGGTGAGGGCATTGTTGTTAGAGACCTCTAATTCAATCCCAAGCTTCATGGAACGATTCACCCGGAGATTGGGTAAAAGTAACAATTTGAGCTCTCAAGTCTTGGGTCTTTTGATTGGAATAGTACTTGACCATGAACTTCTCATAGACGACATTCCAATTGGCCAATGAATTGGCCGGAAGAGACATGAACCATGTCTTGGCTCGATCATTCAAGGTGTAAGGAAAACACCTCATCTTCAATTGATCTTCATTCAAACCTTGTAGAGGAAAGGTTTGAACAACGACATAGAACTCCCGGATGAAGTTCAAAGAATCTTCGGTCGGCATCCCGTAGAATGAGGGAAGTTGTCTAAAATGAATGTTCTTCAATTCATAGTTCATTGCAGCTTCATCAAGAACTATGCAAGAAGTCGACGCCCCAATCACGGGACGAGCAAAGTCTCTCATATTCCTAGCTGCATTAGCATTGGCATTGTCGGGGTTGTTGAGGGGGTTACCGTCCATCTCTCTTTCCCACTTGAACATGTTAAATCTTCTTGGTCGATGGATATTATCAAATACGGGGGCTAATCTCCGATTGAGACTTCATCTCCCTAGCATACACAACCAAAAATAAAAGGAGATCACACGTAACTTGCGGAAAGAGATATAAAACTAGATGACAATCACAAGGAAATGAAAACGAAACCAAATTTAAACGAACAACACAACACTTAAACACTGGCAAGTTCACAATTTCAAAATAACACAAAAGCCAGTATAGCACTAAAAGACAATTACTTTAAAAAGCTTTCCCCGGCAACGACGCCAAAATTTGTTTCGCGGTCCAAATTTACTATTTATAATTCTGGTTTATACTCAACAAGACAACTACTTAGGACCGCACCCGCAATTGGACGGGGTCAATCGTAGACATGATAAGCTTAACCCGAGTCAATCTCTCAAGGAAGGCTTAGTTTCGAGAAATTGTCAATAGGCTATGCATGCTTCACAATAGAACAACTAAAATAAACTCTAAACATTCTAAACATGAGGTTGATGATGATTTATACTAATAATTAAAATAGACAATTAAACAAGACAATAAAGTGCAAATAACACTAATTAAAACAAGATATGAGGAAATAAAATAGATAAAGGTATTAGGGTGTAGATTCTCTCAATGGTTTTATCACTATGCTTTGCTCAAGTTGATAATGTTAATCTCACAAACACAATAGACCCTCTCAATTGGTTTAACTTCAATTACTGTCACCATCTATCCATTAAACCTCTTTCAGCTATATCGTACAAGCAAGATTAACATATTAGGCTTAGGAACCCCATCCACCTAACGTCAAAGGAACCAATTTCGGGACTTAGAATCACAATCAAGACTCCTCTAAATCCTAACAATGCTGAAGTAGTGATCAAGTACTCTCACATGAAAAGGTGCGATTCCGACAACAACAACCAACAAGAATAAGCATAAATCAAAACCACATCAATCATCTACCCCCTAATAGAGAGATTAGCCACTAAACATGCTTAAAACAACACAAATACCATAGAGGATTGCAATCTCATAAATCAAATGCAAATGATAATAACTTCTACAACATTATATATCCTTCAAGAGTTTGGAGCAAATCTCCACAAAACATCCAAAAAGTACAAAGAAAATACAAGGAAAACCTCCTTCGAGCATAGCTTCCGCGGATGGCTCGACGTCGGGTCCTTCTCGTCTTCTCTTCTTCTTGCTTGGCTTGGTTCCCTTCTTCTTCCTTTACTCCTCTTCTCTTCGGTGAAGGTGTTGATGGTGAAAATGATGGTGATGGTGTAAATAGAGAAAAATGGAGATGGATGGTTGCAGAAGATGAAGTGTTGGTGAAGATGTGAATGATGATCAAAAAAATATCCCCTCTCCCTTCCTCTCTCCTCTCTCTTATACCCAAAAGAAATAGCGGATTTTTGGGATCATAGCTTCCAGAGGAAGAGTGGGGTTTTGTGGGTTTGAGATTGAAGACGTGGTGAAAGCTGGACCGAGGAAGAGGGAGCGCGCCGGCGGGATGCAACTCCGCGGGTTTAGACGGTGAGGGGCGCCGCGGCGCTAGGAGTGCGCCGCAGCGCTGGTGCTGGTGGAGAGGGGAGAGGGCGCCGCGGCACTGGTGTTGTTTGGGCTAAGCGGGGCGCCGCGGCGCTGCGGGTGTTACGGTATTTTTGAAGCCCGCCCGTGCGGTGCTTTTTCTCATTTTTTCTTCAAAATCTTCAAGCCTCCAATTAGCCAATCGAGCTCAATTATGCAACTTTCCACTCGTCACCTAATTGTCGTACAATACGTGTCTTTTGTAATAAAAAGCTCAAGTTTTGTAACACTTGGCACTATCCACCATTAGAGCAATAAACACAATTAAACACATAAAATTCAACACATAACAAAATAAACTTCAACAAAATAATTACTAAACAAAATAAAATAAATACATAAAATGACACAAATAGACATTAAACACTATTGTATGTTGTCGGAGTCTCATAAACCAGCGATGTGTCAATGTGAGTAGCTACAATATGCATGCATTATTCATCATGCCCTACTCCTTATCGGTGAGACTAAAATTAAACACTTATTGGGTATACTTTGGCCATACTCAACTTTACGCGTTGGTGATGTAGTATGGGTTGTGGGCAGAGACTAATTATACTCTTAAGCGCTTTACGATAAAATGTTTTGGTGAACTTAGGTTGCTTTAAATTTTAAAACCTCCTAAGCTTCACTACCTGCATAGACACAGATAGATTACTTTAATAAAATGATTTGCATAACTTGAATTGTAAAAACTTGTTCACTGAGTGCATTAGTACTCATCCCAAATATTTTCAAACATTTTTCAAGTCAGTAGACTGGCGCGTGGATGTGAAGATATGCTAAGAGATGGGCTTTTGTTATTTACGTTTTTTCTTGTTGTGTCTTTTTATTAAGTATCTTGTTAATAATGTAGTTTCCGCACTTGTAATATTCTTTTGTTAAACGCTAAGAACTTTAGTCTTAGTGTTATGTATAAGTATATGTTATATTATAAAGCATGTTTGGTTGTTCCGAGTCTTATATGTTGAGTTCTCATTGTTTAGGTTACTCCTTTCTTTCCCACTTCTTAATTCCAACCTCCGTCATATCCATTTCTACGATCTTTCAGAATCGGGGCGCTACATACCATAACATGCATTTTTTTCCCTTGGTAATAGTTAGAGATTTGGGTACCAATCCCAATCTCTCATCACCTAACTCAAATGTGTGTGTGTGATACCATACACGCTCATGGACATGTCTAAGTATATCTCATCTTTTTTATACTAGAAAAAAACGGAAAATAAAGATAAAAAAAATAGATAACAAACAAATTTAACCTATATATAAAAGAATAAAATTAAAACTGGTGTTGGACATCTCAAAGCAACCAATTAAGCGCGTCGGGTCCCTGGAGCCGCCTGAGTAGATGGAGGCTCCGCCGCGCCGGCACCGGTGTTTTCCCGAGATCATCAGTTGAAAATATTATTAGTGAGGAGGTTACCCGATCGCTTATGTTTCTCAGCCATTTATACACAATCTCTGCTGCTGATCCTGATGTTGAATGGCCAAGGGCAGCAGTACCTCTACTCGTACTCATTCTAATATCATCAATTTCTGCACACACACATGTGTGTGTGTGAGAGAGAGAGAGAGAGAGAGAGAGAGAGAGAGAGACCATGAAGTCTTTTAGCTAAAGAGTAAAGTAAGTGATCGTTATTCGTTACAGCCATTTTGCAAACACTTTAATGCATGCTTAGTAAAGGAAAAGATTTCGTGTCCCATCAAAATAAATAAAGGGACTGTTCAAACAAAAGTTGCATGCTTTGGAATATGCACCAAATTGACAATGTGGTTTTTTAAACAAAGAAGTGCTCTATTATGATGTAAAATCGGTTTATTAATTTAGCTTGTTCTTGTTGACTTCAGCGGCGACTTTCGTTCCATTCAAATTCAACTGCTCCAAAACAAGACTACTCTTTGAAATGAAATTGAACAAAAAAATTTAAAACCTATGTATATGATATATCCCACATATTTTATGTGACACTTATGTACCACCTTCAACTTTATTATTTCATATATAGTAGTTATTCTATACAAATAAAATTGAAACTAAAAAAATTATGATTCCTTATGAAACAATCAACTCTCTAAATTAATTTGTTGACTAAAAAATGAAAATTTAAACTAAAAAATTATTAGAGCCTAATTGAATATATATATATATATATATATATATATATTATAGGGGTTGGATCAAAAATACACCTTTTTCTGATGTAGGAACTAGAAACCATCTTATACCGTCCACCTAGATGATCTAATGACTGAGATTAAATGTCCAAGTCAAGACAAAAAAGGAGGCGGGGTATGATTGTCAAATCTCAATAAAAAAGCAGATGTCATCACTTTTTAAAAAAAATCCTAAAAACTTTGAACGACTATAACTCACTTGTTTCAAATCGGATCAACGCAAATAATATACCAAATTAAAAATCTTTTCATACTCTTTAATTCAAGATCAGTCATGGATATGTTTGTTCAAATAAATATAGACGAAAAATATAAAATATAAATTTTTACTCGTGTCCAGCGCGCAAATGCTTTCGTTAGCTTTTAAATAATGGTTCGTCAGCATTATGATCAGTTGATTACGTATGCTGACGAAACATTTGTTATATGCTAACATATTGTATTTATTGTGCTAATGAATGATCATAATGTTAACGTACTACGAATACTTATATTATTATTATGATTTATTACATTTCAATTATGACTTATAATTATTTTTTATGATTTAATTTTTATGTTTTAGTTACTAATTGAATATTATATATTATTTATTTTATCAAATTAGAATATATTAGTTAGAGTTTTCTTCATTCATTTATGATTTATAACTTATGCTACCGATGAATTGTCATATGCTAACATAGTTTATTCGTAATGCTGATAAAATAATATCATTATGCTAATGTGTTATATTTATATTGTTATTATGATTTATTCCATCCAATTGGGATTTATAATTAATTTTTAGAATTTTATTTTATTTTTAGATCATTGAAGTTTATTATATCCGAATTTTGGTTTATTTCATCCTATTAGAATTTATAATTACACTTTAGAATTTAATTTTTCGTTAACAATATGAGAAAAAAATTTATTAGCATAAATATAACGCTTCGTTAGCATGATGATAATACTTCGTTAGCATGATGATATGTTATCAAATATCCTCCGTGATTTTTATATGAATTATCAAATTATGTTAATACCCCCGCGCGAATTTTTTTCCAAATATTACAGGATTGTCACCACTCCTTTTAATCAAATCTGGACCATAGATCTTTATTGATTGTATGGTGTGAGATGGGTTCCTAGTTCCTACACTAGGTAGGGTTTGCATTGTAACCCTCCCCTATATATATATACATATATATATATATATATATTCAACCACCCTAGTTAAAAGTTATAAAAGTAAACAAAAGCTAAAAAATGGAAATTGAAGAAAATATTAAAAAAAACCTAATAAACTAACGAACGTGGTACACAAGCCAAAGGCTAGGACTAGTACTATTGATGTGTTAAAATCCATTAGACAGTCCTCATATATGAATTTGGAATTTCACTCCATTCCTACATATACATACACAAACATTTGTGTATGAAATGCATAATGAATTTATATATAAGTACTATTTTACTGATTGTTACATATAAAAAATAATGATCTTCCCATCCAAATTTTAAAATCACATGTTACATACATAACTGCAAGTAGTTAACGATCAAGAATACGCATTAGTTGATTTTTTTGCAATCTCATCCGAGCAAATCCAATTAAATAATAATCACTTAGGTTAATAATATATAATTAATGTTTTAGGTTTTACACAAAAAAAAAATTAAAAAGTAAGAAAAAGAGACAAATATACTCTCCTCTATCTCTACCTCTATCAAATTTTATGAAAAAATTTATCTATCAAAGGTAAGTTAATATTTAAGAGATTTTACAGTATTTTAGGTAAAATTGGGTGAAAGAGTTTGAAAATGTCTAAAACATCAAATAATTTGAAACAAAATTGAAAAGTTAAAACATTAATTATTATGAAACTGGAAGAATAATATATTTCTGCTGTTTCAAACCAAAATTCTGCCTGTAGTGAAACTTTAACTATTAAATTTTAAGGATTATTTACATTAAAAATTAGAATATTAAAGTTAGAATATTTTTAAATTAAATTTTAAGGATTATTTACATTAAAAATTAGAATATTAAAGTTACAATATTTTTAAATTATAATATGAACTAATAATTGTAATCACAAGCTTACAACACGGTACAAGTTAAAGCAAAAGATGCTTAATTATTTTTATCATAAGACAGGTAAAAATTCAGAAGTAGGACATAAAATATAAAAATATTAATTAGCAAAACGATAGGTCAGTTGAGTTTCATTTTACAGGGGTAAACTGCAAAGGCATACAAATATGAAGCGACTGAATAAACTAGAAGGGCAGATGATCGACCCCGGCGGCGGTGATGGAGCTGGAGGCGGCGGCGGCGGCGGCAGCAGAGCTCCGCTCAGCGTGGCAGAGCTGGCGGAGCTTGGTGGGGACGTACCAGATGGAGAGGCGGGGATGGGCGTTGAAGATGGCGTCGATGTCCCAGCCCTGCCTCGCCGCCACTGCAACCAAGGGCTTGTAACACGCTTGCCTCCACGCGCCGACGTTCTCGCCTCGTTCCTTGAAAGCTCGCCGCAGCACATTCGACGTCTCCTCGTCGAGGCAGTGCAGCGCGTAGCAGTGGACATAGTGCCGCATTTTCGGCTTGTTGATGTAGTTCGCACCCGCCTTCTTCGCGTACCTGAACACTTGGTTCGTCACCTGCATTATCATCATCGGTTTAAATTTCATGTTGCACCACTTTTTAGTATCACTATCAAATTTTTAATTTTGAAAATGATCAGAACTAATTATAATGTAGTCTCTTCTATGACAGCGTTTGGCATCAAAATGTATATGCTATATATACTTAATAATGTTCCGCCCCTAGCTAGTGTATCCAAATATCAACAAGTATATATGTTCAAACTTTTCCACATTTCGCGAGAGTAGTCTATTATGTTAAAATTGTCAATTTGTCAATAATTTGGCTCATTAGGTACGATTTTCACACAACAATGAACACTAAATATCTTAAGCATGACATCTAAAATCTATACGTATGTGTGTTAGTCTACAAGTATATATACCTATATATACACACACACACACCTTATGTATAGATATAGACTGGTCCAAACATGATAGATTTCTCGTACTTAAAAAACCTAGCAGGGATATTTAATTTGTCCCATGCAATTGATTTGACAAAATGCACTAGTTATAACAACTAGTGCAGGAGATAGAAACAAGAATTTAAAAGGAAAACAAAAAAGATTCCATGATAGAATTGACTGCACTCTTTAAGCAGAAGATTGTAGAGAGAGAGAGACAGAGTCGAAACGAAAGATTTGGGATGATTATGAGTTTCTTTGGAGCAGGTGTTGCGATGTGAGAGAGAAGGAGAGAGGAGAGAGAAAGAGGTGTCAGTTGGTTTGTATTTTATAGAGTGATGTGCATTGATTCTTGTTTGGGCCCTCTTTCTTTTAAGTGTTAAGCAGAGAGGTCCAGAAACTCCGTACGCGAGCTGTCGAGTTCTCATGTGGACAGCTGCTTCTGCAACCCTGACCCAACTAGGACAGCCCTTTTCTCTCTCTCTCTAAGCCCAATTCACTACCATTCTTATTCCTATCCATATTTATTAATTTCTCATGTTTCATTTTCAATTCTATAAAATATTCTACTTTCTTTTTTCATAACACCAAACACAGACATACACATTGCGACCAATAATCAATTTCAATATTGGTTGGGCCTCAATTATTTATACTTATATGTATATGTATATTGATTAATTGAATGGGACTGAGAAAAAAGCTAGCTTAATAAATTAACTCTCATTAATAACATGGTAAGAATTAAAGGTGAGGTGATTGTCTCAAACCTACTAGTGTATATAGTACTCCATTAAATGATAGATTTTCTTCAAATTTAACATGAAATTAATTACGTGAATTAATTGTTATAACAATATAATGATAATGAATGTGTGAATTTCATTACTAACCTTAGTGGGACATTTCTCTCCTCTTTCCTTGGCTATGTTTTGGACTTGGATCAAGAACTCACGGCATTGCTCGTAGAGATGAAATAGATAATCGAGGCCGTTTTTCTTCCCACGCGCCACCTCCCCCGGCTCCGTCACGATGAACGGGTGCTCCCTCTGCCGCTCATTTCCTCCGCCGCCGCAGTTCTCGTCGTCTTCCGCACCCTCAGTTTCGTCATCTTCGTCGTCGTCCTCTTCCATCGACGCCATTCTAGACCTCCCCCTGCTGCAGTTCTTCCTCCGCCGCTGCTTCCTCCCCCCCGCAACTACCATCTCCCACACCCCTCCGCCGCCGCTCCCCGCCGCCTCCTTCTCCTGCTGCACTGGCTCCTCTGACAACCCTACTTTCCGCCGTTCAATATATGCCAAAACTATACACGTTAATCATGGTTTCCACAATGCATGCATGCAGCTCTCGTTACGTGATTGTGTCTTAATGTCTTGTATATCACTGTGTGTGTGTGTGTGTGAGTGAGAGAGAGAGAGAGAGATGTTTTTTCGGAAGCTGACCTTCTTGAGAAAGCGCGTCAAGAGCATGAGAGGCGTCGCCAGAGAGGAGGTGGCGGCGGCGAGCTTCCTCCTCATCGAGGCGGCGCCGCTCTGCTCTGACGGCCGCCTTGATGCCGTATCTCTCGCCGACGAGGAGGTCCCACCGGAAAATCTGACAGAGGCTGTTCATCATTTCATCGAGCTCTTCATCCCTCATGTCCAATAGAGTGTTGACAGTGAATCCGAGCTCAGCTATTTTAGCGGCGGTGAAATATCTTATGCCGTACGCTTGAAACAGTTCCTCCAAGCCGCCGAGCTCCCTCGGCCGCATAGAGTAGGCGGCGGGAGGCGGCGGAGGAGGCGGCACCACTGCCTCCAACAACCTGTTCGGCGGCGCAAGACCGGCTCGCGGGTCCCACTTGAACAAGCTCGCTGAGAAGGCATCAGGATCCATTGTTTGTTTCCCTCTCCTACTTTAGTAAAACAACTAACTACCAGGATTTACTCCCAACTTCAAACTTTGTTTTTTTCCTTGTGATATAATTGGAGTTTTGTGGTTGGGGAGAAGGGTCCCTTTTAAAGTTCTCTACCTTGTCTTGCCTTTTGTACTTCTTTGAAAAAAATAAAAATAAATTATCCACAATTGTTACTTGTAGGTGTGCTCTGATTCACTTAATCGACTTGTTGGTAGGGTTTGAAACTATTAATTTTGTACTTTAATTACCAGATAAAATTGGATTCATTATAATTAATGAATTCGTGTTTTATTTTTTATTTCAGTATTAACAATGTAATTAATGTCAAAGTGCATTAAAGATGAGATTATATTATCCGGTCCACAACGGTGTTGATCTCATTATGATACAAAGGAAACTAATCTTATATATAAAAAAAAAACTCGGAATGAGACATGAAGTGGCCGGGATGAGAGAATTTCGTTTAATTAAATTAAAGATGCTATCAAGATGGGATCGATGATGAAATTATTTTTATTCTACATTCTGTGTCTCACTTCATTTTTTACGCTATTGAATTTATTATTTTAATAATTATTATTATAAAAAAATCAAAACTAATTAATTATATCATAATTGACCATAATCAACAATTAACAAAGAATTGAAGTAAAATAAATTCAAAAGGTAATTTTAATCCTTAATTTGGTATAATAAACTCTAAATAGCAATTTTAAAATTGAACAAAAACACAAGAGAATACAATGGAAGACAAACTAATAAATTTGATAGTGAGACACGAAAAATCCGGGACGTATATACAAAATGGACAAGAGGATCTCATGTTAATTAAAGATATATGCAATTTAATACATGCATCATACGCGAAACACCATTTGAAATATAGAAGATTGTTGATTTTGATTTGATTTGATTTTTATGATATATAGGAAAATAAAATATATAACTATATAGGTATACGTAGGAAATAATTAAGTGAATATGAATGTGGTTTGCATGATCTGATGAAACACTGTAGTGTAGCAGGGGGGGCACTGTTGTATTGGCTCCCTCTGGAGGGTTCTGTCGTCTGCTTGAAAGCTGTGATTCAATGGTTCCAACTGGATTCTACCTATTACTTCAATCGTCCTTTGCTATCAATTATTCTCTTAGCTCCACAAAATCTAACCCCATCACTTTAATTTCAATTTAATGTTGTTATCCATTTTTTCTATTATTTTATGACATATATCAATCATCTGCTTGGTCAATATTCTATCCCCGTGTTGTCAATTATCTATCTCTGCAACTCTTTTAATCCTCCTTTCTTAATTAATTGAAGACCGCATCAGAATTCATGTTGCACGTACCTAGCTACTCTCCATCTGTATTTCACTTCCTGTTATATATACACTTTCAAATTATTAGTTTTTTTTCCCATCAATTTCAATTTTTATTATTGCTTCAGTTAAATTTTACAAATTGTTAATTAGGATTATCCCATCTAATTAATTACATTAGTTTATAAGATTATTTTTTAGCATTTAATTTTCAGTTTTAAATTAATAGTTCATTATTATAGTTCACTATTTCATATATAATTAGATTTTTTTAGTTTTTAATTAATAATTCATTGTTATGGTTGATTATTTCATAATTATAATATTTTTTTTTCAATTCATTCCTTTATCAAGAAATATCGACTGTGGTTATTTATGTTATAATTAATTAATTTTTATAATAAATTTGATAATAAAAGATGAATGAAACACAAATAAATGTAACAGAAAATTTGAACCGATTTTCTTGGACGCACTAAGACATGTAATATTGGCCCTTGTAATTTAAAATAAATTTCAAAGCGCTAGTGATACAAAATTTTATATGGTCAAGCATTCGATATAGATGACATTTTATCTTGACTTCAATTGAAATCTAATTGTAAATGCAAAAATTTCCATGGGGCAGTCTGATGGAATTTTTACCTTGAAAAAATGGAACATCTGACTCCCAATACTCCTCCTATTCATCCGTGGCAATATCTAGCATTGTGTCCTCCAAAACCGATAGAATTAAACCTTTTCGATCCTCTTTTTTCTCTCACTACCAATACTGCTCCAACACACTCCAAACACCAATACAGCACCTTCCAATAATTAATATCAATACTACAAAATTGCACCAAGAAATTCACTCAAAATTCGAATATTTTAAAAAAAATAATAACTTTTCCCTAGACGCTATATAGGACTCTAGGAACACAAATAGCAATATTAGAATCAACGAAAATACCAAATATTTTTCCACCAAAAAACTATTTTTTCCGGCGATTTTCTTCTATTTTTTTCTTTTTCTTGCTCGCTCCTTTCTTCTTTTCTCTTTTTTTTTATAATTAATGAAAATTAAATACATAAATTAAAAGGATAAATTGGAACATAATACAAAGTTGAAGCTTTGATATCAAATGATGAGGAATCGACCCAAGACTGTATCTGGCTCCAACGGAATAAGATGGAAATCCCTATCCAAATCTCACAACGCAGACGAATCGAAGACCACGGACAATCTCGACCCAACTATGATTGGAAACTCGAACTATGGATAAAGTGAATGACGCCACAAACAGGGATGAATATCTGTTTGATAAGTTGGGTAAAGAATTCACGCAGAATTCATATAAAATTCTCCACAGATAAATTTCAATTCAATATCAATCAACTGTCTAATAATGTTCAGAACAGGCCCTTATATAGGTGGGCAAAATAAATCAAAGCCCCAACTTGAAACCTAATCTAAAAATGAAATAAGTAAATAAAAATCAGATAAATCTGCAATAGTTGTATTGGGCACGACACAGGCCCACTCGCGTCTTAGGTCGCACTGCACCTCGTGCCCGACCAAAGAAAAATACCCCACAGTATTGATACGGGTCACTCGCGCTGCACATCGCGCCTGGAGGCGCGACCGATTCACTCATTTTGTAACTCGCGTGTCTTCTTCCGAACAATTGAACTCAATCATCGACACCTCACTTAGACACGTATCAAAAATTCAGAAAAATATTATATTTCATATATTTCAATACAAAAACTCCTAACTTAAAATTGAACATGTAACACAAACTTTTGTATTTAATTTGGTGAAACATAAAACGTGTACAATTCAGATGATTTTCGGATCAAAATATATTTATACAAATCCAATCTCTATTTTTCTCTGATTCTTCTCTTCAAAACTTGATCTTCAAACGGTCTTTAAAATCTTCAGAGTAAACTTGTCTCTTTGATTTTCTCAGACTTGTTATTTGAACTTGGTCTTGAAAGTTTTTCAGGGAAGATTTGTATCATCGATCTTCTTTGACTTGATCTTTAGTCTTGATAACGTTAACTCGGAGGGTCGACGCCTTGTTTCCGGATCAAATGCCAATTTCGGAATGAATTTGATGAAGAACGTCTTTGATTACCTTACTTATGGATCAAACGCCGCCTTCGGGATGAATTTGGTGAAGAACGCCTTGAATATTTGAGAGAATTTCACTTATGGAAGTTCTTCTCAAATTCTTAAACTCTTCAAATGACTTCTGGTGTGATTTTCAACTGATATGGAGGCCCCTATTTATAGTTGTAGGGAAAGAAATCTAGAGCTGATGTGACACTATCTCATTGGTTGTTGGAAATTGATATATATCTTTTGAAAGATATTTATTTGTTGTCAAAGACTCTTAATGTTTATCATATAATAATATCTTTATTATTTAAATACTTTATCTAATTTTGGATTTCATAAGATTCCAAAACTAAATAAATATATAAAAACTAATAAAAATATTATATATAATATTTTAAATTTTTGCTATCTATAGAAATTTTTTAATCAAATGCAATAAATGTTTTTTTTAGTATAATAATGATTTTGATATATTGTGAAATTTCAGTATTGTACGGTAAGCGTATAGAATATGTGTCATACCGAATGATAGTTGTGTATTTTACACAACTTTTGGATATGAATTGATGTTATCTATTATATGAAGTTGTGTATTTTATATAGCTTTTGATCTTATATTGTTATCATTTAGAATTTTTGATGTGTTTGCTAATTTTGTAGTAATGGTTGTGATTTCGTTGCATATTTGGAGCAAAACAAGTGAATATGGACAAAAGGAGTTGAAGAGGTGTTTAATTAGGCTCTTGGGCTTAATTAACTGCTAAATTAAAGTCTAATGAACTGGATTAAATGATAAAAAAACCCAAAGAAATTCGAAGCCTAGTGCGAAAGTGACTTGGGTCGACCCGGAAAGTGACGGTCGGTCCAGTCCAGTGTAATTGACAAAGGCCTGGGTCGACTCGACCCTGGCCACTTGGGTCGACCCTGTGTAAAAATAGTGCTCTGGATCGACCCAACCAGGTGGGTCAACCCTTGTCTGCGGGTCCGCGGGAATGCGATTTTTCACTCCAATTTAGGATTTTAAAATCTAGATATAAAAGCTCTTATTTTGATATCAGGTTGAGAGAATTAAAGAATATTGATAAATGATATAATAATTCAATTTCCCTATAGCCTAGGTTTCGTTCATCTATTCAAGTTTAGTATTTTATTTCTTGTGTTTTATTTTATGCCTTTTAGTTCATTCTCTTTTTACCTGCATATTCAGTGTCTAAATATTAATTAGGTATTTGTGTTTAAGAACTGGAAAGTAACAGTCTCTGTGGGATACGATATTTTTGCTCACATATATATTACAAATACACTGTGCTCTTGCGGTACGATTATTTATTAATAAATAGCGTGTCACTGAACTAAGATATACCGAATGTAAAATACGATAACGGTAAAATTTTTATCATACCATAAATTAAGATGAGCTATAATAAAAAAAATATAAAATATACCGTACCGTGATATTCCTATTTTGAGATCATATATAGACGAAATTACACTTTCGGTCCATAAGACATAATAATGTTGCTAAATGGTTTCAATACATTCGATTTTGACCTCAATAGATACAAAACTTGCTGAAGTGATTTTGCAGTGCAAAATTGTTGTAGGTTGAGTCCCAGCTTTTAAGAAGTTCACCAAATTGTTAACGTGATAGAGTCACTTGGGCCGCACATGTATATGTTTTTTTAAGGGATATTATCAGATTTTAGTCTAATCTTTTATGTAATTCACAAAAATATTCTGACTTTTTATAAATAATAATTTAATACATGACCTTTTGAATATATAATAAATCTAGCTTGAAATTAATTTTCAGCCTTTAGTTGTTGACCTGTATCTTTTGGCCTAAATTTTTAATGATATGGAAAATATTTATACCACATCAATTGAATAAATAAAATTAAAATTAAATTAAAAAATTCGGGCCAAAAGATACATGTCAGCAACTAAATTAATTTCAGACTAGATTTATTATATATTCATAAGGTTAGATATCAAATTATAATTTATAAAAGGTCAAGATATTTTTGTGAATTACTTAAAAAGTGAGGCTAAAATCTAGTAATACCAGATTAATGATGTTATCATCTTCAAGAAAATTGAATTTTCTATTTCACAGGACATATCTCTATTGTAAAATAACCCGAATAATACTTTCAAGTTGACCCTGAACTACACACCGAAATCCCAAAACCATCTCGCCCAAATACTAAATTTTGTTTTCGCAAAACTTGAAGTCGCCGACACTAGAACAATTGAAACAAATATATTTTAGCCCTCTTTACTTTTCACTGGTTTGTGATACGAAAAAGGCAAAGTCTTCTATACATCCATCAGATGAGTTGGCATCAATGCGGGTCAATTCAACTCGCGTTGATCGGTGTTGATCCGAAAAAAAAAAATTGGTAAAAATCAGTATCAATCCTTACACTAAAAGTATCATTTAAAGTTTAAAAATTATTGCTTGTATCATTAAAAAGCAATTGGCCTACTACTTATCTTATATAAGTTTATGTAGTTCAAATTGTGATTTTTTCCATTCCAATTAATATTTAAAGTTTGGGAGTTTAGGTTTTTTAGGGTTCATGTTTTTTTTAGGTTTTTTTTTAGATTTGTAGGGGTTTTTGTTGTATTTTTTAGGGTTTATGTTTTTTTAGGTTTATTAATATCAATTAGAGGTTATATTTATTTCAAAAAAATATTAAATTCATTCACTTTTATTTTAGAGTTCACTAATTCCATTTAGGGTATATATTTATTTCAAAATTAGTTTTTTTTTATTTTCAATTATTATTTATATTTATTTTGAAAAAAAATTAAATTAATTATTGAGCGCAATGCACGAGTCGCCGAATTTCAAAGAAAAAATTCATCCACTTTAATTTTAGGGCATTAAATCAATTTCAGGGTATATATTTATATTTATTTTAAAAAAAATTAAATTAATTCATTTCAATTTTAAAGTTCACTAATTGTATTTTAGGGTATAGGGGGACAGAAAAATAAAAAAAAATTAGAAAAAGTAAAAATTTGAAAAAAAATAAAAAATTAATAATTTTTTTTTTGCGCGTGAACCACAATTGTTGCCTTTTTTTTTTACTGAAATGTGTTATTGAGCCTGAACCAGCCTGATAGGTCTAGACCCATACACTACATGCACAAGAGCATGCCTCTTCAAAAAAAATTTGGCTAGGTTATCTTTGCAGGGAATTTACAATCTGATTGTGTATAAATAGTTATTATTATTATTATTATTATTATTATTATTATTATTATTATTATTATTATTATTATGTTATTTTTTACTTTGAGTTCATTGGCTTAATTGCAATATATTCAGTCCTAATGGTTAATATTTGAGTTCAAAGTGATGGAACTGGGGATCTTTGGATGTGTGTTGATGGAATATAACATTTTGATCAAAAAGATCCCACATCCCATTACATGCTAAAATCGAATCTAAATCTCATGTGCAGCGGAAAATTAAGATTATCGATTACCTTGCAATCGGAGAGACACCGTTGAGAAGATAATATATATAAAATCTTCAACTCCTCCATTTTTCATGTTATCCACTCCATGATCTTCTGTTGTATGATCCAACCTCGATCCAAACATCGTGCGGGAAACGATCCTCTAGACCTTGTAGAAGCTTGGAGATGAAGAAACCGTCACCTAAATTTTCAAAAATCTATCTTTTTGGGAGAGAGGATTTCAAAAATTTTCTCTTTGTGGCTAGTGTTTTTCTTCTCCCTCCATAAGGTATATATAGGGCTACAGCAGGGATCTAGAAGAAAATTAGGGTTGGGCCTCCAACGGGCCTTAAGTTCTCATGTCTAGCCTAGACATAACTTAAGCCCATCAATATTAATTCAATCCACTAAAAAATTAATAATTCACTACCACCCTAATTCCATATTTATGGATGTGGCTTCTTCAACTCAATTAATTCCCCATGTTTAAGATATCGAATGTCCATTAATTAAATCGAGTATACTGACAACTCAATTTAATTAATTGTTTATCCATGAGCTGTACCACTCAACCTTTATTATCATGTTGGATTAAAAATAATTCACTTCCAAGATTTAACATGATGATCCTTATTGAGCTCCCCAGGGGACATCATCAACTCGGCACACTGAGACACGGATTCTTTATATAAATAGTAACCCATCATATATAGAAATGTCACTACTCAATCTATCGAGCTTATTGATTCTTTAATTAGAATCTCACTCATTGATAGGTCAAGGTAATGTACATTAAAATATACATGTCTACTATTATAAAATGATTAAGAATTATGAGTATCTGAGATTTATATTCTTACATATTGTCAGTCTATAAGAATTATCTCGATGCGATCCAGTTCAATACACTATAAAAGTGCACTAATATGATTCAATAGCTAAGATAGACTAATCATATTACAACTATATCAATGATTCGTCTAACTCCATCTAGATTGTGAACACTTCTCATACTTTATAAAGAACCGATAATATGATCTTCTGTATGCATTCCACACACCATATTATCTTCAATATTAAGTATAGGACAATTTGCATTATTTATTATATAAAATAAATGGAAAATATGTTAACATAATTCTGATTCATAATTAAGGAAAATAATTATATACATAAAAAACATCCTTTTAGTATACAATTCCAATAATCTTCCACTCATACTCAAAGCATTGCTTTTAAATATAACAATGTCTATCAATTCTCCCACTTATACTTAAAGCTTTCCCTTAGTTTTCAAGTATCCGACTCCCATTTCCTCAACTTCTTGAATAACATGAATACATAAACCACATTCCATTTATTCTATGAGGAAATTGATTGAACAATCATACTTAAAAGTCTTACCTTGTCTTACTATGCATTCAACTCCCACTTTCTCAATAATTCAAATGATATGGATATGCAATCTATTCATTTTATGAGGATTTTAACTAGAAAATCTACAAATGCAATCTTAGTAATTACAAAAATCTCTATATATACGATTACTCGTATAATGCGGTACTTCCTATATGTTTACTTGACTTATAAACTTGTAGTCCTTCGAATTTGCAACTGTACAAGTGTTTGCACAACGAATTGTATCAAACACTTTACGCAAATCAGGTACTACTTCTTAAGCTCATCTGAAAGTTACTGAGTTGTATAACCTTTTATGGTTTTAACTCTAACTCCCAAGAAAAATATATAACTAGAGGACAACTTGTTCTCATCCCTTTCTGCTTTGGGAATTTAGTATAACCCACAGGAATCAAACTGTCTATCTAGTAAAAAACCCACATATAATCTTTAGTCTTTTCAGGTACTATAAAATATAGTTTACCATAGACAAGTGTCACATACATGGTTAGACTAAAATTTGTTTATTTTGCCAAATGGAAAATTAAATGTTTATTTTCGTTTGCATGATAACATGCAAAATGAAAAATTACATTTAATATACATAGGATATCAGAGTTAAGCATAATATCTTTTTCTTGCGATCGTTAGATCCCAAAGATATATCTAGCTTTTCTCAAATCATTTGTATCTAACTGCTTGGATAACAATACCCCTACGTCTGATAGTATTTTCTCATTGTTTCCAATGATATAGATAGTATCTACGTATAGTACTTTAGATTTCCACCACGCTTCCGTCATACTTTTTATACACATTTTTCTCATCTGAACATTGATCAAATCCATAAAATAGATTTCTTGATCAAAAGATGAATGTTCATTAATTTATAAGCTCTATTGAGTCACATAAATGTAAGCCACGTAGGTGGATGTTTACAATTAAAACTCTTAAGCTTGTAAATTATATATTTTTGGCATCTTTCAATAAATCCCAGTGGTTGCTTTTTGTAGATGTTTTACTCAAGACTTCCATTTAAGGAAAGTTGTCTTGACATCTATATTCCAATCTCATAAAACTTAAGATAAGATTTAGACAAAAGAATCTGGATAAAACAGCTTGAAAGTTCTCACTTTCCAGTTTAATCTTTCTTTCTGTCTACTGATCCACATGCATTCAACAATTTTACTCCATTGGGTGGATCTGCAAGCTCCCAAACATTTAGATTTGCCAAAATACTATCTGAATTGCTTTGTTTTAGTACTAGGAATTAGTTCGCCTGGAACTTAATACCAGAGATTCTCCTATGAACAATAAACTCTCACTAGAATAAAGTCATTCAGATACTTATGTATTCTTTGTGATACATTTGTGCAGTTACTGGTGGTTCTATCTCTTGTACACTCGGTACTGAAAACAATGTTTCTCCTCTCATCTCCTCAGAACAAAAATTGTTCATGGGCTCTTAATTTATTACATAGTCTTCCTATGAGATACTATCATTTGTATAAACAATGATTCTCTAATCTCTTAGGACTATATAATTAATCTTTTGTTTATCCAGAATATCTTACAAATAACGTATTTCTAAACATATTCATAAACGATTGAATAACTCATTATCGATCTAATTATTTCTAAAAGAACTTCACTCTTTCACACTATTAAACCATTCCATTTAAGGAATTTCAAGATGTAATCACTTGGGATTTAATCCCAATATCTGATAAATAATCCATTATTATCTCAAGAGATATATGCAACACTCCTTTTAAACTGAAGTGTTTAGATACATGTGATGTGATGTTTTTTCATTCAAACTTTGTACTCTTTGAAAGCTCAAAGTACTCAGTTTTAATGATACATCAAAATGTATCAGAAATTTGAATAAATGTCTTATAAACAAGACAAGATTGGAACCAATCCTCTTGTAATGGATTCTTATAAATCAGATTTGAACCATCTCTAACTTATCTTTTAGCTTTAATCTTCCGTGGCCTTAAAGAGCCGCATTGGTCATTTACTCTCCAAGTAGAATTGATTGATTGGAAAAGACTTAACTTGTAATGACCCCGAAGATCCATCTTTTACCAATCTTTGAATTATACTAAAGTAAAAATTCCAATCAATCTTCATAAGCTAAACTTATGTTTGGTTCATTTGTGAAGTTTACTTTTTAGAATTAGACAATGAATTATTTATTGCACTGTGGATGTATAAATAAGATTCTAAAGTTCATAAATTGTCAACTAATGTGCCACCATAGATAAAACAGTTCATCTTTTCTTGATAACAAACTTGTTATAAAAAAAATTGAATATCTAAAAACATGATTTAGAAAATGAATTTTCTAAATCCCGGCACATACAGATAATTTTCCAAAACTAAATCATATTTCTACCATTAAAACTCCCACTGCAATAGCTGCTATTTTCATAGCATTGCCCATGAAAACTTGTAATCCATCACTTAGTCAACTGGTTTCCTGAAACCACTACATATGAATGCATTCATGATTAGTGGTCTCAACATTTACCCATCAGGAACATGTAATATACTCTAATAAGCATGTATTGACTACTAGTGAATAAGATACGCAACCAATGTTCTTCCTTTTGAGAAGAGACAGTATGCCTTCCAATTTTTCTTAGCTGATTGTACTTTTAAAAGATTTTGCCATTTAGGCTTTTTCATAGCTACTTGATATTCCATGTCATTCTTTGCCAAACTTTTATATGTTCGTTGTAAATATCCTTTGTCTTCTTATCTTCCCTTGGTCTAGAAGATAAAATATTTTTCAACAATATAATTAATCACACTATGTCAATTAAGACATTTAACTGCTCAAAGTAAAGAAATCAACTAGGGTTTTCCCATTTGATTTCAACTCCAAAGATCTCTCACTCACTTAGATATTAATCTCTTTGAGTGTATAATCCTTTACAAGAGTCTCCATATCGCTAATGATTTTAACCAAGTTTTCAATAGCAATTCATTTAGTTATTCTACTTTAGTATTTAAAGAATTCTAGAGATTTATATTCTCATCAAAATAGTGGTCGTGGCCTGATGCGTTGTCGTCACGCGCCCAAATAAAACTATTCTTCCGAATACCCAAATGAGTTTAGTAGATGAGAAGTACAGGTCGAATCCTCAGGGAACGGTGTATTCTTCTTTCAGCTGTAACTTGTGGGGTTTCGAGAGAATAACTATTTAACTGATCAAATGAAATAAAATGAAAGTAATCAATATATAAAATCCGAATTGAGATTAAAATTAATAGTGGTATGCCTCATTTCATTCATTGGTGCAAAAATATCAATTCAAACATCAAACAAACTAGTTATGGAATGCTAGAACCCGTTGACGCATTTCTCATTTCTCCTTAAGTGTTATCGAATAAAAGAACCCTTATTATTCAACTTCTTATTAATTAACAACCCGTAAGAACCCTTAACAGATTTAATTAATCAATAGCATTAGGAATTAGAGAAACCCAGATATATTACAGGCATACGGACCCGTATGCCCATAATATCCCCATATGCCCATCGACAAAGAAAGTCAGCCTTACCACTTATCAAACCGATTAGACAATTACAGATCCATCAAATTTTATTGGTTTTAATCATTAATTAATTAGTTGTATATTGGACACTACACAATTAATCAATTCAGAATATGAACTTGCTATCTCGAAGCACAAAAAGGTATCAATGTGTGAATTGTATAAAACCAATTAAACCTCATGATATGTGCATACCAAAAATCATTACAATCTCATCCCGGAAAATAAGTTAGCCACTCATATTGAACCCAATACAAGCGATCATTATAAAATATGATCAACTGGAATTGAAATAAAATAACGATAAAACCAACAGATAATTGTCTACAAACTATATAGAAAAACTGAATGCCTCTTTCAAATGACCTCACAACTTTATATAAGCCAATGATGACTTAAGAGTCATTAAATTGCATTTAACGTGTATCATGATTTTTACTATATGCAATCACCGTTCATTCTTCAAAACTGTTAGTTTCTCTCTACCATCATCTTTTATTAATTTCTTTCCTTTTTCTTCTGATTCTTTCATAAATGTCATTATAAAAAAAGTCCATTCTAGTGACGGGAATTAGCGACGAGGCCGACAAGGGTCGCCACTAGCGACGGAAATAGCGACGGGAAATCTTGTGACGAGACTAGCGACGGGGTTCCCCGTAGCTAATTCTAGCGACGGGGAATCCCGTAGCTAGATTTTAAAATTTTAATATATCATTATTTTTATAAATCTAGCGACGGGAACCCCCGTGGCTATAACTTAGCGACGAGAACCCCCGTAGCTATTTTTTTTAATTTTTAATTTTTTTTAATTTTTTATTTATTTTTTTAATTTTATTTAATTATTTTTAAAATAATTAAACATGATTTCAATCTATTCTAATACAAATATTCTCCCTATTAAAATCATTTTTATATTTTTATTCATTTATTTTCATTTTTGAAAAAATAATATCGAAATTATACACATTTATTAATATCACATCTTTAAATTTGTATTATTTCCTTATTAAATACAAATTTATACAAATTAGCTTTATTAGTATTCTTATAAATAAACAAATTAGTATATTATTATATATTTAAAAAATGTATTAAGTTTAACATAATATTTATTATAGTTACTACTACAAGATTAATCAATTATACATTAACAAACTAAAATATACTATGAAAATATATACATAATATAGTATATAATGGATTTTAATTTTTAATTATAAACTAAAGTTATTTATTATGTAAGTAAAAATAATTTAATTCATTATGATATTTAGTATGAAACACAAAGTAAGACTATTTAACCACATTTTCACCATGATATATATATATATATATATAATTTTTAAAATAATTTAATTAAAAACTTCTATAATCTTTCTCCATATTAAATTTTTATTAGAGATATAATTTTTGTATGCATGGATACTTAATAAGTATCACCTTAAATTATAGTTCTTATATACAAATATATAATACAATATAATATCAATATTATATATATGTGTGTGTGTGTGTGCGCGCACACAAATAGATATAAATGTATTAATAATAATATAACACTTTTAATTTATAGAGATAAAGAAAAATAAATTATGAAAAAATCGTATAAGTATATATATTATTTAAACTGTCAATATAACATCAATTGAACTTGCCCCAATGGATAAGTGCTTGGCCCTCCTTCTAGGAGGTCACAGGTTCGAATCCTCTTAGGTGTATATTATACACAATTATTCTCAACGGGCTTGGGTGCGGGCCTTTCATCGGGTCGGGTCAAGGGCTCTTTCACGGGCCGGGCTCCCGGGTCGGGGGCTAATCAATAATTTCAAAATTTTAAATTATAATTTTAGCGACGGATCTAGCGACGGGGCACCCCATCGCTATCTAGCGACGGAAACCCCGTCGCTATCCGCCAAACTCGTTGCCCCAGGCTACGGATATAGCGACAGGATTTCCCGTCGCTAAGCCTTGGTGACGGGCGAGCCACTGTCGCGCATGATTAGCGACAAGCAATTTAGCGACGGGGGTTTCCCGTCACTACAGGGTTTAGTGACGGGTATAGCGACGGAAAACCCCGTCGCTAGATCGGAATTTTTTTGTAGTGTGTGAATGGTTCCTTCCTTTTTCATATTTTTCCTGCAATAACCATAAAATAATATTTTAAGTCTCAAATATATAAAAATACAAATAATAAATATGCAATATTTGTGAGTTATCATGGCCTAATGTTGATGATGCATGACATTTTTACATAGAAGTTCAAATGTAACACTGCATCATCTCATTTGCCTTAACCACTTTTATGATTATATATCTCATCTTCACTAAAGTTAGAATCTTAAGATGATGACATTTAATTACTGAGTATTTAAATACTCCTTAGAAATCCAAACAATCATTAAACATTTTCCAATTATTTTAACCTCAAACAATATATCAATGCATCCTCCAACACATTGAATCACATAAATGTACGCCGCGATAGTGTGAACGTTTACATTTACATCTTTTGAGTAGGCTCTAAACCTTGAATTTCACCATCTAGTCAACTTAACTTTATGACAAGTGAAATTAATAGTTGGCACCCTTTAAACTGGTCCTACAATTAATTAAACAACTCATTTCGATGGAAAACTTGTTTATTAATTACATCTAAGTGTATACCATAATTTGATAAATTAATACTAGTTAACTTGTAATACAACACATCCGATGTGGAGTTTGGCATATTAACAACGCGCATGTTGATTACTTCACATAACTAATTTATATATCCTATAGAAATTGGATCTTGTGAACTTATAATTGACACATCCGATATGGAGGATGGCACATTACCAACACGCATGTCAATTACTTCACATTCAAATCAGTTGTGGAGACTATCTAGATATCTATAATTTTAAAATTAAATCTCATTTTTCATTTAGTTTAATCTAGTAAACTCGTAATTGACACATCCGATATGGAGGTTGGCACTTTACCAACACGCATGCCAATTACTTCACATAAAAACTAATGCTATGAATAAATGAGATAAAAATTTTAAAATTAAATCTTATTACCCACTTAGTCATTTAATATGAGATTTTTAAGGCATCCTCAACATGCTCAAAATAAAATTAAATCATCCATAGCATGCTAGACAAATAAAAAACATAACCATGAAAAATAATGAAATATTACAACTATCATTACATAGTGTTTTCATGTTTGGCCTCTGCATCTATGTATATCTTTCAAAGACGTTCGATTTGAGTAGTCGTGGGCCCTATGGTTCATCCCGAGTCAAAAGGTATGGCCTCTGTAAGAAAAGCGCCAGAAACAGTTTTTGGCGAAAACTGCTCTCGGGAATTTCCAAAAATTCCATCTTTTGAGTGATTTCCTTCCTTGTTTATAACTTCTAGTTGCCATCTATTTTGTACCTCTTCCATATGGATGAAAATCCTCCTCCATAACAAGATTATAATAAAAACAAATCTACAACTAGATCTAAACTATAGATACAACTCAAAACAACATACTAGATACAATTTTAACACAAAATTAAATATAATCTATCCATGGATTTTCTCATGGATTTAAAACTTGATTAAACCAATCAAAAACCAACCATGCACCATAAAATTCAAAAAATTAAACATACATGCACACCATGATAGTTAGAATAATTACCCTGCGAAACTAAGTTATGCAATTATATATCTCCAACCACAAAGCCTGTAAGTTTCAAAAAATACGCATGAGAATTCGATCACTACACAGAGCCAAAATCTAGCTTTGAAACCAATTGATGGAACTGAGATCCTTTGGATGTGTGTTGATTGAATACAATATTTTGATCAAAAAGATCCCACATCCCATTGCATGCTAAAATCGAATCTAAATCTCATGCGCAACGGAAAATTAAGATTATCGATTACCTTGCAATCAGAGAGACATCGTTGAGAAGATATAGATATAAAATCTACAGTGTTGGTTTTGTATACTAGAAGACTTGTCTTTGTATACTTTTCTGATAATATGATGATATGAAATGAAAGTTATTGCAGTCACTGTTTGCATTTAGATTATGTTTTATAATTGTTCTATGCAATGTTCCATATACTTACATTGTAGATGATATGGTGTGGGGAGTCACACGGTAAAATCATATCATTAGAACCTTGTATTGTATTAAAGAACTTACGGCTTAGATGGTCCTGAACACACCATCGGTACACCGTAGAATAATCTGATAAGTTAGTTTATCTTGACTAACTGATTAATCTAGTACACTCGTTGTGTATTGAGGAGGATCACGATAGGATACTATTTTCTGTCTCTGACCCAGTTACTGAGAGAATAAAGATCCACAGAGTTCGGGTTCTGAACTCATGTGATATTGGTGAGCATATGTGTGCGTTGTTTATTACTTTGATTTATCAATGAGTAAGATCTTTTCGTAGATCGAATTCGATATCTTGGGTAATAACAATGTATACATGATGTCTCGAGCAGTGTGCATGAGCACCGTGTCCTGGTGCGCCAGGTTGATGATATTCTCTTGAGGAAACGCAAGTTCATGTTGAAACCCTGCAGGTGGAATTTATTCCTTACATGGTAAAGCTTGTGTGGTACTACTCAAGGATTTAGATGTTAATTAATTATAGCTGTCAGAGACTGACATAATTAATTAATGAACATTATATCTTAAACACGGGGAATGGTTGGACTAAAGGAGAAAACATATTCGCAAATATGTATTAAATTGGTAGGTCAGTTTTACTTCTTTAGTGGAATAAAAGTAAAACTTAATTTATTTAATTATATCCTAAGTTTATTGGATATTAGATATTAAATAAATTAGTGGGCCAATTTAATATTCTTCTAGATCCCTGTTGTAGCCAAATATGACTGAAAGTGGACTGGATATAGAACTTGAGATAGAGGTCCAGCCCAGCAGGGCTGGAACATGAAATTTCGCCCCTCCCTATATATAAGGGGAGGGGGGGCACGAAATTTACATGATATTTATCATAAGAAATTAGCCCCTCTTTGTCTCTCAAAGTTATCCACAGATTTCACAATTCTATCTAGTAGATTTCAACCCACTCTGAATATAGATACAGTCCGGGAATACAACAGAAGATCTTGGAGTAGAATATTGTGGTGTCCGATTTTATTGACATAAGTGGCGCTTATCATTGCTCATTCAACAACAAGATTAGATCTGTAATATTGTCCACAGACCGTCTGTCGATTTGTAAGTAGATTCGTTTTCTATGTCTTCCGCTTTATTAGAATCGAATCTGTTTTACATGCTATTTGATTAGACTGTGATAAACATGTATGTTACATAAAATTATGATTTGCATGAACATGGATTAATGAACAACCAAATAGATCCTGCGATGGTTTAATTCAAAAAAAACCCTAACAGTGGTATCAGTGCCAGGTTTTGACACTGTTCTAGGATTAATCCGAGCATGAATTCGATATATATATTTAAATTTGATGTTAAATTTATAGTTCTTAAATTTTCAGATTTAAATATGCATATATGTCGATTTTTATGGTATGCAAGACTTGGAAGAATTTTGGATTGAATTCGAAAATTCTAGTTTTGAATTGTTGGAATTTTCGAACATGATGAGATAGATTTGGGATGATATTTGATGTCTTCAAATTTCCAGATTTGTGTCTCATTATTTTCGAAAATTTGGTGATCAAATTTTCGAATTTGATGTGTTAAAAATTCCCTAATTTTGTGTAAAATTTTCGAACACTATAATTAAATTTGGATGGATTTTTTATCAACATCAAAATTTTCATATTTAATTTGGATAGTGTTCGAAATTTTTGGTGATTAGAATTGGATTTGGTGATTTTTGATGTATATCAAAAGTTACAAAATTCTAATCTAGATAGGTTTGAAATTAGAATTTTAAATTTGATAATTTTTGAAATGGATCAAAATTTTCAGATTTTAATTCTTGAAAATTTCGAAACCTATAGCTATATTATTTGGAATAGTTTTTGTAGCGCCCCGGTCCCGAAAGACCGTAGAAATGGACGCCACGGGGGTTGGAATTAAGAAGCGGGAAAGAAAGGGGTAACCTGATTAATAAAATCTCAACAGAAGACTCAGAATAATCAAACATGGTGTATAATAATATATACATAATCATAACACCAAGATCAGAGCTCTTAGTGTTTAACAAAAGGATATTACAAGCGCGGAGATCTCATTATCAACAGAATATTTAACAAAAAGAGACAATGGGAAAATACATAAATAACAAAAGCCCATTTCTCAGCATCGTCACCTCCACGCACCAGCCTACTGACCTGAAAAATATTTGAAAATATTTGGGCTGAGTACTAGTGCACTCAGTGGGCAAGTTTTTACAATACAAGTTATGCAAATCATTTTGTTAAAGTAATCTATCTGTGTTCATGCAGGTAGTGAAGCTTAGGAGGTTTTAAAATTTAAAGCAACCTAAGTTCACCAAAATATTTTATCGTGAAGCGCTTAAGAGGGTAACCAGTCACTGCCCGCAACCCATACTACATCACCACGCGTAAAGTTGAGTATGGCCAAGTATACCCAATGAGTATAACCCATAAGTGTTTCATTTTTGTCTCACCGACAAGGAGTAGGGCAGGACAAATAATGCATGCATACTGTAGCTACTCACATTGACACAGCGCTGGTTTATGAGACTCCAACAACATACAGTAGCACGTAAATATTTAACACAGATAGTCACATATGCAATTTTAACAAAGCAGAGCTTAATAGCTCGAAAGATACAATTTGCAAAAATATAATAGCCCACCTGAATAGCTATTAATAGCTGAAGCTTTAGCAAAATCTTCTAAGAGTCCTCTAAGTCCAATGTCTCGAGTTTAGTCCTACACAAGTGAACTAAGTCTTAGAAAAATATTGAGGTTGAAACCCAAATTATAAACTAACTTAGTAAAGATTATAGGGCATAAGGCTTTAAGTTTTTTGAATTGGATGGTGGCATTGATGCGAATAAATTAACGTAACTTTAAAATTATACCCAAATGATATATGGAGTGAAGATAATTATAAACTTAATAAATAGAATAGTATAAAAGTAAAATAAAGAAGTTTAAGATGTAAAATAAAATGTAAAATAAAATTTTAAAAAAAATGTAGTCAGGGAGATTTGATCCCCAAACTAACAAAGATTACACACCAACCTAAACCACTAAGCTAGTGGCTGTTTCGAGAATTTAAGGTGAATTAATTACTAATTAAGACATGATCCTTTTTTTTTAGCCAATTAATTTAGAAAAATGGAACTAATAAAAAGACAGTTATAGGATTCGATCCTAAGACCTATTGAATTTCTAAAACACAGTTTACCACTAAACTAATCTTATTCTCTTAAAGTAAAACAAATTTAAAATTGCTTTAGTTGGCTTTAATTAAAACAGATCTAGCTAAATAGAATAATTAATGGCAGCAAATTTCAAATTAACAAGATTAATATGTGTATATATATATATATATATATATTAAACAAAAAAAAAATAAATAAATAAGAGAAACATGTAATTAGGGTGATATTTGAACACTAATCCTCTAAAGGTGCGTAGAACAACTTTTGTAAATGATACTAAAGATTTAATACTTAGAATGCAAATGAAAAATAAAAATAAAATAAAAATAAAAATAAAAATAAACATAAATAAATAAATATATACACACACACAAAATTTTACGCACACAACTCATAATTTTAAAACTATCAAAACTCAATGTCTTTAATAATTTCCCCATTGAAATAATTTTAAAATCCAAAACTTTACTACTTTCCTCTCTCTCTCTCTCTACTGAACATTTATATAATAGAATGAAACCAGCCATTACACTCTTTCCATTTTTTTTTCAATTTTCGGTCACTGCACACATGCACAATTTTTTTAACAATTTTTCAAACTAGTACTTTCTCTTTTCCTTATCTGCAAACACAACACAACCCTTCTTTATTACAATTCAAATCAAAAAGTGGAAGTCAACTAACTTTCCCTTCACATATATTCTCTCTCTCTTCTGTATATTTCTATCAGTTTAAACACAATCAAAGCAACCCAAATCCTATGTTTATTTCTTTCGGCTACTGTACAACCAAAAACAAAGAACAATGTTTCAGAGATGAAGCACACGAAATTATCTTTAAACTTCACAAATCAAGAAATTTATAAGAGAAAAAGATAGAGGAAGAAGAGAGGAAGACAAAAGTGTTAGTGCATGTTGTATCCGGTGACCGGAAAAAGTCGCCGGAGACAGCCTTAGAGCGGCCATAGTACACACCACACCTGCTATTTAAGCCTTCATCTTTTCACCAAAATAGTGTAAATAAAAAGAGGAATAAAATCTGAAATTTTAAGTGTATTTTGACCAAAAATTAAAAATGAGGCGGCGCAGACGGTGGATTGCCAAGAACAAGAGAGAAAACTAAAAGATTCGAGAAGCAACCTTGATTTGAAGAGTGAGAAATGATTTTCCATAACTCATCTACACTAATTTATATTTATTGCTTAATGGGCTAAAAAGCCTTGAATGGAAAAAGAAAAAAAACAAATAAAACTATGGGCTCCTAAATAAGGAATTCTCCTAGCCGACCACTACACTAATTTGGGCTGAGAAGAAAAGAAAAAAAAATACTTTATCCCTTAAGTCTACACATAGGAGAGAAAAAACACATGATCTAAGTTAATAATAATAATAATAATAATAATAATAATAATAATAATAATAATAATAATAATAATAACCCTAACATGTGCTAGAATTAGAATGGCTTAGACACTAAGATAAAAATTATGCTGAAATCTAATTAAAATTTTATATTAAAGTTTTGGGGTATTACAGTTTTTTTATTAATGTCAAAATTTCCAAATGTGAAATATAGTGTATTTTTCGATTTTTAATAAATTAATTTGGAGAAGATTTTGATGAAAATCAAATTTTCAGATTTATTTATTAGGATGGATCGAAATTTATGTATATTGGATTTAGATTTGATGTTATTTGATGTATATCTTGATTTACCTAATATTAATCTAGATAGATTTGAAAATAGAATTTTAAATTTGGAAGAATTTGAAATGGATCAAATCTCCAATTTATTATATGGATAATTTCGAAATCTATGGGATTAAATATTGGATAAGGTGGTTTTTGGATATATACAAATAATTATCAAAATCCAATTATGATAAGAATTTGATTTTGGATAGGGATAGGATTTGGAAGATTTTGAAGAGGATCAAATCTTCAAACCTTATCCTTAAAGATTTAGATTCTTATGGATAATATTTGGATTAGATTTTTGATATATATCAATATATTCAATTATTATTTAATTAGGGTGGCTTGAAAAAATATTAAATAAATTTGGTGGATAATTATAAATAATTTCCATATTTATTTTAAGATATATTTTCGAAAATATTATGATTTAAATTGGTGGATAATTATTTCCACCAATTTAATAGATAGGATTCCGACTCTTCAAATAAACAAGACCTCTCCATAGGTCACAATAACTAAGACCCATCAATAGGTCAGAGGCAAATAAACTATTTTATGTTTCATTCATAGGACAGAAGCAATTAGTCAAGATAAGACCCATTCATAGGTCAACTGGAAAATAAACAAAATCCAAGACTTAACCAAATATGACCAACTCATAGGTCGAAAATTGTAATGAAACATGCTTGGATTTATGAAAAGAAGTGGGACTTTATTATCATGATTCAATAAAGAATACAATTCAGATAAGCCCAAAAATAAAACATAGCATGCAATCATACTATGGGGCAACTGTATCAGAGTTTAAGCGGAAAATATTAGAGTAATATTGTATCACATAACAACATACTCATGAGCAAATACATTAGTCTGAACGAGACAGCAAGGCACGATCAACCCACAATAGTACATCGAGCCATCACCTCCAGCATCTCAACCTGTGAAAAACATTTTGAAAATATTTTGGGCGTGAGTACTAAAGCACTCAGTAGGTTAAACTTTTAACTCAATCTTTAATAAAAACTGTAACAGAATATCCAAAATATAAATACAGATAATGGAAAGCAAAACACGAAAGCCCTTCCCATTTCTGCAAACCTTTTACTTCTCTTTGGTACCCTGTAGCTCCTTCTGTCGTCTACTGCACTCTATGACATGTCGCTGATAGGAAAAGGGAGGGGTTACCTCGCTAATTCGAGAAGAGTGTACCAGGGATCACCTAGCATTGACCCTGAGTATACCAGGGGTTACCTAGCATTGACTCCTTATAGTGATGCTCAGATCACGTGTATGTGCATGAGTTACCTCACAGTGACACATTTAGTGATTAACATCACAACTGCAAGAATCACAGTTCCTTCCTATCCTTTGCTCTAAGTTCTCTATAAAGCGCGTAATATGCAAAAGCATAAAAACTATGTCATCATCTAAATATAGCAACTAGGCTAACCTTTAATTCCTCTAGCAGCTTAGTTCAATTATGCTTCTTATTCCTTAAACGGAAATCATTCTATAACTTGAGTTTAATGCTGACAGCACAAGCTAAAGAGTACAACTTATTATACACAAGTATAATCAATACACAATAAACATTTAATATACTGTAACTTTAAACTATGACTTTTAGACTTTAAACATAAACTCTAACCTTAATCTATAAACTATGAACTTTAAACCGTACACCTTAACTTTTACCCCATAGACTTTAGTTATGACAAGGCATAATCTATTCTATTTAATTATGTTGAAGCATAATCTATATTCATTTATTGTGATAAATCATAATCTATTTTCTCAATAATTATGATGAAGTATAATCTATGTTCTCAATAATTATGGCAAAGTATAATCTATGTTCTCAATAATTATGGCATAACATAATCTATGTTCTCAATAATTATACATCAGTATAATACTATGTTCTCATTAATTATACAACAGTATAATACTATTACTCTAGCAGAGACTTGAGCAGATAATTTCTCAAATATTTTATTTGGATATTCTAACTATGACTATCACATTTATGAGTTAATAACTCAAATATAGATAGGTTTTGCAAATAAACCCACATCGGTTAGACCAACTCAGGTGGTCAAACTTCTCGATATTCATCTGTCAGCTCCTCTGACCAGCTCAACAAGTCCTACAAGGTCAAACCTTATTTTAGGACTGCTACTCTAATTTTCAGAACTCGACTTTAATTTAATTGGAGCTTTTATTCACTTTAATTATATTTCAACTAAGAATGCGCGACTCTAGAGACCTCGTACAACTTCCACATAGAAGGAAATAAATTCCAAAATATAATTTTCGATTTAATGTGACTAAAAGATTTGACAGAGGTCACTTTCCGTAACTTGCCATTTTAATTAAATTTTACACAGCAAACTTCGATTGAACTTTTTTACTTGTCCAAAAATTATGAAAATAATCAAGCATGACCCCACATATATCTTTATTAAACTATACAATTTTCAGAATTTTCTGAAATCACATGCTCTAGTTATAAAAATAACCGCCTGATTAAAATAATCAACTTTAATCGAAACTTATCGGAAAATTATGAAACTTGGCAGTCTTATAGGAAATAATTTTTCGAGCAACTTTATAGAAGAAACTTTTTCGATTTGACGACCCAAAATGGGCGAAAACATAATATATTATGACACTTTTTATATATAGTAGCAGATTTATAAGGAAACTAATATATTATATTAGATTTTACATTATATATTGTATATTATAGTACAAAATTACTCTTAAATTAAAGTTATAATAGAGATATAATAGATCAACCAAAATTTATAAAGCATCACCCTTTTATTATAGTAGTAGATTTATTTATGTACTTTTATAATTATATCGTATCCTCAATTTTAAAATTCTAAATCCACCACTGTATCCACATCACTGGAGAAGACGATGACACCCCACACCCCATCGGACTATGTCCCCCCATTCGCTACTTCGACTGTACAAAAACTTATATCAGCTCGTCCTGAAAAAATATAGTATTGGGATTACAAGTGTTGAAGCTAAAGGTTGGGAGGGTCAGAAAATTAAGAAGAGTTATTAAAGAAAGTAGGAAAAGGAGGGAGAGAGAGAGAGAGAGGGAGAAGGGGCCTGCATGTCTCTGGCTTCTTGTTTTTCTGTTTTGGCTGATTACAAATCTGACTTTCTCTTGTACTTTGCCTGCTTTCACGTTGCCAAGGAATAGTAATTCTTAAATGTCCCCTATAACTATTTAACACATTTATTTATTTTTAGTCCCCACCTCTTTAATACATTACGTTTTTCAAACTTAAATAACCGCTAGCCCCACGCACACAACTGTTAAATCACCCTAACTCTCTAAAAAAATAAAAATAAAATAAAATAAAATAAAATAAAATAAAATAAAATCACCCTAACTCTCTACTCAATCTCAACATCACGTATGGGTGTGTTAGTTAAAAAAAAATTCCCCTTAACTCACTCTCTCTCTCTCTCTCTATATATATATATATATATATATATTTCCAATTTTTATTTCATTTCGTCCACGCCGTTGCTACTAATATTCATACATACATCTAAATTTTGAAATATCACATGGTACATATATAGTATGTGTAACAGTCCACTTCTGCGGAGTTTAAATTATTTAATTGGTTTATAATTGAGTTTTAATTTATTTGATAATGTTCGATAGAATTAGATGGACTTGAGGAATCTGATACTGTGTCCCTAGTTTAGAAGAGAAAATTTTTAAACACAAACTTTGGCCTTATAATTATTATATATGCTTGATAAAATATTTTTGAACTTATTTCTTAAGTGCTTTTGATCAAAAAGAATTTATTTTATTTAAGAATAAGAGTGAAGTAAAATAAAATATTATCTTTAAAGTTTATCCTATATTTTATCTTTATCTTATCCCTAACCTAAAAATTTCATTCCTCTATTTATACAAAAAGAAATAGGGAGATGCTATTTGCACCATTAAATTTTACTCTTTGCATCACATATGTAAAAAAATAAAAAAAAATAATTTAGATTTTACTTAAATATGCTTGTTAAATATAAATAAATAAACAAAACAAAAAAAAATATAGAAAAGGAAAGGAATCTTCTTCTCCAGCTTACTCTCGTCTCAACTACCGTCTTCAATCTTTTTCCCATTATGAAATATGGTTGTTGATGGCTTTATCCAATTTATTCTCTAGTTCGAGTTGGTGGAGTTAAATCTAAGTTGGGTGATTATCATCACACCGAATCAGAATGGATGGTAGTCGTTGTCTCGTCGACGACAGGCAGTAGGTATTCTTCAGAGAAAAGAGGTGGTTTTCCGTGCATGAGGCGCCTCATGCGGCAGCCATCAGGCAGGCGCGTGGGTCTCACGCGCCTGTCTTTTTTTTTTCTTGCTTTTTTTTTCAATTTTCTTTGTTTTTTTAATTTTTCCTAACAAAATTTATACCATAAAATTAAATTAGTGAACCCTAAAATTAAAACGAATTGATATAATTTGTTTGAAATAAATATAAATTTATACCCTAAAATGAAATTAATAAATCCTAAAAAAACAAATTAAACCCTAAAAACACCCTCCCAAAAAAAAACCCTAAAAAACACAAAATAAAATACTAAAAAATACAATAAAAACCCATAAAAACACCCCCCCTAAAAACATAAAATAAATCCCTAAAAACACCATCCAAAAAATCCTAAAACATACAAAATAAACCCCTAAAAACAGCCCCAAAATAAGTAGCAAAGGCCTTACTCTTTAATGATACAGATGATACTTTTCGGATTTTGAGTGATACGTTTTAATGCTACTGTTGATACTGATTTTGCCAATTTTTCTTTTTACGGATTGACCCGTGAATTTAATCCGCCCGTCTGAAATAAGGCTTATGTGCACCACATGCATTGAAAATTTTGCCCGGAGAAAAAGGCATAGGCAGTGTTACTCGTTAGAGAAGAAATGCAATGGTTTATTTTCTTTTCTTTTTATTTTTAAACTTATTTATTATTTATTTGTATTTTTATATAATAATATGTATTTAAATAATTTTTAAATTAATTTATTTTATGATGCAAATAGTAAATTTGATAGCGCAGGAGATGAGATATCGTATACACTCAATACTCCAAACAAATCGACTAACTAAAATTCAAGATTTCTAACAACTCCACAACTTGTACTGAATCTGCCCAACTAATTTTCAGCCATTTTGTGTGGATGTAAAATTTTCACAGCCCCATTATTCCCACTATTTTTGTTTATAAAAAGCTTTGCTAAACTCAGAACACACCACCGACACCAATTTATTTCCATTTCTCTATCTTATCACGTGTTTCCCAAATAACCTCAACATACCTTTCTAATTTCAACACAACCAACAAAGCCATTTAATCATGGAATCATCACCTCATATCTCCAAATCATCCATAACACGTCACTAAACACATTAAATTTCAGAAATTCATTTACCAAGTTTGCAGGAATTAATTAGAAAATTAGAATTTGATGCAAAATTAAAACAGAATTAAGAAAATAGAGGAGGAAGTCAATTGGCTAGCTGAGTCGAGTCTTGATTGTTCTCTGGTCCTTTGTTGAGTTTTACGGTCAGAGGTCTTCAGTCCATAGCTGAGTCGAGCTCTCTTTAAGTTTGGTGAGTCGTGAGGATTAGACCAACTCTAATACTAGACTTATTAAATGGATTATCTAATAAATTTAATTTAATTTATAATTTATATATTCATTTAATTTAAATTATAAACCAACTAAATAAATAAATACATTCAATAAAAACATAATTAATTAAACATAATTAATAGAATGAAGCCGCACATATTACAAATTACTACATATTAACTTAAAAAAACACTACAAATAATTAAAACTACTTGAAAAAAACACATTGATAACAAATCATTTATAAATCCTTTAAGATAATTATAATATTGTCGGAAATCATTTGAAGAATCATCAAACTCATGTCTTTAACCTCTGAATCATCAAACTTTGTATTTTCATAAGTGTTATAGTCTTGTAATATTTTTCATTAATTGTAAGCATTTGATTATCATTTAATTTACTTTTATTATTCTAAGCACATAATATGTTATAATTTTTTAATAGTACATAATATTTAACTATTATATTTTTTGAAAATATATATAATTAATAGTTATTAATTTTGAATAATTACCATTTAAAAAATATTAAATCATTAAGCATATTTATATTTAATTATAAAACAAAATTGATTTTTAAGAGAATATTTTTAGTTGGTACAAAATTTGATGCAGAACATTGGAGTTATAAAAAAATTTAATACTGAAATTGCACTTATTTAGTGCAGATCTGCACTAAATAAATATTTATCATTGGAATTGCTCTTAGATTTGGCATCGGGTGAGATAGAGAGAAGAGTTCGGGAATATTTGCTTCCAAATTGAAATTGGATGTTTCCATTTTGTTTCTCGTATTCAGGAGAGAGAGAGAGAGAGAGAGAGAGAGAGAGAGAGAGGAATTTAGGAATTTTGATTTCTAATTGTTGCCTGTCGTCATTTTAAGAAAAGCAGAGAAAATGTCTTTTTTGCAAAATAAACAAAGTCTCAGAAATTACATATTAGTATGTTTTAACTTTTAATTTTATTTAGAATTTGCTACTTGGCTCATAAATTATTTAAATATGAATTCAGCCCATGAAATTTTATTATTATTTTTATTTAAACTCACAAATTAATTATTTTAGGCCCATAAATCTTGGATTTTCATATCTATTAAAATTAGGATTGACTCAAATAATTTATTGAGATTATTTTGATACTAGCGTAATTAGGACCCCATCCACTTTGTGATTCTCTGTTGTATTTTACGAGCTCCTTATTATCAGGTGGGTAAAGTTATTATTTACGAAAGTATATGATACATGATTTTTTAAAAAGAAAAATATTTTTTTAATTCAACTTGAATTATCGTGTATGGAACATGGATATAGTCACATATGCACAGAAATAGCGTTTTGTACACACCAAAATATGTCAAGTGCACAGTTCAAGATTTATTCTAGAAGAAGAATAAGAAGGGTACGTTAAATCCATTATTCCTGCGATTTATTTCAGTTGGATAAATAGAAAGAAATGCACGTGATCTCCACCACTGAGTATGTTTTAAGAATGCTCACCTCCATGTTTTAAAATATTTTTAGGCCAGTGAGTTGAAACATCATGAATGAAATGGGATGAACTTGCTCTAGACACTATGGTTACTTAACTCAAATTTTTGAACTTGATATTATGTGTTGGTTTTGTGGTTTTTGGATTAACTCAAACCAAAGGTTGAATATTATGGTTCTATTAATATTAAGAGTGAATTTTATATTTTAGAACTTATGAGTTTCTTTTTTGAATGAATTTGGATTTTATTGGAGTTTATGAAATGTAGGTATTTTGATATGAGTATATATATTTTAAAAATATATACGGTGCTCTATTTTCTTACCAGGGAGTTCTCGCATGATAATTTGAAAAAATTATTTGAATTATTATTATTATTATTGTTAATCATTTTCTGTTGTAAAGAATATAAATAGTAACATTTTAAATTATAGAATTTAAGGTATTACAGTATACATTATTTTTACTATTATATTTTCAAATCTTGCACCAAAAGTAGTTTTGTCAATTCGACTTATTACGGCTGGAATGGATCAAAATTGCACCATATAGTGGTTTGTTTATAAGGTGAGAAAATTGCACTTTTGGTTCAAAAGTAAATTTTAAATGATCTAAATATTTTACTTTTCATCTATATAAAACTTGAAGTGGTCATGTAGTCATTTTTTTCTAGTAAATTTTTGTGCATTTATAGTCCACAGAAAGTAAATGAGAGCACATAAAGTATTTCTATATATGAAAAGTAATTGCTCAACAATATAATCATATATGACTTAATTAAATAACACAAAGTACCAAAATCACATTTTTACTAATCTTTTCTCGAGATTATATAATAAGCAACTCAAAAGTTTTAGAAAATCAAATTCTGCCAACAAGAGCTCAACACTGTTCTTTAGAAGAGGCAATATTTTTTTAAAAGCAGAATTTGAAGAGGCTAGATTGATAAATTTTCATTTTTTTAATTTTTCAGTCAAATCTATACTTATGTTCTGTACTTTGACCTTTTTTCTAAAAATGTTTTGAATTTCAAATAATATTAAAATATGTTGAACTTTGATATTTTTTTCTAAAAATGTCTTGACCTTCAAACAATACAAAAAAATGTCCTGAACTTTCAATTTTTTTTGTAAAAATGTAATGGAATTCAATTTTCGGCATCGGATTAATGACGAGGCATACAAGAGTCCAGCATGTCAAAATGAAGTGGATTTCTTTTTAAATCTCAATTTGAATGACACATAATTTTTTCTTCAAATCGGGTTGGTTCTTTCCAGATTCAGATTTCAGGAGGAATGAAAAGAAATCATATATATTTATTTTTTCCATTATGATTGAGAATATTGAAATGAATGAAAAGTAATGATTTTTCTTTCAAATTGAACTGGTAGTGAGAGATTTGAGAAGTTACGATTTTGGATATAAAAACGGATAATAATATTGTCATTATTTATTTATTCTTTAAAAAAATTATAAATTTCACATCATTTTGATATCGGTGTGTCTCATCATTAATCTGACGCTCGAAATTGAATCACATGAGATTTTTACAAAAAAAAAATGGAAAGTTTATGAATTTTTTTTGTATTTTTTTAAGTTCACATCATTGTTGGACAAAGGTTCAAAGTTCAGGACATTTTTAAAAAAAATATTAAAGTTCAAGACATATTTTGGTATCATTTAAAATTCGAAACATTTTTAAAGAAATGATCAAAATTCAGGATATAAATATAAATTTGGCCTTATTTTTCAAACAAACACATTAGACGATATCAAAACCTTAAAACCCCAAGATCAAAAAGAAAAGAGAAATTAAAAAATGACCGACTCCGTAAACCCAACCACCAAATTAAGCAAGAAGCATTTGGACTGCTCAACACTATCAAACAAATATTGTTCTTTGAACTCAAAATTTAACCATTAGGACTGAATAAATTGCAATTAAACCGATGAACCCAAAGCAAATAATAATAATAATAATAATAATAATAATAATAATAATAATAATAATAATAATAATAATAATAATAATAATAATAATAATAATAATAAAATAATTATTTATACACAATTAGATTCTAAAAGCATGTCTTTTAGAATCATACTAGTGCATTTTTGTAGTGTATTGAATTGAATCGCAGAATATAAATCTCAAATGCTCATAATTCTTAATCCTTGTATAATAATAGACATGTAAATTTTAATGTACATTACTTTGACCTATCAATGGATGAAATTCTAATTAAAGAATCAATAAGCCCGATAGATTAGGTAGTGACATTTCTATATATGATGGGTTATTATTTATATAAGGAATTCGTGTTTTGGTGCGCCGAGTTGATGATGTCCCCCGAGAAGCTAAAAAAGATTATCATGTTAAATCTTACAAGTTGATTATTTTTAACCCAGCATGATAATAAAAGTTCAGTGGTATAACTCATGTATAAGCAATTAATTAAATTGAGTTGTTAGTATACTTGATTTAATTAATGGACATTCGATATCTTAAACATGTGGAATTAATTGATTTGAAGAAGCCATATCCATAAATATGAAATTGGGGTGGTAGTGCAATATTAATTCTTTAGTGGATTGAATTAATATTAATGAGCTTAAGTTATATCTGGGCTAAACATGAGAACTTAAGGCCCGTTGGAGGCCTAACCTTAATTTTTTTCTAGATCCCTGTTGTAGCCCTATATATACCTTATGAAGGGAGAAGAAAAACCCTAGCCACCAAGAGAAAAAATTCGAAATCCTCTCTCCTAAAAAGATAGATTTTTGAAAATTTAGGTGACGGGTTCTTCTTCTCCAAGCTTCTACAAGGTCTAGAGGATCGTCGCCCACACGACATCTGGATCGAGGTTGGGTCATACAATAGAAGATCATAAAGTGGATAACATGAAGAATGGAGGAGCTGTATGTTAGGGTTTTTTTCGAATTAAACCACCGCAGGATCTATTTGGTTGTTCATTAATCCATGTTCATGCAAATCATAATTTTATGTAACATGCATGTTTATCACAGTCTAATCAAATAGCATGTAAAATAGATTCGATTCTAATAAAGCGGAAGACATAGAAAACGAATCTACTTACAAATCGACAGACGATCTGTGGACAAGATTACAGATCTAATCTTGTTGTTGAATGAGCAATGATAGGCGCCACTTATGTCAATAAAATCGGCCACCACAATATTCTACTCCAAGATCTTCTGTTGTATTTCCGGACTGTATCTAGATTCAGAGTGGGCTGAAATCTACTAGATAGAATTGTGAAATCTGTGGATAACTTTGAGAGACAAAGAGGGGCTGATTTCTTATGATAAATATCATGTAAATTTCGTGCCCCCCTTCCCCTTATATATAGGGAGGGGCGAAATTTCATGTTCCAGCCCTGCTGGGCTGGATCTCTATCTCAAGTTCTATATCCAGTCCACTTTCAGTCATATTGGGCTACAACAGGGATCTAGAAGAATATTAAATTGGCCCACTAATTTATTTAATATCTAATATCCAATAAACTTAGGATATAATTAAATAAATTAAGTTTTACTTTTATTCCACTAAAGAAGTAAAACTGACCTACCAATTTAATACATATTTGCGAATATGCTTTCTCCTTTAGTCCAGCCATTCCCCGTGTTTAAGATATAATGTTCATTAATTAATTATGTCAGCCTCTGACAGCTATAATTAATTAACATCTAAATCCTTGAGTAGTACCACACAAGCTTTACCATGTAAGGAATAAATTCCACCTGCAAGAGAACATCATCAACCTGGCGCACCAGGACACGGTGCTCATGCACACTGCTCGAGACATCATGTATACATTGTTATTACCCAAGATATCGAATTCGATCTACGAAAAGATCTTACTCATTGATAAATCAAAGTAATAAACAACGCACACATATGCTCGCCAATATCACATGAGTTTAGAACCCGAACTCTGTGGATCTTTATTCTCTCAGTAACTGGGTCAGAGACAGAGAATAGTATCCTATCGTGATCATCCTCAATACACAACGAGTGTACTAGAATAATCAGTTAGTCAAGATAAACTAACTTATCAGATTATTCTACGGTGTACCGATGGTGTGTTCAGGACCATCTAAGCTGTGAGTTCTTTAATATAATACAAGGTTCTAATGATATGATCTTACCGTGTGACTCCCCACACCATATCATCTACAATGTAAGTATATGGAACATTGCATAGAACAATTTTAAAACATAATCTAAATGCAAACAGTGACTGCAATAACTTTCATTTCATATCATCATATTATCAGAAAAGTATACAAAGACAAGTCTTCTAGTATACAAAACCAACAATCTCCCACTTATACTTGAAGCATGTCTTTCAAGCATAAAAACTTAACAGGCTAACTCTCCAATCAAAACTATCGACTCAAACTGCGCCCCTAGGTCTGCATCTCACTCCCATTTTCTCCATGTGACCATCAAAGGTCTTAGCCGGTAGGCTCTTCGTGAATGGATCAGCCAGGTTGTCCTCTGATGCAACTTGACCACCGCCACGTCTCCTCTCTTAACGATTTCTCGTATAAGATGGTACTTTCTCTCTATGTGTTTACTTGCATTGTGAGCTCTGGGTTCCTTCGAGTTTGCCACTGCACCAAAATTATCACAGTATATCGTGATAGTCTTAGGCAAACTAGGAACCACGCCCAAGCCCAATAGGAACCCGCGGAGCCAGACAGCCTCTTTTGCAGCCTCAGAGGCAGCTACTATTCAGCTTCCATGGTGGAATCCGCAATGCATTTCTGCTTAATGCTCCTCCATGCAATGGCTCCACCTCCTAATGTAAACACATAGCCTGAGGTAGACTTACTCTGATCTTTGTCAGTTTGAAAATCTGAGTCCGTATAACCCAAAGGTACTAGACTATCAGAGTGGAAAACCAACATATAGTCTGAGTCCTTTTAAGGTACTTGAGAATGTTTTTGACCGCAGTCCAGTGACCTTGTCCAGGGTTAGACTGATATCTGCTTACCATGCCAACATCATAGTATATATCAGGCCTAGTGCATAGCATAGCATACATCAAACTTCCCACAGCCGAAGCATATGGTACTTTCTTCATTTCCTCTATCTCAGACTGTGTTTAGGGACACATTTCCTTGGATAGATAAATTCCATGCCTGTAAGGTATAAAACCTTTCTTGGAATCTTGCAGGCTAAACCTAGCTAGCACTGTATCGATATAAGTTGCCTGGGACAGACATAACATCCTTTTCTGGCGATCTTGAATGATCTTGATGCCAAGGACATATCCGGCTTCACCCAGATCCTTCATATCGAACTGCTTGGACAAACACATCCTAATGTTACATAACTCCTTCTTACTGTTTCCAATAAGCAAGATGTCATCAACATAAAGTACGAGGAATGACACCACGTTTCTATCACATTTCTTATACACACAGCTCTCATCCGGACTTTGCACGAATCCATATGACTGGATAACCTCGTCAAATCGGATGTTCCAAGATCTCGATGCCTGCTTAAGTCCATAAATGGATCTCTTAAGCTTGCACACCAAGTGCTCTTGGCCTTTAGCAATAAATCCCTCTGGTTGTCTCATGTGAATGTTTTCTTCAAGACTTCCATTTAAGAAAGCTGTCTTGACATCCATCTGCCAGATCTTATAATCTAAATGAGCGGCAATTGACAAGAGAATTCGGATTGACTTAAGCATGGCTACCGGTGAAAAGGTTTCCTCATAATCGATCCCTTCTTTCTGAGTGTGCCCTTTCGCCACCAATCTAGCTTTGAAGGTTTCAACCTTCCCGTCAGCTCCTCTCTTGTGCTTGTAGATCCACTTACATCCAATGGGTTTAATCCCATCTTGTGGTTCTATGAGCTCCCAGACTTGATTGTGATCCATAGATCCAATCTCAGATTCCATTGCAGTTTTCCAAGAATCTGCATCTTTATCTCGAATTGCCTCATCATAGGTCCTGGGATCCAATTCATTTAGTCCCTCTGGGAAATTTGAAGCCTCTCCCAGACCAATGAATCTATCAGGTTGGTGTACAACCCTCCAACTGCGATGAGGCAGTTCCTGTACTTCCGTGACACGTTGTGCAGTGTTTGGTGGTTCCTCTTCTTGTACAACTGGTGTAGGATTCGATCCTCCCCTTACCTCCTCAAGGATGATTTGACTCCTTGGTTTGTGGTTTATCACATAGTCTTCATCTAATAATCGAGCATTGGTGCTAACAATGATCTTCTGATTCTTAAGACTATAAAATAAACCACCTTTCGTTCCTCTAGGATATCCAACGAATAGCCTTACATCAGTACGAGAAGCCAACTTATCAGCTTCCTTATCCAACACATGTGCAGGGTTACCCCAAATCCGAATATGGTTCAAACTGGGCTTTCGTCCAGTCCATAATTCTGTGGGCGTAGAAGGAACTGATTTTGGCGGAACCAAGTTAAGAATATAGGCTGCTATTTCCAGAGCATATCCCGAGAACAAAATGGGAAATTCAGAATAACTCATCATCGATCTAACCATCTCTAACAGTGTACGATTTCTTCTTTCCGCCACACCATTCTGTTGTGGTGTTCCCGGCACAGTCAGCTGGGAAGTAATCCCATTCTCTGCCATGTAATCCCTAAATTCACTCGAGAGGTACTCGCTACCACGATCAGAACGTAGTGACTTGATACTTCTGCCTGTTCGTTTCTCCACTTCTGCCTTAAACACTTTGAATTTCTCAAAGCATTCAGACTTGTGACATAACAGGTAGATATAACCGTATCTAGAGTAATCATCAATGAGAGTGATGAAATACTCGAACCCTCCTCGAGCTTGAACTGACATAGGGCCGCACAGGTCAGAGTGAATCAAATCTAATATCCCTTCGGATCTATTCCCTTTTGACTGGAAAGGACGCTTGGTCATTTTACCTTCCAAACAGGATTCACACAAAGGAAATGATTCCAGTACCAAAGAAGACAATGGTCCATCATTTACAAGCATTTGTATCCTCTTAAGGTTAATATGACCTAGCCTTAGATGCCAAAGATAGGATTGATTTAATTCTGAAGGTTCTTTTCTCTTGTTAGGGTTTATGATCGATGTATTCAACAGTTGTCTTTGCATAGTGTTTTTAGTTGGTTTAAGAAAGTATAAGTGTCCATCCAATGTGCCAGAACAGATAAAATGTTTACCACTAAAGATAACTACTTTGTTATCAAAAGAAACAGAATATCCATCCATAATCAATTTAGAAACTGAAATTAAGTTTCGCCTAAAACCAGGCACATAAAGACAATCTTTCAAAACCAAAGTTCTATCACTACTGAGAGGTAAAACAACGTCTCCCACTACAATAGACGCCACTCTTGTAGCATTACCCATGTAGACGGTGAGCTCATTCTCACTCAGCTGTCTTTTTACCAGGAACCCCTGTAAAGACATGCAAACATGATCAGTAGCTCCAGTATCTACTACCCATGACTGGGTAGAACAAGTTGCTAAACATGTTTCTACAACCAGAGTGTGAGATGTACCTCTCTTCTTCTTCTTGTTAGGACACGCCGCCTTCCACTGACCTGGTTGGCCGCACTTGAAGCACTTAGTCTTCGACTTGAATTCCTCGGGAGGAATCTTCGCCTTTGGCTTCTTTGCCTTAGGCGCCTCATCTGCAGCCTTCTTAGGTGCGTTTCTCTTCTTCCTTTTTTCACCAGAAGAAGACGCTCCTTTTTCAGCTATGTGGGCTTCAGGACTGCTCTTTTGGAGCAATTCAGCCGCCTGAAGGTCTATGAGTAGTTCAGTCAGGCTGACATCCCTTTTAATCATGTTAAAATTCAGCCTAAACTGCTCAAACTTCGAGGACAAGCTATGAAGAACAATGTTGATTTGAGAATCGCCATCTAGCTCTCAACCCAAGGTCTCGATCTCAGATAAATACCCCATCATCATGAGAACGTGATCCCTAATAGGTGTGGAGTCAGACATTCTCGCATCCATTAGTTTCTTCATTACCAAATGGCGTCCGAGCAGTTTTGATGACCAAATAGCTGCCTAAAGTTGTACATGATATCATAAGCAGTTTTCATAGGCTCATGTTGATGTTGCAGCACACTTGACATAGATGCCAAGATGTAACAGCGTGCTATCTTATTAGACCTAACCCACTTATCATATGCAACCTTTTGGGCTTCGTCAGAACCCTCATCTGGCATTTGAGGACAAACCTCTTCAAGTACAAACTTGTGTCCCTCAGCAACAAGTACCAAGTTAAGGTTACGGATCCAGTCATTATAGTTTTCACCGACAAGTTTGTTTTCTTTGAGGATTGAGGACAGATTGGAGAGTGCCATTGATGATATGAAATAACTGAAATTAAAACATGCAGTACAGTCACAAAACACGTTTAGGATAAACAGTATATAATCGAAAACCTCATAAAAATTATATACTTTTCCACCGACACTTTAAAAATGATTTCTATAAGCCACGATCGTGTGGACGTTTATAAATCTCATTTTTAAATAGGTTAAACCTTTAATTTGCCTCTAGTTGAATTTCCTTACAACAAGCAAATTAATAGCCGGATAAAAACACGGTCATGTAATCGTCTAACTGATAAGCCATGATCGTGTGGACGTTTATCAATAAATTACATCTAAGTGTGCATACCATTATCTTTGCACCAAGATCATTATTCGAATTTAACCGCTCCAGATGGAGTAGTCAGTTAGTTCTAATAATGTTCTACAGCTATCCATTTAGGAGATTTAATTTCTAGAGAAATCTGTGATATGACACATCCGATATGGAGGAAGACCGATGTCAACGCGCATGCCCATCACTTCTCAATTAAACCAGATATTAATGGAGACCGTATGAGATTTCTACATACTTTGGTATGAATCTCTCCCACTTAGTTATTTATGTTTGAGGTTTCATTTTATCCCATTTATGAACATACAAACATCACATAAAATGATAAACATCCAATGCATACTTCAACATAATAAGCGATAATAATAATCCAACTATCATGGCTTATATCTCATGTTGATTGATGAGATAAAACTGGAAAGTCAGCTCCGAAAACAGGCTTGGCCGCCGCCCCTTCACCGCGCCTCGCCGAAAACCCTAGCTTCATTTAGGGTTTCGGGATGTGAACCGGTGAACCTTGGTGCTGAACTACTTTCCTCCTTTGAGTTGATCTTCGATCTTTATTCAATACAAACTATCTATTCCAAAAGGAAAAATCTAATATTGCTAGAATAAAAATTACAACTCAAAACTCGGCTTAACAATTTTATATCTATTACATTAAAACATCGTAAAATAAAACTTAGACCTAATCCATGGATTTTCTCATGGATAAAAATCACGTAGCCAAACCGGCATACGGCCAACATTTATTCAACATAAACATACATCACATAAATATGGAAATTATTTATCGTGCTATTTTACGCACAACAACCCTGTCCCCATCCTCGGGACCGAGCTGTTACAAGCGCCCACACCCATGAATCCATGTATCGGTACTGATCTAGGCATAGAATTATCTGGTATGTGAACAATATGTTTGCAACCTTCACATAGTCCGGAGCGTCTCTAGCCATCCTGATCTGTCCGAACCTCTCCTCCATCTAACGGACGGTCGTGCGCTTCCCTTCAAATAAATGATGGTACACAGATATCAGCGGAACAATATGATCCGAATGTTGAACTGCCGAATCGTAGACCTGACACCAGGTTGTACTCAGTCGGACTGAACCGCAGCTGGGAGCGATGAATCTGAAACCATGCCTCCTGTCCCACTAGTGCACGATCTGACACACACACCTCGTAAGTCATCAAAGTGTGCATCACCCTCTTCTGGACGTCACCACCCCTATAGTCCAGAAAATGTTCGAAATATCTGGATCTAAACAATCGCAAGACGTCAACACCACCTATCGTATGTAGTGTGGCTCTGATCAGATTAACTACCTCCGGTTTGGCATACACTACGACCGAAGGCCTCAGGCCCTGTAATGATAGTCTAAGCCAATCAATCTAACAACATTTTCAAAATTGTAATTAAAATAAATACTTTTAATATTTCATATAAATTGGAAATTCATAAAATTTAAATTAATCTAAGAAAATGTAATTTAATCGAGGCCCTTTTAAATTAATCGACACTGACTTAAAATTAATCGAGGCATGTTTAAAATCAATCGAGGCATTTTTAAAATTAATCGAGGCTCTTTTAAAATTAATCGAGGCATGTTTAAAATTAATCAAGGTATTTTTAAAATTAATCGAGGCTCTTTAAAATTAATCGAGACATTTTAAAAATTAATCGAGGCTCTTTAAAATCAATCGAGGTAATTTAAAGCTCGATTAATTTTTAAAGTGCCTCGATTAATTTACAAAATTGTCTCGATTGATTTTAAAGAGCCTCGATTAGTTTTTAAAATACCTCGATTAATTTAAAAAAATTTCCCCGATTCCTCGAGTAAAAAATACATCAATTAATTTTAAGAGAGCCTCAATTAATATCTAACTAGCCACGATTAATATCTAAATATTCTCAATTAATATCTAACAAGCCACAATTAATATCAAATAAGCCACCATTAATATCTAACTAGCCATGATTAATATCTAACCATCCTCGATTAATATCAAGTAATCCACAATTAATATCAAATAATCCACGATTAATATCTAACTAGCCACGATTAATATCAAGTAATCCACGATTAATATCAAATAATCATCGACTAATTTAAAAAAACCACGATTACAAAATTAATCAACCAATTCAAAAAAATCATGCCCAATAAATTTAAAAAATCAACCATAACCAAGGATTGAAAAATCATAAACCATTAATCAAAGAAGCTTGTAATACCCCGAAAATTTTATTATCTAAATTTAATTAGAAATATATATATATATATATATATATATATATATCTAATAGTTAGAATAAGTGTAATATCCAATCTTCTTGGTATTAAAAAAAAAAATATAAATAGCATATGCTAACCATAAGGATAATCTAGGGAAGAAAACGGACCCTTCTAGGTCACATTTTTAGGTGATGTGTGCCCATTGAGTGTGTTAGAAATACTCTTAGAACATTTTTGTATTTAATTTAGAATCCTAGATATGCACTTAATTTGATTAAATATAATTTATTTACTAAGTGTAATAGATTTATTGTGACATATATATATATATATATATATATTATGTGTATATATAAGTATATGTATAATAGTAATTTATATATATACAAATATAGTCTACATAATAGTAATGATTAGTAAAGAATATAATTAAAAAAAATATCTTATTTCCCTAGCTACGTGTCATTAGTTTGAATAAGTAAAGTGGTGTCAACATTTGGTTTAAAGGTTGATGAGTCATGTTTCAATTAATCATTAAATATATATAAAATATATATAGTGAATGGAATTAGGAAGTTTAGTACTTTACGCCATTTCTGGCCAAATACCTACTTAATTAAAGACTATAATTTCTAATTCCCTCATATGTGAATCTTTAAGCTCGTCCCATCTTTTGTGTAAGGTAAGATTCCATTTTATATTTAATTAGTATAATACTTAGATATCAAATAAATTTGTCTCATGTACGGTTTGCTCAAGTACATATATATATATATATATATATATAGAAATTAACTATACTTTTCTTATTCATTTGATTCTATATCTTAATTAATTGATATTTCTGATTTGGAGTAACCGAATATGCAATCAATAATCTGTATACATGAGTAATCTCCTATAATTAAATATTTGTTTTATTTTAGGGAATAAGAATGTAAATCTCTAGTTGTATTCAAATATAAAATAATAACACTAATATACACACACAATTGAATACAACATTTAATTAACAAATTCTACTGAAATCTCATATTCAATTTATTTATTTATTTTTAGTGCTAATCATGAATGATGTATTATAATATATTTAATCACCATTAATTTTTATTAGCTGAAGAACCGTACATATGCTAAAAGTTTGAAATTGTTTAAATTTATAATATTTTTAAATAATATATTTTCTCTAGAGTATGTAAAAATTTCTTTTAGAATTATAATCCAGTGGTGTAACTTTTTAATTAATTTTGTTATGCTTTAATAATTTTAAATTGACCATATTAAATAATAGTATTAACTGAAAAACTTAGTATAGTATAGTAACATAAGCTAAACTAAAAGAAAGCTTAGGGATTGAGTTTTGATAGGAGTTCTTTAGTTAAACTAAGCCAATGTTGGTTGTTGTAGGCTCAGAAGAAGTAGCAGGAATCAAGTAAAATCAATCCGGAAATTTGAAACCTTATCTATTATCCAGGTGGGTTAATACTATATCTTTGCAAATTGTATCTTTCGAGTTATTAAGCTCTGCTTTGTTAAAATTGCATATGTGACTATCTGTGTTAAATATTTACGTGCTACTGTATGTTGTCGGAGTCTCATAAACCAGCGCTGTGTCAATGTGAGTAGCTACAGTATGCATGCATTGCTTGTCATGCCCTACTCCTTGTCGGTGAGACTAAAATGAAACACTTATTAGTTATACTCATTGGGTATACTATGGCCATACCCAACTTTACGCGTTGGTGATGTAGTACGGGTTGCGGGCGATGACTGGTTATACTCTGAAGCGCTTCACGATAAAATGTTTTGGTGAACTTAGGTTGCTTTCAATTTTAAAACCTCCTAACCTTCACTACCTGCATGAACACAGATCGATTACTTTAACAAAATGATTTGCATAATTTGAATTGTAAAAACTTACCACTGAGTGCATTAGTATTCAGCCCAAATATTTCCAAACATTTTTCAGGTGAGTAGGCTGGCGCGTGGATGTGATGATGCTGAGAGATGGGCTTTTATTATTTACCTATTTCCTATTATCTCTTTTTGTTAATATTTTTTTGAGAAATAAGCTTACGCACTTATGCTACTCTTTTGTTAAAACATTAAGAATCCTGATCTTGGTGTTTTGGATCAGTATATGTATTAAAGAGCATATTTGGATATTTTGAGTCTTCTGTTGAGGTTTTGTTACTTAGATTATCCCTTTCTTTCCCGCTTCTTAATTCCAACTCCCGTGGTGTCTATTTCCACGGTCTTTTGGGACCGGGGTGCTACAAAGTTGTATCAGAGCGAGGTTTGCAACTCTGCAGACCTGCTGGGTCTTATTTCATTTTTCATTGAATTTCCTTATGATATTATATAAGCCCTCAGCTCGTCACTCACGCAACAGCCTAAAAGGTACGCATGTTTTTATGCGGTTTTTAATTCTTAAAAGTTTACATTAATTATTTAACTATTAAGTTTGTCTGAAAATGAAAGATTAGGATTCACCATAGTGATGGGAATTCCTCGAAAGATTGATTTTTATACAGATTGCATACTCTGATTAACTACGCTGATTGCGTACTCTGTTGCTATGTTGATAGTATACTGGTTTTGAAATATGCCTGTGAGCATACCGATTTCTGTCTAAGAACTATGTTGATTACATATATGTATGAATTTGTTTATCTGTGCCTTGTGCATACTTGTGACGTTTGGAATATGCAGAATGCATACTATTGAACTGTGATAGACGAAAAGTGTTTGTTATATATACTCTAGAATGAGAATGAGAACTTGAAAGCTTGATAATGTAAGATTATTAGCCTAGTTGCTGAACTTAGGCTGGACTTGCAAACACTTATGAGATCACTAAGAACATAGTTTGACTAAGGAAATGTTTCATTTTGATGACTAAACATAAACTTATAACTCAGAAGAATTGCCACATGTACATCACGATTTTGAGTGGATTATGTGATTTTATATGTATACCAAGAAAGAGACCGATTCGGTGTTTGAGTTTATTAGAAAAATAACTTACTCTATGGGAGTCGATAATGAGATTAGAAAGTTTACTCAACAAGCAATAACGTATTCATGGACTTTAGCGCCATCATTTGAAGTTGTTACTGATGTCTTTTGCATATGTTATGTTCGAACTTTATCGTTGGAAGTTGCTGAGCAATGAATAGATAGACGATACTAAACATATGATGGCTATAGACGATTGTACGATGTAGTCAGGTCAAGTTTGACAATTTATTGTGAGATCAACTTGGCACCTTTTGTAGATGTGGAATGTTGTCTTCTCTTGATAAGTCTATCTTAATGTCACGTGCAAGAAGAGATCGGAATCTACCACCCTAGGGAGCTAACGAGATAGCAGATGATATTAGCAGGAAAAAAAGGGCAAGAAATACTTGATATTTTATAGTGGAATAATAGAATTTCAGGGCAACAATATATGACACCAATTAAGATAGAGATGGAGTCCAACAAGCTAGAAAAATGTCCTATAATTATCTATCGGCAATGAAAGAAGTGCAGTGAAAATAAGGGGTGCATGATGTGTTAAATGTATCGGTCCTAATGAAGTATGTGTTTGTCCTGGACCATATGCTCAAGAATGTCGAGTGATCTTGTGTGTACATATAACATACGATAGGAGCCTCGCTAGATAGAACCATCGAGATCAAGCAACATAGGAACTTGGAAATAAGGTGTGATGATGTGTTGATACTATGGGTTGACGTAAGACTTTCACGATATAAGTCATTCTGATAGGTGTTCTAAGCTTTTTATTTTATTTTTATTTATTTTTATCTTGTTTACCTAGCTTCTGTGCATCCCTGCACACTTTGATCGAGTATTTTGATTGAGCTTTGTTTCTTTGATAGTTAAGGGGATGAATCCTTGCTTCTTTTGAGCTATTTCTCATTACCTTAAGTCTCGATCTATGGATGGGTCTTATTTGTTTATCTGTTCATTTCTATAACTTTCAATCATCCTATGAAGGAGTCTAGTTGTTATTTGTTTGTTCCGTCCTATGAAGATGACTTAGTTGGTTTTCTTTTGGCCTATGAAGAGGTCTATTTTCTTGTTGATATTAGTTTACTTCTTTCTTTGTCTATGAATGTGAATCTTGATTCATTCTAGGTTCCATTTCCTTCTTATAAGCCATTATTAGATAGAGATTTGCTCTAGCTACAAAATTTATGCTGCTTGATTTTCCGAAAGGCATAACCTACTCTTGGATCTATAAACTTTCTATCATACTATTCTTGATGCCTTTCCATTTATTTATGTCCCCGAATTCATTTTTCTTTTTAATTAACACCCCATCCCTCATTTATTGCCTATTTTTCGGGATCAGGTCATTACACCAAATAAAGTCAAAGCCATTAATAATTGGTCTGAACCAATAAATCCTTTAGAAGTACATAGTTTTCTCGACCTTACAGAAGACTATCGTAGATTTGTTGAAGAATTCTCAATGATAGCATGTCCTATGATACACTATTTAGGAAGACGTAGTCTTTAAGTGTACATAAGCAAGTAAACAGAGTTTTCAAGAGTGTAAGAAGAAGTTGACAATGACTCCCGATATAGACTCAATTCTACTCTTAAAATCATGTCGTCTTCTAAATCTCTCTCGATCACCTATCTTGTTTCTCGTGACTAGACATTTCTATGAATCTTTTCCATTCATCATTTGGACGCTTATTGAATCTTGTGCGTCCTAATTATTGAAAGACCATCTTCTCATCCTTAAAATTCTATCATTTTATTTTAAACTCTGAAGTTGATTTCATTTTTGACTAGGAGTCACAATTTTTTTTCATAATCATGTAGTCACCGACTACATTAAAAATGGAGTTCGCTTGGCCTCGTAACTAAATTTTATTCATTCTCTATGTCATCCCAATACCATATATTAAGATACATCACAAATTGATTACCACCACTCAACATTATCTTGCTCCATGTGTCACCACACATGTTAAGGGTGGGGGCAGCTGAACATCCTTCAACCATGAAAATAATGAGCAAACATAATGAAGCATCACTCATTTATCTTCTCGCTCTATCATCTCGGCCCTCTCCTCCCAAGAAGCCATTTTTCTTTCAATCTTTTGGGAATGAAACCAGTTAAGAAAAATTCTAAAACTCTATAGACACATTTCTTTGTCATAATAGAACAAAATTTGTTTTGATGTTGTTTCCAACCGGTGCCTGAAAAGTTGAGAAAATGGGCCAAGAACCTCAGTGGTGTTGCCGATCACCGAGTTGTATTGTAGTCCCATTGCGACCTCTTTTTCCATTAATCCAGCCATTTTCTTTCCTCGAGATTTACGTCATTGTAAACCTAGCACTTCATGGTTTTCATAACAAGTCTCGAATCATCAATTTGATATCATTTGGTCTATCAAAGACACATCACGAATTGACTCGTCAAAATCTACCACAAAAATCCTTGTGTTGCGACTTCAGAGGTTGTTTTCCGTTGTTACCTCAAATGTATGAACTTGATATTTGGTCTATAGCAACTCTTCCTTGTAGTCTTTCAATCTCTTATGTCCGATCTAAGATTAAATATCATTTGATCCTCTGTATCTGACCTATAGTTTTTCTCGTAAACCACACTCTTTTCTGGCAGATTCTATCTATGTTGAAGATGTTGTACTCCTTGCTCATTTCCAGTCATTGTAGCCATTTTATTATTGACCCATGTATTTAATTAAATTCCATATCTTCCATACTATGAAAAACTTTACTTTTGATTGAAAATCCGTTGAGTATCGAGCTTGATCAAGACCCACATTTTTTGTTGATTAATTTGTTTGGGTGAACAGTTATAATTGCCTTTTCGGCCGATTTCAGGACAAGGTGATCGGAATTTGTCTCCGACTCCTTCTGACCGATTTTAGGTCCTTTTGTAGCGGACATGTGACCGCTGACCGTGTCTCAATCAGATTTAATTTGAATTTTCTATGATTTTTCGAAGTTACTGTCATGTTGTAAGTTGTTCCATCTAATTCGTCAGAATTGTTTCAAGTTAATTGAAACGTATATTAAGAACCTACTATCAAGTCATGTAGGGTTTTAAACATGATTATTGTGCATTTCTAGTCAAAGTAAAATGAATAAAGCTCCCATTAAATTAAAGTAAATATTAGATTAATTCCGAAAGTGGTTATATTGATCCTGAATTAAGGATTGATCCTTGTAGGACTTGAAAACATAGTTCTGGTAGAATAATATAGAAAGAGAGATAGTAGTGTTTGTATAGAGTTGTGTAACATGTCATCAAGTGAAATTCGTATATCAACGACCTTCAAGTTTATTGTAGTCGTTGGAAATTCCAGAGTGGTAATGGGGTCATATAATGATGGATTTTGTGGTAGGCATAACAAGATCAGTGAAATGGAACTCAATAGTGTGGGTCATCGGGGATCGATTAAAGAAATCAGAACATTTCGTGCCGATCAAAATAACAGCGGAGTTAAGCAAATTAGCACAGATTTATCTAAAAGAAATTGTTCGTTCGGATGGAATTCCAATTTCTATCACGTCGGATCATGATACTCATTTTACATCAAGGTTCTAGAGGAGTTTCCAAGAAGTAAATAAAACGAATCTAAGCGGCAGTACCACTCTCTATTTCCAAACAGATGGCCAGTCATAGGGAACGATACAAATTTTGAAGATATGCTCCGTGGAGTTGTGTTAGACGGAAATACCAGTTGGGAAGACGTTTTATCTTTAGTAGAGTTTGCGTATAACAATAGTTATCAATCAACTATAAAGATGGCACCATATGAAGCCTTGTATGGTCGCAAATGCAGATCACCCCTGTTCTGGGACAAAGTTGAAAAAAGGAAAATATTGAGTCCGCAGATTGTACAGACCATTGTCGAGACAATCGACCGAATTTGAACGAGAATGAAAAAAGCACAAAGCAGACAGAAGGCTTATACAGATAAGCGCAGAACATACCTACAATTTCAAGTCGATGAAAAAGTCTTTTTAAAAGTATCTCCAACACGAGATGTTGTTAGATTCAGAAAATAAGGCAAGTTAAGACCAAGATTTATTGGCCCGCCATTCGAGATACCTGAAAGAATTGGTGAGGTTTCTTACCGATTAGCTCTACCACCAGACTTGTCACAAGTTCATGATGTGTACCACATTTCAATGCTCAGGAAATAGGTATTTGACCCAGAACACATTGTCAAAAAAAGTGAGTTAGATCTACGTTATGATATGACCTACGAGGAGAAACCCCACGAAATTCTTGATAGAAAAGTTCAAGTCTTAAGAAACAAACATATTCCATTTTTGCTTGTGCAATGGAATCATCATGATCGAACTGAAGCAACGTGTGAACTAGAAAGCAAGATGAGACAGCAATGTCCTGAATTATTCGAAGGTATGTGAATTTCGGGATGAAATTCTTTTAAGGGGGGAGGAGTGTAATACCCCGAAAATTTTATTATCTAAATTTAATTAGAAATATATATATCTAATAGTTAGAATAAGTGTAATATCCAATCTTCTTGGTATTAAAAAAAAAAATATATAAATAGCATATGCTAACCATAAGGATAATGTAGGGAAGAAAACGGACCCTTCTAGGTCACATTTTTAGGTGATGTGTGCCCATTGAGTGTGTTAGAAATACTCTTAGAACATTTTTGTATTTAATTTAGAACCCTAGATATGCACTTAATTTGATTAAATATAATTTATTTACTAAGTGCAATTGATTTATTGTGACAAATATATATATATATATATATATATATATATATATATTATGTGTATATATAAGTATATGTATAATAGTAATTTATATATATACAAATATAGTCTACATAATAGTAATGATTAGTAATGAATATAATTAAAAAAATATCTTCTTTCCCTAGCTACGTGTCATTAGTTTGAATAAGTAAAGTGGTGTCAACATTTGGTTTAAAGGTTGATGAGTCATGTTTCAATTAATCATTAAATATATATAAAATATATATAGCGAATGGAATTAGGAAGTTTAGTACTTTACGCCATTTCTGGCCAAATACCTACTTAATTAAAGACTATAATTTCTAATTCCCTCATATGTGAATCTGTAAGCTTGTCCCATTAGGGGTGTAAACGAGCCGAGCCGAGCCGAGTACTGCCGAGCTCGAGCTCAGCTCGTTTAAGTATCCGTGAGCTCGAGCTCGAGCTCGGAACTCGGGGTCAAGCTCGGCTCGACAGGAAAAACTCGAGCTCGAGCTCGGCTCGAGCTCGACTCGGGTTCGTCTCGTTTATTTAAAATTCGAGCCCGAATCCGAACTCGACTCGGGTTCGGCTCGATTGTTTAAAATTCGAGCCCGAACTCGAGCTTGAGCTCGAGCTCGGCTCGTTTATTTATTTGTTAATATTGATATTTTTTTCATTTCTCTAATTTTTTATATATTTTTAAATTTATACTATATGTTTATTAGTTATATAATATATATATTATATATATATATATATTATGTGTATGTATTAGTTATCGAGTGTGTGTCGTAAGATTCACAAATCATGAATCACAACTCATAAGTTATTCCTATTACAATATATTAAGATAATTTATAAATTAATAATTCTATATTATTGAAGAGACTATTAATATTAACTTTTTTAATTATTATTATTCTTAGTTTAGGTTATTTAATGTTAGTCTTAATTTTTGTTAATTTTTTTATTATTATGTGCATATTAACTAATATAAACTATAGTTATATAAACTATGTACTATAATGTAAATAGTATATATAACTAAGAATTTAAGATTAATTATACAACGGTGCTAATTAACTGATAAAAAATAAGAATACTGTTACTCTTGAACTTGATTTCTTAATTTTGATAAATTTTTTTTGAGAAATTATTATGTTCCCAATATCATTTATTTCATTTCATTCTTATTTAATGAATTGATATTGATTATTTTGTCAATATTAGTATTAATTTTTGTGAATTTTCTTTTTTTCCTTTTATTATTATATACAGTTTAACTAATATTGATTATATGCTAGAATACTAATTGATGGACGGCAGTATATATGACTCATAGTTTAAGATTAACTATATAACATTGGTGCTAAGAATATTGTTACTCTTGAACATTTAATTAATTTTAATTTTTGTTAATTTTTCTTTTCCATTATTATTTTGTTACTTTCGATAATATTAGTTTAATATCATTGATTACATTTCATGTTTAAATATTTAATGATGAGTATTATTTTGTCAAATTGTTAATATTAATCATATTTTTTTTATTTTTTGTTCCTTTATTACTTTACATGCATTATAAATTTATAATTTATAACTTATATTCTTGTAAGTTATAACTAATAATCTAAGATGGACTATAATCTATATATTATGTACTATATACTGTTGATTTTCCTTTTTCTTTATTTTCTTTTATTATTCATCTACTCTTGTGTTAAACACCATATTTCTTAATTTTGATAATATTAAATTAATATTATTAATTTCATTTCATATTTATTAATTAATGAATTGAGAAATATTATTTTATAAATATCAATCTTAATTTCTCTTATTACTCAGTATTTATTACTGAGCGTTCAATTTCTTAAGTTCGACAATATTAATATAATATCATTTCATATTTCATATTATTATTTAAATATATTATGTAGAATTGTAAATAAGATAACTATATTATATATATATATATAGTTCATTAGTTTGTATGTTTGTGTATATAATCGTTACTCTTGATCATTGATTTCTTAACTTTAATAATATTAGTTCAATAGTTAATACCATTAATTTTATTTAATTTTTAATGAGAAGTATTAATTTGACAAAAATTACAATATAAATAAATAATATTTTAATAATTACAAAAATAGTATATGTCTCGAGTTCTAAATCGAATAGCTCGCGAGCCCGACTCGAGCTCGGCTCGTTTAAGTACTCGTGAGTCAGGCTCGTGAGACAGCTCGCGAGCCCGGCTCGAGCTCGGCTCGTTTAAGTACTCGTGAGCCAAGCTCGTGAGACAGCTCGCGAGCCAGGCTCGAGTTCGGCTCGTTTAACTACTCGCGAGCCGGCTCGTGAGACAGTTCGTGAGACAGCTCGTTAAAAAGCTCGAAAACCTCACGAGCCGAGTTAGCTCGCGAGCTCGACGAGCCAAGCTCGAGCTCGGCTCGAGAAAATGGCGAGCTCGTTTAGCAGGCTCGAGCTCGGCTCGTTTAAGAAACGAGCCAGTCTCGAGCGAGCTTTTTTCGAACCGATACCCGAGTATCTCGCGAGTAGTTTGGCTCATTTACAACCCTATGTCCCATCTTTTGTGTAAGGTAAGATTCCATTTTATATTTAGTTAGTATAATACTTAGATATCAAATAAATTTGTATCATGTACGGTTTGCTCAAGTACATACATACATACATATATATATATATATAGAAATTAACTATACTTTTCTTATTCATTTGATTCTATATCTTAATTAATTGATATTTCTGATTTGGAGTAACCGAATATGCAATTAATAATCTGTATACATGGGTAATCTCCTATAATTAAATATTTGTTTTATTTTAGGGAATATGAATGTAAATCTCTAGTTGTATTCAAATATAAAATAATAACACTAATATACACACACAATTGAATATAACATTTAATTAACAAATTCTACTGAAATCTCGTATTCAATTTATTTATTTATTTTTAGTGCTAATCATGAATGATGTATTATAATATATTTAATCACCATTAATTTTTATTAACTGAAGAACCGTACATATGCTAAAAGTTTGAAATTGTTTAAATTTATAATATTTCTTAAATAATATATTTTCTCTAGTATATGTAAAAATTTCTTTTAGAATTATAATCCTGTGGTGTAACTTTTTAATTAATTTTGTTATGCTTTAATAATTTTAAATTGGCCATATTAAATAATAGTATTAACTGGAAAAATTAGTATAGTATAGTAACATAAGCTAAACTAAAATAAAGCTTAGGGATTGAGTTTTGATAGGAGTTCTTTAGATAAACTAAGCCAATGTTGGTTGTTGTAGGCTCAGAAGAAGTAGCAGGAATCAAGTAAAATCAATCCGGAAATTTGAAACCTTTTCTATGATCCAGGCGGGTTATACTATATCTTTGCAAATTGTATCTTTCGAGTTATTAAGCTCTACTTTGTTAAAATTGCATATGTGACTATCTGTGTTAAATATTTACGTGCTACTGTATGTTGTCGGAGTCTCATAAACCAGCGCTGTGTCAATGTGAGTAGCTACAGTATGCATGCATTGTTTGTCATGCCCTACTCCTTGTCGGTGAGACTAAAACGAAACACTTATTAGTTATACTCATTGGGTATACTATAACCATACTCAACTTTACGCGTTGGTGATGTAGTACAGGTTGCGGGCGATGACTGGTTATACTCTAAAGCGCTTAACGATAAAATGTTTTGGTGAACTTAGGTTGCTTTCAATTTTAAAACCTCATAACCTTCACTACCTGCATGAACACAGATAGATTACTTTAACAAAATGATTTGCATAACTTGAATTGTAAAAACTTACCACTGATTGCATTAGTACTCAGCCCAAATATTTTCAAACATTTTTCAGGTGAGTAGGCTAGCGCGTGGATGTGATGATGCTGAGAGATGGGATTTTATTATTTACCTATTTCCCATTATCTCTTTTTGTTAATATTTTTTTTGAGAAATAAGCTTCCACACTTATGCTACTCTTTTGTTAAAACACTAAGAATCCTGATCTTGGTGTTTTGGATCAGTATATGTATTAAAGAGCATATTTGGATATTTTGAGTCTTCTGTTGAGGTTTTGTTACTTAGATTATTCCTTTCTTTCCCGCTTCTTAATTCCAACTCCCGTGGCGTCTATTTCCACGGTCTTTTGGGACCGGGGCGCTACAAAGCTATATACAGATTTAAAAAAAAATGAAGCCTACTTGAGAAGATGACGTCTCTGGTAGTGCTCCGTGTCCTCGATCCATCTCCACCGCCTGCTTGAGTGACGCGTGAGGGTGGCTGCTTCAAATGGGCAGCGACGGCCGCTTCAAACGGTCGGCGGAGCAACTGGCGAGAGAGAGAGAGAGGGAAACGGAGATATGGATATGGATGACTGCTTCAAATGGGCGGCTGGTTAAAGTGAATCGAGTATTGTAGATTTTTTTTTAGCAAAGTGTATTGTAGATTTCAGATGGAGAGACGGAAATAATGAGAGAGAGAGAGAGAGGGTGGTTGGATATTCAAAACCCTAATCATAAATATGGCAGTTTTATATTTATTCCCACATTGTGGCAGTTGAAATCGTGTGAATCGTATATTTTTATTCCCAAGTATAAGAGTGTCATAACTTTTCAAATTTATGGGTCCAACTCAAAGAATGTTGTGTAAGATAAAGTACAATTTGCCCAAATAATACCCTAGTTTTAAATCTTGTATTTTTCCCAATTTTAATAAAATTTTGCCTACATATACATTTCACCCTTTTTTATTTATTGTTTAAATAATTTCACAATCTAGTATCATATATGCATGATTATCTATTTTGTTAATTGATTTGGAGGGTGAAGTATAGAGAAAATATCACGTGCTTAATTTATGATATAAATATAACCCCTAATTGAGATTAGTAAACCTAAAAAAACATGCACCCTAAAAAACACAACAAAACCCCCTAAAATATACTAAAAAAATCCTAAAAAACTATGAACCCTAAAAACCATGAACACTAAAAAAACCTAAACACCCCTCCCCAACTCCTAAGCATTAATTGGAATGGAAAAAATCACAATTTGAACTACATAAACTCACATAAGATAAGTAGCAGACCAGTTACTTTTTAATAATACAAGTGATACTTTTTTAACTTTAAACGATACTTTTTAGTATAAAAATTGATCTGATTTTTACTATTTTTTTTTGGGGGTCAACGCAGGCTGAGCTGCGTTGACCCCAATCCGTCTGATGGATGTATGGGCTTTATTCGGTCTGGGATGATGTATAGGAGTTTCGATGAATGAGAAGAGCATCTTCAACCCCAACCATTTTCCTCTAACAACAAGGGTTAATTATCTATTGTTTATATATAATTAAGGCTAAACATTATGAATTAATATATGTTTTTTATTTATTGTTTAAATAATTTCACAATCTAGTATCATATATGCATGATTATCTGTTTTGTTAATTGATTTGGAGAAGTATATAGGAAATATCACGTTCTTAATTTATGTCTTTTGTTTTGTGTCTTTTTTTAGGAAATTGTTGATTAGAAAGAATATCGAGAAGTTGAACGATATTTGATAAAATTCTCTCAATTTTCGCTCTAAAATCTAAACTAAATTTGTGCTAGTTTTTGTTTAGTTGCAATAAGTCAACGATGGCATTAATGGAAGTGTCCAATCAACAGGTGACACGTTGCAATCGAAGGAAGCGTACGACCTGCAAAAAATGGTGGGTTCGCATGGAATGCATAAATTCGAAGGCAGGGGATGGCATCCCTTACTATTCACAATCCATTTTTCCTATTTTCAATATTTATCGGCTGACCGATAAAATTATTTCGCTTTCGGACTGTCACAATAGAAAATTAAATGTTATAATTGGTAATTAAAGTGTCATAATATGTTAATTAAAGTGTCACGATAAATTTTTTTTGCCGACTGAAACTTTTGTTTTTGGACATAAACAAAAGAGGGTTGTAAATATCCAAAAAGTTGTGGGGCCAGGACACATGTCAAAAGCTGGAGGTGGGGATGTATCCCCACCACAATAGAATTTACTGCATGGAATGGGAACCTATTTTGCATATTCAGCATGCCGCTTACGAAAGCATATCCCATGTTGCCATTTGTGTTACATTTAATGTTGTAAAACTAAGGTTTTTTTTAGTATGCCCTAATTGGGGAAGGATGAACCCTAAATAGAAAATTTAAATTAAAATAAAACATAATAAATTAAAAATAATTAAAAAATTGTTTTAAAAAATATATTGAAGAAATGCAACAGGAAATGTAACAAGGAATGCAACAGGATTTGCAACATGTGATCTCATTTCTGCCGCTTATTGCTTTTAACTAGTTTTTTCCTTGTTTCCACTTTCATTACTCCCACAATTTCATTCTCCCCGACATATTACATTTTCTATTTCATTTTAATTAATGCATTCTATGTGTACTAATTTTCATATTTTTTTATTTGATGGTATGATTAATATATATACATGACGTGTATTGATGATATGAACTATGATACGACCAGAGTCGATGAAGGACTTGATCCAGTTAGTGTCTGAAGGACCGGTAATAAGATCCAGAGCTAAGAGGTTCAAGGAGAGCCTTAATGGATTCATTCAAGAGGTCTGGAGCCAAGAGTCAACCAAGCGACCCGTGGAGGGAGTGGAACCTGGGCACAAGTGGAAGACGGTGATCTCGAGCTGCATAACAGACTGGCGTGAATTGCAGCGCAAGTCAAGACACGGGCAACCAGTTGCGCCCATGGGCGCGAGTTACAACGTGATTGAGGGTGAGAGTGGGACCGCTCTGACCCGAGATGTGTTGAGCTTTGGGATGGATGCGAGTTACAACATGACCCGAGGCGCGAGTGAACTGCTCTAACCCGTAACGTGTTGAGCTTTGGGCTGGGCACGAGTTACAGCGTGACCCGGAGTGCGACTGACCCTGTGTTGCGCCCATTCACGACGTGTTCTAAATTTTTGAGTTTATTATGTTTTATCCCTATCTCTTCTAGGATATTATTTTTGGGATTATTTATTTTTGGCCCCAACTATATAAGGGTTGTATTACATTGTTCCAGAATAGATTATCACTATTGTTGAATTATTTTGTGAGTTATTTCTCTCTGGAGAATTCTCTCTATTTCACGCACACACTGTGAGATTTCCACCGACTTATCAAACAGTCGTTTCATATCTGTTTGTGGCGTCATCACTAATTTTGGGTTCGTGTTTCCAATCTTTTTCAGGTTTCGTCGTGTTCATCATCGGAGTTCGAGTCGTTGTGAAGCTAGGGTTCAGGATCTCCATCCAATTCTACCTTTGTAACTTGATACTTCTGGGAGAATCGCATCAAACTATCATACATGCATAATAATTCGAAATGTAATAGGAGAATCAAATCACATTTCATGCGCACCATTAAACACATACTAGAACTAATCAAAATTATTTTAATTAATATATGCCAGCATCGACCTTTAGACGGCCTCGTCTTGAATAGATTCTGAAATAAATTAAACTCATTTTGTACAGATTTTGGGAACAAATTGAATCATCGGATTCCGCATACGTTATAATGAAAACAGTCGAGTTGATGAGACCTCTTTCCACAAGATAAATACGTCCTGTCTTGTACCCAGTTTGAAGTTTGCCCCCAGAGATTAACCGACTTCATCCTTTGTGGTAGTAGAACCACAAATTGAAAAGATTCCAACAAACTAGACAATACGAGAGTTGGGAAGTTTTTAGGACTCGATGAATGATTCAAGATGCAAGTGATTTTTGCCTCTTGATCTCTATTCTCTAGCTATCTTCTATATATCCTTATCGTGCTAGAGTATGTGGGTATTTTAGTGTAAAATATTTGTTTTTCTAATTTTGATTAAGTTAATTATAATTTATTTATTTTTATTAAAAAACTTTATTTATTAGCATAATTCACATTGAACACATAATCATTCCACCCATCCTAATGGAAACCTAAGAAAAATCTAGCAAAAAATAAAAATAAATGGAAATTATAATTAAGAAAATATGAATAATTATCCAAGCACATGATCCTATAAATTAAAAGTCAGCACCCTTTTGATTTTTGAAATTATGCGAAACATGCATAGATGAAATAACAATAATTAGGTACTTCTAATGGGAAATTAGTTAATTACTAGATATTTATATTGTTTTAAATCACACCAAAAATTAGTTAATTAGCAGATATTTACATTGTTTTAAATCACACCAATCTTAGAAATGAGAATGAACATATAAATAACCAATCTGCTAATTAACTAATTTCCCATTAAAAGTGTTGGAAACATTGCATTGCCACTTCTTGCACCTCATAGTAAATCTTAAAAAAAAAGTAAAAGAGACATAATACAAAATAACAAATAAAATGAAAATACAAAATTATAACAAACTTATATATTGTCTTTTGTTCAACTAAAATAATTGAGTTGAAGAATCCTATTTTCTCAATACAAATACGCCTCGACTAGTATATATGATTGTAGAGGTCATATTTCTGCACAGACGCAGAAATTAGGCCAACGCCTATTTAAAGGTCTAAAGAACCAAATAAGATCAACGTCTTACGACCGAACTCCTTGAGGCCCATATCTCGATGTCCACCCCTTGAGATCCAAGCCTCGAGGTCGAAGCATCAAACCTCAAAGGCCAGAGGTTTGAAAATAAGAATCCACGAAAGAGCAAACTCAAGGTGAAGACTCGGTCAAAGTATCCGTTGATGATAAGCCTTGAGCCCGTCAAAAACCCTAAAAGGGATAAGAGAGGATCCTTAAGTTAACGGAATTTAGTTAGGTATCTAACCAATATATATATATATATATATATATATATATACTGTTCACACACGAAATGGGGGACACAGACAACGACAATCAAATTATACACACTTACGACATAACACCGAAAGCAGGCTATACACAAGGCTCCCTAGCAGCAAAGCTCGACCCCCTTTCAAATTATTATAGTAAAATTATTATTTCGTAATTTACTCACTTTGTCTTTAAATTATTCAATTCTGACTTGAGCGTCGGAGTCTGTTCGATCATCGACCCCCCGACGGTCCTTCGGCTTCACGTGTTTTCTTTATCTTGTAGATTGCCGGAGCCCGAACTCGAAGAACGATTAATTGTAGAGATTTTTGACCTCTACAATTTGGCGCCCACCGTGGGGCTCTGATCGATCACTTCAAGATGACGAACAACAGCCGAAAGGATGCAACGATCGTTCCTCAAGAAGCCCGAAAAGACGGAGCAACAGCAACCCCTTCACCTGAAGGTGATGGCGATGTCTCACGGCTTCTGCGTTCGATCCAGCATCAATTAGATACCACCACGGTCGAACTTGCAGCAATCTAAACTGAGAACTCAGCCTTAAAGGCTAGAGTCGAAGCTATTTCACAACCAAACTTTTTCCCGAACGAATCCACACGAATTCAATTGTCCCCACTCTCACAAAATCGCACGTCAAATGAACTCCGAGAACATGTACTTCTGAACTCGACGCATGAGTTAACTAACCATTTCAATGCAGGCACAACAAAGAACCCGTGATTAAGGGTAAGGAAAAAGAAAACTTTCCCTAGGACCCCCTCCTAGATTCGAAGATTATGAACCAGGATCGGAATCTAAGGTCGAGAAGAAGATCCAGTGATTGGAAGATATCTTAACCCGAATCCTAGGAGTTCTTGCTCCCATTAGGAAGCCAGCACCAACCAGCTTTGCTGATTCTCCCTTTACCGACGAGATCAGCCTCGTAGAGATGCCCCTAAAATTCACATTTCCAAGCATGAAGCTGTTTGATGGCATATCCGACCCCGACGACCATGTCGCCCAATATAAACAAAGAATGTTCACCGCCACGATACCCCGTCATGCTCGAGAAGCCAGCATGTGTAAAGGCTTCAGATCCAGCCTTGTTGGCCCAACACTCTAATGGTTCATCAACCTACCCAATGGGACGATCTCATCATTCACCCAGCTTAACGACCTCTTGATCGAACAGTTCGCCAGTAGCCATAAGATTGAAAAATGCACTGACGACCTCTACACAATCGTACAAAAGATGAAAGAGCCCCTATGAAGTTTCGTCAGAAGGTTTAACAGAGAAAATGTATCGATCCCCAACTGCATTATTGACAAAGCAATCTCGGCTTTCAGAAAAGGCCTTAAGAATGACTCCGACCTCTATAAGGAGTTAACAAAATATCCCTACAAAATAATGGAAGATGTGCTTGCTAAAGCTTGAGCTCAAATCAAATGGGAGGAAGATGAAGCGAACTCAGCCAAACCTCATACTAGGAACGAATATCTAAGAAAAGAACAAAGAAATAACAGGATAGATAGATTCAGAGCAGATCTTTATCTATGAAACCCGTGATTTGACCCGAGAAGTAGACGAGATCAAGAACCTCAAACCCACAAAACACTTCCAGAATATAGCCTCTGCATATCACCATCCGAAATAGTCCTAGCCCTCAAGGGACTCGGTCAAAATGTAAAATGGCCCGCAAAGATGAAAGCCCCAGACAACGAACGTGATAGGAGTAAATTTTGTGAATTCCACAATGATCACGGGCATAAGACAGACGAATGCATAGCTTTGAGGCTCGAAGTCTCGGAGCTTCTAAAACGGGGATATCTCACCGACCTCCTAACCCCGAAAGGAAAAGAAACCTGGTCACGAAGGGAAAGTCAAAAGGAAACACAGCTGCCATAGCCCCCAAGGGTCGATCGTACTTTGAACTGTATAACGGGCGGTTCAGAAGTCAACGGAATTTTGCAGTCCTCGGTGAAAAGACATTACCGTTCGATAAAGTACAACGGAAACATCCCCAGACATGCTAGACCAGACGACCTCATCACCATTGATTTCACTAATAAAGAAGCTTCCAATCTCTCACACTCTTACCACGATGCACTAGTCATTTCCTTACTAGTCTCTAATAGTTTAATTAAGTGTGTTCCTGTAGATAATGGGAGTTCCTCTAACGTGATCTTCTTGAGCACATTAAAAGGCATGCAAGTGAAAGAAACCGAAATCATCAAAAGGTCAACCACCGTAATCAGATTCAGCGGAGAACAAAACGCCACAATGGGTGAAATCACACTTCCCAACTATATCGAAGGGATGAACATCTTCACCAAATTCTAAGTAATCGATGCTCCTTCAACCTACAATGTCATAATGGGGAGACCTTGGATCCATGAACTCCGAGCGGTACCATCAACCTATCACCAGCTCATGAAATTCCCTACTTCTTGGGGAGTTTGTGAAGTCCGAGGTGAACAAATAACAGCTCGAGAGTGTTACATCTCCACCTTCAAACACAATAGAGCTTTGGAGATCAACCAAATGGAGGCTGGATCATCTTCAACCAGTATTGAAAATCACAACTATGAAGAACCCGAGGTGGAGGATCTCGATGAAATTCAAATACATCCTGACTTTTTTGACCACAAAGTGCAAATCGGATCGAGACTCACTGCAGAGATACGAGAACAACTAATAAGATTCCTCATCGAACACCACGACTATTTCGCATGGTCTTTCGAAGACATGACAGGTATCGATCCCTTGATTATAACACATAAATTTCAGGTCAATCCAGACAAGACCCCGGTGAAACAAAAAAGATGAAAGTTCGCAGCTAAACGAAACAAAATTGTGGATGAAGAAGTCAATAAACTACTCAAGCACGGGCACATTAGGGAAGTACAGTATCCCGAGTGCCTAGCCAACGTCGTAATAGTAAAGAAAAAGAACGGCAAAAAGAGGCTATGCATAGATTTCACTGACCTCAATCAAGCCTGCCCAAAAGACTCATTCCCCTTACCTCACATCGATGCATTAGTGGATGTAACGACTGGACATGAACTGATGAGTTTCATAGACGCCTTCTCAGGATACAACCAGATTCTTATGCATCCAGAGGACTAAGAAAAAACCACCTTCATCACCCATCAAGGTATGTTTTATTATAAAGTTATGTCCTTCGGACTAAAAAATGAAGGTGCAACCTACCAAAGGCTAGTGGATCGAATGTTTGAAGAGTTAATCGGGGATACTATAGAAGTCTATATCGACGACATGCTTGTAAAATCTCCCAGAGCTCGAGATCACGTCGATCATATCTACCGAACATTTGAAGTCCTTCACCGATATAATATGAAATTGAATCCCGTAAAATGCGTATTTGGAGTGACCTCGGGGAAATTCCTCGGTTACCTCGTTACGAAAAGCGGTATCGAGGCTGATCCCAGTCAAATCAGAGTTGTCAGAAACATACAACAACCTCGAAATATAAAAGAGGTACATAAGCTTATCGGATGACTCGTGGCCCTTAGCCGCTTTATCTCGAAGTACTCAGAAAAAAGCCATATCTTTTTCAAGATGCTACGCAAAAACAAATGCTTCGAATGGACCGCTGAATGATCAAAAGCCCTCGAGGATTTGAAAGAATATCTGGGAAGCCCGCCTCTATTATCAAAACCCCGTAAGCGGAGAGGTACTTTTAATATATTTATCTATTTCGACTAACTCTGTTAGTGTAGTTATAGTCAGAGAGGACAACGGAAGACAACATCCAGTCTACTATGCAAGTCAATCCCTACTTGATGCCGAAACCAGATATCCACAGTTGGAAAAACTGGCATTGGCCTTAATCATGGCATCAAGAAAAATGAAGCCCTATTTCCAGAGCCATTCGATAAAAGTGGTCACCGAATTTCTGCTCAGGATAGTATTGAGAAATCCAGACCTCGCAGAAAGACTCTCTAAATGGGCCGTCGAACTCGGGGAGTACGATATAAACTATGTACCCCGGACCTCGATAAAATCCCAAGTACTTTCAGACTTCATCGCTGACTTTTCCTACGAGGCCCTGACCGAAACAGAGAACGAATTAATGAATACAAAGAATTTGAAGTTCTGGACTCTTCAAGTCGATGGCTCCAGCACTTCGAAGGGGAGTGGTCTAGCTATGGTATTAACAAGTCCAACGATAAAAACTACCGAGCGATCTGTTCGATGCGGATTTAAAGCAACCAACAATGAAGCCGAATACAAAGCCCTCATAGCAGGATTAAACCTGGCTATCGACTTCAGAGTCAGAAACATCCGAATTCAAAGCGACTCCCAGTTAATAGTGAATCAATTCGAGGGAGAGTTCCAAGCAAAAGATTCTAGAATGATCGCTTACCTCGCCGCAACAAAGAGACAACTTCAAAATTTGAAAAGATCGAAGCCCAACACATTACGAGAGAAGACAACAGACATGTCGATGCACTGGCTAATTTTAGATCGGCTATCAAGACCACCGAAGTAAAAAACATTCCAGTATTGTTCGCAAAACGGCTAGCTATTTGGAAAGAGGAGAGCTCATAAATTTTACCCATCGAGAACAACACGAACTGGATGACCCCTCTCACCAGATACATAATCGAGAATGAGCTTCCTGAAGACCTCCTCGAGGCAAAACAGATCAGGGCCAAGGCCACGAAATTCGCCATGATCTCCGGATCCCTCTACAGAAAATCCTTTTCAGGACCTTATTTGAAATGTGTCAGTCCCGTGCAAGCCAAGTAGATCCTAAGCGAGCTTGACGAAGATGAATGAGGAAATCATGTAGGATATAGAAGCCTAGCTAACCGGGCCCTGACGTCTGGATTCTACTAGCCAACCATGAGAGCAGATGCAAAAAACTATGCCAAAAAATAAGATTGATGTCAAAGGTTCGCACAGACAAACCACATGTCTCCAGAACCCCTACACACAGCAACCATCCCATGGACATTCATGAAATGAGGAATGGACATCGTAGGACCACTACTTAAAGATGAAAATAAAAAATGCTACATCTTGGTGCTAACAAACTACTTCACCAAATGGATCGAAGCCGAAGCCTTCGCACGAATCAGGGATATAGAGGTACAAAATTTTTTATGGAAATTTATTTCATGCAGGTTCAGAGTTCCTAGAGAAGTCGTAACAGACAACGGATCCTAATTTATAAGTTCAAAATTCCAAGACTTTTGCGAAGAATGGAACATCAAGCTTTCCTTATCCACTCCAAGATATCACGCAGCGAACGGTCAAGCAGAGGCCACGAACAAGATAATTCTAAACATGTTAAAGAAGCGACTATACGAGCAGAAGAATCAATGGGTCCAACAACTCCTGGGAGTCCTATGGTCTTACAGAATGACCTCGAAAACAAGCACGAGAGAAACTCCATTCTTCCTCACATACGAATCAGAAGACGTGCTACCAGCAGAAGTAGAGATCAGAACAGCTCGAACCGAATGGTCCAGTCAATCAAAAAATAAAGAGCTCGAAGCCAATCTTGACTCTCTCGATGAACTCTGAGATCGAGCAGCAATGAAAATAGTGGCATACCAACAGATGATAAGCCGACACTTCGACAAAAACATAAGGGTTTGAACATTCCAACCTGGAGATTGGGTACTCAGGAAAGTGTTCCAGAATACAAAGGAAAGTGGGGCTGGAAAATTGACACCAATCTGGGAGGGCCCATATCAGATCGAAAAGGTCATAGGGAACGGAGCTTACAAATTCCAAACTAAGGAAGGTCGACCTATAACCAATAGTATCACATCTAGAACCCTTAATGTCATTTCTCATTTTCTATTTATTTCTATTTGAAGATTTGTTTACTGACTTGAGCGTCGGAGTAACTAACAGAACCCCAAGCACAGGGGGTCCCAACCCTCAAGGAAATGAGAGGCTCCGACCCCGAAGTCAGCCTCACGAACAAAGAGTAATGTATTTGTTCGTTATTCACTTTTCAAATTCATGTCATCTATTCAAAGATTTGTTTACTGACTTGAGCGTCGGAGTAACTAACAGAACCCCAAGCACAGGGTTCCCAATCTCCTCGGTAACTGTGAAAAACTACGACTAGACCTTGAAGTTAAAATTAGTTCATGAAGTTAAATCGAAAAGGCCAGGCCCCGACACACGACTCGGAATATAAGAGCAAGTCTCAAAGCTCAACTATAACTCCAAGAGGTGTGCCCGAGTTTGTTGATTTTTATTTTTTCTATCTGTTATCCTACATGTATATACTAACCCTTGAAGTTTGTACCATCTCTAAAAGACGATAAGTTAGAATGAAATATGCAAAGTGGGCATATATAAAAGGAAAAAGATCAGTGTATCAAAGTTAAAAATTGGCAAAGTGCCAAATTGTCTAACTGCCTTCACGAAAGGCAACAAAAAAAATATTTATATATAGTTGTTTGTTTGAAAAAGCACAATAAAATGTTCGTTCATGAAAAGATAAAATTTAGGCCTCATCCACGGCCTTAACACCATCAATAATGGGCTCGACGCTCTCCCCCCGGGCTTCTGCCCCCTTCACACCCTCGGCATTGGTTCTGACCTCGCCCTCGGCAGCACGATCATCCTTATGTGCCTTGACCTCCTCATCTTCTCTGAGGAAAGACAGATCAAGGTCTGACATCTTCTCCTTAATCGCTTCTACGACCGCCGCCCCGCCTTCTTAGTAGAAAGTCTCTTTGAATGGAATGAAATTCGCAGATTCCAATATAACATTCAAGTCTAGGGAGGCCTCCAGATCCCTGATCCTAGCCTCTGCAAGGGCTAGCGAGGTCTGAAGCCTGCTCTTCTCTGTCTTCGCCCTAACCTGAGCCTCGAGGCTCTTGTCTAGTAGGGCTTTGGCGCCTGCAGCCTCAGCCCTGGCCGCATACCTTTCCACCAGAATAGCAAACTCTCTATCAGCCATTGCCGTCCTCTCTTCAGCCACGTTCTCCAGCTCTTTAGCCAGCTCAGAGACCTTTGCCTGGAGCCCCTCCTCGTGGCTAACGAGACGCTGACGAAGCCAAAACTGACTAAACAGAACCTACAAAAAAAGGGGAAAAAATTAGAACCTCAAGTTTGGAATTACTAGCATGAAAAGAAAGTGTTAGGGAAGAAAATGCTACCTTGGCCAAGGCCAGCAACGGACTTCTGGATATTCGTAATAAAGGGCTTTAGAGAGACTGACTTCGAGCTCGAGGAGGTTAGAGCCTTCTTAGACTATTGAGGAGCTTCCAGATCAACCACTGGCAAACGAGGAGACATTGCAGTAAGGGCAAGAATTATAGCATAATCCTTCAACTTCTTCAACGGAGGTATAGGAAGAGGACTTATGTCCCTAGATCTCTTCGACCTAAACGAAGAAGAGGCCCCGATCTTGGTGGTAACCAGAGCCTTAGCCTTAGCATCCGATGGCTTAATTTTTAACTTCCCCATATCATAGAGGGTTCGATCTGCTCGAAGTGTCTCAAACTCACTCTGCTTGGAAGATACAAGGAATGCTTCTGCGATGTGGGTGGCCTCATCCCCAGTAAGCTCACCTCGCAGAGGAAAACCTGCATAGAAGAAATGATTATAAAGTTCATAACTGAGAAAGTAAATAAAGAATTCAACATAAAAGACCCACGGGCTTCACAAAATTCAGTAGGAAAGATTGCTCCTTCAGAAGTTTGCGCCGGAACAAAGATGAATATGGGCTTCCAATCACCTGAAGAGAATGGTAAAGTCGATATCAGAGGGGGTCGGTCCCCTACCCACTGGGTAAAATAGTAGTAGCCCAGTTGTCCAGCGTTAGCTATCAGTTTGTATGCCTCGTGCCACTCTCCGATGGTAGGCTCCGGGAAGCCGAGCTCCGACCACAGATAATATATCCCAAGCATATAAAACTAACCTACTGGCGTAATCTGAGCAGGGGCAATACCATAGAAGCCTACAATCTTAACAAAGAAAGGGTGAAGAGGCAGCCTGACTCCCTTCTCGGCGACCAAGGTGTAAAAGACGGTGAGCCCACTGGGAGGTCGATGGGCCCTGTAGAAAGCTCCGGAAGAATAGACTTCGACCCCGGCTCCCGAGATCGGCGGAGAGGTCAACCTTTTCAATATCTCATCAGTTACTTTTGGAGCAATGTCTGCTGCCCGAAACCCTTCACCTATAGGTTGTACCTCGTGAATTTTCACTCTCTTAATCTTTGACAAACTATCCATGTCCATCGGGGCACCTCTTTTACTTATTACCGCTCGACCAACTGAACGGGGGATGACTATCGATAGCCTCTTGCCCTTAGCTTTCTTAGTACCTAGTTATCACAGGAGAATCAGAACTACTGGAACGCCTCGACCTCGAAGAAGTCTCTTCCTCATCTTCTCCATAATTGCTTGTCTCCTCAGCGTTCGAGTCATCACTCGCACTCATTATTGATTCAAAGGCGTTCGAACAAATTAAGCAAGAATTGACTGAAGAAAAGCCTAAATGTTCTCCTACAAATGTTTCCCCCGAGAATAACCGTCACCCAGAAACTCCAAAAGCCCAGAAAATTGACATAAACACCCAGAAACTTCCCAGAAATTGGAAAACCCTAGAAGAATCTAGAAACCTCCACAAATCCTCCAAGAATTCTAAACACAGTCACCAAATAGCCCCAAGAAATACTAAAGATATACTCTGTAATGTCCTCAGTAAAAGCTACTAAATTCCCAAGAAAATTCCTTAAAACCTACAACTACACATCCATGGAATGTAACATTAAAAGAGGGAGAAGAGTTAAATATAACTTGGAAACCATGCGGTTTGAAGACGGAAGACCACCATAGCAGGAATCTTTAAAAGCGTGGTGTGAGCGGAGATGATGGCGGGAAGAACGGAATGAAAATCTTTCAAGAGATTTTTTATGTCGGTGAGGATTTCTCTCGCAAGAGGAATTTAAGTGAAGAAGGACTGTTGGAATTCTGACGAATGAGGAGAGAGGGAACAATTTTTCCTTGATATTTGAATTACAGAAAAGAGATGGCTTAATCTGGACGCACGCGTCCTCATCTAACGGCTAGGGTAAACCTAGGGGATGGGAAAAGTAAAGTCCATACCTAAAGTCTGGAGCTACACGAGATCCGCTCTCACGACTTCTTAAGCTTCCCCAGGACCTGCCTTTAGGTCTGGAAATCCACAAGGTCCACTCTCACGACCTCTTAAGCTCTCCCAGGACCTACCTTCAGGTCGGGAGCTCCACGAGGTCCATTCTCACGACCTCTTAAGCTCCCCCAGGACCTGCCTTCAGGTCCGGAGCTCCACCAGGTCTGTTCTCATGACCTCTTAAGCTCCTCCAGGACCTGTCTTCAGGTCTGGAGCTCCACGAGGTCCACTCTCACGACCTCTTAAGCTCTCACAGGACCTGCCTTCAGGTCCGGAGCTTCACTAGGTCTATTCTATTAAATTTATGGGCTTCCTCGGACTTGTTTTAAAGGACCAAAGCTCACAGAATGAGATCTTTTAAAGCTGAGGATACCTCTAAGAACTCGTCTACGGGTATCGGGTTTAAACCAAACAGAAATTTAGAATATGAAGCGTCAATATAAATCGAAGTAACGCTGAAATTTATTACCCGATCCTTGAAATACAAGAATCAAGTAATGAGGAGCTAACTGTAGAGGTCATATTTCTGCACAGGCCCAGAAATTAGGCTCATGCCTATTTAAAGGTCTAAAGAACCAAATAAGATCAACATCTTACGACCGAATCCCTCGAGGCCCATATCTCGAAGTCCACCCCTCGAGATCCAAGCCTAGAGGTCGAAGCATCAAACCTCGAAGGCCAGAGGTTTGAAAACAAGAGTCCACAAAAGAGCAAACTCAAGGTGAAGACTCGGTCAAAGTATCTATTGATGATAAGCCTTGGCCCCATCAAAAATCCTAAAAGAGATAAGAGAGGATCCCTAAGTTAACGGAATTTAGTTAGGTATCTAACCAATATATATATATATATATATATATACACTATTCACACACGAAAGGGGGGACACGGACAACGGCAGTCAAATTATACACACTTACGACATAACACCGAAAGCAGGCTATACGCAAGGCTCCCTAGCAGCAAAGCTCGACCCCCTTTCAAATTATTATAGTGACATTATTATTTCGTAATTTACTCACTTTGTCTTTAAATTATTCAATTCTGACTTGAGCGTCGGAGTCCGTTCGATCGTTGACCCCCCGACGGTTCTTCGGCTTCACAAGTTTTCTTTGTCTTGTAGATCGCCAGAGCCCGAACTCGAAGAACGATTAATTATAGAGATTTTTAACCTCTACAATGATTTGCTATTATGTCTTCAAAGATAAAATGACCTTGTCTTTTTCGGGAATAACAACACTAATCTGAAAGATTCCAACGAACTAGACGGTGCAATGAAACTGGAGAGCTTCAAAACTTACTAAAGAATCTGTATGCAAACTGCATTTCTTTTATGTTGGTGTAAGAATGACATGCGAAAGAGTCCTATTTATAAGCACTCTCTAGACATTAGGGTTAAAAATGTTCAAGGGCATTAATCCCGGATTGTGTAACCTCCAAGAGCTATATGTGGAATGTCATCACCACTCCATGTGTAATTTTCTAAGGTTACAGCTCACTCCTCCTCCAACATACTAAATTGTGTTGTGTAACATCTAGTTTGAATTAAAGAGGTCGGGAGTTGTAACTTTCATGTACATACAAATCCAGATTAACACGTCAATTTAGTTTGGATCGAACCCGTTTCACATTCTCCCACATTTTAATGCTATCTTGAGTGACTAGTTTTAATAATTAATTTCCCACTCATAAAAATTAGTTTTGAGAAAATATAAATACTATGATTGTCTACATTAAACGTAGATTAACGGTACAATATTTAATTCATACAAAATGAAATATTTTGGCCACAAAAAAATTGGATAAAATGAGATGATGACGCATTTACTAAACCAATTTTTCCAACATAAAGTACTTAATTATTATTATTTCATATATGCACGTGTTTTTATAATATAAAAATCAAGGTGTTGACTTTTAATTTTTAGAATTGTGTGCTTGGATTGTTCATATTTTTTTATGTTTTCCATTTATTTTATTTTTCCATGAATTTTTGTGCGTAAAAAAAGTATGTGTTAATTAGTGTGTAAAATGATTCAAGTGTATTTGAAGAAGGGGAGTTGGTGTGTGTTACAAATAGCTTAAAAGGGTTATCCATGAATTGGGGGCTTTGTCCAATTTGTATTTATACCATAGTATCGCTAAAAATATATGTTGTATAAAATTTCTAATATATTATAACAACAATGTATAAAAAGCAAGAATATGTGTTGTGCTTTCGATGAAATATTTATGATAGAAAGCGAAATTCAAGATGAAATTAATTATTCCTCGTCCCATTAATATAAGTTTGTTTTCTTTTTTTTTTGGATATCATATCTAATATATAGGTTGGTTTTTATATTTACTTAATTATTTTATTTACTAATATTGTAACGATCCGTCCGAGAGGACAATAAATGGACGGGGTATCACTTAAAAGGAAATTAGAATTTTAAAATAACTGACTGTAATACCCAAGCCTTTCACTACTCAATTGTTATTATGATGTGCTTATTTGACTATATGTGTTTATTACTTATTATTTATTAATGTATTCTATTATCTGATAAATATGTGGTGTAATATACTTGTGGAATTCCATTTCTTTGCATTAAATATCTTGTACATGAGCATAAACATATGCATGCATGTCATGTAGATATGATCGAGGTTGCATGCATGAAATGGTTTTGAGCGAGAGAAAATGTTTTGTTTGGGATTGGTCACCACCAGCCCGTGTTGTGCTGTGTTGATATTTATGCCTCGAGTGGGATGACTTCCATATGGGATCAAAGGGAACAGGCAGGGGGCGTGTCCCTTGGGATCCGGGGAGGATGGTCCACTTCGACTGCACTTGAGGTGATGAGTGGCTGATGTGGGATGACTTTAATGTGGGATCAAAGAGAACAGACAGGGGGCGTGTCCCTTGGGGTCCTGGAAGGATGAGTCACATGAGTGCATTAATCACATTTTTGGCCAATTGATATTGATTATATATTATGAGCTCATGACTCATGTTGGGGTCTGGTGAAGGGAGCCAAGTTCCTAAACGTTGAAAATGCTTTTGAGATGGCATGGAATGATTTTATACACGAGCATTTCACATTTGTAACGAGAGTTGAAAATAATCTATTACCAAATTACTTTGAAATGAAGAAACGAGAGTTGAACAGGAAAGTTTCGGCCAACTTAGGTGAGGTTCTTTCAAATTTTGTTGGATTAATTTGGTGTTATAGTTAAATTTAATTACATAATTATACTCTTAAAACCCAAGAATGCCTACGTTGAATAACAACGCTCTATTCTATATTTTTGTTTCATGTAAAAGTTAGAATTAATTATATGGTAATAGGAGTTGAAGGAAATTAATGCATATAATCCTTACGGTTTTGATATTTTTAGCAATTTACCAACTCATAGTGTCTTATTTTTCTTGTTTCATTAGTAAAAGAAGTAATTTGAACTAATGAATGTAAATTTTATTGAATTTTACTAATAGTTCAACAACGTTAAATTATGGTGATAAAGATTCTTAGATTAATTAGAATATATTTAAATGACAAATTTATCGAGAAATAAGTGTTCTAATTTCTAAAGCATTTAAATAGTGAATTTATCATAGTTCATATTTATTGTCGATTAAAGGTTTGGAAATTATTGGTGATTTGAACTTTGAGTATTTTACTTTGTTTTATATTATTTATCCTCAATCAGCAATTGGGCAATAATGAATCAAGACTCTAACTTAGATTATAAGTCATTGGTTACAATTGGAATATGAGTATATTGTTAAACAAAGAAGACGAACAAATAAACAAATGAAGATCATCATTGGATTCCATTTTATATTATAAATTTGTTAATAAATTGAATGTTCATTTGTGATTTATGTTAATTAGATCCTCTTGAGAAAGCATCCAGTTTAGGATTACAAATACTGTAAGCTTTGAATCGAGGTAAGTAGAAATCCATCTCTGACTATAATGCATGAACATAGTATTATTTGACTATATGTGTTTATTACTTATTATTTATTAATGTATTCTATTATCTGATAAATATGTGGTGTAATATACTTGTGGAATTCCATTTCTTTGCATTAAATATCTTGTACATGAGCATAAACATATGCATGCACGTCATGTAGATATGATCGAGGTTGCATGCATGAAATGGTTTTGAGCGAGAGAAAATGTTTTGTTTGGGATTGGTCACCACCAGCCCGTGTTGTGCTGTGTTGATATTTATGCCTCGAGTGGGATGACTTCCATATGGAATCAAAGGGAACAGGCAGGGGGCGTGTCCCTTGGGATCCGGGAGGATGGTCCACTTCGACTGCACTTGAGGTGATGAGTGGCTGATGTGGGATGACTTTCATGTGGGATCAAAGAGAACAGACAGGGGGCGTGTCCCTTGGGGTCCTGGAAGGATGAGTCACATGAGTGCATTAATCACATTTTTGGCCAATTGATATTGATTATATATTATGAGCTCATGACTCATGTTGGGGTCTGGTGAAAGGAGCCAAGTTCCTAAACGTTGAAAATGCTTTTGAGATGGCATGGAATGATTTTATACACGAGCATTTCACATTTGTAACGAGAGTTGAAAATAATCTATTACCAAATTACTTTGAAATGAAGAAACGAGAGTTGAACAGGAAAGTTTCGGCCAACTTAGGTGAGGTTCTTTCAAATTTTATTGGATTAATTTGGTGTTATAGTTAAATTTAATTACATAATTATACTCTTAAAACCCAAGAATCCCTACGTTGAATAACAACGCTCTATTCTATATTTTTGTTTCATGTAAAAGTTAGAATTAATTATATGGTAATAGGAGTTGAAGGAAATTAATGCATATAATCCTTACGGTTTTGATATTTTTAGCAATTTACCAACTCATAGTGTCTTATTTTTCTTGTTTCATTAGTAAAAGAAGTAATTTGAACTAATGAATGTAAATTTTATTGAATTTTATTAATAGTTCAACAACGTTAAATTATGGTGATATAAAGATTCTTATATTAATTAGAATATATTTAAATGACAAATTTATCAAGAAATAAGTGTTCTAATTTCTAAAGCATTTAAATAGTGAATTTATCATAGTTCATATTTATTGTCGATTAAAGGTTTGGAAATTATTGGTGATTTGAACTTTGAGTATTTTACTTTGTTTTATATTATTTATCCTCAATCAGCAATTGGGCAATAATGAATCAAGACTCTAACTTAGATTATAAGTCATTGGTTACAATTGGAATATTAGTATATTGTTAAACAAAGAAGACGAACAAATAAACAAATGAAGATCATCATTGGATTCCATTTTATATTATAAATTTGTTAATAAATTGAATGTTAATTTGTGATTTATGTTAATTAGATCCTCTTGAGAAAGCATCCAGTTTAGGATTACAAATACTGTAAGCTTTGAATCGAGGTAAGTAGAAATCCATCTCTGACTATAATGCATGAACATAGTATTATTTGACTATATGTGTTTATTACTTATTATTTATTAATGTATTCTATTATCTGATAAATATGTGGTGTAATATACTTGTGGAATTCCATTTCTTTGCATTAAATATCTTGTACATGAGCATAAACATATGCATGCACGTCATGTAGATATGATCGAGGTTGCATGCATGAAATGGTTTTGAGCGAGAGAAAATGTTTTGTTTGGGATTGGTCACCACCAGCCCGTGTTGTGCTCTGTTGATATTTATGCCTCGAGTGGGATGACTTCCATATGGAATCAAAGGGAATAGGCAGGGGGCGTGTCCCTTGGGATCCGGGGAGGATGGTCCACTTCGACTGCACTTGAGGTGATGAGTGGCTGATGTGGGATGACTTTCATGTGGGATCAAAGAGAACAGACAGGGGGCGTGTCCCTTGGGGTCCTGGAAGGATGAGTCACATGAGTGCATTAATCACATTTTTGGCCAATTGATATTGATTATATATTATGAGCTCATGACTCATGTTGGGGTCTGGTGAAGGGAGCCAAGTTCCTAAACGTTGAAAATGCTTTTGAGATGGCATGGAATGATTTTATACACGAGCATTTCACATTTGTGGTGTGGTGTGTCCTGCACGTGTTGTGACTGCTAGTAAACATACATATGCATGATTTCTGCTTACTGAACATAGCTCATGTAGTTCATGCATTGTAGGTGAAAGTGATAGCGTGTGGTGCATCAATACATGGATGTTTAGAGCTCTGACAAGTCCTGAGAAGTGTATACATGGATGACGCCCTATGAGGAGGGAAATGACTTATTTTATTATATTTTGCTACTTAGATGTTATAAGTTTGAATTTAAATTTATCAGGATATTTTCAGAATACTTCTGCAAAGAAGGCAATTATGTCTTTACACTCTTTAGTAAATTATACTTTTATAATTATCGATTACTTTATATGCACCACATGTTAACCTAATTTTTTTAATGTTTAACACTTTTTAATGGAAAAGTACATACTTATATTTTGCTAAGAGATAACTCACCCACATTTTTACATTACTTTATATTTTCATTTATTTTATTGGGTGGGTGTTACACTGATAATTGAAGAAAAAGAATATGGGAACAAGAATATGTTATACTTTCCAAAAATCTGGGCAGCACAATCTCTGTAACTAGAGAAAGTCTCTATTTAATAACGGCTTATAAGAATGAAGCTGAAGTGGCAAACACTCTAACAAGCTATTTAGAGGCAGACCAAAATAATTAAGCAAATACCAACAACAAGGGCCACTTCATGGAGGTAGACTATATGTCTCATCTATACATATATTAAAGTAAAATCGTAGGGACAAAATAGTAAATAAAAAGTGTCAGAAAAAAAGTGTATAAAAATATTTCCTGTCAAAAGTTTTCATATCTATGTATTTGGTGCAGTGGTTTTCTCTCTTAAGCTCAAGTCTATATGTTCCTATTACAAGAGTTTGAGTCCAGCTTCTCTAAATTTATAATTTTTGTTTCTTTTCTCATTGAGTACTCTACTATTTCTTTTCTAAAATATTTATCTTTGTTTCTTTTCTCATTAATTTAATTAGGGGCTTCTGCCTTCTGAAACTGAATAGTTTTTTTCTATTATTTCTTTTTTTCAATATATATATTTATATTTATTTCTTTTCTCATAGATTACTTTACTATTTCCTTTTTTCAATTTTTATCTGTTTCTTTTCTCATTAATTACGGGCTTTTGTAACTGAACAAACTATTAATTTTCTGTATGATTGATGTTTTTTAACGTTTCGAGTGTTGGTAAATGAAAGGTTTTTCCCCTACTTAAAAGTCATTCTTCCCCAATTTTTTTCTTCATCTTCTCTATGAATTTTCCTTCGTCGAAAACCCTATGTATCGATTTGGTGTGTTATGGCGAACATATGAGTAATTTACAAATAAAGATATGGGATTTGTGTGTAAGGAGATTGATTTCAAACTTAGATTTAGATTTTAGACTCACTTAAGAGATATAATTAAGAAGGGAGATCTTGGAGTTTAAACTGGAAGTCAAATCATTCAGAAATTGAAGACGACAACTATGGAGCTCGGTAGTGAGTTGTGGCGTTGCTACTATGACTGACGACGTCTGGACTTTGAACACTCGATGAAGGTGGTTGGATACCGTGATTTAATATGGGAATGGAGTCTTCTTTGATTTGAAGAGATGGAAGAAAGAAGTTTATTTTGTTAGTTTTTTAGTTTTGTGATGTGTCGAGAGAGAGAGAGAGAGAGAGAGAGAGAGAGAGAGAGAGGGATGAGTAGATGGATTGCAAACCTGTTCCCCAAATGATTGTTATTTCTTTATGCATTTTTTTATGTATTTGATTATATGTAATGGGAGCATGCTCCTCTTCTAGGGTGGTCTCAAATCTGGTGGGTTATTTATTTGTAATAGATCATTGAAAGAAATGGTAATAATTTTATCATTCATTTACGAGCTTCACAAATTACAAATCATGCATTCTCATTGTTTTTCCCCAATGAATACTGTAATATGTTGAATATCTTGACAAATGGAATCATTTTCTTTGTTTTAATTTTGAATGATGACTTCTAGGAAGCAAAATGAAAGAAGACAAGAAAAGAGCAAATAAGATTTGTGGTGCCAAGAAGGTTCAGTTGTTTGCTGTGATTATCTTTCAACAAATTTATTTGCTCCATATTCTTGAAAAACCCTATTTCTCTATGGCTTTGAATTAAATTACCTCTATTTCTGCTCGATTTTCTTGATACTTTAACTCTTTTAATTCACTTTGTGACTTCTGTTTTGTAGATACGTTCCACTAGATGCATTAGTCATCATTTACTTCATTGTGTAGAAAAATGTAGGAGTTGCCAAGGTTGGAAAGAAGAAATAAGTTTGATGGGATTTTATATATTTTGATTTTGCTATCATAAAGATTATCACGACAACATTAGCCATACATTGTATGGAAGAAATACTAGTTCATTTGATGAAAACAAGATAACAATTAAGACCCAATCATAGAATGATTAGAAATAAACAGACATTAACATGCGATCATATAAGACCCCTTCATAGGTGAAAGCTAGTAAAACAATAGTTGATATCTCAAGAAATGGAACTTTCTTCCCTCAATGGATTCAATGAAAGATGTCGAGGTAATTATAGCATTTGAAGATGGTATAATCATTTATCACATCATTCAAATAACAAATAACAAGGTATCACGTATCAGAGTACTCAATAGAAAAATATAGCTGAAATAATAGATAACCAGATAGGGCAGCAATACAAGAACTCAGACAATCTGCAAAATAAGGAAACCCAACAAATCCACACAACCTCCATTATCATCAGCCTCTACAACTCAACAAAACACATTTGAAAAGATTTTGGGCATGAGTACTAATGCACTCAGTATGTTTGAAAGCAACTCTTGAAATACTAGAAAGACCTAAATTACAAACACATCATATAAGAAGCAAAACGCGAAATTCTTTTCTATATCTGCAAACCTTTTCTTTGCTGGTGGCCATCTTGGCTCAACTTGATGTCTACTGCGCCCTGAGGCATGCCTGGGATAAGAGAGGGACTTCATTAATTACTCGAAATAGTATACCCTTGGATTTTATGGTAGTGAGTCCTAGTGATCAAAAGGCCATCACCTAGTGATTCGAAGACCAGAGCCTAGTGATCCGAAGATCACAACCTAGTGACCCATAATTCACATCCTAGTGATTCAAAATCACATCTTCAAGAGCTCATTTTCCCTGCCTATAGCTTATCAGCAATATCACATGCTAACATAATTATGTGCTTTATATTACATCATCTAGGACAAATTCCTCAACATACAGAAACATTTAATTGCATACCCTTCATAATCATATAAAAGATCGTATTCCTAAGCATGCTTTCACGCATTAACAATAATTTCAAATCATCTTATTATCATGATTAACTAATCTCAAGGAATAACAATCTAGCATTCAGTTTTCAATACAACACCATGCTCAGAACTCAATCAATCATTTCATAGTTCTATAGCACAGTTAACAATCAGGTAGAGCAAAAATATTTTATTTGGATATTTCATCTTGTCCTATCATGTTCCTAGAGCTTACTAGCTCAAATAATGGGTAAGTTTAAAATAAACCTACCTTACTGAGGAATGAGTGACTACACAACGACTTGGAAAATGGCTTTCTCTTCCTTGACAGGTTATTTAGGTCGTACAAAAGTCAATTATCGACTTATAATCTTTACTATAACTTTTGGTATTACATCTACAATAATTGGAACTATTATTTAATTTTATTCTCGGCGTGCTATTTATTAATAAATAAGTGACCGCAAGTACACGGTGTTATTGTAATACACAGGTGGGCAAGAGTATCATATCCACAAGGATTGAAGCTCGAATAAATCACTAAACTAAAATGCAGATATTTTATCAATATCTAGACTTTGAAACTAAAGTAGAAAAGAGGTAATAAATTGTAAAATAGCACAAAAGGATAAAACTCAATAAATAAAAATGAACTCTTAACAATTAATAAAAAGGGGAGATTCTAGGGATAATGCGCATACAACGGATTTTAGATTAATTAATTGCTTACTTAACCTTCTTTAATCCATTAAAAGTGGAAAATTACTAATGCGTTATCAGACTGTTCATATAACACATGTCATAACATAGAAATAATAAACATGCACTTCACTAGGTCGGTTCTTCGCACACGTTATTACTCACAATCACGTTCTTTGGACTTAAATTTCTACACAACACTTGTTCACTTGGTTGGTTCTTCCAAGCATCACATAAATTGATTAACCTATTTTATCCCACTAATTTATCAGTCACGGTTGAGAAAGTTGGTAATTTCGTAAGTAATCAGAGAAGCTCTCAGTAAACCCTACGACCATCGGCATTAATGCTCTTGCATACACATGTTGTGGCCATCAACATACATATGAGAAATTCAAACTAGATAATCAAATGCCCAATAATGAACGAAAAATATAATTCGATAAATTAAATTCTTCAATCCATATTACTTGAAACCTCTAGAATCCCTAAAGTAATTTAGCTAAACATAAATAAAATGAAATAAAACGGAGTTTGAAACATCGTAAAATAAATAAAGATAACACCGATAATCTTTTGTAGCCTCCAAATGTCTTCTATGATGAACTCTCTCTCCAACACCGTTGGAATCCTCCGCTTCAATGGTTTAATGCTTTCTTCGAATATAGATGGTGCTGAAAGCTTCCCCCGTCTCCTCGGGATGTGTAGAAGTATATCAATGGTGTGAATTTTGTGAGTGGTTCTAGGTGTGTGTGGCATCTTTCTTCTTCTCTCCTTCATGTCTCTCTATATTTTAGGTTTGGAAACCCTAATTATAGATGAAAAACTCAACAATCCGCGAAGCTACAAACATTAGTCGAGTAAAAAAGTTGGCTCGACCGAGAGAGCTATTTTTACACAGGGTCGGTTGACCTAGTCCTTTATAAATTGTTAATGGGTGGGTCAACCGAGCTTTTTCGGGTTGACCCACTCCCTTTTCGAGCCGGACTTCGGATTTCGATTGGGCTTTGATCATTTAATCTAGTCTAATAGGCTCTAATTAAGTATGTAATTAAGTCCAAAGCCTACTTAGACAACATATTCGTCACTTTAACAACAAAACTTGCAAACACATAAAAACCACCAAATGATAGAAAATAAAGCATAAAAGCTAGTAAATCACACAACTTATCAAGATAAAAGATATCAATTCATATCCAAAAGTTGTATAAAATACACACCTGTTAATTCCCTTCAAAATAATAGATTGCGCAACTCTAGGGATATCTAGTCAACTCGGCACAGCAGGGAAATAATTCCAACATTATATTTTAGAATTAATAGGATTGAAAGATTTGATAGAGGTGACATTCCGTCACTTACAATTTTACTCAAATTTTACCAGATTTGCATCTCGACACTTTTTACTTATCCAAAAATTACGAAAATAATTTGAGATGCTCCTACATATGAAAGGACTAAAGTATAATCTTTTGAGAATTTTTTGTAAGTACATGCTCCATATATAAAAATAACTTTTTATTTAAATAATCGATAAAATTCAAAATTTGTCTAAAAATTATGAAATTCGACAAGCAAGTAAAAAATATAATTTAGAATCACTTTACAGAATGAAATTTTGATTTAATGACCTCAAAGGCACAAAAATAGAGAAAAACATGAGTAGATCGGCGATGGGTCATTGGGATGTTTTCCAGCCATTTGGCCATTTTTTAAATATTGAAAATTTCAGAGAGAAATGATAAGAAAAGCATTGAAATGAGGTGGCAAGAAGGGATGGCGACGATGGAAGGGTCCTTGTGACGTCTGGGCCGAAGCGTGGAGTGATCACCGGTGCAAGGCACGGACAAAGAGCGGATCCTATAAGACTTGCGAAGGGGCACATGAATGAACTGAATCCCGAAAGAGAGGGATTTTGAGGCTATACATGAATGGGACTGTATAGTCGAGGATAGCTTAAAGGATTTGATTGGTGCTACTCATACCACAAGGTGCATCTTCTTTTCTCGCCATCGTTCCACCAGAACTCCAAAGTTAAGCGTGCTTGACCTGGGGCAATGGTGGGATGGCTGACCCCTTGGGAAGCTTCTCAAAGAGCGTGTGAGTGAGGACAAACCATGCTGGAAAGACTGGTGTTGGTTTGTGGGGACAACCGTCAGTCCGGTAGCTAGGTCATCACAGGTGGTATGACACCCAAACCTCTCGCAGTAGTAAGGTGTAGTTCGGGGACGAACCAAGCAGGGCCGAAGCGTGGAGGGATCACCGATGCAAGACACGAACAAAGAGCGGCTCCTATAAGAGAGGGATTCTGAGGCTATACAGGAATGAGATTGTATAGTCGAGGAGAGCTTAAAGGATTTGATTGGTGCTACTCATACCACAAGGTGCATCTTTTTTTTTTCTGGCACTCGTTCCACCAGAACTCCAAAGTTAAGTGTGCTTGATCTGGGGCAATGGTGGGATGGGTGACCCCCTGGAAAGTTTCTCAGGGAGCGTGTGAGTGAGGACAAAGCACGCTGGAAAGACTCGTGTCGGTTTGTGGGGACAACCGTCAGTCCGGTAGTCGGGTCATTACAGTCCTCCTCTCCACTGACTCTCTCTCTCTTGATTCTTCTTGACTTCTCTGTTTAGAAAGTGAGATGAATGGGTATGAATTTTTTGAATATAAAATATGATAAAATTCTTCTGGACGCAATTAATTTTTTAAAAACATTATTAACAAGCACTTTATAACCTTTTTAAAAACATTATTAAAAAACACTTTATCTGGCGGACTCATCAGCTCAAATCATATTGAACCAACCCAAAACAACGCATCGATTATGTCGTTTGATATACAAACACAGAGATATTCCTTTTTAAAATACATCAAAAGTTACTATTCATAAAACATTTTATCACCATCTTGAGTTTGTTTGACATTAGATTGAAAATCTGAGAACACTGACGGATTTCTTGAGTCGTTTCTTATTAGAACGACCCAAAAAAATGTACTGCATGATCCATTTGAACTTTTTATGAAGAAGATTTCTTTTTAAAAGACACTAAATTCCGTGCTTGATATCTGTTTTACTTTATTTTAAACTCCAATTTCTTTCTGTTCGTAGTCTTTTAAATTCAATTAGAAGACTCCTAAACATGATTAAAAAATTCAGATTGTTACAACTTACAAATATAATCATATACAATATGTTTACATTAAGAATTAATTCATTATAAAAGAAATTAAATATGATCATATTAGTAAGTTTACTTATTTAATTTAATTGTCCGTTTTAATCATCTTTAAAGCGAAAAATCAAATCAACCTATATGAATTGAGCAGGAGAGTAAATGGTATATAAGAGCACATTTATGAACTTCTCAAACTCCTATCAATTTGATTCATATGAAGATTTCTGAAATGATTTTGAGTAAAATAAGTACAACTCTAAATAATGAAAAATGATAGATAAAAAAAAGCTTTTACCTAATACCTTAATTATCTATGCTTTGAACTGACTTTTTATTGTATTATTGTTGTACATATGGTGTTAATCCCTCTGTCCATGCTTTTGAGGTTAATTTTTGCACAAATTAGATGATGAAACAAACTTGAATGTTGTAGATAAAAAAATTAGCAATTGATTTCGTATCGGAGTTTGGACACCGACGATCAGCATAGACAAACAAAGAAATTGTGAATCCGAAATTCACCAGGGTGTAGGGGTGTTGGAGGGGAAATTCTATCTTGAAGGTTTGGATAGTACCTTAACCACTAATACACTATTTAAAAAACTAGTATTTCTCCCGTACAATGTACGGCTAATGTTGTTATGATAATCTTTATGATAGCAAAATCAAAATACATAAAATCCCATAAAACTTATTTCTTCTTTCCGACTTTGGCAACTCCTACATTTTTCTACACAATGAAGTAAATGATGGCTAATGCATCTAGTGGAACATATGTCGGGAAAATTATTGGAAAAGTTCTAACTGATGGTTTTGATGAAATGTCAAAACATGTATGATGATTTAATGTAAAACTGCAGGTTATGTAAAGCTGAAAATCAGGGGTAATGACCAAGTAAGACTTCAGACATCAGTCTAGCTGAAATGAGAGACAACTATTTTGAAGCATGGTCAACCAGCTTAAAGGTTGCCTCAATCAGACCAGTCAGAGTCAACTCTTCAAAGCTTAAGAAAAAACTATAGGGGGAAGAGAACTTTGGAGACTGGTAGGCATCCATAGATGAGTAACCATCAGTCTAGTTGAAAGCTAAGAGAGACTGATGAGAGCAGAGCCAGCTTGAAAGCTGAAACTGAACTGATCAAAGATCAGTCAGTCATAAAGAGCCAGCTCTAAAACTGATCAAAGATCAGTTAGCTGAAAGAAAAGCTCTAAAAGCTTTGGGCTAATAACGAACTGACTAAAGATCAGTTCAAGGAGAGAAAAGCTCAAACAAGCAGCCAACTGGTAGTCCAGAACTGAAAGTTTTTGAAGCTAAGCTGCCAAGTCAGCTATACTGGACCATCCCAGGATTGAAGCTCAAGACAGCTGAGGAACTGCCAATTGGACAATCTCAGAGCTGAAAGCCGAGATAGCTGAGAGCCCATCAGCTAAATGTCCAAAACTGATAGTTGAAATACCTGCTCTCTCTGACAAGAAGTCAATGAAGATCTTGACAGAAAATCTTTGAAAGATCCTGATGATCTTAGAGCAGAAGTCATTAAAGTCAAATGGCTAGTTCATTGAAAGTTTCAAACGGCTACAGGTATTAAAATGCCACAGATGAATTCAACATATTAACCAGTCACAACGGTCAAAGGATCACTCATCTATATAAAGAGAGTGAACTCAATTTTGGCTAAGACTTTTTCGCTAAGAATTTTCGAATACTTTCTCGCAAGATTTTCTAACTTTGCTATCTTGCAGACATTGAGCTTTCTTCCTCTCCCCCCACAGGTCAAGAGCTTAAATCTCCTAAGTGAAAAGTCTCAACTGAGAAGGCGTGGTTTAAGTCTAAAGCAAGCAGCTAAGTTGGCGTAGAATTCCAACACGAGCAAAGCTTCTCAGTTCAGTGCTTCAAAGATCAACCACTCAGCTCAAGCTAAAGGAGCATTCCAGGTTGATAATAGATTCAAGACTGCTTTCTTAAAGATTAAGCGAGATCTAAAATAGTGTAAAGACCAGGAATAGCACCTAAAGTCTCAGCGAGCAGTTGGGACCGGTAAGTGTGAGCTGTCGACCCAGAAATTGGCTGAGAACGAGCGTGTATTGATGGGTCCATTCTTCCAGGACAGCAACAGTTGGAAAGGAGGCCGCGCTCAATTTGAAGGGTGCCATTTTCAGGTCCAACAAAATTTCTTCACTGTGTAATTGTAATAAAGAAACTTTACACTTGCATAGTGGATTGCCCTTCTGCAGAAGGAAGAGAGGATGTAGAAGTAGGAAGTTTCGAACCTCTATAAAGTCTTGTGTGTGTTGTACTTATTGTTTCAGCTTTGCATGTTCTTTAACTGCACAATCTAGCACACAAGCAGCACTGACAAGCTAAGCTAAGTCTTCAAGCTATCAGTTCTAACTGATTAGCTCACCAGCTAAGCTGTCGTCCATCTCAACTGATTAATTGCACTGATAAAATATTAAAAGTGAGTCAGGGCCCTAATATTCCGCAAGCAGTTTAAAGTTTTTGAAGTCAGTTTATTCACCCCTCTTCTAAACTGACATAGACTCGCACCGGAATCAACAAGTGGTATCAGAGCGGTTGATCAGTTGAGAATAAGATCTATTTATCTGTGCTAACGTTTCAAGCTATGGGAAACTATAAGCTACCTCTTTTTTCAGTTGAGAATTATGACAACTAGAGCAGAAGGATGAAAGCTCATCTATGCTCCATCCATGAGAAGATGTGGGAGGTGATTGAAGACGGTCCAATCATCATTATGATGGAAAACGAAGAACACATCATGGATGTCAACCAACTGGCCAGGATCCTAAAACCAACTCATCTTCTCACGGGTGAAGAGAAGAAGTTGAAGAATCTAGAGTTTGTTGCTCAAGCAGAACTATTTCAAACTCTAGATGAGGATCGCATGAAAGACACAAAGAACTGCAGAACAGCGAAGGAGATTTGGGACTTGCTTGTAGATCTATGGAAAGAGTTCGAAGCCATCAAAGAAAACAAGCTCCAGCTCGCAGTCGACAAATATGAGTCTTTCAAAATGCAGCTGGAAGAAAGTATCTCGAGCTTAGAAACAAGATTTATTGGCATCATAAGCGAGATGAACAATTTGAGAAGAAACTATCTCAACAGTGAGATGAACTCAAAAGTTCTTGACAATCTCATACATGAATGGGATATGAAAGTAATTATTATTAAATAGTCAAGAGACTTAAATAGCATTACTCCCAGAGAGTTGTTTGGATCTCTCAAGGCTCATGAATACAGCTTGAACCAAAAGAGAGAAGCATCTACTTCCTCTTCTCATGATGCTTCTTTCTATGCTAAAAGAAATCGGTTTAGAGAAGCCCGTGGAAGAAACAACTTCTGACCAAGAGGCTCGCCTGTCAGAGAGAATCTAGGGGGATCAGCGACTGATCGAAGAAGAGAGTCAGCTGACAAGAAGGAGATCCTGACTGATGATATCAACGTGCAAATCCAGTAAATAACAAGATTGCTGAAGAAGCTGAGAAAATTCAGAGATCAACAATCAGCTCTACCCCAAGCTGATGAAGCGGCTAAGGGAGAAAGAAACTAGCAGCCTGCTGAGCGATCAGCTGAACAATTCAGGATAGCAAACAAAAACATAGAAGAATGTTTCCACTGCCACAAGCAAGGACACTACAGATATGAGTGTTCAGAGCTTCCTGAAGACAAGAAGGCTAAAGTGAGGAGAAGCTTCTTCAAAAGAAAAGCAATGATCGTAAATTCTGAAAATGCCATGCTTGATGATTCAGACTACCTATCTGGAATCGACTCAGATGGCTATAGCTCCGATGATGAAGCTCTACTATGCCTCATGGCCGACAAGGATGAAGAGGTTAGTATGTCTGATTCAATGACATCTTTCTATCACATACATGAAGCTTCAATCTCTAGGAATAAACTGGATGAACAATTAAGAATCCTAGAAGATCAGTTAGCTTATGTATCTAGCATGCATATTGAATTGAAGGGTGAAAATGATTATCTAAGAAGCCGAGTTGAGGAGCCAAGTGTTAAAAATGAAAGACCGAAAAGTCTTAAAGCTCAGTCAACTGAAATGGATCAGCTGAAGCTGAGAATGAGCAGCTTAAGCTAGAAATCCTTGAAAAATAGGAATTAACCCTCAAATTCAAGAAGGGGTCCCAGACTCTAGATAAAATCTTGAGTCATCAGTGAGTCGAAGTTGGGTGTCCAGGGCTGGGATATAGCAAGTACACTGCCGCAGAGAAGGGCAATACAATTGTCTAGAGCTGTGAATCTGGAATCCTAAAAGGATTCACAAGACCAGCTCATTCCCCCTAGTTGAGAAATCTAAAGACAAGGGCATCTTGGAAACTCCTCAAGCTCAGCCCAAAGATCAGATTGATCAGTCGAGAAGGGTAACTCGAAGACAGTCAGTCTTTCAAAGGCTTGGTGCTCAGTCAAAGCCACCAGTTCAACATAGATCAGCTCAGCAGCCCAGATATACTGCTCGATCAAAATCGAAAGCTCATCCAAGACCACACTTTCAAAGGCCTTCATTCCATTCCAAGTCATCAGTTCATTATAGACCTGAAGTTCACCCAAGGCCAGCCTTTCATACAAATGCATCAGCTATGATGAAACGACTGAAACAAAGCTTCCAACGATGACACCGGAAACCCAACGGTGAAGAGCGGATGAAGGATAGCTTGAGCTCTTCTCGACAAGGCTGTAACTTCTTGCTTCTACCACTCTCTCTCTCTCTCTCAAAAATTTGTGCAGAAAATTGAGATGAAATGGAGAAGAAGAAATGAGGAGCTGCTCTGTTTCCTCTCCCTCTTTCTCGAAAATTTTATGGCAAATGAAGAAGTGAAATGGAATGAAGAGATAAGTTGGATGCATTGCCCTTTTTCTCTCTCTCAACCTCTACATAAATGCTTGTGTAAGGCTTTACCATTAAATGAGAGTAGGCTAGGCTGCAGATTTTCCCTTTTTCCCATTAGAGCCACAAGAGCTTGGTAGATTGGCTAGGAAGTGATGAAAAGTCTTCCCAACTTGGAAAGAAAATAAAAACGAGTTGCTAAAATATCGACACTAGGGGATAACTAATTCACTCTATTTGAAATGCTCTGCTTTAATTATCTGAATTTAATACTTGCATGACCGGAGAATATCCGATTCTCCCAGTCCAGAAAATATTTATCGGAATATCTGATTCATGATAAACACACACCGCAATAATGGAATCGAATTTATCTAAAATTCTAATTCCGACTTTCCATAACTAAAAGAGGATTAAACCCTAACTGGAATAATTAATTCACCTATGGGAATTAATTGATCTTAAATTCCATGAAACTTAACGGATACTTTCGACCCTAATCTGACTGGAAATTACTATACTAAATAGTAATTGCAACAATTTACTGCAATTAAGCAGTGATTAATTTACGGGGTATTACAATAAAAGCGATCAACTCAACTCTAATTTTTTAAACTACATAAACTATTTTTTAAAAAGTACAATAATAATTTATACACATATAAGTGATGAATACAACTTATTAAATTAACATATTTTAGAATGTTATCTATGTTTTTAAAAGTTATAAGCAGTAGTTTATATCTTTGTAAGTTGTTCTTTATACCTATAAAAATGATAACTTCAAAGCACTTTTTACACTTACATAAACAATTTTTGAAAAGGTTAAAGCATCAATTTACACCTATATAAGCATTGAATACAACTTGATACACATTATTCTGTTTCAAAACTTCAACTAATTGAATTAAATGTTCAAAACTTCAACTAATTATGATAAGTGAATGAAATAAATTGTTCAAAACTTCAACTACTTTTAATACTTGAATAAAATCGGCATTGGTTACACATATTAAATTATACAACATCATGTGTTTAACATCTCCAGAAAATATTTTATTTATTTTTTAAAAAAGTAGTCTCTTCCCATCATCCCATGTACGTCTTCATGGCCATAGTCACGTGTGTTTTTCATATCCCTCCACGGCATTCTCGGCCTCTCCATCCGTGCTATCTTGATGTTAACATACTTTTCACTAAGTCACGTGAAGCTATTAATTATTAGTTAGTATGCAATAACCTACCAACAAATAAGCATTACATCATCATTTTTTTGGAAACCAAAATGTTACAAGTAACTAGAGTAATCACTTTGAACAAACCAAGCAACAAATCTATAAAATCAAAGCATTACAAAAATGATAAATTGACTTCAGTTAAAGAATCGGCAAACAAAAGTTAATTAATTTGAGGGAGCTAAAAAAGCAATAAACATAAACATACAAAGCAATAATTAATAATAAATTAAGCAATTAAAACTGAAAATACAACAATGCATCAAATTTTGTCCAAAATAGTTGTATGCATGCTTTAACTTATTAAAAACAAAGCAATAAATAATTCTTAGCATTGACGTTGTTTTTACTCTGACGGAGCTAGCGTTGCAACATTAAGTGTGGTACACATCACGACGATCCAGTTTGATGGATGGGTTATCGTGGTTGGCCAACACGGCAGTGAAATTCTGTGGGTGGCTTGCCGATATTGTGTTGAAGCCAGCAGGATGACGTCGCTTGACAGCATCGACTCTCTCTCTCTCTCTCTCTCTCTCTCTCTCTCTCTCTCTCTCTCTCTCTCTCTCTCCCCCCACAGACCCTGATTTGGTGATTATAGAGTTTATTAATTGCATATGGAATATGAGATACGTATCTTGTTATGATTCTTATTGTATGTTTCCATATAAGATATACATTCCAATTATATCAATATCCTTCCATTTAAAATATTACCATATTTTTATATTCTACTAATTTAATCTGCACCATCCATAATCACAAAATGAAGGGGTGTGATTAGTTCCTAGTTCTCACATGAATACTAGTCCCCATTATAGTCTATCCCTATATATATATATATATATATATATATATATAGGGGATGAGTTAGGTGAAAACCAATCATAGTGTGAGAACTGGACCGCATCTCGCACTACACAATCCTAAAAAATTAAAGGCCCAGATTTGATGAAAAAGACGGTGGTAATTCTGTAATATTTGAAAAGTTTTTCGCGCGGGAGTATTAACGTAACTTGGTAATTCTTATAAAAATCACAGAGAATTTGATAACATATCGTCATGCTAACGAAACATTATAGTTATGCTAATTAATATTTTCAAATATTGTTAGCGAAAAATATATTCTAAAAATTAATTATAAACCTAATTTGATTTAATAAACCCTAATTAAATGGAAGAAATCATAATTGGATGAAATAAACCTAATTAGATAAAATAAACATTGATTGGACGTGGTAAACCCTAAATGGTTCGGAACAAATCATAATACTAATATATTTGTACTGCGTTGGCATTATGGTTTTGCTTCATCAGCATTGTGAATACACTATGTTAGCATATGACAATACTCTGTAAACATACGTTATAAATCATAATTGGATAGAATAAATCATAATAATCAATTAGGAATTAAAAATGAAAAATTTAAATTAAAAAAAGTAATCATAATTAGATGAAATAAATCATAATTGAGATGAAATAAACCATAATTGAGATTGAATAAATCTTAATAAATCTGCACTACGCTAGCATTATGATAATTCTTTGTTAGCACAATGAATACATTATGTTAGTATTAGCATATGACAAATGCTTAGTTAGAATACGACAAATGCTTCATTAACATACGTTATCATTATGCTGACGAAGAAGTATTATATGCTAATGAAAGCATTTACAACCTGGACACGTGTAAAAAATTATCTTTTGTATTTTTCGTCCATATTTTTTCATTTAAATATAGCCTTTCGATATCTTAATTGAAAGAGCACGATGAGAGCTTTAGTTTGATATATTTTTTGTGTGCATTGGATTAAAAACGAGCAAGTTATGATCGTTTAAAGTTTTTAAATTTTTTTTAATTGCTGACATCATCATTTTTAATGGGTTTGGACGAAAATAGTCCCCCTTCTTTTATTTTTTGCCTAATTATTTATGAAATTGCCACCATCTCTACATTAAATCTCAACCATTAGATCATTAAATTGGATGTTGTAAGATGAGGTCTTAGTTCTCACACCAGGAAAATGGTCTCATTTCATCCATTCCCTATATATATATATACATATATATATATATGGTTGGGTTCCAGAAGGAACCACACCCTAGGTGAGAACCGAGAACCAATCTCAGCCACAGATCTCGCCTATTTAGACGGCTAAGATCTATTCCAAAATTAAAAAAAAACACGGTGGCATAATTGTAATAACGTCCAACTTCGCTGCCCTTGAATCTTAGTAAGGGTAAAATCGGAAATTTCAATGTACATGTGATTCACGCGTATATTTTTTAATTTAGGATTTTAGCATTGTCATTCCATATTTTAGCACTGTCATGACTTATTTTAGCACTAGCATGGCCCTTGTTTAGCATGATAATTATTTAGCATTACAATAAAAAAATATCATCTGCATCTTTTTATGCTTCATGATCTTCCGTTTTTAGCACTATAGTTTAGAATTTAGCATTGTATATATGATTCACGCATATATTTTTTAATTTAGAATTTTAGCACTGTCATTCCCTATTTTAGCACTGTCATGAATTATTTTTTCACTATCATGACTTATTTTAGCACTAACATGACCCTTATTTAGCATGACAATTGTTTAGCATTACAATAAAAAAATATCATCAGCATCTTTTTATGCTTCATGATCTTCCTTTTTAGCACTGTAGTTTAGAGTTTAGCATTGTATATGTGATTTACGTGTATATTTTTCAATTTATGGTTTTAGCATTGCCATTCCCTTTAGCACTGTCATGACTTATTTAGTACTAACATGACCCTTGTTTAGCATGATAATTATTTAGCATTACAATAAAAAATATCATCGACATATTTTTATGCTTCATGATCTTCCATTTTTAGCACTGTAGTTTAGAATTTAGCATTGTATATGCGATTCATGCGTATACTTTTCAATTTATGGTTTAGCATTGTCATTCCATATTTTAGCACTGTCATGACTTATTTTAGCACTAACACGACCCTTGTTTAGCATGACATCAGTGTACTGTATTTCTTCTACTTGAATGATTTTTATTTGGCTAGTGTAACAGGTGGTTGCAAAGAAACAAATGCAAAAGTCATAGATAATAACTATAATCAAGCAAGGGAAATTTTCAGACATTGCAGAAACAATATAAAAATGAATGGCTAGATTCAAAGTTAGATAAATATTTTTCTTTACATTAGAATAATGAAAAGTGATTTTGCAACATAAGCTAGCTAATGTACATAAGCAAAATCTTTAATGATGAAGCAAGACACCATATCTATATACAAAATTTGAATCTACCTTTTTTTCCTTCTCCAAAACTGATGATCATATAGTCGAAATAATCATTCATCTAGAATAACGAAGAATCATACAACTCGACTGTTCTTATCATTTTTCCTCTATTGTGCAATGATCTCGCCATCAATGTATCAACTTCCTTCTTGTAGCCATGTCGAAATTCAGCTCCACCAACAACAATCGAATCCTTAATCAATGCGTGCTCCTTCTCTTGCACAATTTCTTCTTCAATCCATTTGATTTATATTCAAGTCCAGCAGTGCTAAAACAGTTCACAGTAGTGCTAAACTAGGTTACAACAGTGCTAAAGTAGTTCATAGTAGTGCTAAAGTGCTAAATTTAATCAGCTTAATCAACATAAAACACAACAAAATCGAAAAATTCCCAAGACAAGTACAATAAAAATATTTTTACCCCGGCATCATCATCGAAGAACAACGAACAATCAAAACTCTAGGGGAACTCACGTGAATGACGATTAAGATGAATCGACTTGAATCTAGATTACATAAACACAACAAAATCGAAGAGAATCACGTTAAAAAATCTCAGCTTCATCAATCTTATCAAACAAATCTAAAACAAAAACAGATGAAAAAATTGCAGCAAAATACACCAAAAAAACTTTTTCACCCGGTATCTTTATCAAATAACAGCGAACCACAGAAACTCCAGGCAAAAAATCGCGTGAACACCGATTGAGATGAATAAAATTCGAAGAGAATTGACTGAAATTTCAATTATATAAACATAAAGGAAATCGATATGTAGAAGGAAACAGATTTCGATTACAGACGGGAAAAAGATTTTATGCCAAAAATAATAGAATTCCTAAATTATGAAAATACCCTTGCTTCATTAAAAAGTCTAAAATATTACAGCAATGCCACCGCATTTTTTTAAGTTTGGGACAGATCTTGACCGTCCAAATAGGCGAGATCTGTGGTTAAAATTGGTTCTAAGTTCTCACAGGGAGGTATAGTTCTCACATGATCCCATCTCTCTCTCTCTCTCTCTATATATGGATCAAATGAGAACTAAATCCTGTGTGAGAATAATGAACCATTCTCAACCATAGATTATCTTCATTTGGGTGACCCACATTGGTTCAAAATTTCGGTGGGAATTTTGTAATATTAGACTAATTTTAGAGATGCGGGTTATATTTGTAATTTGGTAATTCTGATTAAGATACCAGGGTTTGTTTTTTTTTTCTTCGTGTCTCTATCTCTACTCTTTCTCTACCTTTGTGATTTTTCTCTCTCTATCTCTATATCTATCTATGCTTCTTTTGATCTCCGCGGTCTAGTATAACCATGAAAATTAGAGGAAGGAAAACTTGATTACATGATCTATGCTCTCTCTCTCTCTCTATATATATATATATATATATGTTGGATGAATATTTTAAATGTGTTGATGGTGATTGAGGTAGATATATGTTCTTCAAAGACACATGAGTATTGCTCAATTGATTTTGAAGGAGTGCACCTTTCTTGTTGAAGTATCAGAGACATAGTTTTCGACGATGATTGCGACAGGTGACTCGTCGCGATGAGTCTATGCGATGTTGATATAGTTGCAAAATCTATTAAAATTCTCCCGTCAATCCTCATTGTATTTGTTAAATGTGTTGAATTTATTATCAACATGTATGATTTATTTTGTTTTGCAATCTCTTTTACTAAGTGTATTTGTAACATTATTATCAGATTTCGTTGACATCATAGTTGGGTCATGTTAGCATTATATTATTATGGTTTCAACATCACTAATTGATATATTAGTAGTGTCATTGTATTCTTTAGCATGATTTATAATTAAGTGTTATTGTATTTTTTAATTGCAATCTCTTTTATTTAATGTATTTGTCAACATTATTATCGATTTTGTTAGCATCATAGTTAGGTCATGTTAGTATTATGTTATTATAGTTTTAGCATCGTTAATTGATATATTAGCATTGCCATTGTATTCTTTAGTATTATTATATTTTTTTAAGCAGATACATATATATAGAAAGCAATTATGTGATGTTAGCCCTATTAATTGATAAGATAGCAATACCATTTGGTTATGTTAGCACGATAAAAAGTGAATGCTTTTGATGCTTTACTTTAGTAGTATATAAATGATACGCTATGATAACAACACCATTTAAAAAACCAACTGCTAAAGTTTGCATATGTCAATGCTAACCTTAATTTCACCTTTGTTATTGTTGGTCCCGAATGAGTTGATATCAGTTGAGAGGGGAGGGTAAATAATCTGATTCCAAAAACTTGTTAATAGAGTGCGGAAATATTTTAAGGGCCCAATGACTCATTTTGAGTTATCAGTTTATCTATTTTCAGTTTGTGTATGATGAGTGCAAGTCGTGTGATCTTATGTGCAGTTTCAAAAGATAAGCAGTTTAAGATAATGAAAGAAATACAACACATAATCAATTTTATAGAGGTTTAAAGTCTTAAACTTCTACGCCCTCTCTTCCTTCCGCAAAAGGGTCAAATTCACTATATAATCTGAGTTAACCTTACAAATTATACAATGAATGAAAACTGACTGAACCTGGTATAATGAAAGCAATACAACACATAATCAATTTTATAGAGGTTTAAAGTCTTAAACTTCTACGCCCTCTCTTCCTTCCGCAAAAGGGTCAAATTCACTATATAATCTGAGTTAACCTTACAAATTATACAATGAATGAAAACTGACTGAACCTGGTATAATGAAAGCAATACAACACATAATCAATTTTATAGAGGTTTAAAGTCTTAAAATTCTACGCCCTCTCTTCCTTCCGCAAAAGGGTCAAATTCACTATATAATCTGAGTTAACCTTACAAATTATACAATGAATGAAAACTGACTGAACCTGGTAACAGTGAGTTTCTTTACAATGTTAGCTGAGGTCGACGGCCCACACTTGCAGTCTCCAACAGTTAGCTATTGCGGCGGCAGTTTCTTTAGCGGCGACTCACACTTAGCTGGAGAGTTAGGTGCTATTGTCGTCTTTACAAGGTTTTAGATCTCTTTCGATCTTCAAGATGGTTAATCTTGAACAGGGGTTATCAACTAAATATGCTCCTTAAACTGAGTTGTTGTAGTTGATACGTTTTAGAGCGTTGACTGAGAAGATCTGCGGCTAAGCTTTGAACAACGAACTGAGAGTGCTCATAGCTTGTAGAGTTCTTCTTCTTCTCAAGTTGACTTTTACAGTTGGATATATCGCTTTAAACTGAGTGGAGTGAAGGGAGAGAGAGAGCTCATACTTTTTAGAAATCTTATAAGAAGTCTAGTGAAAGTTGTCCGAAAGTATTTCAAATTATGTTTCACTCATCTTTTATAGAGGAGTAGCCAACGGTCTCTTGAGCAATCAGAGGTTTGTTGGTGTATATAGCCGCTGGCAAGGTTATTGTAGCCATTACTCTATCATTCGATCTTTGATGAGCATTAACTTCATCAATTCTCCAGTTAGTGGCCTTGGATTTGGGCCTAGTTGATCAGTTCAGCTAAAGCTTCAGTTTGGCTTCGGAAATTTCTTTTGAACGACCTTTTAATTCAACTGATCATGAGCTATCATTTGGTTTGGCTTGTGTATCAGTTCGACTGATCTCATCTTTAGCTTGGCTATCAGTTGGTTTAACTTGTGTATCAGTTTGTCTGATCTCATCTTCAACTTGGCCATCAGTTGGTTTGACTTGTGTATCAGTTTGACTGATCTCATCTTTAGCTTGGCTATCAGTTGGTTTGATTTGTGTATCAGTTTGACTGATCTCATCTTCAACTTGTCTATTTTAACTTTTATCTTGGCCATCATTAGAGTACTCCAAAAGTCAGTTCGGCTTTCTTGATCCTTGCTTATTAGTTGGGTTGACTTTGAGCTTCAGTTTGGCTGGCTTGGCTATCCGTTCAGTTGAAAAACTCTTGAGTTCAATTGACTTAGCTTTCAGTTGGATTTGCCTAAGCCCCAGTTCAACTGGCTTAGCCTTCAGTTTGGATCGTCTAGATCTTCAGTTTGGTTGGCCATTTCTTCAGTTTTTCAAGAGTGTTTTGACATCTCATCAAAATTCCATTTAGGGCTCCTTTTGATTGTTTTTTTCCTAACAATTTTCCCCTTTTTCATGATGTCAAAACTAGAAATATGATGGAAAAAATGATTAAGAACTGACGTATCAACTGGCTTTTAAAAATTCAGAACTGATCACAAAATGTCAAGTAATTTTGTCAATAGAAACTGATTAGTGCAAAAACTGACTAGATATTTTACAATCTTACTTTAGTTTTGCTTTAAAGACTTTTCAGATTTTTAGTTTTCTTAACTTATCTTCAGTTTCTTCATTTCTTGCTTGATTCACCACTGTCCTTAGCTTCCCCCTGAAACTGAAATCTCCCTTGAGTGCCCTGAGCTTCCCCCTAAAGCTGAACTTTCCCTTAAAGTTGATCCCAGAGGTTTCCATCATCATTGGTTCCATATTCTTTCCCCATTTTTGGCATCATCCAAGGGTTTGTAGGTTAAGCTCGTAAGATGGAATCGGGATACTTGGCATGAGTGTGAAGGTTGTGGCCAAGTTATCATTGTATGTAGACAGGGCATGAGGGGTAGGCATAAGTGTTGATAGCCACTCCTAGGCTTTTTCTGTAGACATTAGATCACCAAGATCTGGGAGAGTGATGTGATCTTGCTTACGGAAGTTCATTGTTGAGAGATTCATGAATAGCTCATCATCAGAGGGAATTTGAATGTCCTCAAGAGGGAGCGTGGCTGAGGACTGAGTTGGCTCAATGTGTTGAAGATGAGCCTTAGCTGGAACTTCAAATTGAATTCGTCTGATCATCGAATCTAATATTTCTGGCAATGTAGGTGGCTTGGGTATGTATTTCAGTGGCATTCTTTTAAAGAAAGGTAGGAGGCCGGTTGGTTCTAGAGTATGAGCTAGCTGATGATAATGTGCTGGATCCATGCGTGCTCATAAAGCTCCATATCTAAGAATTTATCTTTCTTCATCTTATCAATGAGAGGTTGTTTGTTTAACTTATGGAATGACGGTTTCTCCATTTTCTACAAAGATGAGTTTGAATAAGAGAGGTGTAGAGATTTGGAGAGAGTTTAGCAAGATGATAGATATGCAAGTAAAGAGATTAGAGATTTGGAAGTGATAGAAGAGTGCATCTCTTTAGCATATAAATTCAATATGCATGCATATTATCGAGGATACTTGATTGTTTTTAGTTGATCAGATGCCTGATTTGAAAGGTGAATGGCTGAATTAATGTTATTTGCATCTCAGCCATTCACATTTTGAGTAACTTTTTGATTTGGCGGCTGAATTTTGATCAATTCAAATTTGAGGTGGTTGCCATAAATAGCTAAATATTTTCTGCAGATTTGGCTATTTATATCTCCAAAGTAATCATTTCACTTTGGCCCTTTAATAGTTGATTATTTAAATCAACTAGTGATGATCTTTGTGAGAGACGAACCATTTCAAATTTGAGCCGTTGGATGCAGCGTTGAGAGGAATTAATGATCACAATGGTAATAATTTATTTAAAGATAAGAATAGTTAATAGATTAATTAAAACTTATTCTGGATTCAGTTGGGATACAGTCCAACTCATTTGAACTTTTGAGGCATGAACTTACAGAAGACCAGTTGAGCTGATCAGTTTGGGCTTTCTTCAGCTGATGAGTTGAACTGATTGGGACCTTGAGCAAACTGAATTGATCAGTTCAACAGTTTAGCTTCTTGCTATTGTGTTGGTTAGTTTGCTCCTTTTAAATGGTCGAACTGGACTTAGTTCACTGCTTCCCTTTGAGCAGTTTGATCTCTTCCTTTTTTACGCTGATTCAGAAGTGAACTTCTTCAGTTCACACTTTTCTTTCCTTGCGATTTGGTGGAGTTACTGAAGAGAAACTGATTAGTTAACTAGTTCCCGATCGAGGAGATATGGAATTCCTTTCTTGTTATATGGTGAACTGAACTAAACTTGAGCAATGGTCAGTTGATCAGTTTTTTAGCTTGATTTGAGTAAAGGAGTGATGTAGCTCTTGGACAAGAGATTTGGAGATGTTGCAGTGTCTTCTTCTTCATTGTCCTCTGTATCATGGTGATCCTGACTCTTCTGGGATGCTATAACTTGAGTATGTGATATACTCTGTTCTTCTCTTTCAGTTCTAGGTTGAGCTCGTAGAGATGGTGTGGCTGATTGACTTGATAGACTATCAAAGTTTAGTTGACAACAATGTGAACCTTTTGGTGGGATTGATAGATTGTTGAGTGGTTGATGGAAGACAACTTCTCCTTGTGATAAAGTGGAGGTCTTTAAGTCTGCAAGTAGGGCCGTTGCTGGAATTCTGTTAGCAAGTCTGTGATTCATGATGTGTTGAACTTGCACAATAGTTGGAGGAAATGGATTTGATGATCCTATCTATTTGATGCTCTAAGTTTCTTCTCGTTTCCAAAAGCTCATGCCATGAAAGACAATGAGTAAGAAGTGAGACTGGATAGATATTGAATGTCTCTAGTTGAACCAATAGAAGTATTGGTGCAGTTGCTTGAACAACTTCTGATTATACTTTGCTAATTAGTCACCACTTTTTGTGCAGTCTTGACGGCTTCTGAAATAGTAAGCTCCCTAATTTGGATGAGGGATTCCAATGAATGGAATAAGTTCATCTGGATCAGAGCAGATCTTGAAATCAACTAATGAACCATTCTTCGAATTTGGTGATGAAATGGTTTTGGCAGTTGAATTGCTCGAAGTTGTGTCGCTTGACTTGGCCTTGGGTCTACTTTTCCTCTTGAGTGATTTAAGATAGGCACTTCCTTTCTTAGGGATCCAATCAGAGATGAGAACTGACAGTGCATCATCATTTGGAAGGTTCAACATATCTTCAATTAGCTAGCTGATTCTCAGAACAAGTCCTACTTTGAACTTGAATTTCCCAATTTTCTTCTGAGGCTTTGATGACTTGATGCTTGAGTTGGGAGAATATGAATTCTGCCCAATTTCTTAAGGGATCCAATCAGAGATGAGAACTGACAATGCATCATCATTTAGAAGGTTCAACATATCTTCAATTAGCTTGCTAATTCTTAGAACAAGTCCTACTTTGGACTTGAATTTCCCAGTTTTCTTTGAGTTTGGGCTTTGATGACTTGATGCTTGAGTTGGGAGAATATGAATTCTGCCCAATTTGTTTGTCTTCCTTCTGCAAGATGAATCATTACTTTGTAGCGTTCTTGAGTAAGTTGACTCAGGCTTCCAATTGCTCCGAGCATCATTTTGTTCATGATGTCGAGTAACACGCCATACTCCGATTTTAGGTAAATTTTAGCTATAGTAAAACTGAACTGCTTGTTGTAAGTAGAAGCTTTCCATTCTTTCCAGTAAGCTTCTGCAGATTTCTTCAAGGCTTGGACCATTGACCCTTTCGTTGGAAGTTGAAAGATTTTTGCAATTGTGCTTTTAGTGATTTGAATCGGTCTGTTTTGGATCACTGATGACACAATCTTCCCATCTTCTGTTAACCTTGCTTGTAATAAAAATTCACTCACCAATTATCTAAAGAATCTTGGTGGAGTTTCCAAGTAGTAGAGAATTCCTATCTTGTGAGGATTTACAAGAAGGGTGGAGTTGTTTGTGCATGATTTCCATGTATATATATATCCACTCCTTACCACTAAGCATCCAACCCTATACTCCACGTGTAAAAATATAAACTTGTGTTTGTGCATGATTTCCATGTTGTTTCTTTCACTATTATCCATTAATTTTACTTAATTCACTTTAGCTTTATTTCATTTTATTTTATAGAGAAGTCATATCTAATGAATCGTACTATAGTCTAAGTTAATGCACACTAATAAACTATAATAATAAAAGTATTTTCAAATACACACAATTTTAAAGACATAAATTAATCATTACATATCAATAACTCCAAAGCTAATATGTTTGTATTCAATCTAACAACAAAACTCATATTCGTAATTAATTATTCTGCATTGATAAGCAACAAAGATTTAAAATAAATTACATATATAGTTTATATTATATTTATTTACACATTAATTTGTAACTAACATTTGGGAGTCATGCAACTATATCCTTGCGCAAAACTTTTTTTTTTATATAATATAAGTACTTCTAATAAATATATGATAAAATCGTATAATTAACACTAATTTATATGACGTCAGTTAATCATGAAAACATGAATACCATAAGAATAAATTAATATCATTAATATTTACGTACAAATTATATGAAGCTCGGGTATTACATTCGCCCCTACTTGTAAAAATTTCATCCTCGAAATTATTCTATTCATAAGATCTGAACAATTGACTTAATCTGTTATCTACTCAAACTGGCATATATATGATTCTCTATTAGCTCAGAGCTAGTGCTCATGGTAATATTTTTTTTTTATATAAGTTGTTCTCACATGTGAATATTTGCATTAAAAGTTAATACAAGAGTTAATCACCCTAAATAGCAAATAACACATGTATATAGGTTATAATAATGCCATGCTCTACATTGATATATCTTTACACAAAACTATTTTCAAAACTTATAACGTTAGTTTCCGCAAACACAACAATCACACTCGCGCGCGCGCGCACATATATATTAGCAAACGTCAAGTCTTAATTCTAATTAGCTATCACTCTCTCTCCCCATTATCACATATCACATTAGATGCACCATCATGTTACCTATATTGATTACTATTTCTCCAAACATTATTTTCAAGTACATGTTCATAAATTGTATAATTATATAATCTAGGGATAGTACACCTTTCAAATTACTATACATATATATGACCACGTTCTTAATTTTTTTTACGGATCTCACAATATCTAGACGAATCAATTAAAAGCAGTAGAGAAATAATAGAAGCTAATATATAAATTAATTACTTGAAATTAGGTATAGCACATATACAAATTATATAAAGATATACACTCTGCATATATGTACCAAGACTGCATATACACTCACCTATGACTCGGATATTATAAGAGAATACATACTACATACCAGCAAAAGTCATGTTAGCAATTTAATTAAATATCCAAATATTAACCCAATGATTATTCTGTACATGACCAACAACAAAATCTTTATAATTAAAGTTTAATTCACAAACCTCACATACAGTTTTTTTTAACCCTCCTCACAAACACACACATAAATGCATTTACTTTACAAGCAAAGGAATTTAGACATGACATACTATCATTCTAGTTTGCAAGTTCAAATCCCCAAATTTAATAATACTTATAGTAAATCGAGATGAGAATTTTCCCGGTTTTCCAATTGTAGCATTTTAAAAATAAATAAATTATTATTTCACTATAGATTGAATTCAATTATCCCTAATCTCGCTTTGCGAAGAGCAAATGTAAACCTATAAAATACAGGTCTAAAATTGTTCAAAATTTAACTACGTCACATTGAATTATTATTTACAGACATTAGAGTATGAACCCTAAATATTTAATAAAAACTCCATTTTTATTTTCTAATCGTTCACACACTTTCTGCTATATAAGTAAATCACAATTAGATAGCTAACACATATAAAGTACAAAAACAGAATGCCATGATCACTCACATCTAATAACTTTTAGCATTAATAGTGAAATCATCCTTTGAATGAAAATATTTATATAACAACATAACATATCAAATTGCACCACATAGGATATAAAATTTAGAACTCTCAAAATAGGACTTACAAAATTCACATTGCATAATATATCACAAGCAAAGTTACTCTCTACAAGTTCTGAGCTTGTATATGTGGACAGTTTACAAAATCATAACTATGCTTTGATACCACTCTGTTACATCCACCCCAATAAAATAAATTAAAATATAAAGTAATGTAAAAATGTGTGTGAGGTGTCTCCTTTTTTAAAAATGGAAATATGTATTATCTATTTAAAAGTGTTAACGTTAGAAATTTAGGTTAACATGTGGTTCATTTAAAGTTGTAACATCCCAGAATTTCAGAATACCTTAGTGAGTTTTCTAAATTTATTTAGAAGACTAAAGAAAATAATTGGAGCTAAAATAAAGTAAAACAGGTGTAAGTCGCGACCTTTTCGTGTATTTTATGTGAAAATCGATTATGAGATTTTGCGTTTGCCCCGGAAGATAGTCAATATTGGTCTTTTCTGGAATGTAACAACCTAAATGAAGCTGTTGATGCTTTCAGAATTTTATTCTGACCTCTACAGGAGTCCCGTAATTTAAAATCGTAAAGGGAAAACCTGTGAATAGTAAATTTTACGTGCGTTCGTGATTCGAAAAATTCACGAAATCCTCCTCATTGATCTAAGACTTGTTCTATCAAGCCTATATTATAGGAAATGACCCAAGGAATCCGTTCGCGTTCACGGATTGCCAATCTGAGGTAAATCGAGCGCTCGGGAGCAAAATCTGTCAGTCGAAATGAATAGTAAAAGTACTTTTTGAAAGGGAATCTTTCTTCGTTTCTCTTCAGACGACCTCCTCATTTTTCAAAGATGGGTTGGTTCAATAGTAGTCGAGCCAACGAGTCTCCCGGTATTTTCGAATTTTGTGTCGGAGGTCCTTTGGACCTCGCCATTGAATAAAGCAACTTTTATTGAATCCGGAAATCACTTTATCAGTATTTTATATCCGAAAAAGTTATACTCGCCCCGGAGCCACTTTTCCTATAAATAGGGGGGGCTTGGGCTCATTTACAATTGCTCATTCTCTCTCTTCTCTCTCTTTCTCTCTCGTTCGTGTTGACAAACGAGAGAAACCCGGGCCTGCGCCGAGTAAATCGCGCATGCGGGCCCAGGTTAAGTTTTATTTGGGGGGAGGGGTACTGCTGCTGCGGGAGCAGCAATCGAGCGCCGGAAGACTGCCGGAGAGCCGCCGCCGCCGCCGCCGTGGATGGCCGGAAACGCCGTCGTCGTGCCGCCGTGGCGCCGCCGCTTCGGACGTCTCGTTTCGGTCCATTTCTTATCCTTTATAGTTGAATTTTTAATATGTTATGTGTTTTGAATAGTGCTTCATTTCGTATGTTGAGTGCGTCGTCGTCCGGTGGCCGGAAACCGGCGAAAACGCCGGAAAACGTCAAAAGATAAAGGGGCGTCGATCAGTTTCGGTTTTTGCCCATTTTCGCCCATTTCGGGTCATCAAATCGAAAAAGTTTCTTCTATAAAGTTGCTCAAAAAATTATTTCCTATAAGACTGCCAAGTTTCATAATTTTCCGATAAGTTTTGATTAAAGGCGATTATTTTAATCAGGCGGTTATTTTTATAACTAGAGCATGTGATTTCAGAAAATTTCAAAAATTGTATAGTTTAATAAAGATATATGTGGGGTCTTGTCTGATTATTTTCGTAATTTTTGGACAAGTAAAAAGTGCAATCGAGGTTTGCTGTGTAAAATTTAATGAAAATGGCAAGTTACGGAAAGTGACCTCTGTCAAATCTTTTGGTCTCATTAAATCAGAAATTATATTTTGGAATTTATTTCCTCCTGTGTGAAAGTTGTACGAGCTCTCTAGAGTCGCGCATTCTTAGTTGAAATATAATTAAAGTAAATAATAGCTCCAATTCTGAGTTGTACTTTTTAGCTTGTGCTTTTAGTATTAAACTCAAGGTATAGAATGATTTCCGTTTAAGGAATAAGAAGCATAATTGAACTAAGTTGGTAGAGGAATTAAAGGTTAGCCTAGTTGTTATATTTAGAGGATGACATAGTTTTTATGCTTATGTCATATTACGCGCTTTATAGAGAACATAGATCAAAGGATAGGCAGGAACTGTGATTCTTGCAGTTGTGATGTTAATCACTAAAGGTGTCACTGTGAGCTAACCCCTGCACATACACGTGATCTGAGCATCACTATAGGGGTCAATGCTAGGTAACCCCTGGTATACTCAGGGTCAATGCTAGGTGATCCCTGGTACACTCTCCTCGGATTAGTGAGGTAACCCCTCTCTTTTCCTATCAGCGACATGTCATAGAGTGCAGTAGACGACAGAAGGAGCTACAGGGTACCAAAGAGAAGTAAAGGTTTGCAGAAATGGGAAAGGCTTTCGCGTTTTGCTTTCCATTATCTGTATTTATATTTTGGATATTCTGTTACAGTTTTTATTAAAGAATGAGTTAAAAGTTTAACCCACTGAGTGCTTTAGTACTCACGCCCAAAATATTTTCAAAATGTTTTTCACAGGTTGAGATGCTGGAGGTGATGGCTCGATGTACTGTTGTGGGTTGATCATGCCTTGCTGTCTCGTTCAGACTAAATTATTGCTCATGAGTATGTTGTTATGTGATACAATATTACTACATTGTTTTCCGCTTAAACTCTGATACAGTTGCCCCATAGTATGATTGCATGCTATGTTTTATTTTTGGGCTTATCTGAATTGTATTCTTTATTGAATCATGATAAATAAAGTCCCACTTCTTTTCATAAATCTAAGCATGTTTCATTACAGTTTTCGACCTATGAGTTGGTCATATTTGGTTAAGTCTTGGAATTTTGTTTATTTTCATGTTGACCTACGAATGGGTCTTATCTTGATTAATTGCTTCTGTCCTATGAATAGGACATAAAATAGTTTATTTGCCTCTGACCTATTGATGGGTCTTAGTTATTGTGACCTATGGAGAGGTCTTGTTTATTTGAAGAGTCGGAATCCTATCTATTAATTGTTGGATTCTGTTTGAATTTGATTAGCCTATGAATAGACATTTCTTCAACTTGTTTGAACCCTTTCACCCCTTTGATTTGTTGAAAATGATAAGTTTTTCCTAATCATAAAGTTATGTTGCCTAAGTTTTTGAGGCGCTAACTTAGTTTAATTCTAGAAACACCCCCTTGAATTTCCACCTTTTCGTGTTATTTTACGCACAACAATCCTGTCCCCATCCTCGGGACCGGGCTGTTACAAAAGTGATCGATAATTATAAAAGTATGATTTACTAAAGAGTGTAATGAAATAATTTCTTTCTTTGCAAAGATATTCTAAGGATATCCAGATAAATTTAAATTCAAGCCTATGATATCTAAGCTTCAAAATATAATAAAGTAAAACCTTGCCCTCCTCACAGATCGTCATCCATGTATACACTTCTCAGAACTTATCAGAGCTTTAAGCATTATCAATGCACCACACGCTATCACTTTCACCTACAATGCATGAACTACATGAGCTAAAGCTCAATAAGCAGAAATCATGCTTATGCATGTCGATTCACACTCACTACGCATATGAAATAGCAATGCCACAACAAATGTCAAATGCTCGTGAATAAAATCCTTTTCTGCCATCTCGAAAGCATTTTCAACCTTTAGGAACTTGGCTCCCTTCACCAGACACCAACATGAGTCATGAGCTCATCATATAATCAATATCAATTGGCCAAAATGTGATTAGTGCACTCAAATGGCTCATTGTTCCTTGACCCCAAGGGACACACCCCCTGCCTGTTCCCTTTTATCCCACATGAAAGTCATCCCACATCAGCCACTCATAACCTCAAACGTGCAGTCTAAGTGGACCATCCTCCCTGGACCCCAAGGGACACGCCCCCTGCCTATTCCCTTTGATCCCACATGAAAGCCATCCCAGTCGAGGTACAAATATACAACATAGCACATCAAGGGCTGGTGGTGACCAATATATCCCAAACAAAAAAATTTCTCTCTCCGAAAATTATTTCGTGCATGCAACCTCGATAATATCTACATGATGTGCATGTATATGCTCGTGCTCATGTACAAAATATTCAATGTAAGATAATACAATATCACAAGTATGTCACATCACACAATCATACAATATAACACAATAATATATAATAAATAATAAACACATGAAGTCAAATAATTACTATGTTCATGCATTGTAGTTGCAGATGGATTTCTATTTACCTCAAATCCAAAGCTTGCGATATTGGGAATTCTAGACCATGCACCTTCTCAACTATATCTAATCAATAAACCACAACTGGCTACATTAGATATACACTGTTTTCATTGATGGAATAAGACTTGTTTCTCTAACTCCATTTACTAAATTTACTATTAAAAATATAATGAAGTGATTGATGAGCCCGAGATAAGCATGGAACCGGACGTCAAGATGCTAGAGAGCCAGATTAAAGTTTGATATTGGAGAGCTGATGTTGGACGTGTGTCCTTGTTTATTTTAATTAGTTATTTTAATTATTTGAAGTATTTATTTTAGTTTTGGATTTTATTTAATTAGCAGTCCAATTTATCACAACCTGTTTAGGTGATATTGGACCCAGTAGTAGTTTTAATTAGCCCAGTTCGAATTCTAGGCCCAAGACACTTTAATTTTCATTCCCTAGGTTAATTATTTAGGGGATTTTCGTTCTTCATGTTTCTCAGACTAGATTTGAATGAAAAACAGATTTACGCTTTTCTCCCGTCTCACAAACAAACATCGGTTCTTTGGTAGAGTTTGGTTTTGGTGATTCCAAGCTTGAAATCTATTGTCTCGTTCATGTTATCTCGTAGTATCCGGGTTACACAGCCATTGAAGGTTGCTCCATAGGCGCGTTCCGAGTTCTCGTCGATTCGGGGTTCGTTTCGGGTAAGTTTCACCTATCCTTTTCATTTTTCTTCATCATCGATCCTTCCAGCATCACCACAGTCATCACCCACGTCCATAACACTCCCATATCATCATCAACACCCTCAAAATCGTCCCACTTCAGATCGAAACCCAGATTTGTCGATTTAGGTCTAAAAACCCTAAATCGGGCCCTGAAATTCCCACCATTCGATCTCCCAAGCTACACGTTTGTTTCAGCTATTTTTTGGATATGTTTTTCATCTCTACAGATTGTGACTTGTATTAAAATTTGAGCTTAATCCGAGGTCGCTTGCATAGGTTTCTGTTCGAGTCTTTATTTAGGGGTTTTCGGGTTATTTGAGTCTTTTTTGTGTTAATTCTTGTT